>JANXHW010000004.1:106972500-108280000 GCA_026170595.1 Plestiodon gilberti rubricaudatus
AGAATCTTGGCAGCTGCAACTGCTGAAAATGCCCTCATCTATATAACCATTAAAGGTCCAGGAGCATTCATATTGAAAGGCTGGTCACCCTAGGTTATCTGTAATTTGTGCGATATTGTGTAATTTGTGAGACTAATGCTGCCTGCCTGGATGGACCAAGGTATGCCATAAATCTTAAGGAACAAAATTTATTTGTAAGTTACCCCTCTCTGCACTTCTCCAAAGGAGGTCTCAGCAGTGTCAAATCTTTCAGCCAGGATCCAGAGATAATTCGCTTTAGAGGTGGAGCTACAATGGATTCCTTCAGATCACTCTTTGTCTTGTCTTATGCAAAATGACTAGGCTCCCTCTTCAGCACAAACATCTCAAGAAGTGGTATTGGGGGGGGGGGGGGAACTGTCAGACCCATTAAATGCAACTATATATATTTTGACTGGTTTAAGCCCAGAGCTAGGTTGAAGGGCCTGCAAACAAGACAGTTCCCACCATCAGGGCTGCTGTCTGATCATGTGCAGCCAAAATGCCTTTATAGCCCTGAGCAACACCCAAGGATTACACACAGTTTCCACCTGTTTAACTCAGTTACATAAAAGTGACGCAATTTATTTACATGCTAGGATTGGTATTTTCTTGTAAAAAGACCATTTTAACCACAATCTGTCCCTTGTGAACTAGAGGCACCAAACATGCCCTCTTCCCATGCTCCTAAAAATATGGCCTGTCAACTCTCACTCTGTAACAGCGCTAGAAAGGCTGTGAAAAGAAGATACCATCTGTAGCTGGACTGGCTGAAGAAATATTTGTATAATTCCACTGTAAAGCATGAGTTAAGGATAAAACGATGCTAAAGGGAGCATGTGGTTTGGAGCGGCGTTCTTGCAAACTCTGTGTGTGTGTGTGTGTGTGTGTGTGTGTGTGTGTGTGTGTGTGTGTGTGTGTGCGCGCGTGTGCGCGCGCTTGCTCGCGCTCCTTTTGAAGTTCAAGCCATTGTATGGTCCTTGTGAGATGCTACATCTGTTTTTCTAGTTACAAAAAGATCCAGTTTGTTCCTCTTCAATGTCATACATTTGTATTGACATCTAAGCCAGTCTAGCCTATAAATCCACAAAACTACTAGCCCATGAACATTTCCCTTTATTTATTGCATTTATATTCCACCCTTCTTCCAAGGAACTCAAGGTGGCACAAAGTACTCATCTTCTCCAACCCCCATAACCCAAACCCTGTGAGCAGTGATTCAGAAAGCCATTTCATGAGTGGGGAGCTGAACCAGGTCACCTAGGTCTAGTCTCACTAACCATTTTACGGCCACCTGTTCCTAGTACATAGGCTAATCATTTAACAATGTGCTCTTTGATAATAGAATTGCAGACGATTTGAACAATAGAAGCAGGCCCAAAAATTAATAGAAGACAATAGGGAGGCACAACCAGAGAGTTGAACTAGTATCTGTCTGGAACAGAAACTAAACCTCAATGCTATTTATATCCTGCCTGCTGAAATGGAACCGAAAACAACAATGGGTATCAATGAGTTTTAAAATAAAAATAGTGCAACTCCCTGGGCAGTAAAATGCTCATATAATTTAGTTATGATCACAGATTGGCTCACATACTACTCACATACAAACCCAGGCAATCAAACCATCCAGACTGGGCTCAGCCAAGGACTCAACTCTGAGTGTCGGCAGCAGAACTGCACCACCCGTCTCAGGCCAACCTGGGTATAGAGACATTCTCACCAGCTAGAACAAACCTCTACAGCTTATAACAGGATGGCATGATGTAATGATGGGTGCTAGAAATCCCAGGTGGAAGACACCTGTTAACACTGTGCACAGAAAGTCTTAATACTCTGCAAGGAAACCCACAATCATTGCTCAAAAGAAACTATGCAAATCAGTAAAATGTATGCGACTTTGCTTTATTGTTTGCAAATTTGCTCAATTTGCGCATTTTATTCTCAGTTTCAGATTTATTATTATTTTGACAAGGAATTGGATGTGCTAGGGTTTGATATGGAGCATATGCCGTGGATTTAATATGATGTACCCATAAAATCAGGCCAGTGGGTGGCGCAGCGGGTTAAACCGCTGAACCATAAGCTGTCGATCGAAAGGTCGGCAGTTCGATTCCCGCGACGGGGTGAGCGCTTGTTGCTTGGCCAGCTCCTGCCAACCTAGCAGTTCCAAAGCATGTCAATGAGAGTAGATAAATAGGTACCGCTTGCGGGAAGGTAAACAGCGCTCCGTGTTCCAGCTGCATGCTACGCGCTGTGGCAAGGAGAGTCATGCCGGTCACATGACCACGGAGGCGGCTTCGGACAACGCTGTAGGGCCTTCTTATTGGCAAGGTGTAATGTCATGCCATCAGAGTTACTTTATGGGAGATTTAGAGGGATTCCCTCTAGGGAGAGATGTTGTTCTTGTGCTGTGGGAGGTGTGGAATCTCTGCACCATATGTTATTTTATTGCCCCCTGTATAATGATCTACGTGAGAAATATTTATATCCGATCTTGTCCAATAGGTGGGGTTGGGAGGATCAGGAAAAAATCCGGATTATTTTACAGGGTGTAGATGTTGTAGTAACAGAAAAAGTTGCAACCTACTTAAAGCTAATTGTAAAGAGGCGCAGTGCGAGTCATATGGGTAGTGTATGCTAGGTTAGGACTCTTCACCCTTACTTGTTATATGTCTATGTTGTATGTTATGTATGTTTTAATTATGCCAATAAAGGTTCTGAATCTGAATCTGAATCTGACAACGCTGGCTCTTCGGCTTTGAAATGGAGATGAGCACCACACCCTAGAGTCGGACACGACTGGACTTAATTGTCAGGGGATACCTTTACCTTTTTACCCATAAAATAGCTGAGACAATCCCCCTAGGCATGTACTGTAAAACCAAACTGGACTGGCAAATTGGTCCATGATTTATTCTTCACCCCTTAGGACACTGGATACATTGAAAGTGATGCTATTTGCAAAGCATGTCCTGTATTGAAAGAGCACAAAAAGACTCTGCTCCAATACCAAACTGAGAACCACAGCTAGCTCCTTCAGAACATTAAAGAGGCAGTCTTTTATCCTAGCAATCTCCGATCGTCTCTAAATGTTTGTGCTGCTTTAATCCATAAAGCGGCAGCAAGCTAGAAAAACAAGACAAGATGAAAACTCCCCGCAGAATGTGCCTTTATGATTTCATTTCTCCACTGTTTCCTGTCCAAGTGACTAAACACTTCTGTGAACTTCCAAACATTTATATGAACAAATATGAACTCTCAAGTGGCACAGATTCAATTACCTTTGTACACAAAAAGGCTCAGGCCACTTCTTTTGTTTAAAGGCTGTCCTCTTTCCTACAGAGGTAAGAGGCTATAGTTTCTTCACATACGCAGGCATAGGAATGTATGCACATTTTTTTAAAAAAATGGACCAATGGCAAAAGACTGAACTTAAATAAACCAATTAACACCCAGCCAAACCCACCCTCTCCCAATTTCCTGACATTCAAACACACCCTTCCAAGATCTTCCTAGAGATAATTCAAGCGCCCAGCTGTACTTGTCTCTTTTGCTTCCCTTTAGTATTCCCCCCAACAGTCCAAGTCCAACTTTCTGGAGTAAGATCTCAAATCTATCTTTCATTCTGCAAATCCAGAGTGACTGAAAATCAACAGTGGGTGGTAAGAGCACAGTCCTCAGCATTCTCAACAGGGTATCAATTACCTCTCCAAGTCCATATTAAATAAGCTTTCCATTCAGAACTACTAGGCATTGGAGAAAGACATGTGAACAATCTGACAGCAGATACAAATGTTCCAGTGCGCGAGTGAATGTTGTATATAGTTGGACCTCGGTATCCGCGGGGGTTCCGTTCCGGAACACACACACACACACACACACACACACACACACACACACACAGATACTTAAATCCACGTAAAGCAAAATCGCTTTAGCGCAGATACAGGGGCCACTGTGTAAACCTTAAAAAAGAAAAAAGGTTAAAAATAGCGTTCCTTACCTTTTTGCTGGCAAACTACTCTGTTTGCAGGGCTGTAAACAGTGAAATTGAGCTCCTACAGCTTCTTCCGAGTTGCTTGACTTCTTCCGAGTCGCCTCCCTTCCCCAGGCTCATTCTGGGGCAACCTTGGGGAAGGAAGGGAGGAAGTCGAGCAACCAGGAAGAGGCTGTAGGAACGCAATTTCACTGTCCACAGCCCTGCAAACAGAGTACCGTATTTATTGGCGTATAAGACACACTTTTTTGTCTACATTTGTGACCCAAAATAGTAGGGTGCGTTTTATACGCCAATACTAAAAAATCCCTTTTCCCCCCTTGCCCGTTTAAAGCATTTTCGGGCTTACCACGTTTTCCCAGAGCCAGAGAGCTCCCTTGTGCTTTCTTCCCTAACTAATCTATCCGATCTACAGCTGTTTGTCGGGTTTAATTTATGCACGTGCATGAGTTGAGCTTCTCAGCAGCCAGCAGAGGGTGCTGTGCTCAGTTCAGTTCAGCTGAGCTGCAGAGGGCCTGCTCTCCTGGATGCTGAATGAATGCAGCATGGGTAAGCTTCTGAACTGGGCCTAGTTGGGGAGGCTTTGGAAACTGCATAGGTGGGGTGGGGTAAGAGTTGAGTCTGGGTTTTTTTTGTGTAATTTTATGTTGTTTACTTTGGAAACTGTGCATGGGTGGGGTGGGGGAAAAAGAGTTGAGTCTGGGTTTTTTTTGTACTTGGGATTTATGTTCTGGTGCATTTTGTTCATGTGTAAATTGCTGTGTGTTTTAAAAGAGATCCTGGTATTTTTGTGCAATTTATGTAAATTAGCTAATTAAGCAGCCAAGCAGTAAGTGGCCAAGTGGCCCAAAAATGCTTTAAATCTTTTTTTCTTGAAACCCAGGGCCAAAAGGAAGGTGCGTCTTATACGCCAGTGCGTTTTATACGCCGATAAATACGGTAGTTTGCCAGCAAAAAGGTAAGGAACACTATTTTTAACCTTTCTCCCCTTTTTTAAGGTTTTCACAGTGGCCCCCATATCAGCATTGAGACAAATCCGTAGATGCCGAATCCGCAGATAGCAGGGGTCCGCTGTATATACAATCCTAAATGTTGTGTCACCTCACTCTAACACAAAGGGAAATTCTGAGGAGGAAAAAAAGGACTAAATCAATCCAACAACCAAAACAAGTGCTAGGAAAGCCATTTTTCTCCATCTTCTTACTGTCTCTTCACTCTTGACATTTCTTACGTGGATAGCTAAGATTTTAAAATGTGTAACATAAAAACTGTTTTACCAAACAGCCCCCATTTTGCCTCTTTTATTTAACCAAACTAGGGCGGGAACCTGGAGATCTATATCCAAGTCCATTTCTGAGGATGTTCTTAGACCAACTAGGCAAGATTAAGAAAGCATGCAGAAGAACGAGGACCACCTCTTTTCAATTTCTCATGTCTCTATGTTTGCTAAATTCTGCTTAACCTCTCCCTTGCAACAGGGATGCTTGGTCAACAACTTGGTCAACCTTTTCCTCCCCATTTATCAAGGGACTTCCCTCTATCCTTCTGCTCGATCCTAGAGTCTGATTTTCTCCCACAACAGCTGGAATCCTGGGAAAACCAGCACTCTGAGACAATGCTGTAGATCAGGGGTGGCCAACCTTCCACCATTAGGGCCTCTGCGTTCTTAAGAGTTATGTAGAAGACCGAATCTTGGCAGCTGCAAGTGCTGATGGTGCTGCTAAAGCAGCTGCACCTGCTGAAATGCCCTCACCTATACAACAATTAAAGGACCAGGAACATTCATGTTGAAAGGTTGGCCATCCCTGCTGTAGATCAATAATCTAGATCAGAGGTTCCCAACCTTTCCGGCCCGTGTACCACCTACGTGGACCTCTGGCCAGCCACATACCACCGGAAGAAAGTGCCGATGATGTCAACGGCATTTCCGGATTCGCAGCCAAGCCGGAGTTCAGAAAGACAAGCGGAGGGTGGGAGGGCCATTCCCTGCGCCTAGAACCCATGCGCTTGAGCTCTGCGCCTGCTTGGCAGAGCTCAAGGCAGCACTTTTCGGGCTCCGAGATGGCAGTCATCATCTTGGCCGCTGGCAGCCCACGTACCACCAGCCTGTGGTACGAATATCACCAGTGGTACGGTACCACAGGTTGGGAATCTCTGATCTAGGCAAATGTGTAGCACCAGTTTTCTAAGTCAATTTCAGTACTATGACTGACAGCTTTACAGGCTTCCTCCCATCCCCGCTCCCTATTATTGCAACCAATCTACCCAATAAACTCTGCATTCATTTCAGCAACATTTAGGCTCTGATTTCCTTATTCTCTAGTAGCGGGTTGGGGGATGGTGTGCCATGGTCAATGGTTAAAGGTTCCTTAATATGCTTGTTTCAGGGTGTGGGTTAATACACATGTGGTAACAAATCATAACAAGTGAATGCAACAAAAAGGTAATTGAGAACAAGCATATTATATAGAAGCACCCAGAGAGTCAGGATTTGCTGCACTTGATTTGAATGTGCTCTTGGTACAAAGGTCTCCAGATTTTGGCTGGGCTTGGTAGCCAATCAAAATGTATGTTTGCCACTGACCCTGACCCTACTCCTAGGGGAGGAGGGTGTCTTGATTGTGATGTCATGCTACACTTGGAGGTGTTCCAGGTCCCTCCAAGACCCACTGTTATTGCAGGGACAAGCCTTTGCCCTCCTCCTCAGTTCTTAACGCATTCCTGCTGTGCTGAGCCTTGCAGACGTTTAGAAAGCAGTGCTATGTCTCACTGTTTTCCCAGCTTCTCTGAGGCTCAGCACAATGTCTAGGAGATCCCCCTGCTCACGAGAAATGATAGGGGATCTCATCATAATAAAATAGGGCATTTTTTATTTTTCACATTTTTATACCGCCCTTCCTCCAAGGAGCTCAGAGTGGTGTACATATTTCCTCCCCTCCTTTTGTCCTCACAACAACCCTGTGAGGTAGGTGGGGCTGAGAGATAGTGACTGGCCCAAGGTCACCCAGGAAGCTTCATGGGGATTTGAACCTGGATCTTCCAGGTCTAAGTCCGACTCCCAAACCATCCTGGCAGCAGTCAGGGATCTTGAAGGCAAGCCTAGTTTTGTTAATGTGCAAAGTACAAAATGACCCATAACAGCTTGTCCTGGCTGGCTGGCTGGCTGCAACAAACTGTCATTTCATTTAATGCACAAGAATATATGCAGATAACAAGGGCAAAGGCAGCAAAGGAGCCATATCCTAGGCTTCAGTAATAGGGAAAGCACATGGAGAAGAGCGCAGTATTTGGATACAATTAGAGATGTCAAAAACTCTCTCAAAAACTGGAAAACGGAGATGCAAGTCAAGGGCCTCTTCTCTGCGTTGCTCTTTTCCAAGTGTCCCTTGGCCTCCTAGGCCCTCTACATGCTTCCTATTTACATGCGCCTTTCAGTTGATTGTTACATTCACTGATGTTCTATGACTCAGTAGCTTATTCTCCTAACTTATTCCACATGCTAACCAGTGGACTGATCTACAAAAAAAATCTGATCCAATACAAACATCTGATGTTATATAACTTCCTACATTTTGCAGAGGCCCTTCCTTCCCTTTTAGTGCGGGGTGTGGCCCCTGCTTGTGTTGAGACCACTACAGACATCTCACTTAAATTAGGTATGACCCACTGCAGCAGCTTCACCATTAGTCTTCTCCCTGACCAAAACATATTTGAAAATAGTGCTTTCTCACCCCACTATTACTTTTAAAAACCCTTCACTGGTACATTTTTTAAAGTGAGAAAGCACGTCCCTGGCTTCTTTCCAGGTGGTACTCAAATACTGACTTTAGTTCTTGCTTGATCTTTCCAAGTGGATGAGCCGCTGCATCAGCAGAGAAATCCAGGAGACATCGACTAAAGCCTATGCTTGTTGCCCTGTGAAAGTTCTTCAATCATTTGATCTTGAGTGCACATAAGGATGTACGTCTGGATTTATATTTATGATAAGTAATGACATCACAGCTGTTGATTTCCATGAACTCCAACCCACAATACTGTAACCAGGAAATGGCCATATCTCTTTGGAGCTGGCGTGGTAGAAGTCTCACTCTCCACAAGTTGTAACGTACCGGTATGTCAGGTCTAGACAAGAAGGTCTGGAAAAATGTCTCCTGGGAATAGTCTGTCTAGGCTGGGGGTAGTCCGATACATCTTGTTCTCAGATAGTTCACTCTCTTCCTTATGATCTGAAGCAAGAGAAACCTCTCATCCGGCTTGGGAGAGCCGAGTTGAGAGACTATTCACTGGGAACTGTATTACCCCCTGTCTGCTCCACAATGGCAGCCTGCTGTCATGATGGGGATGGTAGATCATGTTCCTCCAACTCAAATGGCATAGCCCTCTGCACCCCCTTTGTTACCAGATCTTGCATCAACAGGAGAAACTGAAAGCGGTCCCTATCCCCACCAAGGTCTGGGAAGAGTGAAGAGGGAAACTGCAGAGTTCCCACTCTCTCTTCATCCATATAACTGAGTACCAGTTAAACATCCGGTGGTGTCTGGCTGCCTGAACTGTTCCCCAAAAGGTGGTTATGTTCACTACTGAGCCCAGCCACTCCAAAGTCAAATCCACCCTAATGCCTGGGGGGAGAGAGAACTCAGCAGGAATCACAACCTCTGCTTGCCTTAGTGGGGTGGGAGGGATAGGAACCAGCACAAGAGGCACAAAACAGTGGGCAGCGACATCAAAGTCCAACATGTGCAAATGCACCACATTGTGCTGTGGATTTGCGGAGGGGGAGGGGGCGACATTAGCTAGAATGGAAACTGTTTCTCTCCCAACTGCTCTTACACTAGATTACAGCATGTGGGGGGGGGGGAGAGAAAACAATTAATGCAAAGCACTTCAAGGAAGTGACATTGCTCACCACAAGCCTCTGCTTCACAGGCAGAGTTAGTCTGCAAGGTCAGGGACATCCCTCTCCTTGGAGGAGCTAATGTAGGACATCTAGTCCTCCCTCCTGATCCAAGAGGATCTCAAAGGATCTAGAATGCCCTCTGGGAGTCCTAGGGGGAAAAGTCTTTTTTAACTGAATCAGAAACAAGAACACAGCTCGGGAGCCTGTTGGACCACTAGATGGCAAAGGAGCAAACGAATTACTGGAGTAGGATAGACAGATTGCAGAGAAGCTGAATGAATCCTTTGTATCTGTCTTCACGGCAGAGGACACTGGACAGAACACTCTTTTCTAGGTGGGCATCAGAACAATTAAGTTAAATAGAAGTGACAAGAAAGATGCTCTGACAAATTAACAAGTCACCAGATCCAGATGGTATACACATGAGAGCATTTCATGAGACCAGAAGCCTGGAAAGTAGTCAACATAATGCTGATTTTTTTTCTTTTTTTTAAAGGCTCAAATGGAGCCAGCAGGTTACAAGTCTGGTAGCCTAAAATCTATTCTGGGTAAATTGGTGGAAACCATCATTACATTGAGGATGAAGGTGTTAAATATGGAAGCACAAGCCTAGCTGAGTAAGAGTCAACATGATTTCTTGCAAAGGGAAGGGGAATCCCATCTCACCAACCTTGCAGAGACTCTACAAACATGCAGATGGTGGCAATCTGGTGAAGTCTATATACTTGGAATTCCAAAAAGCTTTAGACAACATTGCTCGCCAAAGTTTCTGACTAAATTTACCAGTCATGTAATAAGAAGATAGGCTCTCTTAAGAAACTGGTAACTGTATAAACAATAGGAAGCAGAAAACAGTAATAAATGGACTGTTCTAGCAATGGAAGGAGGTAAGCAGTGGGCTCCCCCAAGGATCTCTATTGGGACTGATGGTTTTTAAACTTGTTCATAAATAAAGTTAGGGGTGAGCAGTGAGGTGCACTCTAAAATGATCTCTCCAAATTGGGTGAATGGGAATAAAAAAGGCAAATAAGGCTCAGTGTAAGTAAATATAATATGATGCACCTTGGGGCAAATAATCCTAACTTCAACAGGATTTGAGCTGGCAGTGATGAACAAAGAAAAGAGATTTTAAGGTCCTCCTGGTGGATGGCAAACATTAACTCAGTGTGCTGAAGTGGCAGAAAAAGTAGTCCAGTCCCGCGCAATTTGTGCCAGGGAGCATGCATTGTCTGGCTCCTCCCCATGAGACCCCTACCCTTAAGGGAATAATTGGTCCACAGCTGTGAGCAGGCAGGGCTGGGGGGGGCATTTAAGCAGCCCCCGCCTGCCACATGCAGGGGATTATTAGGAAAGTGACTGAAAGTACAATGGCTGCTTTTACAAAGCCCTTATACAGTATAAATCCATTGGTACACCCACATATAGAATGCTGAGTGCACTTCTGGTCACCTCATTTCAAAGAAGATATCAAAGGAACAGAAAAGGACAGCCAAAATGATCAAAGGACTGTTGGCACATCTTCTCTACATGGAAAATTAATAATGTTTGAGACTATATTTAGCTTAAAAATTTGGGGAGGGGATAATAGACTTTTATAAAACTATGCATGGATTTGTTGCCTTCTCTCAATGCTAGAACATGGAATTGATTGGCAGTAAGTTCAGAACAGACAAAAGAAAGGACTTCTTCATTCATTGCATAATTATAAATTTGTGCCACAATTTGTGGTGATGGCCATTAGCCTAGATGGCTTTTAAAAGGGGATTAGACCAATTCATGGAAGACAGGTCTATTGATGGATATTAGCTACAATAGCTCAGTGGAACCTCCAGGTACAGAGGCAGTATTCTTATGAAACCTATTGCTGGGGTTAAGGAAGGCTATTGCCTTCATGCTCTGCTTGTGAACTTCCCCGAATCAGTGAATTATGTAGAGATGCAACAAGCAAGCCGCTTTTGTGGGTGGGTATTTAAAGCTCACAGCAGTCTAACGGTTTAATTTTTTTCTTATGGTACACAGCTCAGGAATTACCACACTAGAATATGCTACACTAAGCCTAATAATAAATCAACAGGAAAACTTCAGAGTGGCTTTGAAAGTGTTTCAAGAAGCAACTACATCCTTCCTATGGTATAGAAAACCTCTAAATAGACACCCACACCCTTCCTTCCCTTACAAAACCACCACCAAATGTATTTGACAGAATAATCCAAGCTATTTTCACAATAGAGGGTTGCTGAAGCCCAAATCCAGCTGTTGGATAAAACAAACAGATTCTGGGTAAAAGAAGCAATAGAAACATAACATCTGCAACTGTTCGAACAGCTGCAAAGCAGACTTGGGATAGCTTTTTTTGTTCCTCAAAAATGTCCAGCTTTGAGAAAAGGTTACCTACACTTGTTGTAACACACACACACACACACACACACACACACACACACACACACACACACACACACACACACACACACAACTTTGGGTTCATGCATATGGTTGCCTCAATGTGATGTCCCTCTCTACCACCCTCAATGTGGCTCCCTCTTAACAAAAAACCCACTAGTTTCTGGAATCTACATGGAGAAGTAAGAAAAGTCAGTGGCCCCAAGAGAGACCCCCTTGCACAAACGTGCCAGGAACACCTTCATCCCTGCTCTCAAAGGCATCTGGATTCAAAACCAGAATGAAATAGGGATACAAGTAGAGTAGATTTCTTTCTCCAAGAGAAGCCCAAGCACTCTCCCAAGCTAGTGCTTTGGCCATCTTGATTTCTTAGACAGACAGGTGTTCACTGTATCACCCTTATGTCTTGATGTGTTTTGCTGCTTCAGGGCATGAGAACCCTGGAACTCCACCTGTTTTTTAATGAATACAGTTGCAGACTTAAAAAAAAATCAGCCCCACTGATAATAATGTCACATAGCTTCTAGAAGAACTACCACAAAACACTTCTGGCACTATCCTCAGGCCCCTGCCTCCTGCACTTCTTGCATGGAACAAGAACATCATCCTTGTTCACTTTCTTTGGAAATCTGCCTTCAATTGCAAGGGGAAGCAAAGACTATTTTCCAAAGGAAATGTAAGAGTTTCCATATCATTATCAGAAACAGAATTCAATCTAGTGACAAACCATGTGGCTGTGAGGATGATAGCCCAGTTCTGCTAAGAAACTGCTTGTCACACAGACATTAAAAGCATTTTTCAGGCAGGCAAAAAACCAATTATGATCCATTTTATAGCTATTTCCCCTTCTACTATGCGGCTAGACTTTTGCCCTCACCGCCATATTGCTTGGGAAAATAAAACTGTTACAAAGGCTGGAAGCTGCAACTTCATCCTTTTAATTTGGGTAAAATTCTTCCTGGTCAGAAAACAATTTTAGCCTGCTTAACAGAAACATTTGTGATTTCTGTTCATCATTTATAAAACTACTTAATTGGCTTTCTCTAATTAAAAAAATGTCCAAAATAATGTACAACAAAAACAATTAAACAATAAAAAGGAACACACATAGAGGAATCTCCCCTCCCCCTCCCCCCCCCCCCCGGTAAATTGCTGATCTGAAGATAGGAAGGGGGACATTCCTGATCCTTTGAGAAGCCCCTCCTATGGAGTCTGAAGCAGCTTGGAGAGCTGAAATGACTCCAAAAGGCTGCGGATATCGCTTCCCCCATGAATGTGGTATAATTCCCAACGGAGCAACTTTCTCCAAGGGCCTAAACGCCAACTGGATGCAACTGTGGAGCCACCCAGCCAACATGGCTGTGGACAAATTTATAATTCAAGGACGACTCCCAAAATGAAACAAACAGGACTTCTGATCTTTCAAGAAGCACTTGATGCGAGGGTGAGAGGACAAAAGCCCCCCCTCCCATTACACCTCAAGAGATGCTAGTCAGAGTCACTACCTGATGCTTCTGAGTGAGAGTACTCAACCCCTTGTCCAACCTCTCCCATAGGAATTCTAGGATAAGCTGAATGTCCAAACTGTCAGGAGCAACATCCTTCTTAGTGCACCACTGCAGATTTTCCAGGTGTTGTCATAGATCTTCTGGGTGGATAGATGACTAGAGGCTATCAGCATGCCCAGGAACTTCTCAGAGTAGCTGTAAATTCTCAGTCAGCCTAGCCCAGCTTCCAGGTTGACAGTTAGAATGTGTGTGGCTGGGGATGCATAATCATTCCTTGAGACAAGAAGACCTCCTGACCTGGAAGAGCCCATGGAGCTTCCCTGGACAGTTCTAGAAGTTCCAAGAGCCACAAGGGCTTGCTCACTGTGGAACAATGAGGACAAACTTCAGCAGATCCTGGGAATCAGGTCTATGGATGGGAAAAGATACAAAACTCCTTGAGCACCGTTGAACACTTTTATGCCCTTAGCTCCGATTCTCAGGTTACTACGATAGATCAGAGAACAGGCAGTGGAGGTCATCTTCATAACTCCAAAGTGGAGAGATGACTCCGATTTCCAAAGCTTTTGGAACTGTTGGCAGAGGCGCCAAGGACAGATCTGCTCTCTCATAGTTTGATTCTTCATCCGCAACCACATTTATTCCATCCAACAGCAAGGAGGCTGAGCGGGTCTGGCTAAAACATTTTGGGTATTCCAACAAGGTGATGAATACTCTAGGCATCAGTCTGCTCAGAGAGTGTTTGGCTCCACATGGAAAGTTTTTCTTTTGTGGTTGGCTGGGCAGGATCAGAAGGCAAGAAACAGGCTCCTGGACAAGGAGTTGGGAGTCCAAGTCATTTTGACTAGAGCAGCGGCTCTCAAACTTTTCAGTCTCTGGAGCCCTTTACACTCCTAAAACAAGGCTCAGGAGTGCAGAGTCTTGGGGAGCCCCAGAGTGCCAATGCATGCAAGGAGTGGCACAGGGTTGGGCAGATGGCGGCCACATGGTATGCTCGTGAAGCTGAAGCTCGTGAAGCACACTTTTGAGAAACACTAGACTAGAGGTTTGTGAAGAAAAGGGGTTACAGTGCCTGTAAAGGGGTGCGTACTCTTTGCCTGGCCACAAGAGTAACATTTACCCAGTTTGTTGTGACTTTTGCACTTTATATGGCGGGGGGAGGGGGGGAAAGGAATAAGACCTGTCCTCTCTCTCTCTCTGATAGCTCCTGGTGCTTTATGGAGCTACCAACCCACAATCCACTGAAGCAGCTGAGGTCAAGCTTGATCCTCCAAAAGACCCAGAAAAGATGCTAAGGAAACCTCTGAAAATCCCCCCAAATCCATGCCCCCCCCCCGTGGCAGGTAAGAGCCCTTCCCTGAGGATCCCCTCTCTTCCAGAGACGCCACACGCAACCTGCAAACCTGACCAGCTGATATATTGGAAAATCTGGCTTAATTGCATCCAATTCAGAGCACTCTACAGATGGGAATCTTCCCACCCTCTGAAAGGTTGAGTGTACTTAATTCAACTCACTCAGCCTAAAAAATGGATCATTGTCCTTTTTGGGGGGGGGAGGGTGGTTAAAGAAGCCCTCTGGCAGCGCCACTTGATTCAGATACACATGCCCACACGGGCCGTGTTGGAAGAACAAAGGGGGCCAGGTTGTTGTTTCACTCCGCAGCTGGAACCTGGAAAAAGGCTCAGCTTTCCTGAACAAACCCTGCATCCAGCTACAGCTCAATGAGGCCAGTAGGCCTACTTCACACACTAGTGCAGTGGTACCCTAACTGGGGCGTCGTGATGCCTCAGCCGGGAAGAAAGGGTTGCTATGCCCTTAAGGGGCATGGCAACCCGCGGTGACGACAACGGCGCGCCTGGGATCGCGCCGCCACCGCCACTGCTGCGCCCGGGATTGCCGTTTTTACCGTCATTGGTGGGCAGTGGGTGTCCCTCGGGGGTTGCGGGGAGCCTGCGGACCCCTCCGCAGGCCTCCCCAAGCGTCGGAGCAGCGCTCCAACGCGATCGCAACTGACTTCCGGTTTTACGCGAAACCGGAAGTCAGTTGCAATCGCGTTGGAGCGCTGCTCCGACGCTTGGGGAGGCCTGCGGAGGGGTCCGCAGGCTCCCCGCAACCCCCGAGGAACACCCACTGCCCACCAATGACGGTAAAAACGGCGATCCCGGGCGCAGCGGTGGCGGCGGCGGCGCGATCCCAGGCATGTCATCGCCACTCCTGGGAAGGCCCCGCTGCTACTTAGAGCAGTGTAAGGCCTTCCCAGGAGTTAGGGAACCTCTGCACTAGTGCAATGAACTGCTCCTTCTCCCACCTGGCAACAGGGTACTGGATGATTTTGACTCTGCTGATCCTGCCTCCCCTCCCTTGAAGGATCCATGCCGACGCAACCGGAAGTCGTGTCGGCAAAACCAGAATTGACCTGGAAGTCACTTCCGAAAGCATTCTGAGGGCTGGGAGCAGCTGTAGGAGGTGAGTTGCGACCTGGGTGTGGCCTCCAGTTGCTTCCATTTGGCTCCAATTTCGAGCCAAACAGAGGCAAGGCCGGGTGGGAGGGCCCAACCCACCTCCGCATCAAGTGGGTCACAACCCACAGTTTGAGAAGCCCCCTAGACCAGTGGTTCTCTAACTCCTGGGAAGGCCCTTTGTTGCCCTAAGTGGCAGCTGGGCCGTCCCAGTGGTCGCGATGATGCCTCCGGGATCGTGCCGCCGCCGCCACCACCACCGCGGCTGAAAACGTCCGTTTTACCTGCATTGGTGGGCAGTGGATGTCTGGCGGGGTGTGTGGGGAGCCTGGGGACCCCTCCTCGCCATAAAACCGGAAGTGGGTTGCAATCGTGTCAGAGTGCTGCTCCGACGCTTGGGGAGGCCTGCGGAGGGGTCCCCAGGCTCCCCACACACCCTGCCAGACATCCACTGCCCACTAAGGCAGGTAAAACGGCTGTGGTGGTGGCGACGGGATCCCAGACGCACCATCGTCATCACCGTGGGTTACCACGCCCCTTAAGGGTGTAGCAACCCTTTGTTCCTGGCGCCCCAGTTTGGGAACCACTGCCCTAGACTATACTACCCACCTTAGGGCAATATATACATTTAAGCAAAATAAAGTGGTAAAGATTTACCCCAGACTATACCACTTCACCATTCCATGTGGGGACAGCACTGTATATCTCAATACCACCAATCTCATATATAAAAGTCTCTCTGAACACAGAAAAACATCATGCCAGGGAGAAAAGGAGTATCTGCATGTGCAAGAATTTTGCTGGGGATGATTCCAACCGGTGATTGCTCACAACTAGCACCTGAAGGGGAGCAATCCAGGAATTACTTGACTGCTTAAAACCGACTCTTATTCAAGAATATAAAACTTATCATTAGGCCATTGTTAATGAGAAACCTCGGTTCATCAGAAGAATCTGCACCGTAAACTAACTGATCCAACTTTAACTTCCATAAGCAATTTAGGCAATTTAAACTTCAGAGAAACAACAGCTTAATACTCACCACTGATATTTACTGCTGGCAACACTATCGACATCTTTGGTCGTCTGGTCTTATTATGAGTAGTGGCTGGCAACAACAGATGATCCTGAAAAACATTGAACTATGCATTAAATTCTGTTTAGAGCTCGAGGCATGTGAATGTATGAGAAAGAGAAAGAGAACTGTTCACCCACAACTCGTAAAAACTCCATAACAACCCAAAGGAGACCATCAACACAAATCAGAGTAAAGACAAGGCAATGGGTGCCCCTGCTCAGTGCAGTGGGCATTCTAGTAAATTTTGAATCAAACATTTTCAGAAACACTTCCATTGCCCTAAATCGACGGAGATCTGGTTTGCATACTGTTTATTCTGCCCCAGTTTGGCACTGTTATTGCCTCCTAGCTTCTGCAATTAGAACTGCTTTAAAATTTTCATCTACGCATCTGTTAACCAGAGGCGTTCTAATATGGGGGGAGCAGGTGTGCTCCACCCCAGGCGCTGAGTGGGTGGGGGGCGCGGCAGCCGGGCTCGGGGCTGCGCAGAGCGGCGCGGCACCGGAGCCCGGCTGGCGCGCCCCTCTGAAGCAGCGCGCCCACTCGGCGCGTCCCCGGCCTGAGGATAAGCCCTCCTCAGAGCGACCGCCCAGTTCGGCGGTCGAGGGCTTTCTGAGAGGGCCGAACGCGTCACGCTGGCTATTATAGGGTTTGCGCATGCGCAAAACCTTTAAAAGCCGGCGCGACGCGTTTGGCCCTCTCAGAAAGCCCTTGACCGCCGAACTGGGCGGTCACTTTGAGGAGGGCTTGTCCCCAGCCGGGTATAAGCCCTCCTTAGAGCGACCGCCCAGTTCGGCGGTCGAGGGCTTTCTGAGAGGGCCAAACACGTCGCACCGGCTTTTATAGGGTTTGCGCATGCGCAAAACCTTTCTGAGGACAAACAGGCCCGTTTGCCCTCAGAAAGGTTTTGCGCATGTGCAAACCCTATAATAGCCAGCGCGACGCGTTCGGCCCTCTCAGAAAGCCCTCGACCGCCGAACTGGGCGGTCGCTTTGAGCGGAGCGGAGCCTCCATAGGCCGGGGACGCGCCGAGTGGGCGCTCAGCTCCGAGTCCGGCTGCTTGGGGGGGCGCTCCAACCCCGCCCCCCCAGGCGCCTGGAGGGCTGGGAACGCCACTGCTGTTAACAATCAATTAGACCTCACGGCTTGTTGACAGGTTATGACTGATTACCCCTGGTAGAATATCTATTCTTGCTTAAGTTAGGTCTGAGTAGATGCAAGAAATCCTTCCTTTGGGACTGTACCCTCCCATCCAGAATTACAGCTTGATAGGCTTGGCCTTGCCTTTTCACCTCATTCATTGTCATTTTATCTCATCCAATCTTGCTGAGCCTTGAATGAGATTTGTATCTACGGTAGACACTTAAATCCGGACATTTACAAATTGTTTGCACTTCCAGTTATGCTTTCAAGAAAGTTAAAGATTTGGTTAACTGATCTTGGGAGAGTGGATGAGAGTTTCGCTGAACAGAAAGACACACAGACTAACATAGGCCAAGGTCAGAATAACAGTCGCCTGAAAAAAAAAGTTAAATTACAACTTTGAAACTGTCCAATTTGACTGGCACTGGACCTATTCATTATATTACAATTAATGTTATGTAATAAGAAGTTATTTCTGTGAAAAAATTTAACAGTGCAACATTTTCCACCACGCATTACCATCCCAACCTAAGGAACTTCAGAAAGATTGCCATTTCCCATCACAACTTACAGATAGAAAGATGCACATTCAAGGGTTGGCATAAGCAATAAAACAAAGGGCAACTCGGTCTCCGAATACTATTCAGAAGAAAGAATTCAAACTCTAGCATCAATAGACAAAGTTAGCTGTTTGCATAAGAATAGTGAAGTCCAATGTAGCGTTAAGGAGAAGTTGAACAGATTTCTTTGTGCCAATAGCAGTGTAGTCCTGCCTTCCAAACTGTAACTGTTTTAAATGTTCACAAAGTTTTCTTTACTTTTTCTTTTTAATCAAGTCTACTTTAGTGTTTCAAGATTCCCATAAGTTGTCACTTCTGTTGTGAAAATCTAGGACCTTGTCACAAGGAGCACACAATCTAATGTCTACAAGGGAAAGGAGAGCCAGAGATCACTTGGCCATAAAGATGTATATTAGGAGCTAGAATCTGTGTTGATGATAATAGAAGTCAATCATACTGACATTTTTTATATAGCAGGGGTAGCCAAACCTGCTTAATGTAAGAGCCACATACGATAAACTTCAGATGTTTGAGAGCTGTAAGAGAGATGTTTGAGAGCTGCAATATTTAAGAAGCATTTAAATTCTTAAATATATTTACTCACCATGAACATTAAACTGATGTTGTCTCTGAGTGTATACCTGGGAAGTAATTAAAGCTTGAAAATTTCTTATTTACTTTTTACTGTATAGGGCAGCCCAATCTGGCCTAACTATCCGGCAGGTGGCCCAGGCTGCCCGCCGGATCCTATCCCCTTTTCCGGGGTCAACTTGGTCACCTCGGGGGAAACGGACGTTCATCCCCTTCCCCTGGTGTAACACGGGGAGGCCCGAATGGGCCTCCTTGGATTTCCGCCAGCTATTTAGCTGGCGCAAGTTCGAGGAGGCCGTGTAATGGCGGATCCGGCCCGGGAAGGGGACGGGGATATGGTGGCCACCATCCCCGCCCACCCCTCGGGCCGGATCCACCAACCCCCGGCCTCCCTCGTCACCTGGACCACCCCCGCCGTCGGATCACTTACCTCCTCCAGCGGCTGCGTGGGCGATTCAGTGGCGGAGTGAGGGCAGCCGGCCTCCACGCCGGCCGCTCCTACTCTCTGGTCGTCATGAACGTGCTTTATGGCACGTTCGTGACGGCTTAGAATGGCGGAGCACTCCCTCCGCCGTTTTAAAGTTCTGGTGGATTGCGCTCTTAATTGTGTTGCAAAAAAAAAAAAAAGGAGCTCAGCCAACATATTTCCAAGAGTAGTAGGTTTGACATTATATGTCAAAGAGCTGCATGAGGCTCAGGAGCCGCTGTTTGGCCACCCCTGTTCTATAGCCATCCATTTACTTTTTGCTAAAGAGGAACAAAAGACAAAAAGAAAGGTCCTTGCTGCAAGGAGCTTACAATCTGATCATCAACAAAGGGAGAAGCAGCCACTTCCCTCTGTCTGTCCACCATAGGTCTTTCACCAACTCCTCCAAAACCTTCAAGCTATGGGCACGATCCCAGACACTGAATGGAGACAGGAGCTACATGATCCAAAACGTACAGCTGACATCTGACTTTCCTGCTGCTGCGTGGGTAGAAGCAGTTATCCAGCTTTCTTGGGACATATGCAAAATCAATCTGCAGCCACACAAAGAAAAAAGCGCCATCTGGAGCAGTACATGTAAAACGTGCTCAGCAGATAAAGCTACACTATAAAGTAAACCATGGATTATTAAGCCTCAAAGTGCATATTAAGAAGTAGAGTTTAAAATATGGGTAAATCTTTATGATTATTTATTTTCATATATTGCATGCTATTTCAAAGTAACAAAAGCAAAGTGGGCATGTCCTTGCTGCAGGTAACTGACAATTAAAATAGAAGCGAGTGGGAAGGGAGAAGCAGGGATAACTACGGATTAACGTGAATGAACGTAACACATGCACGTAGGCTTCATTTTGGGGCAAAGCATCAGAGGACAGCTGGGCTTTGTGGAGAGAGGTAGGGGGCTGTCTCCTTACCTGGCGATGCGCGAGCCTCTGCTCCTCATGTTCTAGTCCACCACTCTCCTCTCTTCCTCTTCCACTCCACCCCCCTTTCTTTTTCAATCTAGGGAGCAGGAAGTGGAGCAGTGGAAGCGAGTGGGTGAATGGAGGTGCCCCCCCAACCTACTGCCTGACGCAACCACATCGATCAGCCTCATGGATAGGTTGGCCCTGGGTATGGACACAGATGTGCAAGAGAGATAAATCTCATCGTGTAGGAGGTAGCATAACGGGCTATAAGGGAGAATGGGCAGAGTTGTTTGATATCTCAGGGTGAGAGTTTGAGGAGCTTTTGGAAAATAAAGACAGAAAGGCAGCAGGGGAACAGAGTTTTATAGGCCAAAACAAAGAATGTGCATCTCAGGTGATCGGAGAACCCAACAGGGACTGCAGAAATCAGAGGGAAGACACTTCAGGCACTGGCCAGAGGAACGAGGGTTACAGGAAGGCTGCATCCCTCCCACGAAGAACATCCAACCACAGGGAACTTCTCCCCCCCACACACACACACACACACACAGAGCTCTGAATTATTGTGGGATGACAAGAAGTCAGGGGAAGGACACGCTGGTCTCATCAGCACCCAGAGAAACAAGGGCTGCTGGGTTTGGGTGTTGTTTTTAAATGAACAGTAATAATTGTATACTCTGTTGTAAACCACCTTGAAGATCAATTGATCAAAAGGTGTGGTATCAGTCTTCAAACACAATACTGCCACAGGACTTCCTCCAAACTCAGTCTGGTCTCGACTGGCAATGCTTGTTCACCTGAGAGCACTTATTGCTCTCCCTTGTTTATTGGCAGCTGTCAGTAGGTCATTTCGCAGGGCCCTGCTAAGAGAGTTCCACCCCCATCTGAGGTAAAGGGGATGGCGGCAAGAAACCAGGCCTTCTCTTCTGTGGCACTGCACCTCTGGAACATGCTACCAGAGGATCTTCGATCAGCCTCCTCTATGGAGAAGTTAACGTAATAAGAACATAAGAAGAGCCCTTCTAGATCAGGCCAAACATCCGTCTAGTCCTGCTTCCTGTATCTCAGTGGCCCCACCAGATGCCTCATACTTCTTAACATGCATTTTCTTAGGGAGCACACAAGACAACAAGATATCTGTATCGTGTTGCCACTCTCTTGCACCTGGCACACAGAGCAAACCTACTTCTAAAACCAGGAGGTTGCTTATGGCTTGTAACTTGTGATGGACTTTTCCTCCATGCGAGTTCCGGCAAGGCTTAAAAATATTTCTATGTCACCTAGCTTTTGAGGGGAGAGGGCAAGGGTTTTGTTATGTTATTTGTGTACTTTTAAAATTTGTTTTATAATTTATAGTATATGTATTTTGATCTTGTGAGCCGCCTTAGGTGCCCTTCAGGGAGAAAGGTGCCCTTCAGGGAGAAAGGTGAGATATAAAAGGATAAACAAACAAACTAGGGAACTCAGCCTTTGCTTGTGCTCCTGCACAACCAAAAAAACATTGTATTTCAGCTTGATTAAAAAAGCATATTGCCTTGGTCTGGAGTTTAGAATGTATAGGACATCTGGCTTAGGGGGTCACCGAGTTAGAGAGATAGTCTTGATGAAAATGAGCCTGCTGGAGCCAGAGGCTACTTGGGCAAGCTCATCTTTCCAATCCGATAGTTTTCCAGCCATTATGCCAGGCACTCAGGACTCGGACTTCTCTTTGCACTGTCAACCCATCAACGTGTAATGTTGGCCCCGAGATATAAATTCATCTGTTCTGGGATCTAAAGTGTTGTGATTTATTCTGTCTTGAGCTGACACTTCACATGAAAGGAACAGATGGTGGGTTCTAAAGGTTCACATTTCAATTTTTATTGCATGTGTTAATATTACTAACAACACATTTTAGATATTTATATCTCCAGTGTTAAAACTGCCAATGAATTATGGCTGCAGGTCCCGTCCCCGTCCCGTCCCCCCAGTTTTGGTAGTAACTGAACACACTTTAAGGGCTTAATCAAGTACTAAATGCTTTTTGCATCACAACATGATGTATGTAGCAGGGATGCATTTAAAATAATTTCTTCCAAATTTCTCACCTCCAATTCAACTGATAGATTTAAAATAGACTGGTCCTTGTGAAATAACTAACATTATTAAATATGGTTACAGGAAGAGAGAATAATTTGCTTCATATTGCCAAATTCAGTTGCTTAGTGGCGAGTGCTTGCTTTGAAGTGGTAGCCAGAACCTTTCACTCTATATATGAGAAATGTGCCTTGGATAAGACTAACCCCTGGGTGAATGTGTTCAAGAATTCAATGCCACTGCTGTACTAAATATGTGTAGTGCTAACCTCCCCCCCCCCACCTGATCTCTTCTGTTTTTCTGTACAAACAGCAGGTCATGCAGTACAACTGTTTCAGGACTATTGGAGGGAGAGGAGTAAAGAATTTAAACATGCTGTGCTACACCTGAGGTTTGAAGCAGTACAGTCAGAACTCTTCTACTGTACTTGTGGCAATGAAGGTTTGCCACCAACAGGGAATGGATTTGTGGAACATTCTCTAGGGCAGTGGTTCTCAAAGTTCTTCCCGCAAGACAGGGAGAACTTTGAGTGCGTGCGGGGGCGGGCCAGCGATCCACCACCAAAACCGCCCCCGAAACGGCCCATGACCCCCCCCCAGTTTGCGAAAACCGGAAGTGCCTGAAAATAGCTGCAAAACGGCGATCCGAAGAGCGGGGAGGCCTGCAGAGGGTCATACAGGCCTCCCTGAAGCTCCCCCAAGCCCCGGTAAGTGCGGGGGGCGGGCCCATTTCGGGCACTTTGACGGCAGCGGCCATGCTGTCCCCGTCATGCTGTCCCCGTCCCTTAAGGGGGCAGGGGGCAGTTAAAGTTCTCAATGGTGGGTCGTGACCCACAGTTTGAGAACCAGTGCTCTAGGGTGCTTACCTGGCGCCTACATATAACCAGATCTTTCTGGGGCGAGGCAAAGCCATTTTTATAGTCACAGACATTGTGGAATATCAGTCAAATTGTTTCAGCCCACTCTTTTTGCTGCTGATATATTTTAGTTTGCTTATGTTGTTTTATTCTCTTTATTAACTAGTCATGTTACCTATTGTGGAAGTTTAGTCCAAAGGGAAATGATGCCTGATATCGTTCCCCCATCACTAATTCCACCCCTCCGGCTTCTGCTCCAGAGAGGAGATGCTGATGGTGGAAGTGGCCATCACCTTAGCCCACCCACTGTGTCCTCTGTGACTGAGGACAGTGGTGGTTCAAGGCAGCAATGGCTCTTAGCCTGCCCACCAGCTCCATGACCTCATACGCAAGTGAGGAGGGGAGAGGGAAGTTGAAGATGGAGGCACAGCAGCAGCATGCTTCCCAATTTCCATTGCTACCTACCTCTCCCTTCCCCGGTTGCCCAGCTTACCTGCTTTCTCCTCCTGGCTCTACTGCACTGTTTTGAAATAGTGTAGCGGAGCAGTGTGGAGTAAGGAAGCCAGGAGAAGCAGAAGCAGGGCACTGCTTCTTTTGGCTTCCTTGTGTCCACTCTATTCTGCTTCAAACCACAGAGCCAAAACAAACAAGAGAAAGAACCAAGAGGGAAAATGGGGACCCGGTGGCTGATGGGTGCCACCTGCACCTATCGCTGCCCAAGATACCTCGTCTCACAACTACCATAGACCGGCCTTGACACTGTGGGTTGGCATGAGTCTCTCACAACTTTTGTGGTTCTGTAACTTTGTGCTCTGGCTTCTTACTTTTCTTCTTGATTGGGAACATTTTTTGCTCTTGGTTATCCCCAAGCAATACCAGTTCATGGTCTCTAAATCCCACAGCTCTGACATATCATTCTCTGCTATAGCTCCACTAAGTTTCTACGACTGCTGCAAAACGTCCCTTTCAAGCCTGCGTTACTGACCAAAATGCAGTTACACCTTTCTGAAAAAGTACACATTTATGTGAAGAAGCCAGAAAGGGGAGCCTTCACATTTTCTATTGGAAACAAAGAAGAGATCAAATGTTTGAAAATGCCATCTGTGGCCAGCCAAGGGGTTAGAGCTTGCTTTCATCTGTCACATAAATCATATTCTTTGAAGTGTTCGGATTGATTCCAGCTGCTTTCAGAGAAGGGCATCGATAAATATGTAACCGAACCCTCCATTGCAGTGCATATAAGCCTGACTTGCAGGTGAAAGGGGAAGACCACCTCTCAGCTACTACAAATCAGATTATGGCACAGAAGCTCTTGTTCAATTCCCATTTGTGCCAAGGTGCTGTTTTGGTAACATACAGAAGTCTGCAAGTGAATGTGAACAGAACATCTGTCCAATTTAAGGCACCGCTGCATGGACAAAACAGGCACTGGAGGCATCTTAATGTAGAACAGGATAAAGTCATTTTGTGACTGCTTGGCTTTAGGCCTGTTGGTTGTTAAGAGTTACTGCAGGGGACATGTAGATGTCTGAGTTCATTCCAAAAGCGGTTATAAAAATTTACTGTTTATGCATTTGTGGGATGGCATATGGGGGGGGGGGGGGAGAAACCTGAGAAAAATCTTTTCAAGAAGGGAGTTGGTTCCATTTGTCAAAGCAGACACATTCACAGATGTCGAAGACACCATTACAACCATCTTGCCTTAAGCTTCATGACAGTTAGGTTCATAACTCCTTCATGAAGCACCTATAAGGGGTTTTTATACCCACTACAGACCTTTTCTTGGGCCACAAAATGAGGGAGCCTCATTCAACCCACACTGTAACATACCCACCACACCATCAGAAGTGATTTAAAGTACACTTTAAATCACTTAAAGTTGTTCGTTATAAAGGTGAGGGGGGAAAACACGATCCCTGGCCTGCATGGGTTTTCTCCGGCCCAGAAAGCTCACATTTATTTCAATGTTTTATATTCAAAGCGTTTTGGGTCTTTATTTAGAAGTTTGCCGATGTTTATGTGACCAGAAATATTCCGTGAACTCTTGCTTACATATATCAATTAGCCTACGGTAAAACTGGTTTCATTATAAGTCGTTTTGCTGAAAGTCACAGTTTCCAAGACCTTATCAGCAACTTTAAGCAAGGACTTGCTGTAGTCTCCGAGTGGCAGCACTAACTTACCTCAGAATCTTAACAGGTCCTGCTTTAATTTTTAAAGTAAACTGCTAGCACTTATATTGGCAACTGTGAATTTGAAAATACTGTGGCAAAAATGGTGGTGGTGGGGAGATTTTACATGCTGTTTGATAGCATCTAAAGATTCATTCACTGTTGCCATGGCAAGGTGAGGGAGACCAGGCAGAAGCCGATGAAAGTTAGGTCAGTTGACAACCTCCTCACAACCCGCCTTGTGAGCAACTGCTGACACCTGTTCATCTGAACAGCCATTGCTAGGGCTGGGGAAAATCACACTGAGTCTGCTGGACAAGGTCTGGCTTAAAGGTGGGTTCAGCCTTCGAGTTGCAACAGTACCTTCCCTAAATACGAGCTGAGGCTTTCATGGCCAGCAACAATGGTAGAAGAAAGAAAGAAAGGATTTCAAGGCCATGATGAGAAAAAATTCTTACAAAGTAAAAAACCAAGCACCGGTGTAAACCAGGACTAGGTTCATACAAATAAAAGTTATTAATTAAAATGCTACGTTTCAATTATCATACGATAATCTTCTTCAGGCAAATACGAGCCAGCAGGCTGTCAGATGTTGAAGAATGTCTCTGCACTCCTAGAGTTTGAAGCAGATTAAGCACTTCCGGTTTTTCTCTCACCCGCATGGATTAGTGCTTCCACAGTATGTAGACCTTAGATAAGCTCGAGTGTTTTAAGACTAATAATCACCCCAGCAGGTCAGAATTAGGAGACTTCAAGAATACACGGAGGTGCGTTGTAAATGGAGGGGTGACTCAGAAAACTCGGGAGTGTTACGGAACGGATCTAACCTGCGTGCTTTCTTCTCCAAAGCCGGTGCCCAGATCCTGTTGACAAAAGCAATTTCTTCCCGTCTGTTCATATGGGAGGCAGAGCTGTCCCTAGAAGGGTGTGGGCCCGGGGCAAGTCAACAAGTGTGGGGCCTCCCTATTATGGGAGGCGCGGGGCCCAGGGCAGCCGCCCCAGTCAGAAGCGTCATTAGATGGGGGGCCCTGGTGCCCTGGGCACCAGGTGCCGCTTTAGGAGGGGCGGAATGTCGCGAGGCGCTTACCGTTTTTTCCGCTGTTTCTTCGCAGCCATCTCGGCTGCGTTTCAGCCCGCCCGCCTGCCCGGGAGCCGTTTGGCTCCAAAATGGGCAGCAAAACGGTGGGGGGATTGGAGCCGCGCAGGCGCACAAAAGTGACGTCACACGCGTTGGCAAACCCCCCCCCCCCACGTGGGGGTGGAAATACACCTCTGTCTTGGATGTCCTCTGGGTGAAAAGGCAGAATAAAAATCCCCCAATAAAAATAAAATTCATACTTGCTACAGCATACAAAAATGTCAGACAGCACAGATACAGCATTTTCATGCAAAAACTTATGATTCCAGCTCTTGGGAAGAACTCACTGCAGAAAAAAATATCCTGTCAATGGCTCTCTTTATTGCCTTACATCTTATATCCTAGCCGACTTCACAAATCCATTCAGCCTTCTATATAGTCAACCATCTGCTCCCAGGCAAAGAATAAAGGGATTTTTTGTTTTAAGGAGAGTCACTAGAAAGGCATGATAGTCATAGATATAGAATAGTTCTGTATTGCCAGTCAACATATTCTTCATTTGTGATCTGCATCATTGTGATAACCAATAATCCCTCTTCTAAGGGGTCCGTCAGTGAGTGGACCCCTTCAGCTGCCCTGAACCCTGCGGCTTTTCTAGAAGAACAGCAATGACGTCATACATAATCTCTGGACTTCGGGGGACGCTGAGCAGAGCTTGGCTTCCCAGGGCTTTGAGCTATGCAGCCACGAAGCTTAAAGAGAATACTAGTGATAACACAACAGACCTTAGCATGCATTGGCAAAAAGAGTTTTTTTAAAAAAAAACACAACAGACCTTAGCATGCATTGGCAAAAAGAGTTTTTTTTAAAAAAATCCAAATTCTATAAGGACTCAACTACCACATTTAACACACCACATACAAACCGAGTTTCTATTAAAAGTTTCAAGTTTCTCCAAAATAAAACTGAAATCAATGTGCTTTAATTTATTTTTCAGAGACTACTTTCTGTAGTGTTGATGATGTTCCAATTCTACGGCTAATCCCCCCAATCTGTTTTTATAGTCTTTGCTTCTACAAGAATGAAGAAACAGCAAGATGGGCTTCTTCTTTAAGCACTCTACCAGAAACTGTCCAAGTCCACAGTTAATAAAATGGTCTAATGTTTCAGATTACTCTTTTTGACAGTCCCAGACAGGATTTTATAAGAAACAGCTAGCTACTAGAGGTTGAAGCAGTGCCAAACTGCCTTGTGGCTTCAGAGTGACCACTCTGGCCTCTTACCTGGAACTAACTAGGGTTGCCAGATCCTCTGAGACTCAGATCCCAAGATGTAAGGGGCAGAGCCTGGGAGCAAAAGGGTGGTAACCGGCAGAGACAGCAATACAGTAGGTGAGACAGCAATAGGAAAGGAGGCCAGGGGCACCCAGTAGGAGAGAAGATGGCACTTAACCAGGCAAGAGAAAAGGTTTCAGTGCTGGCTGCATCAGGGGAGGGCATGATGCACATTACAACATTTTCAAGCCAAGGGAAGAACAGCTTCTCACTCTCTACCCCTTGGTTCTAGCCTCTCGTGCCGAGGTTTTACTCCTTCCCCTGGAGACCATGAGAAGGTGGCAAAAACTCCAAAACTTCAAGTCAAATCCTGAGGCCCAGAAATCCTATTTGGAGCAGCATTCATGGAAAAGCCCAACTACACGGCTCCAAGGGTGAGCAGGTAAGGCAAATTTTCCAAAAGATGACAAAAGGTTAATTCAGAAAATCCAATTCTAATCCATATTAAAATAATCCAGGTTACTGAAACTGAGGGAACATTATGCACAGAAAAGCCTAACAGATTTTTATTTATATTTATTCATTTTTATAATGGGTTGGCATTTACCTGTTCCTATATAATGTTCAGGTAAATGCCAACCAATGCCAAAATGCACCAAATATAATGGGTTGGCATTTATCTGTTCCTATATAATGTTCCCCCTTCATGGATCATTGCCTTGTCGTGGCGAAGGGGCTTGCGTAACTCAATGAAGCCATGAGCTATGCCGTGCAGGGCCACCCAAGACGGACAGGTCGTAGCAGAGAGTTCTGACTAAAAGTGATCCACTGGAGAAGGAAATGGCAACCCACTCCAGTAACCTTGCCAAGAAAATCCCATGAACAGTACCAAAAGGCAAAAAGATATGACGCCGGAAGATGAGCCCCTCAGGTCGGAAGGTGTCCAATATGCTACTGAAGAAGAGCGGAGGACAATTCCAAATAGACCCAGAAAGGATGAGGGGTTGGGCCAAGGCCAATACGACGTTCAGCTGTGGATGTGTCTGAGGATGAAAGGAAAATCCAATGCTGCAAGGAGCAATACTGCTTAGGAACATGGAATGTGAGGTCTATGAATCAAGGCAAGCTGGATGTGGTCAAAATGAGATAAGATTGAACATTGACATCTTGGGAATCAGCGAACTAAAATGGACGGGAATGGGCGAATTTAAGTCAGGTGACCATCATATCTACTACTGTGGGCATGAATCCCTTAGAAGAAATGGAGTAGCCCTCATAGTCAATAAAAGAGTGGGAAAGGCAGTACTGGGGTGCAACCTCAAAAACGACAGAATGATTTCACTTCGAATCCAAGGCAAACCATTCAACATCACAGTAATCCAAATGTATGCCCCAACCACTGATGCCAAAGAAGATGAAATTGACCGGTTCTATGAAGACCTACAACACCTGGAAGTGGGTCGTGATCGCTTGGGGAGGTCTGCGGAGGGGTCCGCAGGCTCCCCACACACCCCCAGAGGACCTCCACTGCCACCAATGAAGGTAAAACAGACACTTTCCGTCCGCGGCGGCGGTGCGATCCTGGAGTGCCGTTGCTACCCCTGGGAAGGCCCCGCTGCCACTTAGGCCAGCAAGGGGTCTTCCCAGGAGTTAGGGAACCACTGCTCTAGGGAATGCTAAGAAGGGCCCTCCTACCCTCCACAGTCTCCTACCTGCATTTTCTGGCCTCCGAAAACCCAGAAGTAACTGGTGATGATATCATCACCAGTCACTTCAGGTGGTACGCAGCAGGAGAGTGGCGCCGGAGGTGGTACTTGGCCAGGAAGGGGTTGAGAACCCCTGCTCAGTCTAATGCACAACTGAATAAATCAACAAAAGTTAAATTTCTTTATTCTGAAATGAGGGATCAAAGGTTGGGTAAACAAAACATGGACTGCTGGATTAGGGCATACTTAACACTAAATGCTATATACATTAATATTTCCTAATATGCCACAGTTAAACACTCAACTAATCTCTATAACCAGATTCTCTCACCCCAGATTAGAAGTTTAACTGCTCCCACTCTATTATTCCAACATCTAAGCAACTTCCCCACTCTCTTCATGTGCTGACATCCTTACACACACTAATGGGCAAAGTGGAGATGTCTTGATCCACTGCCATTGCAGCCTCCTGCCTCTCCAAAATGCCAGGCTTATATTAATGTTGCTGAACTTTGAAGGGCGGGATGGCGGAAAATGTCCTTTCTTCGGCACCAGTTTTCACTCAGCAACTGTTGTCTTCACAATCTGCCTTCTAGGCGCTAATATTTCTCCTGGTTGAAGCTTTATTTCTTCGCTTCCTCCTCCACTCCCTTGTCTTCTATCAGTTTCTCTCGTGCACTTCATCTGTGTTTACCCTCCTGCAACTGGCACTCTCTCCTCCAAATTCTCTTATTTCATAGAAATCAGCAGCTCTCAGTAGCCTCACTCTGGTTCTACCCTACATTCCCTATACAAAGTTACAGTGTCCATAGGAAAAATGAAGCTCCCTGTGGCAAAAATTCTCATGTTCCCCTTATTTTTTAGATTTTTTTAGCTCCTCAAATGTTTCTGCAACTTCCCAACATCCTAAAAAAGCAGCATGGGCACCTTCCAGCAGTAGCCCCCCCCCCCCCAATCTGTCTGTCTGAAACAAAGCCATTATAGAAGGGCCACATGGCACCCCAGGCTAATTTTATGTGGATCCCATCTTCACGTCTGAAGTACCACAGAGAAAAAGAATGCTTGCTAACCTCATTGATATGCCCACCAGTTGGGCAGCTAAGCCTACCTGGCTAGGTAAAGGGGTAGAATGAAATGCACAAGTAGTCCCTACTCCTCCAATCAGATTACCTTATGTTATGACACCATCAAACCTAGGTTTTTAAGGGCACAAATAGAGATGCCCTTGGTCATTGCCTCTAGTAGTTTGTTGCTGATGTGCCGTATCCATGCGTTAATGAAAGGTTCACCCACCTATTGTGGGGATACAGAGCTTAACTCCACCCACCCCATTTCCCCTGGACACTGCAAGTAGCAAAGGACAGGGAGAAATCTAGCCACCTGCAGTCAGGGGTTTATTTCATTTTCTACTTGTTTTTTAAGCTCTGTGCCAAGTGTTTGCCAAACTTTGGGATTGCCCTGCTTTCCTTTTACTTAATGTGTTTTGTGCATGAGTGTGTTTTTTTACCATCTGCATCCCCTCTCCATTTCTTCTATTTGCCTTGTTTATCCCATCCTTTAATAAACTCCTTTTCATCTTTACCAATTATCTGTCTGACTTCAGTTACTAAAGAGAGAGTGGATTCACTACGCTTTCCCAGACTGACCATTTCTTACTACTGTTTTAGTTTTGTGTAAGTGGGAATTCCTCAGATTTTTGGAATCCTCTTTACAGATCAGGAAGGAAACTTCCAAGATGGCCTCTCTTGCTAGCTTTTCCCTGCCTTGGTGGTGGCAGCAAATATCTACCATATTAAATTCCCTAATATCCCCAGACCAACCAGTGGGAGAAGAAAGATTCTGGAGGATTGTCACTAAGTGCTAGGCGCAGCATCCGTTCTGCCCTCCACTCTTACTTCCCCCTCATCCGTCACACTCTCACCAATGCAATCTCTCATACAGCACCTGAGAGTCCTACAAGGATTCTAAACCAATTTTTTCCAGTTGTCTAAGCAGAGGTACTTATCTCGTTAGGAACAAAAGGTTTGGCGAGCTAAACATTTTACAAAGTTGTAGCATCTCCAAAACTGCCAACCTTATGAATGACTGTTGGGGTATTTAGGGAGGGGAGTCCCTATGCACCCCCTTCAGGGTTCAATATTTATTTTATAAGGAACCTTGATGAAACTGGCATGAGTTTGTAGAGGTGGCCTGCCTGCATCATAAAATATCTAATCTCACTGCAGGCCTAATTCAAAAACAGACTACATAGTATTGGGTAAGTGTGCACACATTCATTACCTTACATTACTTACAGTGACTCGAAATGAAAAGGACATTGATGGTATCAACACATAATACAGAACTGATTAAAATGGGAACTTAAAAACACCTCCTAATTTCAGGAATATGAAACCAAATTTTGGTCAACCCAAGAAGAGCAACCCCTCTGCAATTTCCCTGAACTTCTGATAGAATCTAAAATCAGCAAAAGGAAAAGCTGCAGGTTTGCAAATGATTATAAATGCATGAAAACTTGACTTCAAGGGAAAGTTTTTAAATAGTTGTATTTCAACCATCTCTTATACATGTGCTGTTTGTAACCTGGCCATTTTATAGCTCTTCTCTCGTAGTCCGCAAAATTCCATGATGCTGGGACAAACTACTGTATCTTGATTTTATACTGATTAGAATGCTCAGTGAAATAGCCAAGTCTGAAGATTATACCACATTATTCAGGACAGTGAAAGTTCAAGTGGACCGTGGAAAATTCAAGTCTCTCCAAACTGCAGAAATGGGATATTATATATATTCCATTATATATATAAGGGGGGTGGTTGGAGTTTCTGTCACCCCCCTGGCTTGGCACCCTCCGCCGCCAGAGGGGGGCTGATAGCACATCTGTTCTCAGGGGACAACAGTAGGGGGCAGGTTGTGGGGGCAGTAGGGGGCAGGAAGTAAGTACCCTGTCAGTACCCTGCTTGTGGGATTTTCCAGAAGCATCTGGCTGGCCACTGCAGGAAGCAAGACAATGACTAGACAGACCTTGGGTCTAATCCAGCAGCATTCTTCTTATATTCCTAAAAATGCTTTAACACGACACACGTTTTTCAAAAGGCTTTCAGAATCTTCAGCCCAATGTGTAGAGCCAAGTCTGCACTGAACATTTAGAAGAAAAACACATTCTCATAAGGCCATGTGGCCTACTGCCTTTCTACACCTTAAACTGTTGTAATATTTCGTTCAATGAAGTCAGACATCATTAATATCCAGAAATTTAAGAATTCAAATTTCTTTATTATGCTGCTGTCCCAACAATCCCCAATGACAAAAGTGGGATGAAAACACACAGAGGCTCTCGCAGCAATGACTCCTACTAGTCAGCCAAGCAGGATCAGGCCGACTCTCCACAGTGACTTCAGACCACAGCTGGGTGGGTCGCTCTGCATATATATCTTGGCAGAGAGTATAGGCAAAATTCCTAAGAATCTAAAGTCTGTGCAGTGGGTCTGGCAGGACAGGGCTACAACCCACACACAAAAAAAAATTATTTAAAAAGTCATCTTTTTCCCCATTAAATTGCTGTTTGTGTAAGCAAATATTTGGCATCAAAGCAAAGCAAAATTCACCACAATGAAAATACTTGTTTGACACTTAGTGAATGTGGAAGGGACAGAGAGTTGAGACTTTACACAGTATTTTCAGTACAAGCACACTATGGAGCCTTAGCGTAAACACTGCACTGAACAAGAAGCAGAGCTCAATTCCTGCTCCAGGGGGAGCAAGCAATGAGGATAGTGGTGCAGGACTCAGATTTCTCTTTCACAAGCTACTGGTCCTTATCATTAGGCTTTCGATCCTTTACTGATTAAGATAGTGTCTCATCCTCATGACTCTAACAGCCCAATCCTACCTAACTTCTCATGTGGCGATGCATGGGGGGGTTTGGGCTGCTGGAGGCCTCTTTGGTGCAAGGGGAATTTGTCCCCTTGCCCCAGGGTAAGCCCCAGCAGCTGCTATGGGTCAACTTGGACCTGGACCCGCACCAGTGATATCGCCTTGGTCTACATCCTTGCACCTGGCTCACCTGCTCCGGCAGGCCTCCCATCATCCATCAGTGCGCACGGGAAGGCTTCGGCCTTCTCGCCAGCTGCTTGCGCTGTCGCAAGATGCTTTACGGCTGCTTTGTGGCAGCGGAACGCATGTTCCACCAACAGCACTCCAGTTAGATAGGACTGGGCTGTAAATGGTAGCAGACAGCATGGAACACAAGACTACAGCACCCCAGGAAAGGGATTTTGAGGTGGGGAGGAGGAGTAATAACTGGCTTGAAAGACAGAAAAGGGGAGGCTTTTCCAAACATTAGGGGAAAGGGGAACACAATGTAATAAAAAGGCATGAAAAAGCGTACAGATGAGACCCCAAAGAAATACGTTTGCACTGAACAGAGGGAGCAAGGGAACAAAGCAGTGGGAAATGACATAAGGACAAGAAAAGAAGCAGCCTCTCATACATTCAACTCAGTCTGCCTCTGAATCTCTGGCACCAATATCCTCCCTCTCCTGGTATATCAGGAAAGCATATCAAGTCTTTCGGCATTTAGCAACCCAAGCATTCATGTCTCTCTCACACACACTTACACCCTGTGTCTACCATTCCTGGAATAGGACCTGTGGCAGTGTAAACAAGTACCCCACTAGGATGGTAATGTTGGAGGAGTCATTGCAACAGCAGCAAGAGGAGATAAAGGGTCCCCTATGACCAGTGCTACAGGATGCCCAGTTGCTGGCACCACCACTTCCATCCATCAAAGTCCAGCTTTCAGCTAACTTCCCCTTGTCAAGACCATGACACCTCCAGGGTATATTTTCTCTAGTCTGCTAAATGCCAGATTGAATGTGGAGGAAGGAAGGAAGCAGAGGAAATGCAATGAATTGGTCTCATCTTTCTATACCATTTTCCAGATTACAAAAAAAGAGAGACATGAAATAAAACAGAAGCCCTTCCTGTTCTCATTTAAAGCAGAAACAGCTGTTCAAGATCTCATACTGGGATCTCTCACTGTATACCCCAGTAGTGGATCAGTCTTGCTATTCCAGCTCAGTGTGCCAGAAATGATGAAGCACAGCACCTGCAGGAGCACCTTTGCTCCACCTTCCAGCCCCTTTTCACCCCACATGCACATAATCAGAAAGAAGCAGCACTGCTTTTAAAAACATCCTTTGAAACTGGTTTGTCACAATCAGCTTACTACTAAGTCCAAAATGATACGCCAGTGTCACGTCTGTCCAAGGAACAAGGCAAAGTAAGCTCAGGCATCCACAGCACCCAGCAGCTTCCTACAGGAAGCCCCCAAACAGGTGCAGAACTCACAAACTAGAGGAAAACAAGCTGAGTTCTTCAACCCATTCATGCATTACCAACTCTTGCGATAGGCACAAGATGCATTGTGCTTGGGTTTCCGAGAAGTACAGCCCCCTCCCAAGTATCTATGGATTCACTTATCCGTGGAACCGGGATCCGCAGCCCCCCCTTTATTTCTTGCATAAACAAACAGTTCTTGCTTAAACAGAACGCTATAAGCAGCAGCGTGCCGCTTATAGCACAGAGCCAGAATGATTCTAGCAAGGAGCCTCGTTACTAGAGGAGCTCTGAACGTTAACAAGAAGCAGAAACTGCTTCCACCACCTTGACTCCATCTGAGCTCAGCTGGCTACTGGGGAAACAGCATGCGACAAAGCTTCATGGCCCCACGGAGCAGGACAATGCAGGGAAGGGAGAAAGAATGGGGAGATGGAGCTGGGAGAGCCTTAGAAGGGCTGGGGCTTTTCTCTAATTTTGTATATAAAACGCTTTCAGGAACCTATAAGTACAGGACTCCCAAAGAAGGGCTGGAGGTGGAGGAGACTCAGTTGGGAGCAGGAGGTCAGTCCAAGGAAACAGAACTCCCTCCCCGAGACATCGTCTGAGGTCCCAGAGACAGGTGGTTCATAAGGGAACTGCTCCCCCACGGATTCCTGGAGGCAGTGGGCGGAAGGAGTTAAAGACTTAGCAGGATACCCCTTCCTGTCTGGTGCGCGCTGAAGTGCTCCCATGGGACTGACAATGTTATATAAAAGAATGCGAACATTTTAAATATCATCTTTGATTTTGTGTCAGTGTTCCCCAGCTTCTTGCCATGGGTCAGCCTAAAACATAAAATACATTAATATAAAAGATTCTCCATTTCCTCTACCACCAGTACCCACCAAATAATCTGGTACTGGCCACAGCTCAATAGCATATATTGAACTGAAGAGACACCAATACATATAAAGGGTCTTGTGTCATCCTCACTCTCATTTCACAGGTAAAGAACAGAGGCCAAGATATAATGGTGTCCAGTAAAAGCTGGCATTTCACTCCAGATTAAAGAATCCAATTCTCTATCCTACCTGGATTACACAGGCATTGACAAAACTGAAAATACCTTTGGGCCTCTGCATCTTATTTAAAATACACAACACAAAGCTTCCAAGTCCATTATAGCACAGAGATTAAAAGCATTTGAACAGTTATAATAATTAGCAGAGCTGTTCTCTCCTGGCCAGCAGGAAGTGCTATTTGCTGATATCAGCACACACATGTGCTGCACCTGGATTTTTATAACACTAAACTTTGCTGTACAACGATAGACTTGGCAGTACACAAGGTTCAAATGAGGAAAAATTATTTTGTCTGTACGGAATTGGCATTGAAAAAACAAAACTCAGCAATCTGCAAAAGAAACCTAGCACCAGGCAAGTGATAGCACAACATTAAGGGTGTCTAGCTCCCATACAATGATCCACTTAGTGAGATCAGTACTGAAATTGTGCACAAGGGAGACAGGCAAAATGCAGCTGGAAATGTTCTAATGCACAACTATGGCTTTATGTCATCTAAGGTCATCTAAGGATACACAGAAAGTCATCTAAGGATACACTGATGTGCTCCCGCCAAATGATTTGGGTGGGAGAGAAAAATATTGTCAGAAGCACAGTCTCCATAAACATTTCTCTCTCACACTTTCTATGTACTGTAGATGCACCGTTCCTGTAGTGTAGATGTTGTATTAGTTCCATTTTGTTGTAAATAGATAATTAAGGTAAAGGTAAAGGTATCCCTTGACAATTAAGTCCAGTTGTATCCGACTCTAGGGAGCGGTGCTCATCTCCGTTTCAAAGCCGAAGAGCCAGCGCTGTCCGAAGACGTTTCCATGGTCATGTGGCCGGCATGACTCAACACCGAGGCGCATGGAACGCTGTTACCGTCCCGCTGACGCGATACCTATTAATCTACTTGCAATTTCTTGCTTTCGAACTGCTAGGTTGGCAGGAGCCGTCGCACGGATTCGAACTGCTGACCTTTCGATCGACAGCTCATGGTTCAGTGGTTTAACCCACTGTGCCACCCGCTGGCTCTAAATAGATAATTAGGAAGCACTAAAGGGCTTGGAAAAAATGAGTGAAAGGAACCACCTTTTAATTTATTACTTTCCCTATACGCCAATCCTGCTCAAAACCAAAACTGGGGTTGGGAGACACTAGGCAGCATTACAAGGCTGAGAAGAGTGGGGTGCTAACCCCCTTTTCTGTGCATAGAGACACAGAGGAAGGCTCATTTTGGATAAAGAAACTAAATCATGCTGTCCCAGAATCCACGAGATCTGGATATTTACAGTATTTGGAAGTGCCATTCTGAGCTTCAAACTGGAATCGGGAATGGCTGCTGGGTTTCACAGAGCCTTCCAGAGCTTTGCAGGGTTAATTATGTCAGCGACCCTACAGTGCTCCATTGTACTCCATGCCTGTACAAAGGTTTGACTGAGCTTCCAAGGCTCACCAGATGCTGACCCAACAACATAGGTTTTGAGAAATCCTGGCCTGGCCTATTCCAAAAACTATCTTTACTAGGACATGTTCACCTAGTACAAATTTCAATTCAGAGAGAATACCCAATTTCCACCACAGCTGTCTCTACCAAAGCCCTTAGCTGTTGTAGATTTCTAAAATGACAGAAATCAGGAAAGGACAGATGATGTTTTACCAATACTCTGTAGGCTTATTTCAGGCACGGACCACCCCCACCCCTAGCATTCCACTAGTGATCCTTCCAGTTTCCTCAATAACTCTGGCTTACAGAATAGTAAAGGCTTTACTTCCATTTCATACTTCTGTAAATGAAAGCTGAATTAGCTTGATTGGTTCAGCAAGTGAATGCAAGAGCTCAAATATATAAATAAAGACAAAGAATTTGGAATGTGGGGGTTGAAAATTTGTGGTGCTTGCAGGATGGATGGCCTATACCAGGGGTGGCCAAATTGTGGCTTCTGAGCCACATGCAAGTCTCTGACAAATGTCACGCGGCTTTGACATGTGGCTCTTGGAAATGTTGGCTGAACTCCTTTTTGCATCACAATGAATATAAAAGGCAAATAATTTTTTTTCAAGCTTTATAGTTACTTTGTTGTTGTTGTTCAGTCGTTAAGTCGTGTCCGACCCTTCGTGATCCCATGAACCATATCCCGCCAGGCCTTCCTATCCTCCACTATCTTCTGGAGTTCGCTCATTTTCATGTTTGTTGCATCGGTGATGCTGTCTAACCATCTCATCCTTGGCCTTCCCCTTCTCCTTTTGCCTTCAATCTTTCCCAGCATCAGAGTCTTCTCCAGAGAGTCCTCTCTTCGCATTAGGTGGCCAAAATATTTGAGTTTCAGCTTTAGTACCTGTCCTTCCAGGGAACAGTCAGGCTTGATTTCATTTAGAATTGACTGATTTGATCTCCTAGCAGTCCAAGGGACTCTCAAGAGTCTTCTCCAGCACCACAGTTCAAAAGCATCTATTCTTCGGCGCTCAGCCTTCCTTATGGTCCAACTCTCGCAACCATACATTGCTACTGGGAACTTTTGTTGGCATGGTGATATCTCTGCTTTTTATATAGTTACTTACCAGATATAAACTGAGAGTCCACTGGATTAAAACATAAGTTTAATGTTCATTGTGAGTAAATATATTTAAGAATTTAAATGCTTCTTAAATATTGCGGCTCTCAAACATCTGAAGTTTATTGTATGTGGCTCTTACGTTAAGTAAGTTTGGCCACCCCTGGCCTATACGTTAAATGGTCTTTTAGAAACCATTTCCCTACCCTACTTATGGAATTGAACTTCTGGTTTTATCATTTCAAAAATAAGCACGTCTCACAGACACACTGAGCACCTTGGAAGCCAGATTTCTAGAACAAACCCTCAGTCACTCGAAAACAGCTGCTGCTTCTCTTTAGCATTATTGGCAGAAACTGTCTAAGTTCTAATCAAGTGGGAGATCACATTATGCATCTCAGCTCACACAAACCAGAGTTCTCTTTAATCTAAATCCATGATGGCGAACCTATGACACACGTGTCACAGGTGACACGCGAGGTCATTTTGGGTGACACGCCAGTGTTTCCCCCAGGGCTCTGACACACCTTACATTTTCACAAAAGTTGTACAGGCTTGTCTTGAACATTTAGGGCAGGGATTTTGGCAGACCTCTTTCAAATTATTCTCTAGTAAAACTCAGCAACAAAAGTCACTAATTGACATTAACTATTTTTCAGTTCAGTTCAATTCAAATTACAATTAAAAGTAGCAATAGTCAATGTACTATTAAAAGTACTATTAAAAGCAGAGGTCTAAAGTCGCGTGCGAGGCAGAACTTCATCTGTGGAACTCCTTGCCACAGGATGTGGTGATGGCACCTGGCCTAGATGTCTTTAAAAGGGGTTTGGACAGATTCATGGAGGAAAAGACCATCACAGGTTACAAGCCATAAGCAACCTCCTGTATTTAGAAGTGGGTTTTCTCTGTGCCAGGTGCAAGGGAGTGGCAGCGGGAAACAGGTTATCTTGTTGTCTTGTGCTCGCTGAGGCATCTGGTGGGGTCACTGTGTGATACAGGAAGCTGGACTAGATGGGCCTTTGGCCTGATCCAGCAGGGCTCTCTTATGTTCTAACTGCAGCCAAACGTTTTGTAGTGGGGACCTAAAGCTGCACTGGGGAGTGGGCATCGGAGCAGCAAAAGTCTAAATACAGATCTTCAAATATGTTTAATGTTCGTGTTTTGATTTATTCAACAGTTTTAACAAAACAAACTTGTTCCAAGCAGTCAAATGCTGATCATCCCAGTGCCTTTGCTGTCACTGGTCAAAACACAAGAGGAAGGAGCAATTGGGCAGAAAACAGCCTGTGCGTTTTTCTCCATGTTCCCATAAAACAGGGCTAAAGCCTTGCTATTTGAAAGGTTGCTGAGGGAGCAGGACCAGTGACTCTAAGCCTGCTTGTGTCACTTGTAGAACAGTCTCTAAGAGGGCAGGCAGCAACTCATGTGAACATTACCTGAGGAAGTGATTTCACTAGTGCAGGTTTATGCTGGAAAGTGAAAAATGCACTAAGACAGCCGTGAAGCCGTCTGCTTTTCAACGGCAAGCCAAACAGCCCCAGGAAGACAACGCACTTGTTTGGCTCCGGTCCATGACAATGGCTCTTAACAATATGCACAATACTAGAAAATACAAGACAATGCTCCTTCACCCATTGCCTGCCAACATAAAAAACGCCTCACGCCCCACTTGTCAGAGCACTCAAGTTTGCCAGCGTCCATGGATGGTCGAACACACACAGACATACCCAAAACAGAGCCAATCCTTTGCTGTTAAGTTTCAGGAGATTCTCCAGAAATGGTGCTGATTAAAGAAACAAGTTTTTTCCAAGCAACTCCAAGTTGTAGGAAATGTCAAAACACAATGCAAAGCACTTAATGAAATGTTCTGCCTTGCAAACCCACAGCCTGCAATCCCCAGCCCTTTTCTCTTCAATCTAACATCCAATGCCAACACCACATTTCACAGTCCAGTTCTATGTTTACTTAGGAATAAGACCCACTGAGTTCGGGGGTGGGGTGGGTTAGTCATGCTTACAAGTAGGCGAGTAGAGGACTGCAGCCCTGGATAGGATGTTGGGACAGGTATGTCAAGGGGTAAAGAACATTTAGCAAGAGGTAAAGACCTAGCAAGCGGCTTTTGCTTCACACACTGAAAGTCTACCTGATCATTCTACTCTTTAGAGTTTAAGTACCACCTTTCTAGTGTTCAAAGTGCTTGCCATATGCATTCTCAGCATTTTTTACAACAACCTTGTAAGGTGGACAAGTATTCCAAGTGCATCCAACTAGCTTATCTAAAGGTCATCTAGTGAGGCCAAACAGAGGCTTAAACCAAGGTCTCACTTTCTTAATCAATTACACTAGACAATGTTGCATTTCCAGACACAGACCTTTGATAGCGATCGTGGCAGGCAAAATGGCAGGTGTCACAGTCGCCAATTCAGTACAGTGGGAGACAACCAGCGGCGTCACTGCCTGTGGTGTCAACCTGGTACAGGCGCAGAAGTAATTGGCAGTGATGTGATGACATGTCACCACCTTTGCAGAACTCTGAGCAGCCTTTCCTCGGGCACTCTGAGCGGCTCCTTCGTGAAGGCTTTATGAAGGTTCAAAGCAGGCTTGGAGACAACCGAAGAAAGAGCAGCCGAAGAAAGCCGAGCAAGGTGTCGCCCTTGCTCGGATGTCTTTGGCCTCGCAAAGCCGAGTTGCTTCTTCCTGTTCTTGCGAGTGTAGTTTGCGAGAATACAAAGAAGCGGCTTGGAGTGGCCAAAGACCGCTGAGCCTGGATGGCGGCATGATGAGCTTCTCCCATGGTGTCACCCCCTCAATGGGTGACCCCCGGTGAAGCCCATATTCAACGCACTCCCCTTATGACGTTCCTGGAGACAACCCTGTCAGAGGCATTCAAATAAGTCACCATAAACAAAACCATAAAAACTTCCGTTTAACAATTTCTTAGCTACAGAAAGAATGCATTAGAGAATTTTTCCTACAATTACTGCTGCAGTTTTTCCTACGATTACTGCTGCAATTATGCACGCTTAGCTAATGGAGGCCAGCTGAGGAGCACTCTGGGTGTGGACCTGGGAAACCAGGGTTCAAATCTCATTTGAAGCCTATCCCCATTCAAATCCAGAAATGATTATCTGAGCCTGATTAAGTTGCTATCACGACTATGGATACCAGGGATGGGGACTCGAGTCAAATGACTCGACTCGCAAGTGCGACTGAGTCACTTTTTCTCTGACTCGTACTCATACTCGTGACCCACTGACTCGCACTCGCGACCCACGGGACTCGCACTTGTGGGGGTAACGACTTGCCATTTCCAAGTCATTTTTCAAGTCATAGGGGAAGCCAAGTGGGTGCTTTAAAAGCCTCAGAGGTCCCCCCACACACCCCACACAGACACCCACCCACCCCATTTTCAGGGAAAAAAGCCATTTTCCCCAAAGTGACTCGACTTGTGACTTGTGACTCATGGTTTTTGGCCTTACTCGTACTCGACTCGCACTCGTGCAAAAATGACTCGCACTTGACTCGTAATTGCCCAAAAATGTTGACACTGACTCGCACTCGGACTCACACTCGTGCAAAAATGACTCGTACTTGCACTCGCACTCGTGACCTAGTTACTTAGATACATCACTGATGGATACTGCCCACGATTACAGAGGACCAAGAGTGGGCTGGCAAGCCCTATTCCCTGGCACTAACTATTGCTTCACCTCCCGCTCTCCCTGGGGACAGTGTTTCTCTGCACGGGCAATATGCTATCCTCAAGAGAGTTTCTCCCCATGATCACCGTCTTTAGGAAGGGGGGGGGAATTCACCCTTATGTTCACTTGTTCAGAAGCGGGAACCATACAACTAAGCACAGTGTTGACTGCCAATTCAAAGGCACAGATGGCTAATCAAGGATTTGCGGGTCAGAGCAGACCCTTGGCCATCATATCAAATATTTTTAAATCAAGAAGGGGTAAAGCTGCGAGTAACGTTTTATCACACAAACACACACTCCCTCACACACTTACACACACACTTTTTACAAGCTCTGAGGAACACAAATGGATTTCTCACACTTCAATATTGCACCTTTGAGTTTTGTATGAAATGTCCACATTATGCCCGAGTACATCAGCTCCAAAACTGAGAGACTCTTACTGCCAGAGCAACTATCAGGTGCATCTGATGAAGTGGACTGTAGACCACAAAAGCTTATGTTTAAGTGAACTGGCTAGTTTTTACAAGATTCTTTGTTGCTTAGGCTGCTAAGGAGCACCAGAGCCTGGCCTCATGACAAAATTCACTTTTTGGCCTCCAGATCACAGTCTGGAGCAATCATCCACACTGCCCCTTTCCAGAAATGCCCCTTTCCAGAAATCTGAATGGATATCTGACCCTCAGCATGCTTACAAAATAGGCACCGCCGTACAAATATTTTGGGCATTGTTTTGGCACAAGGAGCCTTTACAATCATGAAGAAACCCTACTCTAAGGAAGAACCTCTTAAGCCATTGCTGACTTGCAATTATTTTAAGTGTAAAATGCAGCAACCGCTTTGCACAACATCCAAGGAATGAAAGCCTAGTTCTCCTGGAAGTGGGAATCGTATCTGGGTCACACTACTTCAGATGGAGGCTCACCTGACTGAATGGTCCTCTGCATAAAAAAAAATATTCCCTGCACATATAAAACTGGCTGGTAATGGAAAAGAAATCTAGCCTGGCACTTTCTCTGATCTGACAGTTTTCTATGCAGAAGATTTCTACAAGGCTAGTTTTTCCTTCTTGTTAAACAGCACATTTAAACAACGGGCTACAGTTTTTGCCTGGATTGTTTTATAAGATAGATTTGGGTGTTGTTGTTGTTGTTTTTTTTTTGGGGGGGGGAAATTCCCTGATGTTCCTGGAAGCAGACAACATTGGAAGCTTACTTCAAACACACCCTTGTTCCCCCACAACAACAACTCTTCAGATCCAATGTTCTCCATGTTCTGCTACCTTGGAATCCTCCATGCTATTCCCTGATTTAGCACAACTGCATGTTCTAGTTCAGACCTGCACAACATACGACCCGGGGGCCGATTACGGACCACCAAAGGATTTTGGGCGGCCCTCCCCACCTCCCAGGGTCCATCCCTGTGACATGCCCGCGCTCCAGCCGACAATCGGAAAGGCGCTCAAGCCAAGAGAAGTCAAAAACACTGCTTTGCTGCTGTGCACTCACCTGCCCGCCTCCCTCTCTCACAACCCTCTTCTCCAGTCACAGCCTACCTCGACAACGCATGCAAGAGCTCTCTCCCGCATGCCCCTGCACCGAAGCCACCACCACACCCTTTCGCAGCGGCGGCTCCTTGGCTCCCAGTGGCATCTCCACATGCAGGAGCCCGAGCAATCTTTGTAGCGCTGAGTGGGACAACCTTAGCTAGCGAGGGTGCAGGGGAAGGAAGGAAGGAAGCGAGGGGGGTTCTTGTCAAGAACTGCCACTTGTTTGCCAACGTTGACCCTGTGATTGCTTGCAAGAGTTGCACGATCACCTGTTGAGGGGGGGCAGATTTCTTCGCAGACAATCTTGCAGAGTGTGGTGTGGGGTCGGGGGAGTACTGAGATATCACTCTGGCTAGGAAATGTTGTGGTTGTGGGGAGATATTGAGGGGTGGAGGGGGGTGAGGTTGCCTCACCCCCCTCCACTGCTGCTTGCCTTTCCCTTCCCTTTCCACTCCACTGGCATGGTGTGCAACAAACTAGAAGGGGAAAGCAGCGCTTCGTGGTCTGAAGAAACGCTCATACAGTGCGGAACTGTTTTCTAATTCTCTTGGGACACTCGCTCATCCACGTGGAGCCAGAACTTGTCTCTCTCTTTTGCCATACAGAGCCAGCTATTATTCCCCTCCTACCCTCCCTTTCCACCCAATCTTTCTTTGTCTCTCTCCCTCCCTCTCCCCCTTTCCCCTGGCCCTCAGTTAGCCTTGGCATGGAAAGCAAAGTCCTAACCTTGGGTCCCACCCTGAAAGTTTTTCCTTCACTTTCTGCTTGCTAGCAAAAGAACGGAGCATGAGGAGGGCTAGTGGGCATGGAGCAATTTGGGGTGTGTCGGTGTACATGCTTGCAAGTGTATAGCCAAGGTCTTTAGTCTGGATTGGAAAAGGAATTTTCGTGGAATTATTATGTGCCCTGGATCCTAATCACCAATTAACATAAAAATGTAAGTAAATATATTTATTAATATGTTGCTTTTCTGGAGATTTTCTGGATCATGGACACGCCCCGGTGATGTCACTTCTGGCGGAAATGACATCACTGTTCCTTGACACGCACCCGTGACACTGTCTGCGGCCCCGAAGAAGTTTAGTCTACTTCTTTTGGCACCTAAAAAGGTAGAGGTATCCCCTGACAATTAAGTCCAGTCGTGTCCAACTCTAGGGTGTGGTGCTCATCTCCATTTCAAAGCCGAAGAGACAGCGTTGTTCGAAGACGCCTCCGTGGTCATGTGGCCGGCATGACTCTCCTTGCCGCAGCGCATAGCATGCAGCTAGAACACGGAGCGCTGTTTACCTTCCCGCAAGCGGTACCTATTTATCTACTCGCATTGACATGCTTTGGAACTGCTAGGTTGGCAGGAGCTGGCCAAGCAACGAGCGCTCACCCCGTCGCGGGAATCGAACTGCCGACCTTTCGATCGACAGCTTATGGTTCAGCGGTTTAACCTGCTGTGCCACCCAGCTGGCCTTCTACTGCCTACCTACCTACCTACTGCCAAGCTGTGCACCCCTGCTCTAGTTCTAATTCCACCACATGTCACATTGCTGATCTAATATTGTTGGCAGACAGGTAGAGCTTGATTTGGGCAAACCCTAGCTGATGGCATGTGCTCACTCAAACAGATACAAATATATCTCTGCCCAGCAAAGTATGCTACAATGCACTTTGGAAGCAGGATCGATGCTCCCTTAAACCAATGAGTTCCTTAAAGTCAAGATTATCAAACTGTTTTCTGGGAAACTGTAGACCTCCTTGGAAAGCTTATCAGGGTAAGCAGGGAAATTAGCAATTTATGGCAACATCTAGGCCACATCATGCTAAACAGCCAACTAAGTTTCCATTCAATTAATGAATGCAAATTCCTTCCAACAGCAACCAGGTCACATTAATTCCCCAGGTCTTAAAAAAAAAGACAACAGTCAGCCAATTGTTTCTAAAACATGAAACACACAAACACTCCTCAACAGCACTGAAACTAACAGGCCCAAGGTAAAGATCAAACGGCTGAGTTCACAGAAAAGTCCAAGAAGGACTTTAAAAAGCTGCAACTCCTGTTAATGCTATAAGGCTCCCACACTTACAACGGATTTGTTCATCATTACCAAACTCTCTCTGCAACGTGCAACTTTCTGATGACTTTTAGGGTACACTTTTCATTTATATGGGGCAATACTGGCACCCAACAATCCAGGCCACTGGCACATTAGAACATTCCTCAAAATATTTTGCAGCATGCAAAGGTTCCGCAGCAGCCATCCGAAGTCCAAAGAGTTTGCTTTCAGCGGTTTTCAATTGTTGTGCCTTCAGGAAAGTTAAAACAGTCACTCCATCTGCAGACAGGCAATGGGATAACCACAGAGACTCCTTTATGGTACAATGCTAAATGTATAACACTTACTCTGCGAAATGATACTACGTAGAACGTATCTCCCCTTCTGTGAATTGCGTCAAAGAAGTCTTGGTAATTCCGTGGAGAAACATAATAAACTTGCAACTCATTCCCCAAATTCTTGCTGAAATATAAGAAAATTTTAGAATTAGAACTGAAAACCACAGATTTTTTTTTACTGCATCTACAATGTCACTGTACAAGGCCAAATTTTGATATCAAGTATCATAAGAATATCACCTTGTCAGGGGAGGTAGCTGGAGAGGGCAGGCTTACTGAGGGGAGTAGTGACTAGTAGTTAGCACTCATGCGTCCCTTCTTGCTTGCTGCTTTTCCCATAATACTGGGGCAGCAGCTGACTGGAGGGGATGGAGACTGGTAGTTCTATCCTCTGCTACCACCCCAAACTAAAGAGAGCAGCCAGAGGGAGGGCAGCTGGGAGGAACCATCTTTCTCAGGAGAGCACAGAACCACAGGGTTCTTATTTATCATCAACCTGCAGAAGCACCCAAAAGTGATCAGACATGACAACCCACTGAATTACTCGTAAACATGGAATAGGCAGCCAAGTAGTCAATACATAACTGGTTTATTAAAAATCCAAAAACAAAAGAGAATTAAAGGGGAAAGGTAGAAAAAAGTACAAGCAGGCTAATTAAGAAGGCCTGAACTCAGCTATATGCACACAAAGAAAGAGTTTGACCACATGGATACAAGAACTTGCAATGCCCAGCAGAGGGAGCTGGGAAGCTACTCAAGAGCAGGCACACAAAACTTCCAATGCATCACTAAAAATGCATCACTGAACCGGGCAAACAAAATAAAAATAATTCCCTCAATGAGTCTGTCAGGACTGAGAGAGGGGCTGTCAGCGACTGCATGCAGATCCAGGGCAGTAGCACCTAATTGATCGCTCACTCTCTTCCTGATCCTCTCTCTTCCGTTTGGACATGCGGCTAAATGGGAAAACATCTTGGTAGATTGAATCCACTGCCACCAGCTCAGGAGACCAAGCTAGCCAAAGGGATCCCTGGGCAGAACCTCCATCCTAGAGCAGCGGTCCCCAACCTTTTTGGCAGCAGGGACCAGTTTCCTTGTAAAACAATTTTCCACGGACCGGGGGGGGGGGGAGAATGGTACTGGGAGGCTGCAGCACAAAATGACATCCCCTGTGCCATCGCCGCCTCATGCCCAGGAACAGTGCCAGCGGCGCAAAAAGGTACTTGGGGGTGGGAGAGCTGGGGAGCAGATGAAACCTTTCACCTGCCCCCACCCACAAGAATGCTTCAGCACCGCTTTGGAGCCCTCCAGGAACCTCCAAAGCACTGCAAAAACCTTGCCGCCGCAGCTTTTACACACACACCCCTCCGCTTGCCCTTTCTGGTTTTGGGATTTAAGGCGAGCCTCAAGTAGCCGCTTTCATGGAGCACCCAGGCCTGGCGCTGCTGCTGCAGCGTCTCTCGAGCTGTTTCACAGCCAGTAGCGGCGGCAGCAGCCTTGATTTGCATCTCCAGCAGGCCATGATTGGAAGATTCCATCATTACTCACCGAATGCTGGTGTCCGTGTAGGGAATGGCCATCAGCTCAGAATTTGCATTTTCTCCTGAAGAGCTCTTAAGAGGGGGGGGGGGGGAAGAGTGAGATCACACAAAGGGAAATGACTCAACACTGAATGTAACATTTGGGGAAGGTCCATAGCTCAAGTGATGGAGCACACACTTTGCATTAAGAAGGTCCCAGGTTCAATTCCTGACACTTCAAGTTAGGAAGGATCCCTGTCTGAAACCCTGGAGAGCCACTGCCAGTTCGAGCAGACAATACTGAGACCATTGACCTATGGTCTGACACCACAGATGGCAGCTTCCTATGCAAAATTATCTAATAACGCACGTACACACATACCCTCCACAATATAGCTGCATGTGTGAGAGCTGTTAAACTTTCAGGGTGTTTTGTTGTTTTTTGCACAAAACCAAATCATGGTTTAACATAACAATCCTAAGCCTTGGGCACATGCTCCTCCTACCTACGAGGAGGAAGTCTGCAACTTCTGGTCCTTATTTAGAACTGGCCAGAATTTGCCACAGCATCCAAAGTTGATGAATCTCAGCTGGTTCTAAATACAGGTGGGCCCCCATATCCGCTGGGGATATGTTCCAGGCCCCTCCGTGGATACTTGAAACTGTGGATAAGAGCGAACACCCCCTCCATGGTTTCCTGAGGGCCCCCCCACCCTGCCTCCCCTGCAGGCAGGCATGCTTCCCCCCCCCCCCAGCTCTTATTTTTCTTTCAGCAAGCTTTGTTTCTTCCTTAAAACAGAGAAGCAGCCTCCATTGCAGGCAAGTAGAACGAGACTAAAGCCGGAGCTACATTACACGCGTCGCGGAGCTTCTGACCTGATTTTTGAAGCAGGTGGAGCCGCTGCGACCTCCGCACGGCCGGCGTGTACCTCAAGTTGGAATCCTATTTTTCAGGGGGCGGGCACGCAGAGCTAGGGGGCGGTTCACGGAGCTACTGCAGCCTGCCAATCATAGGAGAGGGGAGGGTGGCTGCATGCCAATCTGAACAACCACCAATCACCTTGGAGGTAACATTCACTACGAACATTTCTTCCCCTATAAAATTTATCTGGCCCCTCCTGTTGCCCAACACGACCCCAGATGTGTTTACTCGGAAGTAAGTCCCACGGCACTCAGTTGGACCTACTAGGAACTGAGGTTTGAATTGCTGCATTTGAAGAGGGAGCCAGCCCAGTCCTGCTTATTCGAAAGGAAACACTGCGGAGCTCAATAGCCAATCACAGCTACGCTTTCTTAAGAAGGCGGGACAACATGAGGGACAACAGGCTGGAAGACACTCCCCCGCTTCCAGCGCGGAGGCGGAGGCAGAGCCTCTGCCTGTAGTGTAGCTCTGCCTTCAGTCCTAGAGAGGCTCTGCAAGGTTTCTGCTAACCTTGCAGAGCCTCTCTAGTACTTAGTCTCGTTCTACTTGCCTGTAATTCTCCTGTTTCTTTAAGGAACAAACAAAGCTTACTGGGGAAAAAAGTAAAAGCCTGGGGGGCTTACACTACAGTAACCACTTGAGTAATTTTCTTGCACAAGGGAATATACAGCATGAACCTACTTGGACAGCCTGAGCTTTCTGTTGCTGATTATTTGACATCCTCCTTGATCTCGTCCTTTCTGCTTCATGTCTGTGAACCCAGCCTCGCAGCTCATGACTCAACCTATAAATTCAACAGAAGAATTAGTTATTTCTTTTCAAAAAAAAAAAAAAAAAAACCAGAACTGTTCTTGAGAAAACACACTCACACAGCTCTCCCTATGACCACCAAGGTCTTGTAAATGATCAATTCTGACATTTCACATTCAGACAAACCTCTGGCTCACACCCATATTGTTACTAGTGTTGTTTTTTATATTATTTTGTACTATTCCTTCATATCCATGTAACCCAGAGGCTCCCAAACTGGGCGTCGCAACACCCCCAGCCCAGCAGGAACCTCTGCAGGCCTCCCCATGCCTAGGCTTACCATATCCCCGCCGGGACGGGAGCGGTCTACCCTTAAGGGGGCGGGGCGTGGGGGGGGCCAGAACGCGACATGTTCTGGCCCCCCCACGCCACGCCCCCTTAAGGGTAGACCGCTCCCGTCTCGGCGGGGATATGGTAAGCCTACCCATGGCTAAGAACAGCTCCCTAACAGCTCCCTAACAGATCGGAACCTGCTTCCCACACCCTCCGGAGGCCTGGTGCAACTCCCAAGTAAGTGGAAACCCCCCCTTTTCTCGGCGGTGGCAGCACAATCCCAGAAGTGCCGTTGCCCCCACCCCCACGTGGACACAACTACTTACAGTGATCCCAACTTTCGTGTAAAATTTGGGAACCACTGATGTAACCTATTAGCAAGTAATGCTCCCTTGAATTCCTTCCCTGAACATTATCACTTTTTCTTACTTCTCTCAGTGCACAAAATACACATTGTAAACATTCAATCACAAGTCAGGCACCAGCACCATAACCAGGTCTCCATGCGCCTGGCTCAAGAGGGGGTTTGCGCCCTTAAGGACAAAGGGGACGGGGCCTAGGCGACGTGACCCCCCCCCCCGCCAGTTTTTTGACCATTTCGGAGCCGTACGGGCTCCAGGGCGGGCGGGCGAAACTTGAGCCGCCAAAACTGCCGCCGCCTCGCTAGAGCCGCCAAAACAGTAAGTCAGCGCCTGGAGCAGCTGCTCCATGGCGCCCTTCGCAGCGGCAGCGCCTGGTTCAGCGGAACCACGTGCTCCACCATTCCGCCCCCTCTGTCGGGCACACACATTTGTCAGGGTTGATGGATATTTCTTATTGCGTTTTTATTGAACTATTGGAGGAAAGGGTATCTTTGGTATACATTATTTTGATGTCTGCTCTTTTACAATACATTGTTTTGATTGGAAGCTCTCCTCCTCTCCCAGTCTATTCTTTAAAAAGGGAGTGTTCCCTCTCTCTGCATAGCACTAACCTGCAACCAGTTAAAAGATTACTTATCAGGGGTCAGACTCATTTTGCCTTATCTACTTTTTCCTTGGAAGTGACAGGACTGATCACCCTGTATCCTTCTCCAGGGAAACATTTTATTAAATAATTCCCTACACAACCCCCCCCCCCCTTCGTATCAATTCTCAAAAAGACTTCCCAACTACATTTACACAGAGGTCGGAATTTCTGGATTTTTCCATCAAAACATGATCCTTGTGTCCAATTAAATTAAAGAACGACCATGTAAGGCATCAGCAGTAACAGAAATATGTTCCTACATGGGTTGACAGAATGGGGATCTTGCCTAAGTCTTGGACCCACTCTATTATTCGGCCTATCTTCAAAAAAGGTGATCAGAGAACTCCTAATAATTGGCCAATTACTTTTATTTTCTGTCCCTGGCAAATTGTTTGCATCCCATCTTTTAAGTAGGCTTTCCTCATGGGTCTTCAAATATGTTAGAAGCAGGAAACCTGCCAGGGAAACGGTTGGTCCACTGGATGGTGAGGGAGAGAAAGGGGTGATAAAAGGGGACTTGGAGACTGCAGAGAAATTAAATGAGTTCTTTGCATCTGTCTTCACGGCAGAAGACCTCGGGCAAATACCGCTGCCGGAACGGCCTCCCCTGACTAAAGAATTAAGTCAAATAGAGGTTAAAAGAAGACGTCTCAGACTTACCCCGTATTTATTGGCGTATAAGACGCACTTTTTGTCTACATTTGTGACCCAAAATAGTAGGGTGCGTTTTATACGCCAATACTAAAAAATCTCTTTTCCCCCCTTGCCCGTTTTAAAGCATTTTCGGGCTTACCGCGTTTTCCTGGAGCCAGAGAGCTCCCTTGTGCTTTCTTCCCTAACTAATCTATCGGATCTACAGCTGTTTGTCGGGTTTAGTTTATGCACGTGCATGAGTTGAGCTTCTCAGCACCCAGCAGAGGGCGCTGTGCTGCAGTTAAGTTCAGCTGAGCTGCAGAGGGCGTGGTCTTCTCAGCTCTCCTCGGAAGGGTAAGCTTCTGAACTGGGCCTAGTTGGGGAGGCTTTAGAAACTGCATAGGTGGGGTGGGGTAAGAGTTGAGTCTGGGTTTTTTTTTTGGTACTTTTATGTTGTTTACTTTGGAAACTCTGCATGGGTGGGGTGGGGTGGGGGAAAAGAGTTGAGTCTCGGGTTTTTTTTACTTGGGGTAAATGTTTTTTACTTTGGAAACTGTGCATGGGTGGGTTGGGGGGGAAAGAGTTGAGTCTGGGTTTTTTTTTGTACTTGGGATTTATGTTCTGGTGCATTTTGTTCATGTGTCTTATTGCTGTGTGTTTTAAAAGAGTTCCTGGTATTTTTGTGCACATCCTCTTGTGGATTAGGAACTGGTTGAATACCAGGAAACAGCGAGTGGGAGTCAATGGGCAATTTTCACAATGGCGAGAGGTGAAAGGCGGTGTGCCCCAAGGATCGGTCTTGGGACCGGTGCTTTTCAACTTGTTCATAAATGACCTGGAGTTGGGGATAAGCAGCGAGGTGGCCAAGTTTGCAGATGACACTAAACTTTTCCAGGTGGTGAAGACCAGCAGGGATTGTGAAGAGCTCCAGAAGGATCTCTCCAAACTGGGAGAATGGGCAGCAAAATGGCAGATGCGCTTCAATGTAAGTAAGTGCAAAGTGATGCATATTGGGGCAAGAAACCAAAATTTCACATATACACTAATGGGTTCTGAGTTGTCTGTGACGGATCAAGAGAGAGATCTTGGGGTGCTGGTGGACAGGTCGATGAAAGTGTCGACCCAGTGTGCGGCGGCTGTGAAGAAGGCCAATTCCATGCTCGGGATCATTAAAAAAGGGATTGAGAATAAAACGGCCAATATTATTATGCCTTTGTACAAATCGATGGTAAGGCCACATCTGGAGTATTGTGTTTGACGTCACCACACCTCAAAAAGGATATAGTTGAATTGGAAAAGGTGCAGAAAAGAGCGACCAGAATTTGTGGGCTGGAGCACCTCCCTTATGAGGAAAGGATACAGCGTCTGGGGCTTTTCAGTCTAGAAAAAGGCGCCTGAGGGGGGACATGACTGAGACGTATAAAATTATGCATGGGATGGAGAGAGTGGATAGAGGGAAATTCTTCTCCCTCTCGCACAACACCAGAACCAGGGGACATGCACTAAAATTGAGTGGAGGGAGAGTTAGAACGGATAAAAGAAAATATTTCTTCACCCAGCGTGTAATTCATCTGTGGAACTCCTTGCCACAGGATGGGGTGATGGCACCAGGCCTAGATGCCTTTAAAAGGGGTTTGGACAGATTCATGGAGGAAAAGACCATCACAGGTTACAAGCCATAAGCAACCTCCTGGTTTTAGAAGTAGGTTCTCTCTGTGCCAGGTGCAGGGGAGTGGCAGCAGGAAACAGGTTATCTTGTTGGCTGTGTGCTCCCTGAGGCATCTGGTGGGGCCACTGTGTGATACAGGAAGCTGGACTAGATGGGCCTTTGGCCTGATCCAGCAGGGCTCTTCTTATGTTCTTATGGGTTATGGATCACAATATCCTGGGTCCGGAGCAAGCCGGTTTTAGACAGGGCAAATCCACCATTTACCACTGCCTGGTTCTTTCATATTTAGCAGAAAAACAGCTTGCCAGCCCAGATTGTTTTTAATATGGGAAATAGGAACCTGTTATGGTCTAAACTTTCCAAAATGGGCATTGATAGAAGATTACTTTATCTCATCCAGAGGTTGTACTCTTAACCTCATGCCAGGTTAGATTGGATTTGCAAGGCGGATTATCCAAACATATATACAACAAAGGTGTTAAGCAAGGGTGTGTGCTCACTCCTTTACTATTCAATCTGTTTATTAATGATCTATCAGTTCATTTGGCCAACACTGATTCCCATTGTACTAAACTTGGTGCCCTGCCGATACCACTACTCCTATACGCAGATGACATGGTTTTGCTTTCTCTGACCCATGTAGGGCTGAGACGATTGATCATCAGCTGTATTGTATACCTTAACAGCAACTATCTGCAGCTCAATTATGAGTAATCCAAGATCTTAGTCTTTGAAAAAACATGGAAACGCCGCTTGTGGCGATTCCAGGACTAATCTATCCAACAAGTTAGAACATTTAAATACTTGGGTTTGAATTTTCATTATAGGTTATCTTGGGTATTCCATCATTCCTCTATTTTTAAATCAGCCAAACTTATGGCTCAGGCCGTTTTATGTTTCTTTTATGTTGGAGGGAACGCCCAGCTGCCCTGCACATTTTTAATGCCAAATTTTTATCACATCTTCTTTATGGCATACAACTTTGGTTGCCTGCTTTCAACCCCGAGGTCGAGAGAATCCATTCCTTTTTCTTGTATAAGATATTCGGAGTAGCCCACTGCATTTCTTACGCGGCTCTGTGCCTGGAGGCTGGCCAAGCCAGGCTTGAGCACCTGGCTTGGGTCAGATTCTGCAGGTATTGGCTCTCAGTCTGTTTTATAGCAAATCTTTCTCCTTTCTTTAAAGCTATGCTTTCTGATTCTGGGCACCCTTCAGGCTTTTCTCTCTTCATTTCTAAAGTTCGTTCTATTGGGATTCCTGGTAATCTTTTGGGAATGGAACCTTTGAACTATTCTGCTCGCTGTCTCTCTCTCTCAGACTTCGGGATATTGAAAGTCAGGAACTACATGCAGCAGCAGCAGCAGCCAGGGTATGTTCGCCTCTCTGGTGGCAGTTACCAACTAACTTAGACCCAGATACCTCTACTTGCTGGAAGATTCCCAGTCTCACTGGGCATCTACTATGGCGCAATGCAATGTGTTTCCTTCAAAAGAACTGTCAGCTAGTGATTATAACATGGAGGCCATTGAATCTTTGGTTCATATAGTGTTTCATTGCCCGTGGTACAAAGACCTATGCACTGACTTTTTGAATCCATTACTGACCCAGTACCATGGTCCTTGTGACAAGGCAATTCTGAGCCTTCTTCTGTCATCTGAGGACAAGTATACCATCTTACAGCTAGCAAAATATCTCCATGCAGTCATGGTGAGATGTAAATCTACAATCTCTGGTAATCCTTGTGGAATTTCTAAATGACCTAATAGCTGTTTTTATATTTATCTTTGTAAATTGGGGGGGAGGGGGGCTTCCTGCTGGAATATTTTATTGGTTTTATCTGTTTGACCTGGCGCGGTTGTTAAATGTGGTCATATTGCTGGTTGTTGTTATTTGTATATACCTAATAAAAGGTTAATGATGATGATGATGAGAAATATGTTCCAAAATTCCTACAGGAATAGTTAAAGTGCTGCAGAACTCCCAACACAGGTGGTTTCACTGACCACAGTCCTTTTATGAGCGAGTCAGCAACTGGAAAACATTACACGCTCAACACCACAGGTGCTTTGTGCTTTTCCACATGCACAGTTCTTCGGGAGCTAGATGGCTCAGAGGAACAACCATAAGGCCATAGTGGGTCAGTTCAGCAAACTGAAGGGCCAAGAAAATAGCAACAGCAATGGTAGAGAGGGAAAACCTGGATCCAGGCCTCCACTACCACCGGATGACAGAGCTGCCCCCCTTTAAGGCCATGACACACTGCACGCGGTGCAAAGCGTGGAGGCGAGAAGCCTCCATCACAACCTTTGCTTCAAGCTGCACCACGCCACAGCCTGTCGATATTGTAGCAGTAGCTGTGTTATGTTTTCATGGATCCATTGACAGAGGTCGCTTGCAAAAAACCTGATGTTTTTATTTCGGTATTCTTTCAAGTGCATGTCGTATAGGCACGGTCTTCTTTGCATCTCTAACACAAATTCAGTATTACTCTCACCCGCACGGTTGAATCTCTGCCATTTTCCACGTCTATGAAACATTCGTTTCTATTGGCTGTTTGCTTCCTTCGCATCCTGCCGCACCATATTGTACGTGCGTGCTGATTGGCCAAAGTTCAATACAGTATTTTCATCTCCTCTCACACAGTTACACGAGCTCACGCGGCAGATTCTGCCTTCAAACTACAGCAGTTACCAACTTGAGTAGCATTTAGTGAAGATAGTACAATACAAGAAATATTTAGAACTAGAATGCTGTCCTAAATACTAGCTACCCATCAGATTTGGTGGAGAGACTCAGTCACCCAAGGTGAGGAAGAAACAAGCAATTGACCAGGTGGGGGCTGGAGACAAGCAGCAGACAAAAGTCCCTGAACCAAACAGGCAGTAAATACTACCACCACCAACCAAGGAGGCTGCTTACCTGAGTGACTCTGTGCGGTTGATCAATGGCTTGCAAGGCGGGGGAGAGATGTATATTATTGGTTCCTCGGTAACCACCATAAGTGCTTTATTATCCGAAACAGAATTCTTATATCTAGAAGTTTAAAAAAGAACTTTTAATAGTAAAAAATATATTTTTAAAAACTTTGTGTATTCAAAGTGCTTCACATATATTGTCTTGACGTTATCTTTACAACAACTTTGCAAGACAACTATTATCATCCCCATACTGGAGGTGGGGACCGGAGGCCAAGAAGGAGGGGCTTGCCTAAGGCCACTTAGTGAGTTTGTGGTAGAAGTGGGATTCAAACTGAGGATGTCCCGATTCACAACTCACTCTTAGCTACCATGCTACACCAGATTTTTTTTAACATTACTGTATAACGCTATTGTATTTAACAATACAATAATGCTGCCAAGGTTTTTGGGAAGGAGAGATGCCTTAGCTTTAGATTCCACAGATGCTAGAAAATTCACCGAGATCCTAGAAATCAAAAGCTTGTAAACACAAGGGCTGCTTAAAATAATTCACCTCCCCACTGTCACCCCAAATACAAGCAAGTACCAGGAGAAAAGCAAATAAATGCAGCTAATCTGTCTGTGGCATAAGTGAATGAAGTGCAAGCAAACTCTGGAGTAAACAGTAAAAAAAAAAGGTCACACGGATACATGTCAACATTTTGAGATAAGGAATGTAGGCACATTGCATCAGCAGAGCACAAGTCAGAAGGAGGGCTGCACTCGGAAGAGAAAACATCTTGAGTATGGAAGGTTCTATATATGAATAGAACAATATCGTAAAGACCCTTCAGGTCTAGGATAGCCTGCCTGTGTAAACCGCCTTGAATAAATCTGATGAGAAATCTGATGATGAGAAAGGCGGTATATAAATACAGAAAATAAATAAATAAATAAAGCCTAAGGTTCTGCAACTTACCCAAATGGTGTGGTCTTATTTTGACGAGCGTATTAGGAATGCGTGTTCAACTTTGCCTACTTTATTCTATTGTGATCAAGGAATATAGGACTTTTGGTCTAGGCTGAGAGAAGAGAAGATGTGGCAACTGAGATTTAGGGGCAAAGAGAAAGACTGAAGGTCCTTGGCCAGAACACCTCTGGCTTTTGAGGCCCTTTTCAGAGGAGGTCTTCTTTGCACTGGTGAGGTGCAGCAGTGACCCATGTGCAATGTATGAACCAGTCAACATTCCACTTTGCAGAAGTCACCTTTTCACTGCTCTCAGAAGCCACCACTTGCAAATACATCTCTTATTACCCTTGGCCTCTTTCCTTCCCTCTCTCAGCAGCAAAACTGGTATTATAATTTTTTTTCTTCAACCTGTTCTTAAGAGCTACCGGTAGGCAGTGCTTGAATTACAAAGGATTCTCAATGAAGCCTACTCACTCAATTTTTGGCCAAATCATGCCCCAAATAGCTTTTTAAAAACCAGTAGCTAAGGGGACAGGCCCCCTCTGTCTCATTGTAATCTGAGTACTAGAGCTGGGCATATGACATTGATAGAAGTCTAAAATTTATCCTAAAAGCAAATGAAAATGAGAGAGAAGAGGCCAAACACAAGCCTGTAGTACCCGTATCACGGAGCGGGGGAGAGCCGGAACAGCCCAAGAGGCAGGAGAATTAGAAAACTATAATGCCACCGCAGCTCATGGAGGAGGTTGAGGCAAGAAATACAAGATACTTGAAAGCAGATTAAAACTGAGGTCATCAAATGTGGCCAGAAAAACAGTTCTTGGAAGATCAAGAAGAGCAGCAGACTCAGTGAAATGGAATGTGAAAAAGCCAGACCAAAATGCAGTCAAGAACTGGAGGCAGCAGGTGTAAACCAAACAAATCATGCCAAATCAACGTAGTTTCCTAGAATCATGCATAAGAGAAGATGGTTACAGAGAGACAAGATAAACTGGGGGAGGGAGTGGGAAGAGAAAAGCAAGGCAGGATTGGAGGAGGAACAGAGGGAAAATCCGAATCTCCTCCATCATGTCCCTCTACACTAGCAATCTAGGTCACAAGCAAGTCAACACATCTGAGACACAATCAGATCGGCAAAGTCAAGGCATTGTGAGTCCAGATGCAGGAATGTGGCAAAAGCATGTGTTCCATGGAACACAAGTGGACCCACTGTTAGCACTTTTTCAGTCCTTGCTTTTGCTCAAAGTATTGCAAAGACATTACAAACACTCTTGTCTTGCTGCCTGCTTTCCAAAACATTCTCAACTATTCATGCTTTCAGCACATCTGTGGCTGGCTATTTAAAAGAAGAAAAAAAGCTACTGGAAGGAAAGACTCTGATAGGATGGAACAACCCATTAGCTAAAAAGCCAAAGCTTCAATCTGGAGATGATTAAGCGCATATTTACCCACTGTAAATGTCTGCAACCAGCCAACAAGAACATTAGCAACGGAACAGGAATGCTACCCAGGGAGGCCATGGACCAGACGGCAGCCACAGGCTCACTTGGAGCATCAGGACCAAATGCACATAAATGGAGCCAGACAAGGAAGAGGTGCTACCCTGACATTTTGACCTCTGCTGATACCCTAAAGCAGAGGCTCCCAAACTGGGGCATCGCGATGCCCCAGCTGGGAACAATGGGTCGCTACTCCCTTAAGGGGAGTGGCGACCTGCAGTGACGGCACTTCTGGGATCACACTGCCATTGGCAGGGGGAAAAAGGGGGGTTTAGCCCTACCTGGAGGTCTTGCCAGGTGTCCGGAGGGGGGTGGGTGCGAGGAGGCCGGTTTCATCCAAAAAACAGACGTGGGTCGCAATCGCGATCTAGAGCAGATTTGAGGTGTGAGGAGGCCTGCGGAGGGGTCTGCTGGCTCCCTGCAACCCACCCGGAGGCCTGGCAAAAAATCCCTTTTTTCCCCCACCCCTGTCGCCGGCGACACGATCCTGGAACATCCGTCACTACCACCCCACAAACACAAAGTGTCAAAAAGTTTGGGAACTTCTGCCCTAAAGCATTACTGAAATTTATTCTGAGCTGTCAATGGGGGGGGGGGACATTCTACAGGCATATTTTTTATGAAGGACTGGATTATTTGACAAGCATCAGCTTTTAATATCCTTAAGATTTTTCCTTGTTCCCTTTCTGTCAAAGTTATATGGTTGAACCTATGGAGATAGGTTCAACCATATAACTTAGACAGAAAGGGAACTGGGAAAATGCACAAACTTAGACTAATCTTACCTCCTTCCCTGATGGAAAGACTACTCTAGTAGATCATAGGAATGCCGTAAACACAGTGTCTAGATTTTAGGAAAGCATTTGACAGCCTCCCATCTAGATATAATGTGGGCTATAGTTGGTACTACCGTTCGGTTGGTACTAAGCCCACTGAACAACCATTCCCAATGAGTGCCAATAAATGACTCCATGTCAACCTAGAAAGAAGTACTGAGTGGGGTGTCACAGAGCTCTGTCTTGGGCCCTGTGCAGTTCCACTTTTTTATAAATGACCTGAATAAGGGGAAACTTATCAAATCTGCAGAAGACATAGTTGGGGGTGATTGCTAACACCCTGGAAGACAGAATCAGAATTTAAAACTATCGTAACCACTCAATCATTAGGCTCATGCCAAAAAGATGATATTTAATGAAGACAAATGTAAAGACCTGCATCCAGGTACAAACAAATGAGAGACACAAGTACAGGATGGGGAAGTAGCACATGTGAAAAGGAACTAGGTATTTTATAGCACAATCGTATACATATCTACTTGGAAGTAAGTTTCACAGTGTTCAATGGGGATTACTCTCAGGTAAGCATGCATAGGACTGCAGCCCTAATGGACCATGAGCCAGCAGTATGATGTGGCTGCGAACAAAGCTAATATAATGTTGGGCTGCATTAGAGGCATAGATTATGAGAAGTACCCGTACATACCCGAGTATAAGTCGATCTCAGTCGAGGGCAATTTTAAAGCCAAAAATCATGGAATTTGCTATGACCCACAAATACGTCGAGGGTAAAACTTAGGGGTGTATGAAATTCTTGAAAATGACCAGAGATTATTCTGAGGCAGCAACAGAAATTCTCCAAACAGGAAGAAAGGAAGCTATTTTACCTTGTCCTGAAGCAGCACAGAAAATGGAGCTATTCTCCAAATAGGAGGAAGAAAAGGTGAAGGAGTACAGTACTGTATTTCCATAGCAGCAGCCCTCACAAGGAGTACAACTCCCATAAGCTCCTTCACCTTTCTTCCTGTTTGGAGAAGAGCTCTGTTTCTGTGCTGCTTCAGAACAAGGTAAAATAGCTTTTTTTAACCACCCCATGCACCCTGCTTCTCAGCCCAGTCTCACCACCACCACCACCAAGCAGCTGTTCTTAAAAGCCCCATGTACAAGTCGACGCAGGTTTTCAGGGTCAATTTTAAGGCATACATTTTAGACTTATACATAGGACTTATACATAGGACTTATACATATAGGGTAATAGTTCCCACTCTCTTCTGCACTAGTCAGACTTCACTTAAAATGTGATGTCCAGGACTGGACACAATATTCCAAGGACGACACTGATAAAGCTGGAACACGTTCAGAGGAGTGGGCAGCAAAGATGAGGAGGGGTCTAGAAACAAAGTCCTATGAGGAATGGTTAAACGTTCGGCATGTTTGACCAGGAGAAGAGAAGACTAAAGGAGAAACGATTGCCATCTTTAAGCATCCGAAGGGTTGTCACACAGAAGAAGGGAGGACGTACTTTCTGAACCAATCACTTAAAAGTGCAGGGAGGTAGACTGAGGCCAGGCATTATGAAGAATGTCTTTACTTTAAGAGCTGTCCAGCATTGAAACAGTCTGCGCTCTCGCTCCTTGGAGGTTTTCAAGTAGAGGCTGGACGGCCACCTATCAGGGAAGCTGTAGTAGTTCCCGACATTGAGTAGGGAGGTTAAACAATGAGCTCCCAGGTCTCTTCCTACTCTAACATTCCATGATCTATACATATGCAGACTGAGACAAGCTGAGGTTCTGATTTGCTCCACTTCAGAATGGAGGTATGGAATCCTATTTTAAAATGCTTCCCCACACAAACACAAAATAAAGACCCTTCATTGCATATAGTAAATTAGCACAGTGGAAGAAAGGTTTAGTGCGGACCTCTCCCTGGCTGGTTTACCACCTGGGAGGATGTTTTTAGCATGAGGGAGAATTCCAAAAAAGGACCCCATATCTCCAGTCTGAAGTGGAGCAAACCAGATTTCTACTGCCTCATGCTGCATGATGTGCACAGTGGGTCTCACATGCATCTGAGGCTTAATAAGGGAAGGAGTGTATGGGCACGCTGTAGGAGTGCATACCTGCGAGAGTGTGCCAACTAGTTTTGGGGTGAACTGCAGCCCAGAAAAAGCTTATGCTAAAATACATCTGCTAGCCTTTCAAGTGCTATCAGATTCTTCACAGTTTTTGCTGCAAAAGACTAACACCGCTACCCCCTCGGAAAGCTGTCACATATTGAAATGGGCAACATATTCACAGACTACAACTCCCCAGTCCCCAACTCAATTAAGAATTGAGCAGGCAGGCAGGATTTTAGCTGATTATCTGTTTCGATGACAGGATGAAGCCACACACACTCAAGCAAACCACTGCTCTCTACAGGAGAACTCTGGTAGTCTAAATGAGAAGTCTCATGGCTAGAGTTGGGAATCTAGTCTAGCAAGCTACCTAGGACCCCATGCACTCAGACCTCGGAGCCCTCTGTAGTTCCTACCCCTGCTTCATCCCATGTTCTGGAGTTGGGGAAAAGACATGGCATCTGAAAGCTGAGATATCTTTGGCAAAAGCTGTTTATTACAGTCGAGCTTACAACATTCAGGGTCTATGAGTATCACCGTTCTCCCCTTAGTTGTGGCTCTAGCCTAATTCCTAGGGCTTAGCATGGCTCCTGGGGTTATTACACCCCAGGTCAGAGTCCCAGTCCGGATTGGGGGGCCATAGAAGTGTCTGCCGGTGGTTTTTTCACCCTGATGAGGCACCTAAGTGCACATCAGGTGCACCCTTATAGAGTAAGGCTCAGATTGTTGTTGTTCAGTCGTTAAGATACTCGAGGGTTTCTCTTACCAAGCACTGCACTGAGGTTCCCAGTTTTGCACTGGCGGGGGGGCTTGGGGCCACAGGTAGCTGACACACAAACAGCAACCCTGGGTCCTACAGACATATGCCCCATTCTGGACCACAACCAGGAAAGTATCATTGCCAGGGTACAACTGTGACAACCAAGGGCCAGTCCCAGGGCCCAAACCTCTCGGGGGCTGCCTGAATTGGGGCCACCTTCCTTTTTTCCTCCCCTGCAGTCCTCTCAGCCTCTTGCCCTTCCATCTACTCCATCAATTGAATCCCCCTTCCTCCTCCTCCTCTCTCTTCATACTTCCTCCTGCAGCTCAAAGGTCCTCCTTGGCTTTCGCCTCCTCTATCACGGCCTGACTTCCCTGCCTGCTGCTTCTCCCATCTCTTCCATCCCCTCGGGTAGCTCATGGCTAGCTTTATAGGTGAATATCCACCAAGCAGATCTGCCTAGCTCAGCTGCAGCGCAGTTGGGGCAGCACATCTCCCCACAGTGCCCAGCAATGACATCACCACCATTGCATCATCACCGGCATCAGTAGCAGCTTGCTCTCATTCCATTGCACAGTGGAGCACGACACCCTCTTCAGGCGCAGAAGGAAAGACATCGGGTGCCAATGATGTACAGGCAACATGAAATCTCTGGATCAGCCATGCCCAATATAAAGGTTATGGGATTGGCCTCCCATCCCTGCCTGCTAACAAAGAAACACCTTCTGTCTGCTGCTTCAGACAACAGACCTTCTGGCTTCAGCTCGAGTCACAGCAATAGAGAGCAAGAACTGCTAGGTTTTTAAAAAAAAAACACCACTATCATCCAAGGCCAGACTTGCAACTGCTTACAGCCCTAACAGGATCCTGGCAAGACCTTCTGCTAGCTGGATAAAGAGGCACCTTCTAAAAGTGTTGCTTGTCTTATATTTAGCAGGGGGGCAGCAACTGCCTCGATTTCAGTTTTAAACAACAACACTGCAAACTTATTTTTATGCTCAGGTGACCCAGCCAGTGCTCCAAAGAACAACAGTCTGGTTTTAGTAACAGTAACCTACTCACCAATTCCTTTCCAACAGCACTTTTGGCAGTGGCTGTGACATTTGGAGCAGACAACACAATTTCTTTTACAGGCACAGGTTAAAGCGTAGGGAACAGCTGAATGAATGTTTTCAATCAGAATTTGGGTTAGACGCTCTTAGGCTGTTCAGACTGATCAAGTCTGGGCACCCCCAGGACAGTGGAAATGGCTCAGGAGCAAATGCCATCACCAGTGTTACAATCAGCACTGCAGTGCCAAAGCTGCAAGCTACATCCAGACCAAGACTTCAGTCATACCACAGAAGCTAGATCTGGAGCACATCAGAGGAGAAATCCAATGACCAAGAAAGGCGGTATATAAATACTGTATATTATTATATATGTGCTTTCATGCTCACCTGTCATTACTCCTGCTATCTGCTTCCTGAGGTATACTTTCAGAGAATTCAAGAAGGTGCCTGCCCTGGTGAGCAGGGCTGGCATGAAGTTCAGTAGAGTTGAGGCCCCATTCCAACACGCTGAAAGCAAAAAGACAAAGCTGTCAGTTTGATCCTAGCACATCTTACTGTGGCAAGCTATATGACAAGGATAGCATCAGGGCAGCTGAGACAGAACCCAGCTTTGCAGTTATTCATCCAATAGTGGAACCTCTTCCTGGGATATTTGGATTTGGAGTTATTTCACTGTTAAGACTGGAGACTCCTAATTAGTGATGGTTTACCTAAACCAGAGTGCAGGTGTAAGCAAAGCAGCCAGACTGTGAGCTGCAAAATCCTTATCCAGATCTCAGTTTAGATATGAACTCACTAAGGGCAACTACTACCCTCTTGGAGTTAGCATATACCCCTAATCCGCCATATGCAGATACTACTCATTCTATGTATATTGAAGGCATACCTTTCTATATTAAAACACACTCAAGTTGGCTTATTATAGCATTTGAAACTAACAGAGATGATAACCTTGAAAAAAGCACCACAAAACCAGAGCCTCCAGAATAATCAACTTAAAAGCAACAGTTGAAAAAGAACCAAGTAGTAAAAGTCAGGCATAATGAAAAAGAACCAGATCTTTTGAAAGCTCTATGAAATGGGATTACTTCCAGAGACCACCTAAAAGCAGGCAGCAAAAGCAGCCAGGTGTACTTCTCTAGGGAGGCTTCTCTACTCAAGGCACCACAATCAAAGGGCCTTGTCTCTCATCCCCATCAGCTACTGTTGACCTTGTCCCTCACTGTGAGGACCTCTGAGGACCTCTGAAGTAGAGCAACACATCAGAGGACCTCTGAAGTAGAGCAAAGTCCTCAGGCAAGCTCATATGGGATGAGCAGAGCCAGTCCAAAAAAGTGTTTTCAAAAAGCAGATTTCGGTGTTTTCCAAAATAAAATTGCTGAAAGCGGTGTTTGTTTTTATCCCATATTAATAAATTATAATCACTTTAATAATCACTGGGCGGGGAGAGAGCAGGGATATTGGCTGCGTGCTCCACCAACATCCTCGTCCCTTTCCCAGTCCGGTTCGGCCTTACCTCACCGCCTCAGATGTACGTCAGCTTCAGAGCTGGTGTACATCCAAGGAGGCCCATAGGCCCCGGCTAGCCCTATACTAGGGGAAGGGGACAAACGTCCCCTTCTCCCGAGGCATTCCCAAGACGCGTCCCGGGAAAGGGCTCAGGATCCCATGGCCAGCCCTTTACACTGGCCGCATAAAGTTGTGCAGGACTGCGCTGTTAGGGTTTCCAAAGAGACAGCAAGAAATTAAAGACAGACTGCTTAGCTATCCTGTTCCACACAACAACAGCATGGGGCAGATGTAACACTAGCATTCTGCAAGTTAGGAGCCATCTTCTCACCCTTTCCTCCCCAGAGCTATTTTTTGCCCAAATAAAATGTGGAGCCAGCTGTACGAGCACAAGCAAGCCATCCTGGTAAATAGGAAGCAAACAGGCAAGTTAAGCATCTGAGCAAAGAGAAGGCAAGCGTTAACATTCAATTACATTAATTAGCTAGCTACCGGAGGGCACAGGGAAAGTTAATTAACTGTCAGCAGCTGAATCCTAGGAAGTTACTTCTGTAGAAACTTATAGCTTTTACTTATTTCAAACTATTTGTATCCTGCCTGTCCACCCCAAAAATGGGAGGCTAACTAACAAAAGGTTCAGTTCTGCCAGTTAAGGCTTGACTGGGTTTCTGGTTGAGTTTTGCTACAGCTAGGTTTATCCCAAACCTTATTCCAAACTTAGCATATGGCTTAGCTAGAAAAAAAAAACTCAGTTTATAAAGCAGCCCAGCAAAAAAGCATCAAGGTAAATAGGAAGCAAGTAAGTGAATTATGCATCTGTGCGAGATGAGCAGCAGGGCAAGGAGGCCAGAGCACAAACATCCCCTCCCACCCTCTTCAAAACCAAATTTCCTAAAATAAAATACAGAAATTAAAAACAGAGCAAGACTTGACTTTCCAAGTAAACAAGCTATAAAGCCCTGGCAAAGACAACCAAAACAATCAATAACTAGTTATGAAAGTAGAAAGTCATTGTCCCTCAAAAGGTAAAGAAAGAAATCATGGTTTGAATTGCATTTGCAAACCATAGTTATGATGGCTCCTATTTTGCCTAGGTTCATTTGGTTACTGCCAGGAAAGGAAAGCAAGTTTGAAATTCAGCCCCAAGGAATAGTGCGAGTAGCCACTAAGGCAGATTGAGGGGGAGGGGGGAATTCTTCTTCCTACCCCCATATCTGCCTCTACTGCCTTCTCCTGCTCCTCCTCCTCTTGCACAGTCAGACTGGCAAGAGTCTATGGGGCCCAGTATTGTCAAGTGGTAATGTTTGTAAAAGGCCAGCGGGTGGCGCAGCGGGTTAAACCACTGGCTGAACCATAAGCTGTCGATCGAAAGGTCGGCAGTTCGATTCCCGCAACGGGGTGAGCACTCGTTTGCTTGGCCAGCTCCTGCCAACCTAGCAGTTCCAAAGCATGTCAATGCGAGTAGATAAATAGGTACCGCTTGCGGGAAGGTAAACAGCGCTCCGTGTTCCAGCTGCATGCTAAGCGCTGCAGCAAGGAGAGTCATGCCGGCCACATGACCATGGAGGCGTCTTCGGACAACGCTGGCTCTTCAGCTTTGAAATGGAGATGAGCACCACACCCTAGAGTCGGACACGACTGGACTTAATTGTCAGGGGATACCTTTACCTTTTTTTAATGTTTGTAAATGCAGCCCTGGCATGACTTCATGCCAATACAAAGGTCTGAAACAGTAGATCTCTCTCTCCCCCATGATAAAAAAGGGTTCCGCCTCCTTGAAAGCTCATGTAGACAGAGTATTGGAGGACATATTCAAATCCCCATTACGTTATGAAGCCCACGGTCAGCGGACACGTCTGTGTCTAGTCAACCTCACAGGGCTGCTGAGAAGATAAAATGGGGAAGAAGAGACCACATATACCACCCTGAGCTCTTTAGAAGGGCAGGATAAAAAATATACTTAATTTCCAGCCTACATTGCTGAAGTTGGCGTGATTCAAAAAAATGCCCAGCCACCTTGTGAAGACATCAGATAGCATATGGGGGCGGGGGGGATGAAGAACAGCAGTCTGCCCTCACCCTCATCTCTGCACCTCACCTTGATCAGCATAGCAGATTTTGCTCAATGACACTCGGTACTTAGCTGTACTTCACTTCCCTGGCCTGTGTGTCATATTGATAAATTGGAAAGCCTTCTCTGCCAGCACGTTTAACTGGATTTGATTTGAAAGTCTGGCTAAAAAACAAACCTTGCACAATTAAAATGTCAGATTTTTTTTTTTAATCTAAACTGTACAGTAACTGCTCTGATCCAGCCAACAGTGATATCATACAAAACACGTGCCTGGTTATAAAAGTTTTCTAAGGACAGAATAATCCTTGAATTAGAAGCTGGGAAACTTCCAGCAGCAAAAATGAAAAAACTAGAAAGGTCCGCGAATGCCAGGAGCAGAGAGCTTCCCACCCCAGGCAGCCCTTCCTTACCAGCTGACCTGCTTAAGGCGCCATCTACTGAGACACTTGGGCAACAACAGCAGAATCCAAACCTGATAATTACAAACTATACTCTTTTGGTGTTATCATGTACTATACCTAGGGCTGGCCCTGAAATTTTACACAAAGTAAAATTCAAAGCAAGTTAAAGGATTTCTTGAAAGGTGAAACATCTGAGAATTTTTTTGTGAGACATTTATCGGGGGTGGGGGGTCACTACATCCCAAATACAGAGCATTATTTATAACTAGGCTCTGCTTTTGCTAACAAGCACAGCCTCTCCTGTGTGCTTCAGTTACTACTAGAGACATCCAAGTAACTGCTAGTTTTACACTGTCAAAGGGAGAGTAGATGTTGCTTCTTTGTATGCTTTGGTGCACCCAGAAATCTTTTGCATTTTGCATTTCGCATAAACTTATTTAATCTGCAAAAGGTTTCCAGAATCACCATCTTCAGACTGCCACATATTGGCAGATGGGGCTTCTATTTTGCTCCCTTAACAGCAATATCCCTTTTTTCCTCTTGTGATGGAAATCGCCTACACTAGCTAGATCTTGAAGGTTTGGTCAGCTTAACCAGACAAGTCCTGCATTTCCAAGGCCTAAACACCACCTGCACAATTATCAATGAGTGCATTAAAAAAATTCCTTGGTGGATCATTGTCCATCAACTGAAAGCAGAAGCCTCAAATCCAACCTCTTACTTTATCTTGTTAATCAAGTGATATTAGCTCAGTTTTCAGTGCTGCTTGCTCACGTAGCACCCATCACTTGCAATGCTCTTTACCACCTTCAGCCGGCACACCTGTTCTTGGAAAGCGACAACCTCACCATTGCTATCTTTTAGTAAACACCCAGGCTAGATGAGCTTAGATGGCTTTAAAGGGAGATTAGACAAATTCATGGAGATCAGGTCTATCAATGGCTACTAGCCGTTGATGGCTATGCGCTACCTCCAGGTACAGTGGCTATATGCATAGTGCATGGGGCTGTTTTTTCAGTGGTACAGCCCAAACTGCAGAGCTCTCCCTCTAAGCACATCCACTTTGTCACAAAAAAGGTGAGATAAATATTTTAGGTCTTTAAGAAAGTAATTGGTAAGAAACATAATTAGAGAGCACGGTCGGCTTTTTATCATTTTGGAGATGGTTTCTGAGCCTGGAACAGTTTCTCTAGTTACTTTCCCTTGCTTTGCCTATCTGAACAGAAGAATTGCTGAAACTCAAAATGCTGCTGGGTGGGATATCCTGAACAGGCTTGGACCCACCTTCAGACATATCCTACCACAGTAACAGGGTAGAGGCACCTTAGTTGTCGTTCTCTTACATTTAGTGAGGGAAAGCAATTGTCCCTATTTTTCCCAGCATAGTGTTTTTTCAGTGGTTATTTACTGGTTTCAAGTTGGCTTGAAACTCAACATTAATAAAACTAAGACCATGGCATCTGGTCCCATCAATTCCTGGCAAATAGAAGGGGCAGAAATGGAAGCAGTAACCGATTTTACTTTTTTGGGTTCCAAGATCACTGCAGACGGAGACAGCAGCCATGAAATTAAAAGACACTTACTCCTTGGAAGGAAAGCTATGGCAAACTTAGACAGCATAATAAAAAGCAGAGATATCACCATGCCAACAAAAGTTCTTATAGTCAGGGCGATGGTGTTCCCAGTAGCAATGTATGGTTGCGAGAGTTGGACCATAAGGAAGGCTGAGCACCGAAGAATAGATGCTTTTGAACTGTGGTGCTGGAGAAGACTCCTGAGAGTCTCTTGGACTGCTTGGAGATCAAATCAGTCAATCCTAAATGAAATCAACCCTGACTGTTCCTTGGATGGACAGGTACTGAGGCTGAAACTCAAATATTTTGGCCACCTAATGCGAAGAGAGGACTCTCTGGAGAAGACTCTGATGCTGGGAAAGATTGAAGGCAAAAGGAGAAGGGGAAGGCAAAGGATGAGATGGTTAGACAGCATCACCGATGCAACGAACATGAAAATGAGCGAACTCAGGAAGATAGTGGAGGACAGGAAGGCCTGGAGGGATATGGTTCATGGGATCACGAAGGGTCGGACACGACTTAACGACTGAACAACAAAAATCTACTGGTATGTCTTTTTGCTATGATCCTTGTGAGTTCCTTTCTGGGAGTGAAAAACATCCCCCCCCCCCAAGTGAATTCTGCTTTGTAAACTACAGCCTTTTAAAAAAAATGTTGTTGAAAAGCTCTATATAAATCTTAATAATATCCCTGCCTAGTGGCCCAAACTCCACAGCGATGTTGAAAGGAATCTCACCTTAGTCGATCATAATTCAGCATTACTAAGGCCAGCAGCACCATCACACAGAGAGTTCTCCTCTTCGGAGGGGAGACTTTGAGATTCTGGTTCTGAGCAAAATGAGAAAAGTCAGAGAAAATAATGAACATGAGCAACATTCTTTCATGGTTTTCAGCATTAACAGTGCTATTATATTAGACAATTTTTAACAATTCATGCCCCCAAGATTAAATTAGTCATTTCTTATAGATTTTGAGGTGCTGAACATGAATATGACAATGAAAATGCAAAATTGGCTATGGTTTGTTTGAGATCCACAATAGATAGTTCCATAGACATGTACTAGTAAATGCCCGACGGCACTTACAACACCTATGTATGCGATACGGACTGCTTCCCCTAAACTAGGCCAATCGGCAGATTGTATTATCATTTTTGTTTTCAGCACATCAAAATTAGGAAAGATCAGCTCTTGCCATTTCAGGGCCAATTTAGTGTTGTCCAGTGTCGCTAGTGTCACAAGAGAGGAGCAGCACTGGCCATAGTTTATAACTGCTTGACACTGTTCATTTTCCCCATGTGCATTCAGCCAAAGGCTGCATTCAGCATCCAATGTGATGCTTGCTGTCACCCAAGAGGGGAAATATCTCCTGTTGATCTTATTGGATTTTTCAATGGTATCTGATCTTGAGGTGCTGGCAACATGACTGCAAATTCCAATCAGTGTTCTGACTAAAAAGGCAACGAATAATTACGGTTTGCGAGTCTTAAAAGGGAACTAATTTAAACATCTTTCAGGTCAGATTGCAAACAATGCTGCTGGGTCAGACTCTGCAGAGATACAGAAGAGGATACTGTCAGTATACTACTGATATCCAACTCTCCCTTCCTCTTTCCCCTGACCTAGGTCTTGCTTTCCCTCCTTCCTCAACTGATCTAGATCTCAGAGCCTTGGTTCTTCAGCAGCATCTAGTCACAGTAAGCCGCAGGATGCAGGACAGCCAAAACAGAGTTCATCCAAAGCAGATATAATGCATACAATGCTGACAGATCCTGCAATCTAGAGATTTCGTAAACCAGGTTCTGTTGCCAGTTTCCAGAATCCCACAAAATGGCACGACAAAAGGCAAACTATATGCTGTATGTCGGGCTGCCTTTGAAACATTTTAGTTAGTACAGAATAAAGCTGCTAGGTTACCAACTGGTAACCCTGGCTACAGAGAACATATTGCACCAGTTCTCAAACAGCACCACCAGCTGCCAGCCAGTTTCTGGGCACAATTCAAAGTACAGTACTCCCCCCATATCCGCTGGGGATATGTTCCAGGCCCCTCCGTGGATACTTGAAACCGTGGATAGAAGTGAACACCCCTTCCATGGTTTCCTGGGGGCCTCCCCCCCCCGCCCTGCCTCCCCTGCGGGCAGGCATGCGCACGCCCCTAGCTTTTATTTTTCTTTCAGCAAGCTTTGTTTCTTCCTTAAAAACGAACAGAGAAGCCTCCATTGCAGGCAAGTAGAACGAGACTAAGTCCTAGAGAGAGACTGCAAGGTTAACAGAAACCTTGCAGAGTCTCTCTAGGACTTAGTCTCATTCTACTTGCCTGCAATAAACACCCAGAGGCTGCTTCTCCTGTTTAAGGAAGAAACTAAGCTTACTGGGGAAAAAGTAAAACCTGGGGGGGGGGGGTGTCCCCGCGATGCGTAGGTAACTGAAACCGTGGATAGTGGATCCGTGGATATGAGGGCTCACCTGTATGGGAAATTACCTTTGAAGCTCTCTCTAGCAGTCACTGGAGAGAAGGTTTTTACCCATTCTGGTACACTTATTTGGAATGCTCTCCCAGCACCAAATTTTATGCTTTTCTGCTACTGGGCAAAGATCTTGTTATTTGCCCAGACTTTCCAGCATGTGAGCACATTTGTTTTTAAATTACCAGATTTTGTTTTGTTTCTCCTGGGATTCTAAGGCAAAAGACAAGTCAAATTATACTGCATTTAATCACACCTGTTAGCTGCCTTGGGAGCTTTTAATTATGTGTTCCAGGTAAAGAAACTACTCCAAAATGCATTTTTCTACAATCATCTCCTACCTCCACTGCCAGTTCATCCAGCTGCCTCTTTAGCGAGCCATTCTCTCTCTTAAGGTGATCATTCTCCAACAAGGCTTGCTTCAGCCTAGCTTCCAAGCCCAGCAGATATTCCTTTTTCTTTCTGCGTGACTGACAAGCAGATTCCCGGTTTTTTATCATACGCTGCTGCCGTCTCAGAACATTTATCTGTGGAAGTGGACAGGAAAATTGGTTAAAACGAAGAATGCTGCCATGCTTGCAGGTGAGGGTGGCAGAGGGTGTCACTACTCACAAATAATCAGCAGCAACAATCTATTACAAAAAGCAAATCTTTTTATGAATTCCAGAAGATGTTCATAATTTCTTTGGTTGCTTTAATCCAGAGTTCCTACATCACCCTTTTCTCAGTTTGATAAAGGTACAGTCACCATACAAGTAACTTCCATTTAAGAGCATGGCACTCTTTGCTGTCGGTCTGTCTGAGCTTGATTTAGTATTCCTATTGATTCATAATTCACTATCCAATGTCTCCTACACTTATGCCACTATTTAAAAAAAAATTTGTTTTTAAAGGCCCCACCTCCTCCTCCACCACCACCACCTGCCCTGACAACACAGTGCACAATTAGCTGTGTACTACTTGGGGCTGAGCAGAAACATTTTGGCCTTTATTTATGGACTAGCTGAGGGAAAGGAACATTTTCATTTACCTAAGTACATGTCATGCATCACTTCAGTCAGCTTTGCCTCGCCGCAACAAAGGAGGAGCTGAATGCAAGCCGCTTCCTTCCAGTTTATTCCAGAGCAGTAAACTGGGATGGAGGGGTCGTACTTATATTGAGGATCACAATAGAAGTTTACCATTTTGGTGAAAACTAGGCCACTGCTGACTCGCTTGCTCGCTGCCCTGGTTTGCTCTTCACTACCCACACACCTTAACAGTGTGCCAAGGAGATCCTTGCAATGTCATCAGTCCTGTAGCTGGTGGGCCTTGCCAGTAGTGGGCATGAGTCCCAGGTCCCCTCAAGCCAGAAAGCCTTGGAAAGTTGACTTGAGTAAGCCTCCCTTCACCAGTCTGTTGCTTCAAGTGCTCACCTGACTGTCATAACTCTGAATAAGCTAGATTGGCGGTTCTCAAATTTTGAGTCCCGGAGCACTTTTCAGGAGAGAGATTAGAAATGGAGCACTATCTGTGCCCTTATGCCAAAGCCACATATGTGCATTTTTGGCTGTTTTTACCTAACTGTATTTTTCAATTTGTATTTATAGATAATGGTGTCTAAAACCAGATAATGGTGTCTAAAACCATACAGTTGCAAAACCAAAAATGTAAAGGGAGTGAAATGATCATGAAGGCAACCAATTGTAAGGTGTTTTTTCTCTTGCTTGCTGTACCCAATTGCCCCCCCCCCAAAGCCCTGAACTCTCAGAAGCCTTCTTTTATTTTCATCTGCAGCCCATGCGCAATAAGCTATTCTGAGGCTCTGAGCTCCTCCAACCAGGAAGAAACGGCCAGAGGAAAGAAGCCTGGCTACTCCGAACCGGGGTTTAAAAAAAAAAAAAAAAAAGGAAAGGTAGCTGTACAACCAGCTACATAAAGCAGTGACAAAAACATGATTTCAAATATTTTACCAATGTGAATATAGCCAACAGGATGTTGACAAACACCAAGGTAGGGAAAAAGGTGGCCATGAAAAATAAAATGGTACAAATATCAGTCAGAAAATTAGGTGAGGCATATTAGCACAGCACCCTGATGGTCGCCACAGGAAATTGAGCCAGATTAGCTAGAGTTTCCAAGTCTTCAGGAGATACTGTCTATCTCGCAATTTGTGATCTGCTCCTTAACAAGGACTAGAGGTTTATTCTAAAATGGAAAGATGAACCAAGATTGTAGGAGCCCAAGTCAAGCACCAGACAGACAATACGTGTGCCTACAGATCTCAAGATCACTCCCACTGCAAGCCCCATCACAAACCAGAGAACTTACGTCCATGGGGGCAGTGGCATGAACAACAGGCTTCACTTCTGCTAGGTTTCCATTGGCCAAACTCTTTCCTGCAGTTCGTGGCAATACACTGACAGCGTGACCAGGCAGTGGTGTGACCCCACCAGTGACAGCAATTACTGGGTTGGTGGCAGGAAGGATCCCAGGGGTCTGAAGCTGTACTACAGCAGACCGAGAAAGCATCACTGGCTGACCTAAGGTGGAGACAAAAATACAAAAATTGTACCACTGATTTTGGGCCCACAAAAAGTAGCGAGTTTCCACACGTAAGGTACATTTTGTCACTCCATTGTTGTACCAAGAGGGGAAAAGGCAGTGCTTGCCTCTCACAGCTGAAAGCTTCCCTACGTCAGGCTTAGAAACACATTTCAAATCATAGGCATCCCATCTCCTAGAGTGGGCTCCAAAAAAGGAGCCTTAGGCTCACTGAAGGGGTTGCACTAGTCCACTGAGGCTTTTCCCTTTAAATAGGAGACCCCAGACCATATCACATGCTACTTTTGAGACTTCCTTCAGTTTCAGAAATGGTTTGCCATGTGGCACACAACCTGCAAGAACAACCTATGCTGTACCAGACCATAGGCCCATCTAGTCGAGCAATATAGTTTCTGATACATCAACCAAATGCCCCCAGGAATCTCATATGGAGAGAGTCATTCCCTATTGTTTGTTGTCCAACATCTGCTAATCAGAACTACTTGGTCTCAAAACATGGAGATTCCATTCAGTTATCACAGTTAGCTGTCAACAGATCTACATAAACAGCAAGTGGCTCCTTGAGTTCTACTGTCTCCCAGAGGAGCCAGGAGAAAGTGGCCTCCCAGCCTGTTCGACAGACACCTGAAGAGTAGTAATGATAATTTAAACCAATAGCTGCATTTTCATCTTTGAAATTTGCTTTGAGAGCTTTTTTAATTGAAAAAGAACGAGCAGATGTATAAAAAATAAATATTCTCCATCAACTGGACTAGTGCTTTTTAACGTCATCTAAACAAGAGGCCAAGGATCAAAACTCCAAACCCATCATGGGTGCACATTTCTTTGTACCCTGGCTCTGATTGAGTAAAACAGCTATGAAAAGCAGCATTTGATCTGTTCACCACTAGAGGGCAATACAGGTGTGCCCCCATATCCGCTGGGGATATGTTCCAGGCCCCTCCGTGGATACTTGAAACCGTGGATAAGAGCGAACACCCCCTCCATGGTTTCCTGAGGGGCCCCCCACCCTGCCTCCCCTGCAGGCAGGCATGCTTGCCCCCCCCCAGCTCTTATTTTTCTTTCAGCAAGCTTTGTTTCTTCCTTAAAACAGAGAAGCAGCCTCCATTGCAGGCAAGTAGAACGAGACTAAGTCCTAGAGAGGCTCTGCAAGGTTTCTGTTAACCTTGCAGAGCCTGTCTAGTACTTAGTCTCGTTCTACTTGCCTGTAATAAGCAGCCAGAGGCTGCTTCTCCTGTTTCTTTAAGGAAGAAACGAAGCTTACTGGGAAAAAAGTAAAAGCCTGGGGGGGGGGGTTCCCCACGATCCGTGGATAACTGAAACCGTGGATAGCGAATCAGTGGATATGGGGGCCCACCTGTATTAAACATGAACCATGAGTGCACAGGTTACAGATAATTACCATATTTAAGCTACATATAGTTCTACATCAATGACAAAAAAACTTTAGAAAACCCACCGCTGGGAAAGGATAAAGTATACAAAAGCAGCAGAAGCTGATCCCACTTGGTCCTCTGGGCTTTATCCCATGCACCAGGCCATCCCTCCCACCCCACCAACTGCTCACATACCTTTGTGATGTGCCGGCTGGATGGTGACAACCGGTTGCTGCTTTGGCAATGTTAAGAGTGTCGGAATGACAATAGCTTTTGCTTGTACACCAAGGCTGGCCTGAGTTTCCCGGAAGGCAGGCAAGAGAGGCTTGGGCTGAATTGAAGGTTTGGAGGCTACTGGATTGCATCGATTGGGTGTCACTGAAGATCCATTTACTGAAGAACAAAATGAAACTGGACTGAGATGAAAGCGTTCTTCCGAAACGATTAAGATAGCTAGCCTAGGCATATACGTATGAGAAGCAATTGTGTAGCTCAAATAAGGTGACAGCATTGTCCTCTGAAGTATTGCTTGGTGAAAGGGGGACAGAGAGGAGCCAGAAGAATTGCATCAGATCAAGGAAACCATACCACATAGCTAGAGCACAAGATCTACCTTTAAATCTTAACAAACGCTAGAGATTTTGCTTATGGTTAAAACTATAGTCAGTCAGTCAGTCTCCCCCTCTCTCTCCCCCTCTCTCCTCATTGTTTTAAATTAAAGCAACCATCTCTTGTTTCTAAGGGTCTGTGTGCATATTATACTTTAGTTCTGGATGACACTAAAAGATCACTGCAAGTCCCGCTCTAAGCAAAAGCTATACCGAAGGGAGAATCTATAGAATGAAAACTACAACAGAAAAGGGGGATCGGATAGGGTAATGACAACATTTATATAGTGCAGGGTTCTCAACCTCTTCCTGGCCAAGTACCACCTCTGGTGCCACTCTCCAGCTGCATACCAACGGAAGTGACTGGCGATGACATCATTGCCAGTTACTGCTGGGTTTCCAGAGGCCAGAAAGCACAGGTAGGAAGCTCTGGGCGGGTGAGAGGGCCCTTTTCAGCATTCCTGAGAGGCTCGGTCAAAGGCAGGAGCCTCTAGGGAGAGAAAAACACGGTGCCGAAAGTGCTGCATCGGAGCGGGGTTCCGACAGTCCGCGTACCATCAGCAGCAGTCAATCGAAGTACCACTGGTGGAACAAGTACAACTGGTTGAGAACCCCTGATATAGTGCTTTTCCAGGGTTCAAATTCTATTCTTAGATGGATTGCAATGTTTAGTTGATTTTAATCAAATGGTCCATACAATTAATTGCCTAAGCCTAAAACATCTTAATTAACTGACAGGCCTAGTTCCCAGTAATCCTTAAAATAGCCCAGAATTATTCTCCCCGTATTGCAGGGGGGGGGGGGGAAGGGAGGAATACAAAACTAGCAATCAGTCATACCTGGATGATGAGTGGTTTTGGGTAGGGGCTTCTTCTCCTTTTGTTCCACAGGTGAAGAGGGACTTTGGGAGCCCTTGTCATACAAAGAAACAGGAGACAGGTGGGAACTGGAGCCCAAGTCTATGTCTTCCTGAAGAGGAAAAAACACACACACACATACACACACAAAATGAGGCCTTTCCTATGGCAACAAGCAAACACAAGACAAACACATGCTCGTAAAAAATCTGTTTTAAAACTTCTACACTTCATCTGGAACACTTTTTCCATATTATACTAGGTCCTCAACATCCCAATCCATTTTAGGAGATCCTTTCCTGTGTGTACCCATTTCTGCTCCACAACCAGAAAAGTCGGCAGACCCAGCAGAGAGATGTGGAGAGTTGCTTGAGATCACAAGAAAGGTCAGCAGCTCAAGAACAAAATGAAAATGAAAAAGTTACATCAGAATAGATTAAGTTCTGCAAGGTCCAGTGGACAGCGTCAATCGGCTTGGAAGAACTTGCAGTCAGTCACCAGATCAGCCAAATATTCACTCAGTGGCCTTGGGCAAAGTCATTCACTCTTAGCCTCAGTTTTCCTCATCTATTCCCTTAGAGAGAACTGTCACTTCTTGCCATCACTCCTACTACAGAAAAGGAGTGATCCTGGTTGGTCCCTTGATACGTCCTACAAAAGCACTAGCAGAAGAATGCAAGAGCTACACAGCAAGAACAAAACACAATTGCCTCTTTGCACCTTAAAAGGCTGACCATAAATGGGGTGTTGTTTTTGAACCCGAATTTGGCTCATGCTACTACAATGCACCTGCCCAGCCCAACGTGTTTAATAACTTACAGGTACATGTTGCGTTGAAGAATCCACAGATAAAGGAGAAGGAACGGAACATGTTGAAGTGGCTGGTGAGAGGGGCTCCACTTTACAGTATAAATCTGCAAAATGAGGCAGTAAACATACTCTTAAGGTTTTTTGTCCAGAACACTTCTATATGCAAGCAAGATGTCCTCTTTCCACACAAGATACAGCAATCATTTCCATTACGCAAAGGACACAATGTTCAACCTCTAGCAATTGATTTGATGGAGGCACCTGACATGATGCCAGGTCTCCTTACTACACATTCAAGGTTCTGGAACAACTGAACTGTTTTACTCTGTGCTGGTTTGGCAAAACAGATGCAGGCTGGTCTTGCCCAGCCTACCCCAATGAAATTAACATTCCCAAGTTGGCAGGCATTTCCTAACCGAGTGCTGCTGGAACAAGGAGGAGCAGAACTAGCTGTCCTGCAATCTTGAGAACGCTTCCACTTTCAAGAGGGAAACCGAGAGAGAATGGGACTCAAGGGTGCAGTCACCAGAAGCATCAAAGGCCTGGAAATCATGGAGTTCAGTGTACCCAAGTTCAGCCAAACAGAGAGGCATGCCCTAGGGTTTCACAAGTATCTTTATTATTAAAGGCATTTGCAGTGGCGCAGCTAGGGGGGTGGGGGGAAAACCACCCAGGGAGCACAACCGGGGTGGGTGGGTGTCAAAACCACCACCCTCGGTGGCAAAATCGGCGGCTGCAGAAGCCTCTGTGCGGGCCAGCAGTGGCAAGAAATGCTGCCCCCGCCCCAAGAACGTTTTTGCGCTACGTGATGTCACTCAGGGGTGGGAAAAGTGACACCCTGCCCCCCCGAGTGACGTCGCGGGGGTGTCACAGGGGTGCACCCCCCACAGGGTGTAGCTACGCCTGTGGGCATTTGTATACTACATCTTGCAATCCAGTGGTTAGCATAAAAAAGGAAATATGACTTAAGAGTCATTAAAATTTAAAGGCATACTATTTAGGAGTTGATGGTATGAATGGCACGCCATCTGGGCTTTGCCTCTCCAGCTTTTGCCAAAAGGCAAACAGGTCTTAAATGGCCCCTCAGAAGACAAAGGAGATATTCCAGCCTGGGCTTTTCCACTTACATACAAACCTGACTTAGCCCACCTTGCCCTGTACTGTTACCTGGCAGCTGCTCTCCAAGGCAGAGATCTTTCCCAGCCCCTACTATCTAAGGTCCTTAAAACTGGACATGCTTGGGATTTGATTCATTTTTGTTGTTACACATCTATACAGAAACAATATTGAGCTCTCTCTTGAATGATAAAGGCAGGATAAAAATATTTTTAAAAATTAAAGCAAAACTGGGACCTTTCTCATGCAAAACCTGTGTTCTGCCACTGAGCTCTCTTGCCTTCCCCTTAAGATAGGTAAAGGTATCCCTTGACAATTAAGTCCAGTCGTGTCCGACTCTAGGGAGCGGTGCTCATCTCCGTTTCAAACACAAGCACAAATACATGATAGACTCAAGTGACACTGCTGAAGGTAGAAGGCACACCAGAGGCATTTTTTTTGACAACACACGTTTAGCTCTCCCGACTACCTTGGTAATTAAGAAATATGCAAGCTACCCCCCTAATTCGGGCTGTTTGTTTTTAGATGCATCTTGAATAGACTACAAGATGACAAGGCGCTTAACCTTACCATCACAATAAGGGCATGATGAATGTCAACATTGTTTCCTTCATTTCTGTCAACAGCGCTAAGTTGTTTTCACTGTATTTTTACAGGGCCACCTTGGGTATCCGAACGTGCAGAAAAGTGGGTTATGAGTTTGTAAAAGCAATGGGCTAGCTTTCTATTTATACGGGCGTTGAGGTTCTCTGGTGTCCCTCCCTCAGAGAGCTGAACATAGTCCTTTATTATCCTGACCAACCATGCTCCTTTCATTCATATGGCTTCTCTCCACACTCCCGGGTGCCCAAGCTATGTCTTAGCTATGTCTGGAGAGGCTCAAACAGTTATTTTCTTGAACCTCCATTATGACACAGTTTGAACATACTTCATCCAATGTACAAAACAAAGCCCACTACTACTGCACCAAACGTTTCAGCTGTGCTGCCAAAGGAATTTTTCAAAGACATAGACCTAGAACTGCCTACCACAATGAGCAATTCAACCTTGAAATTACCTGTTGGGGTCTGCTTTGTACCATCCCAGGGACCCGAGTCCCAAGACATCAGATCCAAATCGAAGTCAAGGTCACAAAGGTTGTTTTCCTACAAATTACAATGAGAAAAGTTACAGAGAAAGAAGCAATCAGAAGTACTGTATAGAACACAAGCAATAAAATTAAGACCCATATTTGTTTGCGTTACCTAACATATACTGGAAAAGTCATGCAGAGCAGGTGAGTTATCAAACTGGCTGAAATTAAAAGGAAATCCAAACCTTTGTCTGAAAATGCTCAAACACTGGTGGGAAATCTATTTTTTAATATCTCCTCAGTCTTGGTAACTTCACTTTGCAGCCCTCAAGCCTAGAGTCCTGCTATCCAAATAGAATCCACTGTGCACCAACATGAACTCATTTGGCACATTGCCAGGCCTCGTTCGAATGTCTACCTAAAGAAACTCATTTGACCCTGCAAATTTTTAGTAATATTCTCCACTTTTTCTATTTTCACTAGTATTCACCAACTTACTAGAAGTTGAAATTTTTGGCTGTTGTTTATTTATTTAGAGTATTTTTACCCCGCCTTTCTCCCCAAAGGGGAGAAATATTTATTTATTTACCATAGCATTTTCATCAAGTCAGAGAGGCCCCCAAGACAAGCTCACAACACTTTAATAACTATAAGCCACTATAAGCCACCTTGGGTCCCTTCGGGGAGAAAGGCAGGATAAAAATACTGTAAATAAATAAATAAATAAAACAGTGATAAGACATTAAAAAAAAATAAAAACAAATCCCATCCAACCCAACTAAAGAGAAACATGGCTTGTTTGTTTGCTTTTTTTAATAGCAGCTGGGGATGGCCCACAAAAGGCAAGTGCAGTAGGGGAGGCTGGGGGGGGGGCTTTCACTGTGGTTCCGCTCCTGACTGGACCCCATTCCATACGCTAGTTTAAAGAGAAAAAAATATTCCAATGTAAGCATCTCCTCCCCCCTTTTATAAAGCACATGGAGGGGCACGTTTGAGAGTTGAGAGTCATGGTGGGGACAAAGTCATTAAGTCCCCCAATGGCACCACCATGGTTTCACTGATTTTTTTGCCCAAGAAGACCGTATTATGCATTTTTATCATTATGCACACACCAAGAAGATCCTATTATGCATTTATAGGATAACGTACAATTTGGACCTATTGCTTTTCTTAATTCCATATTACGAATACAGTATTGTGTGCTTAACTGGTTGTTCTAAGATAATGTAAGCGGTTTAGAGAGGATTGACGTTCAGACTGTCTACAGTTGTTACAATAAATTATTTTTTCCTAAAAACAACAATTACTAGATCTATAAAGCCTTCTAAAAGTAGGTTCACACAAGCACATCTTCCATGGTAGCCTGGTTCTATGAAACATCCATGATACGCCTGCTAGCACAGTGAGAGTATTTTCATTACATGCAAACAAACAGGAGGGGTGGAATTCACACAAAAATGTTTCACATATATTCACAAGATACCATCTACAATGATGAGTTCTTTGTTTTAAATTGGCTTCCCTTCTGTACCCTACTGAAAAGAAATTCCTTTTACTATTTGAGGTCAAACGTTATCAACTGAGCAGACTGCAAACCATTTTCAGCCTTCACAATAGCAGAGTTAATGTTTCACATTTCTCCAAAACTGAGTTATCAGGTGTTTTAGAAGTGCTCCAAGCTTTATGTATCAAAGTCAAATTCAAAAGGATAGTTATCAACATTTTAAAAAAAGCATTTGGAGTTTCAGGAGTTGTGTTCCCAGGAGACTCCTAAAGGCTTAGAGTTGAAGGTCACAAACTCCTCAAAGCACAATGAAATGCCTACGTTATAGGGAAAGAACAATGGGTGGTTCATGTACACATGATTGGAATCAAAGCTGGAAAAATTTGAGACACAAAGAAATGTGATGTAGGAGCAGTATCAAATATTTTACTTGTTCTTATTTATTATTTTGAGTATTTACACACCAATTTTCAGCAAAAAGTTCACAAAATCAAATAATACACATAGCAAAATAAATAAATTATGGAAGAAGAGAGAGCAGATCTGGGATGGAGTTGAATTCTGTGCTAGAGAATTAAAGAGTTAAATACGATTTTAGGTTTTCATGGCCAGCAATAATCTTAGATTGGTTAGAATTCACAGGATAAAAGGCCATGACAACAAAGAAACAAACAGTTAAAAACACAGTAAAACATTAACAAAACACGTTCAGAACACAGTATTAAAAAACACAGTATTAAAAACACAGTATTTTAATACTGTTTTGAACGTGTTTAACTGTGTTTGTTGCCATGGCCTTTTATCCCGTGAATTCTAACCAATCTAAGAAAAAGTTATATATTTTAAGAAGTGGGAAATTAATCGATTATAGAAGATTCCCATACACCAGGGGGAAATGTGAGGAATGGGGGAAAAGAACTATTTGGGGTATAAGTTAAGGAAGACAAAACGGCAAGAGGAGATTTAATACTGCTAGCCTGTGCAGACTATACAGGTCAAGATCCAATTACTTGCTGAACTAGTTCTACATGCCCAAGGGGTAGGGAAGGGCGTGCTTATATTTTTCAAACAGTAGCACCCCATCATGCCACATGCAAGCTATTTTTGAAGCAGAGGTGGACTTGTAATAGCAGATTGTAATATGGCTCATGGATCTACAATTGAAAAAAAATGTTAAAAACTTTACTGGGCACACCCAAACTCTATGAATCCCAGACATGGACACATACAGCTTTCATCTGAATCCACTCTACTGATCCGGGAAAACTCACAGCATAGCAACCCATGCACACAAAACTAGTACTATTTGCAAGCACAGTTCTGCAGGACCAGCTCCTCTCCTGCCAAGTGCAATCAAGAATTGGAAACAGCAGCTACCATTGTAAAAGCTGAAGTCAGAGAGGTAGATAACGGTAAGGAATTCATTAGAAGTACAGGAGATGTGCAGAACTGTTTCTCTTGTGCACTGGACATAAGACAACAGTGTCAAAACTGCAAGTTGCACCCTTGCTGATTTAATGCAATGTTGAGTCATTCAATAAACTCTACTATCACTACTCACATAAGTATCGTTCTCCGCATCTCGTTGAAGCTCATCTTCTCCTATCAAGTCACCAAGCTCACTGAAGAGAAGAGATTCTAGGGGATGTAAACAAACAAAAAAGGAGTCATTCATGGAAAAAGTCAAAACTTCGCAGGTGCCAATAGTTTCCCCATTATCCTGAGCTGAAAGACCACCCCATCTACAAATTGTACAACCGTCCTAAAACAAAGCAAGCAAACATGTCAGTATTTGCCTATTCTACATACATTACTCTGTTTTCAAGATTCAAAGTGTTGTTTAATATACAGTACAGTATATCAGAATAAGACGGGATAAGAAAATGAAAAGAGTGGAGATTTTATAGCAGAGCACCATACAGTGGCTAATATTTCAAGCAGCAGTCTCTCTGGGTCAAACTAGATGAGACAGTGGGTATTAAGTCACAGATCTCCCGTGTGTATTGTTCTTTTAAAGCTTAATAGGAGTAAGGGATCAGAGCTGCTCTACTGGGGGAGAGGATGAACTATTTTCCTTATTTAAATACCCCTCCCAAAGTTACTAGTTGCCCCACAAGAGGGGGAGAACATAGTTATCGTAACAGATAACTGCATTCATAAGAACAACCTTTAAGATGACAGTTACTGTATTTTCTTAGATTCTTGATCAGATTCAACAAAGCAATTCCTACATACCAAACTGATGTAAAGTTAAGTCCCACTGCTTTAAGTAGCACTTGCTTTCAAAGAAACATGCCCCAAGAGAGCATGTTTCCTTGAAAGCATGCCCCAAGATCAGCCCCAAAAGCTAGTAATACTGTATTCTCCCAAGAGCCAGTATACTGTACTAAGCGCAGAGCACAAGCCAAAAAGAGGAAAGTTCAAAACGTGGCTTATCCAGGTACTCTCTTGGTTGCCTTAGGCAAGCAAGCCTTTCGCTTACTCTCTCTTAGCCCCCAGCCATCTACAACACGGGTGTCAGAAATCTCACCTTTCTTTACAAGACTACTAAACAAGTTATGCAAAGGGTTTTAACCTCCAGAAGCACCACACAAATGCTAAGAACGAGGATGACACCGCGTTGCTAGTAGATCAAGACTGGCGAGGCCTGGGTTCGAATCTCTCGGGCCATTCAGCATCTGGGGCTCTTGGGCCAGTCACGAGCTCTCAACCTAATCTACCCCGCTCAGAGGAATAAAAAGGGGGAGGCTACGGCCGAGATGCCATAAATGAAGTTCTCCTTCAGACAGCTCCCCCACCCATCCACCCTTCTCCACAGGCGTGATCCGCCTTGAATCGCTTCCGCCTCAGAAGAGGACGAGTCTTCCCCACTGGCCTGGCTCTGGGGGACTCGAAAGCCGCTCCCTCTTACCCCACTCGAGGCCAGGCTCCTCTGGGGCCCCCCCAGGGCCCACCGTGGCCACCGACATCGCTGCTGTACTCGAGCTCCTTCTCCTCTTCCGGGATTACATAAAAACACGTGTACTTCCTGGCAACGCCCCGCCCCCAACTACAAGGGCCGGGAAGGATCAGGACCGGAGAGCGTCAGTTCGGGAAAAGTAAAAAAAGAACCCAAACCCTCCGAAGAAGTCATAGAGAGGTTAAAAAAAAAAAACCACCAGCGCGCGCGAGCCAGGAACTCCCCCCATTCAAATGCATACTATTACTAGGAAATGCACGAAACTGACGCTGCAATCCTATACAGTACTACTATTACACACTTTCCTGAGAGTATGCCCCATTGAACACAATGGAACTTACTTCTGAGTAGACACGCATACGATTGCACTGTGACGCTGCCCCGCTAGGGGCCCTCAGTGCAAAAGAGGCTGTCTCCACAGGCATGCATTTGAAAAGGCTGAGGGCTGATCTACACTGCACTGCGTCCTGTGCTTTGCGGAGATTTTTACAGTCTTGCGGAGCATTGCGCGCTCCCGATGCTACGGCGTGTACAAAGCGGCAAAGATGGTTCCTGCCATGTTTTGAGGGGTTGCTTCGCCGTACGCAATGCAGCCACCAATCGGATGAGAGGGGGGAGGAGAGTGGCTGCATGCCAATCAGAACTACCTCCAATCACCGTGGAGGTTTTATTTCAAGGTGAACCCACAGAACGATTCAAGGCTGAATGACTTAAAAGATTATGAGCTGTACAGCCTGCCCCCCCCCACTCGACACGTTTTGCACCCTTTGATTTCAAAGATCACCCCTGCAGCAGCAAGCCAGCACACTTCACAGTTGCAGTTACAGTTTTGGGAACAAGCACCCCCTCATACCAGTGCTGCCAATCACAGCTGCGCTTACATAGGAAGGCGGGACAGCAGGAGGGACAACAGGCAGGAAGACGCTCCTCCGACCCGCTCGGCGGAGGCAGGGGCAAGACAACTCCACGCCGGACGCAGTGCAGTGTAGATCAGGCCTGAGAAACCAGCCTCGGTTATGTATGTTATGTATGCGCCAGAGCTCGTGCGGTGTGTGTATTGGCAGCCTGGGACACACCGCCTGCGTTGGGGTGCATTGTGCCCCGGTGTGGCAAGAGAGTAGCCGACGTGCCCCAACGCAACACACCCTGCCCTGTCTACACAAAAGGAAGCCGCACGGAGAAGGCTAAGCCGTCCTGCCCCACCCCCTGCACTCTTTTAGCCAATCAGAATCAAGTCTTTTCAGACTCAAGTCTGATTGGCCAACACGTCGCTCCGCATCCCGCCCTCCACAGCACCGAATGCAGCCTCTCATTGGCCGAACGCGGCCAACGTTTTCCCCCTGCCCCACCACTCACACATACATCCACATTTGTCTCTCCTGCGACCTGCAATGAGGAAACTAATAGATATAGGATAAATGGAGACTGTCTGAATCACCAAAAATTAGCTTGAAAGTGAGATGAGTAAGGTAAGGCAGGAAATGACCCGTTTTTGTCACAAAACATCTTTATTTGTAAATTATTGGCAAACTCATTTTCAACCAACAGACAAATAATTGTTTGTATTGTGATTGTATGGACACTGACTATCATTAGAATTGTTTCTTTCTTCAAAATTGAATGGAAGCTTTCATGGCCAGCTATAATCTTCACGAGTTTAAAAGCCATGTCAAAGATTTTTCCGTATGGTTAAAAAATACACAATAAAATTGCCTTAAAATTCACTCAAAATAAGGTAGAAAAGCTTTAAAACAATTAATCATGCAGTTTTAAAACGGAGGGGGTGGGCAACGTTTCATCCACGAACATCTGTGGATGAGCAGATGTGCATTAATTAAAACACATTCATGACCCCCACCTTTGGCTTTTGTCCCCATTGCATAAGGCACAATCAGTTGTGTATAGTCTTCTATTCCATGCAAGTGCAAAACAGCATATCAATGGCAGAATTCAGTTTTCTGAGAATCTCATCTCCCCCCCCTTTGTTTAAAGCACGTTTCCAACCTTTGTCATTGCAAAGATATACTTGGAAGTCTGTGGGCAATGCCTGGTGAGGGCTCAGAAGACAGATTTCCAGGAGTCAGGAAGCACTTGCATGAACCCTTTGAAGAGCAGCTGGCATTCTCTCTAGTTTAGTCTCTGCCCCACATTGATTATATTTTCTGAGGTCCATATTCATTTGCTCTCTAATTTGGAGAGCAGAGCATGGTGTAGTAACCTGGTATATGTGCATGAAGTGATCAGATCATCTCTCAACTATATAGGAGTAGCAATCCTCAGGTTTGATTTTTAAACTCCAGGTTTGATTTTTCTTTTAAGCAGATTGAGGGTGACAGGTGAAAATGACAGGTGTTGTCCGGATGAAGCAGGAGGAATCAGTATTTCCAGAAAAGCACAGTCTCTTACAACAGCCATTGACAAAGTCTAGCAATAGCATTTCTGCAAGGCATTACGGTAGTAAAGGTTCATATAATGTGGTGAGGTGGTTGGAGTCTGACAGCACAGCATCAGATGAGAGCATCTCAACCAGCAGACACATGAAATAAATGATGAGACAGTTCGGGATGCTTTAAATGTTACAGCTGCATGGTGAATAGAAGTTCAGTGCACGATATCAGAACACAGCCAGATGATTCAGCATGTATTTATTCTATCTCCAACTGTCAGCCAGCACAATTTCTTCACTGTCTATGGTGGCAGAGTTGAATTAAGGTGCAGGAAAATTCAATCGTATTGGCACTTTTCTCCAGTAGCTAGATGAATTCTGTGTGGGTACAAACAATAAACATCCCAAGGAAAAGAAGTATTTAGCTTGGTCATTTGGGAGAAGATTGCACCAAGTTTTAGACTCCATATACAGCACTATAACTTCAAACAATTTTGCATTATGAGAAATACAGTACTGCTACAAGAAACACTGAATTGATTGAATGTTATAATTACATTTTAACAATAGCGTAGCCGGGGGGGGGCAGCACGGTAAGTGCTGTAGGGTGTTACACGGAGGTGCAAAGTGGCCCCTCCCACTTGCCGTCACAGCCAATCTGGCAGCGGTATTGCCTTCGCTGCCGAACTGGCTCCAAGTAGGAGGGGCCACTTTGCACCTCCCTGTAATGCCATGCAGCACTTACCACGCTGCCCCCCTCTGGCTATGTTACTGCATTTTAAAAGCAACAACATTTGTTTTACTATCAAGAGCAGAAAACTTTGAAAGGGAAGCTATGAAAGTGCGTAATTACAAATACTCATAAACGTTTCCATAAACATTGTCTACTATTGTTAAACATGCCAAATTTTGCGCAGTGATTGTCAGCCACAACAGGAAACGAGTCAATTAATTTCCTGCAGGTCAATCCTCCCTTACAACTCCAGACCTTGATTACCATCTACTAATGAGCACATTTATACACAGAGACTACACAATGCTTATGTTGCAAAGCTTAGTTTCCTGTGATAGGAAGGCAAATGTATTAAATAATATTTAATTATGTATTTAATGATGTGGGGTTTTTTCATGAGTAAAAATGTATATGCAAAAGTAAATTATAGTATTACTAATCAAAAAAATATAGGAACCGGATACCCCAAATCTTATTAATCATAGGGTTTCTTTTATTTGAGAGCAACTTCTGTTAACCAATGCATGCTATATAACAGGGTTGGCAAAACCTCAGCTCACGAGCCACCTATTGACGTATAAATGTTTTGACATATAATGTGCGACTCACGGAAATATGTTGGCTGAGCTCCTTTTTGCATCACAATTAATATAAAAGGTAAATTTAAAAAATTCAAGCTTTATAATTATTTACCAGGTATAAACTGAGAGTCCACTGGGTTAAAACATAAGTTTAACGTTCATGGTGAGTAAATATATATAAGAATTTAAATGCTTCTTAAATATTGCGGCTCTCAAACATCTGAAGTTTATCATATGTGGCTCTTACATTAAGCAAGTTTGGCCTCCTCTGGTATATAAGCAGGGCGTCTGAGAGGGGGGTTAATTAAGGGGGTAATTTGTACCTGGGCCCAGGGTGAAAAATGGGTCAAAAAGGGGGCCCTGGAGCAAAAAAAGGGGGCCCCAGGAGCCAAATTCATACGTAGGGAAGGGGCCCAAAAGAAACTTTGTACCCCCTGATAAAATTCCTCTGAATGGCCCTGTATATAAGATAATAAACACAGTAACTGACGGAGAAGTATAAAAGAGCTGCAACTGTGTTTAAGTATCCTAGCATTGGAGACTTGTTTTCTGCTAGAGTTGAGACACTTAAACCCATCACTAGAGGGTGCAAGGGCACCAGCCTCAAGTTAACTCAAATTCAGTTTACAAGATGATCCAAATCAAAAAGGAAAACTGAAATAAAGAACAAACATACCACCGCTGCCACCACCGCAATAACAACAACAACAACAACAACAATACTGCTGGCTTACATTGGGAAATAGAGTCAAATGCTGCATTGGAGAACACACCAGGTGCACCCAAGTCACTAAAAGGAAATACAAAGAAATGGTTGTTATTTTAAAGGCCTAAGAAACATAAAGCCTGTGGTGTCCTGTTCGTTCCCCCCATTCCCCACAGCACTTTCATTTGAATTGAAGAGAATTTACAGCATCCCATGGTCCATTTAATAAACAAAATATGCTCCTCCTAGTCCTCCTGACTGCTGAGTTACATTTGAAAGCATGTACTGTACAGCAAAAGTCACCCAATATTTTGCCTGTGCTCCCAGTGGAACCCTTATTGTTCTGACTTTCCAAAAACCTAACTTCAGGAAGGAACATTTTAAAAGTTGAATATTTATGAATGGCAAGAGCTAGTGAAAAAGAAACCAGCCCAAGGTACAGCCTTTTCAAAATGCAATTGCAGAGAAGAGAATAAAATGATAAATGCAATTTCAGCAACAGGAAACGGTCCCTATGCTCAAGCCAAAAAAAAAAAAGGCTGGTGGGCGGGCAGAGCACAAGAGTGCTGAACTGGCGTCCATTAAGAGATATGATACCACTTGCTTTGACCGGAATTGGAAACTTGGTTCGCTAAGTCACTACAAAGAGTAATTCTCTCTCAACTGTGGGGGCTGGCAAAACTGGGGGGGGGGGGGTGCCTGGATGCATGTACTCTATATCTATCAGCTATTTCACCCCTAGTGACTGAGGCTGCAATCCCCAGCACAAGTACTGTATTAGGAAGCAATACAGTAAACTTCTGAGTAATTATATTTAGGAACATGCTGCACATCTTATTAATTTTGATGGACTGACACATGTGTGACCTCACTGTTGTGCGTGCAGGGGCATCACTAGTGGAGGCAGGGGGGACAGACCGCCCCAGGTGTCACCCTAGAGAGGAGTGGCACCAAAATGATTTTCTATTCTATTTGTTACCGGTGGTACAAAAACGCACCACTGGAAGAAAATGGGTTTTCCCGCATGACTCACACAGGGATCACATTTCCCAGGAGGCCTCCACATGGTGTGGTCTGGTATGGGAGGAGGTCCATGGGGTGATACCATAAGATCTGGCCCGGAGTGTCACCAACCATAGTGACACGTGTGTGTGTGTGTGTGTGTGTGTGTGTGTGTGTGTGTGTGTGTGTTCATCTTTTCATCTCACTTTGCTTCCTTGCGCATCCCAAATACAACTATTACACCCACACAAACACACCCACCATATTTGCTAGTGACTTCTTGCATCTGGCAAAGTGGACTCTAACCCACAAAACCTTCTGCCACAATAAATGTGTTTTGAGAGGTTAGTTAAACATTTTGATCACAATTCCCAAGATCATACCTGGTAGAGTTCAGAAGCCTCCTTTTTTCTTCTGATGGAGAGAGAGAGAGCTATTATTAAATGGATATAAATAGCAGATAAAAATACAACAATGATTCTGACTAGAATGCAAGGCAGTAGCGTCACTAGGACGCGCGTCACCCTGGGGCGGGGGACGCGCGTCACCCTAGTGACGCTCTGTTATAGCGGCGCGGGGGTGGGGGCGACCTGGCCTCCCCCCCCGCGTCACGTCGCCCTTTGGACACTCCGAGGTCGGCCAGGGAAAGGCCTCGGAGCGTCCGACCCCGTCGGCGCGAAAATCCGGGAAATACCCGGATGGACGCGCTGCCTGGGCCTTCTTTCAGAAGGCCCTGGAGCGCCGACGGGGTCGGACGCTCCGAGGCCGGCTCTCGGGCCGGCCTCGGAGCGTCCGGAGGGTGTCGCGCGTCACGGAGGTGACACGCGAGGGGGTGCGCGCGTCACCCCATGGCGCGCGTCACCCCCAGGCGGCCCGCTCCCCCCCGCCACGCTCCAGTGACGCCCCTGATGCAAGGTTAGTGATATTACTCTGATACTGCATTACACTTGTACCTTCAAACGAGCTAAGAGGTTTTTCTCCATGTTATCCTCACAACAATCCTATGAGGTAGGTTAGACTGAGAGAGTTATTTGACTGGATATAGTTGGCTAGCTTTCTGCCTCTTGTAAGTAAGAAAAATCACTCCTGAGCATTTCCTTATAAGGTGTTAAAGCAAGAGAGATGACAATAGCTTAGCACAATAGTTGTCAAGTAAATGTCTTCTACCTGCTTGTTAAAGGTAAAGGTGACCCCTGACAATTAAGTCCAGTCGTGTCCGACTCTAGGGTGTGGTGCTCATCCCCATTTCAAAGCCGAAGAGCCAGCGTTGTCCGAAGACGCCTCCGTGGTCATGTGGCCGGCATGACTCTCCTTGCCGCAGCGCGTAGCATGCAGCTGGAACATGGAGCGCTGTTTACCTTCCCGCAAGTGGTACCTATTTATCTACTCGCATTAACATGCTTTGGAACTGCTAGGTTGGCAGGAGCTGGCCAAGCAACGAGAGCTCACCCCGTCGCGGATTCGAACTGCCAACCTTTCGATCGACAGCTCACGGTTCAGCGGTTTAACCCACTGCTCCACCCGCTGCTTGTTAGTTTCCATCAAAAAGCTACTTCCCCATTCCTACAATTCCACCAACTCCTTGTACACTATGGTTCGTTAGGTTTCAATGACAGATAGAAAATAGTTAGAATGGATTGTCTCTTTTCTCCTTCCATACCCATGTTCATTGGTAATACAGTTAATTTTTTTTTTTAGCTAGCAATATGGATCGGCATAGATTCAACTTTATATGGCTCTCGAGGCCTTGTGCTTTGACCAAGGATGCTTGCTTCAACAATACATAATGTGCAGATTGGCTCTTAGAGGACATTTAATCAAAATGAAAACACATCCAAAGTTGTATCTGAGTTATTTCCAAATTAGGGGGGGGGGGGAGAGAGAGAGAGAGAGAGAGAGAGAGAGAGAGAGAGAGAGAGAGAGAGAGTGGAGTGCAGGATATTTTGAGTTTCATTACCTCTTTTGGCGAGACGCTTGATTGCCAGAGCTATCAGAACCCCGGAGAGCACAAGAGCAACAATTGATGCTGTGATTCCACCAGTGTAAAGCAATGCTTGCGCGAAAACAGGGGCTACATTTTCTGAAATAAATGGTAAAACCATACGTTACAGATGACACAAATCAACGCCTCTCTTCAGGTGCTCTAGTTTGCTAGCATCACTCCTCAGCAAGTCAAAGGACATTTTCAGACATGAGCGGCATTAAAGCAGCACGGGCCCAGAACCACCTACTTATTCAAAGGAATGAAAAAGCCTGCACAGTTTGTGCTGCGGCTCCTGAAACATCTCACTGCTCAGAGAAGAGGGGCACAAACATGTAAAATACGTAGCATGTCACCCAAAGTGTCTCCCTTGAGAAAGGACCACGAGTACCTTGACAACCAGGCATCTCAGTAGACCAGCGGCCACTAGGTTGGCACTGCATTCTGCCTGTTCCATTCAGGATGTAGCCTTCAGCACAGTGGAAGTGACATACTGACCCATAACTGAAGGGGCCCCACGGATGAGAACAATTCATATCCATATGTTCCACACTTCTCATCTGGGGACAATTTATAGCTATGAGGGAAACAAAAACAAGGAAATGTCAAATCCAAACTTCCCTGAAATTATGAATTAAACTTGAAATTATTAAAGAAACGTTAAGCTATTTCAAAACACAGCATTATAAGAAATGAAGTGAATTAATATAATGAATTAGTTATGCAAACATAACTCCTGTTCTGGAAGGACTTCATCATTTCACAGAAAAACAAAATGATCTGTGACTGATGCAGTGGTCAGTAGTGGGGTATGACTGAGGCCCTCTTTCCAAATTCATCAAGTCACAGGGGAGCTAATTCTTCAGGGTTCTGTCCCACATGGCTGCAGCATGTGTGTGAGGACATTTTTATGTCCATAACCACATAGGCAGGGCTGATTGCACTATTCAAACAGAACACCACCAAAAGGCAATTCAGTGGGAGAGACTCATGCAATCAGCCCCATCCCTGTGGTTGCAATTCTCTCACACATACCGTACTGCGATCATGAGGGATAGAACCATGAAAAAGCAACTCCCATAAGGCCCAGTAACTGCGTGAAGGAAGCCCGAAAAATCCTGGAAGTTCTTGTACATGTAGGTTTTTTCACGATATATTACGATATATTTTGTCCGTCCACCAAGACTGGCCTTCAAGTAGATATAGCTCTGACCTTTACAGAATGGTACAGAGTCCGTCCACTCTCCCAGGGCCATACAATTAAGCACATCGGAACCAACTCTCGTGAAACCCAGGTCACAGGAGAAGTTGCAGCTGGAGTTATACATGAAGTTTCCATAAGGATGAGAGCAACTTAACCAGCCCTTCACTGGAGCACCCAGCACTGGACACCTGACAGCTGGGGGGGAAAAAAACATTAGCCGAAGGCCTGGGGAAAATGTGCAGACAGAGGTACAAAGGAAGAATATCTTGAGAAAATATATTCAAGAATATTGCAGGAGTATGGGATGGAGGTAGTAGCTGAGTTACTGACTATAAAATGCAGGAACAGGAATGGGAAATATGTGGACCTGAATACTAGAAGCTGAAAGTCTAGGAAAGCATCAAACCTGTTCCTTTCGTTCCAATTTTTATGCTTTTCTACCCCTTCATCTTGGATATTCACAGAAAGTGCACAGAGTACCTCAGATGTTCCTGCTTTTAGGATCTGCAGGCATAAATCTGTTAATTCTCCTGGACTTCTTGGCAGCTTTTAAACTACTGACCATGCGTGCTGTGTATCTGGTCTGGCTACTCTGTATCAGTATTAATTGCTTTGGGCAATGAGAATTACAAAGAGCTCAAAATATCACATACCCCCCCCCCCCAAGCTTTTGCAACAACCATAAGAGAAGCTGACAATTTAATGACATCCTGAAGTCACTGATGGGGGTGTCGCAAAGGCTCATATGAATCTGCCCGTGCACTTTGCTCAGCATCAGAAGCCCTGCTCCATGTACCCCCTCCTTCTGAAATTAAGGGGAACACATGCCTTCTCAGTCACAGCCCCTAGGCTATGGAATTCCCTACCTCTTGAAGCTCATTTGCCCCCCTTGTACGTTTTCTGCTGTCTAGTTAAGACTTTTTTGTTCAGGCAGGTGCCTTAGTAGAGTCAGTCTCCCATATTGTTTCTTTTTTTTCTGCACTCTCTCATTTGGTTTAGTTTCTCTAGTTTATTGTTTTGAATTTCATCATATTTTTCAATATTTTATTGTTTCATATTTTATTCTTGATAATTTTATTGATTATTGCATTTTTGTGTTTTTGAATGTGGTGTAAGCAGCCTGGAGAGCTGCTTCAGGGACAAAAAGCCAGCTAGATAAATAAAGTAGAGGCAATTGACAGAAGGAGCTGCCAACATGGATGCTATTGAATCCCCTGCCTTTAAATTAAGGGTAAAAAATGGTTGTTTTACACACCCAAAGTCCAGGTTTCATACTTTTAGGAGGAAAAGAAGTGCCTAAGCAATTCATGTTGAGGTGAATTGCTCCCACTCGCATTAAGTACCCAGGCCACCCATGACAGACAGAGAGGGCCATTTCTGTTGTGGTGCCCCCCTACGTGGAATCCCTGACCTTAAAAATTAGGTTGATCCCCTCCCTGCTTTCTTTTCACTGCCTCTTAATGTCTTTTCTTTTTTAACAAGTCTTTGAAATAGGTAAAACGGGTAAAATGGCCATACCAGGGTTAAGCGCAGTCATCCAGCCGAGTAAAAACAAGATCAATTTTATCCAGGAAGCAACGGTGTTCAAGCGATCCCAGACAAACAGAAATTATTAAAATCACAACTGGACACAACAAGAGCCCGACGTTTTGTGTCCTAATCCGGACACATCCTCTGGAGCAATCCAAAAAGAATTGAAAGCTGGTAAGGTTTCCAGCTTTCAATTCTTACCAGCTTTCAATTCTTTTTGGATTGCCCCAGAGGATGTGTCCGGATTAGGACACGAAACGTCGGGCTCTTGTTGTGTCCAGTTGTGATTTTAATAATTTCTGTTTGTCTGGGATCACTTGAACACCGTTGCTTCCCGGATAAAATTGATCTTGTTTTTACTCGGCTGGATGACTGCGCTTAACCCTGGTATGGCCATTTTACCCGTTTTACCTATTTCTATAAATATAACTGCTGGCCACGAAAGTTTCCGATCTAAAATGAAGTCTTTGAAACCTTAAATCCCAGTTCTCCCTCTTGAGTTCATATAATGGGGGAGGGGGTAGTTGTTCCCTTTGGTTTTGGTTTTATGGGGTCTATTGCTGCTGTGTTTGTTTTTTTGTTGAGTAATATTTGTGTTTTATTGTGGTTTTATTATTTTAGTTTCGTAAGCCACCTTGGATGCCCCCCTTTTGGGAGGAGAAAGGTAGGGTAATAAAAATGTTTTTTTTTAATAAAAAAAGATGTCACTCAATTAGCTTTGTTGAGATTTGCAGGTTTCTGAGTGGGGGCTCTTGCGCCAAATTCGAATGCAGTCATTGTTATTGTCACTGCTATCAACAGAAGCATAACACTCAAGAGGGTCCATTCTGATTTCCAATTTAACAAAGTCTGCTGCTATGGAAAACTACATGGCTATCCATACAGCAGCCATTTTCTCAGCTGATTTCCACAAGCACACTCAGCAGCACACACCTTCACACATGGGTGGCGTCTCCTTCCACATTCCCAGGGCTGTGCACTGAAGCTGCTCCTTTCCAACTCGCACAAATCCAGTATTGCAGGAGAACGTGCAGCTGGAGCTATATGCGAAGTCTCCATGAGGATGAGAGCAGTTTAACCCACCGTTCTCGGGGGCATCCAACGCTGGGCATTCAACAGCTATAATTAGAGAGAATGCTGGTGACAGGAGGAGGAATCATTTCTGCCTAGCCCAGAATCCTCCACCAACTCGAAGGGGCGAGTCCAAACATGGAATGAGGCCTGCTCTGAAGAACAAATAGAGGCAACCATTCCAATATGGCAGCCAGGCTGGGGAACGTTTCTGCCAATCCATGTAAGACTCTGACCAGTGCTAAGACACAGCTGAGTTTCATCACAAAAATGGGCAACAGAACACAGACTGAGAAAGGAAGAACCTTACCCTGACATGTGGGCAGGGGAGCACTCCAGTTCCCAGATGCTAAGCAGCTGGTTGCATTTGTTCCAACCAAAGCAAAACCAGGTTCACAAGCAAACTCACAGGCGGATCGGTAAGCAAATTCTCTGTTTGGATGGGAGCAGGTCATCCTCCCTTGCTTCGGACTCTGCAGGCGCTGGCACTGCATGGCTGTGAGCAAAAAAGGGCAGGTTTGGCAAACACACTACCGTAATTCCTAGCCCAGGCTAAGCCCTATCATCAAGCTTTCAGGTCAAAAAAATTGCCATAAAATGAATTCAGACTTCAGTCACAGGCAGCCCAATTCTGTCTGGGGCAGCTGCAGCCTGCAGAAGCACGTTGTGCCGAATACTAGGCAGCATCGCGCCAGCACAGCTGAAGCACACGTTCGTCCCTTTCCCCCAGGGAGAGTCCCAGCATGCCCAATGGGCCTCCTCGGATGTGTGCCAGCAAACTGGCCGGCGCAAATCTGAGGAGCAAATCCAGTGTAAGACTGACCAGGCCCAGGACTGAGAGTAGGGTTCGACAGAGCACACCACTGATGATCCGATCCCACCCCATCCCTGGCCTGGCTGGCCAATCCCTCCCCCCGGAACACCCTGGCCCACCCACCCCTCCAGCAACCAGCATGGACTTACCTGCTCGGACCACTGGATGGGCTGGATGTGGGGCAGGTAGGCCAGCAGGTGCTTCGGCGCTGGCGGGGGCCTACTCGCCGGCTGTTAAAAATGTGCCTTACCAGCACGTTTATGACACCCAGCAACAGTGGAGCCATCGCTCCGCCGGCTCTTCTTTTTAGACAGGATTGCGCCATTAGTGCAAGTTTTTTGCTGCAGTCTTTACATATTCCCCAACTGCCCCAATTTAACTACCTCTTTTCGGTTACCTATCAACACTGACCTTCACAAACGGGTGTTTGCTCTGACCATATTCCCAGGGCTGTGCACTGAACCTGCTCCTTTCCAACTCGCACAAATCCTGTGTTACAGGTGAATGTGCACCTGGAGCTATATGTAAAATCTTCATGAGGATGAGAACAGTTTAATCCTCCATTCTCAGGGGTATCCAGTGCCGGGCATCCAACAGCTAGAATCAGAGAGTATTTTGGTGAACAGAAGAACTATTTGCACTCAGCCCAGATTCCCCTACACCCTGGCACTGAGGACTTGGGGGCCCCGCTCTTCTGAAGAACAAAGCAGAGGTAGCCATCCCAATTTACTGTATGACCGTCAGTCTGATGTTTTGACTATTCATGTAAGGCTCCAACCAGTGCTATGCAGGAGCTGAGCATCATCACAAAACGGACAATATTTTTTTTTTAGGTAGTGAGCCCTAGGACAAGGGTCTATTTTTTAATTTATTTTGCTACATAAACCACTTCATGACTGATTTGTATGGAAAAGCAGTATATAAATATCATCATCATCATCCACAACAACAACAACAGAAAACAGGCTGAAGAAAGGCAGGACCTTACCCTGACATGTTGGCAAGGGAGCACTCCAGTTCCCAAATGCTAAGCAGTTCGTTTCATTGGTTCCAGCCAGGGCAAAACCAGGTTCACAAGCAAACTCACAGGCGGATCGGTAAGCAAATTCTCTGTTTGGATGGGAGCAGGTCATCCTCCCTTGCTTCAGACTCTGCAGGCGGTGACACTGCATGGCTACGAGCAAAAAGGGCAGGTTTGGCAAACACCGTAATTCCTAGCCCAGGCTAAGCCCTATCAAGCTTTCAGCTCAAACAAATGCCAGGAAATGAATTCAGACTTCAGTCACTCCTTTAGTGCAATGTTTTGCTGCAGCCTTCTTACATATTCCCCAACTGCGCCCATTTACCAGGGCCACCTCTCTTCTCTGTTACCTGTACTCAGCACTGACCTTCACAAACGGGTGTTTTCTCTGACCATATTCCCAGGGCTGTGCACTGAACCTGCTCCTTTCCAACTCGCACAAATCCCGTCTTGCAGGTGAATGTGCAACTGGAGCTATATGCAAAGTCTTCATGAGGATGAGAGCAGTTTAATCCTCCGTTCTCAGGGGCATCCAGTGCCGGGCATCCAACAGCTAGAATCAGAGCAAATCTTAATGAGCAGAGAGGGCCAGCCCAAGACCTCCTGATGCCTGAAACAGTGTGCCAAATGCTGCCCCCAATGATGTGCCCAATGTGCCCAAATGCTGCCCCCAATGATGTGCCGGCCTCTGCTCCTCCCACTGTCAATGTTCTAGTTCAGCACTTTTTGCCCTCTACATTTCCTATTCCAACCCACGGAGTGGAAGGAGAATGAGGAACAGTGGAAGACAGAAGGCGGACAGAGAATGGAACCACCCACACACCTTACTGCTGCAGGTTCAACAGCTTCTGTTGGTCTCATGGATGGGCTGGCCCTGTGAATAGAGGAGCTGTTTGCACCCAGCCCAGATTCCCCTATGCCCTGAATGGGGCAGTGAGGACTTGGGTTGCCAGCTCTTCAGAAGTACAAAGCAAAGGTAGCCATCCCAGTTTACTGTATGACAGTCAGGCTGGAGTTAGTTTTTGACTATTCTTGTAAGGCTCCAACCAGTGCTATGCAGGAACCGAGTGTCATCACAAAATGGGCAATTAATTTTATTTAGGTAGTGACTGAGCCCTCTGGATCAGGGAACCATTTCTTCATTTATTTTGCTACGTAAACCACTTCGTGAATGATTTTTTTTTTGTGAAAAGCAGCATATAAATATTACTATTAGTATTAATATTATTAAGAACAACAGAAAACAGGCTGAAGAAAGGCAGGACCTTACCCTGACATATTGGCAAGGGAGCACTCCAGTTCCCAGATGCTAAGCAGTTCGTTTCATTGGTTCCAGCCAGAGCAAAACCATGTTCACAAGCAAACTCACAGGCGGATCGGTAAGCAAATTCTCTGTTTGGATGGGAGCAGGTCATCCTCCCTTGCTTCAGACTCTGCAGGCGGTGGCACTGCATGGCTACGAGCAAAAAGGGCAGGTTTGGCAAACACTGTAATTCCTAGCCCAGGCTAAGCCCTATCAAGCTTTCAGCTCAAAAAAATTGCCAGGAAATGAATTCAGACTTCAGTCACTCCTTTAGTGCAAGTTTTTGCTGCAGTCTTACATATTCCCCAACTGCCCCAATTTAACTACCTCTTCTCTGTTACCTGTAGTCAGCACTGACCTTCACAAACGGGTGTTTTCTCTGACCATATTCCCAGGGCTGTGCACTGAACCTGCTCCTTTCCAACTCGCACAAATCCCGTCTTGCAGGTGAACGTGCAACTGGAGCTATATGCAAAGTCTTCATGAGGATGAGAGCAGTTTAATCCTCCGTTCTCAGGGGCGTCCAGTGTCGGGCATCCAACAGCTAGAATCAGAGAGTGTTTTGGTGAACAAAGGAACTGCTGCTTGCACCCACCGCAGATTCTCCTACGCCCTGCATGGTGGGGCAAGCAAGCACTGAGGACCTGTGGACCATCTGAAGCACAAAGCAGAGGTAGCCATCCCAGTTTATTTTATGGCAGCGAGGCTGGGCTCTGCAGATGATAGTATTGCATGGTTGTGAGTGAAAAAGGCAATCTAGGGCTGCAATCCTATACACACTTTCCTGGGAGTCATTCCCACTGAAGTCAATGAGATTTACTTATGAGTAGGCATGCCTGAGAGTCCCTTGGACTGCTAGGAGATCAAATCAGTCAATCCTAAATGAAATAAACCCTGACTGTTCCCTGGAAGGACAGGTACTAAGGCTGAAACTCAAATATTTTGGCCACCTAATGCGAAGAGAAGACTCTCTGGAGAAGACTCTGATGCTGGGAAAAATTGAAGGCAAAAGGAGAAGGGGAAGGCAAAGGATGAGATGGTTAGACAGCATCACCGATGCAACGAACATGAAAATGAGCGAACTCAGGAAGATAGTGGAGGATAGGAAGGCCTGGCGGGATATGGTTCATGGGATCACGAAGGGTCGGACACGACTTAACGACTGAACAACAACAACAACAAGGCATGCCTAGGATTGTGCTGTAGGGGTGGGGCAAAGACTGCTTTGTCCAAAACGCAGTGCCTTATATTCTCCCTTATATACAAGTGGCAGCCATTCACTTACATGGGAGATGGTAAAAATGAACCCAGAAACACTTATGGAATGGAGGATAAACCAACTACTTGTCCTAGTGATCTCAGTAGTTGGGGAGATTTTGTTGCTTCGTCACTGTGTCTAAAACGGCCACCTGTTTATTTTGTCCTATTGAACTCAATGAGTACCAATCAAACATGAGCCAATTCCTATCTCCACAGCCTCACCCCCACCACCTTTTTATCCACCACCCTCTGAACTGTGCCTTTCTGATGTGGCACTGGAGTCTGATGGAACAGATATACATGAAACGGAGCCCATGGAAAATGTGCAGGTAGCCCTACTCACATTAAGAGAATTCCTACAAGTAAGTTGAAAGTAGTGACTGGGGGCTGGTCAAAAAACAGTGAGGAGTCACCTGATCACACACACCGCACTCCCCCATACCCTTCTCCCAATAGCTCCTATTAGCCTATGCACTCTCACCTCAGCCTTCCAAGACTATTTAAGCACCTAAGGACAAGGTACTGTATACTCAGGGGCGGAACAGGGGAGATGGAAGAATAGAATTGATTGCTGATTGGGAAATGTTCTTGAAGAACCCTCCTCTCAACACCTCTTTATTCACTGCTGCTGCTTCACACTGCAGGCATCTGAGAAAAGCACCTTCAAGACATCACTTTCCTAAGCCAGTTTCTATCAGAGGTCCAATTCTCACTGAAGTGATAAACCTGTGCTTGGGCTGTATGACATCAGGCTGCCGGTGTAGGTTCATAGGACTGAATGTTCTTTCATATCCTGCACATGGAAAATTTGCCTATCAGAGAATGCTAGGACAGTGTTACAATATTGACATCCAGATTTCTGAATTGTTTTCATGAAGGCACATTTAGTCATGTGAGCCCTCACCTGAACGGTATAGCCCAGGCACAGATATTTAGACCTCAGTGAGAACCGGCCTAGCAAAACTAGCAATAAGTGTCTTGTAAGCACTTTCTCCACTACATCTGTGAGTGGGACAAGTTGTGTGTGTGTATAAAAGAGAGACAAAAGTGACACAGAGGGAGAACAAAGACAATTGTTTAGGAGGAGAGAAGAAGAGGGAAAGGTGGCCAGTAGGCAGCGTAGCTGGGTCAGCCAGTACCTAGGCCCCCCACCACGTCATCGCCCTGCCCCCCCCCCCCGCGTTTCCAGAATGGCTCTGATTTGGAGCCAAACAAAGTCTGAGAGTGGGCTGGAGGCCCAAACTTTGCTCCGCTCACGGTTCTGACTGCTCAGAGCAATGAGCGCTGTGCACCACACCCCACGGACAGTGTGACCCCCCCTTCTGGCTTGCCACCCAGAGTGGTGGACGGACCCCACCGCCTCCCCCCAGCTACGCCACTGGAGGTGACAGAATACACTTCTTCCCTCTGCTCCACTCCTTTACATGTGTGTGTATCTGCACGCATGCATGTGAGGGGGTTGAAGGTGAGTGTGATGTATGCAACACATTGTGTGCAAGAATCAAGTACATGTGCGTAAAGCAAGTAGAAGAGAGTCTGTGCCTAGATGTGTGAGTAAGCACATGTGCACAAGAGACCACTGTCCCATCGCTGACCTGTTCCTTCCACCCAACATGAATCTCAAAGATATTGAGACTTCACCTCACTGTCTGAAATCCAGAGTAGTGAGTTTGGACTCATGAATTTCTGTCCGTAGAAAATAACTTGTAAGAAAGCAAAAAAATGGCTGTTGTGAAAAAAAAGTTCCAAACCTTGGCAAACTGGTGCTGGGGCTGTCCATTCTCCAGATGCTGAACACCGAGTCACCTCTTCTCCAACTAACTGAAAGCCCTCAGTGCAGTGGAAAGTGCAACTGGATTGGTACTGAAATTCCCCATGGGGGTGTAAACAGTTAAAATTTCCATGAGCAAGAACCCTCAGGGACTGGCACTGAACAGCTAAGGAGGAAAGCAGGTTAAGTCAATACGGCTGGAGAGTTACTTGAATAGTTATCAGGACAATAGTTATCAATAGTTATCAGGACCCTACAACAAGAAAGAATTGGCCAAGACAATGGTTGTTTTTTTAGACTTTCTGTTTATTATGCTCTTGTTGTGATACTATTTTATTGAAATTGGGGAATTTATTTGTTGCTTTATTGCAAGGGTGGGCAATCTTTCAGCATGAATGCTCCTGGACCTCTAATGGTTGTATAGGTGAGGGCATTTCAGCAGGTGCAGCTGCTTTAGCAGCACCATCAGCACTTGCAGCTGCCAAGATTCTGTCTTCTACACAACTCTTAAGAACGCAGAGACCCTAATGGTGGAAGGTTGGCCACACCTGCCTTATTGTATCTCATGAAAAATTATTACAACTTATATTACAAATATTACTTTTAAACAAACAAAATACAGCAAAGGCACCATAAGTCTCTAGTGCTATCTACTTGGGCTGGTGCTGCACCTGTAACTTTTCATCACTCATGTAACAGGCATTCGGCAGAACTCAGTTTGGGTTTGCCACCATTGCATCCAGTTTGACCATCAAGTAACCAGTCCTTGGGACCAGAGCTGGCCCCTGTGGCACCTGAGGTGGTGAGCCAGATGCTGCCCCCCTTACCACTAGAGTCTCTGCAGGGGGGGGGGCAGAACTCTAAGTTCTGCCGAGGCTCCGACCCTCCGTTACACCGGAGCATGAAGCGGCCCCGCCCTCTCGCCTTCAGAACCATTCAAGGCGGTGAAAGAGGGTCGGAGCCTCGGCGGAACTTAGAGCTCCGCCCCCCTGCAGCAACGCCAGTGCCCCTTACTTGGTGATGTGCCAGCCTCCTTCAACAGTCAGTATTTCCCAAATGTTTTTGACCTGTGGCTCCCTTGGTAGCCATTGGCCGCGGCTCCCCATTACATTATGTTGATGCCTGCCAATTGGCATTGCACTGTTTTCTGAGAGGATTCCGTGGCATTCTGCGGCTCCCCTGGCTGGTTTCCGCAGATCCAGTTTGGGAGCCACTCTAGCCCACCGCTCTCCTCTCCTCCACATTCAAATCAAGGACCCTTCTTCCTTTTCCAATCCAGGGAGTGGGAAGAGGAGGATCAGTGGAGGCAAGCTGATGGACGGAACTGGGCACCCAGCTTCAGTTGGCCTCATGGGTGGACCAGCCCTGCTTGCACAAATCAAGGACTTTGACATACCACAAACTCAATGTTTCTTTGGGTCACTGACCAGCTTGTTGGCATTAATCTTCCCCTGTCCTCCAATTATCACAGCATAACCATAAAGCTAAGTACAATACAATTGCAGAGGACTGGTAACAGAAAATTTAGAAGCCAGATTCCAGTACATACCCATAGAATCTAATTTAGATACCATACCACGACAGATAAGGTAACTGGGGAGTGCACTGGCCAGATGCATTGCAGGGCCACAGAGCTGAAAGCCATTTTTACAAGCAAAATTGCAAGTGGATTTGTAAATAGAGTCATCAATTGCCATTCACTCACCCACTGCCAGATGGACCAATGGTCTAACTCAGTATAAGACACAACTTCCTATGTTTACATAAGAACAATGCCTTGGAAGCTTTAAAAAGACCTGGAGTGGAAGCATCCTCGGCGTCTGTGAGTGACACTTGTGCACTCACATTCCGTGTGCAATTACAAAAACAATTAGTGGATTTTTAAATTTTTTATTTTTAGTTTGGCCGGAATTGTTATAGAACTTCCTTTTGCAAGATGCTGTCTAAGATATCCTGGAAATCTTCTCAGGACATCTTTTACCAGGAACTGAAACTCTGGGGAAATTTAATGTATGTGAAAAGCCAGTGAAGACACCGTGACCTGGAGGATCAAGGAAATCTATCCGAAGATGGCCAGTTAACGCTTTCTGGAAATATTGAAAATCCTCCAAATCCGGACATTACTGTGATAGAAGCAGAACCATGTGATAGAACCATGCCTCCCCACCACCTGAATCCTACCGCGAAATTTGCGGTCCTGTGCGCACACTTGTGTGGATAAGGGGGGAAGGGTGAGTGACTGAGCAAGCGGGGGGGGGGGGGGAGACGAGCAAGTGAGTGCCTCCCACATGGATAGATAATCTAGCATGCACTGCTCCTGTTCATTCAAACCAGAAGCAATGCAGAGGAGGGAGGCTGCATGCTGAGCTCTAGGTAAGTGAAAGTAAACAGGGGAAGAGAAGAGAAGGGGGAGCAGCAGCAGGCTTCAGATCATCTCACCCTGCCCATGTCGTGCTTTGTACGCACTGGGTGGATGGGAAGAAGTGATCTGAATCCATGGAAGCTTTTTTTCTTTTTTCCTTCACCTTCCAGCAGCACTGGAGGCTGCTACTTCTGCAATCCTCTTCCGACTTGCTCTCAGTGAGCCAGAAGAGGATTGGAGTGCCCACCAGAGTGGCAGGCTGCAGAGGGTAACAGACAGACGGGCTGGGGGTTTATCAGTTTGCCACCACTTTACGCAACAGTTTCAAGCCATTTCATGGAAAGGTCATCACGCTCTTTGCGGGGGGGGGGGGGAGAAACACAGCGCTCATCTCCCCAAGCAGTGGCGTCACTAGACGCGCGTCACCCTGGTGCGGGGACGCGCATCACCCCCCCAGGGACGCGACGTTATGGGCGCGGGGGGAGGGGGCCATCCGGCTCCCCCCCCGCATCGCGTCGCCCCCCTCCGGACGCTCCGAGGCTGGCCCGGGAGCCGGCCTCGGAGCGTCCGACCCCGTCGGCGCTCCAGGGCCTTCTGAACGAAGGCCCAGGCAGCGCGTCAATCCGGGTATTCTCCGGATTTTCGCGCATGCGCAGACCCGTTTTGAGGGCTTTTTGCCCTCAAAACGGGTCTGGGCATGCGCGAAAATCCGGGAAATACCCGGATTGACGCGCTGCCTGGGCCTTCGTTCAGAAGGCCCTGGAGCGCCGACGGGGTCGGACGCTCAGGCCGGCTCCCGGGCCGGCCTCGGAGCGTCCGGAGGGCGACGCGCGTCACCCCATGACGCGCGTCACCCCCTGGCGGCCCGCCCCCCCCGCCACGCCCCAGTGACGCCCATGTCCCCAAGCAGTCAGAGCAGTGAGTAGAGCAAAGTTTGGCCATTCCACCCACCCTCAGCCTCTGTTTGGCTCCATATCAGAGGCATTCCAGAAGCAGGGGGCAGGACAATGACACGGGGGCGGAGCAATGACACGGAGGGGGCGGCCCAGCTACAGTTCACCCTGCTCCCTCTGCTTTCTTCCCCCGGCATCAGCCATGTCAGTACTTACCTACACACTGTGGCATCTCTGCTGTCCAGATCCCAGAGGACAAGCACTGCAAGGTGGCTGGGTCACTCACTTCAAACCCTTCATCACAACTGAAACCACAGCTGGAGCTGTAACTGAAGGTCCCGAACGGATGACTGCAGTTCCTGCGCAGTGGGCTGTGGACAGTATCAAGGTCGCTGCATTTTACAACTAAATGGAGACATCAAAGAAACAGATTATGCCGTAATCACTGCAAACAAAAGTGATTATAATAACAGCACCACCCCCAACAAAGGAACTCAAAGTTCTTGCCCGAAGAAGACTTCTGTGGAACACAAAAGCTTGCTGCCTGAACCCTTGTCGACTGCAATACTGGATATCATTTTAACCAACTCAGATCCTGTGTTCCTTTGGGACCCAAATGGGAGGTTTGGGGGCATTCCGAGGCAGATCGGGGGAGGGGAGGGACAGAGAGCAGGCCAGAAGAGGATCTCAGCAGAAAACGTGCACACCAGATCCTATCCCCCATTTTTCGACCTGCCCCGTCCCCTTTTTCTACTCATACTTACACCAACCATATAGCTGGCATGGGTCCAAGGAGCCCATCATGGACCTACACAGAGGTAAATACAAAATATTTTTACTTACCTCTGGCAGGCCTCTTGATCGCCCCCCCCCCCCACTACAGGATACAGCATGCGTTCTGTTAGCATGGCTGCATCGGCGCCAATGGTGGGGGTAGGACTGGGCAATCAGGCTGCAATCCTATGCACCCTTTCTTTTGGGAGTACGTTCATATGTTCTTATGTTGTTAGTAAGCCCCACTGAACACAGTGTGACTTACTTCTGAATAGGCATGCATAGGATTGGGCTGCTACGTCCTATTAATAAGAGCAAGTTATAGACCCAACCAGCAATTCTTAACATACGCAGCACAGAGTACCACCTACATGGCCGCCACCGCACTGAGTATCACCAGAAGTAAGTGGTGATGACATAATCGCAGCTTACTTCCGGGTTTTCACCCCAGTTTTCGTTGGAGAAGGGTGCAGGAGGCCACCAGAAGCCGGTAAGAGGCTCTGGGTGGGCAGGTGGGCTGTTTTTTGCACTCCCAAAAGGCTCGGCCAAAGGCAGGAGCCTCTCAGGAGCGAAAATGGGGCGCCAAAAGGGCATTGGTTCGGGGGTTTCCCGGCGGTCCGAGTAACACCAGAGATACCAAAAAGTACCATCGGTGGTACACATACCATGATACCACAGGTTGAGAACTCCTGTTCTAGACTGTTCCCACACAAGTTCTCTTCCCTTATTTGGCCTTTAGTCATGACTGAAGCCTAATTTTCACTGAGGTGTCTGGGTTTTACCACTTGAGATTGCAAGTGGAGTTCATATGATTGAATGCTCCTCCATATTTATTTATTTATTTATTTCACTTTTTTTTTTATACCACCCTTCCTCCAAGGAGCTCAGAGTTTGTTGGAGCTCTATTATACATATTTGCATGTAATGCACTGTTTCCCCCTTGTGTTCCCAGGAGTAGCAATAGCCAATGAAGTGGTGTGCTGTGAAATAACAGGCAGGAGGAAGCTGCCACTACTGAGCAGTGACCAGAGACCTAGGGGAACAGATGCTCTTAGCAAAAGGAGATGTGAGGCAGGCTCCATGGCAGTGGGTGGATGCAGCAGGGGGCTGCTAGAGTCGGCACTGTGTGTTGGGCCCTCTTGACTAGGAAAGAGCTGCCTCCACTGTGCATCTATCTTCCACTGTTGGTATTGGCACTGGTTCTCCCTGGGTGAAGTAATGGCCCTGCCTTTTGGAGGAAAAAAAAAGAAGAAGGGCGATTCCTCCAAGAGGTGCTCAGAATAAAAGAGAATTATTGAGCAGTACACATACATCCATTTTGGCCTTGGTTTTCCTCAAGGGCACAAAAAGACGTTTGTTAATGTTTTCAAAAGATTTCATCAATGTGGAATCTCACAAGGGCATATACCAGGAATGTAAACTATTTCAGTTCCAAATTTCAGCAGCTGTAGTCATATTTTTTTGTTTTTAAAGAAACCCACAGAGCAAATGAGGCCAGGCCAAGGATAGGGTCAAGCCCTATCCAAAATGCTGCAAGTGCTGTTGAGTCTGCAGTACATTTCCTCTATCCAGGCTAATTATACAGTGTATCTTGCTCACCTCAAGATCTTCAAGAAAGTGGAAGCAATTTGAAGTTGGATAGACAAGTAAACTTCTTGATTCTGCAATTGCAAATACTCAAAGAGCTTCTATCGGTGATAGAATAACTTTTTATTGTGTCATGCCCAATCCTGTCTAAGTTTTAGACCGGCAGAGCACTGCTCCGCTAGTCTTGGGTATTGAAAATGTGCCATAAGGCACATTTGCATCACCTGGTGAGGAGTCCACACCAGCAAAGAGTCCAGTGCCACTCTCCCTGCCCCAGATCCCTAGGAGTGCGCACTGGGGAAGGTAGGTTCCCCGCCGGTCAGTGGAGGAGCAGAGGGAGGGCGGAATGGGGCACTCTGGGGTGGGTGGGATTGGTTGTCCAGGCCTGGGAAGGGGGAGGGATCGGCAGTGATGGCTCCGCCAGAATCCTATCCCCCTTCCCGGATCTGACCGCTGCTACACGGGCTGCTTGTAGGTGCCCCAGCAAAATAGCTTGCGCACATCCAAGTAGCCCCATTGGGGCGGCTTGGGCTTTACCTGAGGGAAGGGAACATTATTTATTTATTTATTTTTCACATTTTTATACCGCCCTTCCTCCAAGGAGCTCAGGGTGGTGTACATATTTCCTCCCCCTCCTTTTGTCCTCACAACAACCCTGTGAAGTAGGTGGGGCTGAGAGATAGTGACTGGCCCAAGGTCACCCAGGAAGCTTCATGGCTGAGCCGGGATTTGAACCTGGATCTTCCAGGTCTAAGTCCGACTAAGTCCAAGTCTAAGTCCGACTCCCAAACCACTACACTATCCTGGCATCATTTGATTTTGTCTGTAAACCGCTTTGTGAACTTTTTGTTGAAAAGCGGTATATAGTTAACAACAACAACAACAACAACAACATACAATATACAATATAAAACAAAAAAATCAAAAAAATCCTGACCTCTCTGAATAGCTTTCTATGTGCAGGGAATTATTTTGTATGGAGCTGCCCCCTCCTGCAGGGTGAAGTGATATAGTCCCACAGTTTTACTTCTTCAAAAGGCCAATTCAGATATGTATGAACATGTCCCAATCCCTACTCCTTTCCTGTTCTTCTAAGCATGCGGGAAGGTGATCTGTACCTCCTCCATAAACACACAAAATCTAAATACAGTACTATATTTGCAACATCTGAGGCAAATCGCTGCTTCAGGGCAGGTAATTTTCACCTGCAAAATGGCACAGGGACAAAGAGTGAACCTTCCGCCTGCATTCTCCCATCTCCCGCTCCCGGGGCATATACTCAATGAGTGCCATGGTGGGCAGAATCACCTGTACTATTTAAACTGTTGTTTCTCCTCTCTCTCTCTCTCTCTCTCTCTCTCTCTCTCTCTCTCTCTCTCTCTCTCTGCTGAGTGTGTATACTTGAGTTCGCGCAAGTAAAATGTGCATATGATGTGACCTGACTGCACTAATAGATTTTACAGAGTATGGAAATCACTTTGAACAGCTGAAGCGCAAAGTATTACTAGATGTTCTGTCAAACACTACATCTGTAACATTTATCCATCATCACCCAGTGGTGATTCTGGCTATTGTGCGATGATGAGACTCACCATTTTCACACTTGGGCCCAAAGAAGCCAGGATAACACCGGCAAGTGTAGTTCCCAATGGTCTCCACACACTCACCACGCTGGCTGCAGGAGAAAGGCTGACAAGAAGCTGTGCGGAAGATACAACTGGATGAGAGTCATGCCATTCCTCTCTCTACTACGCCATACCCTTAAAGCCCCCTCAACTCTTTTACAAACACTCCAATTACCAGGATTTCTTTGGAGGAGGAGCCACGATAGTAAAACTGCTTAAAAGCTCCTTTTCGTTTGTAGTTTAGACTTAAGATCATCTTCAATGCAGTGAGAACCCCACATGTGTTCATTCAATCCAAACTGTGATCATTTTCTCTAGGAAACTCCATAAAACGGCCAATATTATTATATTGAATAAAAGTAAAAGAATAAAACGGCCATTATACCGTTGTACAAATCGATGGTAAGGTGTATTATAAGGTCTGGAGTATTGCGTCCAGCTCTGGTCACCGCATCTCAAAAAGGATATACAGTAGTTGAATTGGAAAAGGTGCAGAAGAGAGCAACCAAAATGATTTGTGAGCTGGGGCACCTCCCTTATGAGGAAAGGCTACAGCGTTTGGGGCTCTCTAGAGAAAAGGTGCCTGAGTGGGGACATGATTGAGACGTATAAAATTATGCATGGGATGGAGAGAGTGGATAGAGGGAAGTTCTTTTCCCTCTCACATAACACCAGAACCAGGGGACATGCACTAAAATTGAGTGGAGGTAGAGTTCGAACGGACAAAAGAAAATATTTCTTCACCCAGCATGTAATTCATCTGTGGAACTCCTTGCCACAGAATGTGGCGATGGCACCTGGCCCAGATGCATTTAAAAGGGGATTGGATAGATTCATGGAGGAAAGGTCCATCACAAGTTACAAGCCATAAGCAACCTCCTGGTATTAGAAGTAGGCTTTCTCTGTATGCCAGGTGCAAAGGAGTGGCAACAGGATACAGGTATCTTGTTGTCTTGTGTGCTCCCCTAAGGCATCTGGTGGGGGTGGGCCACTGTGAGATACAGGAAGCTGGACTAGATGGGCCTTTGGCCTGAGCCAGCAGGGCTGCTCTTATGTTCTTATGTTCCCTGATGTTGCCATATCAACTCAACACAAATTCACACTAAAAGTAAGGTAGCCAGATGCTAAGAAGGACAAGGATCCAAGGCATAACAGCAGCACTGATAAGCAGAATTTAGTATTAGAGATGACCAAAAAAAGGCACAACATGGAACATTTCATTACCTGTGTAGCACAGTGCCCGCTTTCGCTTACTACAGCGTTCGTCGTTCCACTTCCCAGCGTCAACTGCCCTCTTGATGTAAATCTCCACACAGTCCTCATCAGAACGCTTGTTGTTGGGCTCGCCCTTTGCCCAGTTCTCTGCCTCCTTCGTCAGGCTTTTGTTCGTTCCCACCCAAGTCCAGGTGTTGTTAATCTTCCGGATCCCAATCCAGTAGTACGATGGATAGAAAGGTAAATTAGTATTTAGATAGTCAATTTCTTCTTGGTTTTGGATTGCCACCAGGTCAGTATAGTAGCTCCGGCAAAAGAGTCTTGCATCTGCCCATGGCCGCAGTGAAGTATTCCCATAGTGATAAGTCCAGGTACCCACCTGAGGAAAGAGCCCTGCAAGAGCCACAAGACACACCAGGTAGCATGAGAAAAGCCTCTGAACAATGTCTTTATTATTCAAGTAATGATCAGTTCACCTGTACTATTATGGTACTGCAAGCAGAGCTGGCCCATCCATGAGGCCAACTGAAGCAGTTGCCTCAGGCAGCAGATTGGTGGGGGGTGGGGGTTGCCCATCTCTGTCCGCCTACATGCCTCCACTGCTCTTCCTTCTCCTTCCAGTTCTAACTGGATTGGAAAAGGGAGAGGGGGACAGAGAGGAAATGTGGAGGGGAGGAGAGTGCAGAGCTGGAACATTGGAGGGGTGGAGAGCTGATGCTAGCACATCATTGAATAAGAGGGGGCAGCATTTGGCACATGCCGCCTCAGGAGTCAGGAGGTCTGGGCTGGCCATGACTGCAAGTACTAATTCCCTTTTCTATAGCATCACCAATGTACAAGCATTGTACCGAACACAGGTGATACTATCCCTGCTCAGAAAGGGATGCTCTGTGCTTTTAACAGCTATGTGACAAGCAAAAATTCAACAAGTGCAGCTTTCCCTGCACACTGTGGTGGGAAGAGTTGTGCCTGTTGAGCTTTCTACCTAACATGTCACTATTAGAGGCCATCTAATTTGAGAGTTTGTATGTGCGGCAGGGATGAACCAGAATCTTTACAACATATGGTTCTTTATTGCGATAGATATAGTGAACTGCGCAGGCAGTATCTAGACGATTTTTTGTCCTCTCACTCCAGTTGGTCTGATGAGCTAAAAATCCGGTATATGTTAGGAGGTTCTGAAAGATTTTTTACCTGTTTGGTTGCCCAATTTATGTATTTAGTAATCCAAATCCGACAGAATCTTCCCTTTTTGGGCTCTGAGAGTAAACTCTGATTATGGGGGTGAGTTGGTATGTTGGACTAGGTGGATGGGTAGGGAATGTGAACTGCTGATAGGTAGGCTTACCATATCGCCGACCGGGACGCTCCGCTTTGCCCTTAAGGGGCGGGGGGAGGGGAGGGAGTCAGGGCGCGCATTCCAGCTTTTGCCTGCTCTGGGCTCACCGCTCTGGGCTTTTCGCCCGCTCTGGGCTCCAAGCAAGCCGAGCCCAGAGTGGGGGAAAGTGGCTGAGTGTGTGTATTCTTTGCCTTGCGCAGGTGTGCAAGGCCGCTCGTGAACCTTTGGTTCAGTCTTGGCCTCGCGTGCCTGTGCAAGGCAAAGAATACACTCAGATTCTGTGGCTTGGCCGGGCCGCACGTCACCCCCTCCTGGTGCATCACCTGGTGTGATCCGCACCCCCAGGTGACGCCACTGGGAGCAACTGCTCTCTCAGCCCCTCCTGTTGATGCCACCACCACAGTGACCACCTGCCTATGGCAACAGCAGAATTGATGCTATCACTGCTGGTAAAGGGGGAAGCCTGGAAGGGGCAGACCAAGGGGCTGTCTGCAGCAGCACCTGAAGCAGCCTCGGCAGAAGCCATTGATGGAGTAAGTGACCACTACCAACAATAAGGGATGGGGGAGATCAAGGGGAAAGCCATGGGAGAGAGGATGAGGGGGAACTAAGTTGTGGGGGGTGCTCAGACAAAGCATGCTTTGCTCACCAAGGGGAAGAGCTACAGGGTTTAGTTTTCTTTGACCAAGAGTGCACTGGAGACAGAAGGCATCTTTATAATACTTGCTAGATTTACAAATGTACAAGCCAAGGATACTGCAAGCATATTTCTATATCTAGCAGCAAATCCACCAGCCCTGCATTGGATTCAGAGAGAAGACCCCTGTGCCCTAAGACACCATCTCCATTTAATTTATGGTTCCCTCTCTCTGTTTCTGTCTCCTTCTTCCCAAAATCAAACTTTCCCAAACACTGATGGGTATGACATTCCAAGGCTGGAGAACTTAGGATTCCCAGCTATCAAGGTGTTAGCATATAGCTGGTTTAGAGAGCAGGTTGGGAGACTTCTGTTTAAAAAAATCACTTCAAGACATGTGGTTATAAAGAAAGGAAATACTGTATTTACAGGAACACCATAGTTGGAGGGGGGAGAGAGAGAGAGAGAGAGAGAGAGAGAGAGAGAGAGAGAGAGATGCTTGCTACCTAGCTGGGAAGAAGAATCCCTGAGAGTATCAATCTGCATACCAAAAGAGAGCTTCCTGAAAAGTAACAGTTCAATCCTATGCACGACTTCTCAGAAGCCACGTTTCGTTTAATCATGGGATGTACTCCCATGTTTAATCCTTAGTTTAATCCCTTAGTTTAACTCCCTTAGTTTAATCATGGGATGTACTCCCAAGTAAGTATGTATATAGGATTGCAGCCTAAGAGGGGAAGCCCTCACATGGTATCTGGCTAGTTTACTTTCAGTGCAATCCTGCGCAACTTTCGGCAGCCAGCCTAAAGGGCCGGCCGTGGCATCCTGAGCCCGTTTCTGGGTTTCACCAATGCGGCCTGGGAACACCTCGGGAGAAGGGGATGTTCGTCCCCTTCCCCGAGTGTAGGGCTGCTGGGCCTCCTTGGGATAGGGAACCATTTATTGATTTATTCTGCTATGTAAACCGCTTTGTGAACTACTTGTTGTTGAAGGGCCCAACCCTAATCAACTTTCCAGCACTGATGCAGCCCCAAGGTAAGGGAACAAACATTCCCTTACCTTGAGGAGGCCTCCGTGACTGCACCCCCCACCGCAGGATGCAGCGCACGTCGCATTGGCATGACTGCATCAGTGTTGGAAAGTTGGATAGGATAGAGCCCAAAAAGTGGTAAATAAACATCATCATCATCGTCATCAACAATAATAGTGAGGAAGACTGGATTTCAAGAGACTGAGTTTAGGAAAAGTAGTATACAGTACAATGTATGTATGATATGTATGTATGCAAAGCATTTTGCCACTATCATAGAGGCGCAGGAACAGAAACTTGTTTTTTACAAGATGATGTGATGTGAGCAAAATTTCACAATTTTGACCATGGCAGGAAATAGGTCTTTGGCATTAAGCACAGAGATGTGCTAATCAAACCTGACTTTGTTTAATGGGGTTGCCAACAATACATCCTAGTTTATCTCTAGAGAGTGTTGTCAACATCAGAATCAGAGCAGCCTTAAACACACTTCTGCTTACACAACTTCCCCCACAAAGGAGTTGCTTCACAACCCCTCCATGGGAACTGCAATGTAAAACCAAAATGGCATTTATTTATTTTTTAGAGTGTCTCACACACTTACCCAAGCAAATTATAGCAAAGAACAGCATGTGGTCATCTGTCCATCTATACAACAACCTTCCACTGGTCACACCCTTTGGGTCAAAAATAAAGATGAGGATGAGAATGATTGTTGTTGTTGTTTCATTCATACCAATTATGACACATTTCTACATGCAGAATGGAGCTGCAGTCACATACTAAAATAGAATGACAATTAGCTATTGCATATATTGCACCAACACAATTTTAAAAGTTATTAATGATATCTCAATAGGTCTTTTCTAGTTTGATTTAAACCATAGTTGATTGTGATATAGCATTTTCCAATTTGGTGGGATCATTTCTTGCGGTCACCCATGTCATACACCCACAACTCTGTTTCCCCACCAGTTGTATACACCAGGGGCACAATCCTGCAAAAGTTAGTCATGTCTATTGAAATCAATGGCATTCACGTTTAGTTATATAACTAATTGCTCTCCATTTGATTTAGTGGTGACTTTTGTTGGATTTCAAATAAAACACTAGGAGTACACAATTATTTGAGTAACTAGCTATATGATTCACAAATTGTGGTCCTCCTGGGAATCCAGGGACCGCTTGTGAAAGTGTCCCCTGCATTTGTAAAACCTCCTGTCATAAAATCCCACAAATTCTGATTAGAAGGGTCTGGAAGGGCAAAGGTGAATAATTATTCTTGTGAATAATATTCATCCATTTCCCATTCTGAAGGAAATATGTTCTTTTCATTTTCCCAAACATTTTCCATGTTTGGATTTTGAGACATTACGAATTCTCCCTCTTCTGCTCCCCAGGTTTCTAAACTTTCGCCCAAACCTTCATATTCTTATACTCACTACTCCAGACACTCAGACACTCAATACAAGGGTATCTCCAGTCAATGCTGCGATGTGGGTGAGAACTCCCTTTCTACTGCCTGAGGCGATGATTACATGTGGAGAAACCATTCCTCCACATGCTTCTGTATCCCATTGCTATGTCAAAAGTACCGGTAAAGTTTACAGCAAAGCCAAGGTTCACTTGTTCTTCTTCCACACCAACCCTTTGGATTCCGCCACAAACGGAGGAAAAAACAGCACCTACCATGTTTCATGCAGTCCGCAGTGATTTCTCCTTTGCCCACCTTTCTTTCTAGTGTGGCTAGGCACGAGTCTGTAATACCTTCCCTGTCTGTGCGGGCTTCTTATGCCAGCACTTCCTCTCAAATGTGCACAAGCTTAACTGCATCCTTTTTCCTATTGCCTTCTTTGCTGTGCCGCCCCCAGCCACAATGAAATGCAGTTAACTCCTTGACAGCTATTCGTCTGGGCAAGTGACAATAAATAATACAAAATGCTGGAAGGCACCTAAAGGTAATCAAATCCAGCCACGTGCCCTGCCATACACATGTGGGCAAAGAGGCATCTTTCAAAGCAGTGGCTCTCTTAGCAGGGGGGCTAGCAACTGTCCTCATTCATCCCAGCAGCATAGCATCTCGTCCAGTGGCTGTTGCTGGTGTCTCCTGCTGTTTCTTTTAGATTGTGAGACCCTTTGGGACAGGGAACCATTTTCTTATTCCTTTTGTAGTCTAAACCACACTTTTTGTTTAAAAACCAGTATATAAATATTCTAAATAATTAATAAACTTACAAACATCATACAGTCGAGCGGCATAAGAACACAAGAAGAGCCCTGCAGGATCAGGTCAAGGGCCTAGTCCAGCTTGTCCAGCTTCCTGTATCTCACAATGGCCCATCCGATGCTTCTGGGTGAACACAAGACAACAAGGTATCTGTACCCTGTTGCCACTCACTTGTGTTTGGCATTCAGAGATAGGCTACCTCTAAAACTCAGAGGCAGAGCTGCCTCCGGTTGAGCCACATTGTTACCAGCGGAGGATCCAAAAAATCCTCCAGGATAAGCTGATCTCATCTGTGTAAACACCACCTGAACCTGGGCAGGAGGTCTGGCTCAGTCGGTAGAGCTGCAGCCTCATATGCCTGAAGATGAAGGACGGCAGTTCGAGACTCCCGGAAGAATCCGTGTGCAGTCCAAGAGCTGTCACCGCTGACAAAAAAGCTGCAGAAACCTCTGTGAAAGAGAGAAAGCTGCAGCTGGTACTCTATGTGAGGGAGTTTGCCTGTCAGTCGAAATGTGAGAGGCGAATGGCAGTGAGAGCCCAGAACGTGAAAGGAAACCACCTGGAATGAAGCATTCTATGAAAGATTAGAACATTTATTGTAAAAACTGCTTGGTTTAGAACTTGCCTGCTGATGTAAACCGCCTTGAATTAAATTCAGAGGAGAAATCCAATAACCAAGAAAGGCGGTATATAAATACTGGTGGCATTATAAATACTATTACTATTACTATTACTATTACTATTACTATTACTATTACTATTACTATTAAATATGAGCCTGAAACAAAACCCACTACCTTTTACATAGGATCTTAGATACACCAGTGTTTTATCATAGTTGATGTATAAAGTGTCATATGGAAATGCATGTCCTACAACAGTTGCAGAGTGAGGTGAGGATTACAGCTCCCTGGTGCATGCATGTTTGGAGATACACATCTCTTGTGTCTTTGCACCATATGTTTTTACTGTGGGAAAGCCTGGTGACCAGGAGTATCATTCCAGCTCTTGCTGGGTGAGGTAAAAAAGAATTCAGTGCAAGGACAACTAGATTACCAGCATGCTTTAAAAGCTTACTCCTGGATATATTCAAAATTAAATTGCAAAAAAACAACAACAATGTCTTTTGAGAGCACTTGTGATGGTGATGTTTTATACATCATAGTAACTAGATGCAGTCAGGTGTCTTCATATGCAAATTCGCATATCCGTGAGGGGCAGAACTGCAACCTACCTCACGTTTTCCGCACCTCTGTCTCTCAGCCATCTGCAATTTCACGAGCTCCCCAGCACTCGCCATTCTGAAGGTCTCTGCTGCATTCAAATACCTTCAGAATGCAGAGAAACCCTTCAAAATAATGTCAGTGAGCAGGGCTATTCAGAGGAATTTTATCAGGGGGTACAAAGTTTCTTTGGGGCCCCTTCCCTACATATGAATTTGGCTCCTGGGTCCCCCTTTTTTGCTCCAGGGCCCCCCTTTTGACTCTTTTTTGCCCTGATCCTGGGTACAAATTACCCCCTTAACCCCCCTCTCAGAGGCCCTGTCCGTGAGTAGTGCTGAACCCTTTAAATGGCTGTGGGACGCTTCAAAATGGCATGGATAGCTTCACTGCTGGCATTTTGAAGCTTCCAACGGCCATTTGAAAGGGCTCAAGGCTACTTGCGGGTACCATTTTGAAGGATTTTGCTGCATTCTGAAGGTCTTTGAATGCAGCAGAGACCTTCAAAATGTTTCAAAGATTTAATAGTTACGGGTATTATAGCCATGTATAAAAAACAGACTTGAATAAAGACAAATAAAATCCTACTTGCGTCTTCCGTTTCTTTTGGTTTCAGCAAGGCAGTCAAAAATCTATTAAAATCCAAAGTCCAGAGTTCTAAAATTCCAACGTTTCGTTTCCTAATCCTGGAAACATTCTCTAGGAAAAAATCTAAAAGATTGAAGATGGTATTCATTACAGTTAGCGCTGGTTATTTTTATCCAGGAAAAGTGCGGGAACGAAACGGCTCGAGCCGGGCTGCAACGGAAATGATCAATTAGTTCACTATTCAAAAGCAGCAATGGGAGCACTGTATCCCTAGGTTCGTTCACAGTACTATATTCAGCAAACAGTTCTTTCACTATACTTGGTTCAACAAGCATACTAAAGAGGCATCTTTTAGTACACGTGCCCACTTGGACATCTGGCCCTGGAGGCTGCCATGCAAATCACATATCTAAATATAAGAAAATAGTCATGCGGTGACTCTGTGTTTTCTTATCTCTATCTGCAACGCACTTATAGACATAAGAAAACATGGTCACTGAACAAATCTGTATTTTCTTATATTTAGATATACGGTTCATGCAGCAGCTTCTTGGTCTTCCCTCCTTACCAGGCAATGGGCTTTCTCCCATGATGGTGAGATAATGCTGGAATCTTTGGAAGAAAGCTATTGGCTGGGGGGGGGGGGCTGCTGCTGCCATACTTGACACTCAAGTACAGTGAGCCACAGAAAGGGGGGGGGGCTGGCTTCTTCACAAGAGACCTGAATCCCAGCTATCCCCCCCCCCCCAGTCCAGAAGAACCTGGCCAATATTATTCTTTCATACAAAAAAAATGCTCCTTATAAAAAACTAGATGTTCTAGTCCCTGACATGCTAGTTTTCTATGGGATGGGAGTTATTTGTGAGAAGGAACCTTCCCTCCTGTGAGCCCCCATCTGCAATTTGAAGATAGATAACTTAGAGTACAAATAAGTACCGTATATCATCTCGGCAAGAACTCAACCCGAGTATTCTGTGTGTGATGTTTTTTTCCCCCCTTCTCCTTGAATTAATTTTCCTCTTTGGGAATCTTTGATTTCATCCAGCTTCCCATAAATTGCACAGCAAGGGGGGTGTGACTGAGTCCTATCACCCCCGCAAATTTACATTGCCCACTTTCAGTGACAAGAAAAGAAACACAAAGTCTGTTTGTCATACATTTGTCTAGCCCTAGGGCCCCAATCACAGACAAAAGGAGGAAGCTGCTTTTCAGTCCAACAGGTCACCAGGCCCTCTGCCAGTAGTATAACTCTAGATAAGGGAAATATGTACCATTAAGATAGAAAACCATTTCTTCTCCAGAATTTCTTGCTAGCGCACTAGATCTAAAGCCAAAAGAAAAAACAGGATTTGATGGAACAGGGACAAAGAAAACAAGGAGCCTACTAAACATAGAGCAATGAAGGACATCTTCTGAAGATTCTGTAGCTCAAGAAAAATAGTCGTTTTTAAAGGGTCAAATTCAATACGATGATTGCAGTCATATTTCTGTACTCGTGTGCTTGTCCATTTCACGTCTAAAGTGGGGGCAAGGCTCATTCTTACAACAAAAGGTGTGCATGGGTGAGGAGAACTGAACCTTTTCCCTCCCCTGATTTACCTTACTGGGCTCCAACATTTTAAGCACTTTTCACCCCAGTCCAGTCACTTTCAGTATCAAAACTGGTCTAGGGGAGGAATGCCAGTAGCGATGGAGGATAGGAATGTAAGGTGGGGAAGAAGGAGGCACAGTTCTCCTCACCTTCATGCCTTGGTCAGACCTTTTTAATCCACGTTTTTTAGCAGATTTGCCTCAACACGGATGGCAAAACTGTGGAAGAGGGAGTCCAACTGCGCTACATTACCTCTTTTTTCAGCGTTGTCTGCCAGCCTCTTCCAGCCTCCTGCGCGTGCCCAAACCGCTGAAAAAAGAAAAAAATCACAACCGGGAATCTGTCAGGGGCCTGCCAGCCACTTCCTGGAATGAAAAAAGAAAAAAATGCAGCCAGGAGTCTCTGGCGCCATTTACAGGTTGCTTCCAGTAGTGGCTTTTGTTTTTTCAGTCAGTTTAAACAAACTCAGGAGGAGGGAAGCGGTGAAGATGCTGGGAAAAAGGTAATGTCACGTGGCACCGCTCCTGAAACCCCCCCCCCAGATTTCATATAACACTAATTTTCTTATCCACTGTGGTTCCAGGAACAGAACCTCAACGGATGTAAAGGTCCGACTGTATATTATATTACATTATTATAATAATAATAATTATGTCTGTATTTATATACCGCCTTTCTACCCATTCCCCACTTTATACATGAATGGGGCAGACATGTGAAGAACAAACGTGGCTGTCCATTCACAACTTTTGGTTCAAAAAGAGTCAGGATAGTTTGAGAGAGGCACTGCTTCCTATGGTATATGCACGTGTTTCTTCAATCATTTTCCTTTGTCTTTAAGCAGGTTTTGGTATTGTTATAACAACACTTGCAAAACCACCCTCGACCAGAAGTGACAGTGGGATGGATGTGCCACAAGCAGACTGCAGTGGTGTTCCTAGAGGGGGGGGCGGTACTGTAAGTTGCACACAGGTCTACTCAGTGTTACACGGTGGCCCAGCCCACTCGCCGTCAGAGCAGAGGCGTCGCTCCGGTAGGGGCGGGGCTGTAAGTTTTGCTCGGTCGGAGTCCCGTTTACCGAACGAGCAGGAGGCGGCCCCGCCCCCTCACTGTCAGAGCCATTCCCCTGCGGAGAAAGCAGCAGGCAGGGTCTCTTTCGAGCATTTCAGAGCCATTTCGAGAGCCATTTCGTCAGAGCCATTTCGAGCAGCAAAGGCAATGTGCAGGAATGCCACTGTGCACAAGCAGGAACATGTTTTATGGTACATTTGCGACACCCCACTGGCATTTATAAAGGATGGGATTGTGCCGAAAGACACTGTAAATTTCCACTGCTCAATGGAAATTAAGGTTGCTACCCTAAGCACACAGGCCAGCGGGTGGCGCAGCGGGTTAAACCGCTGAACCATAAGCTGTCGATCAAAAGGTCGGCAGTTCGATTCCCGCGACGGGGTGAGCGCTCGTTGCTTGGCCAGCTCCTGCCAACCTAGCAGTTCCAAAGCATGTCAATGCGAGTAGATAAATAGGTACCGCTTGCGGGAAGGTAAACAGCGCTCCGTGTTCCAGCTGCATGCTACGCGCTGCGGCAAGGAGAGTCATGCCGGCCACATGACCACGGAGGCGTCTTCGGACAACGCTGGCTCTTCGGCTTTGAAATGGAGATGAGCACCACACCCTAGAGTCGGACACGACTGGACTTAATTGTCAGGGGATACCTTTACCTTTACCTTACCCTAAGCACACCTACCTGAGAACAAGTCTAATTGGCATTTACTTCTGAGTAAGTGCACATCCAGTGGTGCTGCCCTGGAACCTTCCACAACCCATGGAAGTGGGGAGTATGTAACCTATGGAAAGTGTGCCATTAGAAAGAAGGCATGGGATTATATGGGAGAATCTGCCACTAGCAGACATTACATCTCACAGTGGCACCGGAAAATGCAACTGCACTGGCCCTGCTGACAAAACGCTTCGCTAGGGGAGCAGATGTGGAACGAACACAGCTGTGGGCAGCATGTGACCTACAGGGATCCCGTGCGATAAATTTGTTTATTCACGCAGCACTTTCCAAAAAATGTATGCATGATGCACTTTCTTAAAAGAATAAAAATCCACATCAGCAAGAAGACACAGGCAGCCATTCTCACAAATGTCAAAGCAGTGCTCAAGAGATGTTGAGTGGAGCACTTGTTCAGTCAGGCCTTTACACCATATCCTAAAGTCAAAGAGAAAATATCTCTCTCTCTCTCTCTCTCTCTCTCTCTCTCTCTCTCTCTCTCTCTCTCTCTCTCTCTCTCACACACACACACACACACACACTCATTTTTAAGAAGTGATACCAGGAAACAGGGAGATCATTTCATTAGCAGACAGGAAGTGCAAGAATACAAAAGTCTTTCCAGTTAAACAAAATTGCATCAAACTGGATTGCACAGTCATTGTGATGGGGGGGGGGGAGCAGGGGGAAGGACGAGGTGACTACTGGATTGACCTCACAACATGGAGAAGTGGCTTAGATGGCCTGTTGCTCCCTTCTGAGATTTTATGATACTAACAGCACAATCCGACTTAACTTTTTTGCCGGTGTAACCATCGGCCCAGCGAGAACGGGAGGCCCCAGAACGGAAAAGGGATTCAAATCCCCTTTGAATCCCTCTTTTGGAGGGGATTTGAATCCCTTTTCCGTTCTGGGGCCTCCCGTTCTTGCTGGGCCAATGGTTACACTGGCAAAAATGTTAAGTCGGATTGCGCTGCCCCTTAGAGACAAACTAAGAGAAAGATACTGTACTGCTGTCCAGAAGTTGTTTGCTTGGTTGAATTTCTAACCCAAAGGTTCTGGCAGGGCCGGCCTTCCCATGAAGTGACCTGAATTGGTTGTGTGGAGCATTTCAGCCTGTCCGTTGCCCTCTTCTCCAGGCGCTCCACTGGGAGCTCTGATCCTCTTCCAATGCGCTCTGAGGATCGTGGCAGTGGCATCTCTCTTTCCCCTCCAGCATTGCTGGAGGAAGAAGGCAGGGAAAGCTGCTGCAGCTTCAAATCGCTTCTCCTCACCACCAGGTGCTTACAAAGCACCAGGTGGGCAGGGAAAGGTGATCTGGAGCCCTCCTCCCTTCTCTTAGTTGGGCGAAACTCTCAGTAGCTAACATTGCAGCCCTGCCTAACCATGGTAGGTTGCTCTGAAAAACAAATAGGAATTTAGAAAGAATTTGTCCACAGTATTCAATTCAGAATAAATTATAGAGCACTTTCATTTGCTACAAAAATGTTCATCCAGGGGCCCACATGCCTGGAATGGGAAGGGGTGCCATCTTGTCCTGTTTCAAATGTTCTCAGTTTACTCAGATACTAGAATTTAAAAGGAAACCATAATTAACATTCTTGCAGGTCCAGATCAGACTGTTGGCAGAAACACGTAACAGAAGTTTGCCAACCCTCCAGAATAAGCATCAATCTCCAAGTGACTACTGAAAGTCATCCTCGACATTTTAACAGGGCCTCCAGGAATTTCTAACATTACATCATGTTGGAAAAAAACACATCTCCAGGAATAACTTCAGAGCTGGCAAGCCCACATTTCCCGACATTTTTTTTTTAATGAAAAATGTTGAGCAGAAAAAATGATTATGCAGTCCCATCCCTTTTCTGTTCAAACTTGTAGCCTCCGACAGCCGCTTTTCAAATCGTTCCACACATCTCCTTTTACAAGCTGCCCATCCAACACCCAAACCACTACACCTGACCATGTTGTTCCTCTCATGCCCTTTCCACTCAACAGGAGAAGCACAAGCAAAACTGAACTTGAAGCTGTGGGACTCCTCTAAGCCAGGACATGGTGTGGTGAATCGTTTACTTCTCCTTACAGCTGCTCATGTGTGCTTCCCTCCGCCCTTTTTGGAGAAGAACCAAATTAATTTTTAATTAAAACATTAGTAGAAAGTAGATCTGTAAGTAGATTTGGTTTTTCTCCAAAAAGGGCGGAGGGAAGCACACATGAGCAGCTGTAAGGAGAAGTAAACGATTCACCACACCATGTCCTGGCTTAGAGGAGTCCCACAGCTTCAAGTTCAGTTTTGCTTGTGCTTCTCCTGTTGAGTGTCTAAAATGCAGCGTCAGCACACCTAAGGCAGCCGATGCATCCTAGGCAGGATTGAGCTGGAGCACTCCTTGGGGGAAAGGGACATTTGGGCCTCTTCGGATGTGCACTGGCAAAATGGCTAGCGCAAATCCAGGACTCTGACAAATTAAACTCAGCTCTCCAACCAGCCCACCTATTCCAATGACACTGATTTGGGCGGTGGATGGGACAGATTTACTACTAGGGTGTCTAGATATGCCACATTTTTCCTGCCTCTCCAGCTTCAGTTGTCTCATATTTGTTCTAAGTAATCACGGCGTCTACACAGGAACCATACCTGCTGCTGCATCTTATGTAGTTTTTATGAGAGTATAGAAAGAGGTTTATCTTTACAATTAAAATTGTCCGGGTTTTGTGACCACGGTCCATTATATGATAGAATTCATGACGTTTCAGCTGAACCTTTTAGCTTTAGAACAGTGGTGGCCAACCTTTAAGCATGAATGGTTATGGTTTAATGGTTGTATAGGTGAGGGCATTTCAGCAGGTGCAGCTGCTTTAGCAGCACCATCAGCAACTGCAGCTGCCAAGATTCTGTCTTCTGCACAACTCTTAAGAACACAGAGGCCCTAATGGTGGAAGGTTGGCCACCCCTGCTTTAGAACATGGCAGAGCCAGAGGGGAAAGAACTACCGGTCTCTTTAAATAACAGAAGTTAACAGAAGGGACTACAGAAGGACGGTTTGAGTGTCTTGTGTTTTACCTTTGACAATGCCCATCACAGGAATGGGCGAAACATCAGGAATTATTATTATTATTATTATTATTATTATTATTATGATTATTATGATTATTATGATTATGATTATTATTATTATACAGTATAATGGATCGTGGTCACAAAACTCGGACAATTTTAATTGAAAAGATAGCCATGCCGACCACAAAAGTTTAAGAATGTATAGAAAGAAGTTTGTCTGACATATTAATTTCAGGTGTTGGTCAACTTAAGATATAAATGAAACAGCAAATCACAGTAGGCTGTAAAAGGTTACACTTTTCTCAACCTGGGTTTCTCAGCATGACTGCCTAGCATAGGGAGTTCAGAGTCCAAGACTGGGACAAGTTTAGGACCCAATCCTATCCAACGTTCCAGCACCGATGCAGCCACAATGCAGCCCCAAGGTAAGGGAACAAATGCTCCCTTACCTTGAGGAGGCCTCTGTGACTGCACCCCCCCACACACACACACACCGCAGGATGCAGCAGTGGCGTAGCTGGAGGGAAGCCAGGGGCGGGGTGATGACACGTTTCATGTCATCACCCTGCCTCCGCGTCACTATGTTGCTCCCAGAAAGGCTCCATTTGGAGGAAGAGAGGTCAGGAGGGCCATTTCCGCACCCTGAAAACCTTTGCAGCTGCTGGGGCCACAGCAAAAGCAGCCACTGGGGCCGCAGAAGCTGCCGCCACAGCCGCTCCTCACAAGGAGACTGCAGGCGGCACCCGGTGGCCTAGCACACACACCCCGGCCCAGGCCTAGTGACGCTACAGGGATGCAGCGCACGCCCCGTTGCCACAGCTGCATCAGCACTGGAAAGTTGGATTGGGCCCATAATCTTTTACAGCCCACTGTGACTGGCTCTTTCACTAAATGGCTCCTGGGTCCTAGAAACGTAGATCAATCAATGGCATGTGGCTTGTAACAGGTATTTCTCCCTCAGCTTCTCCTCTCAGCCATTCATTCATGGAGAGCAACAGAGGCTGTGAGGAGCCAGTGGAGTATAAGGGAGAAGTTCTACATACAATGTACTGTTCCATGGTTTTCATGCCCTTCACTTCATCTGCAATATACCTAATCTTAATTGCCCGTGAACCCAGGAAGCAGGTTGGAGCAAAGCTGCTGCAGGTCAGAGCAGGTTCAGAGGAAAGCTGCCACATGGGAGCAGGTCTGGGGAAGCTACAGGGGCGTGAGGGTGGGGGGTGAATAAGAGTGGAGCAGGGGGAGGAATGCCGCTGCAGGGTAGGAGGAAGCAGTGGGATCGGCAGTTTAGTCATGGTGGGTGGAGAGAGAGAGGGGAAAGAAATCTGCAGGGGAGGGGGCTGGTGGTCACAGTATGCACTAGGGGGTAAAAACCAGGAGGTGGCACCTCACAACACCACCTTAGCCTTAGGCATGGGGATGGATTGGGCTGGGCCTGGCAGTGCAAAAGGAATACCCGCTCCTCACATACTGCAGTCCCAATTTTTATCACTCTCCCTCATTTGACTTTTTATCCTTTTTAAAAAACAAAACACAGGCCAAATTATGCATTTAATGTAAGGTCAAGTTTGGGGCCCTCCGATACCGTGGCCTTCCTCTGTGGCCCTATCCATTCTGGGGGCAGCAATTGCAGAAGGGGGGGCAGCAGGTGCATACTGGTAGCCCTGGCCCATGTAGTGACTAATCATACCCCCTGGCCCTCCACAAGCCTCCATAGGCTTGCCTCTGCAGACAAGCACTGAACATGGGGGGGGGGGGCTGGGGAGGAGTGGCTAGTCAATGCGTCAGCAAGGCTAGCAGGTGTCCCGCTGCCCTCCTCCTTATGCAATTGGAAGAGACATCTGAAGTGGAGTGGAACATTGGAACATCTGAAGAGGGTTTATCTCTTTGGGAGATCAAGGAGAAATGGTCAGGGTAGAGAAAGTGCAGGAACAACAGCTGCCATTGGCAGACGGCAGAGGAGGGGGGCCTCTGGGAACAAGGTTATGAAACTTTATTTGTATGACAGAGCAGAACAGGGTGTAACAGGGTATTGCAAACCACACAGGAAGCCACTGGTTCTGCAGGGCTCATGGTATAGCGCTGACAAGAGATTACAAACTTACTTGCGTTCCCATGGACTAGAAGCCCACATTCATGTTATTCCTTTCCATTATAGTCAGAGATGGTGGTTTATTGCATGGCCACAACTGTGTCCCAAGTAAACATGTTGGCTTCTATATTGGAATCCAGTGCATAATGCAGCCTCCTGAGAAAGGTCTCACAGCACAATTCTATGCATGCCTACTCAGAAATAAGGATTGCAGCCTAACCTTCCTAGCCCCATGAGGAAGCTAGTACTGTATATGAGTGTTTTCACAACGGATACTAAAAACTAAATGAAGAATCCTATATACTTTTTGGGTCATGTATGAATGATGGTCATACAGGACTGAATCCAGAGGTGAAATTGAATGTTCACTGCAGTCAGTGTAGGCGTCCTATTTGAGGCCAATTTAAAATAAAACCAGTTTAAGCCTTGTGTCTGACAATGTCTTAAAAGGTTCTGAGCTCACAGCAGATACGGGCAAGAAACTTTGCTCTTGCAAAACCTCAACTGAACAAAACACTGTTGCCTTTTATTTTTATAAAATTGCTAAGGCCCCTTTGAAAGAGGGATTGCTGCTCAGAGTAGGTCCCTATTGTTCTCATTTTGCAAATGTGGAGCTGAGACCCAGAGTTGCTCGCCAAAGGTCACAAATAGTCAAGGTGCAAGACTCAGTCTAAGATGATATAAACGTTACCGCCCAATCCTATTCCCCGCCATGCTGTAGCATGCAGCCGCGCCATGGTGGAGCATGCTGCATGCTAGGGGGGGGGGGATCAGGAGGCCTATGAGAGGTAAGGGAAAAATATCCTTTACCTCTTTGTAGGCCTCCTGATGTCCTATGGAACTACACCAGCTCTGAGGAACCGGCCGCGGCAAAGGGAAGGGGATAGGATTCTGGCACAGATTAGTGCCACTGGAATGCACCCCCTGCCCTCCCCCGATCCACCCACGACATGCCCCTGCCACCCAGTTACCAAGGATGATGCAGCCTGAGGTCTGTGACAGTGTGGCTTCAATAGCAGCGGATTGGACTGGCCCAGCCGCGGTGCTCTCCTTGTGCCATCACTGGGCTTTTTGCAACAGAAAGATGCATCTCACTGTCCCAAAAGTCTCATAGAATTGGGCCGTTTGTTTCCTTGTTTGTAGCCTTGGGACAGGGGGGAAAATGTATTGTATGTTTATATTGCAGATAGCAATGGCAATGTCAAATTGCCTTCATAGTTCTTAATAACATGTCATCTCCCTTCAGCTTTAGTACATTTCTGTAAATAACTCTTAAGAGATTATACGTGCTGCTGAAAGTTCCGGCCATGTTGGTTCCAGTGATAAGATCTCTGTGTGCAGGTTTCCAAAGACATCACAATGTGACACTGAGAAGACACCCAAGCTAGCTGTGCACAGAACCATGGAAACAGTGCCACAAATGTAACTGTGCCACAAATGTACAGAACAGATAAGAGGAGCAAAACAGGGTGTGGGTGACATTTGATTTGGATGAAGCTGTTACCATGTACAGAACAAGCTGAAAGTGAAATAGAGCTGTACTAAATCATTTGCACTGTATGCTGAACCAGTGACATGTTTTAATTCTACAGGAACAAATTTGGAGGCTCCTGTGGCTTTTGACCCCAAATTGAGTTGCCTGTGACTGTGAGTCTGGAATTTTGTTCTCTTGGCCAGTAGACAGAACTGGAGAATGCAAAGTCGGGGGGGGGGGGTTTCACCTTGATCCATTTTTGTTGTTAATGTGCATGTTTGAGCGGTTGCATGCATGCTCACAGTCTCATAAGAACATAAGAAGAGCCTTGCTAGATCAGACCAAAGGCACATCTAGTCCAGCTTCCTGTATCTCACAGTGGCCCCACCAGATGCCTCAGGGAGCACACAGCCAACAAGATAACCTGTTTCACTCCCTTGCACCTGACACAGAGAAAACCTACTTCTAAAGCCAGGAGGTTGCTTATGGCTTGTAACCTGTGATGGTCTTTTCCTCCATGAATCTATCCAAACCCCTTTTAAAGGCATCTAAGCCAGGTGCGATCACCACATCCTGTGGCAGGGAGTTCCACAGATGAATTACACGCTGGGTGAAGAAATATTTTCTTTTGTCCGTTCTAACTCTCCCTCCACTCAATTTTAGTGCATGTCCCCTGGTTCTGGTGTTGTGCAAGAGGAAGAATTTCCCTCTATCCACTCTCTCCATGACATGCATTACTTTATACGTCTCAATCATGTCCCCCCTCAGGCACCTTTTTTCTAGACTGAAAAGTCCCAAACGCTGTAGCCTTTCGTCATAAGGGAGGTGCTCCAGCCCACAAATCATTTTGGTCGCTCTTTTCTGCACCTTTTCCAATTCAACTATATCCTTTTTGAGATGTGGTGACCAGAACTGGACACAATACTCCAGATGTGGCCTTACCATCGATTTGTACAAGGGCATAATGATATTGGCCATTTTATTTTTAATCCCTTTTTTAATGATCTCGAGCATGGAATTGGCCTTCTTCACAGCCGCTGCACACTGGGTCGACATTTTCATCGACCTGTCCACCAGCACCCCAAGATCTCTCTCTTGATCCGTCACAGACAACTCAGAGCCCATTAGCGTATATGTGAAATTTTGGTTTCTTGCCCCAATGTGCATCACTTTGCACTTACTTACATTGAAGCGCATCTGCCATTTTGCTGCCCATTCTCCCAGTTTGGAGAGATTTTTCTGGAGCTCTTCACGTCACTGGAGCATGGCAGGGGGTCAGACCGCGGGGAGGTGACGCGCGCAAAGGGTGACGCACGCACCCGAATTTCGGCGGTGCAGCGTATTTGGGATCATTAGGGAGGTGTGCGCGCCCTCGCTTTAGGGCAGTGCGCGCCCTAGTGACGCCACTGGCTCTTCACAATCCCTGCTGGTCTTCACCACCCGGAAAAGTTTAGTGTCATCTGCAAACTTGGCCACCTCGCTGCTTATCCCCGACTCCAGGTCATTTATGAATAAGTTGAAAAGCACCGGTCCCAAGACCGATCCTTGGGGTACACCGCTTTTCACCTCTCGCCATTGTGAAAATTGCCCATTGACTCCCACTCGCTGTTTCCTGGTCTACAACCAGTTCCTAATCCACAAGAGAACCTGCCCTCTTATTCCCTGACTGTGGAGTTTTCTCAGGAGGCTTTCGTGAGGGACTGTGTCAAACGCCTTCTGAAAATCCAGATATATAATATCCACGGGCTCGCTCGCATCCACATGCCTGTTGACCTTTTCAAAAAATTCTAACAGGTTTGTGAGGCAAGACTTCTTCCTTCTCATAGCATGGAGAGAAGTGGTCTGCAATTGTAATGTAGTGTGTATACAAGTGCCATGAATAAAAAATCATGGAGACTGAACAGCTGTATCCTAGAATCACAAGACTGGAAAGAACTAGCACAAAAGAGAAAAGAATGTAACACTTTTACAATGGTGGGGCTGAAATTTTTTTCAAAATAATAAACCAACAATGAGTACAGAAATATGCATACGGCACACAAAATAAATAAAAAGAAAAGCAATCCACCTGAAGTATGAGGTTTCCTATTTCAAAACATTCAATTTGCTGGTACGTATGTTGATGGCAACATTAGGCTTACACGCTTACACCATCACTAAGGAGACGCTTTTTTTTTATATATATATATATATTTATATTTTATTGATATATTAAAACATAAAAAAACAATACATATTTCATAAAGTTATAGCAAGCGCGAAGCAATACATCCTACTAGCATACTATTCACTATTTTCTACATACAATTTCCAACTAAGCCAAAACAACCCCCACATTCTATTCATTAAATCCGCATATCATCACATCATTCCTCTCTCTCTCTCTTAAAAAGTCAATAAATGGTTTCCAATTATTCACGAAAAAGTTAACTGACTTTTCCTTAATTAAAATTGTAAGTTTATCCATTTCAGCATAGTCCAAAACTTTCAGCCACCAAGCTTCCAGCGAAGGTATCTCCGAATTCTTCCAATATTGTGCATATAAAATTCTTGCCGCAGTTGTCATATATAAAAACAAAGTTTGAAATTTTTCACCTACATGATCCTCCCACATACCCAACAAAAATGTTTCCGGTTTCATTTGGATCTTAATCTTTAAAATCAACTCAATCTGTTTGTGAATCTGAGTCCAATACTTCTTTGCTTGAGGGCATGTCCACCACATATGGTAAAAAGTTCCTTCTTGCATTTTACATTTCCAACATCTATTCGTCACCTTCTCATACATTTTTGCTAATTTGCTTGGGGTTATATACCATCTATATATCATTTTATACATATTTTCTTTAATATTAACATTTAACGTAAATTTCAACTGTTTTAACCATAGTTGTTCCCATTGGTCCATTAAAATAACATGACCTACATTTTTCGCCCAATGAATCGTACATTCTTTAACCTGTTCTTCTTCTGTTTCAAACTTCAAAAGCAATTTATACATTTTTGAAATTATCTGGTCTTCAGATTTTAATTGTGCCTCCAATATTGATTCTTCTTCTACAAATCCATATGCCTTCTTGTCCACTTTAAATCTCTCCAAAATTTGAGCATATACAAACCATTGACAATTAAAGTCTTCTTCCATTAGTTTTTCTCTTGACTTCATTATACAGTCTCCTTGTGAAAAAATTAATAAATTTCTGTACAGTAGTCCTTTCTCTTTTGGCACGCTACTTCCACCAAAGTGTGCTTCATATGGTGCAACCCATAATGGTACTTTCTCATAAAATCTCATTTTATATCTATTCCAAATTCTCCATAATGCATGTCTAACATAATGATTTTTAAATTCTAAATTTGCTTTTACTTTATCATACCACAAATACCCATGCCAACCAAATCTCAAGTCAGAGCCTTCTAACTCCAATAATCTTCTATTTTGTAAATACACCCACTCTTTCAACCACACAAAACAACATGCTGCATAATATACTTTCAAATCTGGTAGTCCTAATCCTCCTCTCTCTTTTGCATCTTGAAGAATCTTATATTTCACCCTTGGTTTTTTCCCTTGCCAAATAAATTTAGAAATGTCTTTCTGCCATTCTTTAAATGGTGCATCAGATATAATCACTGGTATCGTTTGAAATAAGAACATCATTTTTGGCAATACATTCATCTTAATCACCGATATCCTTCCTAGTAAGGACAATTTCAATCTTTCCCATCATAACAGATCTTTCTTAATTTCATTCCATACTTTAACATAATTATTTTGAAATAATGTACAATTCATACTCGTCAATACAATTCCAAGATATTTAACTTTTTTTTCCACCTTAAATCCTGTTTTATTCATCAGTTTCAGTTGATCTTGAAGAGGAGACGCTTTTTCTATCATGATAACTGACACTTCAAAGTGAAAAGGAAATAAGGGCTAGGATGTTTAAGCATCGCCATCTACTGGGTAAAAGAAGCCTGGCATCTGACACAGATGCTTGCTCCTCATCATAGGGACTTCCATTTAATTTATAGCATATTTGGATTTGCATCCATCATAAGAACATAAGAACATAAGAAGAGCCCTGCTGGATCAGGCCAAAGGCCCATCTAGTCCAGCTTCCTGTATCACACAGTGGCCCCACCAGATGCTTCAGGGAGCACCCAAGACAACAGGATACCTGTGTCCCATCAAGGTCCCAGGGCAGGCCAGTTATTTAAAAATAAAACACTATTATTATTGTTTCATGGAGATTTTCATGACCGGATATAATTACCACAGTTTTGGGAAGTATGGGTTCTGCAGCCATGTAGACACAAATGAAGAAATAAAAATCTTTAAACTGTAGTTGTGTGATGGATTTCTTTAATGCCAGTTGCCACTGACACACAGATGTAAACTGTCACAACCACAGACAAGATCTTCGTTTCTCAGCCGACGTTTCGCTCCTCACACGGAGCTTCTTCAAGGCAGACGCAGTGTAACCACTGCTGGATGGAAAGGTCTTTAGATGGAAAGGAATAGCTTGAAGACGAGTGAAGAAGAGCCCTGTGCAGCTCGGAGCTCAGTGTTCCCGGTAGTCCAGCAATGACGTATGACGTCATTGCCATATGTCCAGAAAAGCTGCCACGCTGCAACCAGGGGGGTCCGTGCAGTGGCGTCACTACGTGGATGCGGACCGCATCAGGTGACACCCGGGGGGGGTGACACCACTAGTGGCCAAAATTGTGGAAACCTTTTGGAATATTTGTATTTATGAATAATACCATAAGAGAAAGGTAATTTAATGCAGAATGTAATGAAACAAACCATGTTGAATTACCGGTATCTGTATCCTATCAAACGTTATGGCCAAATAACCAGAAAAGGAAAACACAACTGCCTTATATAACAAAAAGTGGATTTCCTTAACTCAAAACTGACCAATGAGATTGTTCCAAGAGCCAATGAGGTGTTGTTATGACACAGCATGGAACCAATAAGGTGTTCGTATGAGTCAGCTCTCATTTCTATGTATCAGAGCTAATCCTAGAACATTTATTCAGCTGTGTGAGTGTCATCAAGTTGACCACTGGCTTTTTGTTGGTTACTGATTTGTTGGGTGACCTGCACTGTGATATATTAAAAGAAAGTTAATGGGGGTGACACCATGAGTTACAGCACTGGCAGCCCAATCCTGTGTAAAGATCCACAGCCGGCCCATAGGGCCAGCCGCAGAATCCTATACCAGGGAAAGGGGATGTCCATCCCCTTCCCCCGGTGTAGGGCTGAAAGGTCCCGATGGGCCTCCTCGGAGAGCCGGCAGAAATCCGAAGCGGCGGTGTAAGGGCCACCAGGAATGGGGACAGGGATATCGCGACAGAAATCCCTGCCCCCACCCGGGCCAGCTCAGCCAACGGCCACCCTCCCTCACCACCCGGACCGCCCTCCCCCCGCCCCTGCTCCCACCTGAGCAAGTCTTACCTTGCTCTGGTGGCTGCAGGTCCGGTCCGCCGCAGAATGAGCCCTGTCGGCATGCGTGCCAGCGTGCCTTACTCACTGGGTGCAAAAAAAGCGCTTTGCGGCATGTTTACGGCACCCTCCACCTGCAGAGCACGCACGCCAAAGGCGTAAAGTTACATGGGATTGCGCCGTGGGTGAAACCAACCCTAATAGTGACACCACTGGGTCCGTGCATCGACGTGAACATCTTAGGGGGAATATTCACAAGGTGGTTTACATAGCAGAATAAATTAAAAGATAGCTACCTGTCCCACAGGCTATCAGTAAGTCAGGACATCCATAAGTCAGACATCCGTAACTTGGGGACTACCTGTATCCTACTGGATAGGCCCAAGCCTGTATGCAGCTCTTCGGATACCAGCCAAAGTGTTGGACATAGAATGGGGAGGTCTGGATTCAAAACTTTACTCAGCCATGAAGCTTAGTGGGCGGCCTTGAGCAAATCATACACTATTCAACCTAACTCAAAGGGCTGTTGCGAAGATAAAACAGTAGATTTAATGATAGATAGTTGCCGCCTTGACCTCACACCTCACCATCAGATGTGACTACAGTAATTAATAACACAGGCATGCAAATTTGAGGGTCAAAAAAACTGTTTTCAAAATTTATGATGGTTTTATATGAATTTGGGGTGCTGATTCCAAAAATGGCTTCGGTTTTGCCCTATCATATCGTTTTGGGGGTATGGCATCACCACCTCATAATACATGAGGAAGCTGCTTGACTTGCATTATGAAGTGAAGTGGCGATGCCATACCCCCAAAACTAGACGTGATAAGGCAAAACGGATGCCATTTGGGAATCAGCACCCCAAATATACAGTTGGCCCATGTATCCATGACTTCAGCATCTGCGGATTTGTCTCACCGTGGATGCTTCGCTGATACGGGGTCAACCTGAAAACGTTTTTAAAAGGAAAAAAAGTTAAAAAGCGGTTTCCTTACCTTTTTGCTGCAAATCACTGCGTGTTGTTCTTCCTTCTACAAGCTAAAATCACTCTCCCAGAAGCCTCTTCCGGGTTGCGCAACTCTCCCTCCCTTTCCCAGGACAGCTCCAGAATGCATTGCAATGCATTCTGGGGCGAACTTGTAGAAGGAAGAACATGCACCGGTTTGCAACACAAAGGTAAGGAAACCGCCTTTTAACCTTTTCTTTTCACAACATGTTCAGGTTAGCCCTGGTATCCGCGATAGCAAACTTTGCTATCTGAGGATTTCAGTATCCGCGAGGGTTCCGGGAACAGAACCCCCGTGGATTCTGAGGGCCAACTGTACTCAAGAATAGGTCTCACTTTTAAGAAAGCAAAACTTGATCAGGCCTGTGTAATCATAACAACAACCAGTTTAGGCCACACACGTGAAAACACCCTTCATATACCTACTTAGGAAGGGGCAGAGAGGTGGTGGCAGAGGAAGGCAGGCTGGTGCGGGATGTGGCTGATGGACCTACGTGACCACCTTCCTGCTGGGAATCTTTCTTGGTCAGGCAGCACTTTGAAATCTAGCCATGGGTCCATGCCAGCTTTCTCCTGCTCTCTCATTTATTGTTTTTCTGCTTGTTAAAATCCCATTAAAGCCCTCATGCAGGGAGGATAATTTTTCACTTAGCCAGCCTATTAAGTCTTGGGGACATCAAGTAATTGCTAATCATTAACAACAGAAACATGGGGCCAGGCAATGGCAGGGAGCATGCAGAGAAAATAAATCATTCCACAGATTTTTTAAAATCACTAGTTGCTGTTGGGTTCATTTTAAAGAGGAACAATGTAAGCAAGACAGTGCCTCAATCTAGCTTTAACCAAGTGCCCTGGGTGGGGATGTGCACCCTCATCAAAAGATACATCCAGTCAGTTCAATAGATCCCTGATGAATATCACAAATGCAGATGTGGCTGCATATCCAGGTACACAGCTATATATCAGTACTGATGCAGAAGCCCTGTTTCTACTTGTTATTCCTACTTGCCTGGATGAGGACAACTCTTTTTTATAGCTCCAACTCTTGATGGAAGCAAGCAACTGAATCATCTATATTCTTGGGGACTTTCCAGATTATTCTTAATGTGCATGTGTTCCCTTACTCCCCTGTAAAAGTTTGAGAACCACTGCTGTAGAGTTTGTGGGATAGCAGAGCTTGTGAACCATGAACTGATCATTACCTATAAAAAGGTGTGCATTCATGTGGTCATCTTCTTCGTCACACACACACACACACAAGTCCCCTGCTAACTAGGCAAAGAGGCACTTTTTCAAGTGGTGCTTATCTTATATTTAGCAGGGGATAGTAACTGTCCCTCTTCAGCACAATGTCTTTTCTACCGGCTGTTGCTGGTGTTTCTTCTGCATCTTTTTAGATTGTGAGCTCTTTGGGACAGGGAGGCATTTATAGTTATTTGATTTTCTCTGTAAACCGCTTTGCGAACTTTTTTGTTGTTGTTGAAAAGTGGTCTATAAATATTCTTAATAGTAATAATATTATTCATTTATTTTGAGAGATCCAAGTGTGGTTTTTCTCTCAAGGTAATGTTACATAGAAATTGCAATTTCCCAACACTCAAACGTCAAAACATTGTTGCTAGGAAAATGTGCCCCCAATACAAAATGTTTCCCCAGTGAGTGCATGGATGTACTGTGGTTACATGGGTGTCACACTTTTGGATCTTGCCTGTGACTCCTTAGTGACAAACACTCCTTCCCATCCCCTCTGCTTACACCAATTTGTGTATCTTTCCATATGTTAACTTTCATTTTTAAATTTTAATCAATGTTTTATAAGTCAGCAATACTATATCACTTTCTTTGGAGTAAGCCCCATTGAATGCAATGGGACTTTCTTCTGAGTAGACATGCCTAGGATTGTGCTCTAATGTTTAACAAGCTGCACCTGCCCACATTCCTTTTCCTAAAGGTCTAGCACTCTGTCCCGGTTAGAGATCTGGTAAGCCTACTTCTAGCCACTTGCAGGGCTGGCCTGACCATGATGCAAGGTGAAGCAGGCCGCCATGCAACAGATTGTGGATCAATTCTAAGGAGCAGTAGGGCAGCCCATCTAGCACCCCTTCCATGGGTGACCTGTTGTTGTTCTTGTTCAGTCGTGTCCGACCCTTCATGACCCCATGAACCAGGCCTTATCGCTGGAAAGTGGTACTGCATAAGCTGAGCAACAGAAAAAGAGATGGGAGATGGGTCTGTGTGGTAGGTTAAACAACTGAGCCTGTATACCTTGTCAAAGGTCATCCAGTAAGCTTTCATGGCTGATGGTTAAATTAGACATGGAGCATCTTCTGTCTGTTTTTACTTTAAAGCAGCTGTAGGAAGCTGACTCAACCCTGACCCCTGGAAGGACAGGTACTGAGGCTGAAACTCAAATATTTTGGCCACCTAATGCAAAGAGAGGACTCTCTGGAGAAGACTCTGATGCTGGGAAAGATTGAAGGCAAAAGGAGAGGGGGAAGGCAAAGGATGAGATGGTTAGACAGCATCACCGATGCAACGGACATGAAAATGAGCAAACTCAGGAAGATAGTGGAGGACAGGAAGGCCTGGCGGGATATGGTTCATGGGATCACGAAGGGTTGGACACGACTTAACGACTGAACAACAACAAGGAGGCTCCACTTTGGGGAGGGAACAGTGGAGGGTGTTCGATCCCTTAATCATCTTCCCAATCAAAATCACATGCACCCCAAGCTGCTTTTTTCTGTGAAGAAAAATATACAGGGTCAAATACCTTCCCGCATCGGGAGTCAAGCAGCTGCTTAGGGAGGGTGAATTTTAGTGGACAAATGACCTGTGGAGGAAGCGTAACCATTCCTCCATCTCTGTTGCTCTAATTCAAATGTGGAGCTTTCTGCAGCACCAGCTAAGCCCAAACAAAAAAGCCTCTAGGAGACACTCCGCATGACTCCTCCTGTGTCATGTCTAGTTTAGTCCTCAGTTGAGACTGAACCCCAGGTCTTCTTGATTAATGTTCTTCCACAGTTTCTAGTCATTTCAATAAGGCAAATGCAGGTGACTTTCCAGACCCACCATTTTCAAATTTAAAAGAGGGCTTCAAAACAGACATGACTGGCGATTTGGCCCTCAAAAACCGTATCTTTGAGTGATGAGTTGGGCTTTCCTCCAAAAATACTAACTGAAAAAAATAAGGCTTATCATTATGTATACAAAAACACTTTTAAGTATCTGAGCTATTTTCTGCAGCCAGAGATCTCCCATTTCTCAAACTGGCGGGACTGTTTACAAGGGAGAATAACTAACAGATGGAGTGGAGAATTTCCATGACACACAGTCACTGTGGGGAACCCACTGGCTGGATTTTGATCTTTTTCACGTGTTCTTGTTGGCCACCCTCCTTACAAGGTCACATAGTTTTAGCCAACGCATTGCACTATATTCACCAGGCCATTTAAGGAGAAAATTAATCTAGTGCAGATATGGGGATTTCGTCAGGAATAAGGTTTCGCTTCACATTATCACCTTGGATAATTCTCTATTCCAGGAAGCTGGAGCAACACTCGGGCTGCAATCCTATCCTTTCCTGGGAGTAAGCCTCATGGGACTTACTTCTGAGTAGACATGCATAGGCTTGAGCCTTGAGGTGTCAACTCCAGAATGGCTGCAAGGCTGCTGCTGGGAACAAAGTAACCAGAGAAAGGGACTCTTTATAGACAGATATGGTGTTGTAGGAAACAAACAAGGGATACACCTTATGAACTGGGATATTATAGACAAACGGAAAGCCCTTTCAAATAATAACAATTCAGCAATCCTGAATGGTACCCATGAATTGATGGTAGCTCACAAAGACCTGGGATGGGAGAATCTCTTGCCTTTTAGTAGCATTGTAAAACCGCCTAATGACTTTTCATTGTCTTTGCTTCCCTCAAAGAATCCTGGGATAATGGGACTACACTTCCCAGCAGCCCCTGCTGTGATCTTTGATTCCTCTGGATGGAGGAGAGGTTGTGAAAATGGAGGGAATTGGAAGGGCAGAGAGTTATAGCCTAGGAACAGGTCTGTGGAAGAGACCCAGTGGGGAAGTGGAATGAAACTAAGCAAGATTGAAGAGAAGGAGCAAAGGTAGGTCTGTCGTTTCCCAGGCATGCTGAGGAAGCCTTGGAGAATAATAGGGGCCTGATAAGCTGCTGCACCTGTGAGGTCTACAGATGAATTGGCAGCTACAGAGGCCTGGTTGAAATTTTTACCACCACCCCTTTTTGGATTCTGTTCTTGTGTGTGCCTCAAGAACTTGCAAGCTTCCTGTCCTACCTACCCTATTAAACCCACTGTTATTATTACTATTAGCCAGGTGTCAGTGTGGTTGCTGGAACCCAGTCAGCACAGAGGCTGCTAATCCTGAAGTGCACAGGATGCCACTTATTCACCCTCTCGTTACGCTGGAAGCTGTAGTTTGGAGAGGATGCGAAGTCTTCTCCAAGGTGAGGTCAGGATCTTTGCTAGCCAATTCCTAGCACCCTTGCCAAGCCCAGGAATGCTACTGTGTTGTGTCAAGTGAAGAAAATGGCCATGTCCCCAAGTTTGTGGTTTGGATTTTGCAAAGTGATCTTTGATAGCTGGTCACTGATCCAAGCTACTGGCATTTGCAGATTATGTACCCAAGTCAAGGAGGGGTCTGAAATCAGTCTTCTCCCTGTTGCATGGCAAGTGAATAAGGGCCTAACTACCACATGTGAGATCTGAGACTGGATCTGCTGTTGTTTTTCCTTAAAGCAGCCACACCAACTGGTGTGTGTGTGTGTGTGTGTGTGTGTGTGTGAGAGAGAGAGAGAGAGAGGCCTTTTCCCTTAGGCCAGGGGTCTCAACCCCTTCCCAGGCGAGTACCACCTCCAGCACCACTCTCCTTCTGTGTACCACCGGAATTGACTGGCAATGATATACCGGTAATCGGCAGTTACTTCTGGGTTTTCAGGTTTTCGGAGGCCAGAAAATGCAGGTAGGAGGCTCTGAGCAGGTGGGAGGTCCCTTCTCAGCATTCCCAAGAGGCTCGGCCAAAGGCAAGACCCTCTCAGGAGTGAGAGGAAAGCGCCGCATCAAGCGAGGTTCCGGTGGTCCAGTAGTCCGAGTACCACCAGCAGTCGGCCGAAGTACCACTGGTGGTACTAGCACCACTGGTTGAGAACCCCTGCCTTAGGCCACTCCCTTGATCTGGTATTAGTTTTGCAGTGGGGATAGCATGCAGATACCTGTATATCAGGCCTTTTTTTCTGTTCTGACGCTAACAACAGCTTTAAAGGAGAACACAATTTCCATTAGGAAAATGGCTCAGGAGGAAATGTTGAACAGCACCATCACCAGTCTGATCAAAATTGAACCACCACCACCACCCATGGCTGCTTTAAAATTTAAAAACAAAATCGGGATATCAGATCATGGATTCCCTAGGACCAAAACAGATGTGTTGGGGCCTGGGGAGAATCATGATCAGGATCTCCCACATTTTTGGTGCTGGGGGAAGTGTGCTTTTTAACCCTTTTCCCAGATTAAAACCACACCCTGCAAAGCAGTAAGAGAAATAGGCTAAATTGTTAAAGCTGGCAGGCAAGAAGGAGCCTCAGAGGGCTCTAAAGCCAAGGTATGCTTTTGGGGAGCCTGCGCTGCTTTAAAAATCAGCGCTGACTGTCTGGATGCTTGCCTGTTCCTCCCTGCTCAACTTGTGTATTCTGAAATAAACAGATATTACAAGATAACCCTAATTATCCCTACACTATTCTCACAAGGGAACTGACCCTGTAATGGACTGAGCCCTGGAACATACTACTACCACTTAGAGAAGTGGGGAACAATGCTGGTTCCTTCTCCATTTACTTCTTCCAGGTATAATTGTTGAAAATCAGTGCAGATTTGAGGATCTGTGCAAACCTACTGGTATAAGAACATCGCCCTTTGGGGAGGCCAGACACTGTAAACTTTCAAGAAGAGCACATTCCAGCCATTCACCTAACAACACGGGGACATAAACATGCTCTCTTTCTTGGGAACTGCATACAGAAAAGAAACAGCAGTGTCCCACACAAGAAAAACACCGATCTATCATCTGATGCCTGAAACAAACAGGCCTCCTCCCTCCCCCAAGCCTTGCACAGCAGTCTGACTCAGCTCACGTAAACAGCCATCTTGTTGCTTTGATTCTTAAGAGGGAGGTAAGTCTTGACTAACTGGTCATAAAAATGACATTGTTTTTATCCTGGACTCTCATCAGAGGAGAGGAGAGGAGAGGTGGCTGGGCAGACTTCTACTGTAGGCACAGCTGTGGATTTGGGAACCCACATGGCCTACCAATACTCCCAGGACTCATTGGCCAAGGTTAACAATTCATGACAAAAATGCTGCCTGCCTGCCTGGTCTGGAGATACAGGCAGGAACTGTAATAGTCTTCAAATAGTGCTCCAGGGAATTCTGGGGTTCCTTGAAACATTATGGAGGGTTTTTCTACGAGAAGGTGAGGAATGGAGGATAAACTTCCCTGAAAAGTATCCATTATTACTGATCTTACCCTGCAATATGCACCATTGAGAGAATATTCAGTGTGCTCCAGAAAAGACTTTTAAGCTCACTTGGGATAGCAGATAGGCCCCAAAAGCCCTGGCCCTGCCAATGCCCTACGTGAACTGAGTGTGTATCCTAGAATATGCTTCAAAATCCTGTGCAGCATAGGGTTTCCAACTCTTTAAATCAGAAGTTCCATTACGTGGGTGAGGCTTAGGGGCAAAGCCATCCGGATCTGGAACCGAGAACAGGTCAGAGGTGGAATCCGATAGCAGGGCTTAGGAGTTTGGAGGAGATGCCTGGGGAGGAGTTTGGAGGAGATGTCCAGCACACATTCGTTTGAAGGTGTACCACTAAAAAAAAAAAAAGCTGAAGAGAAAACAACAATCTCTCTCTCTCTCTCTCTCTCTCTCTTTCTTTCTTTTTGCAAACTAGCCCAAAAGCAAAAGTGCTGTTAGGCTGTTGGATTGGCAACCTTAGCAGTTCATGATTTTTATTAGTTCAATAATCGCATTTCTTCTCCAGACTTTCCTGGTTGCATCCACTTCTCTCCCCTTCCTCTGTTTGTCTTCCTTGTACTTCTTAGAGATTGTACATGGCTTAGATTGAGCCTTCAGAATAGGGACCATGTGAAGCCCCATGTACACAGATAAATCAAGAGAAAGAGAGAAATTCCGAAGAGAATCGTTGCATTTATTTCTGGCTTTGTGCCGTTGTTTGCTTTTTATCATAATGGGAGTGATCAAAATATTGGACCAACCTCTCCCTATGTACACATTCTAATGACATGTTTCTCTGAGTCTGCCTTATGGCATCGTGTGGATATGGATGTGAACATGACCATGAATTGACTTTACCACTAGTCCTGTGTGTCCATCCCATGTCCCAGTTCCAGCTGCCTATTCCCACCAGATTCTCAACAAAGTACTCTCCTCTCATAGGGTTTTGTTTTGTTTTGTAGGCTCTGGTCCCAGGCATTTCTCTTTCCATCTCTATGGACGCCAGTTCTCAGAGAAGTTCAGAGCATACGTTGGATAACAATGAAGCGTGTCCCCAGAGAGCTGCTTTGCTCCCCTTTGGCCCCAAGCTTCTGAGCAGGATGTCAGGCAGACAAGAGATGCTCCCACTGCTCAAAATGATGAGACTTTATTAACTACCAGCTGCGAGCTGTTAGTTGTCCCAGTGGGCAATGTGATAGAGGGGAGAGTTCCTGAGTAGCTTGACCTCCTCTCCCCCTGCCCATTTAGTGGCTGCCGGCATAGCTGTAGGATCGACTCTCCATACGCTTTGAAGTCTTATTCTGCCAAGAGGCAGAATCTTTGCAGAATGGCATTCAGGAACTGAACTTCCTGAAAGTTCATAATACAAATTAAGGCTTAGTACTCGCAAAACCTCTGCCTGGGCTGTGCCACTACAGGCTGCAGGTCGGAGCGCATAGAACTGAATGCTCCTTTCTATATAAAAAGTTCTCCATATACAAGCTATCAGCAAGAAGTGTTTTTTGCCTAGCTTAGCCGTCTCCTTGACATGCTGGCTTTCTATATGCAGAGAATTTTATTTGTATGAAGATCATTAAATCATGTGAGCTGCCAGCTGCAATCTGAAATGGTACAGTCCAGACACAGGCTGACCACCTCGGTGAGATCTAGGTCCATGATAGTCAAACATCTTTAGACTTGGTCATCTGACAACAAGAGCCTTTCCACTAGGTAATAGCATTATACATCCTCTTCCAGTGTGCCTTCAGAATTCCAGCTCTCCTGATATACTGATTATAACTAGTGGTCCTTTGTGATAATAAGCTGCATAAACTGTAGTTTCTGTTTCCTCTGCAACCTCTTTGTGGTCATCTGAGACCCTCTGCAACTGTCGGCATCGTTGTGGGACACAGTGATGCCCTAAAGCCCTGTGCAGATGAGGAATACCAAAAAGAAGAGGAGGAAGATGGGAAGTGCAGGGGTTTTTAGCAGTGATGGGAACTTGAGTCAAATGACTCGACTCGCAAGTGTGACTTAGCCACTTTTTCCCTGACTCGTACTCGTACTTGTACTCGTGACCCACTGACTTGCACTCATACTCGCACTTGTGACCCACGGGACTCGTACTTGACTTGCACTCGTGGGGGTAACGACTTGCCATTTCCAAGTCATTTTCCTTTAATGGCCAGCATCAACACAGGCAGGCAGGCAGGCGCAGTGGAGACCTCGGAGGAGGAGGGCAGCAGGGAGGAAGGGTTTTCAAGGGGGTGGGAAAGCAAGCCTGGCTCTGAGTCCCCCCCCCCTTTTGTTGCTGTCTGTTTGGCATTGGCCACAACTCCGAGCGCGAGGGGTGGGGAGGAGTGAGGGAAGGCGAAGCTGCCGCAGCAGTTCCTCCTCATTGACCAAAACTCCGAGCCCAAGGGATGCTTGGCTCAGCAAGGGGAAGGTGCAGGGAGAGAATAATAAATGGTTTGAATGTAGACACGCTTGTTTTTCCCAAACCAGATGGGTGGTGACAAGACTGAGAGGTGAGGGAAAGGGCATAGGGGGAGCCAAGTGGGTGCTTTAAAAGTCTCAGAGGTCCCCACACACACCCCACACACAGACACCCACCCACCCCATTTTCAGGGGAAAAGCCATTTTCCCCAAAGTGACTCGACTTGTGACTCGTGGTTTCTGGCTTTACTTGTACTCGACTCGCACTCGTGCAAAAATTACTCGCACTTGACTTGTACTTGCCCAAAAATTTTGACACTGACTCGCACTCGGACTCGCACTCTTGCAAAAATGACTCGTACTTGCACTCGCACTCGTGACCTAGTTACTTAGATACATCCCTGGTTTTTAGCTTGCCACTAGAGTGCAAAGGGAAATTTAGCAGGTGTCTACTTATGTGTTCTTTGACGGTTCTGAATGGTACACTGGAAATGCAAATATGTGTTACTCTTGTTTTGTGATATATTAAGTGCTTTTTGCCTGAAGGGACATTTAGAACTTTAATCCAAGCAGCAGCAAAACCTAATGATTTGTAATGTAATTAACAGCTGTGCCTGCATTAACCTGTTGCTTCTTTGTCCTGATGGCAGTAGTCTGGGCAAACGTAAACCAGTAGGAGTAGGTCTGTGAACTCACGGCCTTTTGGTCCCACGCTTTACATTTGTCATCCTCCGTGCCGGTGGTAGATAGCTATCTACAGATAACACGTCATGGATCTGACAAAGTAGGAACATATAAGACACAATAACAGCCCGATCCTGCCTAACTATAGGCCGGTGAAGCGAGCACTCTGTTGGCTAGAGTATCATAAACGTGCCGTAAGGCACATTTTCAGCATTCTGGGAGTAAGCAGCGCCGGTGCGGAGGCTGGCACCGTTCGCTCTGCTGCTCCGTTCACTCCTGAACCCATGCCGGCTGATGCAGGTGAATGCTGCACTGGTCAGTGCAGGGGGTGTGGGGAGGGCAGGCAGGGGCAGCGAGGGAGGGGGCCATTGGCTGGCCTGGGCTGGGAGGGGGCGGAGATATTGGCGCTGGGTTGCGCTGATATCCTACGCCCCGCCGCAGCCCGGGCCGGCCTCCCCGGAAGCACACCAGCTTCAGAGCTGGCGTATATCCGAGGAGGCCCATTGCGGCCCGTACTGCTTACACCGGGGGAAGGGGACGATCCTATAACCCCTGTGTTAGGCCACAATCCTATACACACTTTCCTAGGAGTAAACCCCATTGAACACAATGGGACTTCTATGTAGACATGCATAGGACTGCGTTATTAGACTTCAGGATGTCCCAAAGCTTGTCCTTGTTTCTGTGGTTTGGATCATCTTTGTTTTGTTCTTTTTGAGTATATCTGGGAGACCCTTACTGTGACTTTGCTTGAAAATCCCAGCTCTGTGCTCCAGGCACAGCTGTGGTTTGTAATGCAGACAATTTCCTGATCCAGGTTTTTTATAGCAACTGGCAGGTTTTCAAGCCCGAGGATATATGGCTGGCACACACGTGCACATGCACACTCAAGGGCCTCTCGCCTTGAAGCCTTTTGAGATTTGGTTGTTTATTCAGTGATGCTTTTATTCGTTTTCCCACAAAGTCCAAGAAGCTGCTGTGGCTGTCCAGGGACCACTGCTGTCAGCTGCCTTAGGAGAGAACAGCCCTTCTGTTTTGAACAGCTGGATGAGACAACCAATGGCCCCCTCCCTCGCTGCCCCCACCTGCCCTCCCGACACCCCCGACTGTCCCCTGCACTAACTGGCACAGCATTCACCTGCGGTGGCCGGTGCAGGTCCAGGTAGGTAATGGAGTGAGTGGCTCTGGCCTCTGTGTAAGCGCCGCTTACTCTCCGGGTGCCGGAAATGTGCTTTACGGCATGTTTATGACACCCTAGCGCTGTGTGGAGGAAGCGCTGTGTGGACACCCCAAGAGCCTGTGTGGAGGAAGGAGTGAAGTAAGGGGGCCGGTTCCCTCGATGGTGGACTGGAGGGAGGCAACAGGTTGCTGTTTGCCACTTCCCCCAATCTACCACCCAATGCAAATGTCATTGTTTCCTTCATGGATGGGCTAGCCATGATTGGCAGGGACAACTTGTCCAATGATAGGAACTACCAAAGTGCCTGTCATTCTGATGCACAGAGACATGCTGGACCTCCATAGGGTCTTCCATTGTGGCGACTTGACAACTTAGTATCATTGGCAGGTTTTGACCCCTCTTCGACATTATCGCCAGGTGTTACCTACCCAAAGGAGTAGCAGCCATTCATGGCTGGTCATACTTTACATCAGAGTTGAAAGTGGGGCACTGCTTGCTAAGGTGTATACACAGATATATTTTTCCCACTGTTGACTGTGGTCAGTTTGGTCTGTACACAGCAGATCCCTCTGCTTTGGCTCAAACTACACATTACATTAAGCATGTAGTTAATGCTAACAAGTATGGTCGTGTACGGTTTTTTAAAAACGAAATAGTATCCAGATTAGACCCACTGTGGATTAGTACCACAGAGTGCAGAGGGGGCTTTTAACGCTTTGCCCCAACTTCATTCTCAATCCAAATGGGGTGGGTGGGTGTTACCCTGGAAAAACAAGCTGCTATTGGTGCCAATGGGATCTTTTTTCCCCCAGGCCAAATAGCAACTGTGGGTAGTCCTGATCACATTTAAATCCTCCCTCCCCTATATCATTGTGCCAATCTGTGGAGGTATAAACTCTACATCCTCCTCCTCCCCGGGAGATAGCTTGACATCTGAGAAGGCCATAGTGAGGCAGGCAGACAAGAGGGGCCGTGTCACAATCCAGAATCAAGCTTTTATCAGTGGACAGAGTTTCAACAGAAAAGACAGGGGATTCTCCAACACCTCCTTGGGGTTCTCACACCTAGGCCCCATTCATCAACTCCCACCCAGCATGGAGTATTAAAGTGATTCTGTTGGGCATCACATGGAGGCTCCCACCTCTAGTAGGGGTTACGGTTGTCAGTGGTTCCAGAGGGGCCATAAGGTTTGCTGGTGCAGGATCTCCCCTGGGTCTGGATCTCCCTGTTCACAGTCTTCCCCCAAGCTCACCTGTGGCTATATAGCATGGGGAGGGACCTACCATCTCTCAGGACTCCCTTGGTCCTTTCCAAGGTGAAGAGGCCCTCCAGGGGATGCCTTCTGCACCTTTGCTGCCCTGGCTTCCCCTCCTCCCCCACTCATGGCCCTCTCCCTTTCCCCCTCTTCTAGCTCTTCACTGCCTGCTCCCTCCCTCTTCCTCTTTGCTCTTGTCATCCTCCGCTCCTCTTTCCTCCTTCTGTCTTCTCTCTTGCTGCTCTCTCTCCTATCACTCACACACACACACACACACACACACACACACACACACGGCTTTGGGTCTGGTACCAGCCCACCCTTGTTCCTGCAGCTGACAGCCATCCGCTGTGTCTTCCTGCGGCCGGAAGCTGGTGACGGCCAGTGATGTCATCAGTCACTGACCTGCATCCCAGCCGATTGGTGGCACCTCATCCTTTGTCCGGTGCCAGCCGTGCATGATCTGGATGCTGTTTAGTTTTTTTAAAAGCCACCAACCCATGTCAGTGTTAAGCATGCCTTTTACTATAAGATAAAACTACTGCGCATAGGTTGCCCCTATGAAGTCTGAAGTCCGTTTTATATAGGAATAAGTAAAGGGGTGAGCCAGTCTTTCCAATGCTGACTCTATTATTTGGGAGTGAGGAAGCTTCGTTCCTTTCCCAGAGGTCTTGCTTGCAGTTGGGTCATTTGTTCCTTCATAACCTGACCCCTTCATCAGTATGGCCTTCATCTGTTTCTTGGTCATGCTAGAGGAGGACAGTAGAATGTGACAAAAAGATGGATCCCAAGAACTGGTTACCTGTATTTGTGATATATAAACAGCAGCAGCAAGTCAATGCAATCTGAAAATGAACATTTAAGACCATTTTGAAATTTACAAAATCGTAAGGCTCTGAAGCGTTGTGCTATCTCTAACTGAGATCAGTACAAAGAAAGTCATCTTTGTTAGTACTAGTTTGCCTGCACACTAAGGATTTTCATTCTCTCCTCTTTCTTAAGTTTAGGGAGAAACGTATAAAGGTGCTATTACCGTAATTTATGTGATTTGTTATGTACAGTAATTACATTAGGTTGAAGCAGCTCTTTAGACACAGAATGCCTGGAAATATCAATAGTGTACGAGATGGTTCTTCTTAAGGATTTGTAGGGGATGCTGCAATGTTTGGTTTTTGCTTTCTCTTTGTCCAATATCACATCCATGATTCAACTGATAAAAGTGAACTGAGTGGCAGCAAAGCAAACAAGCAAGTGATAGCTTGTAAATTCCTAACGATTGTGCTTTCGGCTTAGGCCGAGGATTAGCTAATTGGGGTTTTTTAAATGTATTTATTTTTTGAAAGTTTTCTGTTCTCTATTAAATGTCTGCTTTGTAGGTGTGTTTCTCATCAGGCCAGTGGTCCCTGGACCACCACCCCGAGGAGTCTGAAATCTTGCACTGAATGAAAATCCAACAATCCAATCCAGTGACAATCCACGTGAAGAGCATTGGAAAGAGTCATAGAAACAGCTGTGATTATAAAGCAGGGAATTGTCAAGAATCTGGAATCTTGAGGACCTGAAGAAAGCAGAGTCTCATCATCTTGCAAAGGGTAACTACGTACCAGACCATCTGGAAGCACAGTGGATGCTCATCTCTGTATTTATAAACAAGAGTTATGTTTTGGAAAGGCAGTTGCCTAACAATACTGTGCAAAAGAACAAAAACTGCAATGAACAGTGTGTCACACTTTATTTCATACTGGATAAAAAGCTGAGTAAATACTTTACCTTGTCATCTTTCATCCATGGCTTGAAGCCATGCAGTCTATGTGCAATTCAAACACAATTACTGCATTCTAATATATACTTTCCCTAAGAACTCAAACAAAGCTATTATATAAGGCATGGTCCACCAGAGCTTCTTCGCTCAGGCCCAGTGAATAAACTGGAGCCTCACAAGAACATAAAATGCACAAGTCCTATTCATTCCACTGTCGCTGGTGCAGGAGAAGTTCTAAGTGATTATATATGATCCTGTATGTAATAATGGAGAAATACAGTGAACAGAAATATACTATACTACTAACATATATATTATTCAATAATAAAAGTAGGATAAATAAGTCACTGAACTGGAACTCTAGCTATGACAATCTCACCCTCTTTGTAGCAGGCACCAAATAAAAATAATTTTGCGTTAGGGTTTTTTTCTTTTCAGTTGATTTGCATGCCAAGAAAAATTAAATGGAATATGAGTGTGTTGCACAACTGCACTTCTTTATCTAAATGCTGGAAAGTTCTGGGGGCTGGGGGCAGGGCTTCCAATACATGATACAGTGGCTTACAATAAGCTAGGTTCACTTGAAAACGTGTTTGTGGAGATTAAATGTTGCATTTGTTGTAGCATAACTGAACAAAGGCACAAGATCTCATGAGCAAGTCAAGAAACTCGCCCTAAGCCACGGATTTTGCAGGATCCTTATGTGAAGAGTCTGAGCTCTAGCTTAGGCATCACCTGACTGCATTAAATACTAACCCATTTCAATCACATCTCAGTCTTTGGCTGCTAAATGTGTCCACTCACCATTGCACCAGAGCAATGGTGCATGGTAAAATGATTATCCAATATTTTGATTAGCCAGCTCAAACTAGTGGCACTAATGGCATGACAAGGTATAGACATGTTCAATAGGAAAGGCCAAACTACCTGTCAGGAAATGGGGCATAGTGCTGTGTTTCCCCCCCCCCTTTGCCTTAGCCATCTCCCACACCAGACAGAAGGTACCCCAAACTGCGGTTGGGATAAGATGGAAAAAATCCAAACACTATAAAGAGAAATTACCCAGTGACATTTTTATATGAATTTGTATTGAGTGGTATTTCTGTTGAGCCTAACAATCAGTTTGCGTAAAACTCATGCAGAGAACATTGGTTCCCAAACTTACCTGCAGCATGACACCCTTCTCCCGCTTGTGCCAGTCGGGAACACGGACGTAAGTGACATATGACGCGATGACGTCATCAGCACTTACTTCCAGATTCTGTGGCCTATGAAGACCCTAAAAATAGCGTAAACAAGGTAATGGCAGGCGAGAGGGCCCTAAAAAATACCAGCAAAAAAAACACCTGTGACAGAGAAGAGACTCTGCAATGCATTGTTTCGTGGTTCAGCTGCCAGCTGGCTTGGCCGGCACAATGCTCCTGGGGACTCTTAGCAATGCTGCAGGGTGTTGCGACGCCCACTTTGGGAAACTGCCCTTAAACCTTTAGAGTAACTGACACACTTGAACTGCGGTTCCAAAAACAAGTGGTTTTGAGGGTGTTCAGGTGGTTTCACAAGTGTATAGGTTCAAGTCCAGGACACGGAGTCTAATGCATGGTTACCATTCTAGTGCTAAAAAAAGAGAGCCAATGTAGTGAGGTGTAGTGGCTAGAGAGTAAGGTTTTGGATGTGGGCATAGAGCTGATCGCTCTCAGCCAACCTACCTCACACGTTTGGTTTACAAAATAAGAGAACCTTATGTATGATCTGTGAACTTGGAAGGAGGAGCAGGATGAAAATGTAATAATAACTAAATGCCTCAGACCAGACCATCCAGAGCCCTTTCCCATGACACATTTCAGTGACCTTGAGAAGCACCTGCAGTATGGACCTCTTGAGTTTGGATTGCTGATCAATCGTAGACTTACAATGCATGTCTACTCAAGAGTAAGTCCTGTTGAGTGACTCCCTGGTAAGTGTGTATAGAACTGCAGCCTTAGATATACTGCATACAGTATCTGCTTAAATGACAGACAGCTACTGAACTCAACCATCCTTGATCCAATTCTACTGAAATCATTGGTTGTTGTTTTTTTTCAATTTGAGATGGAAAACACCTACAGGGGCTGTGGGAACTGCTATGCAAAAAATGTTGCCATAGTCCCTATTTCTTTCCTACACATTTTCCTTCAGCCACTAAACAGCAAAAAGCTGACGCTACTTCAAAGACGTTGGGCCTGCCCTGTACTGTGTGTAGCCTAGGATGAACTAATCAAGTTTAAGTCACTTCCTCAAAGGTAATCCTTTTGCACAGAGTCACAGGCCACAACTGACCCCAACCTTCTTCAGGTCATCCTGAATGCAACACAATCCAAATCAAATTACGGTACTTTCTACTCAGGAAGAACCAAATCCATAGTGGCTATTGGGAATAATGTAATAATTAACATGAAAAATAAATGTGATTGGCTCCCCAATTCTTATCATGTTGTGATGTCAACTGGACATCAGAAAGGACCAATCCTACTGGTGCCTAGCGCTGCCGGAACAAGTGTTCCAGTGGCGTTAGGCTTAGACGTTTTTTGGCTGTCGCAAAAGGCAACACATTGGAGCGCTGCCTGGCCACTGCTACAAGCGGTGAGCAGCCAGCTTCACACATCAGCGACCACTGGAACCCACCAGCAAAGGTAAGTGTGTGCAGGGGGGTGGGAGGGAGGCAAGGGTGGGCAGAACAGGGTGGCGACGGGCGGGGAGGAGGGCAAATTGAGACCAGGAAGGGGATGGGTTCAGTGGGAGCAGTGCATGCTGAATCCTAACCCCCTTCCTTGCCTCGATCTCCCAACCCGGGTCCATGTGGACCTGCGCCAGCTATAGAGCTGGCGCAAGTCTGAATAGACCCGGCAGCCAGCACAGGCTTACCCTGGGGCAAGGGAACAAATGTTCCCTTACCCCAAGGAAGCCTCTGGAGGCTGAAACTCTCCCGTGGGATACAATGGGCGCCACATTGGCGCTGCTGCATCGCCACTCAGGGAGTTAGGACTAGGCTGCCCGTCTCCTTCAGGAAACAAAACATCCCTACTATAGCCATATTTTCCATTTCTAAATCTGTGGGAGAACTTGACCACATGCATTATACATCCCATGCAGAGAAACACCAGCAAAACCACAGCACAGAATCCTTGTTCTCATGCTGCAAGGGATGTCTGTGTGAGGAAAAAATAGAAACAAATTGATTAGCAAAGGTCGTTGTTGCTTTTTTCCTTGGAAAGGCTAGTCCTCACCTCACCCTTCAACCATGCACAATATTTTTGTACAGTTAGCATGGAAACAGAGTGTAAATACTGTATTCAAGAGTTATTTTTTACTAAACATATATAGTAGATTTATTCCATTGTATGTCCCTGAACTCCCTTTTAAGAAAGCAAGAGAGTGGGGTGTTGAGCCTGTCAACAAGCTTTTTATAATCTTGGAGATAGACTAGATGAAGGACAGGCCCAGCCTAAGCGTCTGTCGTCATCATGCATTCTCCCCTCACATGCCTAGCTTACTGACCAGGAATTGGGGAAAACATGTCAAGGGGGGATGAATCTTGAAGACCTGTTCAGTTAATTCAGTCTTCCTAGACCTGTTCTAGGAAGAGTTTGTTCCCCCAAAAAGGGGTCCCTGGGGATAAGCCAGCCTTTCCCACATAGTTCCCCCCAACACGTATATGTACAACATCACAGAAGGGCTGATGGTCCAGGCTAACATAGGCTAAAACCAGACCCTAAGATTAATCAATCACCCTGCCAGATTTTTCTCCAGAAATAGGTTATTAAAACATGCCAACGCAGTCTTAGAGCAATTACCGCTTGGGATTTCCTTTCAAATTGACTGTTTTCTTTAAATGCCAGACAGTATATATTCATTCCTTAAAGAAACAGAAATCATTTATTGGGCAATTAGGCTGATGAGAGTTCTTCTGTTCTGAGTTTACCACTTTGGCTACATTTAAAGCTACATTTGGATAACGATTTAATTGCAATATAACTATGTGGCTTGGACGTTCTCTCAGAGAAGAGAGCCTGGGAATGGTTGGCAATTTATGGGGATGGAGCATGGTGGGATGAGGCAGAGCCGAGTGGTGCCTGTAAATAAATAAATAAAATGGCACCACCGTGGGGTTTTAGATTGTGAGCCCTTTGGAGACAAGGGACCATTTATTAGTTTATTTAGCTATGTAAACCTCTTTGTTTTTCTGTCAAAAAACAGTTCAGTAATATGTTATAGTAGTAGTAGTAGTAGTAGTAACCTATCTATTTCTACGTAGTGCCTTGGGTGGGGTGGAGCAAATAGCAAGAATTATCAGCCAAGCAGGAAGTAACCTGTCCCTTTTGTTTCTGTGCTTTCATAGTGGGATTTTAGCCCTTCTTGCAGAGGTGCATAACCCCTGGGGCCTGCACCCCTAACTAAGAGGTGTGTGAGATGCTCCCAGAATTAAGGAAAAATTAAGGAAAAAACTGTACATTTTCTTTAGTAGATGAGGACCATTTTTAAAAATTGTTGAAATTGGTTTGAATTTGACCCCGACTACTGATGGGGCACCATAAGCTGATAATATACTGTACTGTATTTGCTTATTGGCCATACTATTTATTGTTTTCAGCTTTCTGGCGATATTTAAAAATACCTATTGAACAATCAGTTACACTGGATATATACAGCTTGTCATCAAGCCAAAGATTCAGAATCAGTGAGATGCAAGGCATGATATACTTCTGGCTTTATCAAAAACTGCTCCACAAATTAACCCTTTTGATTGAAGAAGGGGAAACAGCAGCAGCCTTCTCATTGAGTTTTCATGTGTGCTTTTTGATGTCTTCCAATTCTATGAAGCAAATTATTTTTTTCCTATGACTGAAATGTTCCACCTTTTGTGATATATGTTCAAAGCAATTTCAGAAAAATAGCAAATAATATTATTGAAATAAAATAGACACAAAATATTCTGGCGGGTAGAGTTGCATGAGCAGTTTGAAATTCTCCTGGGGGTGCATGAGGCACATAAAGGGTTAAGAATCTCTGCCCTAGAGAACTTGCAAGTCTTAGAACTGGCAACACTGTGTATAGGACAGTGTTACCGATTTATTAAGGCTGCTTATAAACGTTTTGTGCATGACAGGCCTTAATTTATTTTCTGCTTCTGTATAGCTATATAAAAATAATTGGGCTTAGGCACAATCCCTAGGAAGTTCATCTGTGGTACCTCCAGTGAAACGAATGGAGCTCCATAACAGCACTGTAGTATCCATGTTTGGCTTCCTCTGTTTTGAAAAAATAATAAACTATGGCCGGCCTGAGGGTGTTCACTGTGAGAATTAATCAAATAAGAACATGGGTCAGAAGGACAGACTAGAATGAAATCTGATTGTGTGATACGGACATTTGTCACTTTGACATTGTACTGAGGGAGACCAAAGACTTTCTTCAAGGCCAACGAGCTATAATAAGGTATTTTCTTTGGCTGAAGCTGGCATTAACATGCAAGGGGTCCATATACTTTTTGTGGGAAATGGTTATAACTGTATTTCAAAGGAGAGCATGTGACCCTCCACCCTGTGGAGTCTGTCTAAGTAACTAGAACTAAAGTATTTTAAGCAAAAATTACACCTGATGAAATTTAGTTTTTCACTAAACCAAACATTTACAAGAAAAAATCTCAATCCTGCCAGAACTCTCTGGATTTTTCCTTTTTTTTTTTTCATTTTGAATTTGAAAGGATTTGGCGACCGGAGTTGGATTGCAAATTTTAAACAACAACAACAACAAAAAAGCATTGACGCTTGAAGTTCATGTTGTCATCTTGTCAACTGCCCAACCCTTAGAGTTTAGAAAAACAACAAAACAGTTACTGGTAAATAAATCATTTCCATTTCAAAAAGCTTTTAAAAATATAAGAGGAACACTCAACCCTTCTCTCTGAAAATGCCAGCCGTCACTGTATTGGAAGCAGCTCGGCAGACAAGAACAGACCAAGGGGTGGGGCGAGGGAAATGTATTATGGAGAATCATGCAATGTTCCAGCACATTGCTGGACAACTGGAACACAAACTAAACAGACCTAGTTTTCCTTCTGCTCATGTGCCCCAATGCAGGCAGTGGCCATATGCACACTCAAACAGGTGCTGCAGTACATGCACAGTTCGCCAGCAGCTTGATCTACCAGCCAGAGATGCTCATGGGTAGCCCTGGTCAATTACTTTGAACTGAGATCAGCAATTCTGAATCAAGTGCCATGCCCTCTCCCTTGCTGAATAGCTGATCAGTGCTGTTCAGAATACCTCAGTGGTGGGGCTATGCATCATGCACAGGCCTGGATTGGAAATGCAAGGTGATCATTACTCCATATTTTTCTGGAATTTAAATTCATTTTCTTCAGCTGAATTCAGGTGCATTTTCCATTTATTTCAGGGTGGTCTACACAGGAGGAAATCCCTAGAAGGTGGTGTTACATGTATTACAGTAACATTTTCATCCGGAGGTTAGAAGCTTGGATTGAAAGATCACTTTGGCAGGCCTGCTACAGAGAGAGTTAATAGGACAAGACTTCACCACAAGTATGTTCATCACAATTCAGGAAATAACACTTCAGAAGCATTACTTGAAGCTGTGCGTAGGCACTGGAGACTATGCAGGGCCGTTATTGAAATTATAACCCCAATAAATCTAATGCAGGAAATGAAAGCAAATAAGAGTTCTGGGTTGCTAAACAAGTCACACTGTTTGGGCAGCGATGGTTTGATTTATCCTTCTCTCTGTTGCCATCTCCAAACGGGAATGTTTTAGTAACTGTTATTTGGTAGAGGTGTTTTGAACATGGTATCTGCATGTTCCTTCCCGTAAGTCCAGCACAATACGCTGGAGAGACGTCATCAGCCACTGTCTGAAAATCTATAACTTTCTCTTCAACCTTCTTTGCAGTTGAGCAGACCTGCACACCTTGTGACTCACCAAGCCACTGGCAGCCAGGAACACCTGGTTTTGCCTGCTTACCAGGGACTGCAAAAGCAAGGGGGGGGGGGTTGTGGAGCACCAGGCAAGGCTGGTGGGATCCATTCAGCTGGGTGGGTCACAAGTTGTGCAGTCCTGCAGCAGAGGTACGTTCTTTGTCATTCAGACATGTTTACATGTTTACATGTTAATTGTTCAGTCATTTGCATTATCTGCTGACTAGGAAGGACATGGGTTCCAGTAGGTTAATGGGGTTCCTGCTTAGCAGAAACTTGAAGCTGGCAGTTGTCACAAATATCATTCACAGCCTTATGCTGTATCCCTTGCCGCTCTGCTCAGCTGATTGGTCTTGTTTGAAAAGTGATGTAATCAGCTGTCTGTCAAAATAATGACTATTAAATTTAGATTATGGGTACATAAACCCAAAATCAAACTTGTCACTGACTTGTTGCAAAACTGCTGGTATGAATCACACATTCCCATGTTAAAAATATAATAGAGCATAATATAAAAAAACCTTTTACTGCAAGGTGAGTTTTTTCATATTTCTCATTAATGTGCTGAATAGGTTAAACTCCGTTATGTGGCAAGAGCTGGTATTGAAGATTAGTATTCATCATTAGTTCATTACGATGTGGAAAATACCAGCTCCTACCCAGCAAGCCTGCCTTTCAATAACATATTTGCCAGATAAAATTGCTATAGTAAAATCACCTTTGGGAAATGTAAATTTTTGACATAATATGTAGATAAAGTTAGAGAGTTAAATAAGAAGGCAACAAGAGCAGATTGTTCCTATGGGCTGGTGCACATCTTTTCCTTTCTGAATTTTCCTAGAGCCGTGACCTTAGAATAGCACCAGAACAGCAGCTGTGGTTGCACTGATCCAGATTGGGACCATGGTGTGGGGGAAGGGATTTAATTCTTTGCTCACTGTGGCCGTAATCCAGATAAAGGGACCAGTAGGTGGCATTTGCCCTTGGAGGGAAGCTGCTGTTGGGCACCAATGGCAGGTTCCCTCCTCGGGCAAATAAATAGCAGCTCCTGGGCAGAGGGCAATGCAGATCAGGGCAAAGGGTTAAATCCTTCCTCCCCCATGCCACACTTCCAGTCCAGCTTGTGGGTCCTATGTACACAAAAACAAGAAAAACACAAACAGGACCAATCAATACGTTAAAAGTTATGTCTCCTTTGGCCCTTGTCATGCTTTTGACAATTCAAAAAGCTACAAGAGATAGTAAGATCACATATGTGGGTCGGACCCCTTAATCTACAGGACATGTCACTTTTTAAGATACACTACAACCTCCTTTACCTTTGTTTATGTGTCCATCCAGACAGCAATTGACTTGCGATAGCTGGATGATAACTACCGGTTACACCTGTTCAAAACTCCATTTTTCTTATAGACAGTTCCAGAGATGCACATGCATTACTTTAAGCTTCTATCCAACCCAAAGACTCATGAAAGAATCTAGGGTCGATTTAGTATTGGATGGTGTCGTGTATGTATAAACAACAGTTAACATCTGGTGAATCCTAGCTACAAATCTAAGCATTACCTCTGAGAATGCCCATCTTTCTGCAACACAGTGGTGCTGATGAGAGGGCAGCAGGAACAGAGAGAAAAAAGGAATCATCTGGAACAGCAGAGGTTTCAAAACAGTGTGGGTAGGACTTTAACAATGCAACCTTTGAACTTTAACTGCTTGGAATACATATAAAGCAAAGTAACTACCAAGATATTCAACAAAAACTGGTTACTGGTACGTGGAGTAAGCAATGGCCCTGCATAGGGGACGGGGTGGAAGTAAGTACCAATGCCTTGCACAGCTCTGCAATATTGCTACTTGACTAACTCCAGATATATGTTTGAGCGCACAAATCTGGGCAGGGAATCCTTCTCCATCAGTGTGAAGATTCTCTCCTGGGCCAGGTCAAAAGTGCTCACAGATGGCTCCACCATGTTCTTCATTGTCACAGATTTGGTGACATGGTCAATGTTCACCTGGCAAGAAGGAAGCATAAATTATACATGTGGGAATTGCACCAATCATGTTCCCTCATCATGATGATACACCAAGCAGGGGAGCTCGCAATGATGTACTTTCAATTAAGGTTCATGGGAGGATGTCAGCTTGCCTCTCACAGTGGGGAAAATTTGGAGCTGGCAGCAGCTGCATATGTTGAACCAGGAAAAAACATTCCCTTATAAATTACCACTGAACTGAATATGGATCATAACACATTCAACATCTGAAACGTGAATTCAAAATAACAAAATATATTAATTTCTAGCTGTCAATATTGTCACAAGATCTGAAGTCCAGATTTGTATGTGTTGCTAGAAAAGTCGGAATAAGCTGTCTTGCTTCAAGTCAGACCAGTTTTCTTGATAGGCCAGTCAAGCCCAGTTTTGTCTGCACTCTAACTTGCAGTGGCTTTCCAACGTCAGAGACAGAGAACTGGGATACCAGCCCAGCTGAGTTCCTTTCAGTTGATGATGCCAGGGATTCAACATGGACCTTCTGCATGCAACACACATGCGTCACCACTAAATTACAGCTACTCCCAAAAAAGCAGCACATGGATCCGGGGGAATGGGCTACATGTGGCAGCAGAGCTCACATTTCATCAAATCAAAATTTGAGTTTGAAAACGTTGGCCAATTCTGGCCAAAATAAAATGTTATTGCAGCTTGACTTTATTGCATTTTATTCCACAAAATGTGTGAAATGGGAGTTTCCAGGGTTATTCATGGGAGTTTCCCATGAAAAGCAGGAGGTAAAGCAACAACTTTCACCACAACACCAAATCCCTATCCTATTGGTAGGGGTGCCATAGCTTAGTGACAGCGTGCCTGCTTTGCATGCAGAAAATCTCTGTTTTAATCCCTGGTATCTTCAAGTAGGACAAGGACAGAGTTCTGTATGAAACCCTAACTGCCCCATATATGAGCTCCCTTTCAGTGTTGCCAACTGACCTCTTTGGGAGCATCACTTTGGATAAATTCCTCATAGATTTTCTTGGCCTTTTCAGCCATTTTGGCAGGCAATTTGATTTTCTTGTATTCTTCACAAGCAATCCAGAACTCAATGTTCTCTTCACTGAACTCAGATCGGAGGAAGCTCTGGAAGCTGGCAAGTCCACCTGCAGAGAGAAGAAGTGGGAAAAGCTCGCCATTTTAAGCCATGGGTCCATCCATAACATGAATACTGTAATCCATTCAAATAAAGGAGCTTTGATCTCTGATATAGAAAACACAGTGGTATTCAGAGTCCCCTGTTATTCAACTTCCTTATCACTTTTCCTTTGACCATGTATACGCTCAAATTATGTTAGTTAATTAGTTATGTTAGCTATGTTAGTATGTGTTAGTTACTATGTTAGTTATTAAATAGTAATTTAATACATTAATACTGTATTTATTATTACTATATTTGTTGCCAACTTTGTATCTGGCCTTTTCTCCAAGGATCTCAAAGCAGTGGTTTAACCAACAAAGGTGGGTGCTCTCCAGTAATGGGAGAGGTTCGTATCAGACTTACCAGGATTTTGAAGGAGTTTCTCCAGGGAGTTGCGCCATTGCCAAGCTTCTTCTGGAGATGGTCTGAAAAGATGGAGGAAGAAAAGGTGAGCACACCCATGAAAGTCAGTGAAACCGTTCCAATAAAACTGAATCTTACAGCAGAGATTCCAGTAGCACTTGGATGCCTCCCAGTTCATAGTTTACATAGTAATTCAATTACTATGAATTCAATACTTCATAGTAATTATTAGCATTTGGATCACACGTTTTGAGTATTCAAAGCACATCATGCACATTACCTGGTAATTCTTGCAACAACCCTGTAAGGTAGATATTATTATCCCTCTACTGGAGGTGGGAAGCTGAGGCTGAGAGAGAGAGAGAGAGAGAGAGAGAGATTGCCTACAGCTACCGGGTGAGTTCACAGCAAAGGCAACATTCAAACCATGGACCTTCCGATATGTAACTTCAAGGTTCAACTAGATGAGGTGATGGAGATTCGTGACTGGATCTCCTGTCTCAGTTTTTGTAAAAAGCAGCCACAGGGGGCAGATTCAGACTGGGACCATGCCATGGCATTAGGGAATACTTATGTAAGAGAAGAGCACAGGGCAAGATGGGGTGCAGCAGTTAGCAACTGGCACCCTGCTCCCTGCTTCACCCTCTTTTAGTGAGGAAACTAGAAATTACCTGGAAGAAAGTAATCTGCTGCCTCCACCCAAAGCCAGGTAGTGTGTTTTGAAGATGTTACACCAGAGGCATGGTGAGCACTGTCATAACCCTGACCCAGAGTAACAGCAAGCCTTGGATGGAGAAGAGCTGGTACCTGTTGCTGAAATGCAGGATCAGGCTCTAATAGCAAGGGAGGATTGGGGAATTGAGGAACATTGGGGACCTGGGAACTCTTCACTTCCCACTCACCAGCACAGGGAACACGTCAGGCAAGAGGTGAAATTGTGAAAAAGAGTGGTGGAGGTCCAGGCCCAGAGGCTGCTCTTTGAAAGATCTTCACTCGGTAACAGTGGAGCAGAGCCTCAGAGGCCAGGAAATACAGAAGAGCTCCAGGGGAGCTGGGCTTCCATGGATCAAGTTGCTCCCCTAGAGCTTTTGATGATCCAGTAACTCCAACTACTGTCCCTGTCCTGCCTTGTGGGCCTCTGTGTGAAGCCAACACTAGATATTTATTTATTTTCTGTATTTATATACAGTACCGCCTTTCTCATCATCAGATTTCTCATCAGATTTATTCAAGGCGGTTTACACAGGCAGGCTATCCTAGACCCAAAGGGTCTTTACATTATTGTTCTATTCATATATAGAACCTTCCATACTCGAGATGTTTCCCTTCCGAGTGCAGCCCTCCTTCTGGCTTGTGCTCTGCACTTCCAAGCTTCACAGTTCACCATAGTTCGCCCTTGAATGGTTGTCAAGATGTTCTCTCTCTCTAGCTGACTCCTCTGCATTCCACTCTCCTGCATGCCTATCCCACTATCATCTCTGAGCAAACCGTTTTGAAGGCTTTTGTAGTGCTTCAAAGTTTTGAAAACCTATTTGATCAGCAGGGCAAAAGGAGCGAGTAAGTGAGTAAGTGAGCGAGTAAGTATACATACACCATAGGCACCTGTAGCACCATCATTCTCTTGAACATTATTATCTGTTTCCAGCCTGTCACCGTCCCCAGCTAAGCCAGGAATTAGTATATACTACAAGAGTGCATCCTTCCCTCAAATGCTGTCTCAATATTTTTTTTCTTGGAACTCACTGATCCCCAATGATTTCAACTATCTGCTTCTGTAGCACTGTGGACTCTGTGGACAAACAACAAAATAAACAAGTTCCATAAGAGCCATATAATTAAAAACAAGACCCAAAATCAATTAGACAAATACTGAAGACAGAATGACACATGGCCCTTGACATGGTCCTACCAACAAAAATCACATCCCTGTGTCAAGGTCCCCCCTTTTCCCCCAGAGTTCCCAAACTGGGAGGCGCACAGAAACCAGCCAGGGGAGCTGCAGAGTGCCATGACAGAATCCTCTTGGAAAACAGTGCAATGCCAATTGGCAGGCATCAACATAATGTAATGGGGAGCCAATGGTCAAGGGAAACGCATGCCGAAAAAGTTTGAGAAACAGATACTGTAGAGAGGAACCCCCCCCCCCCACACACACACACACTCCTCATGCTATGCATTGCCCTGCTTGAGGCAATCAATGGTGTGGAATGGGAGTGGAGAAATGTGATGGCACCAAGACAAGGGGTTATGTGGTCCCACGTCTATTGGGAAAGAGGGAGGGAACTCAACATGGGGGTGCCTTGCTCAGGTTTTGATGTACGGTGGAAAGCCTGATCCTGCATATCCTGATGTTAAGACTGGCTTCAGACATTTCCTCCAGCTTGTCCCCTTATGACATCTCCACAGTTTGTCCTATGTGAAATCAGGAAGGAATGGAGTGGAACAGAGTGGAGAATGAGCCATCTCCATCCATATCCCCTGAGTATTCATTCTCTGAAGGTTGACATCTTTGTGCTGCTCTGGCTGTGGCTTTGGGGTCTGCTTTTGTCCCTCCCACAGATTCCTCTCCAGTTCCCACGCTTACTGAGGGATAGAATGAATGAATCCCTTTGTCTCAAGCGAGCCATATCAGAGGGTTCTCACAGTAAAGTGGATAATGATCTGATTTTACTCAGAATTGAGGGACTTTAAATTAAATGATTTTTTGTTTTGTTTTGTTTTAAAAGGCCATATATACAGGGGGGGGGGGAATGAGTGCAGACACCATCACTTGACAGGCAGGAGGGAGGCTGCAGACATAAAGCTGCCTGGTTCAAGAAAGGTTATATGCATCTACAGTCTCTAAAGACAGTAACAATCAACCAGCAATGCGGTCCAATGGCAAGAGAGATGGTCATGGATCTGGAAATCCTAGAACCACGACATTTGAGATCTAAGTCATGGAGTAATCCTGTAATCTTGGGTAAATCACTCTCCAGTTCTCCAATTTGCAAAATCAGAATACTAGTGTGACTCCCTTAAAGGCTTGTTGTGAAAACAAACAGGATGAAGCTTATACAGCACTGTTTTATAGGGAAGGAATTACGGTACATAAAAGAGAAGAACTAGCAGAAATACGAAGGAGCATTCAGACAAAGGAGACTTGTCCAGGGCTCAAGCATACCATAAATGTCCTAAAAGCCCCTGCCTCCGATCACAGGTGTACAAGGACCAGTGACCACTACTCAGTGATGTGGGAAAGCTACTCTACAAATGCTTGAAGCCATTCTCTTCTTCATTATTAATGATGATGATGATGATGTATTAGTCTTACTTCACTTGTTCCAGGGTTGAGCTCATCCTTTGGAAACAGGTTCGTCATGATCCCAGGTTCAAATTAAGCCTAAATCTCTTTATATCTATTCTTTTAAAGAAGAAATCGGAGGTCACTAGAAAGATCCTGCCTGAGTCAACACAACTCTGTGCTTGGGTGAAGGGGGGGAAAAGGAGAAATATAAACCTTAGAGAAGGCAAACTCCCATATGAGCTCCTGCGCCTCCTCAAATCATGTGGTGAGACCTTGCTTCATGTACTTTCTCCTTTAACTGATGGCAAAACAAAGCAGGACCTTTTCTGTTCTGGCACCATGCTTAAGGGACTCTTTTCCAAAAAAGGTTCATCAAAATCTAACCTTAAGGACTTTCAGAAAAATGGCCAAGACATTTTTTTTGTTTGGCCAGACATTTGGGGAGGGTAAGCTGATTGTAATTACAGATGATGATGATGATGATGATGATGATGATGATGATGATGATGATGATGATATATTTCCTATTTGTCGTGCTGTGAAATTTTAAAGTGGCTCCAACCTACTCCTCAAGCTACAATATATGAGGTATTCACTTTTGCTGACTGATTGTGCTATAGAACCAGTGAAGCAACTATCTTTCTTCAGGGGTTGGAGGGGTTTCTTCCCTGAGGAGTCTTGTTTTGAACATCCTAAAGCACACAATGGCCTGTTTCACTCCTTTTCCATTGAATTCATCTGCCTTGACATCAAAGAAAGCCCAAAGCAAACTGTGCTAGCCAAATCATCTTTATTTTGATGGGTAAACTTCAGGAGGCTCACTTTGTCAACATCTAAAAAATATTGGCCCTACCCGCAGGGCTGTGTGGAAGCACAGAATTACATTTATTTAGAATCTCAGTGTTCTTTTTATTTTCTTTTTTTCAAGGTTTCCAGCTCTCATGACTAATAAGTTATGTGTGAAAGGATGACCTTATACATGACTTCCCTCTCTAAAATTATCACCCCAGCAGGCATCATGGAAAACCGAACGCTCTCTTTTCAGAAAAGTCAGCCTGACTACATAAGAAGAACCCCAAAGAGCATCAGTCCAGTAACATGAGACTTCTCTTTCCATTACCATGAGATGGAGCCCAACAGCTCTGAAGCACACTGCCTAATTTGTTCCTAATGGTTATCAAAAGGGAAAGTGCACTATTTATCTAATTTCTTGTCTCTAATGGTTGTTAATATTAAGCGAACAACAGCCACACCAAATCACACAGCAATCTCCAGATAAGCCCAGCCGCAGAGCTTTGTTTAGGTATAATTGGAAACAGATTCAGGGACAATCAGCTAGGCAAGCCTCCCTTTTCGCACTCAGGCCATACTTTTCCCTAACAGGATCAGACGCGACTGGCTTTCATTTGGTTCCAATTCCTGGAACTGATTTGCCTCTGGGACAGATGGGGGACTGTTTTCTCACAGATAAAAATGACAATGATTAATGATTGGCAGGCTGGTGACAGCACTTTGTGTGGGGTCCAAAGGCTCAAATACTTGGTACTAGCAGCTGCTGTCATTTAGTATAGTTGTGTTTGTTGTTTTTTGCACGTCCCCCATGAAACTCTTCTTCTAACCTTGTCAATATACTTCTGTAGTTTTACTTGATGGGGAGACCAGGCAGTCCAGAGTCCCGTTTCAAGTTCTGAAAATCATGGGATCAACTTAAAAATAATGTTCTGGCCTTCCCCTCCCCCATCTTTGTACTCCTCCATGTATCATTGAGGCATTTAATTTCCTGCTTAAGCACTTCTAGGCTCTGTACATTTCTGCACCATTAACCCAGCTGTGAAGGCAAAGTACGATGATGGGATGTCACGCTGAGCTTCCTTTCCCTTGAAATTGAAAAGTACAGTATAAACTACTGGTTGGGATGGTGGGTCGAGAACATGACCATGGTGAGTTCAAATCCCTGCTCAGCCATAAACCTTAGGTTAGTAGTCAGTTCCTCGCTCCACTTACAGCGCAATCCTATCCAATTTACGCCACTGGTGTAACTAAGCTCGATCCTATCCAATTTACACCACTGGTGTAACCCAGTGATGCAGCGAGAATGGAAGGCCCCAGAACGGAAAGGGGATTCAATCCCTTTTCCGTTCTGGGGCCTCCTGTTCTCGCTGCACCGCTGGGTTACACCAGTGGTGTAAGTAAGTTAGATAGGATTGCGCTGTTAGTCTACTTCACAGGGTTGTTGTAAGGATAAAATGGGAAGGAAATCATGTACTCACTATATGACTACGGTACGTACTGTGGGAGACCTGTGCATGAACCTTGAGAAGGACATGAGATCATTGGAGGAAGGCAAAGATACCAATGAAATGAAGAAATAAACGTTGCTGCCTTTTTTCCTCCAGATCCTCCTCTGGTGCAGTTAACAGCAGCCTAACATGCAGAAATGTAAAAGTCGAATTTGGGCCCAGTTTCCTGCATGTCAGGCTGCTTTTAGGCACAGGACCCATGCCAGTAAAAAAAGGTGGCAGCAGCCCTAGCCATCTGTACATCCATGTTCTACAGGCATGATGAGCATTTTCAAGGGGAACAGATATGTATCATCAGGTACCTACCCATGCCTTGTCCCAGTCTTCATGCACAGGTCTCCCACCTATTCCCATTATAGCACAGGCCAAGGCTAGTGGATGTCACACCTGGCCATCCACAAGTCAGCACAGAAAAGTAGCACTATTAGGGGACAGAAAAAGGTGGTGGTGCCTGCACTTTGTAGGCCTACGCTCTTTAGTTTCCTCTGTATCTGGGTACTGGATGGTTTTGCGATATAAACTCTACACATCAATAGAAGGAAATAGAAGTTACATCTCAGGGTGAGGGGCCAGAATCAAGAGGGAAGGCTAATCTCTGGTTGGGATGAGAGCTTATTTATTTATTTATTTATTTATTTATTTATTTATTTATTTATTTATTTATACCCCACCTTTCTCCCATAAGGGCAACCAAGGCGGCTTACAATAAAAACATTAAAATACATATATACATTTAAAATCAAGAATTAAAACAATTAAACAAACAGCCCCTTACAAATCACTGGGTCCAGATGGCATACAACCAATGAGGTCTTAACAAATTAACATGTGAAATGGGCAATTTTCACAGTGGAGGGAAGTAAGAAGTGGGGTCCTTCAAGGATCTTTCTGGGGAGAGACTTGTGCTTTTTAACTTGTTCATAAATGGGTTAGGGGTAAACAGTGAAGTGGCCAAGTTTGCTAATGACATCAAACTACTGTATTGAGGGTGGTTAAAACCAAAGTGGATTGTGAAAAGCTCTGAAAATATATCTTCAGACTGTGTAAATGAGCAACAAAATGGCAAATACAATGGCTCTACCAGCACTGGGTGTCGTAAACGTGCCATAAGGCACATTTTCGGCACCCAGTATGTAAGCAGCACTGGCGGAGAGGCCGGTGCCACTCACTCTGCCTGGGGCCGCAGCCACCGCTGGCAGACACAGGTACGTTCTGTGGAGCAGGGGCATGGGGAGGGCAGACTGGGGTGGAAAGGGAGGGGGCAACTGGCCAGCCAGGCTAGGGAAGGGGAAGGGATGGCGGCATACCTTGCCAAATCCTATCCCCCCCATCCCAGGTCTGGCCAGCCTTACACCGGCTCCTCGGATTTGTACCAGCCAATTTGCCAGCGTACATAAGGAGGCCCATTGGGCTTTCTGGGGCTCTACCTGGGGGAAAGGGACGAACATTCCTTTTGCCCAAGGAGCGCTCCCACTCAGCTGGTGCGGGCCCAATCCTGGCTAGGATGCAGCAGCCAACTTAGGTAGGTGCACCGCTGCTGCATTCTAGACAGGATTGCGCTGTTCAGACATATTTGGGTGGTCTTCCATTCCTTAAATGCTGCTGTTAGCTACTCTCTGTTCTTATCACACTCTCTCTGCATACACCCATATCTTACCTTCATCTGGGTATTCACAGAGCTGTTTTTACATGTTTATTTAAAGACAGTGGTACATTTCAATTCATATCTATGAAAAAGGTAATAACATTACAGTACACACAACTGACCTCAAGAGAAGTCCAGTGTACAGCAAGAATTTAGAAAAATGACTTTAAACTTCATGGATTTTGACTCTATGGAATGGAATGGAATGAATATGGATTTCATATTGCAATCATGTGTATTGCAATGAATATATCCTACAATTCTTCTGTTACATTTGCATGTTGCAAGTAACTTGCAAGAGTTCACCCATCTTCAACAGAAGCATCATGAGGAACAAACAGCCCTCAGTAAAATGGGGGGGGGGATGCAGACAGCTCAATGGGATGGGTCACAGTGCTGGTTGCAAATGACTGTTTCAGGAGTAAATGGACCAACAACTGCATTCTTACTTCTGTGCCTTTGCTGGCTTCTCTGGCTTCTCTAGCTTCTCCGGGTAAGGGATAATCAGGTCAATAGTCGAGTCAGGCTTCTGGAGGAGTGTGCCCAACTTGGTCTTGATCTCCTTGGCTCTGAAGAGAGATTATGAGAAAATACATGAGAGCAGCTATCATTGTGTTCAACAGCAGCTGGGACAAGAAGGACACTCTGAGCAGCAGTGCATTGACGAACTACAGTATTGTCCTGGACAGCTCAGAAGTGTCAGCAGGTGACTTCCACAGGCCCCCAAACTAACTTCATCCCCGAGGCCCCGCACAGAGACGTCTTTGGAGCAAACCGCTTCCCTCAAGGATAATACAGGGGGTCACTAAGGCCATGGTGTACCTGATTTCCCAAGTAGCACTTTGCAATCAAGGACAGCCTGACTGATCAGAGACCCCTCTTACTGATGAAGCAGCTGCACCTGATGAAGCAGCTGCACCACATATTAGTGATCAGATCACTTCCATCCACCACCACCACCATGCACAAGCTAATGGCCCTGTAGAATGTTATTTAATGATCAATTGTTGAATGCCATGCTTTGGAAAGTGGTCGGGACCTCCCCTTCTCCTCCCCAGCTGCAAGAACTGTATACTGATACATTTGCTGTCAGGAAAATCACACAAATCTCCACAGGATTTGCCCCCTTTGAGCTGCTGTCTCTGCAGCAGCAAAAAATGCAAAATAAATGGGGACATCTATTTATTTATTTATTTATTTATTTATTTATTTTGCATTTTTGCTGCTGCAGAGACAGCAGCTCAAATGCTGTCAGCTCAAATGCTCAGCAGCAGCTTTAGGATAAAGCTCCAAGTACTGTCAACTATTTATTGGGGCATTAGGTACATTTCCAGCAGGTTCTCTTCTGCAACGATAGAATCTATAAAAACCCTTATCAATAAATTATGATATTGTGCAAATAATTAATTAATGATTCATGCAAACAATGTAACAACACCAAATATTTTAAACATCATAATTAAAAGAAACAACCCAAACTGTGGTGCTTTCTCCTCCTATTATTTTTTTTTCTTGCTTTGGAGTAAACTTTGCATAGATCAGGTTGCAAACTCCATAATTCTGTTTGACATTATCCTTTGTCAACATTCTTCTCTCCAGGGAACTAACCCTGTTGACAGCTGAACCAATCACAACATCTGGATTCCCTATGTCCCTTAACAGGGAACAGTAGGAGCTTACATTTTAAAAAAGCAAACAAAGAAAACATCCCTGTGTTCCCTCACTCCTCAGCCCCTCCTCTAGATCATAAGCTACTCTGCCAGGTCTGTCCCAAGTCTCCCTATTCCAGCGTTTAAATTGTTGCTGCTGCTGTTGTTTAGTCTCTGAATGCTTACAAGCAGGGAATAAAGGTTTTGTCTCCAGCATTTGTGCTTAGAGGTGTGCAGCCTCAGTACATGGCTATTAGCAATTAGGATATTTATTTATTTATTTTCACATTTTTATACCGCCCTTCCTCCAAGGAGCTCAGAGTGGTGTACATATTTCCTCCCCTCCTTTTTGTCCTCACAACAACCCTGTGAGGTAGGTGGGGCTGAGAGATAGTGACTGGCCCAAGGTCACCCAGGAAGCTTCATGGCTGAGCTGGGATTTGAACCTGGATCTTCCAGGTCTGAGTCCGACTCCCAAACCACTACACCATCCTGTAGTGTAATATTAATATTAAAATATTAATTTAGCCATTGCAGCTAATAGATATTGACTGAGGAACCAAGGTCTGCTTCTAAGCAATGCTGTATAAGGAAAACCTGCTGCTCTCTTTTCCATGTGAGCTTCACACCCCTCATTATAATTTTTTTTTTTTTTTAGGTTTAAACCCACCCACTCCACAAAGAAGTTCTAAAACAGGGGTGGGGAACCTTTTCCCTGGCGAGGGCTGTTTTAAATATTAGAAATTTGCTTGAGGGCCGGCCGTAAGGCCGCCCGCCATTTTTATTTATTTAATTAATTTTTGCCCCCGCCCCCCACCGGCCTCCGGAGGCTCCGCGCTCACCCTCCGAAGCCACCGCCGGGTCCGCGCGTCACCTCCGGTGTACCATGCCGATGAGGGCAAGAGGGCAAGAGCTTGCCCTCATCGGCGTGGTATGCATGTGCGAAATGGCCAACGGCCTGGTGAGAAGGGGTCGAGGCGGCAGCCGGGGAGGACATGCAAAGGCCCTCTCCCGGCCTCCGGAGGTGACGTGCGGACCTGGCGGAGCCTCCAGGGGCCGGTTGGGCGGCCTCCCGGCAATCTCTCCAGGGGCCGGACTGGATGGCCTTGGGGGCCTGATCCGGCCCTGGGGCCGGAGGTTCCCCACTGCTGTTCTAAAATATCCTTGTGGGAAACCAGACCATTTTCTATTTGTCTTCCCTAGACAAGTCATTTTATCAAAGGATGCAACGTATAAAAGTCCTCTTGGAAAGTCTCCCCATTACTCATCATCAACCCGAAAGTCTTCCTTTCTTTCTAGTCCACACACAGGAAATCCCAGCATTCTTAAGACTGACCGTTGTGTTCTTGACTTTTCAGACCCTAGACTCAGAGTCAAAGCCTGACTCAATCAGTCTCTTTGGAGAATGTCAGCAGATGCTAAGGCCGTTTCCATAATCAGTAGTTCCAAGAAATCTATTCACTTGACCTGGGAAAAGCCTTTTTCATAGGCCAAAGGGTGTCTAAATACCCATGCTCCCTTTTGACCGAGGTGTCTCTTGGGTAAGGATACTCTCTCATTATAACTGCACAAAAAGGGTGTGTATCCAAATTGTACCTCCCCGTACCACAATATGAGAAAAATAACTTTATATCCTGAAGGCCATAGAGCACAGAAAAAAATGTACATGAGAAGCTTTAAACAAAACATTTTTGGTAATATTATTTTAGCAGATAATAATTGATTGTCCTTTTTTGCTGGAATTAAAAAAATACTCACTGTTCAGTGTCTGCTGTTATAGTGTATACTAGTATACATTGTATAATGTCTAGTGTTTTATAGTGTCTGGCTATTTTTTACTCACTCCATGGAGTTCTCAGTCCAATCTTCTCAAAACAAACGGAAGCCTTCCCAAGAATAATTAAGGCCTAGTTCTCACTGTGGTGGTAAACTTGTGTCTGAGCTATATCACTTCAGACTGCAGATCTGTTCATACGATTGAATGTTCATCCATACAAACAAACGGCATGCACACAGAAAAGTAGCATGCTAGGTAGAAGGCTAGAATTATTCTCCCTGACATGCTAGTTTTCTATGTGGAGGGCATTTTTTCCCTTTTGTTCAGAGCAGCAGTTAGCCATATGAGCTCTCACCCACTGTCTGAAATGCTAGCGCCAAGAAACAGGTTGACCACTATAGGGAAAAACAAGCCCAAGAAAAGGAATATGCAAGAACACCACACCTACCCTTGAGAAATGAAATCTTATTAAAATCCTTTTGGCCTCTCTTGAAATTCCTCAGATATTTTGGCCTGGGAGAAATAACCCCAAATATCCTGCAAATTTTTATTTAGGCCAAATGTATTGTTTGTCTCTTAAGACACACACCCCTGGAGGTGTCTCTCCTCATTGTCACCAGTGGCCAAGGCTGGTCAAAGGAGAACAAGAACACATGGGTCTGTGAAACCTCTGGTACTACAATGGCCAATTCACATTCTCAACGCTTTTGGACCTTCTTTGTAACTTTGCTTTGCTCTGTTCAAGTTTCATCTTCTAGAGTGTTTTTGCTTTTACCAAGATTTCCTAAGCATTAGTATTTGTTTATCCTAATAGCCAAATTTGCTGTGCCACAGCTGCACTGTGAGGTCATACAAAAGGCTCTAAAAAAAGGCAGAATTGCCCTGCAGTTAATACAGGTGAATTGCCATAAGCATGGGAAGCTTCGCAACCTCAGTAATTGGAAATGATAGTGGATGCTGCAGATGGTGGCTTCCTATGCTCCTTCCTATCCTATGCTCAATGTTCAGTGATCTAGCACACAAGCGTCTCAGACACATGAGGGTGGGCAGGAACATTTCCTACTGGGACATCCCCAGGAAGCCTGCTGAGGGTATTGCACAGCTGGTCCCTATTATATCTGCAATGCGGGGGGGGGGTTGGGAGCACTGAATCAATGATTTGAGGTCATTCAGAAATATCTGAATGAGCACTGAAGGCAAGATCATCAGGAACCTTATCAATTAAAGTGGTATCATGCCTAAATAGATATGACCCCGAGCTGTGTAATGACCAGAGCAACAGACTTAGCCCCAGGAGAGGATCTGATAAAAAAAGTCCCTTGTATGCAGGTATTAACAGCATGAAAACAAGGAATAGCAAACTTAACCTTGGGGCGGCTATCCCAGTTTTCCACTGCTTTACTAGAGCTGTTTTCTTTCAGAGGCTTTAGCAGGCACATATTCTATAGGTGAAGTGCACCCATTGCTACATCTCCATTCCTGGAAATGTTGCACCTGTTGCACCTGTGTAACCAGGGTGGGTCACTGGTGGTCAGCCTCCCAGATGGTAAAAGAATCAGAGCCCCAAGATAGGGAGTAAGCCATCAGTCAGCTGAGAGCCAGAGGCAAACAACATAGTCCAGGCAGGCAAACAGTCAAGTTTTAGAGACATAAACTATTGTAGGGGAGCTGGAGCTTGGTCTGGGAATCTCTTCTCACTATGAGACAAATTGCTTGAACTGAAGAAAGCCATTCTTCCTCAGAGCCAAGTGGACTGCATTGGTTCCCTGGGTCACCTATCCAAGTATTGAGTCAGCTGGCGGGGAGGGACTGCAGTTCTGCCTGTGGGTAACATAGTTCAGCCTGCTGCTGGCCAGGCCCTCAGAACAGAAGCCCCAGCAGGAGGGAACACAGCAGCTGGAGGCAACTAGCTTTGCTCCAGGGCCCAGAGTGGTAGTGGCAGGAGGCAAGACACTGGAGCCTAGCCCTAGAAGTGTTGGTTCAAGGCTACGGCTGCCTAATTGTCTGTTAGAAAAGGGGAGAGGGGATTGCAACTCCCTGACGCAGTGAAGCTCCAAAGAGCCAATGGCAGGCCTACATGGTCCCATGTACAGTATTCCCTTCAGGTCTTCCCCAACTGAGCTACCACATTCAGAGCAGCTGTATATGCTGTAGAACAGGGGTTCTCAAAGTGATGGGTCGCAACCTACCACTTTTTCCAGACGTGTCCGATTTACCTTTAAGGGGGATGGCCAGCCCAAACATCGGCAGTGGTGCTCCAGACTCGCGCCGATCCCAAAATGCTGTTTTCAATGTACCTGGTTGTCCTGCCAGCTCCCCAAAGAGTGGGGGGGGGGCTGTGGCTACCTCCACAGGCCTCCCCAAGGCTCGCGTTGATTGCATTTCGAAGCCCACTTCCGGTTTTCAACGAAAACCAAACAACCAGGTATGTTGAAAACAGCATTTTTTGGTCAGCAGGGACCCTGGAGTGCTGCCTCCAACATCGCCCCGCCCCTTCAAAGACTTACAACTTCCCTGTAGGACTTTGAGAAATGTTGCAGTAGAAGATAGATCAGGAATGCCAGTGGGATGTGATGATATGCGGATTTAATGAATAGAATGTTGGTGATATTTTGGCTTAGTTGGATATTATATGTAGAAAATAGGGAATAGTATGCTAGTAGGATATATTGCTTTGCGCTTGCTATAACTTTACAAAATATGTATTGTTTTTTATGTTAATATATTAATAAAATAATATATAACACAAAAAAAGGAATGCCAGTGGGGAGGGGGCTTAGCAAACAACCGTTCTATACAGCTGTTTTATCCCTCCTGTTGCTTCGGCAAGGAAAAATGACACTGCTTGCAATTAGTAGGGGAAATGGTTCTTCTCTCCACATTCAGAGGAATTTTATCAGGGGGTACAAAGTTTCCTTTGGGCCCCTTCCCTACATATTAATTTGGCTCCTAGGCCCCCCTTGTTTGCTCCAGGGCCCCCTTTTGACCCATTTTTCACCCTGGGCCCGGGTACAAATTACCCCCTTAACCCCCCTCTCAAAGGCCCTGTCTCCACCTACCTGCAGAGGGAAAATCCCATCAGTAGTCACTCATCCTTACCACTAAAGCCACACCTAGGACTTGACTTGCTAGAGACCTTACACACAGGGGCATGTAACATACATAACCCTTTAGAGAGGAAACAACACTTAGAGAGAAGCATATATTTAATATCCCACCACTTCCTGGCAGCCACGTCGCTGGAGCGTGGCGGGAGGGTGGACCGCCGGAGGGTGATGCGCGCAGAAGGGTGACGCGTGCACCTGCGCGCGTCGCCCTCCGGAGGCTCCGACTCTGCCCCTCGCACCTTTCCTGTGTGCGCCTCCGTTGCAGCCGGCTCCGGGGACATCTTCCTTGGCCGACTGTCCTGGGCCTTCTGACGAGGCCCACTGCGTCACAACGTAATTTATAACGTTTTTCGCGCATGCGCAGACCGGGCAGCCTCCAATTGTTGGCACAGCTGGTTTACACAGCTGTCACAGCATGTTTTGGGAGACCTCTGTTAAGAAGATCATCACTGCCAGACTTGTGGTTGTTGTATGAGACCATTCAATGAATATAACTTTGCAAGTTCTGCCATGCTTAAACCCCTGTGCTGTCTCTCAGAACGGACACCACCTACCCTGACGGCCCCTGGGACGCAGGGAAAAACAATGCCAGTAATCTCGTGTCACCTCCGGTTGTCAGCAATCTTTTTTGATTAAGTTTCAACCTTTGTGCATTTCCCCTTGCAGACTCTTCCATATCACTGCAATGCTAAAACTACTTGTCTGAATGTATTTACGCTACTGTAACCCAAATGTCTCTTCATAGGCCATGATTGTAACCCAGGCACCAGTTCTTTTGTGTCACTCATCTGTGTGTTGCATATATCTAAATCTTTGCCATTGTGTACCCTGTCTATGTATACATGCCCCCATTCATAACCAGGAAGCCCTTGCCTCACCCTGGTCAAAGTTGCCAGGGGGATAATTAAATTACTTGAACCTTGCAACACTTGCAACTCAAACCCCATTGGACCATAAATCACACAAAGCACACACTTCTCATTGGTGTAACATTAGGATCTTTTCATTTATTGGTTCACTTTTACAAACTGTTACTGTCCATTGTCATTGGCGGGACGTTTGAATCTAAGATCTCATTGGTTGTTTTCATGCAATTTCTTTGGATTCTTCTGTACATTGGCTCCCCTTTCAAATGCATTCTCATGTACAATACTATCCATGGTTCCAAGTGTAATTCTAAATGTATACAAGTTTCTGTCTTTCCTCTGTAGTTTACACAACTTGCTGCGGTCATTTTGTGTCCTTTGCTAGCAGGACCTACCTTTAGAACCAGTACTACGTTTTACCATCTTTTGAGCTCTCTTTTGGGCACCCCCGCATTTGCGGCCCTTTTCTTTTCTTCCCGTGGCCGAAGCACAACGTGACCTTTCATTCTGCCCACCGGGCACCGAGCTGAAATCACTTGAACTCATTTGTACCCCTGGGGTGCAAACAACATTTAGGTGCAGGATGGTCGTGCAGGGTTGTTGCACATTTCTCCAATCACCTCCCCCCCACCCCCAAGATTCCCAATGCATGTTTTTGCCCTGCTCCCATTGGGGACCCTGAGTTTTCTCTTTCAGAAGAGAAAGAGTTCCTGAACAAAGATTCGCAGTGCTCAAAAATTTGAGAGATCCACGGTGTTTCTAGTTCCTGCAGAGGTAGTAGAATAAACCTGTGTTTGGGTTGTACCATTTCAGATTGTAGGTTGGGGGCTCACATGAATAAACACTTCTCCATACAAATAAAATCCACCACACAGAAAACTAGATAACCCCTTCCTCCAGTACCTCAGTCCCAATCCAGTTTCTCCTTTCTATAGCTCCTCTTACAAAAGGAAAAGTGTGAGATACTATCATCATCATTGATCTCCCAGTGTATTGTCGAGTTTGACCCGGAAGTTGTTCATTTAAGAAACACGGTTACTGCCCGTGAGAACCTCCATAACAGTGGCACTAACTGGACGCACATAGGAGCCTGAGCTTTGCATGCTTCCTTAGTTCCACCATCATGTAAATAGGATTAAAGAGCCCACTGCAAAGCAGCAAGTTCACTTCAAGGTGGTGCCAAACACTTGATGAAGCCGCTGTCAGAACAAAAAGCCATGGTTTACAAAACAAACTGTCAAAAATTAGACAAGACAAATGCCCAGACAATAAATGCCTGAAACCAAACTTGTGGACATCCTGTGTTAATCCATCCCATGATCCAAAAGGGGTCCAAAGAGGGGTGGTTTTAGGGGGAGGTTCTGCAAAAATAATTTGCATTCACAATGCAAGGACAGACAAATGAATAAAAAGTTGCACAATAGAGCAAACTGATGGCTCTTCCCCCCCGACCCCACCCCCCGTGTAAGGTTGCATTCACACTAGCTTGTTTTCCAAGATATGGTTCAGGAACAACTGGCGTGTCACTAAATTGTGAGTGGAATCGCACAAAAAGACTTGGGTCAGCAGCCGGCACGGATCCTGGAGCTAATTGTCCATGTGGCTAATCATAACACAAGGACAGCTTCTTCCTTGTGGGCTTTGGGAAATTATCTGTCCCCACAACTGGGCTGTGGGCTTGACTGTTTGAATTTAAATGGTGACTTAAAAACATAGAAAAGGAACCCGTCCAAGCAGCGGACTCAGAAGCTTAGCAGTTTTAGCCTCCAATTTTTGTCATCTGAAGGCAAAAAGTGTCACAAGCTTTTTGAATAAGCTTCATTTCCTCTTGTTTTAAGTGACAAACCATGTGGCTATTTATTGACTGTTTATAAATCTTTATGCTTGTGTTATCTTTGGATTGCTGTTCAGTCTAATCTGAGCCTTTGATGAAAACCAGGCTTTATCTAAGATCGATGATGCTTTGCCCAGAATGCTTTCATGTTAAGGCCCCTGCTTTAGCTGATTTTAATCAGTGTTTCTGTTGTCATGGCCTGTGGCTAATAAAAGCCTATCTACACTACCAATTTGCTTTCTTTAATTACAACATCACTAGGAATCCAAAAGGGTTGCTGTCAAGGGAGGCTGGAATTGAAGGATGACGAGCACCAGCATCAGGTGTTGACACAGAGCAGGTGGATGATGAAGCAGGAGAGAGGGCAAAGTTAGGCCAGAGGTGCGTTAATATTTGGGCCTAATTGTCACTCAAGTGGTAACACCCGTGTCTGGGCTGTGTCACTGTCAGGCTGCACGTGGGGGTGCATTCACTTGAACACTTGCTCGTACAAAGAAGAAGGAAAACAACCGTCCATGTAGGAAACGAGAACATCAGGGAGAATGCTAAGGCAGAAGAACCATTTTCATTGACACACAATAGGATCTCTGTGTCTGTACTTTTAAATTATTGATTTTATATTATCAAACAATAAAGCAGTATTGCTTTAAATATTGCCAACAAACATATCAATACTAGTGCATCTGATCTTTTACTCTGTGGATGTGTGTGTACTGTACGTTATTCCTTTTAACTCTTTCCTAATACAGGTACCTCATCTTCCACTTATACATAGGCTTACCAGATCTCCAACCGGGACAGAGTGCTAGACCTTTAGGAGAAGGAATGTGGGCAGGTGTAGCTTGTTAAGTCCTAGAGCACAACCCTAGGCATGTCTACTCAGAAGCAAGCCCCACTGAACACAATGGAGCTTGCTTCTGAGTAGACATGCCTAGGATTGTGCTCTAGGACTTAACAAGCTACACCTGCCCACATTCCTTCTCCTAAAAGGTCTAGCACTCTGTCCCGGTTGGAGATCTGGTAAGCCTACTTATACACCATGTACCTACTTTGTTCCAACTTACATTGTAAAATCTAACTGCTTTCTCAAAATGCAACAATGCGCTTTTCTGTACGGTGGGGAAATTTACTTTCTGAAGTTGAGGAGGTGGTATGGTACAGTGGCTAAGACTGTCAATGGGAATGCCCATTGTTCAGCCCTCACCTCGGCCACAAATTCACCGGGTGGCCTTAAGCAAGCCACTTATATCTTAGTCTTGACTCCCACCCTCTCCATAGGATGAAGACAGAACCTTTAGCCAAGGAACATAACCCTCCTCACTTTGGTGGAGGGTTATGTGCCTTTGCTATGTGTGCAAAGGTTATGTGTGCCTTTGCCACTTTGGTACCCAATCAGCAAACCATAGGACAGGGGTGGCCAAACCGTGGCTCACGAGCCACATGCGGCTCTTTGACATATCATGTGTGGCTCACGGAAATATGTTGGCTGAGCTCCTTTTTGCATCACGATATAAAAGTAAATAAACAAATTTCAAGCTTTATAATTATTTACTGGCCACTGGGTATAAACTGAGAGTCCATCGGACTGAAATGTAAGTTTGATGTTCATGGTGAGTAAATATATTTAAGAATTTAAATGCTTCTTAAATATCGCAGCTTTCAAACATCTCCCTTGCGTCTCTCAAACATTTGAGGTTTATTCTATGTAAGCTCATAAGCAGGTTTGACCACCCCTGCCATAGAAGAATCTCTCCAATGTCTCTCTTCTTTCCCACACCTTCTGGCTTGTCTCTCTTCTGCTCTTTTCTTTCTCTTCCCTCACTTGCTCAATTGTCTTTCTTTTTCACTACTTTATCTGCCTTGATTCTTTTTGTTCCATATCCACATGGTGCATGTGCTGCAGCTTGTGGCAAGGTTTCCCCACCACAATACAAGATAGTAGGCCAGTTTGGACAATATAGATAGCTAGGCCCCTCTATCGTGTGAGGACTGAGTGCAAACGCATCATGCTTCCCCACCATGCGCACCGTTTTGCTGCCACATAATCATGTGCAGAGGTTGAACATCCAAACCGCTTCACATTGCACAATTTAAATGCTACTTTAAAACAGTATTTAAATAGTGTGGTGAGGGATTCTTTGGACATTGTGTATGAAGTGGTGGGACAGCATGCCAGCTCCTCCCCCTCCCCCATGATTTGGAAGGCCAGTCAAGAGGTATTATCTGAACTGTCTCAAGGGTTAACTGGACAAGGTTATCACCAGTATTTTGGAGGTAAAAAAAGGTAAAGGTGACCCCTGACAATTAAGTCCAATTGTGTCCGACTCTAGGGTGTGGTGCTCATCCCCATTTCAAAGCCGAAGAGCCAGCATTGTCAGAAGACGCCTCTGTGGTCATGTGGCCAGCATGACTCTCCTTGCGGCAGCGCGTAGCATGCGGCTGGAACACGGAGCGCTGTTTACCTTCCCGCAATTTATCTACTCACATTAACATGCTTTGGAACTGCTGACTATTGCACATTCACAAGCACCACATAAATGCTAAGAATATGAAGCTGTCCAAAGTTCCCCCTATCCCATGAAATTAGCTTGCTGTTTACCTCATGATGTAGAACTGTTCCCTCATGTAGTACAAAACAATTGCACCCATTTTCATCTAACAAATCCCGAAAGGCATGCACTTTTACTCAAAAATCCAGTCTAATTCAGCAGTGCATAAGCCCTATAAAGCCAAAGTAGAGGCTGTGCACAGCAAATCTTGAAGATTATTTTCCCACTGCCTTCTGCTGAATCTAACAACACACACAACAAGATAGAGGTTCCTATTAAATAACAAAATGACTGGTAACCCCCTCACGGTACTTCTGATAAGAAGCCCTAGGCTAAACTCATTTTTAAATGACAATCCTTAGCATTTGTCCAGTGCAGTGGTCTTCAACCTTTTTCATGCCATGACCCCCCCCAATAAATAAAAAGTATGAGGCTGGGGACCCGCCATTGATCCTGCCTCCCGCCCAGGACCAGATCCTGTTACCACCCCTAATCTGGCACTGGCAGCCTCGCCCTGCCGAGCTCGCCCAGCCCGCACCACCAGCGGCAGGGTCATTCCGGAACAGGAGAACTGAACCACAGTTCCCCACCGCCTCCCCAGCAAATTGAAGGAGAAGAAGGAGGTGGGTGAAATCCCTGTGGAAGCCCCCCAGCAGGTCCTCCCCCCAGCATTACCCCCAGCTGCCATTTGGGTTCCCGTAAGTTGCTACGACCAAGGTTGAAGAACGGTGCTTTAGACTCTAAAGTTTAGAGGCCATAAGTCAGCCAAAGTGCCAGAAGAAGCCTCCACTTTCTTTTGTCAAAGGAGTTCAAGAGGTTTGTTCTCATGGGGACCTCTGTAGTTACTATAAGCTGCCTATAAAAACTGTATACAGTACACTAGGATCTCATGTCTTGTCTTCAGGCGGTTAGTCCCACAGATACTGATTTCAGCATTATCCTTATATTGTAGGTGGCAGACTAAGGCTGCAATCCTCCTATACACACTTACCTGGGAGTAAATCCCATTAAACTCAGTGGGATTTACTTCTGAGTAGACATGCCTAGGGTTGCACTGTGAAGTCTGGGGAATAGTAGCTTTCCTAAGACCACCTTGCAAACTGAGGGCCAAACTGAAAGTTTCAGTGTCTGACTGGTGTGCAGAATCGGGTTTGCCATCAGATCCATATAAATTGGGATGGGGCGGGGGCAATTTCAAGCACGGCTGCTGCGTAAGAGTGAGAACTAGACCCCCCCCTCCATTCCTCCTGAAATTTCTTCAGGACATTTTTCTCTCAGTGGGGGCCTGAGAGTGAATGAGAGAGACCCCGCCAGGAGGAAAAACAGCTTTAAAGTACAGGTTGAATATCCCTTATCTGGACTGCTTGGGACAAAACGTTGTCTGGATTTCAGATTTGTCTGGATTTTGGAATATTTGCATAAATATAATGAGCAATCTTGGGGATGGGACCCAAGTCTAAACATGAAATTCATTTATGTCTCATTTATACACATAGCCTGAAGGTAATTTTATGCAATATTTTTAATAATTTTGTGCCCCAGCAATCCTTGCGCTATGCCAGCCAGGTGCTGGAAAAAGCTTTTTTTTTTTTTTTAATGTCATTGCCCCCCAAATGTCTGGATTTTGGATGTCTGGATAAGGGGTAATCAACCTATATGTGGTTTTGGGTGGGGAAGCATCAGCCAGGGGACGTCTCTGCTCATCATGCCTCCCACCCCACCTGTTTGGAATCAACAGACCGGGACTGAGGACCCAATCCTAGCCAACTTTCCAGCACCGATGCAGCCATGCCACCAGGGTATGTGCTGCATTCTGCTGTGGGGGTCGGTCAGCCATTGAGGCCTCCTCAAGGTAAGGGAACAATGTCTGCACTGCATCAGCGCTGGAAAGTTGGATAGGATTGGGCCCCAAGTCATCCCACATTATGTCTGAGATAATATTTGAACCAAGGACTTTTCCAGCTCACAGTTCACGCTTCTCCATTATTTACACCACATCAGTTCTATGGCAAGTTTCACATCTATCAGAAGAACAGATCATCTTTATAAATTCAAATCTGATCTAGCTTTCTCGTCTCTGACACTGCAGGAAATCAGTGAATCAGCTGGGTTTCTAATCAGCCTGATCCGGCACATGTTTTTTCCCCCCGCAGCAAGTTCCATTCCGTTCGATGGTACTTAACTCCCTCATAAGTGTGTTTAGGACTGCAGCCTTCATTTCTCTCCTCCTGTGTTTATTGAATTTATTTGAAATCATCCTGAATTTAAATACTGTGGGCACAATCCCCAATGGGTGATATAAAAGAACACAGCAGAGGAACTTTCTGGTGTGTTGTGCGCAATATTCTTTTGCCAGACCGGTCTTAATTCTAAGAAACCTTTTCTTCACTTTGTCCATACACAGGCTAAATGGTGCCCTTCATTCCATCATCACCCCCTTCATCCCATCATCACCCCCTTCATCCCTCTCTTTGAAACAGGTAACCCTGTTCTCTCACCTTTCCAGGCATGTGTGGGGCAAGGCTGCTAGTCCTTTGCACATCTTGCTGTGTGGTTATGATGTCCTTGATGCCAGGAAAATTGTGTGTGGTTGTGAGAGAGAGAAGACTGTGCCTTCGTCTGCAAGACAGCCGGCTTCTTTTCAGGAATATATACAGAGGCTGCCTTGAATCCTGGCCAGCCCCTTTGGCCAATCACAGCCAATGTCATGTTTCCGAGCAAAAGAGCAGTAGCCAGACAGCCGCGGACCTTTGTCAGGAGAGTGACTTTCCTTCTCTCTCTCTCTCTCTCTCTCTCTCGCATTTCACAAGTTAGCTGCTGTTAATGGATCAGTTCACTGAAACAGATTAGTAAGGTGGCTTCAAGACTGTTTAGGGTGGGGGTGCCATCTTTTAACCTTACAAATTATAAACTGTCTTGGCTTTCACTGTATCTATGAGGAGGCAACATTAGTAGATGTATTGAGAACACAGTCAAGTCATGGCTGTCTAACCCCATTGTCTTAATTATTTAATGCGCACAATAGAAATAGGAGAAAGTGGTGTTATTTGTTTTTATTCCAAATTTTCCCAATTTTTATCAATTGTAACTGCTTTAAAATGTACTAGGTAGGTGGTATAGGTTGTACAGTGTCAGCAGATGAAGAATGATGCAAAATTTATTTTGCCGTAGATTTCTTTTAGCAGAAAGTAGTGTTATGTGTTTTATTTCATTATCACTATTTTCTCCTGCCCCAACGAATGGAAAGTCAGGGGATTTTATCAGAAACAACATCATAAACTTACATAAATAATGGGTTATGTGAAAGTTGATAGGGCAAGTGGTGTGACTCTGAGGTCCTTGAAGTCTGGGCCTGAAGAAAGCCTGAATGCCCAGTTAAGTGGAGGGGGCACCGTGTTTGTTTTCCTCTCCTGAGGTTCTGTTCCTGTCTACCTCTCCATAGTTGTGACTCAAGTGTTGAAAGGGATCAGTACAATTTTCCAGCCCTGGAAAGAAAGCAGAGGAGCTGCCTCCACCATTTATATCTGTCCATAATAAGATTACTATTACAGGACAGAGGCAGCCCCAGACCTTTGGGCAACTGAGGCGGGGTGCCAAATGCTGCCTTGCCCATCACTGCCTGCACACCTGCCCCCTTAAGCCTGGGACACACCAACTATGTTGGGGTGCATTGCATCCCGGTGCGGTGTCAGAGTAGCCACCACAATGCACCCTGTCTACACTGAAGGACGCTGGAGAAGTGTAAGATGTCCAGCCCCGCCCCCTGCTCTCTGTTACAGAGCTCTCTGTTAGCCAATCAGAATAGTCTTTTCAGACTCAATTCTCATTGGCCAACGTGTTGCTCTGCGTTTTGCCCCCACAGCAACAAACGTGGCCTCTCATTGGTCGAAGTTCAATTTTTCCAACTTTGCTCACACCCCAATGCAGGAGAGCCAAACTCTCCTGCATTGTGGTGTGATCTGACAAAAGAGAAGACATGCTGAGATTTGAGCCGCATGCGGACGCAATGTACCGCGACATGGCTGGTGGGACTCGGGCTTTATGCTGCTGCCTCTTCCACTACTAGTGTCTGGCTCAGCAGGAGAACTTGAATAGCACCGCTCCATTCTGCTCCTTGGGGTGCTGAATTTGAAGAGGATAGAGCTAAAGAGGAAGTTAAGTGGGGTCGTTGCTTGGGAGACTGCTGCCGCTGACGGATCTTGCGAAGGCACTGTGAGTGTGGAGTGTGTGGAATCAGCTGGCAAGATGGATGACACCTTGAGAACCGACTGAGGAAGACCTGTGGCTGCTGTGAAAAGTCTGGAAGGCAGAAGCACAGCCAGGACATGGCTGCACTTTGAAAGGAAACAGCATCTGGGAATTGAGTGTTCTATGTTCTCATAGAACAATACTTTAAAAAAAAACCATTTGAAAAAAAATGGGGTTTAGAATTGCCTGCCTATGTAAACCATCTTGAGCCTGTAAAGAAAAGGTGGTATATAAATAATACCATAATAATAATATGGAGGAGACAACTAAAATATCTCCCAGGATATTCCCCCCCAGCACTCTCCTCCACTTCCTCTTCCACTGTTACCCTCTTCATTTTCAAATCCACTAAAGGAGAGGAAGAGGAGTAGTGGAAGAAGCAAAGGCAGCAGTCTCCACCTCCCACTAATCTGGTACCTGAGGCAACTATCTCAAACTGCCTAATGGACAGGCCAGCCCTGCTTGAGGAACCAAGGGCTATCTGGCACTTAGTGTACATTTATTTATTTATTTTTCACATTTTTATACCACTCTTCCTCCAAGGAGCTCAGAGTGATGTACATATTTCCTCCCCTCCTTTTTGTCCTCACAACAACCCTGTGAGGTAGGTGGGGCTGAGAGATAGTGACTGGCCCAAGGTCACCCAGGAAGCTTCGTGGCTGAGCGGGGATTTGAACCTGGATCTTCCAGGTCTAAGTCCAACTCCCAAACCACTACACCAGGATGGCGTTTTGTTTTGTTTAGTTTTGTGGAAAGGAAATGTGCCTACATTTGAGGGCAGCTGTCCCCCCATGCATGCATGTTCATCCTTAGGTGCTCCTGTAACTCACCATCCTTAGCCACTACAATTGCCAGTATAATCACAATCTAAAGTAGTGCTAGAGAGCCAGTTATAGCCCTGGCTCAAATTCAGTTTAGCCGTGCCCTCACCCCAAAACCAATAATCCTTTACATACTACTTTCTGACTGTTCAAAGTGATTCACACATTATCTTGATGTAATCTTTAGAACAACCCTGTAAGGTAGGTAATTATGATTACACCCATACTGCAGCTGGAGAGCTGAGGCTGAAAGGGAGCGACTTGCTTAAGACTACGTAGCAAACTCATGGCCGAAGCAAGATTTAGTCTTCCTGATGTTTACCTGTGTCTATTCGACACTATACCACAGCAAATGGGTTTAGGTAAGTCACAATCACCCAGTTTCATATCCCCCACGCCACCAGTACAAAAGGAATAAAAGTGAGAGTAAATCTTCAGTCCTATACATAAGCCTAGGATTAAGCCTCCCTCAACTTACTTCTGAGTAAACAAGCACATGACTGTGCTGTACGACTGCCAGCACTATGCCCCACTGAATTTGGCAATGCTTGCTTGTAAATAAGGCTGCTTAGGATAGTGCCGAAACACGACATTGCAAATTAATCAGAAGTCTAGTCCTTCCCCACCAGACTGAATACGCCAGTGTATTTATGGATTGGTGGTTCTTTCTTTACCATGAGAGTTTTTTTTCAGCATCTTCACAATGAAATAGTCATTATGAGAATGCAATCTATCAATTTCTCAGTGAATTATGTCTTCTTGCTGGAGAACTGCAGTGTTTTGTAATTTTCTTTGAAAATTTTTCTGTCTTGCACCCCCCCTCACTAGAACAGTTCTGCTCCCTCTCTTTAAAAAAAGAGTGTGTCCTCCGATGTGAAAAAAAATGCGCGAGAGCAACTACTGCGCTTAGCATAATCCTCTTAGAAATGTTCTTGCACGAGCCCCCATTGAAGTGAAAGAGGCTGTATAAAAGCACTTTAGTTCCCCTATCGATATTGCCCTTTATGATTACTTCTTGATGAGGAGAGGTGGAGAGGAGTTTGTTTTGTTTCTTGCATTAGAGAGTCACAGGCTTCCATTGTATGTAGCCACAGTAGCATGGGAGCAGCTCCTTGGCGGCGCAGTCCTACAACCCCAATGTGGGTGGACTTGATCATTTGAATCTTTCCACCTTTTGCAAGTGGCCCTACCCATCTGATTGCTGCATTTAACGTGCATCTCAAAACAGCAGAGTATCACACCATGGAGAAATGGCTGTCACTTGTATGGCTCTGGGTGAAAGAGGCTTTATTAAAACAGGGTTCTGAACCAATTCTGTAGACACTTGGAACAACAAGATTTGGACATTAGCAAAACAGTGTCAAGCAACCAAAGATCAGCACCCAAGACCCATGTCTGCAGACAAGGCACTGTGGCAGGAAGTAGATGACACTTACTGAGTGTTGCCTAACATCCTCTGCCATCGTAGCAAAAAGGCCTCCTGCAACCTTAACAGTATACCTTGGCTGTTGTGAGGGCAACCAGAGAGCTTACATTCGGCAGAGGAGGTGCAGATGACAGCCAAGTTGCCCAGATGATGTGGTTGGCATCAGCTCCCTTCCCATGGCAATAGAAGTCCTGTGACAAGGCAGGAGCCCTCAGGGTGCAGCCACAGCTAGCCAAGCGGTATTTGAATGGGGATGCAGGATTGGGCCAAGGAGGGCACACACACAGCTGAAGTCAAGCCCAGGGAGGAGGAGAACGACAGCTACACTAGGACCTTCTAACCTGTTTCCCTGCTAATCTGAGGCCCAGGACAGAATGAGTTGGTGAGCACAGCAACTATTGTCACTGGCTGAACTCAGGAGGGACAAGGTGGAATCCTAGCCCCTTACAGGCAACTTAAAATCACAGAAAAATCAAGGTTGTTATCACATTACTTTCAGATTCTTTTCTTAGGCCCATATCTTTGAGATTTGCAATAGAATTCAGTCAGAAAGAACTTTCCCTTAACCAAACATTCAATTACTGTACAATGCTTTAAAAAAGTCACTTTATGAAACTTATCTTACAACCAAGTTTATTAGCATGGAGTATGATTTCCTCCATTTGTCATACCCACATTCATATAAAACAATGCAAACCAAAAACAAACAGCTCTTGCCAAGTGCACCTTTACTGTTGCAAAGGCAGCCCAGGGCAGAAGTTCAAACGGCAACCCTAATACTTGCTGACTGAAAGAACCAGTCTCTACAGGGCAGGAATGGATTGCCTGCTGACCACAATCATTCCTGTCTGTAACTAACAACAAAAGTGGGTTCTCTGTAGCAAACAACATCCTTTTTCCTTTTCCAGAATGACTTCTGTTCACTTTGGTGAATGGCCTGTGCCTCAGTAAAGCAGCAAAGTCCTTCAAGCAGTCGGAGCAATGCTTATGCCAGATGTCTTTCTGGAAGCAAATTCAATGCAATTCCTGTTTCTCAAGTCATATTTCCATAGGAAAGATGTCCACACTTCCACTTGGAAATGTTGGCACAATAATGCAGGTTCTGTGACCCCAAAGTATAAGTGCCCAAATGGCAGATCCAAATAATGCCAGCCCATCCTGTCAGTGGCCATCTGGTTGCTGCCTCAGCACAGCAGAAGCCCTTCCTTTGCAGCCAGGCGCTGCCGATGGATTTTATCTTGCTGCAGCTCCTCGTGGTTTGGGTGCCAGAGCTTCAAGATGATTCTTTCAATATTGAGAGCGTAGACGGTGTGAGCAGGGACCACTTCTCGGTGGACCTGCAAGTTACACATAAAGAAATATATATTAGTAACAAATTCTACACTTAAAAACACAAACTGTAGCCGGCACTATTTGTCTAATCTTTATGCTTAACCGTCCTCTATAGATTGTATTGCTCTTGTGGTGGTGAAGCCTTACAAACAGATACAGCAGGGAGGGAGAAAGAAAAAGACTTTTGAGTCCTGTGGTGGTGAAGCACATTCAGACTCCTAAGAAAACTGGCGGGGGGGGGGGGAATGCCCCTCTGGCACTAATGGCAACATGGGAGCATAGCCTAGTTGTTATAGCAGCTGGGCCAATGCTCCTCATCCCGTTGCTCTGGCTGCCTCCTCTTTGCTCACCTGAACAGCCACTAGTTGGGTGGCTTTGTCTGAGCCTTCCTCCAGCTTGGGTGAGGCATCCATCACCCCCACACAGATAGGGAAAGAGAGAGAGGAGAGAAGGGGGAGGGGGAGAGGAGCAGCATGCCTTAAAGCCAGAGGGTGGGAAAAGTGTCCACTGACTGGGTAGCTAGGTGGGGAGAAAGGTGTGTGCGCATGGACTGGAATTTGGCCCAACATATTGGCTGCAGACCGCAAGTAATCATTTACTACTTTTGTAGTATGTACCAAATATGTACCAGGTCAATGTTTCCCAAATGTTTATTACCTGGTGAAACTTTTTTCTGGATGAAAACTGGATGCCTGTTTCACTCTTACATATAGGTTTTGGTGATAAGCTCCCAAGATAATGGTCAGGCATCTTCACTGCCACAGTGGGATATTGCATGTGCTTCCTGGGCAACTGTGATGCTCCTAAGATTGCCCTGCACCTAAAAACTACAGTGCCAGCTAGGTCAGGGTATCCCATGTATCCTGCTCCTGGGATGACGTCACAGTTAGGACCGTCCTTCTAATAGGCCCTGATAGGCATATTAGAGGCATTGCCTGGCTGCTTACCTGGCAGTGGTGATGCCCGGATCACCCCACTGCTATTGCTACCGTCCTCCTCCCTCTGCCATTTAAAAAGGCAGAGAGGGTCAGGGAGGGCAGAAATGGAAAGAAGCTCTAGACAGCCAGTCTTCACTCTTCTCCCCCTTTGCCTTCCCTCCTCTACCCTCTCCGCCTTTTCAAATGGCAGACAGGGAGGAATGGAGGACAGGGGTCCCTTCGGGGAGAAAGGCGGGATAAAAATACTGTAAATAAATAAGATGGCGGCAGCAGCATTGGAGTGATTAAGGTGTTACCTTAATGTAGGAAGAAGAGTCGCAGTGGCAAGAAGAAGAGGAAGTGGTAAGCAGAAGTGTGTGCATACAATCTGAGGGTTTCGTGGGGGTGGGAGAGGACGCGATGCTGGGGGTGAACCAGTGGCAGCAGGGCATAGGTGGAAAAAAAATTGTACAGAGCCAGTGGGAGGGCAGTGTCAGACCTTGTCTGGATTGAGGCAGGCCTGGTCATTGCCTATTTACAGACAGGTATGTGTGTGTATGTGTGTGCTTGTGCACGTGTGCATGCATAGCTGCGGTCAAGTGCTGCATTCTTCCCCATTCTGAAGGCCACAGACTAGTAGATGCATCCCAATATCGTACTTAATTTTTCAAGACAGACTTCAGTCCCTTTTACGGTACAGTGTTTTGGAAACACTTTTTATAAAGAGCCCCTCTTAAAAGCACAACGTTTTGGAATCACTGTATATTGGAATGTGGTATGCTTTATGCAATAAGCACACCTGTACAACTGGGTCTTGGAGATGTCTTTCCCATTCCACCCCCTTTAAGGCTTGATATTCATTGGAAAATGGCAGGGCAAGGTATAAACATCTCTAAGGACAGAGCAGGAAAACGGTCTGTCTAGTGACAGTGTCTGTCCACTAAACTAAATCTAAACATGTACTGGATTAAATGCCACATACAACCCAGAAGTACATACATGCACGTGTGCATGCAGAAGGAGAGCACTCCCCCCCCCACAAAGTTATTTATGTTGGTTTTCTTGCTAGAAAAAACCTTCTTCAAGCAAAGCTAGTTAATAGAATAGGAAAGTTACCTGAAGTGCCTCAAAGAGGTCATACATATTCACACGTGGCAGAGTGGCTGGCGCAGTGTCCCCAGAACATGCAAGAAGGAGGGCTGCTTGCTGCTCAGCATCATCAGGAGGTGGGTGGGAAGCAAGGTTTTGACCAGGAGGAGGAGCTAGGCAGGTTGGTGGGCTAGAAAAAAAAAAACACAACAGAAAGATGGAGAGAGAATAGGATCCAACATTCCAACATTGGAAGAGCAGGGGTGCCAGTTTGATTCTCTTCCTCAGTGCTGGCCTAGACTTTGTCACACTGATGCTGTTGAAACCACAGCTGCTCCTCATCTTAGATGCAGTTGGTTTGCGCGAATTCAATCACGCGGTTGGCAAACAAAAAACCAACCAACCAACAAAAAACCCAGAGAAAAGCAGCAATTTAAATAGTGCAGGCGATTCTGCCTACCATTCCACTTACGAAATACATACCTGAGAGTGAGCATGAGATCAAAAATGAAGTTGCTGTTCCCTCAGTCCCACCTGTCTTGTGTAATTTTTAAAGCAACAGTATGTATTTTCCAGATGCAAGGGATTTTCAAGGCAATTTTGAGTATACAGTACGTGCTTTTAGGCTTACACGATGACTCTGGAACATAACCCTCGCGTAAGATGAGGGGCAACTGTATTTCAGACTTTTGGGAGAAACTGGGATCAGTTTGAGGCTTTTTATCAGTTTGTCTTAGCCTCATTCTAGTTATTTGGGGCATTAAACATAATGGGGGTTCCTGTGAAACAGTTACAACAGTTGTAGGATATAATTATTACAGGTCACCTTTTACCTGCAGCTCTTCACATGGCAGATGTTAAACGAGAAACAAGCTTGGATGCGACAATGTGATCAGTTTTTCAACAAGTTCTGGAAACTAGACTGAACACATTTACATGAGGCTGTCTTATTCTGAATTAGACCAATCGTTCCATCTGGCGCCGTACTGTCTACACCAGGGGCGGGGAACCTTTTCCCTGGCGAGGGCCGTTTTAAATATTAGAAATTTGCTTGAGGGCCGGCCGTAAGGCCGGGCACCATTTTTATCTATTTAATTAATTTTTGCCCCCGCCCCCCATCGGCCTCTGGAGGCTCCGCGCTCACTGTCCAAAGCGTCACCTCCGGCATACCATGCCGATGAGGGCAAGAGGGCAAGAGCTTGCCCTCACTGGCGTGGTACACATGTGCGAAATGGCCAATGGCCTGGTGAGAAGGGGTCGAGGCGGCGGCCAGGGAGGACATGCAAAGGCCCTCTCCCGGCCTCTGGAGGTGACGCGCGGACCCGGCGGAGCCTCCAGGGGCCGGTTGGGTGGCCTCCCAGCAATCTCTCCAGGGGCCGGACTGGATGGCCTCGGGGGCCTGAGGTTCCCCACCGCTGGTCTACACTGACAGGCAGCGAGATTCCAGGATTTCAGAAGGGCTTTTCCAGCCCTACGTGAAGATGCCAGGAACTGAACGTGATCCCTCCCGCATGAAAAGTAACTGAACTACAATCCCTTTCTTGATCTAGCAGTGAACAAAGGAGGCATTTGTACATCAGTTGGCTGACATTCTTTGAAGGCTTGTGACAGGTGTCTTTTCTTAGTGGTTACAGTATCCATATTGATAATGATCTTGTTATAAGCAATATAAATTCTTAAAATAATTTCTAAAAATAAATATGACTTGTTTCTACAGGTCTGAAGACAAATGACTAGTATCACAGAACTGTGCACTATATCCCTGAGCAGTACCAGGCTATCATGGTCCCATACTGTCTCAAAACAAAATGTTACATATGAAGAAACATATTGCATTTCTTCCTCTCTCTTGTTGCCTTCCATCTGTGGAACTCATTACACAACAAAATGTTCAATTCCTGTCCCTTCCTCTTTTCAAAAAGCACCTCAACTACCATATATTTCAGCTACCCTATACTTGAGTTTTCATTGGATAATGTTATTGATCTCCACTGCCTCCTCCAGTTTTCCTTCCTTTTTCATTATGTGTTGTGTATTTTAAGATTACTATCAGTGGACAAGGTTTTGTTTTCATCTTTTGTATGGCATCTGGTTTGCTTTATGATTAATAGTATTTATTAAATGTCATGAGTTCCTATTGGTTCTCATATATTTAATAGCACTGAGCAGAATGAAAATGTATTTGTTCACTATTATTGTTGAAAAGTGCTTTCAATAAGTGCTCCCTCAAAACATCATTTTTAATCCAACTCTTGGACGATAACAACAGCTCAGACAGAGCCAAGAAAACTGCTCAATTCTGACTTTTTAAGGTTCCAGGGAACTGTGGGATCCCAGAGGCAGCCCTCAAGGCACAGGCTGGGAAGGTTCCACAGTCTTGGGAGCCCACAGTTCTGTGGACCCCCCAAGCTTGCCCGATAAATCTCAGAGAGAATCTACCCCATCTGAATCATCTATATTGTTCCCATTATCAACTCTACCTACCGGTAAGCTTATGTACGTGTAACTGAAACAATCACATATGCTTCCTCTGTTTACCCTGCCTCTACCCCCTTCCTTTCGCTGTTGTTCTCCTTGTGTCAATTTCTAGATTGTAAGCCCCTCGGGGCAGGGACCTGTCTTCACTTTCTGTGTAAAGCACCATGTATAATGATGGCACTATAAATGAATGAATGAATGAATAAATAAATAAAGGACTGAGTCCAGGTCCAGACCCTCTGTAAGCCTTCCTGTTACCCCATGTGATTCTAAAAACCATGTCCCAGCCCTGCCTATAGTCACATGGGCTAGAGAACGTACAAAATCAATAAAGGGACCTAATCCTTTATAGATAATTCAGGTAGTGTCACATCCCTGAGCTTATCAACAGAGGGGTAGCCAGGCGCTCCTGCTACTGGGGCGGAAAACCCCGACGCCCCCCAAGCTAATTAGCATAACCATTTGCATAATAAGTTTCGGTTTTAATAAGGTTTTTTTTCCGCTGTTTTTAAAGGGGATTTTTAGCGCTAGCGGGGCTTCTAATAGTTTATGTATGCTTTGCGCAACTTATCTTGTGTACTGTGACCCTCCCGCGACAATCTCCAGGGGCACAGACGATCTTCCGGGGCACAGATCGCTCCTCTGCTGCTCTGCTGCCCCTGGCGCAAACTCTGTAAAGCGCCCAAGAGCGCTTTGCAGAGTTCACGCATGCGCAGAATGTCGATTGGAAACATCGCCGCTCTGCGCATGCATGAACTCTGCAAAGCGCTCCTGGGCACTTTACAGAGTTCGCGCCCGGGAGCAGAGGAACGATCTGCGCCCCGGAAGATAGTCTGCGCCCCTGGAGATCATGGCGGGAGGGTCACAGTACACAAGATAAGTTGCGCAAAGCATACATAAACTATTAGAAGCCCCGCTAGCGCTAAAAATCCCCTAAAAATCTTTTGGGGAAAAAAATAAAAAAACCCGAAACTTAAGGAGGCTCCCGCCCACCCCGGAGCCTTTCCGCCCCTACGCCCTGGGGCCCACCGCACCACCGCCCCATATCAGACGACGCTTCTGCTTATCAAACTACCATAGCTCAGAGTTTACACAGATTTCGACTCCCAAGGCTCTAGGACTACAGTTTCTTGGAACCGTATAAAAAATTAAAAAATCAGCCTTTGGGATCTTTTGCTCTGCTCTGAAAGACAATAATCAAAACTAAGATCTGAATGAAAACTGATGCAATTTTGAGGAAGCGCTCAATGGAAATACTTTTCAACAACAACGACAACAACAGCGAAAACAAACTATTTTTTCGTTCAGCTTGGCTTTATTAAAAATGCATGAGCACCAATAAGATCTCTTGACATTCAATAAAAAATATTAATGAATAAGTACTCAAAGCAAAGTCCCACACAAAGGTAAAAACAAAACCCTGCCTAGAGGCTTGCACTATAAAATACAGACCACAAAGAAAAAGGAAGTAGAACTGGAAGATCATCAACATTTTTTATTGTTGTGCAGTCTGGAAGATCTGCAAATTTCAATATGAAAACTGAAAGTCAGGAAAATGTGGCTCACCTGTAATTTTTAAACAGCTGAATGTCACTACTACCAAATCAGTTTCTGCTGAAAAAGCATAAGCCTCACTTTCGGACATTCTTTTTCACAAAGGAGTTATTTCCTTACCACTCAGTTAAATTATTGTAAGCAACAACACTGTTCTTCAGGTAAGGCTGTGGATTGACGTTGCTTCCAAACGCATACTTGAAGTGGCCATCTCTCAGGCGGTATGCCTTTCTCCTCGATATTATAGCTGTAAGGATATCCTTAAGGTGTTTCTGCAGAGATAAAACTTACATTTACTGATGGTGAAGGACCAAAATATGGTGAAGGACCTTCACTGATAGTGAAGTACCAGAAAATATACATACTAAAACGTTCGTGGCCGGCATTCACAGAATAGATCACGTTAAAATTGTTCGGGTTTAAAGGCTATAAAACTCCACACAATGTGAAATGTTGTCAAACAAAATTTCCAGGTACTTTCACATGATTATTGCATTGTAAATATTATGCAAGGCAGTGGTCATCTCAAACCAGGACTCCTGGTGGTTGGGCTTCACTGCCTGACCTCGTGTGCCATCAAGTCTGCTGAAGAAATGACAGGCTGAATTGTTATCCAGAAGTGCTACCTAGTCACAAGTCCATCACAAGTCCCACCAGCTGACCCAGGCAACTATGCACCTCTACATGGATACTCTAGGATCTGCTCCAAGTCTGAATACCTTGCCTCCTAGGGGGAAGGCCCTGCCAGGCTAAGCCTAATTCTCCCGGACAGTAGTTGCTGCACCTAGAACCTGACCATTTTGCCAGCCTGTACTACACTACTTGCCTCTGGTCCATTGGCCGACTAGCTACTGCTTCAGGAATCAGATCTTTGCCAGTCTTAAGTCATGGGACTTGCCTCTGGCCCTTACTTGGCTGATGGCTTGCTTCCACCTGGCTGATCCTCTTATCACTGGGAACACTAAGCCCCAGTTAACCCTCACAGACTGTAAACAGGGAAATCTGTATTCCATATCTCAGTCGTAGAGCACCTGCTTGAACAGAAGTCGCAGTTCAATCCCTGGCATCTCCAGGTAGGCCAAAGAAAGATCAGCATCTGAAACTCTGGAGAGCTACTGAGCTAGATGAACCAGTGGTTTCAGTATAAGGCAGCTACAAATGTTCACGATGCAAGGATGGATAATGATGCAAGGATGGATTCATTATGCAAATGTATAATTTATTTTGAGTCCGGGGTTTTGCAGTTTTGTTTTGGTTGTTTTGCAAGCCTGTAAGCATGAGGAAGGAAATGGACAGCTGGGGAAGATTAGTGGAGGCCATTCGGAAGGGCAAGTTGGGCACAGGTGTTCCAAGCTTTGGGCACGAAAGGCCAACTAGATATGAAGGGCAGTCACATTTGTTTATTCACATATCTGCCCCATTATAGTTTAAAAGGAGTGGGGGGGAGGGGAAAGAGGGTGAGAATGTAATTTCAACAGCAAACCAGGGAGCAGAACTCTCCTCTACCTTACTTCCCCATAATCTGCCACCCACACTCTTTCCCCCCCCCCCAAAAAAAACCACAACCTGGTTCATTTCCAGAAGTGCCTGAAGAAACAGCATGAGGCAATAAGGCAGGGGAAGATTCAACTACCCTCACCTGTGTCCTCATTTTGATGTGGAAAAATTAACCCTGTACTCGTCCTCTTTATATATGAAGAGGGCAGGCATATGAACAGCAAAGATGGCTGCCCCATCATGATTTTGCTTTTATGTTTTAACCTGTATGCTGCTTAGGATGCACTGGGATGGAAAGCAACATGTACATTCTGCTATATATAAATAAAAATGTATAATTTGGCCTTGATCTTAGCTGACATTTGCTGCAAACTGGGGGGGGGGGAATGTTCATGTGAAGGTCCACACAGAGGGGGTGTTCCACCACCAAGTTCTTTTCTAGAAGGCTGCTTGCTTCTATGCTATGGGGAATCAAAGGACAGAGAAAAGAGCAAGTCAACCCCTGCATGGTATAGTTCTGCCAGCCTTCAGATCATGGACAATACTTGCATGTTTTCAAATATAAGTTTACATTGAGAGTTAGAAACTTTCTCGAAACAAACAAACACACACCTGAGATTCTCAGGAATTCAATGCAGGAAAGACTTTGCATCAAAATTAAACTTGGTTTTGTTTCTTTGTCCAGCACCTAGTGCAATATTAGGTACTTTATACATTAGAGATAAACTGTTTCTGTGAAAGCAGCGTTACACAAAGAATGTAAGCTTTGGCCATACACTGAGAAAACTAAATACTGAAATTAATATGAAGCATATTAGTGGAGGGCATTTTCAGTTATATGCGAGTCTCTTTTGCTCCAATCTCCATAAACAGAAAGGCAGCCAACGCACAGGTTTCCTCTCACTCAATATCATCCATTAGACTTTGCGCTTTCTGCCTTCAAGACAACCAGGACCACACAGTTGCTGTCTGTCTTGTGTTAGTTATCTCACCTCCACAGCATAGACAACAACTGTCACTGCCTCTTCAGTCACATTATCCAGACCATGTTCATAAGCAGTGACGATCATCCTTCCCTCTAGCTGGCCCCAGGTTGGAAGCATCATTGTATGAGAACAGAGTTTCAGATCATCATCTTCTTGAGGGTCTTTGGCCACAAACTGTTGGGCTCCAGATAATGGATTCTGAGGCTGGAACCGATGCTGCGAAACATGACAAAACATTTCAGTTGTCTAGCTTGCAACGCTGCACAAAATTAGATAGATCATTTGGATATATAACCTGCTGCATCACTAGGATGCCCGGTAGATAAACAAATGTTTATTTCATTTATCATAGAAGTCCCCCTAGTGAGGTAGGCCACATTAATCAGGGCTGTGTGTATGTCCCAATTCCATGGACATCTCCCTTACCAGGTGCCCCGTTCAGCAGTTCACTGGGTTTGAATGTCTCCATGTTGTGTTGAGAGGGCCGGACAGGATTGGACTGCAAGTTTTAACATGCTACTTGTATATTTCAAGTAAAAAATCAAAGCGCTTCTGGAAGGAGAGGAGACAGACACAGTTTGGTGAGCTACCACCATTGTTTTCGGCACCCTTGGAGTAAGGCCTGCTGCCACACAGGCCTCACTCTGCTGCGGAATCGTCCTGCAGTCACCGGAGCAAGGTAAGTGTTACTCCGGTGAGAACAGGGGCGGGGGAGGGAGGGTCGGGCAGTGGAGGAGGGCGGCTGTTGGCCGAGCCGACCCGGGAAGGGGTGGAGGATGTCGGCCATGGTATCCCTGTCTCAATTCCCGGGCTCGGTGGACCTTGTTCTGCCGCCCCAAATGTACGTACATTCGAGAACTGGTGTACATTCAAGGAGGCCCATAGGCCCCAAGCAGCCCTACACCAGGTGAAGGGGACAAATGTGATGCAAAGGAGGTTAATGAATGCAATTCCATTAATCTGGACAACACATTAAGGAGTGAGAAATGGTTTGGGTGCATTCTTCATGCCATGTGGCTACTGCAAGAAAATGGCAGCCCTGTGTTGAGCTCTTCCACTCTATAACAACGTCTAGTTACTCCGTGTTCCAGCATCTTTACACTGTGCATTCCACACTCTGCTGTTTGAGTCACTGTCTCCCATAGGTGGAGGTATGGAAATGCAGTACAGGACATAGAATAAGTTGCATGAGAAGTTATGAAGGGAAAGTGGGGAACTGGACTGCCATCGTGCCATGTAATATTGAGTTTTGTCCTCTAGGTTGAGTTTACCAATTCCTCATTTCCAACAAGCATAAGACAGGACAAAACTTACATCAAACTTCTGTCGAACAGAAGAAAACCTTTTCTTCCCTTTGGGCTTGCCGGGTTTCGTTGCAGAACCTCCGGTCCACGGCAAAGAGCCAGCACCCTCTGGAAATAGGAACAAAGGCAATATTTTTTTCAAATTTGGCAAGAGTGTCATTGCATTCAATTAGAACAAAAGGAACAAAAACACCTATGTCTGACAGCTTTTAAATGCCCATCACACTTTGTCCGATTTAAGTGCATTTTTATTGCAAATATACCATCTCCATTTCATGGGACTATTCATCCTGGTCATCACTCAGCTGCTGCCTACCAATCATAACTTTCCTGGACTTAAAATGCCATTTTCCTTGTGCAGAAGAACTGTTCAAACAAACTTAAAACATCTGGCAACCCATGCGGAGCTCTGAACTGCAGCCAAAATTTCAGCCTGTGTTCTCTGGAGAGGAAAGACTTTTTTATGATGTGTTTATACATGACTTAGAACCAGTGCAGTGCTGATGTAAGATGTTGAAAAATGGCTTTAAAGCAGCACTTTCCTTGGCTTCTCTTGACAGCCGATAGCATAGATGGAAGAAATTGTATTTGTTCATAATAAATGCCACTATAAAAAAAATTATAAGTAAAGCCAAGTTTAAGCTGGAGAACTGAAAAGCTCTGAAGCATTTTTCCAAGAGAAAACGAGCACAGCCAAAGTGGTTTGTCCTTCCTGGTTTGTCCTACGGACTATTCATAATGCAGTTCATCATACCATTTTAAGTAACTCTATACAACAGTTCCTGGTTGGCCAACCTGTGGCACAGTTACTCAGTACTATCTTCCATTCCATCCCATCAGCCGAGCTAAGGGCAAAATCATTCTCCATGTTGCTGGTCTGATAATCGCACACTCAGGATTGTAGTCCAAACTGTTTTGTAGACCAAAAGGTCACAACCAGTTATGCTAGAACATATCTGGCAGCTCAATCCTATGCTTGTTGACTTGGGAAGTGTATGTCACTGCATTCCGTGTGGCTTACTCCCAAATAAGTGTGCATTAGTTATTGAGCTGTAATTTACAATTTGTTTCTATGCAGCACAACACAAGCGCAGAAATTTACTGCCTGCTTCCTTTTATCCTCTCTCGGATAGATATAAACACCTGGCTGTTTGCTGCAGTCCTTGGTTACCCAAGGACTGCAGAGTATGTAGAGGCACTTCTTAAATTTTAATGTATTCTTGCCCATTTATTTAGTTGTTTTATACACAGGTATGGAGCCCTACTTGTCTCCTATGTCCTGACAAACACAACATGAGATTAACCTCAGAATCTGAAAGAGGGAGAAACAGCACTGGGATGGGGGCTGTACAAAGAGGCAACACAGTTCTCTTTGCAGGACTGAATAAGGAGGGAACTGGCATGCCGAAGAGATTTCAACAACCAAAGCACTCATCGGCTGAAGTGAGAAATTCATCTCTCTGCTAGAGTTATCTGTTTTGCTTAGCAAGTGAGAAAGTACACAAGCAGCAAAACAGCCTTGAACAAGCTTCCTTTATCGAGAAACATCATCACGCAGCACAACAAATTGGACATGGGCCCAATACCAGTGAGGACAACATAAGCCTAGCAACAGCAGAACCACTTGGAGGTTTCTGAAGATCTCCAAGTGTTGGTTGTTATTAAAGAAGTCTCTTGCCTCTATGGTCACAGATAAGCTTGAAAAAGATGAAAGACACTGTTACTGAAAGGTTCAGTGACATGCATGTGAATAGCAAGAGTCATGAATATGTCAAATGTCATGCTACAATCTGCTATTAATTATTGCTACCTTGTACATGATGCAGTGGGTTAAACCGCTGAACCATGAGCTGTCAATCGAAAGGTCGGCAGTTCGAATCCGCGATGGGGTGAGCTCTCGTTACTTGGCCAGCTCCTGCCAACCTAGCAGTTCCAAAGCATGTCAATGCGAGTAGATAAATAGGTACCGCTTGCGGGAAGGTAAACAGCGCTCCGTGTTCCAGCTGCATGCTAAGCGCTGCAGCAAGGACAGTCATGCCGGCCACATGACCACGGAGGCGTCTTCGGACAAGGCTGGCTCTTCGGCTTTGAAATGGGGATGAGCACCACACCCTAGAGTCGGACACGACTGGACTTAATTGTCAGGGGTCACCTTTACCTTTTTTTACATGATGCTGTACAGAGCAAAAAAGAAATCCCTGTTTCAAGGAGCCCTATCACACCTTGTCTGGCTCCAAGTTCATTCTAGAAGACTGCTATTTTGAACACTGGGACCTAGTGGTACCATTGTGATACTGAACTGGCCATTTAAGGCCAACGTTGTTAAGCCACTTCCAAGACACACAAACACTCTCTCTCTCTCTCTCTCTCTAGAAATTAAATGACTAACAGATTGATATCCACCTGCAGAATAAGCAAATTGACACGAGCAGCATGTACAAGCGGAACACAGGGAGCATTCCTAAGTGCCACACTGAGATTGCAGGGCTTTTCAAGATTAAATCCTGTATTTGTGAGCTTGTAGCTTTGATTCCTGTGGGCATGTTCTCTGGCTCACCATGCAACAACCTAGGACTCACTTGCATTGCCTTGTCAGCCTCACTCATACAGCAGGTAAGTCTGCACAGGCCTCCACCTCCTCCACTGGGAAGGCAAGGGCCAGAATGCTGCACTCCAATGACTGGAATGCAACAATCTCACTCTGTCCTCTATGCGGTTTCTTTAAATAAAGGAGGAAATCCGGAGTGTGCTGGGAGCGATCCCAGCGCGTTCCACATTTTCTGCTTTGTTTAAAGAGCCTGTGCAGAGGAAGGGGCAGAGGAAGGAGGCTGGCTCTGTCCATGGCAGACTGGAGGGAGGACGCAGGGAGTCGGACTTAGACCTGGAAGATCCAGGTTCAAATCCCCACTCACGAAGCTTCCTGGGTGACCTTGGGCCAGTCACTATCTCTCAGCCCCACCTACCTCACAGGGCTGTTGCGAGGACAAAAAGGAGGGGAGGAAATATGTACACCACTCTGAGCTCCTTGGAGGAAGGGTGGTATAAAAATGTGAAAAATAAATAAATAAATAAATACTCCACCACCACCACCCATCTGCCACAGATGCTTGCTGTGCTTACGCAAGTCAGGGACCTGGTGTTCTGTGTATACTGTATAGTACTGCGTGCAATTCCAACTTACACAGAAGTCAACATAGGGAAGGTTTTCTGGAACAAAACCCTTATGTAAGTGGGTATCCTGCTGTACAATTGATCATGATATATCAATGTCAAGGAAAAGGACTGACTGAGGGGAGTAGTGCCCAATAGAGAGCATGCATGCACCCCTTCCTGCTCCCCGCTTTCCCCTTTACTGGACCAGCAGTCACATGGGGGAGAACCTTGGTCGTTTCTATCTGCTGACACTATCCCAGGTTAGAGACCAGGCAAAGGGGGCAGTAGTGTTGCTAGCCTGCCCGGGGGTGGGGGCAACAACGTTTCATGTCATTGCCCCACCCACCCTGCACTCCCGGAAGGCTTCATTTCAAAACTTCCAGGACCCAGGACGGATGGGAGGGATGAAGAAAAAAAAAAACCTGCCATTTTTGGCATGATAATGCTCCGTGGCTGCAAACGTAGCCCTCTGGTTACAAAAAAGCAGCCGTGAAGCACAAAACTCCTGCCACAACTCCTCACAAGGAGACCGTGGCTGTCACCCGGGGGCACTACACACACACCCAGCCCTGCTACGCTACTGAGAGGGGGCCATCTGGGGGAAAAGCCCCTCCCAGGAAAGCACTGAAACCAGAGGTTCTTATTCAAAATCAAACCCACAGTAGCATCTGCAGGGTGAAGAGACATGAATTACCTGTGAACATGGTCTAGGGAGGCAAAGAGTCAAAAGACCAAAAGAAAAGGAATTAAAGCGGGGGAGGGGAGGCAGGAAGGAGGTTAGAAAAAAATACAAGCAGGATGATGGAAATGCCTAACACAACTGCTGGTAGATGGACAGAGCAAAGCTTGATCAAATGGATACAGTAACCAGTAATGCCCAACAGATGGAGCTGGGAAGCTGTTCAAGGAGAAAGCCCACAAGTCTCTCTCAAGGAAGTCTGCAAGTTAGCTTGGAGTGAAAAAAGGCAACAAAGGCAAAAGTCCTTAACGCATCTGGCTAATTTTACAGTCCCTAGCACTAGCTACTTACATTTTCCACGGAATTCTCAGTCCCTGCACTTATTGGAGAATAAATAGGTGCCTGCTAGGTCTCAGCACTAGGGGTTCTCAAAGCTGATTGGCAGAAAAGCACACAAAGATTTCCTGTGCTTGGCCTTAAAAAAAAAAACCCTAGGTTTGATGATGTCATCAAATTACCTCAATGGAGCAGTGGAAGCCACCTGGCTTCTCTAACCCACCCCTTTTAGCTGGACAGACAGGTTAGCTGCTCAATGGGCAAGGCAAGGTGGCTGGTTGAGATCAAAGGACCTGGACAAAATGAAAGGCAACCTGGGCATTATTCCCTCTAAGGGTCTGCGCTGCTGTGCAGACTCCTTCCCTCGCTGTGCAGCGGTGCCTCCAAACGTGCAGCATTAATGACGTCATACGTGATCGCCAGACTTCTGGGAACACCCAACCGACTCAAAGCTGCACAGAGCTCGGTTTCGAGCTGTGCGGCTACACAACTTAGTAGGAACACTGATCCTGATCCACTTAGTGGGAACACTGATCCTAAGGCAAACAATTGCCAAGCGAGGACTGCTGGTACACGTGCCCATCTCTTTGGTTGGTTATAGGACTACACTGCTTCGTGTATGGTGCTTCTTTGGTGTCTTTATATGCTCCATAATCACATATACCTTGCTAGCTCTCTCATAAATCAATAAGCCATTTGAAATGATTCAGTTATGACTTGGGGTCTGTCGTCTTTTGTACCAGTTCAGCTTGCCCACTGGGGTGTAAAAGAACCTGACTTTCACCACACATAGTTAACAGGGGGTGGTCATGGTGTTGCTGATGAGTGACAAAGCAATTTCAAGGGAGAGTGACTGGCATTGCTATTATATCTTGGTTTTTATGTCTACTGAGATTATTGTGCTTTTGACTGTGCTGCTGGGGGAACATAGGATCCCAGTCACATTACGTGGGTATTGTTGAACCAAAGGATCTGCCTCGCCCCTCATTTGCAGAACACCTCTACCCAGGCAATGATACCAAGCAAGACACAATGAGAACACATGATGAACAAGACCTATGGCCCCAATTCTCAAAATGACTGCCAGCACAACAGCCCATTATCTTTCATAAGAGTTTAGGACAATGGAGTAATCTGCAGACACCTGCTACAACAGCTTTTGCCACCTATAGTCATCCCCGTCATCCCCATGTTGTTGCATCTGTTTACTCAGAAAATGGGTATTAGTTCCTATGGGAAGATAAATCTCTGACAAAACAAACAAATACAGGTCAGCCCCGTTCTTAATAGCTCCCTGAATTTTTCCCCAACAGAAGCAGCACCATGCTTGCTCACAGGTGCTGTGCAACCAAAGCTCTCCCAAATCTAGCAAAACAGGCAAGGAGAGCAGGAAAGCGGTACCATTTCCACCGTGTTTCATCCTGCTTGTATATTCCAAAATTTCAAAGATGGCTAATTCAGGGTGCAGATCCCCTGCTCCATTTGCCCCAATCCAGTTCCCTTAGAGACTGTTCAATCTGCTTCAGATGTTATCAGTATTCAATCTTAAACCCCTGGCAGTGACACTTTAGAATGGTGAGAAGCATATCCATTTCCCAAGTAGGCTGTTTGGGGAAAGAGGCAACCCTATCTAGTTCTAAGAAGTGAAACATACAGGAAATACCCTCTTCTCTGAACATACTGCAATTACACTGATCCAGAACCTCAAATATGGGCGAATACCCATAATAAGGCATAAAAACAATATTACAATCACTCCCAAGACAAGCACACCACAGCTCTCGCTCTCTCCTAAAGTCCAGGTGCATGAGAGGTTTTTAAGGTTGACTTACCAGGCGCAGAAACCAAGATCTGGCATCGTGTGAGAATAGCCAAGAGGAAATCATTGTGAGAGTGAACTGCCAAAAGAAGAGAGCTCATTTAAATGATAGCAAGGATTATTTCAAGGAGAGATGCCATTATATTGGCATTCTAAAGTAGTATGGAAGATGCCCCTTGATCAGGATTGCAACTGCTGTATTTGGCATTCTACACAAGTGCAGGATTAGATATTGGGCACATAATTCAATATTCTCAGCCTTTATCTTCTAAAAAGCAGTGCTTGGATGATGGGAAGGGGAAGGAAGGCAGAGGGCCCTTAATGAAATTCACAAGCCCCAACCTTCACCCCCCCTCCAATTTTAGCCTCATCATGTCCACCAGAATCTTCTAAAAACAGTAGCGGGGTGGTGGTGGTGGTGATGATCACAACAGGCAGTGGGGCCATGCCCCCTCTGGCCTCCCTGAAATTTGAGCAGCATATACTCAGAAGTGTATTGGTAACACCTGTTGAAGCCTCAGGAGTGGCAAAATGAAGTCTTCACTGGTCATGGTGCAGTTTCAGTACCCTACTGTTCCTTGCACCTTCCCATGACCAGTCCATAGACATATTGTTTTGGAGAAGAGCACTGTACGCCCGACTGAGAGACTGCCTACTGCCTAGCAGGGCGGTTAACCCCAAGCTCAGAATGATAGAAAATAAGGAAATCAGACACAGCAACTGGGGCTGCAACCATATCCACACGTTCCCACTGAACACAATGGGGTTTACTTCTGAGTAGCCATGTATAGAATTACACAGAGATGGTATTCTTACCATTGTCTTGTGTGAGGAGCCTCCGAGCTTCCAGGTCAAACTCTTCTTTGCTGATCTTTTGCTTAAACCACAGCTTCAAATTAGCCCAGTATCTGCACAAGGTATAAATGACACAGTATTAATAACAGGCGCTGACTTTCAAGATCTATCTTTTTCCTCTTGGAGCCTTTAGGAGAGATAACCATGTAGTTTCCTAGAATATGATCAGGAACCTCAGTGGTCATCTAGTCCAAGGAAGAACAGAGTATCAGTCACAGTCAACTGCAACCATCTGGAGAACTACCGAGCACCATTTTATATTCTGTGCAGACCAGGAAGCAGAGAGCAACACTGAAACAGCAGCCCGTACAGTCCCGTGAGCGATTCTGCCAGTCAGGCACCTACTAACAAATGAAGGAAGAGAAGTGAGTCCCAGGCCAGCCCACCAGCACAGCAGTGGGCAGGTCTAGTAACGTGCGTGTGCAAGTCATGTGCGTGTAGGGAGATGATGACGGAATATCTTACTATAGGTATCCAATGCAATCCAACATTGTTTAAAAGAGGTACTTCACCAAAAAATAAGTAGCAATTTTCTCCTCAAATGCCTTACCACACAGCCTGTTGCCACTTCCTTCAACTCAAAACAACTGGAAATTGCTGTGCAAGTGACTCAATTTATATTGGTGTTTTTCAATGTCTATGCTGAGGCAGCTGTAAATTGCAGATTATACCATACTTATATTGGAAGGTTTCCTGTTCCAAATTTCTAAAATGAAAAGGGCCAGGGATCAAATGGGCATACACAAACTCTGAACTGGAAGTTCTTTCACAACCCCAAATATGTGCAGCTGTCTGTGGTTATGCAGTGAAGGAAGGCACTCTGCATATGCTCCATCTAAAATGAGCAACAGTTCAGTGTTTACAAGCAGAACAGAGCAAGTCTGGTGTTCTGATGATACCCGAGAATAGCGATTGTGTTGGTTTTACTTCTGTCATGAGACAGAGCTCTGCAGCTTAAAATAAGCTTTGCAAGAGGCTGGCTCTGAATAAAATGGATGAAGATTTAGATTCACAAGCACAGCCTTTATGAGTCACAATGCATTTTTAGGATTTGATGTTAGAATCTCTGAACTACAGTAAATGTAGGGTTATGGGTAATTATGACTGGTTGTACCCCAAGCTATCATTTTGGATTGGCTCTGGCTGCTGCACCTCAAAGGCTCTTGTAAACAAAAAGATATTCTAGAAGACTGTCTACCACTGATGTAGTCCAAAACCCCTGCCTTGCAATGGCCTGATCTCTTCATTTTACTCCATCCCTGATGCTCTTTCAGCCTCAGCAAATATCCTCCAGAAAAGAGAGTGCACAGCTTCCTTAGCAACTTATTCCACTGCCCAAGAGATGCCACTAGAAGATAGTTCCAATAACCAATATATATTATTTACTTTTCACATCTACATAAGGGCCCCCAGGCTCCTTTTAGCCTCAAAACAACCCTGTGAGGTGGATTAGGCGGAGGGATATTTACCCAAGGTTACATAGTAAGCTTCATAGCTGAGCAGAGATTTGAACCCAGGTATCCCTGGTTCAAGTCCATCAGTATAATCACTACTCTCGATTTAAACTGGGATGGCCAGATATAAAAGACAGATTTTTGTACTTGTAAGAGTTGTACAGAAGGAATTTTACAAGTACAGTTATTATGCATTATGAGAAAGCTGCACTTGCCAGAATTCCCTCTTCTACTCAACTATTAAAAGAACAGGAACACTAAACTCCTTTGCATCAGGCCACCCTAATTTAGACCTCAAAGTTAGGTTTTGCAAAATATTTTTGAAATGTTGCTAAAACTGAAACAGCAGTGCTTGCAATTCACCTTTTCCATTAACTTTTAGAATGCATCAGGCCGTGGGGCAAATCAGAGGCTACTGTGCTGTTTTGCCATTTAGAACTGAAGTTAAAGCAAAATCTTTAGCAGTAATAGCAGCTATATAGATAGATAGCCAGAAGGGGGAGCTCAAATTCTCCAACAGCCCCTCAAAATAAACTATTTGCTGATACTGCTTCTTGGGAACCTGCTTTCTTTTCTTCTTTTTTTAAAAAAAGAAGAGTATGCGTGTCTGCTGCCAAAACAGAAAAAATATATTAGCAGGAGGCAAGAGTTCTGTCACAGGATATATTTTTCTCCTATATGTAAACAGACTTTCAGTTTCACATACAGTACAAAGTAACAATACCAACAATGGCTTTTGTTCCAAACAGCTTGATATGCTTGGAATGTTGTTCTTATCCAGGTCCCAAAGAATGAGGCATAGATAAGATGACCTTGTTACTGAACCAAATTATGCTTGACATCAGTGAAAGAGATCCATGAAGCTCCAACTGCACCTTGCTTCTGACAAGACAAAATGTACTGGCTGGTTGGAAACACATTATCCTTAGTATTCAGAGGTCTTTATGAACGTCTATTTTTAAAGATACTGTATTGAACAAACACTTCTTGGACTACACAGATCTATCACTGCCTGTCTGTTCTTGCCAGAATTTCCTCATGACGTCGAATATGCTTCTTGTCAACCTGACATTAGCCAAGATGCTGTGAGAACTCTGTTATAAGATCCACCAGTTTCCTCATAGAACTACAAGTCCCAGGGTTCCGGGGGGGGGGGGGGGAGACAAGGGACACAAGGAAACAGTCATAAATAGTTAAGTGAGCTAAGGTTTGTAATGCAGACCAGATTTACAAGCCATTAATGAAGCACACCCCACCATTACCTCCCTTGAGCCAACACTTATCCACCTGTACCTGAACCTTCTCCCACTTACTCACTCGCTCGCTTTTATTCACTCCCTTTACTAAAAGTAGGGGTATCCTGCTTTCTATATAAGATACTCAAGACAAATAACAAAATCAGAACCACTCAAACACATTCATTAAAGTGTTATGGTAAAAATTTAGAACACATTATTAAACAATTAAAAGTAGCAAAATAGACAATTAAATTGTCACACCATGCAAGACCCTCTAAAATAAAAAAGGATGTTATCCTCTGCCAGAAAACCCAAAAGGCTGAAGACAGGCCACGCTTCTAAGAAGGCAGAGAGTTCCAGAGCCCAGTGGTAAAGCACATTCTTTGCATGAAGAAGATCTCAGGCTCCATTCCCTGCATTTCCAGGCAGGACAAACAAACAAAAAGTCTTGTCTGATCTCGCAACCCCAAGGTCCGGAGTGAGACAGTATATTTCCCCTTAGGGGAGTGGTGACTTGGTGGCAATGGCGATGGTACTACTGGGTTCGTGCTGACGCCAGGGGGAAAAGTGGTTTTTCAGCCCTACCTGGGGGTCTTGCTGGGTCTCCAGGCGGTGTAGGGAGCCTGCAGACCCCCTCACAGGCCTCCCCGCACTTCAGAACACATCCAGATTGCGATTGTGACCCACGTCTGCAGGCTCTCTGCACCCCCCCAGAGGCCCAGCAAGACCCTCTGGTAGGGCTGAAAAACCACTTTTTCCCCCCCAGCAGCGGTGGTGCGATCCCAGAAGTGCCATCCCCGCCATCCCCGCCAAATTACAAAGACTTACAGCGACCTTTACCTTCGGGTAAAGGTTGAAGATCACTGCCTTGGGCCAAGGCTGTTGAAGGCTTTAAAGGTCAGTAGCAGCATTACAGATTCAGCTCAGAAACAAACTGGAAGCCAATGAAGTCGGTAAGGCACTAGAACAACATGCCCCATGCAACAGATTTTTGCTGCTGCTTTTTAGGTCAAGTTTCCAATGGCAACTTTTCAAAGGCAGCCTCACATCTAGAAAGTTGCAATAGTCCAACCTGGATGTCACTTGAAGCACAATCCTATGCACGTCTACACAGAAATAAGCCCCACTGAGTTCAATGGGACTTGCTCACAGGTAAGTGTGTATAGGATTGCAGCCCAAGGCCGGTATTCCCCACTCTCCTCTTTACCATGGTTAGGCTTACCAGATCTCCAACCGGGACAGAGTGCTAGACCTTTAGGAGAAGGAATGTGGTCAGGTGCAGCTTGTTAAACCTTACAGCACAATCCTAGGCATGTCTACTCAGAAGCAAGTCCCACTAAACACAATGGGACTTGCTTCTGAGTAGACATGCCTAGAATTGTGCTCTAGGACTTAACAAGCTACACCTGCCCACATTCCTTCTCCTAAAGGTCTAGCACTCTGTCCCGGTTGGAGATCTGGTAAGCCTAACCATAGTGCTCTCTTCTGGGTACCCATCCTGGTTCCCCAGGAGAGAAAGGCAAGATAGCTCTGTAACGCTGCTTCCCACTAAAAGAAAGAACACCATAGCTTTATCACCTTATTTCTTACAACATGCTAAAACTACTAAGGTGATGATGGAACAGAACCACACAATGCCCTTTTAACCTCTCAATTGCTCTTCCTCCACAGTTTGTGAGAATGTTATCAGAGTAGGACCCTTTCCACTTTGTCACAACGAGGTAATGGCTGCTTGAAAAGATCTGATGTTTCAGATCTTGACCAGGGCTGTAGCAATCCTCTCTTAGGAGCAAATGTCTTTGTGAACTCACCTGAAGACTGCTGGTGTTGTTGTTCAGTCGTTAAGTCGTGTCCGACCCTTCGTGATCCCATGAACCATATCCCGCCAGGCCTTCCTGTCCTCCACTATCTTCCTGAGTTCGCTCATTTTCATGTTTGTTGCATCGGTGATGCTGTCTAACCATCTCATCCTTGGCCTTCCCCTTCTCCTTTTGCCTTCAATCTTTCCCAGCATCAGAGTCTTCTCCAGAGAGTCCTCTCTTCGCATTAGGTGGCCAAAATATTTGAGTTTCAGCCTTAGTACCTGTCCTTCCAGGGAACAGTCAGGCTTGATTTCATTTAGAATTGACTGATTTGATCTCCTAGCAGTCCAAGGGACTCTCAGGAGTCTTCTCCAGCACCACAGTTCAAAAGCATCTATTCTTCGGCGCTCAGCCTTCCTTATGGTCCAACTCTCGCAACCATACATTGCTACTGGGAACACCATCGCCCTGACTATACGAACTTTTGTTGGCATGGTGATATCTCTGCTTTTTATTATGCTGTCTAAGTTTGCCATAGCTTTCCTTCCAAGGAGTAAGCGTCTTTTAATTTCATGGCTGCTGTCTCCGTCTGCAGTGATCTTGGAACCCAGAAAAGTGAAATCTGTTACTGCTTCCATTTCTGCCCCTTCTATTTGCCAAAAATTGATGGGACCCGATGCCATGATCTTAGTTTTATTAATGTTGAGTTTCAAGCCAACTTTTGCACTCTCCTCTTTCACTCTCATCAAGAGGCTCTTTAGTTCTTCTTCACTTTCTGCCATTAGGGTGGTATCGTCTGCATATCTGAGGTTGTTGATATTTCTCCCGGCAATCTTGATTCCGGCTTGTGATTCATTCAGCCCTGCATTTCTCATAATGTACTCTGCATATAAGTTAAATAAGCAGGGTGACAATATACAGCCTTGCCGTACTCCCTTCCCAATTTTGAACCAATCAGTTGTTCCATGGCCGGTTCGAACTGTTGCTTCTTGACCCGCATATAGGTTTCTCAGGAGACAGGTAAGGTGGTCTGGTACCCCCATCTCTTTAAGAATTTGCCACAGTTTGTTGTGATCCACACAATCAAAGGCTTTTGCATAGTCAATGAAGCAGAAGTAGGTGTTTTTTTGGAACTCTCGTGCTTTCTCCATGATCCACCGCATGTTGGCAATTTGATCTCTAGTTCCTCTGCCTCTTCGAAACCCAGCTTGTACGTCCGGTAGTTCTCGGTCCACGTACTGCTGAAGCCTAGCTTGTAGGATTTTGAGCATAACCTTGCTAGCATGTGAAATGAGTGCAATTGTACGGTAGTTTGAACACTCTTTGGCACTGCCCTTCTTTGGAATTGGAACGTAAACTGACCTTTTCCAATCCTTTGGCCACTGCTGAGTTTTCCAAATTTGTTGGCATATTGAGTGCAGCACTTTCACAGCATCATCATTTAGGATTTTAAGTAGCTCAGCTGGGATATTATCATCTCCACTAGCTTTGTTGTTAGTAATGCTACCTAAGGCCCACTTGACTTCACTCTCTAGGATGTCCGGCTCTGGGTCAGTGACCACACCAGCGTGGTCATCAGGAACATTAAGATCTTTCTTGTATAGTTCTTCTGTGTATTCTTGCCATCTCTTCTTAATCTCGTCTGCTTCTGTTAGGTCCTTGCCTTTTTTGTCCTTTATCATGCCCATCTTTGCACAAAACGTTCCCTTGATATCTCCAATTTTCTTGAAGAGATCTCTAGTCCTCCCCATTCTGTTGTTTTCCTCGATTTCCTTGCATTGTTCATTTAAGAAGGCCTTCTTATCTCTCCTTGCTATTCTCTGGAACTCTGCATTCAGTTGTTTATATCTTTCCCTTTCACCCTTGCTTTTTGCATTCCTTCTTTCCACAGCTATTTGTAAAGCCTCATCTGACAGCCACTTTGCTTTCTTGCATTTCTTTTTCTTTGGGATGGTTTTAGTTGCTGCCTCCTGTACAATGTTACGAACTTCCGTCCATAGTTCTTCAGGCACTCTGTCTACCAGGTCTAATGCCCTAAATCTATTCTTCACCTCCACTGTATACTCATAAGGGATATGGTTTAGGTCATATCTGACTGGTCTAGTGGTGTTCCCTACATTCTTCAGTTTAAGTCTGAATTTTGCAATAAGAAGCTCATGATCTGAGCCACAGTCAGCTCCAGGTCTTGTTTTTACTGATTGTATAGAGCTTCTCCATCTTTGGCTGCAAAGCACATAATCTATCTGGTTTCGGTATTGACCATCTGGTGATGTCCATGTGTAGAGTCGCCTCTTGTGTTGTTGGAAAAGAGTGTTTGCTATGACCAGCGTGTTCTCTTGACAGAACTCCGTTAGCCTTTGCCCTGCTTCATTTTGCGCTCCAAGGCCAAACTTGCCTGTTGTTCCGTTTATTTCTTGATTTCCGACTTTAGCATTCCAGTCTCCTATGATGTAAAGGACATCTTTTTTGGGTGCTAGTTCTAGAAGGTGTTGTAGGTCTTCATAGAACCGGTCAACTTCATCTTCTTCGGCATCAGTGGTTGGGGCATACACTTGGATTACTGTAATGTTGAATGGTTTGCCTTGGATTCGAACTGAAATCATTCTGTCGTTTTTGAGGTTGCACCCCAGTGCTGCCTTTCCCACTCTTTTATTGACTATGAGGGCTACTCCATTTCTTCTAAGGGATTCATGCCCACAGTAGTAGATATGATGGTCACCTGAATTAAATTCGCCCATGCCCGTCCATTTTAGTTCGCTGATTCCCAAGATGTCAATGTTCAATCTTATCATCTCATTTTTGACCACATCCAGCTTGCCTTGGTTCATAGACCTCACATTCCATGTTCCTAAGCAGTATTGCTCCTTGCAGCATTGGATTTTCCTTTCAACCTCAGACACATCCACAGCTGGACGTCCTATTGGCTTTGGCCCAGCCGCTTCACTCTTTCTGGGTCTACTTGGAATAGTCCTCCGCTCTTCCTCAGTAGCATATTGGACACCTTCCGACCTGAGGGGCTCATCTTCCGGCGTCATATCTTTTAGCCTTTTGGTACTGTTCATGGGATTTTCTTGGCAAGGTTACTGGAGTGGGTTGCCATTTCCTTCTCCAGTGGATCACTTTTAGTCAGAACTCTCTGCTACGACCTGTCCGTCTTGGGTGTCCCTGCACGGCATAGCTCATGGCTTCATTGAGTTACGCAAGCCCCTTCGCCACGACAAGGCAATGATCCATGAGGGGAAAGACTGCTGGTACTTAATGGCAATTTCAAACATTTCATTCTGTCTACCAGCTTTAGATTAGAGGCAACTACTGTACTAAAAATAAATAAGGAGATAATACTGCCCTCCTATTCCAGACTACTGTGAGGATTATTGAAAATATGCAACAAATTAATAAGGAATATTTGCAGAGGTCTGAAAAAGGGCCTGCCCATCATGCAAAAAAAAAAAAAAAAGGTTGCAATCCTATACTTTCCTAGGAGGAAGCCCCACATTTAACACAATGGAAGAACTTACTTTTGTCCCATTGAACACAACGGAACTTACTTCTGAGTAGACAGATTGCACTGTCAGTGTGGGAATCCAGAGAGATGCATACTAAAATTAGAAGTAATCACTGAAATTAGGGGGACACGAGGCGTCACCCCCTCCCCCTTTAACGAAAACACACACATCCTTCTGCTAGGAGGAAGGCGGGTTGGGTATCCAGCTCCACACTTATGAATGATGCCAACAACAGCACCTGGAGCACGGCAAAAATCGAGGCCGAGGCTCAGTAGGCCCAACTAGGCCCTTCGCGCAGATGCAGACCGACAGCTTAACGGACGGGTGAAAGGAAGGGAAAGGAGCCCGTTCGTCACTCACTGCTTCACATTCTCGCCCAGAGCCTCGCTCAGGTTCTTCTTGGCCACCTCCAGCTCACTCACGTATGTCGCCATGGCGAGAGCGGTTCCTAGAAGCGCCCGCTTGCTCGATTTTTACCACCCGACACGGCGACGTTAACCTCAATAGCAATCCTTCCGGGGTTTTTTGTTTGTTTCGCGGCTCCTGGCCGTATAGCAATATAATGGGAGAGCCTGGTCTGCAACTAGTATTGTCTGAAGGCCGCTTTGAGGGTGTGTGCTACGACGACCCCAATCCCCACCCTACCGGAAGGTCTCATTGCCACACTTTCGCTGGCCCTTCCGTGTCCCTCTTTTAATTCTGGGTTGGCAAATAATGGACTGCCTTTGATCATGGAGGCTTTATCGCTAATAACCCTTGATAGGTCCTATCTGTGCAAGGAACACACATTGTCACGCTTTTTAGCACGTGTTAATGGAATTTGGGGCGGGTGTCAACAACACTGAAACGATACTGTTTGTTCGTATTTTTAGTTTTTCTCTCTTCCCTCCAGCAGAGCCAACTATCCTTAAACCGGCGGGAGGAAGTCAGATTAAAATCAATGGGACCCGGGTTGCATGTAAATTTACACACGATTGGGCTGTCACTTGTACATTTACATCCATAGTAGTCATCATGCAGTCCATTTCTTACATTCTGATTCTGTATTATTTAGACCACATGGGGCATTTTATTTCTCAAGTCAATATGAATCAGGGTTTTTTTGCAGCTTATTTTTTTCCAGGTTAGCCTGCAATCCTTATGCACGCTTACCCGATGGAAAAAAAAAACCTTTAACACAATAGGTCCTAGGACATACTTCCGAACCACCTATTCGCTCAGGCTGCATTGCAAGTCCTCATACCTACAATCCGGTGCAAAACGTGCGTTCGAGACTCGAATGTAGAAATTTCCGTTCGCTCCTCCTCCTCCTACTCACTCCGCCCCTCGTAGCTGTGCGGCGCTGTGCTCCGCTTTCTGCTGCTTTCCGTGTACCTTGGTGCTCTCTTGTGTGGTCGCAGCTGCTAAATCGTCTTTCCGTTCTTGCTGTGACCATGCCGGGCCTGCTGCTAGGGGACGAAGCGCCCAACTTCCAGGCAGACACCACGCACGGTCCTATCCGTTTCCACGACTTTTTGGGAAACTCGTGAGTAGTAATAGCGTCGGCAGTAGTTGCTGCTGCCTGAGCGTCGGCTGCTCTGGCTGCCTTACTTGATCTCCCTAAAGACTACGAGGAAGATCAGTTCCTACCTAGCCCTCTTTCTCTTGTGGAGAGGGAGTAAAGCTATTACAGAAAAGGGCGAGGAGTTGAAATGCTTTCACTGCGAGAAAAGGCGAAACCTGAAAAAAAAAAAAAGCTTGATGGGGGGGGGGCAGTCGTCCTGTCCAACTTTCCAGCGCTGATGCAGCCGTGCCAAGGGGGTGTGTGTGTGCTGCATCCTGCTGTGGGGGGGGGAGGGTCTTGGAGGCCTCCTCAAGGTAATGAACTGTCTGAGTTCATTCCCCAAAAGTCACAAAGTGAGCTTGAGATGCATAGCAATATGGGGCTCATACTAGAATAACTTACCTGCTAGTTACGGTGCTTTTTTAAACACATAGCCCTCCTGCTTATTCGTTATTTTCAAAACTCTTCTCTCTTGCTCTCTAATGAGAGCTAAGATTTAGTATTCTAAGGTGCATAGAAGCATGTTGCGGGCAGTCTAAAGATGTTTTGCAGTTGGCAAGTCAGCCTCTGCCTGAAGGCAGAATCTTTCATACTGTTCAGATTGAATCTATGCTATCTACCTCGTTTACTACCATAGAAGCAGAGTCAAGTAGAGGACTTACAGCGCAATACTGCCTAACTATACGCAGCCAGCCTAAAGAGCCTGCCGCTGTATCCTAAGCCCATCATGGCCTGCCCTGGTGCAGCCTGGGCGCACCCCGGGAGAAGGGGATGTTCATCCTCTTCCCCCAGCGTAAGCAGTGTGGGCCACAATGGGTCTCCTCAGATGCATGCCAGGTCTGAAGCTGGTGTACAAACCGGGGAGACCGTGTAAGGCCGGTGCAGGCTGCGACAGTGCTCGGGATATCGCCGCTGATATCCCCGCCCCCTCCCTCGCCACGACTCCTGCCTCCCCTCCCCTGCACCTACCAGCACAGCACTCACCTGTGACGGCCGGCACGGGTTCAGGTAGGTGGAGGAGTAGATAGTGCCGGCCTCTGCGCCGGTGCCGCTTACTCGCAGGGTGTTGAAAACGTGCTTTACAGCAGTTAGTTAGGCAGGATTGGGCTGCCCATGCTAGATGACTTGCACAGCTGAACCAAACTATAGAAGGCCACCCTCCAGACACACAGGCTTACTAACCAATGAGATACAAGGAACTCATGGAGGGTACTTTCCAGTCCTAATTTAAAAAAACCAAACAAAAACAACTATTGGTTATTCATGGCAATAAGCAATCAGACTTTGTGGATAACTTTTTCAGTCTTTCCAAAAGAGAGTGTTATGGAATAAATCTCTCTCATCTCTTTTGTCTCTAATGTCTTTGAAAAAGGGGTGGCAGGAGAAATAGTTGACCTTTTTAGGTGGACTTTAGGTGGACTTTCTGAGCCAGGGGCCACAACTGAAGTACTGTACTAGGTTAAATTTATGAAAGAAATATGGGTTTCATCTAACTTTTTCACAAAACTACTGACATTTTTTGCTTCTATGAATGCGCTAGGGAGGCTTTGAGAATTTAATGCAATCTGGTCTCTAGTTTACATTTACTAATGATCAGTTTTTTTAAAAAAGGGTTTGCACCAAGTGTTGTCTTTTAAGTTCAAATGGATCCGATCAGCTGTTTCCCTTATTCAGTTGTGCTGTCAAATGTGCGGCACTGAATTTGTTAAAACATGTCTTCAAGTTCATAGCAAGCATGTGAGGACAACATGCAGGAACTTCCTCTGTATGCGTATGCGTGTGTGGGTGGAGCAGTGCTGTTCTGATTTGAGCCAATGGATTTACTGTACAGTATATGGATTGTTATTCCTTTTTATGGCTCAGAACCGCTGAGTCACTCACAACAGGCTAATCACTGAAAGTATCAAAGGTTGAATAAGTTTTTTTTTTTTTTAGTTTAGTTTAGGAGGAGGAAGCAAACATGATAGATCTTGGAATAGTTAGACCTTACAGCTCAAGTTTCATAAGAAAAATCATTAAAATACAGACCTTTCACATTGCACGCAACAAGCTCCTTGAACCGGTTTGAAAAATGTGGTAATGTCCACTGATTTGCAAATCCATTGTTCAGCTTGTTTGTCCATCTTAAATTGTTGTGCTATCCAGCTTGTTAAATATTTCCTTTCTTTATCTTGAAAAGTGACACTACAATCCCATAGTTAAGCATAAAGTGCCTTTCCAAGGCAATCTGCTGATACAAGCTGTGACAGAAGAGCAAAGGATAGATTGCTGTTGCTTGTCATAGTTTGTGAAGGCTTCATTTGCTATGATGACTGACTAGGGATTGGGTGTTTGTACTAGACCGGTTTGGGCTAGGACAGAAAATGTTATGCTTGGTGATTAGAGAAATGGAAGCCTTCATAGATCAGCTGAGGACTTGAGAAGAGTTGCAAATGTGCCATGTAATTCATTTTTGGGTTAGGGGGTATGTTATGGTATGTTCTGTGGTACTTCTAACTCATCTGCCAGAACTGGAATATGAAAACAACATAGTACAGTACTTTAAGATGAACCTTGAAACCAAGAGTGATCCTTAAGATGGTGTTTCTCAAAGTGTGCTCCTAGGTGCCCTGGGGCTCCCTGAGACCCCTTCATGGGCTCACACGAGCACACCATATAAGTGGCCGCCATCTGGTCGGTGCTGTGCCACTTTGTGTGTGTGCTGACACACTGGGGCTTCCCAAGGCTCCATGCATGCTCCAGTAGGGCTCCCTGAGTCTCTGCTTAGGGGAGTATAAAGGGCTCCGGAGGCTGAAAGGTTTGGGAACCGCTGCTTTAGGATATACAGTACTTTCAAAGCTCGTACTACTCTTACTCAGACAATGGGAACTTGCAACTCTTCTCCCAAAGCCACACTGTCACACTCCTATTTTGGCAGCATTTGTAGTGTTGCAGCAGAGCTCAACAGGTGCAGCTTCCTCCATTCCTGTGCCCATGCCTCTCATGTAGTCAGGGCAGCTCTGAATTAAAGGATGAAATCATGAGGAATACCCTAAAAGTACAGCTGGTGCCTTCAGGACCAGATCAAAATAGTCATTCAAGAAATTGGGTTTGGGGGAGAAGATACCCTTTTCCCAAATCTCTGGCTTCTGTGCAGAAATAGTTTAAATATTAATATAATGATATTATATTAATGTATATGTAATTATTTCTAGCTGATCATAGTTGCTCTTTTTTAACTATTGTTTGTGTTTGAAAGAGAGGATATGGAATTTGCTGGTTACCCCATTATGAAATATAACCTTGACAAAAACCCTCCCAAGTAACCCTAATCTTGCTTAGAATTGGACAGAAATCCTAGGTATCCATAAACTTCATGGTTCTCCATTCTGGGCCTTTTAAAATCAAAATGCCTTCTGAGTAGTTTTTAATCTGGGTTATGTATTTATGAGGCAAACATTCATTTATTTAATGTTAGAATGTGCAGCACACTGTCTAAGGTCCATATCTCCTGGAGGAATATGAAGTAACAGGGTGTGCCATGAAAATCAATGACAGATTTATCTTTAAGTTGTTAGAGTAACAAAGGGAGAACCTGTATACCAAGGCTTTCACCCATAGCAGTAATTTGATTAGATGTCTACAAATGACAATACTGTACTGGCCTTCATAAGGCAGAATAGTATTGAAATTGATCCTACTGTACACATTGGGATTAGCATATGTACAGTATATTATATGTTGGCTCATGATATGTTGCTAAACAGGAACCAGCATCTTGCTCAAAGGGCATTGGGAGGAACTGTACCATTTGAGGAAGGTTTCACCTTATGGTATTATGTCAGGGGTAGCCAGAACTTGCTTAACGTAAGAGATGCATACGATAAACTTCAAATGTTTGAGAGCCAAGAGAGATGTTTGAGAGCTGCAATAAATTCTTAAATATATTAACCCACTATGACCATTAAACTTGCATTTTAATCCAATGGACTCTCAGTTTATACCTGGTAAATACTTATAAAGCTTGAAAAAAAATTATTTACCTTTTATGCTAATTGTGATGCAAAAAGGAGCTCAGCCACCATATTTCTGAGAGCCGCCCAGTATATGTCAAAGAGTCGCATGTGGGTCACGAGCTAAAGTTTGGCCACCCCTGGACTATATGTGATGCCTTCAAAAGCCTTTAGAAATCTGGGGAAACTGGTTATGAGGGGTGGAGGCAATGTTGGAGCAGCAGTGCAGTTTGTGGTGGGGATCATGAGATTAATCTCTTATTTTATTTTATTTTTTTTTATTTAAAGAATTTTTACCCTGCCTTTCTCTAAGGGCAATCAAGGCGGCTTACAGTTAAAATACATAATAAAATACAGTACAATAAAAACAATTAAAACAGGTATTTAAAACAAACAAACCCAGTGAGTCACCTTATGATTGCATTTATTAAAAAGCCAGCCCACCATGTCAGCCATCGAACGCCAGCCTGAATAAAAACGTCTTGAGGCCCCGCCAAAAGGTCTCTAAGGAGGGAGCCGTTCTTAATTCCAGGGGGAGGGAATTCCATAGTTGGGGCCCCACCACCGAGAAGGCCCTATTCCTCGCCGCCGTCCCCCTCACCTCCATCAATGGCGGCACGATTAACAGGGCCCCCTCTGACGACCTCAGAGTATGGGTCAGATTATAAGGAAGGAGGCGGTCCCTCAAAAATACCCTGGTTCCGAGCTGTAAAGGGCTTTAAAAGTCAAAACTAGCACTTTGAATTGTGCCCGGAACTGAACTGGCAGCCAGTGTAGCCGCCGAAGCAATGGCCCGACTGAGTCGAACCGACAAGCCCTGGCAACCACACAGACAACCGCATTCTGCACTAGTTGCAGTTCCAAACAGTCTTCAAAGGCAGCCCCACGTAGAGCGCATTACAGTAATCTAGATGTCACTAGGGCATGGGTCACTGTGGCCAGGTCTGCACGATCCAAGTACGGGCGCAGCTGGTGCACCAGCCGAAGCTGGGCAAAAGCCCCCCTGGCCACAGCAGCCACCTGGGAATTCTGGAACAGCTGCGCATCCAGGAGAACCCCCAAGCTGCGGACCTGCTCCTTCAGAGGGAGTACGACCCCATTCAGAGCAGGACGATGATCCAATACCTGAGTCGTAGACGTCTGGACCAGAAGAACCTCTGTCTGATTTTTGACATTATGTGATACTTCAGTTGAGTTCAATGAAGGGTTGAACTTTGTAGATAAGGGAAAATAAAACTGAGGTGTTGCTTAAGGGAGATGAATGCCAAAGTAAAGATAACTAAAAGAGGACAAAAAGTAAAGGAAGAAACTTGTTCTTTTTGTTTAATCTTTTCATTTAATATTTAAGCTGTTCAATCGGATTCATTAACAGAAAAATTTAAATACCTATGCTCTCGACTGCTAGGTTTCAGTGCTACCTGCTCATCATCAATACTCTATCTTATTTTTCTTTCAGATGGGGAATCCTCTTCTCTCATCCACGAGACTTTACTCCAGTTTGCACAACTGAGCTTGGCCGAGCAGCAAAGCTGGCACCAGAGTTTGCCAAACGTAATATTAAAATGATAGCCCTCTCTATCGATGATGTCAAGGACCATCTTGCTTGGTGCAAGGTATTATGGGGTGAAATAGGGGCACCAGTGAAATGAAGGGGGGTAGAATTGAATTACTCTTTTTGACTAGACCTTACATTTCTTTAGCACTTGGAAATAAGTAGAAGAAAGTCTTATTTTTATTGGATTAGCTTTGGAAAGTTTCCTAACCCATACAATGTTCTTGGTCAAACCTGAATGCTGACCTGCCTGGTGAAAAAACCGGCCTTATATAAATGCTAAGTGGAACTACTGACTGCAGTCCACTAAAGTACATGCATCTCTTCTATTATGAGATAGATCATTGCAACCCAAGCTTATTTGATACAAATGGAAAATAAGCAGACTCCACCAACCCCTTGTGCAATACAGTATTTATTATCTTAGTTTCAAACTAAGAATGGTGTTCATCCTGTGGCATTCTCATGGTTGACAGTACTGTGGCTCAGTTCACACATTATACAAACTACGGTTAAACTGCCTTAACCATAGTTTGTCTGAATTGACAAGCGACAGGTGTTAACAGTGTTAGCTCTATTTTGGGAAGTAGCTGCACTACTGAAACTGTGGATGGAAAACTAAAACAAACAAGCAACTAAAGAAGCTCTATGCCTCTATGTTTTGATTTCTAAACTGTGGTTGGTGCAAACCATGGTTTGGTGTATTGTCTGAACTGAACCTCTGTGTGAGGGGATGTTTGTCTCTTTTTCTAGCTTACCTCCACCCATGTTCCTTTTTCACTGAAATGTTCAAGGAATCTGCAGGTGTTTGCAGCTTGACTAGGAAATACACCTTGTTCTCTCATAGGGGTTTGTTCATTCCTGGTTGATTGCTAAATGTAAAAGCAATAGTGGGTTCCCAAGTTACAGACGGCTGAGTTACAAACGGCTGTGTTGGCACTATCACACAGGTGCAGTATCTCTTTTTTGTGCTTTCGCACAAGCTGTTTCAAGCTATATATATTCTGACTTCCATACAGACCTCTGGTATGGAACCGGTATGTATCTAGGGGACTTAGTGGAAAGTAGACCAGTAAAGCCTGCAGAACACACAGAGTTGTATAGGGAAGGGTTGCTCCAGTCAGCTTCAGTGAAATTCTCTTTAGAGCTACAGCTTTCAAAGACCTGCAACTGTGGAAACAGTATTCACATTGAAAGGGACTGCACAAGCCAGTCTTTTGAAGCAGTCTGTAGAAAGCCCTGGGGGGGGGGGAGGACATTGTTGCAGGGTGGTGGGGGGAAGGACATTGTACAAAGTGGACAAGGAGGCTTGTCCACTTTGTGTAAAACCCTTTATGCGCACTTTGCAGCTCGTAAAGGGTTTTATGGGGGGCGTAAAGGGTTGGGCACCATGGGTTTTATGGGGGTGTGTAAAGGGGTTGGGCACCAAGTGTAAAATGGTCTAGTTCCTCCTCTGGGTGAAAGAATTATGATTTGGGACCAGTGTGCCAGGAAGTGACTCTTGCCAAGTTGTCCAATGTTCCTTCTAAATGCTGTACCAAATATCTGTTTCATAGTCCTTTCACAATGGAAGGCAAGAATCTCTGGAATGCAAATGACTGCCCTGGTTGCCGTTGGATCACATTATGTGGTAGAGTGTTTCAGTGCTCGTGATAGGGGGGAGAAGGCCATTTTGCCCAAGACAAGACTTCTTCCAAAGCTCTGCTTGGTGCTTTTCTGTACTCGAGATCGTGAACTAAATATAAAGCAAATGCAAAATGTTTGTTCCAACTGAAAACATCGTTGTTATTGGAACTGCTCTGTCCTTTCTTTCTTAGACCCTGGACAAAAATAACTCAAGTTGCATAATCAGACCAATACTTGCAGTGCACTTCAGCATTCCTTTTAAAATTGGGAAATAAGTGCTTCTTCAGAGGTGGAAAGCTAATCTCTTGTTTACAGAAAAATGCAGGCAGCCTTGTTGGTCTGTTAGGGAAAACTTTCAAAAGTAGTAGTTGCATAATACTGTACTAGTACTGTATTAGGATGAGTGAAAGAGCCAAAGTAATGAGAGAACTTGATTTTGAAAACTTGTTTCATTACTTTGTGACTTTAGTTTGTCCAGTAAAGGTATTGCATTACTTGAGCTCTTATTTACAGATTTTTAATTGCTGTTCAGTTGCTTTTTCAGAAAGTAAAACAAAAAGCCACCACTTCACTAGAGCACATAAACATGCTTTCAAAATTTGTCACGTGCCCATTAATTGAAACACAACATATAAATAAAAATAAAGTCACATTTATTAAGATGGGTAAATAAAAGTTGGTTATCTTTAGACCAGTGGTTCTCAATGTAGTCAGCGCGGCGTACCACCTACATGGCTGCCGCCACACCAGACGTAAGCAGTGATGATGTCATTGCTGCGTACTTCCAGGTTTTCAGCCTGGTTTTTGGATCAGGACGATGCCGGATGCCGTGCAGGAGGTGGCCGGTAAGAGGCTCCAGGTGGGCTGTTTTCTTCATTCCCAAGAGGCTCGGCCAAAGGTAAGAGCCTCTAGGAAGCAAAAATGCAGAGCCAAAAGTGCCACGTTTTCGCAGGGTTTCAGGTGTCCTAGTGTGGTTCAGGGTTCAGGGGGGGCACATGGTTTGAGTACCACCAGAGGTACTCCAAAGTACCACTAGTGGTATGCGTACCACCGGTTGAGAACCCCTGCTCTAGACTAGACATGGTGGTGATCTGAACAGAATTCCTGTTGAGTCTTAAATAACCCTTCAAGATGCTATCTGTGTTGAGTGAAATAATGTTAGTTATGTAAACTGGAAAAAACCCATATTTCAGAATAAATTATTTTAAACTTCGATCTGGTTCTGGATAAAACATTTTCATAGGAAGTCAAGACACTCCGATTTGAAGCCTTGGGTTCATATGCATAAAGTGCTTGTAAGATAGACTTTGATCTCTACCACTGTAGCTGCAAATCTGCTAAATGTAAATTGCTAATGTGTACAGGAAAGTTGTGATACACCTCATGAGAGTTACTGAACCAAAAGATGGATGTTTTAATTTAAGAAATCTACCACTCTTCTGTTTAAAAAGCCATCAAGACAAATTTTAGTTGAAGTACAAACTTAAATGATCAAGTCAGACTTCTGGATGGGCCCTAAGAATAAAGAGTGATATGTTTCTAAGGGATGCCTGTTTTGCCACTCTTACCGCGCTCGGATCCAAAACCCCAACCCTTCCTTTTTTTGCTACTGCCATCTCCATCCCGACCCTAGCCCTACCATTTAGGTGTGTTCCATATGTCATGGATAGTTCCTTAGTGTAGTCATATTCAGTAGATGGATAAACCCTGCTTGTGATTAGCTGCAACAGAGGATGGGGTATTTGAGAAGAGGTTGTAACAACTGTCTGTAGAATTTGTAGCTTCTGCAATGCTAAATATATTTCTACAGCATTCAAGCCCCTATAAGAATGTCCCACGATCGGTTCGATAATTAGCAACTGCCTTTTGAAAACTTCTCCTTACTGTTTGTTAGTCAATGTTATCCATAAATCTTCTTGTAGTCTGAAGTTCCACTTGCCAGAAAGAGTTTAGATTTTCTTGTTGACCACGGAGTCCTGTACACCTGTGAGAACCATGAATTATGTAGTCAGTTCAACTGAAAGGCAAAGGTGCATTTCTTGGCTAACAGTCCAATCCTGCTGGCGGAACGTGTACTCCTCTGGCACTGGATGCTGCAAAGCAGCCATAAAGCGCACTCTGGCAGCACTAGCTGCCAGAACGCTGGCGGGAAGGCCAGAGCCTTCCCACTTGCACTGGCACAGGTCTGAGTTGACCCATAGTGGCTGCTGGGGCTTACCTGTGGGCAAGGGGACAAATGTCCCCTTACCCCCAGGAGACCTCCAGCAGCCAAAATTCCCCTGCAGGATACAGCTAGAGGTTGCACTGCTGCCGCTGCATCGCCACGTGGGAAGTTAGGATTGGGCCGTAATCCTGGCCTGAGATACGATTTGGTTGTATTCTAAGGGGTATACAAGAAAGCTAACTTTCCCATCCTCTCCTTAGCTCAACAGCTCTCTGCACCCTCTGAGAACATTATCTGGAAGGTCAGAGCACGATTCTGTGGGGCACAGAGGACTCTGAGGTTATATGAGATTGGTGATTATTGCTACCACCCCTCTTGTGGAAGTGCCTTCTGTTCACAGAAGAGAAGGTTAAGATACAACTCAATTGGACCTACTTCTGTATAAACATGCAATGGCTAATGCTGTATGGTTTTACTCATGTGTAAGGCCTAGTTTTCATTGAGGTGGTAACTTCGTTCCTTGACTGTACCATTCCAGACTGTAGTGGCTCACAAGACTGAATGCTCCCCTATATAAAACCTTCCTTTCCTCCCCCCCCCCCTATATTCTTCATATAGAAAACTAGTGTGTGTTGGACAAGGCTTCTCCTTAACATGCTTGTTTGTTTTCTAGGTGTGTGTGGGAGAGGGAGAGGGAGAGGATCATGTGTGATTAACTGACACTTGCATCCTACCTGAAGTGGTACAACCCAGACACAGGTTTATCACCGCAGTAAGAATTGGGTCAGTGTACATAAGACTTGTGGCCTTACCATTCACCTTTCATTATGTTTTTAGATTGCAACAAACCTCTTGCTCGGTTTTTTAAGTATCTATAGTAAAAGTGTAAGTTGATCTGCATCACGTTTTTAGGAAGATAAATGTTATAAACTAGGGGTGCTGACATTCCACTAGTTCCCTACCTTCCAGGAACTCTTTCTACATTGACTTGTCTGCCAAGGAACTACTGCACTTGTAGAGGATTCTGGGTGTGTCGCAGCACTGAGCAGATGGTGGCCACATGATGTGCTCTTGGAGCCCCTGAAGGGATTTCAAGGAGCCTCAGGGCTCCTAGGAGCACACTTTGAGAAATGCTGCGTTAGAGCATCTTCCAGAGATGGCAAATCTTGACTTTTTCTCTTGCAATTATTGAGACCATATATAACATCAAGACCTCTGGCCACCTCCTTTTTGACTTGGCACTAATTGTGTAGTTAGCATGGTGGTGACAAAGCACTCCTTTTCCCATCCTGTAGGACATCAATGCCTATAATGGTGATGAGGCCACAGAGAAGTTGCCCTTTCCAATAATTGCTGACTCAAAGCGAGAACTCGCAGTCCAATTGGGCATGTTAGATCCAGATGAGAGAGACAAAGATGGCATGCCTCTGACTGCTCGCGTTGTAAGTATTGAATGTCTTTCTATTCCATCCCTGCAGGTTGTATCCTTCTCAGTGAATTACTAATTTTTTTCATCCTCTCCATATTCATTTTTATTTAGATACAATTGGACATAACCTGTAGTAACTGTAGATGACAAAGTATCTAAAACCTTCTGCTTGATACCCCACACAAAGTAGCCTCTTGTCCAGGAAAACAACTCTAGTTCATTAGTTGACAAAGGATGGTATGTGTGTCCACCTTAGATTTAGGTGACTTGATTTCGAACCCCAGTTTTGGCATGGCCTTCTGGTTTGCCTTCTGTCAAGATATCTATCTGCATTCCCTGCACATAAAATGGACATAAGGGTAACCTACCTTGTGGGGTTGTTGCTTGGATGAATATGGAACTGTTGTAATTTGCCTAGAGTTTTAGGGATAGGGCAGGATACAAATCTAAAAATAAGGTGAAGTAACTTTTCCTGGCACCCAAAGCCTACAAAGCAGATTATACTAGGGGGGGGGGGGGCGGCTGAGATTTGTAGCTCAAGCCCATAACAGCTGAACTTCATAAGAACATAAGAAGAGCCTTGCTGGATCAGGCCAAAGGCCCATCTAGTTCAGCTTCCTATATCTCACAGTGTCCCCACCAGATGCCTCCGAGAGCACACAGCCAACAAGATAACCTGTTTCCTGTTGTTACTCCCTTGCACCTGGCACAGGGAAAGCCTACTTATGGCTAGGAGGTTGCTTATGGCTTGTAACCTGTGAACCTGTAACCTTGTAACTTCATTTTAGCTAAACAAGTGGATTGGGGAACAGAGGGCAATTGTAGCAAAATAATATTTCTCATCTTCTGTGAACTGCTAATCTTGTCCTCTGTTAGGTCTTGAGAGTGCTCTGAATCACAATCTGCTAAGACTTCTCCTGTCAAGTCCCACTGAAAGGAATGTGAAATATACACATACATACACATGAAGCATTTCTGTGGGATTTTTCCTGCCTTTTAGATGTGTATCCATTGAGAAGCATTTGGGACAGGGAACAGTCTCATTCCTTTCTTTTGTAAACCACTTTGATAACTCTTTTTTAAAAGCAGTAGATACATTGAGGACCCAATCATAATGAATACTTAAAATCCATTAGAGATGCTTCTGATGCTAACAGGAAAAGAAATAGAGATTGCTTTGCCAAAGTATGGCCACAGAAGTAAGGCAAAAGATTATGGAAATAAAACTAAAGTCTGAACACAGCAGTTTCCACTAAAGCAGCATTTCCCAATCTGTGGTACACGTACCACTAGTTGGTGGTACGCCAGCACTTGGGCGGCAAGATGGTGGCCACCATTGCGGCCGCGATGGAGCCCTGAAAACGATGGTAAGCGGTCCTGGGCGACCGGCAGAGCTTGAACATGCGGATTTCCTGTGCTGAGAAATGCCCGCCTGCCCCCCTTACCGTCATTTTCAGGACTCCATCGCAGTCAGTGGCGTCACTGTGACGCGCGTCACCCCAGAGCGGGGGACGCGCGTCACCCCAGAGCGGGGGACGCGCGTCACCCCCCCACCCCCCGACTCACCCCCCCCCTACATAGACTTACCTTTTCCGGCGCTCCGGGAGCCGGCTGGGAAGCGCTCCAGGGCCTTCTGAAAAGAAGAGGCCCTGGAGCGCTTGCGTTAAAACGCGAAAATTGACGATTTTCGCGCATGCGCAAACCCTTTTCTGAGGGCAAGGGCCTGCCCTCTTGCCCTCAGGAGGGTTTGCGCATGCGCGAAAATCGTCAATTTTCGCATTTTAACGCAAGCGCATTGGGCCTTCTGAAAAGAAGAGGCCCAATGCGCTTGCGTTAAAACACGAACTTTGAAGATTTTCGCGCATGCGCAGTCCCTCCTGAGGGCAAGAGGGCAGGCCCTTGCCCTCAGAAAAGGGTTTGCGCATGCGCGAAAATCGTCAATTTTCGCGTTTTAACGCAAGCGCTCCAGGGCCTCGTCTTTTCAGAAGGCCCTGGAGCGCCGGCCGGGCCGGACGCTCCCTGGCCTCGGAGCGTCCGGCCTCCGGAGGGTGACGCGCGTCACCCCTTGGCGCGCGTCACCCCCCGGCGGCCCGCCCCGCCCGCCACGCTACAGTGACGCCAGTGATCACAGTTGAAAACCCGGAAGTGGTGATGACGTCATCACCACTTCCAGTGGTACACAGCACTGCAGCGGCCCCGGAGATGGTATGCCATGCCAAAGGGGTTAAGAACCCCTGCACTATAGTACCCTTTTCACTAAAAGCAGTGCCTCAGGTGCATTTGCTCATTACCATAGGGAGAACAATAATTCTAAACGGGGATTAATATAGGGGAAGAGTGGAGTTGAAAACAAATTTTCAGGTTCTCATTCTGTGGCTTTGTTTTTTTAGGTGTTCGTGTTTGGCCCAGATAAGAAATTGAAACTCTCTATCCTCTACCCAGCAACCACTGGCAGAAACTTTGACGAAATTCTGCGGGTAATTGATTCCCTCCAGCTAACAGCTGCTAAGAAGGTTGCCACTCCAGTTGACTGGAAGGTAGTTATCTATACTTCATTAAGCCTATCTAATTCTGTGATTTGCTCAAATTGAACAGAGGCTTGCCTTCTGTGTGTTCTTAAGTGTTATGGGAATCTCTAAATGCAGCTTCTGATTTCTGGGAAGGGGCGATAACATCCAAAACAAATAGGATGAACGACCCAGGAGAAAGCAAGGAGGTAATCCCACAATCTTGTGACTTTTATGCAGTCAGCCAAAGCAGTTTCTTTTGGACCCATTGGAACTATCGGTGTCGACCTAAATAAGGATGCAATCCTATACACACTTTGTGTGTATAGAATTGAAGACATTAGGACTTCTGAGTATACCTGGATAGGATTGCACTGTAAGTTGCTGAGAAGATTAAAGTTTAAAACATGCAGTCATATCTCTGAAAGCTCCAAAATCAAATAGGTCATCCAGTCATGGTCTCTAATGCGCAGACGTGAGCCTTCTGTTCCCAGCAGAAGGGTGTTGTTCTTATAGCTCCTGAGCCATGTTCCACCACCCTGTCACTGCCCCAGAACAAATTTCCTACTTTTAGAAAAAGAAAATTGGCATGTAAAGTTAAAATAAGCAATTTAAATGAGTGATTGATCATTAATTTGATTAATTCCTGAGTTTGGGCTCTGAAATGTAAACTGTATTTTATTTGTGCTTATAGAGACACATTATTGAACAGATTCTTTACCGCTGATACTGCCCTGATGAGGTAGGGGGATGAATTTCTAGGAGCGTGGCTAAATCCAGCTTCTGTATCTGTGCAATCTTAAACCTTGACTAAATTATTTGCTAATCTATAGCAAATAAGACGTCCATAATAATTGGGAACGCACTATACAATATACAGTACATTCCATCTCCAGGAAAAGCTTATGTTCTTAAGCATAGGTGGCCAACCGGCAGCACGCGTGCCACTTAGTGGCATGCCACGCCTTTTTAAGTGGCACGCTCCAGCATTCCTGCCTGAGATGCAAAAGTACCTGCAGCCAAGCCAAATGCTGTAAGGCTGTTCTGGAAGGGCTGTGGCACAGATTGGCTATGTGATTGGCTGCGCAGGGCATTCCGGCCGCTCTAAGAGCCCATATGGGCCAAATTTCATAAAGACGCTGGGACCACAATGCGGAAGTACGGAGCAGCCCGAGAAGGCTTGGAAAGAGCTGAACGGTGATGTGGTGCCTAGCTGGAGATGCGAAGAGAGAGCACAGAGGGAAAGTAGCAAGGGAGCACAGCAGATCCCTACTCCACCGGAGGGAAGAAGTGAGGCTGCATGCTGCTCTGGAGGCTGCTGGTGCTGGGGCTAGTCTCAGGTGGCAATCCTAGACACACTTTCCTGGGAGTAAGCCCCATTGAATACAATGGGGCTTATTTCTGAGTAGACATGCATAGGATTGCGCTGTCACGGTGCTTCATTACCTAAGAAACATTTATTTTAGTGGCACGCTCAAGATTATCTACACAAAAAGTGGCATGCAGCGTGCTGTGGGTTGGCCACCACGGATTGATAGTGAGTTTCCACAAATACATTCTGTATTCATGGGGTGAAGGTTTAGGCATCCTCTGAGGCTCTGACAGATAAGAATGGAAGAATCAAAGGTTTTTGTGTCTGCAGCTGTCTTAGTATGCGCTTGACTCTTACCAAAGGCTCCCACCCACCCCTCTTCTTTTCTCTTAAGTCTGGAGACCAGGTCATGGTAATTCCAAGCGTACCAGATGAAGAGGCCAAAAAGCTGTTTCCTGGTGGAGTTTGCACCAAAGAACTCCCATCGGGGAAGAAATACCTTCGCTACACCCCTCAGCCTCAGTAGGAACTGTGAAGAAAGAGTGAGCAAACTAAAAGGTTATTCACGGGGGCTTTGTAAAACATGGTGTTTATCTGTCTTATGTGGAAGTATGTTTGAAGAAGCTGCTGTGAAGGTCAATAGCTAATTCATTCTCCTCGGTTCCTCTCTTCTGAACACAATGGCTGAAAGACTTTGGTCTGGGTTAGTTTCAGCTAGCCATAGCATAGATTTTTTTTTTTCTGTTCAGCTATGTGGTCAGCTGTCTTGGATCTCTGCTTGCAGCCAAGTCTACAACACTGTTGGAATTAATTTACTCTAAATGAATAATCAATTTTCTATTCACCAGCCACATCTGTACACATTTTTTTTAAAGATGAGCTCTTCTACAGTGGACAGTTTTTTAAATAAGTGGGTAACAATTTTTTGTGCTGCCAAATGTTCATGATGGAACAGAGGTAGATAATCTCAAAATAAACCATAAAACAATGTATTATGATGATCTGCAAAGATGGCTTTGCAAAGATAATGGCATATGATGGCTGCAAAGATAATGAAGTCAGCTTTCTTGAGCGTAACCCCTCAAAAGAAAATGAGTGGATTGTTTCTGTAGCTGAAGCTGTTCCAGCAGCCATGTGCCTTTTCATGCAAATAACCTAATCTCCTGTACGATCAAAAGCCTAATTTGGAAAGGCTTGTGTTAACTCTGCCTGTTCTGTGTAGGGGGCTTTACCCCAAAAAACTTCTCAGCTGCTTTTGTTCTGGCTCCTTTTAGTCGGATAATAAAACTAGCTTTTATCATGCCCAGGATTGTGTCTGCTATTCACTCATATGGAAACATGTACAACCATGCATTTCAAAATACAATTTGGGTACATCATACAAATGGCTAGAATAGCTGTTCAGAGTAGAAATACCAAAGAATTGTGATACCCTCTGTATGTCAAAATAGTCATGACAAAATACTGGATGGGGAAACAATCCAACCACAAAGGCTTCCGTGGAATCCAGAAAATATCATAAATGTTGTTCCTCCAGCTAAGAAACCACCAAATTGTACTCTGTCAGGTCTTCATTTTGCTAGTAAATTCTGTTGTGTAAAACACTGTCTTGCCCAATGTGTAGAACTCACTGAGCTGCACAGGGACAGCTCTGGAGCGCTTGGCAATGTCTTCATTGCCAAGCTCTGGAGTGCTGTGATGGAAGCTGCACAGGGCTCCGATTAGAGAGAACACTGGTCTTGACTGATGCACAGCAAAACTCGACACTGCTTTGGCTACAAAGTACTTTTTCAACAACTTCAGAGGTTTCAGAGATGCAACGTCACCAAGGGTCCACATTACACTGGTACTATAAGCTCATTGAACCCTTTGGGCAGGTATCTGCACCCCAAGGAATACCCCACACAGTTGAATGCTGTAGGGGAAGGGGTTTATTGCAAGTGACAAGTACAAATGTATTCACCAACATTCTTGACTGTTTGTGCCCCCCAGTTAACTTCACTGGGGCTCACTGCTGGGGTATTTCCTACACTGAGCCTGGTTAGGCGGTTTGAATTGCCTTGGAGGAAGGGGCATGCCCACCAGGGAATCCCCTACAGAGTAGAGGCAAGAGTCCTGACAGATGGGGGGGCTGGATGGACCACCTTCTACTCTCCCCTAGGCCTGGGAATCTCCTGTCTGGGGCTTGTGGGGCGTTCAGGTTCCCCCCTACCAAGCTGCTCCTTTTTTCCTGCCCCTTCTGTCTTGGTCTCCCTTCTTTGCCCAGTTGTCTTTCCTTTCCCAGTTGTCGTCTGTGTACGTGTGTATATATGTGTGTGTTTCCCAAATTCTCCATGACTCCTCTTCTCCCCCTTCTCTGCTCCCTTTAATGCTCTCAACCTCTCCTTGCTCCAACCCCTCCCAGTTCTCTGGCCCATAGCTGGCTCTGAGATGCCTGGAGATGACATCACCTCCAGGTATCCTGGAACTGCCTAGTCAGCTGAGATGTTTTCATGCAAATTGCGCAGCCTCGACACCAGGGCTTCACAGGAGGGAACTCCATATTTATCTTTTGTATTGCCTGACATTTCTGTTAGGACCAAAACAGATGTGATGTGACTGTGGTCAGATCTCCTGCTTCTCATTTTAAAATGGCTTGAGGTGGGGGGGGGGCAGACCACCAGCACTGTAGGAGTGTGTGTAACCCTTTCCCTCATGCCATTTTCCCTAATCAAGATTCCCTTCCCGTTAGCCTTGCAATGGAAAACATAGACACCTGCATTCTTCTGCCAGGGAGGCATTTTGTTTAAATGACAAGAGGCAGAGGAAATGGTCAACACCCGAGCCCCTGTAGTTGCTTAATTTTTTTTGTTTTTAAATCTGAGCTGATCACTATCTGAGATTAAGGCCAAAACAGTTGTGATCTAAACTATTTGCCAGTCACTCAGGTCTTATCGAACCACACTGCATGCTAATTTCCACACAATACTGGGAATTAAGCAACTAGATCTGCGGACTTAGAAACCAACACATATTCAACTAATGCTTTCTTCCTCCTTGTCCTTTATACCAAACAACTCCCATATGTAACTTGAGAAGAATGGAGACAGGGAGACAAGGTGGTATAAATTCACAGCTCTACAGCATGTTGAAATGCAATATTGCAAACAGGTAAGAAACAAATTAAGAAGTGTATGTACCGGTAACTAACTTCCTCAACCAACAACATAACATTTCTGCTATTTGTGTCAATGTTTGAGAGTTTAAACCTTGCCTGTTGCATTAGATTAGAAGCTGGGAAGCGTTTGTAACCTTTTAATAATGCTGAAAAATAACTCCTACACAAAACATTACTTTCAGTGAAAATGTGAGACCTGTGGGAAAACAACTTCTTGTTCGAAGAATGAGCCTTTTAAAAATGTGATAACTGATCTTTGTATCTGTTGGCCTTGATCTTATTGTAGCCATATTGGTTCTGGTCTTTCTAAGAAAGGAAACTCTTGTATGATTACTTTAACTGCTTGCTGATAGGGATAAAATGTATTGTGCCAGAACGCCTGCATTTTAGCTCCTGTTGTGGTCAGCAAAGATCACATACCATTTAAAATATTCCAATCAGCAATGAGTGGGAAGGTGGATCAAAGTTGTTTGGCTGTTATGAACCTACAAAGGTGAGGGTTGACTTAGAACAGTGGCAGAATGTCCTTCCCTCACATCAAACACTTAGCTACTGGTATGTGTGTTTACATAAGTACAAAACATACACCTACTGCTGGAATGTTAAAAATGACTCCTTAACAATGGAAAGGATCGTATAAGATTACACAGGGGATGGTAACCATGTAGGAAACTCAAATTGCACTGACTCTGAGCCTTTCAGTTAACCTTTAATAATCCTCTACCTATGAAACTGTTGGTAGATACTGTACTATGATATGATTCAGTCTCGTAAAATCACTAGAACATGGAAGAACATAAATGGTCCAATGAATCCTTTGAGGATAGTCACTTATGAATAAATATGCACAGAACTGTCCTGCAAATCTCATTAATTTCAGTAGCACTTACTCCCTAGAGTATGAGGGCTTAGGGTGGTAGCATCGGTGGTAAATATTTTGGAATTCCAACTTGCAGCATGATAAAGAGAGCGCGCACAGGAAAACAAGGAGCTGGGAATGACCAGAGAGGAACTTGGTGCTCCTTTTAGCTGCCTCCTTAAGGCCTGCCTAGCTTTTTGATACAAAACTTTCCACTTCCTCAATGATCTTGCCATGCAGCTGCAACAAGACCTGCCTGTGTTCTAGGGTGCACTATCAGCTCATAAAAGGGGGAGATGATGGTGAAGCCCAACATGCTTCAGAATCCTTTGCAATGTATAGGACTTCCGGGACAGATACACCTGAGCATCTCAACAGACATGTCTATATGTAAGAAATATTCCCTGAAAAAAAAGAAACGAAGAATAGTGAGAACACTCTACCCAGCAGGAAGTGTCTGATACTCACGAGGTGTAGCCAGCTTTGTAAAGATGGGAAGCATTATGTCCTCTAGCTGCTGCTTCTGATCTAGGAAGTCTTGTATGGTAGGCTCCTTAGCATTTTCAAGCCAATCTGACTTGGCCTGGCAGGTCTTGAGAGAGGTATTCTGCAGAGCGAACAAGAAGGGAGTCCATCAAAGTGAGCTGCATTAATTCACTAAATATGCTAATTCCTCTTTAATCTGACAGGGAGAAATCCACACATTCAAGTTACTTTACAGTGTAAACCCATTAAAAAGAAGAAGTAAACCATTAAAAAGAAAATGTGGCTTGATTTTGTATGCACCACCAGGGCTATCAAGGCAGTTCACATCATTAAACTATACAAGCCACCTTAACAATAAAACTATACTGCTCCATCAAACAGCAGGTCGGGGTTGTGTCAGGCCACACCCATCCTTCTGGAACTTGAATGAAAATACATTGTAGTCATGAGGGTGCCAGGCTGGTGATTTATGGGAATCATGGGAAAGAAGATGAAAGCCCAGCTCAGTCAGGTGCAATACCACACCAGTGATGGAACTAAGGTAATTTGAGTGGCCTTCAGGAGACAAGTGGGATAGAACATAAATAAATTAAATAAGAGAATGCTTTTGCTAATGCTTCAAGATTTCATCTTTGTGGAACTGGACAGAATATCCTGAGAACACAGTATAAGCTCCTTGAATAAGAGCTAATGATGCCTCCTGCTTTTAAGATGCTTTGATTTGTTGGTTTTATTGTTTTAGTTTTGGTCTGAATTTTATGTATGTAGCCACTTCAGGGATCTGTAGTTTGAACATATTGTTGCCTGACATGTTTTGTCTGCATGTGTACCTGATGCAGGATGTAGGCCAGGTGAGCATGATGCAGACCTTTCTCAAGGTTTGAGCTGATGGCAAGGATGCATCAGGTCCCACAGGCTTTTAGGGAAAAGGTAAAACTTTGATTCATCAGAGCAGCCCTTTCCCTGGCTGGCTTAGGAAAAGTCTTTTTTTTTTCTTTTGGTAAATTTCATGACTATCTGCACCATGCTTGGTCATCAGATTTAAACCTGTAAACAAGGCTACATCTTGGAAGGCTTCTGACTTTGAAGTAAACACGATCATTCGTAGTCGCAACTATTGGGCACACGTCAACCTTGGCTTCCCTCACCAACGTCATTCCATCAGGAGGTATATGATCATGGAGGCACAGGCCTCCTGGGGCCTCCATGACTCAATCCAAGAGTCCTCTGCTGCACTCCCCTTAGGGTGCCAAAGTCATAGACGGTGCCCTTCTCCAACTGGGGATGGACCATCAAAATACAAAAGAACAGTCCGTGATGAAATCGCCCAAAAATAGTTTCTATGGGAAATTTGGCTACAAAGAGCTGGGTCACAGACTCCCTCGTGTCATCCATTGTGTCCCTGGATTGTACATTGACCTGCTGGTGCTATGTCAAGAACCCACATGCCCTCCACTATGCAAAGAATCCCTGTGCCAGCTGGCCGTCAGGAAAAATATCAGACTGCCCCCTTCTTCCAGCTTTTCCCCCTTCTCCTCCACACTCTTCCCCCAAGCACTACCACAAGCCACTGCTCAAGTGCCCTCTGAGCTGCCTCTCACAGGATCCTTCCCCCTGGGAAAGCAAGCTCCGCTCCCTTGCTTTGCTTCCCTCTCTGGAACTAGCTAAGGCTGCTGCCTAGTGCTCCTGAGTTTGCCTTTCAAATCCTTTTCTGCCTTTTTTCTCCATCTTTGAACCCAGTGATGGCTGTGTCTTGGCAACTTAGCCCCACAATCTCTGCAAGAAACCAAGTCTCTCAACAGTTAGATAGGTAACTCTGGCTTCTGGTACCCCTTACCATTGGCCAGGGGTACCAGAAACCAGGGGTATCCATGGGGGGGGAGTGAGGGCTGCCCTGTCTTCTGTGTCTTGCTGCAATCCAATTGACAACACAGTTACGGTGCAATCCTGCACAACTTTCTGTGGCCGGCATAAAGGGCTGGCTGCGGAATTCTGAGCCCGTTCCCGGGCCGCACCGGCGCAGCCCAGGAACACCTCGGGAGAAGGGGACATTTGTTCCCTTCCCCGAGTGTAGGGCAGCCCGGGGCCTATGGGCCTCCTCGCATGCACGCCAGCTCTGAAGCTGGCGTGCATCCGAGGCTGGGGAGTAAGGCTGAACCGGGCCGGGAAAAGGCTGGGGATATTGGCGAAGCATGCTGCCGATATCCCTGCCCTCTCCCTGCCCAGTTAGGCCAATGCGCCCCTCCCTCGCCGCCTGGTTCGCCCTCCCCTGCACCGATCAGTGCAGGGCTTACCTTCACCAGGTGACGCAGGGACGGTCGGCCAAAGGAGTGAGGGCTGCTGGCCTCTGCGCCGGTGACCTTACTCCCGAGTCGTCACAAATGCACTTTAAGGCACATTTGCAACACTTTAGAGCGGTGAGGCATGCGCTCCGCTGCTCTAAGTTTAGTGAGGATCGAGCTGTTAGTGTTTCTATCCCTCCAGTGGTATAAGTGTTGAAAGTGTTCATACTGGAGTCCAGGACTACCTGGTCTATCTTTTACTATTTAAGGGGCAGCCCCAGAGATAAGTATCAGGCCTCCTTTTCAAGCAGGCCAATCTTAACAGTAGCATGATGGGCTCCATGTGAGCACCTGCAGTGTCAGTGAAGTGGACCCCCCTGGTAGGCAAGACAAGCTCCACGACAACAAGAGAGTGAAGCGTTTTATGGTCCCACCAAGGGGTTCACTCCTTGCCTGCAGCCCTAGTTCAGGCTACAGAGAATTCATACCCAGCAACAGTCTCGTGCTGCGGCTGGAACCGTGGTGCTTTCCTGCTTCTTCTCTTCCCTGGTCTTCTTCCTCCCCCACTACCAAATAACTCCCTGGTTCTTTTTCCCATGTTCCCCCAGGTAATCTCTCTGATTTCCCTAAGATGTTAATGACCTGCTCTCCCCCTCTTTTCCCTTTTCCTGCCTTGAAACTGCTGACACTTCGAGCCTGATTGTTTGTGAATATTGCATTGCATTCTTTTGATTCCCCTCCCATTTATTGTACTATTATCCCCACAATAAAACTATACTGTACATTGTTGCCTTCCTTCTCATTTTATGCCAGTTAATTGGGTTGTGCCATGAGCCAATGCACTTGGTCCCTGCACACATAGTACCTTTCCCCCACATGTGCATATTACACACCCAAGCACACCCAAGCTATACAGATAGTAGAAAAACATGCATTCCCAAATGAATGGGGGGGGGGGGGGGAACATGCATACCAAACTGAACAGAAAACCTAGTTTTCAATAAAAGAATAGGGATCCAAAAGAAAATTAGCCCCCAAATAGTGGTTTAGAAGCCTTCTTCAGCAGCGTTTCTCAAAGTTCTCCCCACAAGGCGGGGAGAACTTAGGAGTGCTTGTGGGGACGGAGCCAGCAAAAACCGGAAGAGGTCTAAAATTGCCATTTTCCGGTGATCTAAACACCGGGGAGGACGGAGGAGGGTCGCACAGGTCTCCCTGCAACCTCCCCCCCCCAAGCCCCGGTGAGTAAAAAACCCACTGTTTTCAGGCGCTTTTTTCCTGGCGCCAGCGGCAATCCCCAGGGCCACTGCCACCATCGGCATGCTTCCTTAAGGAGGCAGGGGAAGTATCAGGTTCTCCTGGTGAGTTGCAACCCACCAGTTTGAGAACCACTACTCTACAGAATTGGCCTGTTGAGTCTCTCAATGCTACCATGGAGAAATGCTACCACGGAAAACACCAATCTTTGACAGCTGCTAAGAGGAAGGGCTTGCATAGAAATCTCAGCAAACAGAGTTTTAGAACATAAGACGAGCCTTGCTGGATCAGGTCAAGGGCCCATCTAGTCCAGCTTTCTATATCTCATAGTTGCGCACCAGTTGTATCTAGTAGCACACAAGACAACAAGTTACCTATATCCTGTTGCCACTCCCTTGCATCTGGCATTCAGAGATAGGCTACCTCTAAAACCCAGAGGTTGTATACAGTCATCATAACTTGTAATCTGTGATGGATTTTTCCTCCATAAATCTGTTCAATCCCCTTTTAAAGGCATCTAGGCCAGGTGCCATCACAACATCCTGAAATGAATCATACCAAACTGACGTTTATATGAGAGAAGGACCTCCATAGGTTACACCAGGTAAGGCTGTTTTGCACTTCAGTGCCTAAAACCTTTCTACCAACCAGCAGAGCCCCTTCAATAAAATGATCCCTGCAGCAGATTCCAGGCAGCAACTGACGTTTCTGAATGGTCAAGAGCAGTCTCATGTGCTCCATATTGCACTAAGCAAGCCACAAGGTTACCAAGGTCTTCCCTCTGTGCACAACTGACATGTGAACGAACACAGCACTGAACTTAGAGCAGCCCTCTCATTCTGCAACTCTTGAAATCTGTACTAGTTATTTGACCTTGGCGTGAAAAGATTCTAGCTCACTTTTAGGCATGCCTACTCAGAAGTAAACCCCACAGAGGTTTTTTTTAAGACTATGAGCCCCTAGGGGACAGGACTACTACTACTACAGAGAGAAAAAAAAGTACTGTAATCTGCCTTGAACACAGCTTGATGGGGAGAGGAAAGGCAGGATATAACTATTTCAAATAAATAAATAGAGACGTCTTGGCCTCTATCCTTGCTAGTGCAAGGTACAGTATTCATTAATAGTCAATTTCAGAAGAGGTAGTAGCTTCTCTCCTTTCATAGAACATTCTTGAAAAATGAGTCCCTAGCTCTGTGCTGAAGAGGAACTACCGTAGTTTGATGTTTGAACTATGACCACCACTACCAACTTCAAAGCTTTTGATGATACCATAATTCTTGGCATTATGCTATGCTTTTTTATGTCCACAATTGGCATCCCACTGGACACTAAAGTTAGCCCAATTCACTAATACACAGAAAGAAGTCATTCACTATTGTGGTGAAGTCTGTATTGTACCTTATCTTCTTTATTAAGCCTTCCCTGAACCTTCTCAGGATCTGTAATTGTTGCCTGGATGAGGGTGATCAGCATTCGTAAATTCTGTTTTGCTTCTGAAAAGAGAGAAAGAGGTAAAGAGACAGAGGAAAAAACGTTTTTTAAAACTGGAAGAGTGTTAATATAACAGGCGTTGGTATAACAGTATTCTGGGGGCGTCTGAATGCCCCCTGCACCGGAATTGCGCCGGGGTCTGTTCCGCGTCTGAACTGCACATGTGAGACGTCTGAGAAGGGTTACTCCAGTGTCCGTCCTGCGTCTGTCGGCGTACAGCAAGTTACACTGGCATAAGTGCTCTTACCCCGGGGGATCTACTGTTACACCGGTGTAAGAGTTACACAGGATTGGGCTGTAACTCATATATGTCTACAAATGACACATAGGGTTATAATTTGAAATAAAATACAATGGCATCGTGTTTACAAGTGATGTCATTTGTTGCTACTGTTTTAAATTCAAGCTGAGATTTCCATGATTCCTAGCCTAAGGGTCTTTAAATAATATATATAATAGCTGCACAGTGCCTCTCCTCCTACAATGGCATTCATTCACCAGCATTTGCAAATTAATGTAGTAAAAAATGCTTGTTGATCATACATTATCTCACCTGACAAATGTAAAGTTCATTTTTAAGTGCAGGTGGGTTTTCCCAGTTTTAGAAAGTCTCCATCCTTTGCCCTGGGGCTACTACATTACATTTTGCTAACTAAGGAAAGCCTTGATATCTGAATGATATCATAGAAGCTTTCTTATACAGATCTTGACACCATCCCCTTTATGACATCACAGAATCTTTCTTTGGTTGATGGGCTGATGATATTGCTTGCATTCAAGTTTCTCCAGCCATGGGGCTGGGAGCTTAGTCACGATGGAGAGATTTATTTGATCAGAATATGTTGGTGACAATCAATAGGCACTTCAAATGCCATTTGTTGCAGTTCCTGCTCAAAGAACATCAGTTAATGGGAGACATTTCTAGCTGAAAATTCAACACAGCAATGATTCTCCAAGGCCCTGGCCAGGCTTCTCTTTTGTGGACTGTCCTCTTATTACAAGATGTTCTTGGTTTTTGTGAACGACCAGCCTGGACAAGAATTGCCTGGGACATGACTCCAGAGGACCTAGAGCAACTGACTAAGGAGCAATCTAACTGCCTTCATGACTCAATATGTCAAATTTGCCACTCTTTTTCTGGGCTGACACTATCCGAAGGGTGCCTAGAAATTTTATATGCTAGCTGCAAGGTGGCAATCTTCCTAATTGCAGGTTTATCTCTACACTACCTTCTACCCAAACTGAAACACAAACACACGAAGGTAAGATTCAGATAGCAGTTGTATAAGGAAGAGGAGGATGAGCCACCCGCTCTCAGTTAGATCACTGTCTGGTTCCAAATTTATGTTTCCTACCCCTAATTCCAAAACCCACTCATGGAAGGGAAACAAATACAGACCATGATCCAGAGAGAATTCAGTTTTCCAAGTTTGAGGAACCTACTATTGGTTTCCTGCTCTGATAAGGGAAAGAAAAATTGTCAAATTGTCATGCTGCCTCATGAGGTCAAGGTGTGACCAGGGAAACAGATCCCTCAATATTTGTAAATACATTTGAGATGGCAGCTACATATTCTTAGCTGCCAGGTTAAGAGATTGTCAGACGCATTGTATTGATAGGTTATATTGTGTTTGTGTGTTACTTATTTATTTTATATGTATTTTATTTTGTGTATTCATTTATTGATGCCAATAAAGGTTGACTGACTGACATTTGAGATGGGGCTCAGAATCCAATTTGGGGAGGTGCTCAGCATTCTGTTTCTTAGCCAGCCCTCATAGGACTTCAGGTCCTATGGTTCTCTGAGAGGTGACTCTATTAACACAGGTTCAGTGTGTAGTGTAGTTGAGCTCTGTGTATATTTTGCGCCAAAAATATTTAAGGAACCCCCCCCCCATATACACCTACATTACGACCAACTGAACCCAAATCCTAAACTCTAACCACAACAAAGTAAATAATGTTGTGCCTCATTTGGATTTTGAATGGAACATGTAGCCTGATTTCAATAGACTTGGGTCCCAGTTGGTATATATGCTCAACGGAGGCAGCCATTCTGGGAAAATAGGCACTGAAAAGGAATATCTACCTATTTTAAAGCAATGAAGTGGCAAACAACACCATCACTGATCTCAGATGTCCTGTACCAAGGCAACACATACAGCAGCAGCCAGGGCACCAACCTGCAAACGTGTGGTGCCAATGGGAACAAGTTGCAGTTTTTATGCTTTGAGGCCAGAGAGGCCAGTCCAAGTGTAGCAATCTATGACAGTTGTGTGGAGGGGGCAGGTTACAAGAGGCGTATAAAAGAACTTGTGGGGTAAAGTCAGAGGTAACCTGGCTGTGGCCACTGGCCATGAATCAGGACTGCAATTAAGAACCAGGAGTCAGGTTTAAACAGGAGAATCAGAGAGCAAAAGTAAGTTGTTATCAGAATGCGATTTTGTACAAGGATTAGGGTGCAGCTTTACTATAAATAATTTAGAGAGGGAAGAAAGTCACTATTTGAATCATATAATGTTCTCCAAGGCAGAAGTGGAAATGGGGTAGGAGTACTTAAGGCAGTCAGCCTGTAAAGCGTATGCATCTAAGTCAGCCATGAAAAATACATTTTCAAGATATTAACCATTCGTGGTTGCCACTCCTTCTACTGACCCTGCACCTGTACCTTCAAAAGCATGACCCAAAGAAATGAAGCAGCCAGGGAAGCTTTTTCCCTTCACTTTTTCTGTGTGCCAAGAAAAGCTTTGCCTGCTTAACTTTTGTATGTCAAAATCTTGTTAAACACAAAGGATTAGTTAAAAAAAAAAAGAGGGGGGTTTGCTTAATTTTTCCTTATTCCTGATACAAACTATTACTCTCATTTTGCCATTTTTCGCAGCCCGCTCAGGTCACGATTCAGACAACTGATGTTTTAGTTGCTACAGAGACACATGAGGAATATACCCACAACACGGACAAAATGCTGTACAGACTGGTAACCAACACCTCCAAGATGATGAAGTACATGAAGCACATGGCCCACCGTCACCAAAAAGAAGCCAAGTATCGGAAATTAAACAAAAAGAGAAAAGCTGACGAAATTGAAGACGAGGATGACGAACAGTTCTTTCCAGTTTGTCCCCACAACCATAGCTCCAGTGGAGACACTATAATGCATGAAATCTAGCAAACAACTAAGACGGTTCCTTGCCATGTTCAGCTCTTCCTTTCACCATCTTTGCAATGATGCTGTTAAGTCAGCAGGATGGCAGAGTAAATGACAAGAGCCCGAAATGGTCGCTCAACGTGTCTGAGACGGATTCTGTGAAGAATCTTATGGATGACGAGGTGAAACAGACATGGAAAGAAGGGCTATTAAATGTTTTTTTAAAGTCTAGCCAAAGTTATTTGCATTTAGAATACCAAAAATTAAAGATTGTATTTGGTAGACAATGCTGTGATTCTTCCATACGACCCAGCCAGCCACGTCGGTTATACAAAACTACTAGCTTAAAAAAAAAATCAATTTCTCTAATGGAGGGTTCTCTTTTCTCAGATAGATATCAGGATGGTGTAGTGGTTTGGGAGTTGAACTTAAACCTGGAAGAGCCAGGTTCAAATCTCCGCTCAGCCATGAAGCTTCCTGGGTGACCTTGGGCCAGTCACTATCTCTCAGTCTCACCTACCTCACAGGGTTGTTGTGAGGACAAAAGGAGGGGAGGAACTATGTACACCACCCTGAGCTCCTTGGAGGAAGGGCAGTATAAAAATGTGAAAAAAATATCCAAGTACTATTTTAGCAGTTGTATTCCATTCCCTCTTGCTAGATTTCAGATCCAGCCTTACTATCAAGGCAGCACTTCTGTGGCAGCAAAAGATGCAAAGGATTTTCTATTTTCCCATTGTTGTCTTGACGAGGCAACTGCCCAGAACAACAAAGATAAAAGGAAGGTCAGCAAAGCTAATAGGGAGACAAGCAAGGGTATGACAATAGACAAATGATCCCAAGAAATGTAATGGGTGAACAAAGAGCCCAATGGTCAAGATGATGTGGGCTGCAACTCAGCAATGTAAAAAATGGCAGGAAGTCAGAGAGGGAAAAGAACTTCCCTGCAATCATGCAAAATCTAGCTTACAAATTTGCTTTCCTTCTTACTCTCCCTCCCTTTCCTCTGAGTGTCTGCAGCTGCTCTACACTGCTTCAGATCTCATGCCTACTGGGCAACGACACATCTGGCAACCCTGACATGTCATTTTAGTGCCACTGCACTGCACTCTTCCCAACAAAGGGATTGGGATGGGCACCCCATCAAAAGATGCAATGCATGTACATGTTGGGGGTGCAATACACCCAAATGTAGACCAGAAACCAAATTGGCAAGAATCAAGACAACCAATATGATCGAGGAAAACTTGAAACCACAATCTGCTTGATCACCTTGCCCAAGAATGATAGAATCTCACACTTGCAAGCAACCTGCCCACATCCTCAGGCTGAATAAACTGGAACATATCCATCAAAATAGGGCAAGCAAACACTTCAGAAATCTCACAGACTACTCCCAAAGTGGAGTCTAAGTTGGAAAGGATGAGAGCAGGTTTATCAACAAAGTGTTTGACAAACTAGACACAGTGAGGCACTGATGGTTCTTCCTCACCAGCATGGGAGCCTAAATGTAACAAGCCCCTCACCATTCAGAAAACCTTTAGCACAGGGCTTCTCAAACTGTGGGTCGCATCCCACTTGGTGGGTCGCAGACCAATGCTGAGATGGGTTGCCGGAAGCAACCGGAAGCCACTTCTGGGTCGCAGCTCACGTTGTGCCGGACCCGGGATGGCCTCCAGAGGCCTCTGTGGGCCTCAGAAGAGACTTCCTGGTCACTACCGGTTTCACCAATGCAATTGCCAGCCTCCAGAGGCCGTCTCAGGCTCGGCGGATGTGGAACCAGCATGACGAGGAGGGTCGCGATGTGGGAGCGGCAGGCCAAGGTGGGTCGTGGCAGCAGTGACCAAATGGGATTGCATCCAACATATATTAGCACTACCAGCAATATTTCCACTTAGCCAATATGTTTTCTCCCACATGTGTCAGGAAGCTGCAAAAATGGCCTCTCTGCCCTACAATCCTTAACTGAAAAACAATTGCCATACCTCTTGTAGAAAACATTAATGTTATTTTCCTGATTTAGCAAGTATGGCAGTTTCCATCATGAAACCACTGATATCTACAATAACAATTTCCCCAAGGGAAACAAGATGGCATCACACAGATTCAAACTCAATATGGTCAAAATTTATTAAAACCACCACAAGCCATTATATGTCACATTTTGCAAGGTTAGAACCAAAATCTGGATTTGGCTGTTGAACTATCAACTCTAGGTCTGACTTTAGCAGCCTAGAGCTGCCAGGAACAATGCTGTGGGATACGATATTAATATCACCATTGTGTGCATGAGGAATTAAGGCCTAGAAATTATGCTGCCACCCAGTGTATGTGACTGAGATTTTCCTGATCCACATGAAGTGTTTGATTCCTGGATCACATCAAAAGGACCTTCAGGCAATTCAACCAGTGCTGTACTGATGCCCAATTATTCCTGTCCGGGATCTGACTTATCATGAGTAAGATCAAATTTATATCTCAGGAGCTTACCTGCCCAATCCAAGAATTCGACGCACTCAGTCTGCTCATATCGGGAGGCAATATCTCTGGCTTTTTCACCCCGGAAGGTGGTTGCATAAATATCAGCTTCTAGTTCTACAAGAGTTTTCAAAGTATTCAGTTGGCCCCAGGCTGCAGCACAGTGGAGAAGTGTATAACCTGAAGGAGTGAGCCAAATCAGTATTTATAGCTCAGGATGGAACTTATTCTGCCTCTTAACAATGCATTCCTTTACAAAACTAAAGAACACGTTGCAGTTCTAAAGAGCAGCTATTTCTATTGTTACCTGCTCACTGACTGGAGACTTGTACCTTTATGTTATATCGACAAATCAGCATTCCTGCAGGTAGCACAACTGCTAACTCTGCATCAAATTCCCACAGAACAACTTGCATGGGTCGTACTCCAATTTCAGCTAACTCTAGCCTTGGCTGGGTATTATATTCCAAAGACTAGAGAGGGATTCCCAGCTATCTCAAATGCACCAGTCGCTAGCTCTCATTGACCATCAGCTGATACTTTTTGAACACTAGCAAGCAAAGGTGTAGCTAGCGGGGGCGGGGTGGTGTAAGCAGGGGGTGTCATTGTTGCCGCATTGGCGGCAATTCGATGGCAGCAAGGTTTTTCGTGCCGCTTTGGAGGAGGAGGTGTGTTTAGCTCCTGGAGAGCAGGTGGTGGTGCAAAAGGTCGCTCCTGCCCGCCCACCCCCCAGGCTTGTTTTCAGCCACTGGCGTCCGGACCGGTGACGTCATGACCGGGGGTGAGGCTTCCAGTTTGTGACATCACGGGGGTGACATCTTGCGCTACCCCCCCCCCCAGCTACGCCTCTGCTAGCAAGCGATCAACTTAACAAGGAATGGTCAGTCAGTATCTGTAACACCATTCTGTTTTAAAAGCAACTACATTCAAAGAATGTAGCTAACATAAGCCTCTTTATTATTATTTTCAACTGTTTTCTGGCAAAGCTCCTGTGTGTTTAAAAGCTCAGAATCTTGAGAATCACACCTTTCATCCTGTTTTACGAAAGGACAGTACCAGTGCTCAGTTACAGATAGCAGCCATGGTTTGCAAATCTAATGGATTTGGCACCACACTGACTTTTGTACTTTAAGTACATCCTTGCCCTTTTAATCATTTGCATTTATACCTCTTCACCTTTGTTCTATGTACTCCACTGTTCTGTCAACAATACTACAAATTATTTAAGAAAATCCAACTTTGCAACCAAAATAAATTGTGCAAATTCTGTATATTTACACAAATTTGTGTAATTCCTAATTTGAATGATGTATTCCAACTGTAGAATCTAAAGTTTTTGGCAGCACCTTATCCTTATCCTATTTTAATGTGTTATATTCAAAGAATGTTAGTCATGACTAAGCACCACTGAAATATATGGGACAAGTCACAAGTGACTAACAGTGTATCCTATGCATGACTACACAAAGGTAAGTCCCAATACCTTTAGTGGGGCTTACTATCAATCTCAGGAAAGTGTGTATATGATTGCAGTCTAACTTAAATACCATAAATTTCAATGGGACATAGTCCTGACTAACAGCCCAATCCTGTCTAGCAGGAAGCAGTGGTGCAAATAAGGCACCCGACAAATCCTACGCAGGATTGGGCCTGCGCTGGCGGAGCCAGAGGCCTCCTTGGCAGGGTAAAGGGATGTTCGTCCCTTTACCCTGGGTAGAGCCCCAGTCGTCCCAATGGGTATACTCAAATGTGCGCCAACTATTTTGCTACCACACATTCAAGCTGACCATGTAACGCCAGCCAGGCCCAGGAAGGAGGATAGGATTCAGCGGAGCACACCACTGCCATCAATCCCTCCCCCGTCCTGGGCCCAGCTGACCAATCCCACACACCCCGGAATGCCCCATTCCGCCCACCCCATGCCCCTCCACTGCCCGGCGGGGACATACTTTCACGGCCCCACAGTGCCGCGCGTCTGCGACACCTTAGACGGGCGGAGCAATCGCTCTGCTGGTCTAATGGTAGACAGGATTGTGCTGTAGGCTGCAATCTTTTGCACACTTTCCCAGAAGTAAGCCTCATTGAACACAGTGGGACTTAGGTAGGTAAAGGTAAAGGTGACCCCTGACAATTAAGTCCAGTCGTATCCGACTCTAGGGTGTGGTGCTCATCCCCATTTCAAAGCCGAAGAGCCAGCGTTGTCCGAAGACGCCTCCGTGGTCATGTGGCTGGCATGACTCTCCTTGCCGCAGCGCGTAGCATGCAGCTGGAACACAGAGCGCTGTTTACCTTCCCGCAAGCGGTATCTATTTATCTACTCGCATTAACATGCTTTGGAACTGCTAGGTTGGCAGTGGGACTTACTTCTGAGTAAACATGCATACGCTTTAACTTCCTTTGGATACAACCCAATGTCACCAAGTTACCTGTAATAAAGAAGGATCCCTTCTAAACAACCAAGCATGGAAATCTTTCAAACACTGCTGTTCTTTCTCCATCAGAGAAAAAGCATGTGAGCCAGCAGGCTAGTAAGGTGATTTTTGTGAGCTTATTTTTTACAAAGACTGGTGTAGAATCCTATATATAACATAAAGGAGTGAGTGAGTGAGTATAACAAAAAGGTTGCTATAAAGCCACACGCCATCCAAAGGAGCACAACACTGGAGTGGAAGGAACTGTTTTGTATTGCTGGGGGAAAAAACAGTCCAGTTCAGTGACAAACTTCATGACGACAGAATTAAAACTGTGGCTAGGAAATTGTGTCAACCCTCCTCCACATATGTAGTAAACTATGTACCTCTGGCTGTTTTATCCTTCAGATCAACTCCATATTTTGACAGTGCCTGGACAACGTTGCTCTGCCCAGCCATGCAAGTTGCATAGAGCAGGTTCCTCCCTACGATATCCTTTTCCATTAGCAGCTCAGTAGCTTTTTCATGATCAGGATCCTCTGGGTCTTCAAAAATCTGTTGTATCCCCTCTGTGTCACCGGTCAGAGCAGCTCTCAAGAGAGGATTGAAATATTCTTCTTCCTTTTGTGGTGCCAAATCTACAGGCTCACATTTTACTGCTGAGGCTACTGGCTCTGTCTCCTCTGCTAGTTCCATTTCTTCAGGATTAGCCTGAGAAGACAGAAGGATCAAAAAGGAAACTCTTTTAAAAGCTGAATGATTAAGATTACCTAGTAAGTGGTTTGCACATGCAGGGAAGATCATCATTTTTGTCTACTACAGGAACATCATCCTTTCCTCTCCAGAATTCTTAAAGTCCCTGAGCATCCAATCAGTTCTAATGAGGAATACTGAGGGTAAGGGAAAGACAAAGTGATGCATTTGAAAGGCTATTCTGCTCACTCACTAAGGATCTGTTCAGATCAGATTTCCCATCTCTGCCTAATCTATACATACATTTTTCAGTAGATTTGTGGCTGAAAAGTGCAATATGATTCAACCTGTCCTCACCTTTCATGTCCACCATTAGGCTTTCCTGTGACCATAGGGAGCAAGCACAGGATCAGACACCCTACTTTGGAAAAACCTTGTCTCACTAGAATTGTCTAGTGAGTGTTTTACTCAGAAGTAATCCCCATTAAGTCCATTAGTACTTACACTCAGGTAAATGTTGGACGGCAGCTCAGTGTTCTATTATAACCTTATGATGTGATAGCACTAGTGGAGCAAATGTAGCTTCGCAAAATGCATTTGAAATGGTTAAATAAAAAGGGCTCACACTAAAAGGAATTCTCTGTTATTCATGACCAGTTGTGTGAAATCTGATTAAATAAGACCATGTAACATTTTTTTGCATTCTGCAACATCAGGGCTTAAGATCTGCATGCCCTGAGGGGAGGAAAGAAGCTGATGTCCCAGGCCAGAGGGAGCTTATAACACTGGCTCCTGCTATGGAGACCAGCACTGGCTGAGAGTTTTATTATATTGTTGTAAGCCACTGTGGGGGCCTCTTCAAAGATTGAAAGGCAGGATATAAATACCTGGATAAAGTTTCATGATGCTTTTTTTTTTACCATGGCCATTTATTTCCCTGCCAAATTGGTTCAAAGATACTTTGTTGCCATGAGAAAATATTTGATGTATTATTAACAGCTGCTTTCAGTTTGTAGCACAGACATATCAGATTCAGAAGGTCCTAAAAAAAAAAAACCTTCAAGAATTGTATGGGTGGAAGGATCATCAATTTCATCCCAATTAAAGATTCTAATTCTCTAAAAAAAATAATCTAAGATTGCCAGGTCCTATAGATGCCATCTAGATCTATACCTTTACAAGTATGCAGGTGCTGTGCTCCCACCCCTTGCTTTCAGTAGGACAGGTGTACAAGGTTCAACAACCCCAACAGACATCTGTGAGGACCGCTAAAAATATATGTGCCACAGTGTGGTGATCTGGTGATGGGACGAGGAAAGGCACACAATCCATGCATCTGACCTTTCTGCACACCCTCAGGTACCTTGTGGGATACTATGTGACAAACATAGTATGCTGATACGGTCAGTTCCACAAGAGGTATGTCGTTGCCACCAGGAAGGGGAAAGCAAAAGCACAATATCCTGTCTTTCACATCATTCCTCCTGTCTGGGGTGAGCCCAATTTCTGGGGTTCCCTGAGCTTGGAGGCTGCTTGCAAGAACAATCAGGAAAGCAAACTGACTTGGCTAATTCTAGCACTCAATCAATCCCAGCACATTGAAAATTAGCACTATATCTGTTTCTAGCCTAGGCTTTTCCCTAACAGACTAGCTTTTATGGGCACTGTTCTCGGTTTTTGCACAGAGAAGAACAATCATGCCATTTCTCCCACCTGCAGTCAAAAGTGGCTTAGTCCAAGAATAGGATTAGGAAAAGCCAGCAAGGCAGACTCTCCACCTCCTGGTGCTTTTTTAAACTGAATTGTGCCTCACACACACAGAGGCCACAGAACCTTCAACTGCCCTGTGAGGAGGAGCCAGTGAGCCATATTCCTCCCCTCCACCTGGCCTGTTGTACTTATTTCATTGGTATGTACGTAGGTCAGTGATGGCCAACCATTTGGGCTTGGTGTGTCAACATTTTTTAAAATGCTTAACTGGACTCTGCTGGTGTGTCACCTCCCCCCCCCCCCGAACTTTTAATAGTACTTTGACTATTGCTACTTTTAATAGTAATTTATCACGACGCGACCAAATCTCCAAATTAAAAATCCATATATTGCCGGGTAAACTCCATCGCCGTAAGACTTATTTATTCAAATAAACAAGATGTTAAAAACAAACATTGTTTTTAAAGTTTGTTTTTTAACATCTTGTTTATTTGAATAAATAAGTCTTACAACGACGGAGTTTACCCGGCAATATGTGGATTTTTAATTCAGAGATTATTTCCCATTCTTTTATTTTATAACCCCTCTGGGAGCCTTGTCAAAATGAAGGGTGGGGTGCAAGTGCTTGAAGGCTGCAATCCTATGCACACTTACCTGGGAGTAAGCCCTACTGACTACAATGGGACTTACTTCTGAGTAGACATGCATAGGATCCGGCTGTAAGTCAAGCAATTACAGTATTAGACAGTGTTTAGGTTATCCCACTGGAGGTTCCCATGACTGGATGCTTGCTGCTCCTCTGTACAGAACCATGCCATCCACACAGATAAACAGCACGTCAGGGTCCTAGATGATCCGTCTCCCTACATTCTTGTGTTCTAGGAGCGGAGAACGTTTCTCTTTTGTACAGAATAGGCGATCGTTCCATCACGGGAGCACCCCCCCTGCAAGGTGAAGTGGTACAGCCCACACACAAGTTTGCATCCTCATCTGTGTTTCTTTCTTGAGGGTTACGGTTTGGTCGAAAACCACCACCAAGTGACTTTCTGGGCACCAATATTATCCTGCTTGGTCTAGGGAAGGATTAGATTTTAAAAATCCGCCCCTTCCTCCCCCATTCTCTCACCGCTTTTCTTCTAGTTGTACCGCAGTAGCGGTTGTCGTCGGCATAGCAACGGCGCAGTTACTCAGGCCGGAACTTCTGTATGGGTGACCGGAGTTCCTATCCGGAAAGTTTACAGGGTTGGACTGCTTCCGGTTGGCGAAGAAGATTGGCGGGGGGTGGGGACTTGGCTATTGGCAGTTTCCGGAACCAGTAGGAGATGCGGGAGTCGCTGCGGTAGTAGAAGCCAGGAAAGACCCTTCATTTGTCTTCTCGCCCACGACTGACCGGGCCACCTTGTCTTTGTAAAAGCCCGAGGATGCTGTTTTAGAACGGCTCCCCCCGAAGCTAGCTGGGAGGTCAGTCTCTAGGAGCAGTGATATACCTGTGCTGGGCGAGAACTCTGGTAGGGGAGACGAGAATATAAGGGGCACCGTGGATAGAACTGCTGGACAGGAGGACCCTTGGGTGAAGAATGTAGAACATAACATTAGAGAGAGGGGTCCTGCGAGCTCAGATTAGTCCACTATTTTGTTTTCAACAGTAGCCTGCCGATGATTTCCAGGAAGGCTCCAAGTAAGGCATAAAGGCAACAGTCCTCTCCCTTAGGCTGTCCCCCTTCCAGCAACTGGCATTCCGAGATATACTGTCCTTGAGCATGGAGGCATCGTGTTTCATTGCTGATGGCCGTTGATGGAACTTCCCTCCTTGAGTTTGAGCCCAATCCTATGCATGTCTACACAGAAGTAAGCCCCATTATCATCAATGAGGCTTACTCCAAGGTAAGTGTGGATAGGATTGTAGCCTTTGTCTATAACCCATTCCCCGCACCCCGAGCTGTCATGGCCATCACTATAACTTGTGGCAATGCCATAAGTTAGCTGGCACAAGCCTTGGAGGATGTAATTGTGATGAAGCAAGGAGATGAATGTAAGAGAATCCCAGTGAATTTTAGGTGGCTGAAAAGGAGGAAAAGAATGGAGAGTGGTGGCCGAGCATGGGGTGCAGGAGGCTAGTGTGTGAATAATGACATGGAAAACTTGGGAAGAGGTACTTGCAATCAAGGGCAGGTTTTGGGGATGAATACATTTTGGGTTTTAAAAGTATTTACTGCCTTCTCTGGCAGCTGCTTTCTTCTAGATTGTGGGGCTGTGAACATTTTTACCAGCGTACATTTCCCTCTGCTCCCAACCAGTGAATTATCAACCATGTACATGGTGCTTTACAACAGATGAGAGAACAGGACCCTTCCCTGTTAATAACCAGTGTAAATTTGCTGTTTTTCATTGATTTTATTAAATGCAATATTTGATATCTCAAAACCCTGATGTGATAGACAAAAACTGATGCCAGATTTGGAATCAGCACTCTGAAATTAGTCTAAAACAGCTGCAAAGGTCCAGGCCAGAAAAAAAAATTTTTTTTTGTAGACCAGTGTTATCTGTACAGATGATCACACCTTGTTTTTTTTCCTTAGGTCTGGAACAGAAGCATAGAGTGAAGACTTCTCTTTGCAGTGCATGGACGGAAAGCCAATGCGCAGGTAAGATGCAGAATGATACTTGATTTGATTTTGGCTCAATTCAGATACTGCACCAAACCATGGTTTGTACTAAACATAATTTAGCAAACTATGTTTGAGCTTTCAGATATTAGAAGTAGCATGGTTTATAACTGCCTGTTGGCTTTCATCCTCCGTCTGTTCATTAATCTATGATGCAGCTGTCTCCTGGTATGGAGTGACAGATGTAACTATGATTTGTCAATTCTGTGGTTTCACATCAAACCATAGTTAGCACAAACCATGGACTGTAGGGACCATGATTTCTGACTGTTCTGTACTGGCTGATTGCAAAGTATTGTTGGTCATTTCAGACATCACACTAAACTATGGTTAAGCTTCCTTAACCGCAGTTTGGTGTGATGTCTGAACTGAGCAAGTTCTTGACAACTCCCACTGTTTTCCTATGAATAATGTGTTTTATTTTAAAAAACCAACTAGTGATATTAAAGCTAAGAATTCTATGTGACATAACAAACTGATGCTCACTTGCTTCCGGCTCTGGCTCTCTGGTTAACTACTACAGTCAACTGAAGGTTTTGCACTTTTTCATGGGTTGCTTTACGTATTGAGGCCATAACACCCTGACTACACTTAAAACAAATCAGACATGTGGTTTACTTTTATGATCTGTGAATAAAACAGTTCAGGGAGCTAAAGGCAGAAGGACCATATTGACCCACTGCCATTAAGAAACTTGGGGGGGGGGGCAGGCAGAGCACAAGAGAAGCAATTCTTTTTCATGTCAAGCATGGCTGATGGGGTAAGGCAAGAACTGTGCTACTGATACTCAGCTCTAAGAATGAGTTACCTTGTATGTACTGATTACGGAGGGAGGTGAAGGTGAGCTGTCACTCTGCCTCCTGGAGCAACCAAGAGTCACTATTTGTTCTTTGGTAACAAGTTGTGTCTGTTTTTGCTGCAACAGACTGAGCTGTGCAGCACCTTAAAAACGAACAATTTCAGAAGCTCTGGTGGACCAGAGTGAAATTCTCATTGAGCAGGCATGTATGCACATGAATACAGAGAAAAGAGCACAGGGGTGGGGAAAGCACCTTTTTTTTCTTCATAGCTTTTCTTGAAAAGAAACCTGCCTCTTGACAGCCATTGCTTGAGTATAAGGTAAAGGTGACCCCTGACAATTAAGTCCAGTCATATCCGACTCTAGGGTGTGGTGCTCATCCCCATTTCAAAGCCGAAGAGCCAGCGTTGTCCGAAGACGCCTCCGTGGTCATGTGGCCGGCATGACTCTCCTTGCCGCAGCACGTAGCATGCAGCTGGAACACGGAGCGCTGTTTACCTTCCTGCAAGCGGTACCTATTTATCTACATGCTTTGGAACTGCTAGGTTGGCAGGAGCTGGCCAAGCAACGAGAGCTCACCCCGTCGCGGATTTGAACTGCCGACCTTTTGATCGACAGCTCATGGTTCAGCAGCTTAACCCAGTGCGCCACCCGCTGGCTTCTAATTGTTCAGATATTATATTGTTGGCCAGCTTTTTCTGTTGTTTATTTGTCAGAGGGTATAATACATGTTCTGCTTTGCTTTTGCAGTGACCTTTTTACTTGCGTAACTATCATGTGATATTTTATCAATGTATATATTAGAATGGATACCAATTTAATTAAAATACGCTAGAAGGCATTGGGTTGGAACTTGCACCTGGTAATATTGAGATATAGCAAATTGTGTGATAATGAGTTATCTCCCTCCCACCTGCAGGTCATAAAAAATTATGTTTGAGCATCCACAAATGTAATAATATCAAACTAAAGTTGGACACCTCTTAGGGCTGCTGGGCTGGAAGGCTCATGTTACTTATTTCTCTCAGGATATAGGCCTTAATTTTGAGGAAAGGAAGTCCTTGTTTTTTAACTGTATATGGAAAATGTGATTCTATCGCACCTGGTAATCCTAGGTTGTCATGGTCTGCTTGTCCATGACTTTAAGCTAGCAATGTTTCACCTCAATTGTAGGGGCTAATTCATGGTTCCCTAGATGTAAAACATGGCATTGCTCCTATGCCTATTTATAGTTGAACAGAAAAGTGAATTTTGGTATAGTACCCTGATGCCGAACCTATGACACACGTGTCACAGGCGACACGCAAGGCCATTCTGGGTGACACACCAGTGTTTCCCCCAGGGCCCCGACACACCTTACATTTTTGCAAAAGTTTTACAGACTTGTCTTGAAGGCAGAGGTTTTTGGAAGACCTCTTTTATTATAGTCAAACTCAGCAACAAAAAAGTCACTAATTGATGTTAAATAAAATGCAATGTGTTGTATACGTAGTTGTTTTCAGTTCATTGGGGGGGGGGGGACACACCAGCAGAGTCAAGTTAGGCATTTTCAAAAATTTTGACACACCAAGCCCAAATGGTTTGCCTTCGCTAGTAGATGCCACTTGTCATGTTGTTGGTGGGAGAAATGCTGTACCTGCTGGAATTTCCCCTTTTATACATTTTTATTAAAATGTAGGATGATATCAGTGTGAACAGGGCTGCAGGTGCTATGTGAAGCAAGCTTGTTACTGATGTGTGAATTACTCCTACAGAATTGCTGTTTTTATTGATCCATGTGATGATTCAGTCTGAATCTTGCAAAATGTGGTGTTATTGCACAGATGAGTGCTTCTTAAATGTTTTTGATAATGAACAAACCCACATATCCAAATGCAGAACCACCTCTGACTCAGCAGGATTGGGCCTTGCACTCCTGGTCATTTTTTAAGTGCTTCTTAAAATGTCTGGCTGCCATGTCAAGGCCTTTTCTCCAGCCATGTGTTTGCATGGACTCCAGTCCCAGAGTGTCTGCATAACTGAGTGAGAATCTCCCTCCGTATGTTCAGAAGCAGCTTGTCAAAGATGGGGCAGCAGTTTCCTTAAATGAAAATCCAAGCCTGTTCTGTCTTCTGTACCTTGAAACCTGAGTCATGGTCTTGTGCACTGTATGCTTACTATAGACAAGTGCAGTTAAGTTATCATTCTGATTGACAATTGCACCAGAAGAGGGTCATCTTAAATTTGCACATCTAGATATGTGTCTACTATGGTGTATAAATACCAAATACATGCTTCTCTCATGTGTTGGGTTAATTAAATCTAATTTTTAACCTTTCACTTTGGCCTGTCCCAAAGACATGGAGCAGGATATAATACAAACTCCAAGCTTGCTGCACTTCCAGCTCTGACCTTCTCTTGGTTATCCAAAACCAGTTGTCCAAAAACAACCTTTCAGCCTAGTCCTAAACATGTTTATTTAAAAGTAAGTCGCACTGAGTTCAATAGGACTTCCTCCCAGTAAGTGTGCATAGGACTGCAACCTTACTGTCAAGACTGTGAGTACTAAAGAAATGGTTAAAATTCTGTGCCAACAAATACTGAATTCTGTAACTTGCATACAAGTTACAAGAAGTTTGAAAATTCAGCAGATTTGCATGAAATTCTAGTTCCTGCCAATCTAGCAGTTCGAAAGCAAGAAATTGCAGGTAGATAAATAGATACCGCTGCGGCGGGAAGGTAACAGCGTTCTGTTAGTCATGCTGGCCACATGACCACGGAAGCGTCATCGGACAGCGCTGGCTCTTCGGCCTTAGAAACGGAGATGAGCACCGCACCCTAAAGTCGGACACGACTGGCTTTCGAGCAGGGGATACCTTACCTAATTTTATTATTTAGAATATTTATATACTACTTTTCAACAAAAAAGTTCGCAAAGTGGTGTGCATAACGAAAGGACAGGAAAGATGGTTCCCTGTCCCAAAGGAGCTCATGCGCACGCACGCACACACACACACACACTCCCCTGAAACAGCCATTAGACAAGACACTCATCCCAGCATAACAAAGACAGTTGCTCACCATCTACTAAAGACAGATCCACACCACATGCGTCTCGGCATGTCCGGTGTCCCGCCCCCAGGTTCAAACAACGGGGTCTGATTGGCTGAACATGAACACTGGCAAAGTGGAGTCCAACTCCACTCCACTTTGCCGGCGTTCGCGTTCAGCCAATCAGAGCCCGTTGTTTGAACCTGGAGACGGGACACAGGACGTGCCGAGACGCGTGCGGTGCGGATCTGCCTTTAATGTAAGAGAGGCGCCACTTTGAAAGGGGCCTCTTTGCCCAGTTAACAGGAGTTCGCTAGTCATGGGAAGATATGTAGAGCACTGAAGCCCTGCCCCCAATCAAAGTAATCTTATTTAGCTACTTCTCTGGCACAGAAAGTTTAGCAGTTATTTCCCACATGCTTTCAGACATGCCTTCATATTGAGAAGGGCTAAAAACTTGTTTTTAAAAAGAAAACTCTGGTTCTTGGTCTTCGGCATTTCTGTGGAATTTCAGCATCCCGGTAGTCTTGCTTATTATGTTGCTGCAAAACAAAAATGGTAAAGTTCTTTGTTCCGCAGACAGGTTACAAAGCAGCAAGGAGAGAGTTTTGAGTTCCATGTGCTTTATTTTAACTACTAAATAATACTTTCAGTTATACATGCAGGTTTTCATGGCCAGTTGTTATGCTCAAAGATACAATAGGTATAGGTTTTTCAGCCATGTGATTTCAGATCTTAAAATAGAAGAAATAAAGATCGATCTTACAGTTGTCAGTAGAAATTCCACTTCCTGGTTTTACCACGATGTAGATCGGGTAAGCGAGACGGTTTATCCAAAGCTGACAACGATGAAATTCTTTAGAGTCTTCTAGCGCTTAACATTTCTCCCCAAGCATTAGCGGCTTCTTCGGAAGCAAAGAGAATCCAGCTACAAGCTGGAAGATGTCCAGGACAAAGCTATGGACATCTTCCAGCTTGTAGCTGGGTTCTCTTTGCTTACGAAGAAGCCGCTAATGCTTGGGGAGAAACGTTAAGCGCTAGAAGACTCTAAAGAATTTCATCGTTGTCAGCTTTGGATAATCCGTCTCGCTTACCCAATCTACATCGTGGTAAAACCAGGAAGTGGAATTTCTACTGACAACTGTAAGATCGATCTTTATTTCTTCAATTTTAAGATCTGAAATCACATGGCTGAAAAACCCATACCTATTGTATCTTTGAGCAATACTTTCAGTTGTAGACAAGGATACCTGGGGGTGCGGGTCACTGTTAATGAAGGTCTGAAAATGTGTGATTTGCACTTGCCATATGGCGTGCAAAATACAGGAGTCCCCCGGTTAATGATGGGGATATGTTCTTGAAACTCCATTGTAAAGTGAGTCTGTCATTAAGTGAGTCTTCATCTAGTGGTCGATTAGTGCGTATAGCCTATGTAACAGTGCAGTTGTAATAGGGAATGAATGGCAAATACACTAGGCACATCGTTTTAAATCCCCAGCCCATCAGCTGTTTGGTGCTAGATTAGTGCTTTGATATTTAGCGTCTAGCAGCTGATGGGCTGGGAATTTTAAAAGACTCGTTAAAAAGGATTTTAAAAGGGCTGTGAGTGCTTCTTGCCTCCATTTTGTTATCGACAGCAGGCTCACAGCCAAGCAGCAGCGACTTTTTGTAAGGTACTGTACTGGGGGACTGCTGTCGTATGTGTGGATCGTTGTTAAATGAACCGTCGTTAACTGGGGGACATCTGTATAATAGTAAGCATTTATTTCAGGTGTTCAAAATGCTATTATTTCAGATGTTCAGTGGTTAAACCGCTGAACCATGAGCTGTCAATCGAAAGGTTGGCAGTTCGAATCCGCGACGGGGTGAGCTCTCGTTGCTTGGCCAGCTTCTGCCAACCTAGCAGTTCCAAAGCATGTCAATGCGAGTAGATAAATAGGTACCGCTTGCGGGAAGGTAAACAGCGCTCCGTGTTCCAGCTGCATGCTACGCGCTGTGGCAAGGAGAGTCATGCTGGCCACATGACCAAGGAGGCGTCTTTGGACAACGCTGGCTCTTCGGCTTTGAAATGGGGATGAGCACCACACCCTAGAGTCGGACACGACTGGACTTAATTGTCAGGGGTCACCTTTACCTTTTAATCCTTACAATAGACCCATTAGATATGCCATTATTATCCCTGTTCGTTCAGATTGAGTGGGGTAGGGGCTGAGATAGTGTTCCAAAGGCCAACAACTGAATTCCTGGCACAAGCAAGGGAGCAGGAAAAGAAAATAGTGTATAGTGCTCAAGCAGCTCTCTCGGGTGTGCAAATTGTTGAATGAGAAGATATTTCCAAAAATGCCACAGAAAGTATCTGATATGTGAAGATATCAAACAAGAGGAAGTAGCAAACTCCAGAGCAGAGGTGTCCTGAATGTTCAGCTCCATGGGGGACGGACGGACTGCTTTTCCTTGATGGAATGTTATGCAGCTGAGGTAGCACATGAACAACATCGTCATAGGGCTCTTTCCTATGCAACATGAGCCCTTAGGTGCATCACAGGAAAAAAATCTCCCATGCTGCAAAGAGACATAATCTACACAACCCTACACTGAGGAACATGGAGAGGGGGTGGAGTGGGATATGGAGAGAAGGTACGCATTCAAAGGCAGTGACTTTCCAAACTGTGTGATAGGGAACTCTGGTATTTTTCAGAAACTTATCAGGACTTCTGCCGTGAGAAGATATAGGTGTGGGAGGGAGTAGTTTTTCTCTATGGCCTACCATGACTGGAATGAGCAGAAGAGGCAGAAGAGTCTGGCTCAGTTGGGAGAGCAGCTGTCTTGTAAGCCCGAAGACCGGTGAACTTGACAAATTTGAGATACGCCGCCGACAAAAAGCTGTAAAAGCCTCCAGGAGGAGAGATAAGAGCTCCCAGCTGCGTCGGTTGAGTGTGGGAGGCACCAGCCAGCAGAAAAAAAGCAAGGGGGGTTAGGACAACCTGCCCATGTACACCGCCTTGGATTAAAGTCGGAGGAGAAATCCAATGACCAAGAAAGGCGGTATATAAATACTGTATATTATTATTATTATTATTATTATTAGCAGTAGGTAGGGTTGTAAGAACAACTGAAGGACTGGAGTCAGAACTTTATTAACAGTTTGCCCCACCCGTTCCTCCAAGTGCCACCAGCACAATAGAGACCAGACAGGAGCTCAGAGCCATGGTTATTTTGGTACTAGCCCAGGTGAGAAGCCCCGCCTCCTTACGGATAATAGTGTCTAGAGTGGGAGTGTTTTTTCCTGTGGCCTGCTGCGGTGATGGGATTGTCCTCAAAGGAGATTTCATTTCAGGGGTGGAACAGGAAGAGGGTACCCCTCTCTCCTTTACCCCTCTGTTTTACTGTTAGTTGGTTTTCTTCCCTGGAGACACCTGTGGGGAGGGAAAGTGTTAACCATTGATCTCACTGGTGTTTTCTTTTGCCAGGTGTACCAGTAATCGAGCAGGCGAAACCGGGATGGATGTAACAAGCCGCTGCACTCTTGGAGATCCCAACAAGCTGCCGGAAGGAGTGCCACAGCCTGCTCGCATGCCTTACATCTCGGACAAGCATCCTCGGCAAACACTGGAGGTCATCAACCTGCTGCGGAAGCACCGGGAGCTGTGTGATGTGGTGCTGGTTGTGGGGGCCAAGAAGATCTATGCCCACCGGGTGATCCTGTCAGCCTGCAGTCCCTACTTTCGGGCAATGTTCACAGGGGAGCTTGCAGAGAGCCGGCAGACTGAGGTAGTGATAAGAGACATTGATGAAAGGGCCATGGAGCTGCTGATTGACTTTGCATACACTTCCCAAATCACAGTAGAAGAGGGCAACGTCCAGACCTTACTGCCAGCTGCCTGCCTCCTCCAGTTAGCTGAGATCCAGGAGGCCTGCTGTGAGTTCCTGAAAAGGCAGTTAGATCCTTCCAATTGCCTCGGCATCCGAGCATTTGCTGATACTCATTCCTGTCGGGAGCTTCTGAGAATTGCTGACAAGTTCACCCAGCATAACTTTCAAGAGGTAAGTGGCCCTGTGTCTCTGACCTGATCGACACATGCAGCAAAATGAAGTGGTAAAGTGAATTAATACCACTTTCGATTTCAGGAGGAGAATTGCATTTTTGTCCACTTTAAAGCAATCAAAACTCAATGTAATGGAAAAATTGTAGCACAGGGGAAAGAGGGTTAGGCTTGTGTCTTTCTCCCCAGTCTGCTGGGCTTTTTTTTTTTTTTACTTACAAGGAATTTATGTGGGGAAGCATTCGAAAATAGCATCCCCCACCTGCAGGCTGAAGAGGTTCAGCCCAGAATTCTACCTTGCTAAACGTTTCTACGAACTCAACCATCTGATCTGCACTGTGTAGGCCTTGCTTCATTTTTGGGGTGAGGACATTAATTAGCATCATCACATTTTTTTGCAATTGACTGTTCTGTTTTTGATGGGGCCTGATTGCTGAGAGAAGGAAGTTTTAAGGCAAGGAACTTTGAGGTAGCTGCTTGAAACATGATGTAATATGTATGATGTAATATGACTTGGACACCCTGTGCCGTAAAATCTCTACTCTGCCTAGGCCACTGTAGTTCTACCACCTCGTTGTCCTGCATGTGTAGGCCTGGTCTGAAATGTCTTTGCAAGCTTTCTCCTGTTATAAATCAGTAAATTAGTTTAGCTTATTAATGTATACACTGCCTTTCTACGCAGAAATGCACTCAAGGCAACTTACCTTCAATTGCCTGCTTCTACAGATATCTCCTTCCCTTCCATCTTGTTCCCTTAAGCACACAGTGTGTTGCCCAGCAGAAAGTTCTTGGTCAGATGTCCACACAAAGTGATTGCCACTGCTCCCAGCCACAGTTTGTTAAAAAGACCCAAATCAGCATTAACACAAGGCTTGCATTTTTACTCCAGGTTAAGAAATAATAATGGTTCTGGTCTGGTCTCTTTGCTAGAATTCAGTCATTGAATTAATGTTGTGATCCCAGTAAAATAAACATAGGACTACTACAGTAGTCTACTGTACTGTGGAACAACAAGATATTGAGTTGGCTAGTAACATGATCACTTGACTGTCTCCAGAGCTTCCTTCAGTGCACTAGACTAATTGAAAAAAGTTACACTGCATTATTATTATTATTATTATTATTATTATTATTATTATTATTATTATTATTATTATTATTATTATTATTATTATTATTAAGAATAAGAATATTTATATACCGCTTAACATTTTTGTTGTGCTCTTGGTTTACTGTTTTGAGAGAGAATTGTATTTCCATAACTGCATTGAGGGAGTGCTCTGCTAAAAGGAATGGCAGTTGCACAGGTATGCCCTGTGGCTAATTCTGCCCAGCACACACAATTTAGTCTCTGTCACTTTCTCTCCATCCCTTTCTTCAATTGTTTATGAAAAATGAGCTTGTGCATGATCTATTGAGCAGCAGATTGTCCCTTTTTCCCCTAGTGATCTGGATGGAACCCATATCTGCATGAATTGTGATCCATCAAATTGAATGTAGCCCCTCAGTCACTTTGGACTACCAACCTTCCTGTTTTTGCTGTCTACCAGAAACAAGAGGCTGATTGAGGCTGCCTTTGGACTGAAGGGTCATAAGGGATGCTAGTTTTCTATAGTTTATGCTGTGGCATCCCTAGGACTGCAAGCTGCTGTAGCAAGTTCCCACAGTTTACTAGGCTGGAGCGGGGCATTAGGCTGGAGCAGGGCATTATTCAGTGTCCTTTCTTCTGCCCCGAGTGTTGGAAGAAGAGTAGGTGCTCTCTGTCTTATGAGAAGTTTGCTTCCTACCCAGGGCCTTGAAGGAAATGTATTAACATGTTTGCAAATTGTCAGAGGCTTGTATTTCACACCGTCTTAGTCCTTGGCAGTTTTTAGAAGTCTCTGGTTCCTTCTGAAATACATTTGCACTCATGCCCTCTGTGTGTATATTTAGAGAGAGCAAAAGAAACGTGGGAGGAATCAAATTGGTTCATCTCCCTATTCCAAGACCTTTGCTGCAAACCAAGGCCAGGAAGGCTTTTCAGATTTATCATTCTACAACACTGTGGGTAATTTTGTGTGAATCTCTTACATTCTGGCTTTTGTTTTTATTACAAGTGCAACTGCTTATTTATCTAGTACTCCTCATTCAGATATATTACCCTCTCACCCACGACTGCATATTCTTTCTGAGAATTCAGAAGATTGGTAATTTTAGATCACCTAGCGCATTGCCCTCTTTATCCTCAGTAGCCATTTAGGACTGGTAGTATTCAGTTATTTCTGCATTACAGGTGGGAAAATGGAGAGTTCACTAGTGACCTGCCCGTGACTACCTTGAAACTTGTAGCTGGCAAGGATCTGAAATGAAGCCTTACAGATTCAGAGCAAAATCATTCTATCTGCAGGGTCAGGCTAGCTTTGATATCTGTCACTATTGAAAAGTTGTCCAGTTTGTTGCTTTGTGTGTCTTGTAAAGCACCTGGGCCACCCTCCTGTTATCAAAACCTGCAGAAGGTGCTTTGTTGAACTGGACGCCACTTGTGCAGTCCTGAACGCTTCTGATTGTTCTAAACATCCCGTGACTCTGTATTCTTGTATCTCTGTACAGGTGATGGAGAGTGAGGAGTTCATGCTCCTTCCAGCCAATCAACTCATTGACATTATATCTAGTGATGAACTTAATGTCCGCAGCGAAGAGCAGGTGTTCAATGCAGTGATGGCTTGGGTGAAGTACAGCATTCAGGAGAGACGACCTCAGCTCCCCCAGGTAATCCCCAGTTTTTTTTATGTGAATATTCTTTCAAAAGAGACTTTACTGGGATAAGCATTTGGGCAGGAGGTTTGGCTCAGTGGTAGAACTGCCACCTTTATATGCCTGAGGATTTGAGAATGCCAGTTCGAGACACCCGGAAGTATCCGAGAGCTGGCGACATGCTGTTGATGATCTACAGAGCTGTCTACTAGAAACAAGAGGCTGATTGAGGCTGCCTTTGGACTGAAGATTGACTGCTGTTGGGGAGAGAGAGAGAGAGAGAGAGAGAGAGAGAAATGCTGTCAGCTGCACTCCGGGTGGGAGCCTGAGTTGCCATCAGTCGAGCGTGGGAGGCGAATGCCAGAGAGAAGCCAGATTGTGAATGAAACCATCTGGAAGGAAGTCGTTCTATGCGAGATTAGAACATTGTATTGTAAAAACCCCTGGGGGGGGGTTAGAAAGCCTGCCTATGTGAACTGCCTTGAATTAAAGTCGGAGGAGAAATCTGATGACCAAGAAAGGCGGTATATAAATACTGGTGGTATTTATTTATATACATGCAGTGCTTTGAATATACATGGCACCCACAAGAACATCAACAAAAAGTCTGGATGTTGCCTCAAGGAATTTGTAATCTAAATTACGACAGTAAGGGAAAACAATAGGGAGAGAGAAGCATTCTATGTAGGGCTATAATCAGGAGTGGGGAGCTGGCTTCTGGGGCCTAGCCCCTTCCCTGAGTTTTCAACTTTTTTTATGTTGGCATCTATTTTAGTCCTTTTACTTATGGAGTTAAATGGAAAGAGTACAGACAGTAATTTGCTTGTATGAAGTAAAACTCTGAGTTTGCCAAGCATGGTTTGTGCTAACTGTGGATTGTCATGATGCCACTGCAGGTCATTGCTACAGGTGTTGCTGTGCCTTCACAGGCTGTTTCACCCTGGAGATGGGAGCAAACTTATGAAGTCATGTGCGGGGAGGACAGAAAACAAAACTTGAAAAGCAGTTCTTAAACCATGGCTTGCCTTTGGAAGCTCAAACCATAAGCACAAAACTATGGTTAGCACAAACCATAGCGTATCTGACCCGATCCCATTTTCTGATTTGCATTGGGCTGCTCAGCCATGGATGACCTTAATAGTATCACAGAGATCACATTCATAGGTGCTAGCGGATGCTAGGTCCCCCTGTGCAGTGCAGGTTTTGCATCCCATTCTCTGACTGACTGTTGTTGACTTGCAGGTGTTGCAACATGTCCGGCTGCCACTGCTCAGTCCAAAGTTCCTGGTAGGCACAGTTGGTTCAGATCCACTCATTAAAAGTGATGAAGAATGCAGGTAGGTCACCACTGACTGGGAGAAATTTAGTTACTCTGAATTGTGTGGAACTCTCTTGCAATTAAGCATTTTAATCTGCTCCTAATTAGCCATAAAGCAACACCATCATTCAAAAATGTGTATCTTGACATCTCACAGGTTGGCTAATTGTATATTTTTATCCTGGTCTAATCAATCATAGCTGGTATGGTCTTGGTTATATGCTTTTCCCATAACTTTAAACTACTAAGAAATATGGTACTTCCTGACCAATCTTTCACCACTCAGTTGACAAAGTAATCAGCTTTTCCTATAGAACAGTGCTTCCCAAACTGTGGGTCATGACCCACTTGGTGGGTCACAGCCTGATGCAGTTGGTCATGCAGTTAGGCCCCCTGCCCACCCTTGCGTCTGGTTGGCTCCAAATTGGAGCCCTCCGGACACAGGTGGAGGCCGCTTCCAGCTTGCACCCTTCAGAAGCTGCTTCCACGTCGCACCGGGCCCAGGACAGCCTCCGCAGGCCTCAGAATGCCTCTGGAAGTGACTTCTGGGTCATTGCTGGTTTCGTGAAAGTGACTTCCAGTCATGTCAGGGGGCGTTCTGAGGCTTGTGGCGGCCTCTGGAGGCCATCCCAGGCCTGGCGCAGTGTGGAAGCGGCTTCCAAAGGTGGGTTGCGAGCCAGAAGCGAGAGGACGAGGTGGGTCCAGCAGTAAGTTTGGGGACTGCTGCTATAGAACATTGCTATCAGTTTTAATAATGCTACTTTGAGTTTCAGAATATGTAGGTTAAGTGGTCAGAATGATAAATTCAGCTCTCTCACTTTGGCCTTTAATTGATGTATTTCGCATGGGGTTATCTGGGCTTGGAGCAGTGGTACAGCTGATTTGTGGAATGACCTGTTCAGAACAAAACCTATTGTATGACATACCTTTCCTGTGCAGGGACCTAGTCGATGAAGCCAAGAATTATCTGCTATTGCCTCAAGAACGACCCCTCATGCAGGGACCAAGAACCCGACCACGCAAACCCATCCGCTGTGGAGAAGTACTCTTTGCAGGTATGTGCAGCTAGACTTGGTCAGTGGGAGAAGAGACTTCAGTGAGAAGTTTTTCGGTAGTAAGAATACTCTTTTTGTCAATAGTGTAGCACAGCAACCAGGCCCCTTGGCTTTGTTGCAGACTGCAAGATTCCACACTTGGTTGCAGCGGGACTCCCTTAAGTGAAAATAAAATTTAACCCTCTCTAAATGTAACTGCGAAAGTGCAGATTACTGAGCCAGGAACACACAATGCCATGCTAGCTGGGAAGAGTGAGGGAAGATGGCCATATGAGCCCATGGTTCCCAAGGAAAGCAAAAACAATCTTTAAAAAAAGGAGTTGCTTCTTTGTTCTCCAGTAGTCAATTGGTGAAACCGGGAAAGGAGTTGTTGCAGCTTCTTGTGTTTTTCTGATTGGCATAGATAGCTGGACATATAAGAATGGTTTTGCTGGATCAGATCCAGATTAATCTAGTCCTGCATTCTGTGTCCAGTAGCAACCATCCAGAGGCTCACAAGCAGGGCAGGATGTGTTAGCCATACATACCCTCAGAAGTCTGAGATTGCAGTGGAGGGCGGCAGATCAGCAAAAAGTTAATTTATGGTGTGGTGGCTAGAATGTTGGAATGTGACCTGAGAACCAAATTCCTGTTTAGCCACCCTTCACCCTATCATTTTAGCCTACCTCGTAGTGTTGTTAGAATAAAGGGGAGATGGGAAAACCATCTGTGTTGCCTTGAGCCTCTTCAGAGAAGGGTAGGATAAAAATGTGTTGCTTGTTTTCTGTGTGGGTATGTGTCGGAGAACAGCTTGCCCTGCCACAGCTTCCTCCCACTCTGGAAATCCAGGTGGTTCTTTCTTTTGCCATCCACAAAGCTGAATTACTACAAGACCAAAAACTCGAGTCATGGTTCATTTGTGGCACATCATACAGATAATGTCACGTCTGAGGATACCAGATCACTCCATGAGGATACCAGATCAGTGCAGTTTTTATTTATTCTCTGTTTAAAACATTTACACCCCACCATTCAGCCAACAAGGCTCCCAGAGCAGCTTGCATAGAATCAAACAATGGGAAATAATTACAGCAGAAAAAGTGTGTGTGGGTGGGTGTTTGCCTCATTGGCTGCTGCTGCTTCTCCTCTTCACAGGGCTGTTGGTAGGTCTATAAACCCCCCCATAAGGTGGGAGGCACACAGTTAATCTTGAAAAGCGGCAGTAGTTGGAGCTGGCAGTGGTGACTCTGCCTTGCCGGCTTTTTCTTCTCCTCAGTTCTTAAAAGCACACACACACACCTGGGGGAAAGGGACATGGGGGGGGGGACACAAGTTTGCATGGATTGGTCATCCTCATAGAGCACTTTACATTTTCTGTGTGGAGATGTGGAGGGTTTCTTGCTACTCATGTGCCACATATAAGTGTGGTGTGCTTGTGGCATAAGCATTTTAACATGATCAAAGGATGCTGTCTTTTGGGGCTCTCCATGGTCTGAGGCAGACCTATACCCCAGGATTTTAACTGGATATGCGAGAGGTCGGACTGGGGGCTTCTGCATGCAAAGCTCTTACCTCTGAGCAATGATCTCTCCCCATAACCCAGCCAATGCGATGAATCAAGCCTCCGTTTTGTTTTAGAAATAACGTGGTTGTGTGTACTGACAAATATTTGAATAAAAGATTAGGGACTTAAAGCCTGATGGCTGGCTGTGTTGCAGTTATTGTTTGTGATGTGCCCTGCCAGGCTCAGCTTTTTGGTTTCCACAAACCTTAAGGCACTAGGGTGGGCTGAAAATAATTTCTCTGTATTATGAATGTTGTAGTAAGACCCAAGTCGACCTTTTGTTTACTAACATGATCCTAATGGGGGGAGGGGGGGAAGGAAGCAAATTTTGCTATGTGGATTAAGCCAGGATGGATTGGAGCACTGGCATTAGAAAAGGGACAGAAGACAACTCTGATTTCATTCTTGCTAAAACTATGCACAGGAAAACATTATACCAAAACTGCTATTAGCTCTTCTTCCCAAATCAGAATGGAATGCTAGGATGGTGTGGGAGCAGTGAAACCACAAATCCAATGTGGACAAATGAAGATCCTCTTTCAGGGGTATGTATCAAGCATGCCCATGTGAGCTGGTACAGGGAGGAAGGTACCCCTGGGTTCAGGATCCTATTTGTTACATGCTGTACATACATCGTTCCAGATATCCTGTACCCCCTCCCAGCAGGGCCTGTCTCACACAGGTATAGGTTTTCTGGAATAGTGAGCAAGCCATATTTCTTGGCAGACATTGAACTGGAAGAAAATAGCTGGAAGCAAATGTTTCTATGTCACTTGTGAGCTTTGGCTATTTTGCCATTAGTAGTATTAAATCATACCTTGCCTTTCCACAACCTGATTTCTAGTGGGTGGCTGGTGCAGCGGGGATGCGATTTCCAGTGTTGAACGTTACGACCCTCAAACCAACGAGTGGCGGATGGTGGCTTCCATGAGCAAAAGGCGATGTGGCGTTGGTGTCAGTGTCTTGGATGACCTTCTGTACGCAGTGGGAGGCCATGATGGTTCTTCCTATCTTAACAGCGTAGAAAGGTAAGACTTTGCCAGACAAAACGTTAGGCTTTCTGATGCGCATCTATGCTGAGATCATAGCAACAGATATCGAATACATAGTTCTGTATAATCAGCCATTTTGTTTCTGTGATCTTGGCTTTTTTTTTAAACTGGCACATGAAACACTTCAGTACGTGAAATGGGAACAATTTCCAGTCATTCCAGTCTTTAATCTGGTGTGCAAGACATTGGTATCAGAGCATCATATTAGCTTTTGGGGTGGGGGACAGTGGCAGTGACAAAGATTTCAGCGGGTGGGGAGCAAGATTCAAAAGCCTGCTCTTGTATATGCACGAAACTAAATTGCAAACAAATGTATTTTAAGATAATTTGTAGTGGTTATTTAGCAGTGAACTCTCTCTTGGGCACACACTTCTGATCAAATGTGATCTGAAACATGGGAGTGGTGGTGGTGGGGATTGTGCTTGGAAATAGTTTCACTTTCTGGTCTGGTGTAAATCCCTTTCAGGTTAGAGAATTTAAATTCTTTGTGACATAGACCAATGAGAGGTTTTGAGGGAAGAGCAGTATGCAGTTATGAAAGGCTTAAGATGTGAAGTCTGCAGGATTGGAACTGGGGGGGGAGGGGAGGAAAGGTGGATTATCATGGAGATCTGATATGTTTGTCCTTTCTAGATATGACCCAAAGACAAATCAGTGGAGCAGCGATGTAGCACCCACCAGTACCTGCAGGACCAGTGTTGGAGTGGCAGTTCTTGGTGGATACCTGTATGCTGTCGGTGGCCAGGATGGTGTCTCTTGCCTCAATATTGTTGAAAGGTAGGAGACAGGAGGAAAGAGCAAAGAGGAAATGCAGGAGACGGGAGGAAAGAGCAAAGTGGAATTTATCCGAGTGAGTGCGGAGAGGAGATGGAATTGCTCATATTTGAAGCGAGATGCTTTTGGTCTTTTGCTTCAGGTATGATCCCAAAGAAAACAAATGGACTCGGGTGGCTTCTATGAGCACCAGGCGCCTTGGAGTGGCTGTGGCTGTGCTTGGTGGCTTCCTTTATGCTGTTGGAGGGTCTGATGGGACATCTCCTCTGAACACAGGTATTACCCGTAAGGTAGCCATTATCCTCTGTGCACCTGCTATCACCAGTCTGCCCATCAGAAGCTGCTGAAGAACTTTTACTGGACTTGTTTGAAGATGTTGCTCAGAAAGCAATAGTCCCTGATAGACAATAGTACAGACTGGCTAAGGATTTTGCTTCAAGTAGTGAAGCAACTTGCCATGCTTCACTAGCTCTATGTTAAATAGAGGTTCCGCACATCTCTGCCTGGTAAGCCAATTTAACTGGGGGAAATTGCCTTAGAAGCTGGAGTTGAGAAGTGGAAGAAATCCCTAGTCCTTCTGGATAGGTCTGTTAATGATTATTAGCCATGATAAATATGAAAAAATAAATAAATTGAATATCTGAACAGTGTACCTCAATACACTGTGGGAACAACAATAGGGGAGGGTTGTTGGCTTCATACTCTGCTTGTGGACTTCCTGGAAGCATTTGGCTGATCACTGTTGGAAACAGAGTGCTGGGCTAGATAGGTCTCGGTCTGATCCAGTAGCTCTTCTAATGCTCTTTTGATGGAATAGAAATGGGAATGGACAAATGCTTGCTTCACTCCTTGAGGGCTGTTTTGGGAGTTATGTTATTTTGTCCTGAATACAGTTTACTGTTTGTATAATGTATATTAATCTTCCCTAGTGGAACGCTACAACCCTCAGGAGAACCGCTGGCACACGATAGCGCCCATGGGCACACGGCGCAAGCACCTAGGTTGTGCAGTATACCAAGACATGATCTATGCTGTGGGAGGCAGAGATGATACCACAGAACTCAGCAGTGCTGAGCGATACAATCCCAGAACTAACCAGTGGTCTCCTGTGGTAGCCATGACATCACGCCGTAGTGGGGTAAGCTGTCCTCTCTAAACTTTGTTAGGCTGACTGCACATGACCCACCTTCCAAAGAGGCTAAATGTGATAGGGAGACTTGTATGGCTTTACGATGCAGAATTTGTCAGTTAAAAGTCTTCACATTTGGAATGAAGCATGTAGCTAACAGTGTTGAGTTTTGATCATGTGAATTGTGCATGTTCTGTGCTGAGCGTAACTTGCCTTTCCATAAGAAAACTTCAAATGGCAGAACAAGCTCTCAAAAGCCCAACTCTGGAACAGTATGTGTTTATATTAGTAATTTATATATGCACTGGGGTACTGAATTGGGGTACTAGGCCAGCGGGTGGCACAGTGGGTTAAAACTGCTGAACCATGAGCTGTCGATCGAAAGGTCAGCAGTTCGAATCCGCGACGGGGTGAGCTCTCGTTGCTTGGCCAGCTCCTGCCGACCTAGCAGTTCCAAAGCATGTTAATGCAAGTAGATAAATAGGTACCGCTTGTGGGAAGGTAAACAGTGCTCCGTGTTCCAGCCGCATGCTACGCGCTGCGGCAAGGAGAGTCATGCTGGCCACATGACCACGGAGGCGTCTTCGAACAACGCTGGCTCTTCGGCTTTGAAATGGGGATGAGCACCACACCCTAGAGTCGAACACGACTGGACGTAATTGTCAGGGGTCACCTTTACCTTACTGAAATAGTACAATAAGATTATATTAAAGAATATTTTTAAACCAGTTTTATACAATGGGAAACAAATTGGGCCTATGTTGGTAGATCCTATTTGTGCAATCCTTATCATTCAAAAAGGGTATCTGTTGGGGGATAAGTACATGTGTGCGCACACAAGTGGATATTGTAGATCGGGTTCCTAACCCCTTCCTGGCCAGGTACCACCTCCGGTGCAACTCTTCTGAGTACCACCGGAAGTGACTGGCGATGACATCATTACCAGTTACTTCTGGGTTTTCAGAGGCCAGAAAACGCAGGGAGGAGGCTCTGGGCAGGTGAGAGGGCCCTTCTTAGTGTTCCTGAGAGGCTCAGCCAAAGGCAAGAGCTTCTTGAGAGCAAAAACACACCACCAAAAGCGCTGTGTTGGAGTGGGGGTCCAGCGGTCTGAATACCACCACCACAGGCGGTACTAGTACCACAGGTTGGGAAACCCCTGTTGTAGATGATGTGTGTTCATAATTTTAACAGATGTTACATGAAAGCTGTGATATTTTTGACTGATTTTTAGGATTGTATAACTTGCATTGCATATATTTGTTGCTGTTAGCTCCCTTGGATCAGTGGTGAGAAAGTCAGGATATACATTATCAAATAAATATATGGGGCAAGTCAGCACAATCCTGTTCTTCCACTGGGTGTAGACTGTACACAGTTTGAGTCTCATCCAAATAGTCTGATCTTCAGATTAGTTAAGCCAATTTATTTCCAGCAGTGGTTCTCAAACTTTTTAGCACCGGGACCCACTTTTTAAAATGACACTCTATCGAGACCCACCTAGCATTATGAGACGTTTAAACAGTGATCTCCCTATATTTATACAAGCTTGCAAACTGCAGGAGCTCAGCTGTTTGCAGAGTAATTAGCAGCTATTTTACAAGCTGCAGCTCAGCCCATTGAAGGGCAAATAGCAGCTATCTGATTTTTGAATAGCCTCAGCTTGTGGCAATTACTTATCTGATCTTTCCATCACGTGGGACCCACCAGAAATCAGGTCGCGACCCACCAGGTGGGTCCCGACCCACAGTTTTGAGAAACACTGACTTATAGCATTTTTACCCCGTCTTTCTCCCCAAAGGGACCCAACTATTAGATCATAAACATATTATTCCTTCTCAACCATTCTTTCACCAAGGGTGTGTGTTGTATACTTAACCTTACAGAATATCTTTTGACAGACATGCCTGCCGTTAGAATACGAGACTTCATTACATGATAGCTGTTCCTTCTTAAAACAATTAGGGACACAATTTTTTTTTAAGTTAAATTGTATTACAGAAATCTCAAAAATAGCAGGTAAAAATAACCCAAGACACTACAAAAAACTGTACTGAAACAGCCTAGCTTGCTGTTCTTGAGCCTTGGGGTCGGGACCCCAATGGGGTTGCAAAGCCTCATTTGTGGGGTTGCGGCAACTTATAGGAACCAAAATGGCCAGTTGGGGTTAATGTTGAGGTGGTGGTGGTGGTGAACCTGCTGGGGGGGCTTCCACAATGATTTCACCCCCCTCTTTTGATTTGCAGGGGAGGTGATGGGGTACTATGGCTCGGCTCTCCTGTTCCAGAATGACCCCGCCACTGGTAGTGCAGGCCGGGTGAGCTCGGCAGGACAAGGCTGCCGGGGCAGCAACAGGGGCAGGCAGATTGGTCCCGGGAGGGGGGCAGGATCAATGGTGTGTCCCTAGCCTCATACTTTATTTCTGGGGGTCGTGGCACGAAAAAGGTTGAAGACCACTGGCCTAGCTTACACGAGTAACATTATCATCTAGGTTGGACTTGCCGTGGTGAATGGACAGCTAATGGCTGTGGGAGGCTTTGATGGCACAACGTACTTGAAGACTATTGAAGTGTTTGATCCAGACGCCAACACATGGAGGTAAACAGTTTCATATTTATAATGAGGGAATTGCAGACTTCGGGCAAATGACTTGGGCTGGCTTGAGTTGTAACACCAATATGGTTTGGCATTCTATGAATGAGCTTCAATGCTTGGAAACTTCCTCCTCCTCTTGTGTGCTCCAGTTTCGTCCCTTTCCAGTGGTGTGTCAAGTCATAGTTTGCCTTTACATCAAACCAGGCAAACTGGTTAGCCACAACCCAACATATAGAATCCTGGTCATACTGTGGTTTCCAGTTTGGGTTTGCACACAAACTATGGTTCAAACAACCTGATAACACAGGTAACTCTGGGGCTATTAGCTGCTCCAGGGATGCATTTCCAGTGAGAAACCAGAAGGGAACAAAAAGGTTAATCTCCTCCCATGGTGCAGCCCTTATCCAAAGGGCTTTTAGCAAAAGAAAAATGTGTCTAGAGACCCTATTAATTTGAGGCTGTAGCATTTTCACACTTCCTATCTTGAGGGAATATTTGCCACATAGACTCGTCTGTGGAGGAATCCCTGCACATTCCATGGCATGTTCCTGGGTGCACCACACACGAGTCACATAGGGCACTGGCCAAATATGTTGGGTCTTTTGCCGTCACCCTGTGGACCACGTTCAGTGATTTTACAACTGCACATCACAGAGAAAGATTAGTACCTGTAAGCTGATGTTTTCAGGGAAGCATTACAGATTGTCTTTGTTGAGGAATCCCAGATTGAAAGCAACCATGCTACTTGCAATGCTCACAGAAAGCTTCAGGTCACAACACAGTGTTTGTGGAAAAATCAAATCATTGGCCAAAGTGAGGGAACTTCAGCAAAGCCTTCTGTGATCAGAACATGTACTGGAAGCGACTCCTTGCACACATGTCCCTAAGTCCAAGCAGGGTATTATTTTTCCATCTCCTATTTATATCCCTGAAGGGATTTGCTGCTTAAAGAATCTGTCACGTGCAAGGTATGGGAAGAAATTAATCTCCTTATGGTATTGAGGGTTCATGAACTAGAATATTAGCATAGAAAGGTTAATATTTTCCCTGTGCAATGCTGAGGTTTCCTTACTGAAACCAGTGTTCAGTGAAGTCCACATAAGATCTTGGCTTAATTATTCACTGTATGATGGGCTTATGAATGCCTCTGATAGAACTTTGTGGGTGATAGATAAGCCAATCAGCAACTGTTTGGTAGCATCTCAGCCAGCAGCAGCATGTTTAACATTGTGTCTGTGTTTTTAAGGGAAGGAGAGACGGAAAGGCAAAGCCTTTGAATGAGCTCTTAGCTCCTAGTAGTGTGATTAACCTAACAGTGACCCCTAAAAAAAGCAGTAGGCATCTTTTAAATAAAAACAGCCCAACAAAAAAAAATTTCTGGTGCTTCCAAAGTTAGACCTATTCTTTGGCACGCTGATATTTAGGGCACTGATTCAAAAAATGGCATAAGTGAATCAGTGGATATGGGGCCCATACTGTACATCAATAAAATTCTTTAAAATTGCCCATTGGGCAAATCCTGTACACCCAAAATTGCAAAGTTTGGCCAGGTGCCTACTGTGTTGGTGTATGGAAAACCATGGCTATGGCCCAACTCCACTTGCTTGCTGTCCAGGATGACCAACCATGGTTGGGATAGCACACCTCCTGGGCTGGTGACTGCAGCAGTGGTTGTGAGTTTGCAAGGCTTTCTTCTCGTTTGTTAAAGAGAACTAATGTGGCCCTTTACATTGATTAATAATATGAGAACAAACCATACCTTCTCTTTGCAGGCTGTATGGAGGAATGAACTATCGTCGACTTGGAGGAGGTGTAGGTGTTATCAAAATGACACATTGCGAATCCCATATATGGTAAAAAGTCAATGGGAGGAATCTCCCTTTGTGTTCATTCCTATTGAAACTGGTCAGCTTGGTGACTTCTGAGCTGTTTGAGGCTCTAGTAAACTAGAGATCACATTTATATTCTTCGCTGGTGCCTCTTCCTATGGGACTTTAAATGGATGTTGCAACTACGGTATATTGACCAGTTACAGAAGACCACAGTAATCGACTCCAAAAAAGATGGAGCAGTTTTCCTCATCTTTGTCTTCTCCCCCTCCCCCACAATTTACTATTTTTCTGAAGAAACTGGACTTTAATGTTACACTAACTTAAGTGATAACTAAGACCACAAGGTGTACTTGAGTTTTGTCAAAGAGGAAGCATACAGTGAGGTAAACAAGGCACCTGTCCATAAGATGAAAGCAGGTTTTCAAAACATTTATCATTTGGCCTTATGTACAGAAGTTAGACACACACACACACCCGGTTCCTCTTCTGCACGTTCTCCATTAGAGTAAGTGGGACTTGTGCAACAGCTTGTTCATTTCAACAGAGCTTGGGTAAGATACTTTGGGTGGGTTTTGCTTCACATTAATGTTCTACAGTGCCGATTCTATTGATCAGAAAGTTTTCTGTATGCCGACTTTCCATTTAATTTGTACCATCTTGTATTGATTCCATGGTAAACACATTTTCCCCCAGATAAAATTGAGTGCCTGCTTTACATTGCAGCTTTCTGGATGAATCTGTTTATAAGCTCCAGCCTATAGCTAAGATCTCTGAAAGTGCAGAGCTAACCAAGAAGTGGTGTCACTACAGGATTGTTGCAGGAACACTAGATTAAAACTCATGGCTCTCTTAAGTTATTGGAACAAGGAAAATAGAAATGGAAGTAACTTTGGGCACAAGCCACCACACAGTTCTGTCTGCAAGCCTCCTTTGAAATGCATAGGGGTAGTATAGTGCACTTGTGCTGCTCCTGTGTATTGCAGTGGGGCTTATGCAAGAGAACTCGATGGCAGATTGTGTCCTCTGCGTAGATCTGAAGCTTGCGGTCTGCACATATTTTGTATCTCCTATTGTCACCTGGAGAGAATGCTACTGCATGATGGTGGCTTTAGTTTGTGCAAATATGAGCTACAGTCTTGCAGTTATTTGAACTGAAAAGGGGCAAAAGCTTATGATTAGTAGTTCATTTATTACTCATACCTAGAGTAGAGCACTTGCTAAAGATGGTATACTTTCCATGAATGAAATAGGTATACTTTTGGATTTCATAGTACATAACAATGCCTGCCTTATCACACTTCTGAAACACCTAGTTATTGGTGCATTGTGATTTTAGACAGCCACCTCTGTCCCTATGCCAGTGGTTCCCAAACATTTTTGACCAGCGGCTCCCTTAACCTACTGGGCCATTTGCCACGGCTCCCCATTAGGGCTACAATCCTATACATCGTATAGGGTGGCAGGTTTTTTTGTGAGGATTCTGCGACTCCCCTGGCTGGTTTCCGCAGCTCCCTAGGGAGCCACGGCTCAGTTTGGGAACCATTACCCTAAAGTATAATTTCATTCCTATTAAAAGGGACTAGATCAGTTGTAGGGACTGCAACCTTAAAAATCAATAGGATGTTAACTGCATAAGGGTGCCACTATTGTAGCTGGATTGGGGGGTTGAAGATGGAAAAGCAGGTCTGCACCATATAGCCCACCAGTTGTGTACTATAGGCTATAGCCATGCCCCTGTTCTTGCACTCCCCATGCAGGCAACAGAAAGAGAGCTCATAGGTTATTTCAACTTTCTAGGCTACAAACTGAATAAGGTTGGGGAAGAGAAATGAAAGACTTAAAGCTGAGCTGACATCCTTTAAGAAATAGCTTTATTTATACCTTCAGCATATTTGGGTAGATAACTTTTCTTTTAACAAGTGGATTGTCAGGAAAGGAGCCCTTCCCTTTGACCTAGAGGTTGGCATTCTTGTGTTTACATTTTTGAACATTTGCACCTTGACAAAGAAAGTATTCTGTAAACAATTGTTTACATGTCATTTATGCTTTTTCTAGCATGAGTTAACTTGTATAAATAGTGTTACCTTAATCAAATCTCTTGTGTGTCTCCTCTCTTCTCCCATCACCAGCCAACAGAACAGAGCTACTCACTCCGAATCCTGGAAACTGTAGAAGAGCTGTAGCTTACATTCCAGTTACCAGGGTGCTTTGGCTGCAAGCCAGTGTAGTTTAAAAATACAAAAAACCTTGAACCACCATTTCTCTGCTAGAGTTCCTTTCATCTGTGTCATTTTGCTTATCCTGCCCTTTGTGTCATTAGATTCCCTTCCGATTGTCTAGTAGACCTTCTGCCTGGTCAAGTGCTGCACTGATCTCCACCAGTGCCTAGTGTACTACCATATATAGACATTACAGGCTTTGTTTCTCTGAGGAGAGAGTAAACCTAGGAGAAAAGTAAAACTCCAGCTGTGAAAAGCAGTACAGTGAATCCTCGGCATCCCGTGGAGGCCGAGCCCAGAAGCCTTCGGAGACTGCTTCCGCATTGGGCAGGGCCTGCAACCCCCTCCATAGGCCTCTGGTCACTGAGGATGCCAAGGCCCCACTGTACTGCTTTCCACAGCTGCAGCTTCACTTTTCTCCTAGGTTTACTCTAACCTCAGAGAAACAAAGCGACCAGAAGTGACTTCCAAGTGGCGTTCTGAGGCCCGCAGAGGCCTACGGAGGGGGTTGTGGACCTGGTGCTCCACGGAAGCGGGCTCTGGAGGCCCCCTCTCAGGATCCGCTGAGTCATTGTGGGCATTGGGTGCTGGGTTTCAGCATTTGCGGTACTTCCAGGGAGGGGTCTGGAACCAATCCCCTGCGGATACTGAGGGCCCACTATACAAAGTGGCCCCAAGCAGGAGAGAAGTGCCATGTATGTTCAAAGCTAAACCAAAAATCACAGTTAAACCGCTAATATCCATCTTCACTGCTTGTACATATATTTAAACAAATTCTTACGGTAAACTATGTTTGAAATCTTGCAGCTTTCTTTATTCATGCTATTTTGTCTAGTTTAAAAAAAATGAAAATTGGGTCTTACCTTGCGACTTTTCCTGGCTACTAGCCTACTTGTTAGATTCTCCTAGCTGGAGCCAGATGTTTAAGAATTCAGGGCAAAACAGCCATCCTTCCACAACTGAATTAAATCCACAAAGGCCTATTCCCCCCCCCCCCACCTCTTGTGATGCAATGTCAGTGATCAAGCTGTTGTATTTTAACAATCATACGAATTCATTTGTTTACATGAACTTTAACCAGTACTTTTACACATTACAGTTGGCCCTCGCTATCTGCGAGGGATCTGTCCTGGACACCCACACCCACACACCCCACAGATAGCAAGGATCTGCAGATACCAGGGTCTGGTAAAGATAGCTTTAAAAAGAAAAAAGTTTAAATATGCAGCTTTTTTAACCCTTTAGCAGCAAACTGCACCATTTCCAAGCCAAGCTGAACGACCCACTTCCAGGTCGTACAAAGGCTCCCCCCTTCCTAGCCTTGTCCCAGGATGCATTCTGGGAGGGGAGGAGGAGCCTTCAGGCGACCCGGAAGTGGGTCGTTCAGCTTGCTGAAGCCCCATGGAGGCTTGGAAACGGTGCAGTTTGCTGTTAAAGGGTAGAAAAAGACACCTGCATTTAACCTTTTCTTCTTTTTAAAGCTATTTTAGCAGACCCCAGCAGATCCAGGACCCGCAGTGAGACAAATCTGCGGATGGAAAGGGTCCATATAGTCCAATATACTATAAGCATTATTTAGGGCTGATTACAGCTGAAGCCCATCTCTCTTTCCACTAAACAGGACAATAGGCTCAAATCCATAACACTTGTACATAGAGAGAGATGTTATGCTGGGCTTAGTAGAACGCTGTTCCCTATCTCCACCAGAAGAATGCAATGGGTATTGCAGGGGCTGGGTCCTCCTGGGGCTTGACTCAGAGGACTAGAGATAAGTGTCTAATTTCCTAATCCTTCAGTGTACAGCTTTCTGCTAACCAGATTACCTGTGTATTCCTTTTCCAGCACAGGAGGATGTGCAGGCAGATTTACCCCATCCCAACAGAGTTGCAAGCTCATAAGGATTTTGTTCATTTGACTATTGATACTAGTTGCTATTTTACCCCTTACAACTGCTACTCTTACTTTCTTTGGAACTTCTTGCCCAAACATTCAGTTCATTGAAAGGTGATCTTGGCTGATTCAGTTAAGGAATATTGGACTAAATCAGTAAAAGGCACTACTATCTGTCCATGCCTTCTTATACAAGCCTCTAAAAAAGCTCTGCCTTAAGCCAAGCTCAACTTATTTCAGTTGTATTATACTTGAACCGATTACCATCTGTTATAACAGAACCTTGAAGAGCCAACTAATATCAAATAGGCATTAAGAGAACTACAGTTGGGTCCCTGTATCTGGGGGGGGGGGGAGAATACGTTCCAGGTGCCCCCACGCACAAGGGTGAAGCATGGTTCTCTGCAGTCCTTCCCCACACACATTACCTTTGATCTTGCAACATTGGTGTCTTTCTTAAATGTGATAAGCAGCCTCCTGCTGCTTATCACGTTTATTTAAGCCCAACATCAAGTTTGCAAGATCAAAGGTAATGGGCGGGGGGAGGGATTTGGTATCTGCGGATAAATGGATTTGCAGATGCTGAATCAGCCGATATGCCCCCCCTGTACTTTTGGATCCACAACAGACACATATTTAAATTGCTTTCCTAGGCTAGTATCTAGTGTACATACACCTGCCTTGTTACATTGATGTGCGTATATAATATAGGTACACATGATAAAGCCACTGCAAGAATTACTTTACCAACCCCATCATCGGAGAAGACACTAATCATATATACTACTGTACCCTATAAAATGTTTGGTTTCAGGGGGTTGCAGGTTGACATTTGTGCCATAGTTTCTAGGATTGAATCAAGACATCTGAACAAAGGTGGGAGTTCTTGGTTCCTTGCATAGTGTACTTAGCAATTTTAAGTAGAATTCAGATCAACAGCTTTATAGAACAATGAGAAACACACACAAAAGGCTGCTTTTAAGCCACAAACGATCCCTGTGCTGGACAGGTTTTCTGTAACTAAATGAACACAAGTTGTGTTCAATAAATAGACTATCACAGTATTTTTGAAATTGCCAGTTCTGTCAGCAGTGATAAGACTCCTATCAGATACTGAGTGTGCAGAATCTGTGAAAAGAAAAGAAATGAATATTGTTAATAAAGTTGTGCAGCTGTCAAGACTCCCCTTCCTCCCTGGTGGATGCCCCCCCCATGAGCCCATCAACGATGATAGCCCAGGAGGCCTCCCAGCTGGATCAAGGAGCAGCTGCATCCCTCAGATCGGCAGGAATGCCGCCCACTGACGAGTGTGGGTGACATGGCCCTGCCCAGGGAGGCAGCACCTGATGCACGCACTGGGGAAAAGGTGGCACTGCTGTTAGAGCAGCAAGGGAAGCCAACGAGCTTCCAGCCCCGCCACAGGAGAAAGCGAGTAAGCAGATAATGGCCCTAAGGAGTAAGCAGGAACAGGCACACCTGGGGCAGCATCAGGCTGGCACAGGGGTGAGGTTGCAAGCTTAGGTGGGAGCCTAAGGCCTTGGGAGGCAGATAAAAAGGAAGCCTGTGATGAGGCTGGGGAGGCTACAAAGGAGAAGGCAGACCTCTCCCTGTGCTGCTAGCCAAGCACCGCTGGGTGGGGGTGAAGTAAACCTCCTTCCCCCCCCCCCCAACTCTGAGGCTCCCGGCAGGAGGAGAAGAGGGACACCAACTGGGCTGTCCACTGTGGGGGGACATCACAAAAGTAATGAAGGCAGTGAAGGTGCCAAGGGGGAGGGAGGAACAAGAAAAGAGATCAAGATCATCATCATTAATCTAGGATTAATACTAGGATTACCCCTCAGTAGCCGAAGTGAAAAAAATCTTCAAGTTTCTGAAAGAATGGAAGTTTCAATGTTCCCTTTTAGAACTAACATAGCAGGTTCATACTTCTACAAGTTCCTTAGATGCAAAAGGTAGTAATGAAATCATTGCTGCTGTGTTCAACTGGATTACCAAATAGGAACACGCTAAGGAGAGGTGTTCAAATGTCTTGGACTTGGATATGAAGCCGACTGGGTGACCTTGGGACAATCACTCTCAGCCAAGCTCACCTCACAAAGTTGTTGCAAGGATAAAGGGGGGCAACCCCCATCCATGTAAAACCACCCTCAAAGGAAGAGTGGGGTACAAATGCATGCGAAGAACAATGCTGGAAGAGTACTTTCAAATGCTGCCAATTACAGAGTATCTTCAGCAACTTGCTCCAAAGTAAGACTCTGCCAAGCATAGTGCTCCTGCAACATGGGGGCAAGGCCTTCATGCATGACTCAGAGCCTTCATTCTCTAGAGACCTTTTTGGTATACTGGCTCGTGACTAGGCAAAAACAAAACTGAGAGGATTATATGAAGATGTCTCGTTTATAAAGCTCTGCCTACTTGAGTAGGTTGTACCACTCACTTAAGGATACCCTCTATTCACTACAGAGAAGAAACAGTGTCAAACACTCTTTTCTCTTGCAGATTCTTCCCCAACAACATATAGTGAGCGATTGCCTTGCCAATAGGCCATTTGGGGAAGGTCACCATATAAAACAGCTGTCAGACTTGTTACCGACAATGGGCTTTAAGATTTGTAGATCTTAAATAGGGTCTTCAATACTTGCTAGTAATTCCATTCTATATCGTTTTAAAGCAATGTGCTTGAAGCTTTCCTAGAAGAGTATATGCACCAGGTATTTTTTAAAGACAACCCCCGAGTCTCATCACTGATCATAGCCCATTTGCCTTCGAATGATAAACTATTTGTCAAGTCAGCTTTGTATGCTGTGAAACAGCTCCCAATATGGTTACAGATAGCTCAAAACTGCCTAGAGAGAGCTAAAACCACCACCCCCTTAACTGGTTGCTATTAGTTAGCTAGGATTCATACCTTTATTTTCCCATCAGAATGGGCAGAGGCTACAGATGTGGAGACTTTCACCAATCTTGACGCTGACAGGTAGATCTTGAAGTGTCTATAAAAGTGACAGTAAAGGCTTTCCATGAATAAATCCACTTCCTCTTGTCGGACTTCACCTTGAATGCTATTGATTGAATCCCAGAGGTCGTTTGCATCTTCAGGGTGGATGGCATAGGAAATATCCAGAGGAGAAGGACTGCAGGGTACAGAAAAAGTCAGCTCTGTTGCAACTGGATACCTGTCTAACTTGGACCCAGTCCACATTGCAGCCATCCAGGCAAGATTGAGCGAGTTGATGGTCAGGCGGCTGAAACAACAGTCAAAGGTCTGCTGAAACCAAGTTCCAACAATGGCCAAAAGACTCTCTGCCCCATTTACAAGGAACAAGGGCAAACAAGTGAAATCCTCTGTGACTGCCTCCAGAATGTCATCTGCACAAGTACAGCAGAACCAGCCTGTCCATACCACTTTTCCTCCTTTGTTTTCAGTGGCAACCTGAGATCTTTGCATGATCTAGGAAAAAAAAAAAACATGCTTGGGCAATAAATATACAGGTTCCAGAGGAGCTTTGGCAATTCTTAGAAAATTACAACTATGAAATTTCATGAGACAATACAATTTTGGAAACCAAACCCGGTAATTCCACTTGTTATGGTAAGCAAAAAGTAAGGAAAGCATATTGATAGGCATTATTTCTCCAATGTCTCTTCAATGAGAAGCATGTACAACATCCATCACATTGATGACAAATATACAACAGTAATATATACTAAAGCAATCTCCCTTATCTAGCTTGGAGCAACAGCGATTCATCTGTTCACTGTGATCGTGCGAAAGACTTCTAATATCCTGATCCTATTAATCTTTCCTCAGAAGACCCACTTAGTTCCATGGAAATCATCTCCCAAAGCCTAGGTTTAGAATTGCAGTCTCTAGGCCAGTGGTTCACAACCGGTGGTGTCCACAGAAACATGAAGTGGTCTGCAAGCTCTCACAAAAAAGAAAAAAAGAAAAGAAAAAGATCGGCCTTCGGTAATTTTAATGTGCCAATCCCCACTTTGAGCAGCAGTATTTTGTCTTATTCCTAAGACATTTTCTAGGTAGTGACAGCGTGGCTGTTAGGATGACACTGAAAACCAACCGACAGAATGGAACTTTAAAGGAAAACACCAGACTTTTTGGAAAACAGGACATAACCCAGGCTGTTACAAATATCTGGTGAATACAACTGGTGAACCATGCATCCCCAACGCTCAAAATCCCATGTAATTTAGGAACAGTGAGGGATAATGTTGGCTGAATGACTGAAGTAGAAGATGGGGGCTGCACTTCCTACCTGAATGAGGACTGCTGGTTGGTCCTGTTCTGTGGTTTTCAATGCTGAGATTGAGGAGAAATTCACTTTAAATCCAGATTCAGGTTCAATTTCCAGAACAGGACTCTTTTGCTTTTCAGCAGCAATAAAGAGACTCAGCTGTCTAGAATATTCCTGCAGTTGGCTGTAAGAGAATTTGTACAGGGGAGTGACGCTGTATAAGGTCCACTGCTTACAGAGAAGAAAGCCTATCTGAGGATCAACATTTTCCTGTAATGAAAAGAAGAATTTCATAAGTTTACAGGTAAGTAATGTTCGTTGTCTAGATTTTTCCAGCCACAGTTCCAGAAATAAAGTATTATTATAAAGAGCTGGTGCTTAGTATTCAACAAGCCTCAGAAGTTCTGGTTCATACATTGTCCTCAAAGTGGGAGTTAAGCTACAATTAGTTTAATAACTGCTGTGTGTTCACCACTTTCAAACCCTCCTCATGTCTCCATTGGTAAAATTCAGATACCCTGACCCTAGTTCTTCGTAGAGTTGAGGTTTTGTGGTACAGCAACTGCTTTTAAAAAAAAGACAAAGAACGGTACCCTAAGATGTAGACTAGGAGGAAAATAAAAGGACAGGGCTCCTTATAACGAATAGGTCAATTAACGTAATAAGAGAATATCTATTGTATGATTAACAGACAGAAAGACTCCCTAAATACAGTCCAAAAGTTACTAAAAAGCAAAAAGCATATACAGTGGACCCATTTTAACCGCATATTCGGGATCCGCGGATTTGTCTCACTGCGGATCCCAGACCCACGAGGGTCCACTGTAACAACTTGAAAAAAGAAAAAAGGTTTAGAATAGTTTCTTACCTTTTGGCTGGCAAACCGCTGTTTTCAGGGCTGTAGAAAGCGAAATCTCGCTCCTACAGCCTCTTCCGGGTCACTGGACTTTCCCCTCCCTTCCCCAAGGTCGCCTCAGAATGCACTGGGCAAGTTGAGGAAGGGAGAGGGAAAGTCCAGCAACCCGGAAGAGGCTGTACGAGTGGGATTTCGCTCTCTACAGCCCTGAAAACAGAGCTGTTTGCCAGTCAAAAGGTAAGAAACACTATTTTAAACCTTTTCCTCCCAACTTTTTACAGTGACCCCCGTATCTGCGCGAAAGCGATTTTGCTTTATGCGGATCCTTGCTATCTGCAGGGTGGTCCGGAACAGATCCCCCACAGATAGCGAGGGTCAACTGTATATAAATAGCCCTCAGGTTGCGACAGTTTGTTTTGAGACGATTCACAATAACAAGGGTTTTGAAACCTGAATGCCAAAAATATCAAAAGGGGCAGCTCAGATTTGGGAAGTGCAACTCCAATGAAGCGGTTCTACTTTACTTTAAGAAGAGGTGAGGAGGAGAGCGAGCTAGCAGTGTACTATGCGAGCCCATGCAAGTGGTCTCAGCAGCAAGTCCCACTGAATTCAATACAACTTACTCCCGAGTACACATAAAATTGCAAGGTTCCCTTGCAAGGAGAGGCTCCTAATTTTAAGATACACTGTACACGCTACAATCATATGCACGTCTACTCAGAAGCGAGTTCTATTCTGTTCAATAGGGCTTAATATAAGTATTAGGATTGCAGCTTTGGCTGGACTCATTGCACGCAGGCGTTAAAGGCACAGAGAACAATACAATTAGGGGGGAGGGAATGCAGAAAAATAAAAAAAATGCATTGCACCACTGTCAAAAAAACGTAACTCATTATATAATTAGGTTCACTTTACATCGATTTTTTTTGGGCAACAGTTCCTTCAGGAACAGAATCCCACCATAAAGAGCCTGTACACTGTTCAAGTCTTACCTTAGCAACTACCATAGGTGGTGCTAGGCAAGCTATTATCAGCCTCAGTCATTCACCTGCAACATAACTGAAGCCAACATAACTGAATACAGAGTTGCTGTAAGGATTATTGAAAAGTAAGGCAGTGCATTAATGCTAATCTCTAGTATTGAAGACCTGGTCATTGAGCAGATTTACAACTCACTGATTAAAAGGTAAAGGTGACCCCTGACAATTAAGTCCAGTCGTGTCCGACTCTAGGGTGTGGTGCTCATCCCCATTTCAAAGCCGAAGAGCCAGCGTTGTCCGAAGACGCCTCTGGTCATGTGGCCGGCATGACTCTCCTTGCCGCAGCGCGCAGCATGCAGCTGGAACACGGAGTGCTGTTTGCTGCAAGTGGTACCTATTTATCTACTCGCATTAACATGCTTTGGAACTGCTAGGTTGGCAGGAGCTGGCAGGAGCTCACCTCGTCGCGGATTCGAACTGCCGACCTTTCGATCGACAGCTCATGGTTGGGGAAGGATTTTTGTCATGTATACCTATGGAAGCCATTGTCAATTCATGTCAAATCAAGGGAACGTTTCTACAAAATACAATACTGTACTAACAATATAAATATCAGTGATTAGAAGATGTGTGGTTCTGCTAAAAAAACCTCCTGGAAAGTCGTTACTGCTGCAATTAAATATATAAATAAGGATATTTCTAAATGGTTATAATCTTCTATTATTAGGTCATTTTGGCCAAGTAGTGAAGCAGAACCTTCAGTATTTGGTAAATAATTTCTTCAGCTGCACAGCACTCAACAAAACCAGCATTTCCAGCCCAAGAAGAATGAATGAGAAAGACTTGGCAAACTTGGATATTGATTAAATGTACGTAAAGTCTACAGGAAAAGAGACATTCCACTCTTGGCACAACAGAGACCATTCTTAATTTGCAATGTGCTAAGAATTCTGTATGGGCATTTTGTGTGTTCACGCATACACTTCTTTCTTCTGTTGGTCTCGTCCCACATAAATTTTGTTTTGAAACCTCACAAAATCTAGTTATTAAAATAGAGCTGGGAAGCCTTTCAAATTTCAGATATTTGGCATCAGGTTTTCAGACCCTGCGCCTAAGATTTTTCAAAATTCCTGAGCAGCACCATCAAGCTGAGGTACCTAAGCAGCACAATCAAGAAATGGCCACATTTTCCCACTCTTCCATTCAAGGCCTCCTAGCTGTATGAAGATCATATCCAATGCTCTACTTTAAAAGGATATTCAGCAAGTCCTCACTTAAAGTCATTTCACTCCATTTCCTCCCAGCCCACAGGTGTATGCATTTTAACTCCAGATGCATATATACAGTATAAACCCTTGGGCAAAAATGCCTTTTAAAGTTGTTTCATTTTAAAGTTGATGGGAATATGACATAGGAATGTTTATGTTTATCAATTAGCCTGTGGTAAAATTGATTTCATTATAAGTCATTTTGCTTAAAGTCACAGTTTTCAAGAAGAACCTATCGACAACTTGCTGTACATTCACATCATGCATTAGCTACTCCCCACTCAACCCTAGGTTAACCCGGCCTAAATCAATGGCTTTCAAACTGTTGCAGTAAACCCTGAAGCTCCTTGGAAGCTTTATCATTTGCTCCCATGACTTTTCTACAAAGGCTACTACAAAATATTACACTTAACAAAACCAAATCTTCCAGTCCCTACCCCAATAGTTTATAGTACAATATAGTACAATAGTAGCACATTCATGTACCACAAGCCTTGATCGCATACACATACAGTACTGTAACATCAACTCAACTTCCTTATCTTGAGGCTAAAAAAGTCAGCCCAGCAACTTCAGCCTCCAACAGCTGAACTCTTTCTAGTTATCTTCTCTGCACTTGTACTTGTAAGAGTGATGCATACAATTAAAAAAACAAACTGCTCTGTCATCAACCCCTTTTACTTCGTGATCCCAAGTCTTATCATTTCCTTACCTGCAGGTGTTGAGTTTGTGGAATCATTCTCTTAGCTGGGGTCTGACCAAACAGGTTGCCTTTCTTGATACCTTTGAGAGATACCCTGCCTCTCGAAAGATGTGCATTGTTACTGCAGTTAACCCCATGGTCTGCAGTTTTTCCTCCAAAAGCAGCCATTCTGCTCGAGACAGGAGTGATGGCATTCTGCGAACACAGGTAAATTACCCATCAATAGGTATACAGGGGGGAGGGGGAGAAGCAATACTTTTCCCAAAGAGATAAGAAACTAAAGTCATAATCTGTTAAATATAAAGGTAATGGGTTGAACAGAGGTTTTAGGAAACAATCGGTTTTTCTCCTGGCTGACAGACATTTGAACTACCGGTAACTAACAAATTAGATGAGGAAACTCAACTAGATGAGACCAATAAAAGCTGCAATCTTACATATACAGAAATAGGGCCTTCTCAGTAGTGGCACCAACCTTATGGAATTCCCTCCCTTTTGACTTATGAACTGCTCCCTCCTTGGACACTTTCCGGCGAGGCCTTCTTGTTTCTCTTAAAAACCTTCTTGTTCAAAGAATCCTTCTGAGCCCTTGCCTTTTTAACATCCTGCTGGTACAGGGGGGTGCTGCTGTTTTTATGTTCTTGTTTTAATTGTAATCTTTTAAAACTGATTTTAGATACTGTTTTTATTAATTTTCATTAACTGTTTTTACTGTTTTAAAATATGACGATTTTTTGTATTATACTTTTTGCACTGTATTTTCTTTTTGTTGTAAGCCTCCTTGGGTCCCTTTGGGGAGAAAGGCGGGGTCGAAATATTGTAAATAAATAAAAAATAATAATACAGTACTTGGGAATAAGAGCCATTGAACACGGTGGGACTTGCAGGGCAATCCTAGACATACCGGTATTTATTTAGAAGCAAGGCTCAAAATCTATGAAGTGTCCCAAACTCTTTGGGATTGAATTCAAACATAAATTATTATTGTTACTGATAACAACATCCCTGTTCCCAAGGGATGGTTTGTTTTCATTGTCTTTCTACAGTAGGCTCCAGCAACTGGCAATTCTTGGGCAATGGGAGGCTTACACTTTCTGTGTACTGTTGTGGTGGGAAGCTCATGGAGACAAAGCAACCTGAACCAGACCCCCCCCCCCATGTTTTTCAGAAAATCAGAGCTACATAAAATAGACTTGCTTCCATCAGGGGCTGAGTGAATTTCACTTGTTCAGCCCCATTCCCTTGCCCAACAGTCCTCAGTGGGAGCCCACTGCCAGCAAGAAAAGAGCTGTCTCCATCATGGGCCAAGTGAATTCCTCCTGCTCAGCTCCACTCCCTTGCTTGAGAGACCTAACATCTGCCAAGCTCTGGTAGCAGAAGAATCTACTGGGGATAGGGTTCCTGGGGATAGGGTTCCTGGGTTGACTGCGGTAGCCCTGGTGAGAAGTGGACACTGACAGGCCTGGAAGTATTGCATAAATGTCTCAATTATCTATTTTATTTGTTTTATATCTGCAGCGAGCTGCTCTGGTGACCCCTGGGCAGGCAGAACAAACATTTCTTAAATAAACACACAAAAAGTTTAAGGATTCAGAGCAAGTGGTTCAACAGTCAGGTACTCTCAGATTTTATACTTCTATACTTCAATTGTATGACTAAGAAGGCTCTCCCCTCCCCCCCCGTTTTTCATCCTGTTGCATTTTAAAAACAAAATGCATACCGTTTAAAAAAAACATTTTCTCCAAGTTAAATAGCTATTTCATTCATTTTATAGTTCTATTGCCAGCAAAGGAGCTCAATACTATTAAATAAAGAAAGAGCTTAATATTATTACACAAAATAGCTTAAAATGGGGAGACGACACAACTCCCCTAGGCCCCAGCCACCCAGAAACGGAGGATGCAACCCTCTAATTAGGTGTAACCCTTTTCCTGAGGAGTAAGCACCATTGAAAGACTTACTTCCGAGTAAACATTGCTCTATAAAGATTGCTCTATAACTCAGCCACTTGATCAACCCTCGTCTCTCACCTGCTGTTGAATATGAGCCATCAAGACTCCTACCAGAGTTTTCCACCCTTCACAGACAACGAAACAAACAAAAAATCTCCCACCGATTAAGGCGGGCGCAGTTTTTGAATCTGTATCCCAGCAACCAGTTCGGTGGCGGCGCTATTTTGCGCATGTAGGGCAGGGTGAAGGTTTTCCTGCCTAAATCAACATGGCGGCTGAGGCTCGGATGGTGGCTGTGAAAGGACAATTCACGTGACCTGTGAAATGTGCGCGGGCAGGAAGGAGGAATCTCAGATGAATATATAGAAGAGGAGGAGGATATTTGCAGCAGCTACGTTTCGTGTTCTCCTCGAGCCTATTCAGTTTCCGTGGCAGGGCGACCATGCACAGGCTGCGCCTCCTTTACAACCCCGTGTCGTTCCCCCGAGAGGCTGTAAAAGCCTGGGGCAGGTGCATTTCCAGCACCTTGGGATTCAACGCAGACGCTACTCCCGCAGGTTTGTGACGCCGATCGCGTGAAGGAATGGGTTGCTTGCAGTGATGTGCGGAGTGTGCGCGCGTGCCGAATGTTTTCGTCGGGAATGGCTCTAACTAACTACTCACTACAGAAAGTACATACGGTAGTTGTCCATGTTTTGCGGCGATTATTTACGAATCGATCTTGTACGTAACATCTTGTATATAACATCGATCAGCAACCTCCAAATCAGGAATGTTGCACCCCTGCAGTTTTAGATCTTATTTATTTGTGTGTTGCCGGGGTGGTCCATCTGTGAGGCTAGGTAATGTAGGTTGTATCAGCAGTAGGTTGGGGGGGGGGAGTTGGTGGATTTGGGGTGCCCTCACCCTGAGTCTCCTGCCTCCTTCCAGCCCATCGTAGGTGTGAACTGCATTGATCGGCTATGCTTTACTCACTAAAAGTGAGTGGAAAGTTGATCATCTGCCTCCTTACCTAGCTCCTGATGTGGTTTCCTGAAACGTGGAAGTGCAGGACTTCACATTTGATGATTTGAGTTATACAGACCATACAAACAAAGGAGCTCCTTCATTCACATAGTCCCTTTACATAAAACTGGAACGCCTGCACTTCTGCCATTGAAGAAGCTGTGCCAGGAGCAGGAAGGGGCTTTTTTTTTAATAGCACAGAAACAGTGGAAGCAGATCCAAGGTGGCATCAGGCAAATGATGTGTGTTGCATAGTACCGGTACTTGTGACATTCCTACTCCTACAGTCTTTCTTATGCTGCTACACCTTTTTGCTCTACTTTGTAAATAGACACACACACACACGCACACATTTTTTTCTTCTCTCTGTGCCTTGGATACAGTGGATATGCCAACCTACTTGAATGACCTCTTCACGTATCTGAGCCTGCAAACGTTTCTGGCATAATACATGTGTTAATTTGTTAATCTTTAAGGTACCACAAGGCTGGCTGTTGCTTTAGATTTGCACAAAGGAAGACCAGCCAAAATAAAGTACTAAACTTTTAGATAAGTGCTTCATTAAGCATGTTGACAGAGAAAAACATTCTAGTGGTGCATGTGCCAAATGAATATTTTTATTTTTTAAAGAAGCGGAATATAACTCTTTGGTCACAATGTTTAATTTACCGTGGGTGTTCTGGCTGTGCATGAAATAGTCTCAATGTAGCTCGAGCTAGAGTTTCTCCTTTAAAGCTGTTCATGAGTGCTTTAAGCCACAGGGTGGCTGTAAATACACAAGCAAAATGGGATGCTTAGGAATTTGAAATAATCCCCCCCAGGCCTGATATATTCATCCTGTCTGCTTCTGAACTGTTTCCTCATGTAATTATTATGCAAATAAAACTCTTTCCAGATGCCACTGTCTAGCCATAGAAAGAAAGATTATTTTCTCTCTAGGAAGCTTCTCTCTATATGAGAGTTGCTTCCAGTGTATATGATCCTGTCCTTGGAATCTTGCAATACATTAAGAGAAGAAAGCACAGCAGAGAACTCTAGGGCACTCCCACAGGACTTCACTAATCAGTCTTCTGAAGAAAGTACCCCTGTGTTTAATAAGAATGGATATATATTTGCATAAACAAAGTTGAACAAGGGTAGATTCTCTCTCACACTGAAATCAGCAGTACTCGAAAGGGCTTAACTTTGGCTAGACTACCGTCTGTGTGAGATAGTTGTTCCTGCAGATCCTTTCGGAAGTCCCTAATCTCCTTCAAATTGTTTATGGAAACATAGCCTTACATTTGATCAGCCTTGTACAATGTGCTTGTTATGTGCATAGATTAAGTTGCGGAATGCATAGAACTACTTGTGAGATGGGATTGGAGGGATTATGTGCCCGGCAGATGGTGTACACTTTAAATCTCTCTGTTGCTTATGGCACCACTGGCAAAGGGCATCCTATGCATTGTTTTGCTAGCCTCTTAAAATCAAACCAATTAACTGCACTTGTCACGGAAAGTGCCATTGGTGGAGTGCCAACCCATTTGTTGCTTCCCTCCCTGCCACAAAACATATCTTGAATGGTGCCCCTTCACAATGTAAGGGCTTGCCAGTGTATGGCTCTTCCATACTATTGGCTGTTGCTGCCCTGATGCTGAGATGGTACTGGCTTGCAGCATTGGAGTAAGGAATGATCGTGACCCACAGTAGAAATCAAGGTATTCCAGGAGTGGCTGTAGCTATGGGAGCGGTTATGGAAGTAAGGAGTGGAAATCTCTGACCGATACATTTTGGCAGGAAAACTGCTGCATAGTCAATATATAAGATGACTTGCAACACTAGTATTATCCAGAGTTCCAGACCCATTGTCATTAATTTATGATAATATGCTGTATACGTTATTCACTTCTTGTCATTGTATACGTTATTCACTTCTGTATACGTATATTCACTTCTTGTCTGGCATCTTTACATCTTTATAACTTTGGTACACTGATGAAAACTTCATTTAAGCTTCGGCATTTATGATGAACTTCCATATACCTGATTTGATTTTTTTTTTCTTCCCAAGATTTCAATAGTTTTGTTGCCCGGACCAAAACTTGTGGCGAACTGCGCTCCATTCATATAGGTCAAGAGGTCACCTTATGTGGATGGATTCAATTTCAGAGGTAAATGAAAAGTAAATGCAGCCAGGAGAATTGTAATTGGAATGCTGGAGTTTGGGAAGCTTCTCATTCCACATCCTTGTCTACTCTTTAAATAGGCTGACCATATCCAAAAAGGGACAGGGTGCCTATACCTTTAACTATTGTAAGAAGAGGGAATTTGGGCAGGTGTAGCTTATTGCACCCTTCCATGATGAGCTGCACCTGCCCAAAATTCCAATGGTTAAAGGTATAGGCACCCTGTCCCTTATTGGATATGGTCAGCCTAACTCTAAGGGTTTTTCACCAGTGGGTCATGACCTGATTTTGGGTGGGTCGCAAACAGTCTGCCACCTGAGCCTCTGCTTAGCGCTCTTCAGCCTGTTCTGGGCCTCATTATATTGTGTTCTTGCTGATGAGTGCGTTTTTATTGCTCGTCGGAGAGAACATGACGCTACGAGGCCTGGAGTGGCCGAAGACCGCCGAGCAGAGGCAGATTTGTGATTTTGAGAGACTTCCAAGGACTCGCCCAAATTATCATACCTTTGTTGAAAGTGCTCCAATCCTTTGATAATTTTGTTTTCCCTTTTCAGCATCATTTCCAGTTCGGCAATTTTATTTAATTTTTTAGATGGAACAACCATTATCAGACACTAACTGGGCATCTTGACATTAGAACTGGTGGGCTATTTGGCTTTTGCAACCTCCACCCCACTATGTTTTGGTTTTTTAAATTTTCTAAATATTAGTATGCTGGGGGAGAAGACTTTTCTCCATTGCATATTAGACTTTTCTCCATTGCACTAATTTTCTGTGTGCAGAGATTACTTACACACGTACACGTATACGTGTATGGAATTCATACCTGGTATGGAATTGTGGATCACATGATTTACCTGCATGTGTAGTGGAGGGGTTTGAATGGTTATAAACATAACTGTATGCTTATGTGTCTTGTGAATTAGACAGGGGCAGTTTGTGATTTTGAGAGACTTCCAAGGACTCACCCAAATTATCATTCCGCAGGATGAGGTAAGAGGGCACTGTTCTTTCACCTTTGCGTTGGGACCCCAATGGGGTCGCGAAGCCTAATTTGTGGGGTCGCAGCTACTTACCGGAAGCAAAATGGCTGCTGGGGGGGTTATGCTGGGGGGGGGACCTGCTGGGGGAGTGTCCACAGGGATTTCATCCCCCTCCTCCCCCCTCCCTCTTTCAGTTTGCTGGGGAGGTGGTGGGGAACTGCGGCTTGGCTCTCCTGTTCCAAAATGACCCTGATGCTGGTGATATGGGCAGGACGAGCTCGGCAGGACAAGGTTGCTGATACCAGGGTAGGGGGTGGCGACGGGTGGGGGTTGGGTGGATTGGGTCACAGGAAGGAGGCAGGATCAGTGGTGGATCCCCAGCCTCATGCTTTGTTTGTTTGTTTTGGGTCATGGCACGAAAAAGGTTGAATACCACTGTGTTAGGGCATAGTATATAACCAAATGTAACTTCTCATTGCTGCATATTCAGAATGGGAGTTGTTGCAGAAAACCTGATGTTTTGTTAGCTGCGACCATTTACATTTGGCAGTATGTACCCTTGCTTTGTAAATTTTAAAACACATTGGTGGGCCTTGGAGATTGTAATTGAAACACCACCCCAACTGCTGGGCTAGATACTGAACACTCCTGAGAAAGATTGCAAAATGTAGATTGTATTGAAAGCAGAAAGCGCTTCCAAATACGACACAAGCATGTACCAGTGCACTCTTTCCTCTTTTCTGCAGGCTGCTTCCCATTTGAAGAAGGTCCTGTGTAACGCTTCTGTGGAATCTGTTGTAAGAGTGACTGGAACTGTTGTCCCTCGGCCTCCAGAACAGACAAACCCTGTAAGTGGTCTGGGGAGAAGCCACCTTTACTTTTGTCCAAGTGTAACTTGGCTATTTCAAGAAATATCATATAATGCATGGTTCATTCTTAGGGAGCTTCTTTCTTATGAATTTTAGAGATTGCCGACAGGCGACATTGAAGTGAAGGTGGAAGCAGCAGAGGTCCTGAACTCCTGTAAGAAACTCCCCTTTGAAATGAAAGACTTTGTCAAGGTGACTGCTCCCGTCTTATGCTCCCATCTTATTTCTGCATCACAACGGGCTGTTTGGCAATTCTTCCAAACACTTTCTCTAGGGAAAAGAAGGTTTGAAAGGAAGCCTAAGTATGCAATTCCAGTTAACAAGAAACATCTGTTTCCAATGTGTGTTTGTCCACCTGGTTTGAAAACAGAGTAGTAATTAATGATAGTTTTGGAAATAAGAATGTCTGTGACATCCCTGTGGAGTTCTGTGAGTGTGAAAAGCAGGGTGCAAAAGCACCGATGTGCTTTAAGATTAGAATGCGTCTCAGTCAAAGGTATATGTGGTTTATTTGCTCTGCTTTAAAATAAACTGAAAGTCTGCACCAACCACTTCTCAATTTTATGGTGTATATGTTACACAAGTTGAATAGATTTACATACTTTCAATTATTTTGTGTAATTCTGCATTTTTTAAATTTTTGTAGAATTTATTTTGATTTTGCTAGCCAAGAAAAGGGGCAGTCAGTTCTGCAGGGCACTGGAGTCCCTCCCTCAACCACTGACAATCTTCTTCTCCTAACCCTTTGGCTTCTGTGAGTTTACCAGTTATTACCTGGAGCCTTTTACACATAGCTTTTCAGCCATAATTCAGTGCCCAATATCTCATTCTGTGCTGTCACAAAATGGCAGCCTACATGGAACTCTGATCTGGATACTCAGACAGGAGTTAGCTAGTGGGACACTTCTGGGCAGGTTCAAAAGAAAACGATAAAATCAATAGATGTCCACATGCTAAACTCTGGCAATTGTGTCTTTGCTCGTTTGGGGCAAGGGCGTTCGTGCTGTTGCGTATTGCTTGTTCTTAATTCATTCAAGCTTGACCTCTTGGTTGAGTGATGAGCAAATGTCATAATGGACAAACTTTGTGTGTTTTTCGTTTTGGAAGCAACTTTGATATCTTTGTGTGTGTGTGTGTGTGTGTGTGTGTGTGTGTGTGTGTGTGTGTGTGTGTGTGTGTGTGTGTGATTTTCCTCTTAAGTATAATCTCATCTTCCTCTTCTGCTTAGAAAAATGAGGCCTTGAGAATGCAGTACCGCTATCTGGATTTGCGCAGTGCCCAGATGCAATATAACCTACGGTTGAGATCACAGGTAGTGATGAGAATGCGGGAATACCTCTGTAATAATCATGGTGAGGGCTGTGCAGCTCATTTTATCTGTCATGTAATTATTATTATTTTTTCTTTTTCATCTACTATGTTGCTAACAAATATATAAAATCTTTGTTTTAGGATTTGTGGATATAGAAACGCCAACACTATTCAAGAAGACTCCAGGGGTAGGTATGCTAATAAGTTTTTCCTGTGTGTGTGTGTGTATAATTTAACTCTTAATTGTCCCAAATATTTGATTGAAAAATTTTAGATTAGGCTTTCCTAAAGCCAAAGGCCATACGTAACATTTTACTAGCAGCAGCAGTGACTGAAAGCTCTATTACTGTCCTCAAAATGAGTACATTTCTTTTCCAATTTCAGTCTAGGCTGAATCTAGGTTATATGCAGGTTCTTTGCTAGTTTCAGACTGAATGAAGGAAAAACCTGTTTGTCTTCTGGCACTGATTGTGGTCTTTACATCCATGATAAGCACCTATCCCAAGAAGGTTTTAAATTTTTTTTATTTTAATAATAAGGTGAAGGATCACTATATACATACACAAACATGTATCTCATTTTAAAAATAATATTGGACATCTCATCTGGCTCATAAGGGGAGGGGTGAGACTGAGGGCTAACTCACTCACCAGTCCATTGTGTTGTGTACCACTAGTTGTGAAGTCATATTGGCGTTGTCAGTGAAGAACCTATTGTGACCCACTTGAAAGCAAATTCTTTACGGATGTTGCAGAAACTCTCCTTGTTATTGCAAAGGATGGGAAACATGCAGTTGTAGGAAGGCAAGCATACAGATGTGGGCCGTTGTGTAACAACACAATGTAGCGAAATGTAGGGGATGTGATTTTGACTTAGTGGGCAGAGGTAAGCACTCTGTGTCCATTTCTGGGGTAAGCACAGAGGTAAAAGCTTGACAGTTTTGGCTTAATGATCTCAACCATAACTTTCTGCATTTGACACACAGATGAGCTAGTCAGTGCAACGTTTGCTTTGCATTACACCTTCTTTTATTACCAGGGTGCAAAGGAATTTGTGGTGCCATCACGGGAGGCTGGGAAGTTTTATTCGCTGCCCCAGAGTCCACAGCAGTTCAAGCAGCTACTAATGGTAGGAGGCCTGGACAGGTGAGTTTCTTGAGCCCTTCTTGGCCACAGAAGGTGTTTTCCAGGGAGCATGCCCTAAGGGGGGTGGAGGAGAACTCTGTGGAGCCTTGAGTGCAAGGACTTCATCATTATGGCATATATGCACTCATAGTGTGATGTAACAGTAGACCCTTTTTATTCGCGGGTTTGGGACCTGCGGATTTGACTCAAGGTGGGTCCTGGTTCTGTGAGGGTCCACTGTTTCAACACTAAAAAAGAAAAAAAAAAGCTTAAAAACCCACAGGTTTTTTAACCTTTTAAATCCAAACCGCTCCGTGTTCTTCCTTAAACAGCCTGTAATTGAGCTCCGGAAGGCTTTTCCGGGTCGCACAACTCCCCCCTCCCTCTCCCATGGGGTGACCTTGGGAGGGGAGAGTCGCGTGATCCAGAAGAGCCTTCCAGAACACGATTACAGGCTGTTTAAGGAAGAACACAGAGCGGTTTGGATTTAAAAGGTTAAACTGCGGGTTTTTTACCTTCCCCCCTTTTAGCGTTAAAATGATGGATCCCAGTATACACGGATCCTTGCTATCCGGGGGGGGGGGGGGCGCAGAACGGATCTCCTGCAGATAGCGAGCTTTGACTGTATATGCGCTCATAGTGTGGTGTAACTCTTTCCTGCAACTTGAAAACCTATTTCTTTTTCCTTTAGTGTGGGTAAACGTTTGACCTCCTCTTGGTTCACATTTGATAGGGTCACCAGAAGCCAGATAAATTTGTGTTGTGGGCTGGGTCTGATGTTGCTCGCAGGTTGCCAGTTAGCCATCCTTGTCCTAGATCAGTGGTTCCCAACCTTTACCCGTACGTTTTAGCAGCCCCTGTGGCAATGTTGCAGTGTCATCAGGAGGTGGCAACAGCTCTTCTAGGTTGCTGCCACCGAAGGAAAAAAAAGGGGCTTTGAATGTACCCGTCTTCTGGGCTGCGAGACCGTGGGTTTGGCGCCATCTCCAGCCGCTGCAGCAGACTGGTAAGTCAGCTCAAAACCACTTTTTTCTTTGTTGTTGGCAGCGGCGGCAACCCGGAAGAGCCATCGCCACCTCTTGATGACACCACCGCGTTACCACACCTCTTAAGGGGGCAAATGGTGGTTGCCACTGGCCTGGGGGTGTGTGACCCCCAAGTTGGGAACCACTGTCCTAAATTATGGAAGCTTTAGAACCATTCAGACTCTTCTAAGAGGATCACTCACTCTTTTTTTCTTATGAGTAACCTGTGGCATACATGTTCCTTGTATGCAGGTGTAAACAACCAAATTTATTAACAGCTAAATTTATCAAGAAGGTGATGATGAGCAACAGACCAAATGATAAAGCCCATTACCCTCCAGTTGTCACCCCTTCTCACCACTGACTATTGCCCTGTCTTTCTGCCTCTATCTCTCTACTTCTTCACTTACTAGTATTACTCCAATTCCTGATTGTGGAAAAAGAGCTAAAGTCTACAGAATATTCCTTGTATCACTTGTGGTGGTGGTTATTATGTGCAGGTTATAGCTGTTATTCTGGCAACTGTTCTTCCACCTTCACCTGCCAAGGAATGATTGCTTTTGTATAAAATACTATTAATACAATCTACTTTGTAATCCGAAAGTAACCATGGTCCCCTTCTATTTCAATGACAGGTACTTTCAGGTTGCCCGCTGCTATCGAGATGAAGGCTCAAAACCAGACAGGCAGCCTGAATTCACTCAGGTAATTTGCTTACATTGCTAGGTATGTTTTGTGGCTTGGGGCAAGGTTTAAAAGCCAGAAGGAAATTGTAAACCATGTCTTCAGCAGTAAACAATAGGTGTCACCTGGGTGGCTGATAAGACTTGGTCTGCCTGCCACAGGAAGTTTTCTTTTGCTACAGACTTGGAATCAAGAATTCCTAATCATAACAACCTGCACTTGTTAATCTTGGTGACAAAGGGTTGGCTCTTGTGTTTCAGCGTGTTCCTGACAACGCTCAGTTGTCTGTACTGCCTTCTAGGAATGAAAATAGTTGCACTCATACTAAGGCCCCTTCTGCTTGCACAAGGAGCCTCCATATGAGCTCAATTCTTCTTTTCCTGGAAAGAGCTTCCAATGATGGAGCAGCACTCCACTGAAACATAGGCTCCAATCCCTGTTCAACAATTTTTTAAAACTCATCAAGCATCAATGTCAGTGGCATGATTATTTTTGCAAAATAGTTCCTGGGCGCTTCATCTGCTGGGCAGTGCTTTATAAAGCAGATTCTTCCAATGAGCTTTGCCATAAACGGGTAGCTATGGCCGCATGCCTGCCAGTTCAGTGCTGGGATGCACCGGCATTTGGGACAGGCCCAGGATAGTATGCCTATGCACCAGTATGGGCCAGCTCTACTACACCTGCAGCCACTACCACAACTCAGCGTAGTGTAGCAGTAACACACAAACCTATTAGATGGCCCAAAAAATGGGCAGGTAAAGGGATAAGGCAGTAGCAGCAGCAAGGGGGAATTGATTGAAGTATCCAAAATTCTTTCTGACCGTCCTGGAGTTAACAATGGGGACACAATTTTCTGCACAAACTGTTGTGGGAGTACAATTGATTGGCAACAAAACTACTTCTGAACCTTTTACTTTGCACAAGGAATGGTGTCCTAGAACAGGTATTGTATAGAGAGCTTGTGTCCTGTACTGGTTAGAGCAGCGATTTTTCAACCAGTGTGCCGCAGCACATTGGTGTGCCATGAATGGTCTGCAGGTGTGCAGCGGGAGTTTTGGGGAGGGTCATTTATTAGTAGGGCCATTGGGGGATGTGAGCCTCTCACCGGCAGCATGGTGTGCCTTGTCAATTGTAAAGAGACCCTGATGGTGTGCCTTGACAGGGTTAGCACTTTGTCAGTGTGCAGTGAGATGAAAAAGATTGAAAATTGCTGGGTTAGAATGATTCCCAGATTCAGATCCCTGCTTAGCCATGAAGCTCACAGGGTGACCTTGGATCAGTTAGGGGTTGTTATGGAGATAAAATGGGATTCAGGGGAGAGGCTCTTGTATGCTGTTCAGAGCTCTTTGGAAGAAGGGCGAGTTAGTATAGTTAATTATTATAACTAATACTATTTATATCCTGTCCTATGCTCTGGGTTCAGGGCAGCTCATAGCCATTTCAGCATCCATCTCTGTTCCCAAAGGACGCACAATTGACATATTAAGTTTGGATGGCTTTAGAGGAAACAAATGAGAGCCAACTAAAAATAACGAATTGTTTTCACTCCCTAACATTTTCTTATTGCTGTTACTCTACGTATCTTATAACAAAGCTGTTGTAACACAGATTTTGTCCTCTTTCTGTTCCCTACCCCTCTCGCAATTTGGATACCACAATTACACAACTGAAAGGAAATAAATGTGCAAACAAAATAAAAATTAAAAAGACATAATTCTAGAATTCCTTCTCCTCGCCTATTTTGTTTTAAAAATATGTAGGCAAAGAACTCTGACAGAAGGTCATGAGAGAGCAAAGACATTGTCAAGTTTCAGGCAAATCTCCAAAACCTGAGGACTGGAAACTTGTGTTTTTCACTTGAAAAAGATGCTGTGAAGTTCTATTCCCCAAGAAGTGCCACTTCTGTGGATTTGCAACATTATAACAGACCTTTTTTTAGAAAGTACTCTTTGTTTTGTTTATAATACAGTATTTGAGTCTTGGTAAGAATTCTCCATATCAAGATATGACAGTCTTTTGGTACCTGTGACTATTTTCCCCACTTTTTCCCCCTAAAGATTGATATTGAGATGTCATTTGTAGACCAAGCTGGGATTCGGGCTCTGATTGAAGGCTTACTCCAGTATTCCTGGCCTGAAGAAAAGGGGCCTATCACAGCACCCTTCCCTTGCATTAGTTATGACGAGGCAATGGCTACCTATGGGACTGATAAACCAGACACTCGTTTTGGAATGAAGGTATGTTCTCATCTAGCTGAAGTATCCAGCTACCCTGAGATAAACTAAGAAGTCACCTGCATTGGAGTTCCCCTTTGCAATGACTCTGACTGTATTTCCAGAAATTGAAACTGACTCCCAGAAATTGTTACTACCAGCTCGGTTCTTAAGGGATGCCCTGCATGCCTGTGCAGTTCTTAATATCTCTTTCTATTGATCTCTTGACCTCAAGGACAGGAACAAACAGTTTAGAAATAGAGTTTCTTGCAGCAGCTGTCAACTTGTTAATTCAGTGACTTGCACTCCAAGCATGCTTTCAACTGCTACCCTGCCTTCTGAATGCAGGGATGAGAAGCAAACAGTGTTCAGGGCTGTAATAACCATAGCAGAAGGGGCTGGGCTGGCCATCGGCTTTTGTTTTTTCTTAAAGAAAAGAAGCAGTAGCAGCTTCCATCTCCTTTCCTTCATGTAGTTGTAAAGAAAAACGTGCAGACAGTATTCTACCCAACTGTTAAGCAATAAACTTGCTTCAGTGTCCTAGTCCAGTGGTTCTCAAATCCTCCCCCGCTGCGACCCACCTGCTTCCCAGTGGAGGGCCCCACGACCCACCTCGTCCCCCCGGTGTGGGCCTCTGCAGGCCTCAGAAAGCAACTGGAAGTGACTTCAATGAACCTAGAAATAAACCAGAAGTCACTTTTCCGGTTGCTTCTGAAGGCCTTCTGAGGCCTCCAAAGGCCTCCAAAGGGCATCCCAGGCCCAGTGCAATGCAGGAGTGGCAGGACAAGATGAGTCAAAGCGTGGGTGGGCCCAACTCGCAACCCAGTTTGTGAAATGCTGTCCTCCTAGCAAATTAGTGTGAAGGCATCAGATGACTGGTGCACATATTTCTTTTATTACAATGACATTTCATTACATTATACATCTCGACTGTTCAGTGCTGTGGATGAACTGACTGACACTTGGCATGGGTGATCAGCTTAGGTACATGAAAACTCGTGCCAAGCCTCTGGGGAACTGTGAGACCTATCAAGCCTATCTTTGTCAGAGGCACCAGCAGACTCCAGCCCACAAAAGCTTATGCCGTAATTAACTTGCTAGTCTGACAAGAAAGAGTGTCTTGTGGCTGGGATTTGAGGGGCAGCAGAGAACCTAGCAAAGGCCTTTGTTGCCATTCAAAGAGGAGGACTGCCTAGAAAGGTTACTGAGCATCTTATCTGTGTCTTGGGTGGATGCAAGCAATGTGCATGCAAAAGGGCTAGAGAAGGTCTTTTGAGTTTGGGGGCCAGATTGAACCCCCTCCCAGTTGCCACGCCCATTTCTTATTGCATTCAAAAGCTAAGCATCTGTCACTACTTGCTCTCATTCATTTTCGGTGCCTGCCTCAGTGATTCTACCTATTCTTTCAATGCTCAGATTGTTGATGTCAGTGACATATTCAGGAATGTGGAAGTTGGATTTCTGCAGAAGTCTCTCAGAAAGCCTTGGGGCACAGTCAAAGCCATCTGCATTCCTCAGGGAGCGGTGAGTGATGCTGTACTCTGGTGTCTGTCTGTCTGTCTGTCTGTCTGTCTGTCTGTCTGTCTGTCTGTCTGTCTGTCTGTCTGTCTGTCTGTCTGTCTGTCAGTCAGTCAAGAAATCAAAGGCCAGGTAAAAGGTGTATAGAACTCAAACAAGTATGATCTTAAACTTCCATAGCCAGTGATTATGAACAGAGACTGAATAGGTGTGGGATTAAAAGCCATGTACGCAGACAAAAATATATTTAAGTTAAAACCAGATGATAAGATCCAAACAATGTTTAAAACGTATAGGCCAGAGGTTCTCAACCTGTGGTACGGGGTACCTAGGGGTATGCGGACCTCTTGCTGGGGGTACACCAAGCCCTCTCCTTATCTGTCCCATCAACAGCTAAGAGCCCTTCTGTCTTTGATTTTGGTTTTGGGCTTATTTTTGTACTTTGGAAAATGTACTTTGGTGGGGTGGGAGAGGGAGGAGCTGATTTTGGAAGTATGACGGAGAAAAAAAAGAGATCCTTGCATGCGTGTCTCTCTCCCCCACACACACAGTTAAGATATTTTCCACATTGTTTTAGTACTTTTAATTTAATGATTAATTACCTAATTACTTTATTAATCTGATTAATTAGCAGTGGGTACTTCAGAAAATTGGACCGTGATAGGGGATATCCAGGTCTCCAAAGGTTGAGAACCCCTGGTATAGGCAAAGTAAAAACAGTCCTTGATAAAAGGTTAAAAACAACCAAGCACACAAAGCACTAATTCCACAGATAATAAAAAGTCAAAGAACATTTTAAAAAACATGAATCAAGTTAAAAACAAAAATAAAAGTCTCAACATTTCGTCCAAGTCCATGGACTTCTTCAGGAGACAAAAGCAACCTGGGCTGCTGGATGTTTTTGTTGTTGTTGTTCAGTCGTTAAGTCGTGTCCGACCCTTCGTGATCCCATGAACCATATCCCGCCAGGCCTTCCTGTCCTCCACTATCTTCCTGAGTTCGCTCATTTTCATGTTCGTTGCATCGGTGATGCTGTCTAACCATCTCATCCTTTGCCTTCCCCTTCTCCTTTTGCCTTCAATCTTTCCCAGCATCAGAGTCTTCTCCAGAGAGTCCTTTCTTCGCATTAGGTGGCCAAAATATTTGAGTTTTAGCCTTAGTACCTGTCCTTCCAGGGAACAGTCAGGGTTGATTTCATTTAGGATTGACTGATTTGATCTCCTAGCAGTCCAAGGGACTCTCAGGAGTCTTTTCCAGCACCACAGTTCAAAAGCATCTATTCTTCGGCGCTCAGCCTTCCTTATGGTCCAACTCTCGCAACCATACATTGCTACTGGGAACACCATCGCCCTGACTATGCGAACTTTTGTTGGCATGGTAATATCTCTGCTTTTTATTAACCTAGCATAATTCTGAAACCAAGGATTTCATGTGGAAATCATAGCATAGGCAAGAAGCAGAGAAGTATTAGGATATAGCTGACAGTTATTTGTGTTTCTCATATCTTTTTTTTTTCCCCTGTAGAGACACCTTCAGAATAAAGATTTGGAGTCCTTAAATGAATTAACTAAATCTCAGTTTAACCAGGTAAGTATACTTCCAACTGTCCATCAGAATCTTTTCCTGTTTGGTGTGAGATATGATCTTGTATGGGTCCCATTCATTTTAATAGGCTGGAACAGGAGGACTTTCCAGTGGATTGTGCCTGAGGTTGTCTTAATTTAACAGGGAAAGGAAAAAAGTATGGTTATGAAGTATATGCTGCTTGTGAGAACATTATCAAAATAAATACTAAGGAAGTTAGACTGGTCAATGGCTGCTAATCATAATAGTGAAATAGTTTGTAATAGTAAGACCCTCTTAGTGCTGGATGTGTGGGGCAAACGGGAATACTGTTGCCTTTGTGCCTTGCCTGTGGGCTTCCAGAGACACCTGGCTGACTGCTGCTGCTGTTGTTGGCAGAGATGGAATACTGGACTAGGTGGGCCTGATCCAGCAAGGCAGTTGTTAATGTGCCAAGTTGTGACCTTGGCGCATTGATTTAGTTAGCTTGCAGTGCCTTAAGGATGAAATTGTTAAATCATGACCTCAGTCACAACCACAAGGCAACAAGGGTGAGCAGCTTGATGGGGCACAGGAGGAGGAGGGAAAGGCTCAGCAGTAGGATTGCAGAGCTCCTTGCTTGCATCTGGGCTCATGCAGAAGAAAACTGCTGAGGAGTACAGGCGAAGGGAGACTTGGGATTTGAGATTACGTTGGGAGTCGGACTAAACGCAGATCCCCTCCCAGCTGCCAATTGTTTTATCCCTCTTCTATATCTCTGCTCCTGTTTGAGAGAAATAGGTGGCTTGACCACAGCTTTTATCATTTAATATTTTCCCAGTCTTCTTTCCATGTGCCCCTTTTAATGATTCTCCCCATTCTCAGATTGTTGTCAATGAATGCAGAAATGTGCTAGCTGACTCTTTTGCAGAAATGCCCTAAACGAATCAGTGACTTTTAAAAAATATGCTTGCTTGATAAAGAACCCCTAACCAGTTGTGTTCATTGCCCAGTATCTGTTTTAACAACCTCTGAATGGCAGATACTTTGATGGGGAACAGTCAGAATGAAACAGTCAGAATGACTACAGCTTTGGTTTCCTTGTATCTGCATGCTTTTTCAGGAAGCATATGAACTCTTCCCCCCCCCCCCCCATCTGCCCTTCTCTTCTGAACAGGGAATACTACACTTCATTTTGAGGTCTGATGGCAGTGTGAAGTCTCAGCTTGGTAGAGTCCTGAATGAGGAGCAAAAATTGGAGCTCATCGGAGCAGTTCAGGCCAATATGGATGATGTAGTGTTGCTGGCAATTGGAGAGCATGAGAAAGCGGTAAGGAGAACCTCAGGAGTGGGCCAAGTCTTTTGGTACTGGCAGTTGCACAGAGTTCTACCTGCTAACTATGTTCCTGGCTGGCACATCTTGTGATCCTCTAAGCTGAACGTGGCCCACCAATCATGTATTGTGACCCATTAGGTCCTTAACAACCTTCCTGTTTTGGCAGTCGGCAAAAAACAGGATGCTTATCAAATTACTAGTAAACTATGTTCAGCCAAGTGGGTTGCCAAGTTGTTACAACCTACTCTTTTTTGCAAGATTTGGTAAAGTTTGACCAAGTCCCCCAAATAACCTGCAAGATCACAGGAGCTTTGGCTGTGTGAAGCTTTGGGAGTGGCCATATAGTGCAGGTACATCACGTTCTCTGTTAAAACCACACAGAATCTATTTAGATGATGTTTTGATCCTAGAATTATTTGAATGTAATCCATTTAAGCCAGTTCACATCTTTCTGTATGGTTCAGTATTAAGTGATTTGCCCTGGTCACAGATGGAACAGCTAGTAAAGCTTGGGAGTAGAGCTACCAAGTATGTTGAAGCCCTCCTCAAGCTTTTGTCACCCTATCTCCCCTCCCTGCCGTTTTTTAATTTTAGTGCTCTGCATTGGGGAAAGTGCGCTTGGAAAGTGCTGACCTTCTGGAAGCAAGAGGCCTGTCGCTTCGGGACCCCTCTGCTTTTCACTTCCTGTGGGTGGTGGATTTTCCACTCTTCCTCCCCAAAGAAGAAAATCCTAGGGAGTTGGAATCCGCTCATCATCCCTTCACCGCCCCCCACCCTTCTGATGAGCACCTTCTCTACACAGACCCTGCAAAGGTGACCTTTTCCGTTTGTTTTCTAGCATATGTTTTTGTGTACACTACAAGGTCAAGCAGGGTTAGAAGAGGAAAGGCTGTGCTCAGAGACGGAGCTACGACTGCCCCCCCCCCCCGGCCCTGGAAGTGATGCCTCTGGCGCCATTTATCCATCACACAGAGGAGCAGGGCGGGTGGGAGGGCCAAACCCATCACCCCACTTGAGCTGCCAAAACGATCCGATGCACCCTGCCGTTGGCCACTTTGACAGCCCACCTGCTGCCAAGAAGTTACCAGAGCATGTGGTACTATGGGCTTTGTTCATTCTCCTGAAAGGGGTGCAGCTAGTGCACAAGCCAAACGAAGCTGCTGAAAAACATTTCTGGCTATAGCTTCCACCTGAGAATCCAGGAACAAAGCTCAGAGGCGTTGCCAGCCCGGCCGCTACTTGGGGCGGGGTGACGTCGCGACACCTCGCATCACACCCTGCACCTGCCCGTCACACCCCAGCCCACCCCCGCTTCTCGAATGGCTCGATTTTGAGCCAGACAGACAGGGGCGGGCTAGAGGACCCATTTCACAGTACTTGCTGCTTGAAGTGGCAAGCGCTGCACACCCCTCATGGAGACAGAGTACAGAGGGGGCGGTCCACTGCCCACCTGCTACGCTACTGGCAAAGCTCTCAAACTGCAGATCTTATTTACCAGGGAGATTGCAACACCATCTAAGACAGAAAGATCCACAGGTTCCTGGAATCCTTGGCTTCCTAAGCACTTCCAACTTAATATTTGGATTGATTTCATCTTTGGCTGAATAGTGCTCTATGATCTTATTTGATACAAACAATTACATGTGTGTGGCTTTACCAACCTTGAGTTTTGAAGTGCCGCCAACTAGAAATGTAATTGCAGAGACATAACTGGGGAATATATACAATAATCGCAGAATTCCACACGACTTGGGCACCATGGTCCAAAAGGTGATGCTCATCTGTGACTTGATTTTGGGAAGGCCCTCACAAGAAAGATAGCATCCCCTGTAATTTCTGTGAAACAGAAGGAATTGTAGTGTCTCATTCTCTTTCCCTGCCTCCTGCTAGGTCCGCGGTCAGCACTATGATCTAGTGCTGAATGGTAGCGAGATTGGAGGCGGCTCCATTCGAATCCACAATGCACAGCAGCAGCATTTCGTTATTGAGAGAGTGCTGAAGGTAATGGCAAGAGAGGCCTTGGGTGCCATCATCAGCCTGGCAGTCCTCATTCTTAGTTGTGACATAATATGTAACGCAACAGCCTACTGCGTCAGATGAGTGAGACTATGGCCTAACCTGCATATGATACAGGTCATGGACAAGCCGTTATCCATGTCAGTGTTCCTCATGTACCCAGTCATGTCTAAATCCACTTATTTACATGCACTGGCTCCTGTGCACATTTACATGCACTGTTTGTGTTAACATTACCACTGATGGTGCGAATATGTGCCTGTTAGGCATGCCTAATGCTATATTGGACTGGGCCCAATACCTGTGGCAAGTGCATTTAAATGTGGCCGGGTGTGCATGGAATGTTTACACAGGTCGGCATTTTGCCTAATGTCCCCTGTCCTATATAAATCAGTCCTTGGTTCTTTAAAGGCTCACAGCGAGGTTGTCATGTCTGACATGTAGGATTTGAACCCAGGTTCTCTAAGCCTGGCCCTTTATGTTCTACGGTGGCTGTGCTGCTTCTTAACAATTTCTTGCCAACTATTGTTCCAGGAAGACACCAGCTTGCTTTTTCATCTGCTTGAAGCTCTGGACAGTGGAGCACCCCCTCATGGAGGCATTGCATTAGGTCAGTGACTGATGACCTTTTCCCTGGATTTTGACGCTGGCTGACTTACTGCTAACCCCTCTCTTTGGCTTCCTTGTTACCCTGACATCAAGATAACAGTCCCTGGGTAAAATCTAACACCGTCCGTTGGTTGCAATCTCAGGAGGGAAAAAGAAGGGAAAAGTGCATAGCAAGAAAACTGGCAACTGAGCAGATTTCTTCAGAGCATTCCCCAAAAGCTAGGGAGCCACTGTGGATACCCATAAAATCAAGTTGGGGGTAGTACCTCAACCCCCCTGGGCCATAACTGAGATATACAGCAAACAAACAAGATGTTCATACATTTGAGTTTTGCCTAGGAAACCAGTCAGTTTCTGTCCTTGTAAAACCTCTAAAGGCTGATCTACACGACGGCGGAGGGGCTCCGCCGTCGCCTCTGCCCGGCGCCTCCACGCTGGAAGCGGGGGAGTGTCTTCAAGCATGTTACCCCTCATGTTGTCCCGCCTTCCTAAGAACGCGCCGTTGTGATTGGTAGCTCTCTTCCCTCCCCTCTCTGTTATTGGTAGGCTGCAGCAGCTCCGCGAGCCACCTCCAAGCTCTGCCGTACGCCTCCAAAAAAATAGAGCACTCGACTTGGAGTATGCGGCAGTGGGGCGGAGGTCCGGCGGCTCCGCCGGATTACAAAAACGCTCCGCGACGCTGTCGTGTAGATCAGCCTTAAGAGTATTTGTGACTAGAGGTAGAGCTCAGACTTAATCACATGTATATATATATCACTTTTCCTCAAAGGAACTTAGGACCATATAGTGGCTCTTACTCCTCTTATCAGCACAACAACCCTGTGAAGGCTAACGCAGCTGAGAGACAGTGACTGGCCTAGGGTCACTCAGCAAGCTTCATGACCTGTGTTCCCTGTAAAGGGTCTGCACTGCTGCTCGGACCATTCTGTTGCTGTGCGGTGTGGCAATGATATCACATGTCATGGCTGAATTTCCAGGTTGCTGAGCTCCAAGCGGTGTGGAACGTAGCAGGAACCCTGATGGTGACCTGGGTCTTCCTGGGTCAAGTCCAATTCTTGAACTATTTCAACACAAAAGAACTAAACTGGTTCTTCCCTGTTGCTTCAAAGGTCACATCCCTGCTGACAAAGTCATACACCTCACATGTGAATGCTATGACTTGTCACTATATTAGCATCACAAATTTATATTTATATAAAAACTATGGTCAGTTTGTAAACTGAGCAGTTTTTATATAAATATAAATTTGTGATGCTGCATCAGGCTATTAGTCTATCTAGCACTGATTGGCAGCAATTCTACACGCTTTACCAGCCCTGTCTAAAAATAGCAGGGATTGAACCAGAGACCTTCTGTCTGTAAAATGTGCTCTGCCACAGAGCTAATGGAAATTGTTTGGAGATCTGGAAAGCCAGTATTTGCAGCCAACTCTTAACTGTTGAAAAACCAAGTAAGTTGGGATGGTACCATTTATTCTTGGTTTCTTCATCCTCTAGGGCTTGACAGGCTGATCTGTCTTCTGGTTGGGGCTCCCAGTATTCGAGATGTCATTGCCTTTCCCAAATCCTTCAAGGGAAGAGACCTGATGAGCAACGCTCCAGATAATGTTGCTCCAGAAGAACTCGAGCCATATCACATCCAGGTTATACTGCCTCTGGAACAAGCCAAAGCCAGCGCCAAAACCAGCTGATAGGAAGACCAGTTGTTAAGAGTGTACTCCACTCTGTTTCTCAGTCCTGCTAATCTGATGTGCGCTCAGTAGTGAACCTGCTGGATTTCTGTAACTGGTGGAAATATGTGCACTTACTGACAGATGTTTTAGAACCCTTTTCACATTGCAGTGTGTTCTGTTGGTGTCTAGGTGAGAATTATTTGACCCATGAGATTACAATAAGAAACGTAACTGTATATAGATGAATCCTCTTAAAACTGGTTTCATTTCAACACTATGTGGCTTTTCCTTAAATGAGATGACTCCAATAAAGGAAAGAAAATGGGACTTTTACTGTAAATTCTTGTTTTGGGGAAAGGGGGTGTTCTTGACCCTTTGGCATTTTCCCTTCCATCATGTTGAAGACAGGGCCAACTAGATTGCTCTTGGCAAAAAGGCATCTGCTGAGCTGAAGAAGCTGCATACACCCTCAAGTTCCTGTCTTGAACAAGTCTACATAACACTAGAGCCCCCTAACAAAAAGGGGAGGCATGGAACAAGAATATCCTGCAGGTAACCCATACAGCCAATTCAGAAAAACTGCCTGAACCTAGACTTATTGTAGGTGGAATGACCCCTATTTTCCTCCAGTAGAGGGACATTCCTGACCCCTTGATAGTATTTCCCAAACTTTTCTGACCTGCCACTCCCTTGTCCATTGGCCACAGCTCTCCATTACATTGTTGATGCCTGTCAATTGGCATTTTCCAAGAGGATTCCAGGGCACCCTGTGGCTCCCCTGGCTGGGATACAACTGAGCTGAGAATATGCAGGATGGGAACACTCTTTAATGCACTCCTACTGAAGACCACCTTGGCTAAGGAAACTATTTTGTAGTGGCTGGTAAATGAGGTTGGAGGGGACACCCTGCAGATCTTTCAGGGAAGTGACCCAAAAAAACCAGACACAGTAGCACCTCTGAACAAGTGGGATTTGATTCTTGTTGGGGGCGAGTAATCCCCAGTACCTAGTAAGCCAATTGTATGCATGACTGCAACCAGTGGTGCAGTGTTTGTTGCCCCTGGTCTAGGAAGAAATGTGCAAAGGTCTTCCTCACCTTAAGTGCCAACTTTGTAGTGGGGGTTGGGTTAAAATGGCTGACTTTATGATGGAACTAGGGAGTTGACCTTGGGTATAAGAGCCAGACCTGGCTTTAACACATACTTTGTAGAAGATGTACAACTCTAGGTTTGATGACAATGGCCCAAGTGCCAAGTTTCTTTGTACTGAGGTGATCTTGTAAGTCTACTGCTATAAAGGGGGCCTTTGCCATTAATTTGAAGGGTGGCCCCAGAAGTACCTAATAGCACCCAGTTTAGATTTAGTTAAAGAGTTCACCCTGCTGCTCCAGCACAAGGGAGGGCCAATCTGGATAGGCCAGCTGTAGAAGGGCTCCCTCTGGCAAGGAGTCAGTTTAGCAGACTCTGCTTCCAATGTCACAATAGCCAATCCCTTCCTGTACCAGAAAATGAGCAATATCAAGGCCCTGTAACATGTAAGCTGTGTTATGTGCAATATCTAAACTAGCCCCAAACATCTCAAGGACAGGAATGCTAGACTCACCTTCAGGTATGCAAGACCTTGAACCAGATGTTTTTGAGAAGTGATTGCTTGCTGATAAAGTACCAGTAGATGACTTGTATAGCTTGATTTTATTCACTTAACATGCTGTGTGTATTTCACATTTTTATACCACCCTTCCTCCAAGGAATTCTTCCTTTTGTCCTCACAACAACCCTGTGAAACTGAGAGACAGTGACTGGCTCAAGGTCACCCAGGATGTTTTCATGGCTGAGTGGGGATTTGAACCTGGATCTTCCAGGTCCAAGTCGTTCTGACCCATCCTGGATCTCTATATATGATCCACCTGAGTAAAAGGTTTCTGCATATGAGTTATTAAGACCAGGAAGTCATCTGGTTTCTTGATGAATGTGGGAAGCAGCCCTTGGTTCAATTGGGATATATACCGTAACTAAAAATTAGATGAGTCTTGGCCTATGAAAGGCCTATGCATCTTAACAGCTGTCAACCTAGTCATTGTATAGAAGAGGAACGAGATTGTATTTGCCAGTGTAGCAGTAGTACTCCTCACCTGACTACATAGGATTTAGACTGAGCTAGCAGTTCTCTGCCCTCATCCCCTTCATGCTGCTAATGAACGTTGCCACTTCCACCAGCATAAACTCACTATGTGGGGTAGTGAGGTGATCTCTCACATTCAACTTGCGTAATTTAGGGAAAGGATCATTGTGTCAGTTTGCCTGGGTGTATTTCCCAACCTCAATGTTGTGGTAGGGTCAAGCACTAAGCATTCTTTAGTACAACTGCCAAACTATTGCAGGTATGTGTTCTAGCATTATGAAAAGCTGTAAAGGCCATCAAAAAAGCTTCCTCTGCAGCAGTGATTCCCAATCTTTTTAGCACCAGAACCCCCTTTTGTAGAATGACAATCTGTCATGACCCCTCTAAGACCTAGGGCCAGAAGTGATGTCAATAAGCAGGAAGTGATGTCGGTTAATTTTAAAGTGATTTATTAAACTAATTTAAGTTGTACTCATAGGCAGCCCCATGGGAGAGGAGTAAGCCAATATTAACAGATGCTAAAAGGAAAGCAGAAACAAGGTGAGCAAAAGAGAGCATCACACACTTCTCTGCAGGGGGAGGAGCCAAAAGGTGCTATGATCCTTTACATTTGCAGAACCTAGAAAAGTGGCCTCTTTCAACATGAAAAAGTTGGCTGCTTCCCTTTGTCTTGATAATCTCTGCTCAGTTTGGTAATATGAGCCAGAAACAGGTCTCTGGTGACTGGATGGTATACTGCCCTTCAGAGTCCTGCAAGCAGTGTTGCACCCCACTTCCAACAATTAAGCCTGTGGAGGAGAAGAAAAAGTCAAGCCAGTGTACTAGTGCTATGGAAGGCATAGCATGTTTTAGAAGAAGAGATCAGATCCTAGATTTTCCATCACATTTCAGAGAGAGAGTTCAAGGTTGGTTATCATCATTTATCCACTTCCACTAAATATCAAAGTAGTATTTGATATACAAGAATGATACCTACCTGTAAAATAACTCAATTCATGCAGTTACCTAGAAGAGGAGACTGGCATCAGTAAACAAAACAGGAAGTTTATAACTCTAGAACATGGGGGGGCCCAAATGCAGCTTATTCAGTTGTAACAAGGCCTGCATGATGCATTCTGGGTTGACCCAAGGCCAAGGGAGGATATCGCAGGCCTTGGTGCAGCCCAGAAGCAGCTTCCAGGAGCACCAGAGCCTGCCCTTCAGCTGGTGTGGTTTCCCATGTGAAGGTCAAATTCACAAATACTGAACCTGTGTATAGAGGGGGGCAACTACTGCAACTCTAATAGCTACAAATCTGTCACTGTCATAGTAGAACATGTGAATGCAACCCATTTAGCTGTTTGAAGAGATTGACCTGTGGCCAGATACGTCAGATAGGAGCGAAAGACAGTTCAACACTGTTCCATCAGCTGAACTATGTTATCATCATTGTATCTGCTTGTACTCAAATAGCTTATTCTGCCCACCCTCACTCAAGCTCTTTCCCTTTACTGCCTCCAAGGGAGAAAAAGTGTGGCTGCAGCTGTTGAGATAAGCAGGTCTTTCAACAGTTCTTGCATACTTTAATTGCCAAGTCTATTCATCTGTGGCACAATACAGTTCTAGCAGTTCAGCATTAAAAAAAGCTTTGTCTTTAACAAACTCAAGGAACATTTGCTTTGTTTTTGGAGCATCACACAGCATGCAGCACTTACCCCAGGCAGATAGAAGATAACTTCATCCAGAACATGTGCCAGGTTAAATCTGAAAAAAATCATTACAAATGAGTTTCCACACTGCAGTTAAGTATACTAGGCAGCGGCGGCAGCAGTTCTGTACTGTACTGTTTCAGTGTTGAGTTCTCTTCACTTCCTTTCCGAGAGATTCCCATTGTTTTATACAATTTCATCATTAACAGTACAAAGGATGTGTGCCCATTTTGTTACGATTTGACTGATGTCTTCATCAATGCAAGTGTAGGCTAAATGGTGAGTATAGTTCTCAAGTCTTGTGGTGAACAAGACAATTTCTCATTATCTCAAAAAATGAGAAACAATTACAAAGGTAAGGCACACACTTTACAGTCCAGTTGTGACATAGGGACATACAGTATCGAGAACCCTTGACAGCAGCACACAAGTGGTCTGCCTCACTTGAAGACCCACTTTTAAGGATCATTAAAAAACTTACCAAAGCTGCAATATTCAGGTCATTCTTCTGTCCATTTTCCACTGTGCCTGAAAAGTGAAGTCCCACAGTTTAAGTTATCATTGTAATTTAGTATATCAATATGAAGCCAATGTAAGCCAACCACAGGTTTAGAGCACACCTAGCTAGCTCTGCATTTTCATGCCATTTGAAGTCATTTGACCTAGCATCAATCAGAATTTATCATCTCAGCTAAATCATGGTGCCTTATAGTGCCCTGCAAAAGTCTACATTTGAGTGTCAGTGACATCAGTCATACAACCCACTTTTCAAAAAGCCTCAGTGCATTGTTCTTCAGAAACCTGTTCTGTCCACTACTCTTAAAACATCATTGGCTTTTTTCTCCCTTATGAGCATGGCCCAGCCCAGTCCTTGTTTTTGGTGATGTACAGTATATGGGAAGCAGGGGAAAATGCAGTGAAGCATACAAAGCTGCTATATGCCAAGTCAGGCAGCTGGTCAATCTAGCCCAGTATTGCTTAGCATAACCTGCCAGCAGCTCTCCAGAGTGTCAGGTAAGGGTCTTTTCAAGGCCAGTTACCAAAGAATTTTGACAGAACCCGGGGCCTTCTAAATGCAAAGCATGTGCTTCATTATCGAGCTATGGCCACTCCAAGTAAGACAAATCTCTAGAAACATATTCCACCTAAGCATGTGCACTCAAGTCAAGTAAAAGATCATAACATACTAACCTCTCCTGACTGGCAAACGACTATTGGAGAGTCTCCTTCTGTTAATAAAAACACATATGCCACAAGTTTTAACAATGCAACATTATCTTGACCAACCCTGCAAGGCTTTGTACAGCTTGCAAATACACTGTGCCATTCTTTTATTTAATTCTTGTGTTGCCAATCCATGTCAGGGAACATTTCCTGCTCGGAACTACCCAGAGTGAAAAAGCATCTTGGCTAGAACTGGGTGCCGAAGCAGATCACCAAAAGTGCACCTAACCCCAATTTTGACACTGGAGCATTTATGGTCTAGTACCATACTTCACAAAGGCAAGTGGTGGGACTTTAGAGCACATGTCTAAACTTTTGCAGCTTCTGAACAGTGTAACCTCAGTTAAGTGGAACGGAATAGTGTGATATCACAGGAACTCATCTGGCAGAATCTAGTTTCATCATTGGTTACAAGTGTGTTCCAACTAGCTCTGAGCAAGCTATTCCTACGGGATAATTAAAAATAACTTACCTCAAGCTAGTAACTTCAGAACCTAATTAAAGAGAGACAAAAGATTATTTTACTCATTTAGATACACCGAATTAAATATTAGAAATTCAGGGCAACAATAAAGGCCAACAACATTACAGGGTTTTTCAGTAAGATTAATCCACATATTTATTTCGGATCAGACATTAAGCATCATTGTGAACCCTGCTGGTTTTAGTCTAGGATGATAGGAAAAAAGCAGGATTGTAATAAAATTTAGGCAGCAACCTAAGAAAAACTACACTGAAAAATTAAAAGCATGCTGCCGCACAAACACCTATTGGAGCATCTCTCCCCCACCACATCAAGTTGAACAAACATCTCTGCTTCTTCTCTTTTCAGGTGTTTGCTTTTAGGCTCTTTCCTAGCAAGGACCATTACAGGCTACTGGAGCATACATTTTGCATTATATAGGTATTTGATTACTTTAGTTTAAGACCATCTTAGCTAGACATTATAGAAAGGAATCACTTGGCACCTATGCTAATCCACTTTATTGCTTGATTTTAAACACATCACTGATGTTAATTCTAGTGTCTTAAGTATCTTATAGTGAGACTTACCACCAGCAGCAATACTCCAAAGATCTCTTCAAGACACCACAGGTCCTGAAAAGAACAAAGATTAGAGGCAGCCCAGAAAAAGCCAGCCATATGACAGGAAAAAGCAAGCAGATGCCATAAATCAGGTAGAGCTAATTACAGACCTCCATCATTTAAAGTCAGTTGTATTGGCTTCTCATCATACTGGCTGCTTGCATGATGTTACTGGGCAGACTCAGACTCACTACTATATACTAGCAGGGCTGGTGCCAGGCTATTTTGTGCCCTAGGCAAAGCTAACTGCTTGCACATATCCATTTTTATAAGACTGTTCCATAGCTCTGTTGTGTTCTAGGCAGCTGCCTAGCTTCCCTAATGATAGTATACTAGCATACTACCCAGTTCACCTTCAGGAAGAGCTATCCATATGCTTAAAACAATCCAATGCTGTTCAACTGTGGTAGGTTTGGACTACTTCCAGGAGATACAAATTCTTCTCCCCAACCTTTCTGCAGAGGCAGCAGCTAAGGAATAAAAACTGCGTAGTTCCATGTACTGTACACATTTACAGTTCCCAGCATAGCTAATGGGATTCCTATTCCACAGCAGGACAGTCAAAAGGTACAATGGGTCATCTTTGACCTAAACATAGACACCTATCTGCCTTTTTCTTTAAAAAGGTGTTCTATAGCCTCATCTCATCATTCAGCTACTATTCCAGCTAGGAGAGACTTCCTGAGAAGTTACCCTCCTGTTGAACACACACCTTTTTTGTTTCAGAATGCATCAATCCAAATTGCATAGCTGCAAACCATCTGCATAGCTGAGTCATAAAGGCCTGTAAAGAGAAAAGAGCTGCTATTAGTTTTGCACAGAATGTCAGCATATTTTTAGCTACAATGGCCCACTGTATCAGTGTAAACTTGGGTTATCCTCATCTGGATCAGTGACCTGATTCAAGCATCATATACAGTAGGTTCATTTCTCCCCATAAGCAATGGCATTCTTTTCCCATACCAAAGCACCAGCATGGAAGGACTAGCTCCTATCCAAGTGTTTGGTATCAGCAAATTTGCTTTGCCTTTCAGCAACAGCTATTTAGTCACCTTTGAACAAAAATCCTCCAACAAAACCCAAAATTATTCTGAAAATGAGGAGTGCCAGTAGCACCCAAATTAAACATGTACACAAGTCCCATCAGCAAACAGTTCTTTGGGGTACGATATAGCCAAAGTACACAAATCATTTTTCTGTTTAATATTACGGCCAGAGATTTCTCATTGTTAAAATTATATGCTACCACTTTTTAACAAAGCATTCAAACATAGCAATTTTTTTTACCTTCCTAAAAGGGTACTTTGAGAAGCAAAATGAAATAAACAATTTCTACAATGGGTTGATGAGATGCTTCATTGTTTCAGAATTTGGTTCTCTGTACTGGTAAAGCCAACCACTCAAGATCGTCATTCCAAACGCAGTGGAAAATAGTCCTTGTGTGTCTGGTTGAAGCATCTGACATAAGTACCAGTGTGGAACATTACATATCTGCAAGCTTCTTTCCTACCACCCCACCACACATTCAGCTCGTTGGAACACACCTGTTCAGCGATTCAAGGCCAATCCATGTTAGCAAACCTATAAGACAAGTTAATACTGTTAGAACACTTCTTATGACCTTAACAACTGGAAACATTTTTACCATCTAATTGTTTCAAAACTAAATCTTGACTGAACCTGAACACTTTGTTTATGACATTAACTGGGAAAAATACAAGTGGGCAGTTAAATGTTGTTCTTCATGCCTGGTTATGCTCATTGGTAGAGATTTAATATTTTCCAACTGGCTAGGAAATACGCTTAGACAAAAAAGCTTGTTTGTTCAAAAGAGTACAGGCACATTGTAAATCTAAATCAAGAGTGGTCCTTTTTGATGAGCAAGGAATATCTTAACTGGCAGTCATGAAGCAGGTCCATGGTGACCTAGCAACTGAAAAACGCAACAAGGCTGCATCAGATAGGAGCGAAAGACGATAAAATTCATCACAGATTATCTGCTGAACTATGCAGTCATCACACGCAGCCTCCACTGGCAGTGGACTAAGTAAGCAAGCATATTGCATTTGATGGTGCCAACAAGTTAGTTAACCCAACTATATACCACTCATTTCAATTTCGCATACACAGCTATGAAATCTAATTCAGTGAAACTTTTATAGATAAATTGTCAGCTGATCTAGTCTATGCAGTCTACCTCATCCTGTTGGAATTTATGCCCCAACACACAGTTCATCAGAACAGAATATTCACAGGCCCAGTTCCAATATAAAATCCACCACATAATGGAGCAAGCCAAGGGGAGATACAGGCAACCCAACCCAAAAGAGGACCAGGGAGTGACAACCATGTGAGCATTCCTCCAGGCTTCTTTAGGCTTGGATCATCATGTAGCACTAAACCATGATTTAGCATTACATCTGAACTGGCCCATAACCTCTTTTATAGAACACTTACCAGCAGGTTCTTCCTTCCAAAACATCCGAACCATTTGTGACGCCCTATAAGGAAAACAGCAGAGGTTATAAAGCCTGTTTAGAAGCAGTTTGAAGTTAAAGGTTACATTTAAGAATATTCTATGTGCCTCAGTTTGAAACAAGGTGGTTAAGCATTCTCATCATTCTCTGATCAAGAGTAGCAAATAAGTGTCATCATTGTGGCACAATGCAAGCTATTCTTTAAGCAAGCCACCCAACATTTTGAGGCAGCCTAAGCCATTTTGTTATCCAATTATAATTTATAAATGTTACCTTTGCCAATAGCAACACCTTCTGAGCCTACGAAAAAAATATTTAACAGTTAAGATTTGTATAACACAAGTTATGTTCTTGCAGTTTTGAAAGTTAACCTCCTTTAAGTTCCCCAATAGGCCCTGCTACCCATAAGAAATCATGGGTTATATGGTACAAGCTCCTAAGCAGCCATGAGTATTTCCTCCACATAAAGGACCTTGTTTGGAAGACACAGGGGAGCAAAATTGAGTACATTTTCAACACTCAAGCCTCCCCTAGAAATACAAGTGACAGTAATTTTAAAAGGTAGCAGAAATATCCCATTATAACAGTACTCAAATTAGTGTGCCTCCCTGGATGTTATTTCTTCTCTCTCCAGAGACTCACTGAAAGAAAGCAATGGGCTCACATTTCCTCTCCCCACCAGATGTTGGTATGCAGAATCTCCCTCTTGCCTTGAGAGAGTCAGAGGGTTTGAGTCCCTAGACTCGGGGATCCTGCAGGCAAACAGCTCTCAGTTTGAACATTTGGTTTTTGGATGCATGGATGGGGAAGAAACATACAGATTCTGTAATAGAGCAAAACCGAGTTCTCTTGAAATACTACAAAGACTGTATTAGAGTCCATAAGAACATAAGAAGAGCCCTGCTGGATCAGGCCAAAAGCCCATCTAGTCCAGCTTCCTGTGTCACACAGTGGCCCCACCAGATGCCTTAGGGAGCACACGAGACAACAAGATACCTGTGTCCAGTCGCCACTCCCTTGCACCTGGCACAGAGAAAACCCACACAAAAAAAAAAACCCAGGAGAAAAGTCCAAAGAAACATTCAAAGCAAGCAAGCAAGCATTTATGCACTTTATATTTCTGATTTTAGAATTGTGCTCAATAGCTCTAAGGCTTCTGAGTGGGAGGAGGAAAATCTTCCCAGAGGAACTTGTTTCCTTCCATCCTGCATGCAGCAGGCCACACTTTTCTGCAGGTCAAACTGAAGGGGGGGGCGCAAAGGAGGTGAGAAGACCACAGATACCCTGCTCAGAGATGTTGGAACTCATCATACTCTCAGATGTCCCTACCAACATCATTTCTCATCATGTGCAGGTTCAGAGAAGACGATTAAATTCTACTTAGTCAAGAAGCTACACTGAGGCTATTCTCCACAGAGCTTGATGTTCCAGTATCTGGTTTGTTGGACACTTCAAAGGAAACGCCCCACTAAATCACTGCAACATGCACTCCAGATATAACAGGCACTTTCCTCACTGCACAGCATAATCCCTTCCAATACCACACTCAGACAGGCAAGCGGCAATCATTTTAGAAGGAAAATAGGGCTGCTCAAAAATAGGGTAGAAATTTCTGCATGCTTTGGAGAGCTTCTAGGTCAGTGTTGCTCAACCAGTGCTTCAAGGTTATACCTTACACTATGACAAGTGGTAAGTAGCCATGTAGATTGCTCCACATGTGTGAAGTGACACTGCTACCACAGATGGCACTACTTTTCCTTGTCCAACCCCACTAGAAGTGAAGATTGCTGGGGCAGGAGTAAGCCACAGCAGCCTGCCCTCTGGAAGAGGGCAGCTTGGGTAAGAAAAGCACAAGGAAACGCCAGGCAACAGAGGCATTGGAAAGCAACGCAGGTCCTGCTGGATCAGGCCAAAGGCCTCTTCCTTGCTACAACAATGACTGTGTAGCGAACAGCCCACTCCCACATATAATTCCTGAACAGTGGTACTGGCCACAAAAAGGTAAAAGCCTTGCCTAAAATGCACAGAAGTTTATTCATTTATTCAGCCACCTTGGGCATTTGCCTCGGCATAGGAAAAGGCGGGGTATAAATTTTTTAAATAAATAAATTTGCAATTTTAAAAAATCTCCCATAGGCCTGACAAGGGCCTGTACTCAGTGACTTCCCTGTGAAATGCTAAGGGTTTCAGTTGGAAAGGAAAAAAGGCAGGAACAAGGAAGGTGTGGGCTTACCCCACCCCACAATGCAGAGAAAAACTGCCTCCATTTTCAAGGGAGATGGAGACAAACAGCTAAAGACTACTAAAGGGTAGGCACTGCTGCTTACATTTAATGCAGAGGCAAGCCATTGGTCCATTTAACCCCATACTCTCTACACCTGGGCCAGGGGTATCCATACCACTTGTTTGGGATATGGGACTCCATCTATGAACAATTAAAAAATGTCGTTAGGTTAGATTAGCTATCACCATCATCAATATGAACTAAGGCAGTGAGGCCACTAACAACTTCCCAGTACTGCCATCTTTTGAAGTCATACTGGTCCTTTATAGGCCTGGTGATGATGATTTAAAAAGTCTGGCAAAGGGAATATGGGGACATTAGGAACAATCCATTGGGGGTCTGTAATCATAAGAACTTTAAGAATCCCTGCTCTACACCAACCTGCAGTGAGTTTCAAAGTACTTTTACTCCAATGTGCCTTACAATCAGTAACACTTTACACCAACCACAATCTAGCCTCAACAAATCCATAGAATACCACCTTAATGCAATCCGAAGTCTAGTACAAACTACGGAGGAAGGTTTTTCATCATACTCACCTACGTTACCCCCCAACTGTTCCCTTTTTAAAATCGAGCATGCATGAGTAGCAGTTCTGTTGAACTCAAAAGCTTATATACTTTTGCAAATGTATTTTATCTCTCCCAATATGGAGATTTTAACTGAGCAACATTATTAGTGTCGTGCTTTTTTATTTAAAGCGACTGAAAAGCTATTGCCTGCCTTTCCTCACCTACTACAAAGAACTTACCACCTAAAAGCATTAAAATCTGCACGCCATAGTCTATGAACAACTGAACAAGTTCCATCTACATCCATGGCCTACACTCCCTAGAAAATGGGCGCTCGCTCGACAATCCACTTCCATCCGTTCTCCCTTCAAACCATCCACAGTAGATAGCACAGTCTATAGATTCTAGCCCCACTACATATATCGACTAAAGCAGTATTGGTTGAAAAACACTCCCACCAGAGCCACGCTTTAAGTACAAAACTCACCATTACCAACAACCAAGATCACTCTATCCCGAACGGCAGCAGCGAAAGAAAGAGCAAGGCGGCGTCATTCCTATATATATATGGACGCACGGTCCCCGTGATGACGCGTGACGCACAACTTTATTTACATATCTCCGCCCCCTTCCCAGCCCCTAGTGGTGAAATAGTTCCCACCTCACAGGCTTTTCCCCTCACGCACGCGCACGGGCGGTGATGAAATGCAAGCTCCACCCTCCTCTCCCTATGGCGGGCTCATTCCTGTAGGTGTGGCCACCTGACGCGAAAACCGTTTCGCGACTGTCGGGGAAAAAACTAGTCAATAAGGGGGGGGAAGGCGTGAGGGGGGAATTCTTCCGGGGTGTGGCTCGTTCTGGGGGTTTCGCTTCCGGAAGGGTGCTCGGGCTCGTCCCACCCCCCCTGGAGGTATGTAGACGGTATATTTCGGTCCCTTCGGGAAAGGGAAGAAGGTTTAGAGAGCTGTCATCTCTCGTTTCTTTCCCCCCTTCCTTCTCGCAGGTGAACCCGAAGAGAGCTTCTCTGTGGTGGCCCAAAGTGCCCCTGAGGGGAGGGGGTTTCAGCTGGCCCCCAGTTTCTAGCCTCTTGTTCGCCCCCGGCCCTGTCTCTTAGCAACGGAGACTGGGGCCCCCAAAGACATTTCAGTGTGAATGAGGTTGTCCTTTCCCTTCCCCATTCTTATTCTGTCCCCCACAATATCTCCCCCCTCCCGCCCTCGAACTAAGTGAAGATTGTTCGTTTTCCTTTATTCCCTCAGGTACACGTTGTTCCTTGTAAACAACGTGTTTGTGTTACCTGTTCCTTTTAATAACTTTGTTTCAGTTAACAATTGTCTTTATAATGCTTTTTTAAAGTACAAAGTGATCATACTCTGTTGGGTATGGGAGGTTTGAAATGTTTGGGGTTTGGGAAGGTTTGGGAATAATACAAGATGATGAGTGAGTGTATTATTCCTTTTTAAGTGGGAAAGTATTTGTGACAGGGAGGGAGAATGAAGCATGAGAACCAGAATCATGGGAGGGGTTTTAAATACTGCTGTGCAGCCTGCTCATCTGCGTGTTTACTCAAAAGTAATGCTCAGTGGCACTTGCTGCCAGGTGTACATGGGATTACAGTCTTCTTTGTGTTGGGGCTATAATGTTCCTGATTTTCTGTAAGTATGGACATCGTGGAGGTTTATAAAATGATGCATGGTGTGGAGAAAATGGGTGGAGAAAGAGAGCTGTCATACTACTAGAAGCTGGAGGTATCCAGTACAAACGATTAGCATAGATTCAAGGAAGATCAAATAAAGTACTTTATTATGCAATGTATACTTTAATTATGGAATTCACTGCCACAAGATATGCCAGTCACTGGTTTAGGTGGCTTTAAAAGAGGATTAGACTCATTCATGGAAGACAGAGCTATTGAGAGCTACTAGCCAGATAGTAGAAGAGACCTCAAAGTTCTGAATCATTGTGCCACTGAACACCACTTACTGGGGGGAAATAGTGAGGGAGGGCTATTGCTGGTGGGGGCTTTTCAGAAGTATCTGTCTAGCCCTGGTTGGAAACAGGATACTGAACCATTGGTTTGATCCAGCAGGGCTCTTCTTCAGGGATCTGATCATGTTATTTTTAGGTTAGAACTAGAGGAAGCCAGACTGGGTGAGAAAAGGTAGAGAAAAGGGCTAGAATGGGGAGGGTTGTATTTTGCAGTTTAATTAAAAAAAAAGATTCTGTTGTGTATGCTTAAACTTATTGTAACCAGCTCAAGTCCTCTAGAATTGGATGGGATTGAAAATTCAAATAAATAAAATGCTTTACAAATTCTATTTTCTCAGTCCTTATAACAACCATGTGAGGTGGATCACCATGCATTCCTTGAAAGCTTCTGTCACAAAGATTATGCCTAACCTTTATAGCTAGTTTAAAATTCCTGCATTGGTGGTAGAAGCAAAGCAACAAGGGAGAGACCTGTTACATTTCTCTGCAGTTCCCAGGAGCATGTGCTCAAGATTACTTACTATGGATTTGTTTCCTGCTTACACAGTCTGGGTGATTGGTTGGAGAGAATGATGAGGATTTTCCCACCACCACCTTTCAGTGCATGTTTCTGTGGATTGCTCATTTCATTCTACATTGGGAATTACGAATGCAAAAGATGTTGGTAGTTACCTCTGAGCTCACATTTCTGCTAAACTGCCAGCTCTTGGATACAATTAACAGTGCAATCCTAACCAACTTCCTAGGGCCGGTGCAGCCGCAATGCAGCCCCGAGGTAAGGGAACAAATGTGCCCTCACCTTGAGGGAGGCCTCTGTGACTGCCCCCACCCTGCAAAATTTCCCTCCTAAAATTAAGGTGCATGTTATACGCCAATATTTAATAATGTTGCCCAGCAAATCTATTTATTTCTGTTCTAATTTAGGATGTTTTTTTTGTTGTTAAAAAAATGCAGTGTTGAAGTATTTGCAAACACGTTCTGTGTTAGGCCCCAGGAGGGGGGGTAGGCTCCTGCCTGTCATTGGGGTCCCTGCCTATATAGAGTCAGTAGCCTAAGCAGGGCTTCTAGGACCACACCTACCTGGCTTGCTTCCTCCAGGCTGTCTCTTTCTTCCTCAGAGCAGATGCGGGGGGGGGGGGGGGAGAATCCCTGGCTCTCTCCTTATATTCCCCTGACTGGTCCCTCCCTCTTTCCTTGTTCCATTCACCTGGCGTGGTTGCCTTCTGAGTCCTAAGCCTCCCCTCTTGGACGGTGGGGAGGCTCTTTGTCCGCTCCATCCTCTCTCAGCCTGTACCCAGTGGTGTTGCTGGGGGGGGGGGGCAGTACCGTAAGTGGTGCACAGCACTACTTGACATTACATGGTGGCCCCGCCCACTCGCCGTTGGATCCATTCCGGCCGGCAAAGGCAACGCGCAGGAGTCACTCTGCGCATTGCCTTTGCCGCCTAAATGGCTCCGACAGCAAGTGGTGGGGCCACCGTGTAACACCAAGTAGCGCTGTGCACAACTTACAGTACAGTACCACCTCCCCTCTAGCAATGGCCAGTGCAGGCTGCTCCCTGGGTCAGGCAAGTCTGACCCCAGATATTCTGAATATGTATAAAGTCTCATGCACAAATATCACAGAAGTTACTTTAAATATAGGGGATCCTGAGCCATCATTACCTATGCCTCTTGCTGTAAGGCAGGGGTAGGCAGTCTACAGCCTGCAGGTCAGATCTGACCCATAGTCCCCAAAAGATATATCCACTCTGCCCACGGTGGTCCTAAAAAAGAATTCAATTTTGTAATTCTGTCTTTGTAAGCCTTACAGTGTATGCAGACCAAGGGCAGAAACTTCCTTGGAGTGTCATTCTCTGTCTGGGCATGCAGCTCATGCGCATGCATTCTAACTATTGACGGATCCGATGACTGGCCCCTATGGGGAGGAAGGTTGCCAACCCCTGCTATAAGGCGCAAAATCCTCTGTGGGTTAATCATTTGAGTATCCTGCATCATCCAGATAATTGATCTTCAACTGGGACACTCATGCCACAAACTAAGGTGGGTGGTAGCATCACCTTTTAAAATGTCCCCCCCCCCAAAAGGAGGAGAGAATGACAGATGAAGGAAATGGGAAAATGTTAACAGATGCAAAGGAAGACACTAGCTTTTTTGTCTTCAATAGAAGAGGGAATTTTAGCAAGCTGCTTTTCTTACCCTTTTATGACAAGTTGAACCTGTCAGATTCCCTCTTTTATACAATACAGTATATACCAGAACCCTAACTGCCTTTGCCTATACTTGCCATAGAGAAGAAGGAAAAAGGCAGATACAATTAAGAAACTTAAAAGGTGGGAACTTATCATTAATCTTTTCAGACCTACTGACCATATTTTTGGTACGTTGCTGACAGAAAGCAGGAACAACAGTGCACCAAATTGAAGTGGCAGATGAAGAATAGGGTTTTTACCTGAGACCCTGGTTTTTGCTGCCTGTTCACCTCTAGTGCTTATCCTACCCACAGTGCTTTGTCAGCATAAGCCACTTCCAGATCCATAAATAATTGTATCACTCTAAAATGGACCCTAAATCTACTCCTGCTACCTTTTGGGATATTAATTCAAGAAGCATCTATTTTCAGAATTAGCATTGCTGGCAGCAGATCCGTCTGGTCAGGCAATGATAGAAGAACTCAGTTGTATCAAGGGGTATGATTTCAGATCAGTCACATCAGAAAGCACACAAACACCACAATCCTATACTGGTTTACCCAGAGGTAGATTCCGCTGTGTTAAATGGGGTATACTCCTAGGGAAATGCATAGGATTGCAACCATAAGTGTTGTGGTTTGCAAGAGGTGTAGTCCTAAACATTATTTCATAGTTGCTTTCTTGTGCTACCTGTGACCTTGATAAAGTCGACAAAATGGATACATGCATTCAACATCAATGCAATTTGGGAGCTCTCTTTCAGTATGAAAATATAATTTGGGGGCACTAGCCCTTGTGTGGGTTATAATGTGAAAGGAGGATAGGGAATAAGAATTGCTTTGAGAAAAGATGAGAACTACTGAAGAATTTGGATTCCCATCTTGAAGAATTTCTAGTTAGAAACAATGGGGCAGTTTTTCATTTTTCCCATTGTATTCCTACAGTGTGTTACGATGACATCCAGGTATGATGTCGTCATGATGAATGAGCAACATATCCTGCTGTCATGTCTGATCTTGAGTTCTTGGCCAGGTGTCCAGTGGCACTGCACAGTTTGGACCCAAAGGAAATAGCTTTATCAACTTCACTTTGTCCTCTGTGGCGCCAACACTTGTATAGTTCTCCCAGCTTCTTCAGATTTCTGTTTGTCAGCTGCAAGGACGACATAAGTCAAATGCTATATCTAGTGTACTTTAAGTTCTCATTGAGCCCTTTTGTAAATTGGTCTGAAAAGTTATAAAGCTTTTGTAGCCTGATGAAGACTGCAGGAATAAATACTTGTTGCCTCTTAAGCTCACTAACTACTGGAGGATTAGACTGAGCTTCATAGCTTATTTTATAAATAATTTTGTGTCTGTTTAATTGGCTACCATGTGACTAGTATATTGTGATTGACATTTGTTCAACAGCTCCTGTTTTGTTAGACTGTTTCATGCAATGTCCAGACATTGCAAGCCACGTACTGCAACCTTAACCGCACTCTTTTTCGAGCCCTTTTTCATCACCAATCCTAATGTTTTAATCAATGCATGTAATCTACAAGAAATGAGTTCTGAGCATGCCTCACAGTGTCAGTTGTGCAAAATGTCCTCTTCAGCAACTATCATTCTTAACAAGACATGGGTTCCAGTAGACAGCACAGAATGCATGCAATTATTTGTACTTGATAGTGATTTGTTAGTAAACAGATGTAAGGGAAAGGAGAACAGAGGGCCAGAGTTTAAAAAAATTATATCTTGTTTGGTAGCTATGTTGTTCTTAAGGAGAACAACTCAAAGGTAGAAATACTATTATTTTATTATATAATGCCACCATTTCAGCCCTACGTCTCTCCCTTTGTGGGACTTGAGGAGGCTCACAGTACTGAGATAAAAACATTATCAATGCAATAAAACTACAGCAGCCATTACAACAAAATTAAGAATAAACTAATCAAGTGAACTTGAGAAGAGCCCATATAAAGAGCCAGTGTAAAATATGTACTGTTAGTAGTGGTCAAAGTTCTAATTTACTGACTTTTCTGGGCTTTAGTTGGATGTAATAGAGATATCAGTCTTGGATGTAGTAGAGATATCAGTCTTGAAATGCTTTACAACTGAGTTTTTTCTATATAGTTGTATTGTGCAACTTATTTTCTCCTGCCAACTTAGCAGTTCAAAAGCATGTTAATACGAGTGGATAATTTGAGCACCAAATTCCACAAGGGTCACTTCTCATGTGTATTAAGGTACAGTCAGTTCTCATCCGCTAGGGCAGTGTTTCCCAAACTTTCGACCTGCAGCTCCCTTGACCGCGGCTCCCCATTACATTATGTTGGTGCCTGCCAATTGGCATTGCACTGTTTTCTGAGAGGATTCCGTGGCACTCCGCAGCTCCTCTAGCTGATTTCCACAGCTCCCCTGGGAGCTGCGCCTCCCAGTTTGGGAACCACTGCACTAGGGTTAGGTTCCGAGAAACCCTAGCAGATAGCGAATTCGCGGATAGTGAAGCATTGATCCTATAGGATCAATGGGATTAGGTGCAGGGGGTTAGGGGGTACCTTACCTTAAGCTTCTTCCAGGCGTTTCAAAGGCCTCCGTGACAGTTGCCATTTTGAACGTCCCTGCCGCACTCAGGAAGTCTCAGCTGGTTTCCGGAGGCAGCAGGGACATTCAAAATGGCCTCCACGACTAGCACGGAGCCCTTTAAAATGCCTGTCTCGCTCCAAACAGCTGATGGGCTGGGGATTTAAACAGATTTGTCTTTTAAAATCCCCAGTCCATCAGCTGTTTGGAGCTAGATAAGGGCTTTGAAGTTTAGCGCTGTTCTTAAAACCCCAGCGACAAGCACAGGTGGTGGGGCTTTTAGCACAGCTCCAAACAGCTGGTGGGCTGGGGATTTAAACAGACACGTCTTTTAAAATGGCTGTCTAACTGTTTGGCGCTAGACAGGCATTTTAAAGGGCTCCGCGCTAGTCCAGGAGGTCATTTTGAATGTCCCTGCTGCCTCCAGAAGCCAGCAGAGACTTTTCCTGAGTGCAGCAGGGATATTCAAAATGGCGCTCGTGACCGGCACAGCACCCTTTAACTTCGCAGATACCGGGAGAGGGGTCACAGGAAACACGAGGTAGGTTACCAAATTGCTCCTCACGGATACACAAATTTGCGGGTAGCGAATTCACGTATGGCAAGAATTGATTGTACCTTGACCCCCTCATATCTGAAAATGTATACAGATTTGTCATGAGAAAACTGACAGACCCCACTGTCCTCCTTGTGTAGTGTGAGAAGCAACCATAAAAAATTTTTTTAATGCTACCTGCGGTGCATTTTTCTTTGTTAGGGTTTCTCCACCTGCAACTGGGGCCGTCATGGAGAAAAGTGGGAACATTCAGTTAGAGATTCCTGACTTCAGCAATTCTGTCCTGAGCCACCTCAACCAGCTGCGTATGCAGGGCCGGCTATGCGACATTGTGGTCAACGTGCAGGGCCAGGCCTTCAGGGCGCACAAGGTGGTGCTGGCCGCTAGCTCGCCTTACTTCCGGGACCACATGTCTCTCAATGAGATGAGCACGGTCTCCATTTCTGTCATCAAGAACCCTACTGTGTTTGAGCAGCTCCTCTCTTTTTGCTACACGGGGCGAATATGCCTCCAGCTGGCTGATATCATAAGCTACCTGACTGCAGCCAGTTTCCTGCAGATGCAGCACATTATAGACAAGTGTACGCAGATTTTAGAGGGTATTCATTTTAAAATTAATGTGGCTGACGTTGAAGCGGAATTAAGCCAAACAAGAGCAAAACATCAAGAAAGGCCTCCAGAATCCCACCGGGCTTCCCCATCTCTGAATCGCTCTCTGAGTCCACACCACAGCACTCCAAAAGGAAGCCGCATGGGCCAGGTCAGCACAGTGCTGGACATTCGGGAACTTAGTCCACCTGAGGAGTCCACAAGCCCTCAGATAATTGAACAGAGCTCAGATGTGGAGAGCAGGGAGCCTATTCTAAGGATTAATAGGGCGGGTCAGTGGTATGTGGAGACAGGAGTGGCGGACCATGGCGGGCAGGGTGATGATGACGTCAAAGTCCTCGGAGCAGTCCGAATCAAAACCGAGAACCTGGAGGAGTGGCTTGGGACGGAGAATCAGCCATCTGGAGAAGATGGGAGCAGCGCTGAGGAGGTCACTGCCATGGTGATCGATACCACAGGCCATGGATCAATGGGACAGGAAAGTTACACCCTAGGCTCATCAGGAGCAAAAGTGGCCAGGCCAACCAGCACTGAGATTGACAGGTGAGACTCATCATTATTATTGGTCTTCTGCTGATTTGCTTTCAGTTGTGTGCTGGGCACTGTACAGAATTTGTGACATAGCTCCTCCCAAAAACCTACAGTCTTAAGGAAGTCAGAAAAGAGAAAGTTGAATGGAGAAGATGGACTCTGTGAAGGTGACTGATAAGGTTGGGGACTGGAAAGGATTAACAACAGAAGGTGCAGGTAGGTGAGCTAAGCAGTTAGAGAACAGACAAAGATGTGGTGATTGGATTTTGTACCCCACATAGAACCAAATTCACAGAACCTCTGAAGTGGGACTTCATCCCTGACAGACATCATTCTGTCCAGTCTCCTTGAAGAATTGTTACTGGAAAAATTAATGTTGTGTCAGTCCTTTATTACAGTCATTGACCAGCATAAAAGTAAAGAACAGATACAAGTATAAATTTAACATATTACAGCCATTGTTTATAATTAGAATTAAAATTAAAACATTAATATTAGTCTCAATAGTCTCAAAACCTGAATCTTACTCATGCACCTCCCTCAACCTTCTTCCTCCTGATGTTTATTGCAGCTGCCAGAAACTTAGCCACCCCAAGGGTGACTAGAGAGTACCAATCTGACAGGAGATAAGCTTTACAATCACTTCTAGAGATTGTCACCAGCCCTTCCACTATTGAAGAGATATGGATCTCCCATTAATCACAATTAATGTTGTGAAAAGGTTATTTTCTTCTGGAACAGTGAACATTAGCAATTTATGGAAGCAGAAGTAGTCACTAGCATTTCTTGGATAGAGCACAAATTTTCTCAAAGTTTGTATGGTAATAATTCTTAAACACGTATATATGAAATAAATTTGAACAGGTCAAAAACATAACACATGCTATGTTTTTAACCTGTTCAGCAGCTCAGCAAACATAATCCTGATTTTAAAAAACTGGCTTGCTTTTTTTTTTTAAGTTGCACAGTTCCTGAAAGATGTGCAAGGTGAGGCTGGGAACATTTCTCAGGAAAGGGGATTCTGTCAGGGGTGACCCCATGCTGCCTGAATCCCTTCCCCAAATGCTGCCTCTGCACATGCGTTCATGTGCCCACCCTCTACTGATGAGGAGGGAGGGAAGGCAGGCAAATGAGCAGTGTGCCCCATCCCACCTTCCCTTTACTTACGAAGAATGCAGCATGTGGTCCCCCCTGCTCCGTGCCACTTTGAAAGGAACAGGAGCAGGGGAAGCTGGGGGAAGAGAAGAAGAGGATGGGCTCCAAATTGCCTCTCCCTGCCTACTTGGTGCTTTGTAAACTTCAAGTAGGTGGGGAAGACACAATTTGGAACCACTGCAGCATTGCTTGTTTTTCTTCTTCCTCCAGCAGCACCGGAGGGAGAAAGGGGCTGTCACTGCTGTGATCCACTTCCAACTTGCTCCCAGAAAGGAGGAGGATCAGAGCACCCAGTGGAGCTGCAGGCTGAAGAGGGTGGCAGACAGATGGACTGGGAAGCTTGTCTGTTCACCACCCCTTCAAGGGTGCCACTACTTCAGATTGCTTCATTGCAAGGCTATAAATTCTACAGCTATGAGGCAGTCTTTGAGAACAGCTATTTGGTTCAGTTCATGAACAACATCTAACAGTTTAGAACCCAAACCATGGTTTTGACCTTCCAAACAATCAGCTGGTCATGGTTTGGAACTGCTTGTCTGTTTTCAGTTTTCATATGCTCAGCATTACCATCTCTAGGTCAAGTGGACTCTGGAGGCAGAGCAATGGCCATAATTAGCACAACCCACTTCAAGGCATGGTTTGTCTGTTCAGACATTACAGTGAACTGTAGTTAAGGTTCTTTAATCATGGGTAAGCTTGATGACTGAGCTTTCTTGTGTGCATAATGTTCTCAGACAGTAATACTATTAGAGTTCAGACAGTAATACTAAGAGGATACTCTTGACTGCTCTTGTGGAAGAGATGTTATCTGAGGCTCATATGTCACATGTAACGTTTCTGTTGTGCTGACGTCTGTCCCAGTCCTCTTTAAAAGATGGGAGTGTTGCTGTTTATAATGGAGGAATGTGCATCAACAGGATGTATAAAGCTCTGTAAGCTTTCTATAAAAGCTCTGTAAGAGCTCTATAAGCTAGAGCTTGAGGAACAATTCTGTCCTGGACTACATTATCTAAGAAGGTTTCTCAATATTCAGTGCCTGCAAACATCTGCAAACTTTCTGCTTGTTTAAGCTGGCCTGAGGCAGTTCTCGTCCTCTAATCCTAACCAATTCCCTTGCCCCCAGGAAGCTGAATTTCTTCATATACTTTCTAGAAACATTTCTGAGTTGCAAGACAATCTTAACTTACTTTCAGTGCAACCCAGAACTAATTTACCCTAAAAATATTATATACTCCACATTTTGTCCTGTGTCCCTCCTGTTCTCACTGTTGTTGACTACTGATGGAATGGAATTTCAGTTCTTCATTTCCTTGTTCTAATTATTGTATTGCACAAGTACCCTTTAATTTCTGTTTCCATTTACAGATTTAGCCCTTCTGGTAGCGTACTTGCTGTAAATGAGCGGTACAGGTCAAAAAGTGAGTCTCCATGGCGGATGGATGAACCTAAGCAACCCAATTCCCAGGTGGGCTTTACTATTGTTATTCATATGGGCATCTACAACTGGGTGCCTTACAACTAGGGAAAAAACTCCAAAGGTCCTGTCTGAAGGTTTGCATAGTACAGGTAGGGAGGAAAGATTTGACTTTTAAATGAAGCTGTTGAAATAACGCCAGAACGTTTTTCCTTTTGATACTAATATTAGAGCACTTTTAATGTATTGTGTAGAAAGTTTTAATGTATTCATTGTAGGGAATGAGCAAGAAATTGTTAACTTTCCTTGAAAACAGGCAAGTAGAATTGTGCTTTATAAAGCCACCATTGGCAGAATGTCTGGAGAAGCTAGTGATGGGCTTATGATGCTCCCTTTCTTCCTCTGACTGTAACTGATGAGGCAACTGATGAGGCAATATTTTGCTAGCCGCCAGGAAGAAACAAGGAGTTTGGAATTTCATCTGGGTACTCCATGGGAGGATAGGCAGTGGGGGTGGAGCCAAAGCAAAACAGGATGAGATGGAACAACCTAGGATTTGATGATCATATGTACCACCAATCCTGGCTTCCTGCAAACTCCAGGGACTCAGGACTCTGGTTTGATGTTCCATGGTAGCAAGCTGAGTGGCTAGGCCAGACTTAAGATGAATCCCAGTTCCTTCATATTCACACAGACACAAGTCTGTAATAATAAATGGTTTGTCTAAGGAATGGAATTAAGGTTACATATCATATTGAAAGGCATTTAGGTACCTAATCAGAGAATAAATACAACACACATACAATGCTAAAACAATAAAGCTAAGCTTCATAGGCTTACTTACCCTAACCCTCACCTGGTTCTTCCCAATCTCTGAGCATGAGCCAAGGATAGCTCTTCTATCTGTCAAACGACAACTAGTATCCATGGTAGACTGGCAAAAGAGCAGCAGGCAAGTCAGAAGGCAGCTACCCCTCCTAACTGTCAGCCAATCAGAATTTGGTCCAGCTGAGGGCAATCACCTGAGGGCTACTGTTGGTCAGTCTCTTTGACCCCTCCCAACTGGAGAATTTCAGCTGTGTCCAATTCCCAGTTAGCCTGTCCTTGGGAGCTAGGCAAAGCTTCACCCCAGCTGGTGTGTGAAGCCAGCGATAAAGAGCTGCTTGCTCTAAAGAGCTGAGTTTCTATAGCTGTTGCAGAGGTTCTCAACCTGTGGTACGCGTACCCCCAGGAGTATGCAAACCAACGGGCGGGGGTACGCGGCTTGCTGTGTCTTTCAGCTGTGAGTCCACATCGACTTACAGCTGATAAGGCACAGACTTGCATTAATTTTTTTTTAATAGAACCAAACTTTAAGGGTGCGTCTTATAATCAGGTGCGTCATACTTGGGACAATACGGTATATATAAAAAAAAAACCTCTGCCAAATCTCTATATAAACCCCTTTCTAGCATTTACATCCAAGTTAGGGTGAGTAAGTTATCTGACTAAATAGTCCCTAATTTGTTACTAAAAAGAGGACATTCATTGACAGTGAACATAAGAGATTCTTGTGCAACAAAACCACCCCTTCTCTCCCCCCAGACTGTGTTCCCAAGTGGAATGCAAATTAAGTGCTTTCCTACTGGCTGGTTCAATTTATATGCTGGGTTTTAAAATACATTGTTTCTTCCATTTAAATAAGGCAGCTCTTACGGCAGATTGAGGTGGTTCTCTGCCTTCTTAAGGAAGCTAAGAAGGAATTGCCTTGGTTTATTTTTGGATGGGAGACCTGTGGTGATAATTTCTTTAAAAATAAAAAAGGGGTGGCAAAAATTGAAAAAAGGTGGCTAACAGTGTAAGCTGAGTAATGTTAATGATTAAATTTTACATTTTAATAATTAATTTATTTAATTAATGCTAATTAATTAATTGGCACAGGGGGTACTACAAAAAAATTGACCGTGCCAGGGGGTACACTTGGTGAAAAAGGTTGAGAACCCCTGTACTAGAGCATCCTAATTCCATCTCAGGAGTTTAATGCTAGCTGCCAAAGGGCAGCCAACATTATCATTATGCCCTTTGAGTGTCTGCTGAAAAAAATCCTTAGACTTGAGAAATGCTCAGAAATCCTTTATTTGTTGTTAGGTGGGAGTAGACAATGCTCTTGTTTGACCTTAGAGATTATGATGCAACATGTGGGAGGAAGCACATTGAAATATGGTGGGCCCAAATTGTTCAGCGACTTGTAGTTCAAACCAAGCACCAAGAATGTAACCAGCAGGCTATTCAAAGCCCTCAGAAGTGGTAGAACAATGCTGTTAGGTGATCTGCTCTGCTGGGAGGGGGGGGGGGTAGGTTGCTTGAGCTGTATTGTAAAGATCAAACATATGTAGGCTTACCATAGTCCTGGAATTGAGCGCCGCCGCAGCCTGCAAAAGACACGAGTCTCTCCCAGAAGTGCACTGCGGCGGGCCAATGCAAGCTGCGGCTTCCGACACTTCCGGTAAACGAGATGACCGCGTTTGTCCGCCGCGGTGCATCCTTGGGAGAGGCTTATGTCTTTTCTAGGCCGCAGCGCGACTCGATTCCGGGACTATGGTAAGCCTAAACATATGTAGAGTATTTTACAATGTGAGATATCAACATTGTAGACAACTATAGCTTGTGCATTCAACTGTTTAACAATAAAGGAAATAAAATGCAAGTATCTGAAGGTTCATGAAGCAGGCAGTTAAAATAAGCAATTCCTTGGTGTTTATTAAGAAAGCTGGGTTTTTTGAACTTACATGAACAGTATCAAATTTTTAATTATTTTCAAGGCTTAAGAAGATCTGTGCTGGGTCAGATCAAGAGTCCATCTGGTCCAGCATCCTGCTTCTAGAAATGGCCCTTCAACTGCTTCCAGAAAGTCCACAGGCAGGGAATAAAGACAACAGCCCTCTTGTCTAATCGTTTTTTAAAACCATCTAAGCTGGTGGTCATCATCTCATATTGTGGTAGGGAATTCCATAAGTTAACTTGGCATTATGTAAAATGAGGCTATTGTAATCTCTGCCTAAAGTAGCCATTAAGAGAGAATTAATCTCCTACACTCAGTGCAAATTGTTTGGTTTATAGTAATTTGAATAGCTTAAAATATCTAGCAGAATAAACTGTACAAAGTAAAGCTAAGTTATATCTTTTTTAAAATTAACATAGTTTATTCTGAGGGCTTTTTTGCTCTGATAATATCGCGGCAGCAATTACCCCGTTGTCTGAACAGAGTAAGTAAGAATGAAGGCACCCAGGAGGTTTCATGTTTAAACCAATTTCAGCAGAATATGACCAGGAAAAACCAATATTAATGGCTCTCCAAGGCAGCCTCCAAGCTCCCAAACCTTTTGACTATTTTTCTAGTGTTTTTGGTAAGAATGTAAGATCAGGCCATGTAAAATCTTACTGAATCAGGCCAAACATCCAACTAGTCCAACCAGATGCCCCTGGAAAGTTCACAAGCAGGGGATGGTGGAATCATCCCCTGTTTGTCCTCTGCATCTGCCAATCGGAGGTATCATGTTTATGAGCATTTTTGGCTGTCATTGACTAGTAGGTCTGCCAACAGCTGTCTTCTATTGCTGTTTTCCTAGTCTTAAAAAAAGTCATTTGTATCAGTGGCCACCGCAATATTCTTTGAAAATGAATCCTTAACTTAATTATGTATTGTATAAGGAAATGCTTCCCTCTTTACGTTCTGGGCCTCCTGCCAATCTGCTGCATTAGGTAGTTCTGAATTTAGTGCTTCAGAAAGAGAGGATAAAGTGTCACTCTTCGTTCCCTGCAAAGAATTCTATATACCTTTATGTGCATTTCCATGTAGGAAGAAGCATGAAGCATATGTAGATGCTCATGTGTGACAATTGCATATGAGGCTCTTTCGCAGGCTTGCAATCTGGAGGTATGGGGTTACCAGTTGATTGTGCATTTTCTTGCCTTTTGTGCATAGTCTGGCAAAGTCTGTGCATAGTCTGGCAAAGGGGGGGGGCTATTCTACTGTATAAAACTCAGCATTGTATGGGTCCAGTGTTCTGTAAGGAGCACCCAAATTGAGGTCTTCCCTGCCTTTACAACCTGTGTGTGTGTGTGGTTGTGTTCCTGGTTTCCCTTATCATCTTGGTGGTTGGCCTTTTGGGTGATTCCACATTACCAACAAAGACCTATTTAGTTTAGGCCCATCCCTGTAGGCACTTAGAAAAACTTACTTTATGTTTATTTCATTGTTTTTATTTATGACATTTATATACTGTACCTTTTTCACACAAGGGTTCTCAAAGTGGTTTTTAATTGCATTTGATTGTATGCATTTAATTGCATTTGATTGTATCCTCACTTGTAACTGTGAGGAACATAAGAACATAAGAAGAGCCCTGCTGGATCAGGCCAAAAGCCCATCTAGTCCAGCTTCCTGTGTCACACAGTGGCCCCACCAGATGCCCCAGGGAGCACACAAGACAACAAGATAACCTGTTTCCCGTTGACACTCCTTTGCACCTGGCACAGAGAAACCCCACCTCCAAAACCAGGAGGTTGCTTATGGCTTGTAACCTGTGATGGTCTTTTCCATGAATCTGTCCAAACCCCTTTTAAAGGCATCTAGGCCAGATGCCATCACCACATCCTGTGGCAAGGAGTTCCACAGATGAATTACACGCTGGGTAAAGAAATATTTTCTTTTGTCTGTTCTAACTCTCCCTCCACTCAATTTTAGTGCATGTCCCCTGGTTCTGGTGTTGTGCGAGAGGGAGAAGAATTTCCCTCTATCCACTCTCTCCATCCCATGCATAATTTTATACGTCTCAATCATGTCCCCCCTCAGGCGCCTTTTTTCTAGGCTGAAAAGCCCCAGACGCCGTAGCCTTTCCTCATAAGGGAGGTGCTCCAGCCCACGAATCATTCTGGTCGCTCTTTTCTGCACCTTTTCCAATTCAACTATATCCTTTTTGAGGTGTGGTGACCAGAACTGGACACAATACTCCACACAATGTGGCCTTACCATCAATTTGTACAAAGGCATAATGATATTGGCCGTTTTATTCTCAATCCCTTTTTTAATGATCCTGAGCATGGAATTGGCCTTCTTCACAGCCGCCGCACACTGGGTCGACACTTTCATCGACCTGTCCACCAGCACCCCAAGATCTCTCTCTTGATCCGTTACAGACAACTCAGAACCCATTAGCGTATATGTGAAATTTTGGTTTCTTGCCCCAATGTGCATCACTTTGCACTTACTTACATTGAAACGTATCTGCCATTTTGCTGCCCATTCTCCCAGTTTGGAGAGATCCTTCTGGAGCTCTTCACAATCCCTGCTGGTCTTCACCACCCAGAAAAGTTTAGTGTCATCTGCAAACTTGGCCACCTCACTGCCTATCCCCGACTCCAGGTCATTTATGAATAAGTTGAAAAGCACCGGTCCCAAGACCGATCCTTGAGGCACACCGCTTTTCACCTCTCGCCATTGTGAAAATTGCCCATTGACTCCCACTCGCTGTTTCCTGGTCTTCAACCAGTTCCTAATCCACAAGAGGACCTGCCCTCTTATTCCCTGACTGTGGAGTTTTCTCAGGAGCCTTTCATGAGGGACCGTGTCAAACGCCTTCTGAAAATCCAGGTATATAATATCCACGGGTTCGCTCGCATCCACATGCCTGTTGACCTTTTCAAAAAATTCTAACAGGTTTGTGAAGCAAGACTTCCCCTTGCAGAAGCCATGCTGACTCTCCCTCAGCAGAGCTTGTTCTTCTATGTATTTTAAGATTTTATCCTTAATGAGACTTTCCACCATCTTCCCTGGAACAGATGTTAGGCTGACCGGCCTGTAGTTTCCCGGGTCCCCCCGCTCCTTCCTTTTTTAAAGATTGGCGTGACATTAGCTATCCTCCAATCCTCTGGCACAGTGGCCGTTTTAAGGGACAAGTTGCATATTTTGGTCAAGAGGTCAGCAACTTCATTCTTGAGTTCCTTCAGAACTCTTGGGTGGATGCCATCCGGGCCTGGTGATTTATTGATCTTTATTTTGTCAATTAAGTCTGAGACGTCTTCTCTTTTAACCTCTATTTGACTTAATTCTTTAGTCAGGGGAGACCGTTCCGGCAGCGGTATTTGCCCGAGGTCTTCTGCCGTGAAGACAGATGCAAAGAACTCATTTAATTTCTCTGCAGTCTCCAAGTCCCCTTTTATCACCCCTTTCTCTCCCTCACCATCCAGCGGACCAACCGTTTCCCTGGCAGGTTTCCTGCTTCTAACATATTTGAAGAAGCTTTTATTATTCCCTTTTATGTTGCCTGCCATACGTTCCTCAGTCTTGCTTGGCGAGGAGAACATGTTGATACTTTTGTTTTATTGTTTGATACTGTTTTTATATAAATGTCCCCTTTTACAAAAGTGTACCTGCATAAACAGGCTGGCAAGTTATGTTTTTAAATAAATATTTGAAATGTAAAATATTGTATAGGTGGAAGCATGTTAGAGATTGGTTGTTACGACAATGGAACCAGTGATAGGAAGATAAACTCAGAGGCTGCCACTAATATCAGCTTCTCTGCATCACATTATCCCCTTCCCTTTCCAGTACATGCAATAAAATGCTTACCTCAGGCCCTGCTGTTGGAAATCTACACATTTCCCTGCCTCATTCAGAAATTGCCTGTGCTCTGGCACAGGGAAAATGTAACCTAGTGATATGAGAAGGACTCTGGGAAAATGTTTGATAAACCTGCAGAAGGGAAAGAATGAGACATCGGAATGCCAGTTTTGGTAGTGTATAATAGTTAGTTGCACCCTTTAACAGTACATAATCCTGATCCTGCCAGAGAATGTTTTTTTCCTGATCCGATTCTGTGTGGATCTGGCCATTACTTTGACAGGAGATTAGCATCATTATATATTCCATGCTGAGCTCTTTAGAAGAACAGTATAAATATTTCAAATAAATTAATCTACATCAAATTATAGATGTCTGTCATCAAATTAAATGTCTGTCAGTATTGGCTCTATTTATGTAATTTTTTAATCCTACCCTTTCAAGGAACTCAAGGAGACATACATGGTTCTTCCACCCCACCACAATTTTATCCTATTAACAGCCCTGTGAAGCAAGTTACACTTGCCTGCATACCTCTCTTGGTGTTAAAATTGGATTCCCTCCACTTCCTACTTTGTACATAAATGAGGCAGACACATGAATACACAAATGCTATTCAGTGTGTACTGGTGAGTGTCTTGTATATACAGTATGTTTCTGATTTCTTCCTTTAATATCTTTTTATAGAAAATAAATGAACAAATATAACTGCCCATGTCACAACTTATTTGGCTCAGAGTGGGATTCCAGCTCTTTTCAAACATTATATTCTGCATTAAGTGTAGAAATAACATGTTGGGGGCAGCACAATTGTGCCAACAAGCTCCACCTGCACCCTGATGCACTCCCCTACTGTTCCCATGGACAGCATTTGTTTAGCAAAAGGCACATTCCACAAGGATAGGGGGGACTTCAGCATCACATTGGGTGGAGTGCGTCAGCCTGGGGACGGGGTTTACTGTAATGTTCTTGCTGAACCCCACACATGTTCTTTCTATACTTTATCATCATGCCTGAAAGTGGCTTCCGAATCTGGGTCTTCACAGTCTAGTTCCAGTCTCTGGCCACTGTGCCACACTGGCTCTCTTATTGTCTTTAGGACCTAAGAAACATGGAGCTTTCTTTTCAGAAGAATGAAATTACCTTGTTCCCACATGCATCCTAGCTAATTAACTTTTCTCTTGTGTATCTTATATTTCTGCCACAGGTGGAAGAGTCTGCTATAGTTGGAGTGAGTGGCTATGTCGAATATCTCCGTGAACAGGAAGTGTCTGAGCGGTGGTTTCGCTACAACCCTCGTCTCACTTGCATCTACTGCGCCAAATCCTTCAACCAGAAGGGCAGCCTGGACCGGCACATGCGACTCCACATGGGCATCACACCATTTGTTTGCCGTATGTGTGGCAAAAAGTATACCCGCAAGGATCAGCTTGAGTACCACATCCGCAAACACACAGGCAACAAACCCTTTCACTGCCATGTCTGTGGGAAGAGCTTCCCCTTCCAGGCTATCCTCAACCAGCACTTTCGTAAGAATCACCCTGGCTGCATGCCTCTGGAGGGGCCACACAGCATTTCCCCAGAGACCACCGTCACGTCAAGAGGGCAAGCCGAGGAGGAGTCTCCTCTTCGAGAGGAAGCTGGTGTGGCAGGGGAGACGGCACAGGGATCTGTGTCCACCACTGGGCCAGATTGAGATGAAATACAAGATGGGTGAGGGGGATCCTCTCTAGCTGTAAGCAGATCCCGCTGAGATGGTGGGCTGGTGTTCTCATTTGTGCAATGTCACCGCTGGACAAAGAAGCTCCTGAGATGTTGCCAAAATAAAAAAAAACAAAGTGCTAAAAGCCTTCCCCCTTTTTCTCATCTCCTTGGAGGGGAAAACAAACTGGGTCAACCAACCATTCAGGGATTGACAGCTTTTTTAAAAAAAGTATTTACATTGGGTAGCAATCAAGGAAGAACAGCTCTTTTTATTTCTTGGCAACAGCTCCCCTGACCCCATAGTCTTGTGGGCTGTAGAGGTCTAGCTGCGGTGAGTGCAAATCTTTAGCATCTGTACTCCTCACAGTTGTTGTATCACCGTTGGAGCCATGGAGACAAGAACTGGTTATTCTCCTTTTGACCCCCCATCTCCCGGGTAATTCTTTTTTGAGAAGAATGGCTGTCTTGGCAGTACCTACCTTGTCTGAGTGTATTTTATCTCATTTTATTTTGGTGTGTCTTTTTAAAATTAACCCGTTACCTAAGGGCTTTCTATCCTTTTGTTTGTTTTTGCTTGCCCATTTGAGGTGCTTCGCCTTGTCTGTTTGTTATGAGGCAGGCAACCTTCCGAGCAGTATTTTAGAGGTGACACAATATTTAAAGAACTAAGCTACTGAAAATGAGGGTAGCAGCTGTGATGCTCTGCCATGTTTTGGTGGGTGATGTTTTCAGGTGCAAAATGTGGATTACATAGAACACTTTCAATTCCTGCTCAGTCTCTGCACACTGCAAAGACCAAAAAAGTAGGATGAGATTTCCAGTCAAGATGAATTGTTAAGCTAGTGGCTTGCCCCAAAGGTCATCTTTTGTCTCCCTTACACTTGACCGAATCTAACAGCAATATTTGTATATCAAATCCCAGTGGGGGAAAAAATCCATAGTTTGTCCATGTCAGTGTCTCCCTGTTTGGTATTTTTATATGAAAAAATGCAAAACAAAAAAGGTTATCCTCCATTAGTAATACTTCAGGAAGGGTGAATTTCTAATTTCCTACAAGCAATCATAAGCTCCTTGCACCTGTTTAGAATTTGACTTATAAGGTTACTGGGGTAATAAGAGTGTAGCTGCCAAATGTAGTGAGAGATATTATGTGCCCTAGTAATTTTGCTTAAAGGATACAGGTGCAGAAGAGCAGATATCTCTAAAATGTGTTTGGGACTTGCAAAACATGCAGCAGTTTCGCATTTATAGATGTGCAAGAAAGAAAAGAGCCACAAGTTTTGCAACTAGTATCATGCTGGTATTGCAGATGATGTGGGCCAGAAGAAAGTCTCTAATGGATGAAAAAGAAGCTAATGGGAATTACCAAAAGGAGACACAGTTCTGAAAACTGGAAGAAAAATCATGCTGACATAATGGGAAGAAAAAGATGGCCTTGTATAAAACACACTGATTCTTTGTAGTAATATTGGGCCAAGTTTGCTTCCTCCAGCCACCCCTTTTCTTCCTTGTAAAAATGAAGATATTTTCTTAATTAATGTTTTGCTGAAAGAATGAATGAAAGTAGAAAATTGTTTGATTTCCCCCACACACACACACACACACACTTCCTTGTTTTGTTGTTAACTGAGGAGTTCATCGCATTCCCCACCTTTCCTCATGGTAGAGTGCATTAACTGGTGGATTTCTCTTTGTAGTCATATAGGAAAGGAACCACCAAAAATGACAACTCGGAATCTTAAAGAGTTGGAAGAGACTCCTCACCCACCCACCCCAACAAAATACAGACGAATTCTCATTTGGATTGAAGCGGGGAGGGTGATAGATGAATATATACTGTATGCTGCTTTAGTTATAGCTTTCAAATTTACCAAAAAGAGAAAATTTACACTAAAGAGCATTGAAAAGTATTTCTAGCTACTTTATAAAAAGATTTTAAGCATTTAAAAATAGAACTTTTAAAATATTACCAAACTGTAAGGCATACGTTTATTTATCTACACATATGTTATATATAGTTATAATGGGAAAGTTTCTCTGCTGAGCTGGTGATGGTGTGGTAATGGCTATACGAAAGAGTTTCCTCCAAAGTAGAATGCAGCAAAATCCAGCTAAGTGTAGGTGGCAAAGATTTGAAGTGAAATATTGAATATGATGTTTGTGGAGCTGTGAGTTTCTTGAACAAATTCTTGCTGTACTGATACTGTGAACAGAGGAGCAGCCCACTTATCGTGCCAGCAATTGCTTGGTTGGTGATCAGCTTCTCTTTATTTAACTTTGCCAGAGCCATGTAACACTTCTTATATCTTACCGTGGGCTTAGGTAGCACAGAAAAATAAAGCTTGTGAAAGGGTGTTTTTAAAGTTGCCACTGTAGAATCATATTTCTCAGTGCATGCGAAGGAGCCAATATTCTTGCCCATATCTCATTTGAATGAGGTTTGCACCTTGTAGCTAAAGTTACTGTAAGGAATGGGACCGGGGATCATTACATAGTCTCTCTGTACATTGTAGGTTTGTATAGGTATACAAAGGACTTGGAGGACTTATATCTTTCTTTGGCTGTCAGATGCTGCCTCTTAACAAAATATCATCATTGCCATAAAATCCTGAAACGGTTACCTTTTTGTTCAAAGAGCAAGTTTAAGCCTTGATTGTGAGACAGGCATTTCTGAAATATTTTGGTAGTTTCTACCAGAATCTTCAGAGCTAGAGAAGGATGTGGGTCTTCTAGTACTCTGCCAGATCTTGGTGCTAAGGGAATGGTGGCACCTTCTTGCAGCAGAGGTCCTTGTTTCTCCATCTCTTTGCACCTTGTCTCCCCTATTTTGATGTCTCACTCTCAGCCTCTTTCTTCTGGTCTGTGAATTAGAAAAAAAAAGAGAAATTTGGCAAAAAAAATTGCATTATAATTCTGCGTCTAAGGCTGCAATCCTATCCGCACTTACCTGGGAGTAAGCCCCACTGACTATACTGAGACTTCTGAGTAGACAGGCATAGGATTGGACTCTAAATAAAGCATGCCAATTATGAATGTATGCAAATTGCTATAATTTGAAGCAGCAAGTCCAATAGAATCCGAGTTTTCTGAAACATTGGAGTTACCGTATTGTCCCGAGTAGAAGATGCACCTGATAATAAGACGCACCCTTAAAGTTTGGTGCTATTAAAATTTTTTAATTAAATCACTGGCATTATTACAACAGCCTGATTATAAGACGCACCCCTAGTTTAAAAACTTAAATTAGGAGAAAAAAGTGAGTCTTATACTCAGAGCAATACGGTATTTTGATCAACCTTGTAAGTTCACCTAGTTGTCTGGGTGAGTAAGAACTGCCTCTAGGCAGCCAGATACAGAGAAGGATGTGAGGTCCCCTGAGACTCAGACCCTGAGGGCTGGTACCTGGCAGATCAAGGTGTAAAATCCCATGATGTCGAGAAGCAAAATGGGGGGTGGCTCATGTCTAGTCAGGGGTAGAGTCTGATGAACACGGTGGGATGGAATGAATTGCAAAAGTTCTCAAGCCAAGTAGAAAATAGCCTGACCGTTGATTCTGGCCCCTTATCCTGGGATGTTCTTCTTTCTCCTGGCTAAAAGTTTGAAACCCCAAGTCCTGAGACCTAGGAAAGTTCTTTTTTCTGACATTGGTTCTTTTTCATTTAGACCACAAATGACTAGTGCAGGTATGTGTGGGCTGGTAGGCAAGTAACACTTTTTGTGGCATCACTTGCGAGGCTGGTTTGTTGCCCACACAGGCTCTGATCTCAGCCTTTTCATGCTTCCTGTAACAATGTTGACAATATTCATTCCCATTGTATTTGTAGCAGGTTTTGAAAGACGTTGGCAAATATAGGTGGTAGACTTGGATAGAATGGGGCAGAGGGATCCTGTGCCAATGGTTACTGTTCATCTTATTTTTGCACAATGGAACAGCTGCTTATACACGAATTTTCATGTTCAGTGCTGTAACCTTAGCCTTGATTCTAGTAGTGACCTATGCCATCAGTAGCATTTGTCTAGTCTGGGTGCAAAGTGGTTGAGAAAACTAGGGCTTGCTTATACTGTGATCTTTGGCACAGGGCAGTTAGAGCAACTGTAGGTTTCTGTTTGGATTCTACAGTGCTGATGAGTTGATCTAGTTTTCTGTTCAGTGCAGCTACAGCTTTTCGTCCTTGCCGAACTGTGATTTCAACTGTGATTCAAAGGGGGAGTGAAGTGAAACCCTTTCATATCTTAATACCTCTTTAAATCATGGCCCTGACCTGGGCGCAAGTCCTGTTGAACTCAGTGGGGCTTACCTCTGAGTAGACATGCACAGGCTTGCCCTGTAAGACTGCTATCCTAAATTACCGACTAGAGAGGAAGCCCCATTGAACACAGTGGGACTTACTTCTGAATAGACATGCATAGGATTGCACGGTAAATCCCTTTGAAACCAATAGGACAAGTTAGTGGGGAATAATGTGAGTTGCATTGCTTTCAGTGGGACTTAGTCACAACTGACCTTAGCTGAATTGGTCCAATGTCTTTTCCCTCAATTTCAGAGAAAGACAGTGAAGACTAATTTGACCTCTTGCCTATGACAGCAGTCTGTTGAGGGGAAGGATAGGTTTCATAGCCCTAAGCTTGCAAAAAAATAACCTTCAGAATGTGAAATGTTGCAGTCGTCTCCCTGTGCTGCTATGCATTGATCTTGCCAAAAGCAATAGTGTGAAATTAATGTAATTCTGAACCATATCATTGCTGCTTTGGAAAGCAGCTGTGTATAGCTGAGAATAATAAAATGAAATTTAGACTGTAGTACTATGCACACTTACCTAGGAGTAACCTCAGTTTAAATAGTGGGTTTACTTCTGAGTAAACATGTATAGGCTTGGGCTGTAAGGATTTGATTGTATGAAACTAACTGATGTAACTGGCATTTTCCCAGTGTGCACACCTGACATTCAGGTACTTCTAGTAGCTTTTTTGACCTAAAGCACCTTTGGATTGTGTACTTGGCTACCTTGGAAGTGTCTGGATGCATTTTCCACAGAATACTGTCTTAGAAGCGATGCTGGGTTTATAGTTTGGTGTCCTGTCTCTGTCACCAAGAAACAGCTTGAATATTTGTGTTTATGGCAGGGTTAATCTACATTTTAAAAAAATCCTCTGTGCCCACCGTAAAAAGGCAATGACTGTTAGTTAAATCTGTATATTAAAATATCCCAGGTTGCCCCACAAAAGGAAAGTGGGTAGGGTCAATTGTATACCTTTGCAGAAGTGACAAATTGAGTTGGCCACCCTGGATACTTGTGCTGTGTTGGAAGTTTTTACTCGAGAATGAAAACACTGTAAAAGAAATTCCTCGTGTAGATCAAGAAGACATAATCATGTCGCTCTTACTTTGGTGCTTTTAAAGGAAATGTAGGAAATTAAATCCAAAGGAAATTAAAGGAGGAAGAGGGTTGTAACAAAACAGGGGGAAGGTTAGTGTAGTACTGTTAGGTAATCTGCCATTTATTTGTTCATCAGTAGTGGCATGCAAGCGGATGTGTAGAAAGATAACTGCATGGATGGTCTTGCTCACACTGCCATGTCATACAAGGAACCTGCCCTGGCCGTTTAAAGTCAGGAATGGCAACTGGAATTGCCTTCCGCTGCAGTTTTCAGCCTGGGAAAAAAACAGTGTTGTGTTGGCTATTCGTGTAGCTAATATAAACCTGCACAATGTTTCCAGGTTATAAATTGCAGTGCAGCCCTGTTGGTTGTACATGAGGCCAACACAGAGCTATGCTGACCTACAAGCTAGAAATATAGAACAGATCTGTCAGCTGCACATGTAGCTCTTTCAATCTTTCTTTAAGACTGAAATTACAAAAGATTGATTGCCTTTAAGAGCCAGGTACTCTAGGCCAGTGGTTCTCAAACTGGTGGGTTGCGATCCACCAGGAGAACCGAATGCTGTCCCCTGCCACTTAAGGGGTGGGGACTGCGTGGCAGCAACGGCCATCCCAGGGATCGCTGCCGCCAGGAAAACATGTAAAAATGAACTTCTTTCACTTACCAGGGGTCCTGGAGCCCTCCAGAGGGTGCAGGGAGGCCTGCGGACCCCTCTGTGGGCCTTTCCGAGCTCCGCAGTGATCTAAACCTCGGGGAGGCCCACGGAGGGGTCCGCAAGCCTCCTCACACCTTCTGGAGGGCTCCAGGAACCCTGGTAAGTGAAAGAAGTTCATTTTTCCACCAGCAGCAGCAATCCCCAGGATTGCCACTGCCGCGCTCCATGCCCCCGCAAACACTCAAAGTTATCCCCCCCGTTGCGGGGAGAACTTTGAGAAACACTGCTCTAGGCTATAGATAAACACTGCTCTAGGCTATAGATATTCATAAGTTTGCCAGTCATGGCCTTAAACAGCTGACTGAGGCAAGTTCCTTGCATAGAGCAGCTGCAGCAGGGAAAGAGCAGTGGACAGTGCAGAAGATCTTGTGTAACTGGAAGAGGAGGGTGGGTGACCAAGCCCATGCTGTTGTTTGCGAGGCAGGCAGGCACGGTGAGAGACTTCCTAATTTCTAATCGGGAACAAGGCTGCCCCTATTCATTGGGAGATCTATGTTTTATATTAATGTCCTTATATGAGTCTTACAGAGCAATCCAACTTAACTTTTGTGCCGGTGTAACCAGCGGCGCAGCAAGAACGGGAGGCCCCAGAACGGAAAAGGGATTCAAATCCCCTTTGAATTCCTCTTTTGGAGGGGATTTGAATCCCTTTTCCGTTCTGGGGCCTCCCGTTCTCACTGCACCGCTGGCTACACTGGCACAAAAGTTAAGTCGGATTGCGCTGTTAGTTGCAGGAAGAGAGCAGAACTTGGTGACAAGAGTAGCAAGCTTTTATGTAGCGTAGGATTCTTTGTTGAATGGGAGCTTGTATTGTCTAAAACAACTCTTGCCAAGAAAGTTATTTTTAGTTTGCGTGGGGGGGGGGGGTTGTTAACATGCAGGCTCTCATTTTTAGTATAACCAATGGAACTGGTATGTGTACTCCTAAAAACCTAGAACTTGCCCAATCCAATTGAGGTGCATGTTCTGCCAGGCATAACTTTCAAGCTCTTCTGGTTTTTGTTTGTTTGTTTTTCTGGGTTTTAAATCTTGCCCACAATTTGGCAGAGGATTGCATCAGCTGTATGTGCTGAACAGACTTGCACTTTCAAGAGATAACTCTTTAATTAAAAATGGATAGTTAATTTGTAAAGTGGATTTTCTAAGCTTTTGGATAGTAGCTGGGAAGCGCAGAAAGACCTCAAGACATTCCAGTTTGTTTGGATTGATAGGAAACTGTGGGATTTCCAGATTGGTATATATGGCAGAGTAAGATATTTCTGTTACTGAACCAGTGGCGTTCTGAGGGGTTCCGGCGCCCGGGGGGGCGGGGGCTGGAGCGCCCCCGTCGCGCCAGAGCCCGGCTGCCGCCCCCCCCCGGAAGCGGCACGTCACCGGCTTCCGGAGAGGCTTTTCTCCGAGGACGGGAAGCCCTCCTCATTGCGACCGCCCAGTTCGGCGGTCGAGGGCTTTGTGAGCAGGCCGAACGCATCAATGGCTTTTATTTGGTTTTTCTGCACATGCTCAGAACCTTTCTGAGGGCAAACGGGCTTTTCCCAGCTTCAGAGCGGAGCCTCCAGAAGCCGGTGACATGCCGAGTGGGCGCGCTGCTTCCCGGGGGCTCGGCAGCCGGGCTCCGGCGCTGCTCCCCGCCGCGCAGCCCCAAGCCCAAGCTGCCGCGCCCCCCGGAAGCACCGCGCCCACTCGGCGCCTGGGGTGCAGCACACCAGCTCCCCCATACTAAGAACGCCTCTGTACTGAACATAAAATGGCTGACTTTTTTAGTGTCACAGTGCTATTCTTATTGAAAACTGCTGCTTGTGTTACATTTTGCAGCTAAGAAGTGGCTCCTGGGAGTTGCTTCCATATCTACGTAGATGTACCAGTGGCCTACTTCAGACATCATGGGAATCTATGACTTCCTGTTATGTGAATGAACTCTGGAGAGCTGCAGACTCTCCTCCCCATTCATGCGCAAGAGATGGAGACAAAACCTTTAACATTTGCTTTGCAGTCGACCACAGTACTATGTTATGTAAAAATTTTGGGAAGGGTGGCTTTTTTCAAACAACAGTTAGGAAAAAGCAAACCAGAGTAGATCAACCCATGGCTTCAGGTCTTGCTTTGTTTCCTAACTGTAGTTTGAAATAGACATAATGTGGACATAATGTGGAACTGTGGTTAACTTCAAAATGAAAGTATAAGGCTTCCCTCTCCTTCTCTTGTGCATAAAAGAGGAGGGAAGGAGAGCAGGAAGCACACAAGCTCATGGCTCTCCAAGGGACATTCACACAGCAAGCAACTGGGTTTCCCAAGACATCTGAAGCAAGCCAGGGTATTGCAGTGCCCATTGAGAATCGGATACCTGGAATCTTGCAGTTAATCAGCCTGTTGGAAGAGATATATAAGAGCAATATATATTCAGGACTGGTGGGTGTGTTTCCACTTGAGGGGATAAAATCTTTCTCCTATCCATTTCTGTTGATGGATTGCATTATACAAATTAGAGTAAGGACCCAGTCCTATCCAACTTTCCATTGCTCATGCATCTGCAATGCAGCCCTGAGGTAAGGGAACAAATGTTTCCTTACCTTGAGGAGGCCTCTGTGACTGCCCCCACACTGCAGGATGCAGGTCATGCCCCGTTGGCATGGCTGCATCAGCACTGGAAAGTTGGATAGGATTGGGCCCTAATGATATATATATATACCTGCTTTAATTTGTCCATCATTAGCAACTTAAAAACAAAGTTAAGAGAACTGGTTTTTTATTGGTAGTGAACTAAAACTTTGGTCTTAGATATGAAGACCATTGCAGATTGTATATTGCTCGAATGTTTTTGCTCTGAAGCACAAAACCGTAATGTCTGTGCTTGGAATGAAATATGTAATATGTAAACTTTCTTTTACAGAAACATTTTGTTTCCTTGTACTGAATTGGTATTTGCTGGGTGTTTTTGTTGTTGGTAACTTTTGAGCCAAGAAGAAAGTTGGCAAAAGGAGAACAGGTGAAAGCATGTAGGTAGAGGAAACATGACTGTAGGCCTTAGGCCTTAGGACACAGGCAGGCAGCGCACCACTTTTTCAGCAGTGGAATTTTTGCAGACTGCCTGCGCATTTGCAGATAAGAACTGCCTTCACTGGGTCAGACCAAAGTAGGTCCATCCTGTCTCCAACTGTTACCAGCCAGATGCCTCCAGGAAACACAGAAGGCCATGAAGGCAACAGCCCTTTCCCTTGCTGGGAACCTCCAGAATCTCATTCAAAAAGGCGTATGGCCTCAGAGTGTGCAGGTACCATTCAATTATCATGACTAAAAGGAACTGTTCTGTTCTGACCCAGTTCCTATTCCTAGGAACACGTTTGTCCCCTTTTATAATTCCCTCAAAATTCCCTTATCAATGCCTGCTTCGACTAATTAGCCTCCTCTGAAACAGGTAATTTGTACTCAAAAAAGCTACTGAACTCAGACAATTAACAGAATTTATTGATTTCCAAGCAGTCCTTATCTCTAACACCCATAAATCTTCCCAAAAGCAAATCAATCCCTCTGTAACTCAGTCCTTCACAAAAGGAGGAAGACCGCCTCTTTGCTGTCTTCTCCTTCCAAAAATCCCCCCTCATACCGGTCATTTCACCAAGTGTCCTTGGGCAGCAAGCTGGCTTCCTTCTCTGGTAGCATGGCTTTTCTCCAGCAGGACTGGAGTCCTTTCTCTAGTATAGCAGGGCCTCTGACAAGCATCGTCCCCCAGCAAGGTGATTTAGTGCTGCAGTCCTGCTCTTGTATACTCTTAAGTCCCAATGTGTGCTAAGTGGTTGCAGCTGCGGGTTTGCAATCACTGCACCCAAAGTCCTCCTGATTGTCCACACCTGGGGGCCACACCCAATTGGCAACAGGTGTGCCTCCACAACGCGGTCCTGGGTGTAAGCTTCATACTCCTGTCAAAGTCTTCATCTGTTAATCCTTGACTCCCTGGATCTGTCAACAAGGGTCCACTGCTGACACCACACTCGGTTTCTGCCAGTCTTCCAGATCTCCTTGCACTACAGAAATCGACAGACCTATCCTCCTCCATGAACTTGTCCAGTCCCTTATTTTTTTTAAGTGATCAAAGCTAGTTTCTACCACTGCATCTTGTAGTGGTAGTATCACTGCATCTTGTAGTGGTAGTACCACCGCATCTTGCAGCTAGTGTCTACCACTCCATACATGATTTTGGAAGCGTTTAGAAGAACGGAAGGATTGTCTTTCTGGATCAGACTAAGGTCCATCTAAAATGTAGCCACCAAGGGAGCCAAAAAAACCCATGCTTTTCGAATAATAAAACCTCACATGCTCAAGCTTCTGTTCCTGGTGCCATGTTCTGCACTATGTGCCATGTTCCACATGCATGGGCTTGTGGAAAACTCCCTGCTGTGCCTGTATCTGCCATTCACATAAGCGTTTGTTGCATGTTTATGCACTGACACATGGTAAGTGTCCTGAACCACCAAAAAATTATACAAGAAAGAATCCTGAGTTTGTGAATTATTTTGAGAGAAGGTTTCTGTAGATTTGTGCTTTCCAATAATCTCTCCACATCTGGGCCAAACTTGGCTTACTTTTAAGTTTAAAGTACATGCATACTTTCAAGCCATATATTGTATGCATCATAACGATAGACTCTCTGTCCACTGAGACACACAAATAATTGCTGTGGTCCTTTCAGAGGTTACTGAATTGTTCCCAGTTCAGCAGTTGCCATGGAATATGGGAGATTTTCAGCTGCATGTTCTGTCTTAGTTCATTCAAGCTTTTCCACAAATGGAATCGGGTTTAGCCACAGAAACTTGAGAGAAGCCTTGTTCCTACAAAAGGAACCCCCAAAGCTCACAACTCTCACAGAGTGCCTCGGCTGCCTTGCCACAGAATGCCATCCTGTTGCAGCTCCTTGTAGCCATTCCCATTTTAAAAACCTTTCTGTGATGATTCTACCTCTTTGTATTACAGAATTACTCCTTCAGACCTGCCTCTGTTGCTACCACCTCAACTTCTTTGCTGCTTCCTGTTCAGCCATTTTTACTGCCTTCTGTAGTAGTAAAGGCTTCCTCCGCTCCTGCACTTGCTCTGATTTGCAAGTTCTCTAAGGGTTCACCATACAACTGACCTCCCAAACCGAGTGCTTGTGCCATACCTTGGATGTAGCTGGTTCTTCCTAATGGTCAATATTTTTGATGGAATGGCATTTCAAAGTGGGAAGATAATGGACTGATTATCATGTGTCAACGTCCATAGATATATGGGGAAGGTGAAGGGCAGTTGTTTCTTTTTCCCAGCTGTATTCATCGATGGATTCTGATCAGTCGCTGAGATCTGTTGAACGTGTTGGAATGTAGAGTAGCTCGCCCTGCCCCAAGGAAGTGGTTGCAATGGGAGGCTTGAAAAACATTCTCTCACCTCAGCTAGCTTTTGTGTAGTTCTTGATTGGACATGTTCCCTTCTAGTCCAGTTGATATCACTTGTGTCTGCCTCCCTTTTTAATTTGTGGTGGTATTTACATTGTGTTCTGTTCCATAATTCAGTGGGTCTGTCTTGCCCCCGTTCTTCAATTTTATTTTGAATGGCTTGAGTGTCTGTCTTGGGGGGGGGGGGGAGAGTGTGAGTCACCAGCTAAGTGCTCTCAGTCTTTATTATCTTCATATATTTTTATTTTCTCTCTCTCTACTTCGGGAAACTCACTGTGATGCTTGTGTCGAATGCATACTTCATATACATCATTGTTTTTACAGCTTGACAATTGGGTGTTTTAAACCACTAGAAGGATGTGAAATGACTGTTTTAGGTTTTGATGCATGAGGTTTGAGCAGTAACTGAGTGGAACTATTTTCTGGTTGCAGAGATGGAAGTGAATTCATTGAGTATCAGGTAGAAGTGACCCACTTGTACACTGGAGTCAGTATGGATGGTGTCTTTCAGTGTTCCATTTCTAGGGGCTCATGGGTTAGTCCCACCAGATACTTCAGGCAACCAAATCAACTGTTGGTGTCTTCCTGGCGATGACTCTTCCTCTTCCTCTAGGCACTGTATCTACTGGCGAGTTCTCCAAGGCTTGCCAACTCATATCAGTAGTGCAATTAAAACATTCTCAGGTTTTGAAAAAGTCTACTCTGCAATGTTCTTGTGAAAGTTTTCGTTTTCAGATTTAATTTTTGGCTGTAGGTTTTTTAAGTGATTTTTTTTTCTTCCCATAGATGTGAAACTGTAGCTGAATCTCACTTAACTCTCCTTTTAAGCATGGGAAAAACAATCTGTGTGTGATTCGTGAGCCAGATGTGCCCAGAGTCCCTTTCTGTCCTTCTCTGTTTTCCAAGGCCTGCTTGAGCCAGTGGTATCGGCAGACTCCAAAGAGATCCTCTGTAGCACAGCCCCCGATAGCCAATTCCAGCACCGCCTTAGTGGTGTATCATGGGGAAAGGGCGGAGTTGGGATTGCTTTTGGGAAGTGATCCTATCATTTATTTATTTCTATTTATTTATTTATTTGACTCATGTCTGGCTATGCCCTGCCTAACTACCGCAGTGCGATGTGATGCACTGCCTCATAAAATGTGGGAGCCTCAGCGTAACCTCTCTGGGCCATAGATTTTACATGGGGGGGACACACAGAGAAATGCAAAGATTAGTCCCCAAATGGCAAAAGAGCTACCCACTCCTGCGTGAGGCAGCAGGGTAATAAAGCCCATTTTGCCTCTTTATTCCTGCAATTCCTGCACTTCAGTAAAACCTTTCACTTTCCCTTTTAATAAAAGAGCATGGATGTAAAAGGACATGTTATCAAATTCTTTGTAGCAACTATTATAAAAGCCTGCTGTTTGGACAATGTGTGCTCTTATTCCCGTTTTCTCATTTAGTTTTGCATCCTAACTGAACGTACAGTCTGAGATGTGTAGATGTCCCTTCGACACCAGCTCCATCCACTACTTAGCCTGAGGACTGTACTGGTTCTTTGTTTTATTGCAAAGGAAGACTGCCCGCACCCATGTGTCGTAGAAGTGGATCTTTAGACACTGATGAAGTTCCCTCCTTTTGTTTCCCAAGAGGGGAAGCACATGGTGTTGTCCCTGTCTCCTGTCTCAGAAGGGAGCTTGCATCTATAAGCACTAGCACAGGGAAACCTTGCACTGATACCAGTAAATGTTTCTTTCAGTTGCTAATGTCCCTCCTTTTGCAGATATAGACCTTTTGTCCACTAAGGAGTGAATGATTCCCATAATGGGGTATAATAAGCCTATAGTGTTTCCTTGTATGAGGACTCTCAAGAATTACTGCAGAGCTGTGGTTTAATAATTGACTGGCGGAAGATAAGCTCATCTTCCACTATGATCATTATCTTGCAATTATCTTGATCATTAACAGCATGGCACTGTTGACCTTGCCTTTTCCCCAAAATAAACATACGGTCTCAGTGAGATAGAAACGTTCCATTTTGTACATAGCGATGGAAGGAAGAGAACTCCACGTAAACAGGGTACTTAATTTTGCAGTCTGTCTTTTGAAAAATATGTGAAACATTCTTCTGCTGTATGTTGTGTATTTCTGATTAATTGGTCCCAGACCTATCTCAGTAAATACTTCTAAGGCGGCGGCTGCAGTATAATTTTGAAACGCAACCAGAAGCAGTGACAAAGGGAGATTTTGCACTGGGAGTGTTTATTCAGGCTTAAATCTGAAGTGTAAAACAGTTGTCTCAGTTCTTCTATTTAAGCATATTGCTAAATGTATAACATAAAAGCCATCTAGAACTCGTGATACAATGCAGACTTGACTTGAATCAAGTCAATTTATTGTCTGTTTGGAACATGAATTATAATTTTGGACCTTTGTCTAGAGTTCAGTAAATTGTGTTAGACAGAATTTTTAAAACACTACTCTCTCGACAGTGAAACAGTCACCCCCTCATGAAAGCTGTTTATGTGAACCTTGATATAACCTTGATATAAAGGAGCAGACATTTAAATTTATATGACATTTTTATTTAAAACATAGTGTGGCACAGTTGTACCAGGATCATTCAGGCTAAATTGAATGCTCTCTTCCTTCTCCAGATGCCATAGAAATCAAACTTTGTTTTTATGTGGAAGCATGCAAAATGGCTGGCAGATTCTCACATGGGGTGGTGAACATTACTGCACTGCATTGCGTATTGAAAGGTATGTGAAAGCCCATAAAGCACAGTGGCTGAACAATGCTTGGCACATAGAAGACCCCAACTTTCAATACCTAGTTAAAGGTTCTCTGTCTGAAACGTTGGACAGCTGCTGCCAGTCAGAACAGGCAATACTGGGTTAGATGGAGCAATGGTCTGACTCTGTGTTACTGATGCGCAAGGTACAGTGCCCAGATTCAGCATGGGGAAGATACTTACAAAAGCATTTTCCACCCACAGATTACCTTGCTGGATCAATAACCACAAATGCACATAGATGTGCATTCAGGTGTGGGGCATCAAATGCAGCCTCCCATCACACTCTGTGGTAAAGGGCTCATTTGCAATGAGCATGAATGGGAATGCACATTCTCCATCCATTGTCTCAAATCGTATATAGCACTGCTGCACAGTAGCTAGATTGGAGTCTTAGTATTTTCATGCTAAGCATTGTGCCCCTGGGAATGCTAGCGTTCCTCAATAAGAAGATATTTGATGGCGAACAAGCTTCCCAAATAAACAGTTTGCCCACCATGGCTACTCTTCCCCTTCAGTGTGCAGCCATGGGAGGACCATTGGGTGTGTTCTCAGTCGCACTCTCTCTTATCATGGGGGTGATGGTGAGATCCAGACCAGGCAAGTTCCCATGTTAACTCGGAGTGTGTTTTACAACATGCCTCAGGTTTCTGTGCAGTGCACTGTGGTAAGCACCGTGGAACATGTAGGTGTTCTTTGGTAGACAAAACAGTGTAGAAAAGGTTCCCTAAAAGTAGAAAGTTTGAAAACCACAGTACAGTAATATATTACCTAAAAAATAGGCATTTGAATTTTTTGTGTCTGTGAATCGGATGGAAGAAGAGGATTGATCACGGTGCAAATTGTTCTCTTGTATATTGTGCGCGACATTTACATTTCAGTAGTGACAAATTGGGAAACCCAAAGGTTTTTAGTGTTGTGAATTTAAAGCTTCCTGCTTCCTTGGTTGGGTGTCTGGAAAAGAGGCTAGAAACTGTGTGATCCATTTGACTGAACAAGGTGGAAGGGTTCCTTGTGCTCTGCTTTTGCCAGAAGGCGGACATGTGTTGAGGTGAAGGAAGATGACAGAGCAGAACTGTTTAAATTTGCAAAGGCAAACTCTATGTGGTAGGTGGCTTTATTCTGCTTATTAAAATAGACCCAGCTAAAGATTGCTGTACTTTTTCTGCCTCCAGAATGAACTGTTGGCTTCCCAGTGGCAAATTTGAATTCTTCCTGAACATGGCTTGTGGATGGTTGGCGAGAGCATTATTCTTTAAGCAAGCAGGTGATGAAATGTGGTTCTGTGTGCAATCACCTGACAGTTGCACCAAAGAAGATTGCCGTAGCTGAGTATCTTCAAATGAGGGTTCAGACTTTCTTACATATATTAGAACCATCCGCCATGGGTAGTGATGTCTGGGCATTCTTTATCTGTGGGGCACTGAGTTTAGGAAAAATCTTGTAGATTACCAGATGTAAATTTAAATTAGAAGTAACTTGCATTGCTGTTTGCTCGTCAAAACTGCTATGTGATAAACTGACAATCAAATTAAATGATAGAAGAGCTCCTCAGTTGGGAATAGTTGACCCTGGGCACAATCCCATGAGAAGCTCACCTGCAGAAACCCCATTAAATAAGAGGAGCTGTGCAAGTACACTGCAATGGGTGTTGTGCAAGAGTACTTTCCAGTGGATTGTGGCCATTGTTTTTAGCCTGGATGTTTTAATGGTCTGGAACATTGTTTTCTCTTTATAAAAATGTTATAGGAAAGGCTTTGTGGTGTTCTTCCTCCTGAAGCAGTTGCTCCAAAAACAGTTGGGTCATGGATCAGAAGATATAGAACTCTCTCTTTCTGGTTGAATTTTGAGCTTTCTGGGCTAGAGCACAAAACTAGATGTTGCCCAATGCACAGAGTTGCCACCACAAGCAGCACCTTGGGTGGAGTTCCTTCTTCTGTCTACTGTAGTATGTAGTAATTAAATGTGTGACATTTCTGTCCACCTTCCCACCCCTCAGTGGCAATGATGTGAGGAGGTGAAACCTACCAAATGGTGACATAATTCTGAGGTAGAGAATTCTTTTGGGGGGGTTGACCACGTTCAACGTGTTTGGATCTTCCTAACGTTGCACCCTCAATTGTATAGGGTATTATCAAAGGACTAAAAATGAGACACCTAAAATACTAATAAAAGCTAAGGAGCAAAGTTGTAAAACGCTACACTTAAAGCTGAGATAAAATTACTATACTGGTATAGTTAAAACCCAAACTTCCCACAGCTAAGAGTCTGCTAAAACACAAAGCCTGAGCAGTCCAAAAAAGTTAAGTCCTAGCTTCTAAAATAGGAAGTCTAGTGCCAGAGTAAAAAGGTGACATAATTCATTACTACATGTTGCAAAAGGAGCACTAGTTTTGATGGCAGCCCTGTGTTCTGGATCACATGTCATTCTGTTAAACGAAGTAGTAACTTTAAATAACTTCAGACATCAGTTTCTTTCCCTAGCAGCCACCACATTTTTGAAGTGCAAGTCAGTTCATTAACAGGACTCTGGTAAAAGTTCAGCAGAGGTTTTTGTGCCTTTCTCTTTCTCTCTGGTGCTGTAATATTATTTCTTGCATATTCATTGTGGATTGTCTGAATTGTGCTTTTTACCATAGAGTTCAACCTATTCTGCAATACATGTACAAATTTCAGATTGTTGAATTCATCACATAAAACAAGATGTAAATTGGAATTTCAAGAACTATATATAAACTCCACCAAGGCAAGGGTGAGGGTAGTCAGGTCTTTCTATTGTTTTTGTGGTTGTACTTTTGCAAGCTGGAGTCAGTCACTCTTACAATGGCTATTTCTAGACAGTTTCTCAGAGGTCTTTATTGCTGGCAATCAGTAAATATCAGTCTTCTTCCCAGGAAATTTTTTGCATGACCACCACTGTTTGTGCCAGTGCTTCCAGTGTCCTCACACAAGGCTTAAATTTCCAAATTAACTGGTTCCAAATTGTAGGTCATAGACAAAATTAACGTTGGTTGAAAATTCTCAGGGGATGCTCTCTGTGAACTCTGAATTCTGTTCCTTCTCATGCATCATCACTGACAGGGAGGATTCTCTGGACCATTGGAAGGCTTACAAAACAGAGTGTGTCCAGAAGCGATCAGAAAGTTCTCCTAGGTACAGGGAACTTGTGCAGTGGGCAAGGTGGGTTGTCCACCTGCCTTAGTGACACTTGTAATCCCTGACTTGCATGTGAAACTCCACTGCCCCTTTGTACTTGGTGGTGTCTGGTGCCAGATCTGCTGGTGGTGAATACACACACACACACACACAACTTATCTAGCTCACAGCTGTCACTTTGTAGAGCTGCTAAAAGTGCAACACAAGGCAGACCTGTGGTGTTCCCTCAAGAGCACATCCAACTCATACAGCTCTGCAACTCTTATTATCTTTTGCAAATCAGCTATCAAAAGTAGTGTGGCACTTTATGTTATTTTAAGCGCCCTCACTCCCCCTGTCCCCAATATGCACTTTAAACTCTTTGTGGCTCTTGTTAGCTGTTATATGCAAGAGGGTTGGATGGAAAATGAGTAGTAATGATGAGGTTAATGCTGACCTTTTTGTTGCTATCTCCCTCACCCCAGGAGACGAATGCATTGTGCATGCTCTTTCCCTATCTCCTGTGGCAACATACCCATGCTCAGTAGTGTGAGAGCAAGACCTTGTGTATTCTTGGGGTGTCCCCCATTTTAGCTCAGACATGTAGTACCCGAGAGGTTGGCATGTGATGGCTTTTTTGAAGTGGTCTAAACCAGTTTTGCTTGTTGTGACAAGCAACCTGTTTATACCTGGTGTGTATAGCAGAAGGGTCTTTGTTTCTGTGACAGGCCAAGCTATGTTTCAGAAAAAACAACTGAGCCACAACCCACATGGAATAGATGCTACTAATATTTGTAGTGTATACAAAATCTTAAGTTTTTAATAGGGATGGGATCCCACTCCCATGGGATCAAAATTCTGACTAAACTAATATAGGTGTGGGATCAGCTCACATTTATCCTGCCTCAAATCATTCCTCCTTGCTGGATTACTGACTGAAGGTTGGCTCATACTGAGTGATGTGGGCTAAGTGTCACCATCTTGAATACCACCATTCAGGAAAACACAAGCTGAATGCCACGGCTTATAAGATTCAGTGCCCTTAAGGGTGCTAAACTATCTGCCTTGAATTAATGCACTCTAGCCCTATATTGCGCACATGTGGCCACAGCAAAGATGACAGCACCATGTCTGGTCATTTCAAATGGTGGTACCCAGGAACACTTGCTATGGCCTGGTTGGTTGTTACTGAAATGTGTGGAAATTTGAGGAGAGGACTACTCAGAACAGATCAAAGTGAATTCTCCCATCTGGTTGTGATCTCCCCCCCCCCAGTGTTAAAGTATACAATTTTTGTCTCTTCCAGAGAGACCCTCCTCTTGATTTATTTTCAAAGGAAAAACCACCACCACCTGACATACTCCTTTAAAACTATTACTCTATGAATCTAAAACATATTAAGATTTACATTGATAACTTTTTTGCTGGAGTTCTGAGACTCTTGTACCACTATTTTGGGTGGTGTTTGCATTGCTTTGTATTTGCAAAGAACAGCATTAATACTTCTGCAGCAGGCTGAAATATGATCCAGCTGTTTGGTAGCAGAACTGCCCAATTTATTTTTAATGAGCATTTTCTAAAAATTGGGTCTCGTGCACCCTTTTCTCGTTCCAGTGACTTCTAGGCACGTGGAAGGAGTTGGAAAAGGAAACAAGAGGGTTGTGATTTTTCTGGGTGTGTTTTGGGGGGAGGGGGGAGGATAATAAAACATAAGTGAAGATAAAAACTTGTACAAACCTATTTAAAGCAGTTTAGCAAAAAAAAAAAGCTTTCTCGTTGAACAGCTTTAAAAACAATGTGAATGAAAACTTAGCAGCTTGGTTAGGAAGCTCTGAAAAATTCTATAAATGTATACTTGAAATTCTGTTTGTATTTTAAAACAAATGCATTTTTCCTCTTTAACACTGTGTAAAAGAAACGTTATGCATGTGAGTGGTTTGAGAATTAAATGGTTTAATACTCAAAAGCCTTGAGAGTGCACATTCTTATTTTGTCAGACTTTATTATTTCCCCAGCCTTTTTCATTTACTGGCTCTCTTCACTGATTTTTCTGGCCTATTTACATATTCAGCTTCCACAATTGTCATGCTTTGAATGGTAGAATGTTAGAGTTAGACGGGACCATGGTGGTCATAATCAAGGTAGATCCTTTTTGCACCTGCTGCTGCCAAGCTTAGGTTTCTCCAATCCTGTACCTGTCTCTAATTTTTTGTACCTCAATGTAGGACTTTACACTTGGGGTCATATCAACAATTAATTATTAAACTGTAAAATTTAATCATTAAAATTACTCATCTTACACTGTTAGCCACCCTTTTTTCCAATTTTTGCCACCCTTTTTTATTTTAAAAGAAAATATCACCACAGATCTCCCATCCAATAATAAACCAAGGCAATTCCTTCTTAGCTTCCTTAAGAAGGCAGAGAACCAGCTCAATCTGCCATAAGAGCTGTCTTCTTTTTAAATGGAAGAAACTATGTATTCTAAAACCCAGCATATAAATTGAACCAACCAGTAGGAAAGCACTTAATTTGCATTCCACTTGGGAACACAGTCTGGGGGGAGAGAAGGGGTGGTTTTGTTGCACAAGAATCTTATGTTCACTGTCAATGAAGTTTTTCTTTTTAGTAATAAATTAGGGACTATTTAGTCAGAGAACTTACTCACCCTAACTTGGATGTTTTGTTTTTAATATGGGAGCCTTGCGAGTCTGTGCCTTATCAGCTGTAAGTCAGCTGTGAGATGCCGACTTGCAGCTGATAAGACACAGCAAGCCGTGTACCCCCCCTTGTCAGTTCGCGTACCCCCAGGGGTACGCATATCACAGGTTGAGAACCTCTGTGCTAGACTAATCACTCTAGCAAAAAAAGGAAATGAGATTCGTCCAGCAGCTGCTCATGACTACTTTTGTTACTCTCCCTCATGCCTGTATTAGTTGAGGTCCACCAAGCCGAGGGCCACTCAGCAGTCATGTGGTGACAGCCTGGCAGGGCCCAGTGAAACTCCTGTTTTTGTTGTCTGCCAAAACAGGGAGGTTATTATTTAATTGGTAACTTGCAAAATATGGCTGGTGGCTATGTTTGCGTTGGTGGTTGTGCAAGCATGCCCTACCTGTTTGTGCGGTTGTGAAATTTTCACACGTTTCAGTGGCAGAGGATCTTCGAGGACATCCCAGCGTGGCATCGACAGGTAATGTGCAATCTTTGATGAATGGCTAAGGATGGTGTCTAGTAGCAGGTGTCATCTTCCTCAGCAAATCGTAAATGGGCTTCAGAGATGTCAACAGCTTGAGATGCTCACTAAAACTGCAATCCTACATACACTTATGAGGAAGTAAGATACACTATATTCAAGACTTACATCTAAGTAGCTCCTCCAGCTCTGCCACTATTATGATCTTTCCCCAGGCACTCTCAGGAGAGTAAACTGGAAAAGGCCTGGAGCTGCTTCCATGACCTTTCTGGCCCCAGTCAAAGTGGCCAGGTACTAACCTTACAACTTTGCTGGGTGTAGAAGAGTTCTGCTGCCAGAATCCTCCTTGCCACTCACTTTACAACAAGCAGAGGAGGAGGAAAACAGTGAGGTATGTATAGTGTAGTGGGATTGGGATTGGTTTGTACAAATGCACCCATTTATTTGGTATAACTGCCATCATTTGAGAGTGGGTTCCCAAGGCACAGCATGTTCTCCCCAGCCTCCAGGAATCGAGTAAACTGGCTGCAGGGGGGAGGGGAGGAACCTCCACTCTAAAGCACCTTTTATAGTGGACAGCCAGTCTCCCTAAATATCTGGCATCTTAAAAGGTAAGAGTTCATTGGAAAGTGCCATAATCTACTCCTTTTGAGCACCACCAGAGCTGTGTGTGTATTTGTACCCAAAATAAGGTGTGGGATCCATCCATCTGTTTACTTTGAACAATATATTCTGCTTTCAAAATCCAGTTTGTCAAAACGTTTTCAGTTATTTGGCAGGTTAAGGATGGCACATGAAAGAGGCAGACAGGGAGGCTGGAAGAGGCCTGCATAGTGCAGGCAGCTGCTGACTTTATCTTGAGAACAGAGGCGGCACTAGGGTTTGCATCACGCCAGTGATGACACTAGGGTGGGTATCACCCAGTGCAGTAACTCATGGTGTCACCCCCATTAACTTTATTTTAATTATAACAGTATAGGTCACCCAACAAATCAGTACCCAACAAAAATCCAGGGGCCAACTTGATGACACTCAGACAACTGAATAAGAGTTCTACTATTAGCTCTGATACATACTAACACCTTAGGCTTATTGGTTCTATGCTGTGTCATAACACGTCATTGCTTCTCAGAACAATCAGTCTTAGTGGTCACTTTTGAGTTAAGAAAATCTATGTTTTAGGCAGTTGTGTTTTCTTCCCGTTATTTGGCCATAACATTTGATAGAATACAGATGAAACAAACCTGTTTGTTTCATTACATTCTGCATTAAATTAGCTTTCCAATGATAGATAAAATGATGGTATTCATAAATTCCACAATTTTGGTGTCCCCTCCCCCAAGGGTGTAACCCGGTGCAGTCCACACACACCCTAGTGACGTCAATGCTTGAGAATCGAATACCTCTTATGTTAGAGCTGGGCAAAAATGCAGGCCACAAAGAAAACGTTGTGTTTAGTAATCAAGTTACCACTTTGCATTTTGACATGTTCAGCAAACACAACAACAGCACACTATCACAGAGAAGATACTCTTTTATTACTATTACTTGGGCAGCTAGCTGCTCAAAGGAGTTTAGAAACAGGAGGCAGGACCACCAGGAAGCAACGGAAGAGTTAAGAGCAGGGATCAGCTACTCTGCCCATGAAGAGGATGGAATTGATGGCAACTTCCCGTATGAGGAGCAGGAAAGGTCTGTTGGCTTTGAAGACAACCCTGTTCACAGGAAACGAACGGCCTGCAATCATGACGGCTGTGGCAGCTGCTGCCTCACTGCCTTCCTCGTTCACCTGCCAGTCAGATAATTCAGCACACACTGAATTAGGAACACACATCAGGAAGACATACAGGCACTTCACTCATTGTCAAGGCTGACATGGCACAGGATTCCAACAGAAATCACGGACGTCTGGCATAAGATCTGTCCTTTGAGAACTTTATAATAAAGGCTTATAACTTTAACTCATTGAAAAACTTTTAAAAGTTTAAAACTAATTCAAAAACATTGATTTAAAAAGTGCCCCCAATTAAAAGGGCAGCGTTTTTTTAAAACCTAATCTGTCCTTATAAAATAGCAAGTGCCAGCACCACAAGGAGTCTCCCTTTTCTCTAATAGAGGAGGAAATGCTTCTTTTGACATGATGCCTCTGATAATGCCTGCTTGCAACAAAGGAAGTGTGCTTTTTGCTTTGCTATTGTTCAATCTCTACATGCAAATTTGATTTAAAAAATCTTACTTGATTAATCAACTAAGATGCAGTCAGTTAATCAGGCAACAGGGCTATGGATCCCGTCCTCCTTTTGATCTCCCTGCCCAAGATGAGTGGGTCTGACTTACTAAGGACATTGTATCACAATTAGAAGCCTGAGAACCCCTGGACTTCTTTCTTACCTTTCTCAGTTGCCCTATGCAGACTCAGTTGCCCTATGCCCTATGCAGACTGTGTGGTGAGCCTATGAGTAGTGGGGGAACAGGATTGCACCAACCTCAGCCCCTTAGTTCCTTCAAGTTCACCTGGTGTGTGTACAATGGACAACACATACGTTTGATTCTATATCTACAAGTGTTTATTCCAATAGGTCAGTGTCCAAGACATTATTATTGGGTGCAATCCTGCTTCCCCCCCAACACACACACAGAGCCTCTTTTGAATAAGGCAATTCAATAACCAGGGATAGTCAAGAAAGGACACAAAGGGATAATTCAGCTGCTCTAATAGGAATATGGTTAACAGTGTCTGCAAGGCTAAAAGCTTGTAAGTGTTTTTAATATTCCATAATAGCATCAATGCATAGTCAGAAGGGAGGTGTGTGAGTAGTGTATAGATGGCCAGCCTAGATGTAAGTTATAAACTACTACTATTACTACTACTACTACTACTAATACTAATAATAATAATGATGATGTTTATATACTAATATATTATAAACATGTATTTGTATACTTTTTGTATACTTATACAAAGCTCTCAAAGTAGTTTATAATGCAAAATAAATAGTTCTCTCTCCCAAAGGGGCTTACAATACAACCCCCCCCCCAAAAAAGACACCAGAAAACAGCGACTGGGAGGGGCACTATTCTGGGTTGAAGGGACAGTGGATCATTCATCCCTTGCTAAATGTGTGAGAGAAACCACTTTGAAAGGTGTCTCTTTGTCCAGTTAGCAAGGGTATATAGTAGGTCCCCTCGCCAGCAAGTAGTTTTACAAGGAGGCGATTTTGAGGAGGGGATGGAGGGTGCCGGACCAGGCCATGTCCCCTCCTCCCAAACTGAATGGCCAGCAAGTCTCATTGCCAGTCTCTGCTCCCTCCACACACCAGTTTTGCCTCTGGGTTGAAAACTAGCGGCCAGGAGATCTCAATGGGCCCTAAGCCAGTCAATGCAAGCAGCCAACTGAAGTGGTCACCTCAAGCAACAGATTGGCAGGGGCTGTGTGCCCACTTCCCCCCCCCCAAGCTTCTATTGATCCTCCTACCCCCAGTCCTTGGATCGGAAGAGGGGGACAAAACAGAAGAAGAGAGTGGTGGTCTAGGCTAGTGTTGGAGGAGCAGAGGCTGGCACAACATCAGGTAAGGGGGGCAGCATTTGGCATGCCACCTCAGGCACCAGGAGGTCTGGCCCTGGCCCTAAGCCTCTAATCCCTTGTACTATAAAACTCCTTGGGACAGACGAGGTGCACCTTTCAGCAGGGTCTTAACAAGGGTTGGTGCCAGAGTTCAAGTCCAAAGTAAGAGATGCTGGGGCTCAAACCAACATGGACCCCAGATCAACCACTCTGGACACCCTGCTCCCTGGTTCTGAATATGTGAGTCAAGCTATAACTATTCTTAGAAGTACAGGTGGGCCCCCATATCCACTGATTCGCTATCCACGGTTTCAGTTATCCACGGATCGTGGGGACCCCCCCCAGGCTTTTACTTTTTTCCCCACTAAGCTTCGTTTCTTCCTTAAAGAAACAGGAGAAGCAGCTTCTGGCTGCTTATTACAGGCAAGTAGAACGAGACTAAGTCCTAGAGAGGCTCTGCAAGGTTAACAGAAACCTTGCAGAGCCTCTCTAGGACTTAGTCTCGTTCTACTTGCCTGCAATGGAGGCTGCTTCTCTGTTTGTTTTAAGGAAGAAACAAAGCTTGCTGAAAGAAAAATAAGAGCTGGGGGGGGGGGGCAAGCATGCCTGCCTGCAGGGGAGGCAGGGTGGGGGGGCCCTCAGGAAACCATGGAGGGGGTGTTCGCTCATCCACGGTTTCAAGTATCCACGGAGGGGCCTGGAACATATCCCCAGCGGATATGGGGGCCCACCTGTACTGTGCAAGACTAGAACCCATGCAGTGTAGTGGTTAGAGTGCTGGGCTAGGATCAAGGAAACCCAGGTTCAAATCTCCACTCCAACATAAAACCCACTGGGTGAATTGGCCAGTCACTGTCTCTTAGCCTCCAAGCCCTTATTCAAACCATGCCTCATTTGCACCTCCTCTCAACAAGTGATCATATTTTGGATAGCTCCACCATGAAAATGCTGTGCTCAGTTTCACAGCTAATTTTTAAATACCCGGTTTTTAATTGCAATATCCTCTTTTTTGAAGATGACAAGTTAAGACAAGTGTGCCGGGTTGGAGGCAGAGAAGGACGCCTGGCTTGGCTTACCTCCAGGTAGGCTTTGTGGAATGCATCAGATACATACAGGTCTGTTCGGCCTCCCGCAATTATACCTGAAAGAGACAACGAACTGTACATTGAAACAGCGCAAACTGAAACAGCGCAAGCTGACTTTAATTGACAATGGTTGGTGTATGCTCAAATTTTGAAGAGATTTAAAGTAGATAAGAAGGCATATGGATTTGTAGAAGAAGAATCAATACTGGAAGTACAATTAAAATCTGAAGACCAGGTAATTTAAAAAATGTATAAATTGCTTTTGAAGTTTGAGACAGAAGAAGAACAGGTTAAAGAATATATGATTCACTGGGCGAAAAATGTAGGTCATGTTATTTTAATGGAGCAAGGGGAACAATTATGGTTAAAACAGTTGAAATTTATGTTAAATGTTAATATTAAGGAAAATATGTATAAAATGATGTATAGATGGTATATAACCCCAAGCAAATTAGCAAAAATATATGACAAGGTGATGAATAGCTTGGAAATGTAAAAAGCAAGAGGGAACTTTTTATCCTATGTGGTGGACATGTTCTCAAGCAAAGAAGTATTGGATTCAGATCCATAAACAGATACAGTTGATTTTAAAGATTAAGGTCCAAATGAAACCGGAAACATTTTTGGTGGGTATAAGGGATGATCATGTAGGCGACAAATTTCAAACTTTGTTTTTATATATGTTAAGTGTGGCAAGAATTTTATACGCACAATATTGGAAGACTTCAGAGATACCTTTGCTGGAAGATTGGTGGTTGAAAGTTTTGGATTATGCTGAAATGGATAAACTTACAATTTTAATTAAGGAAAAGTCAGTTAACCTTTTTGTGAATAATTGGAAACAATTTATTGATTTTTTTAAAGAGAGAGAGAAGAATGATGTGATGATATGCGGATGTAATGAATAAAATGTTGGTTGTATTTTGGCTTTGTTGGATATTATATGTAGAAAATAGTGAATAGTATACTAGTAGGATGTATTGCTTCACACTTGCTATAACCTTACGAAATATGTATTTTTTATATTTTTATTATATTAATAAAATACAAATATATTTTTTAAAAAGCGCAAACTGCCATGTGGGAGAAAGCAAAAGGGGCACAGGGAGCTTATGATGGAGCAATGTAGATATTTTAAGCTGATTGCTGTGAAAAACTTGCTCTCATTCGGTTAGGGAACTGAGTTCTTTAGAATACCAGTGCAGAGCACTGTCCCCCTGGAAGCTTATAAGATCAGAATGATCTATGCTTGCCAGAGATGATATAGGTCAAGCCTCAGGCATTTGTTGTCAGAGCACTGGAGTAACTGCAGCTACTGGCCTCTCCTATGGCACCACATTCCTGATCCAAACTTACTGGGTTGCAGAATCAAGGATAACGTATGGGAAGGTCAGGAGCAATTTCTGGGTAGGTGAGCAAAATGCTCTGCAAAAGTACAGCAGTACTGTACTACCATTCCCAAATCGAAGTGGCGTGGCTGAATCTCTACCGTGGATCTTGAATGCTGCGTATATGTCCAGTACTAAGTACACATTAGGCCAGCGGGTGGCACAGTGGGTTAAACCGCTGAACCATAAGCTGTCGATCGAAAGGTCGGCAGTTCGATTCCCGCGATGGGGTGAGCGCTCGTTGCTTGGCCAGCTCCTGCCAACCTAGCAGTTCCAAAGCATGTCAATGCGAGTAGATAAATAGGTACCGCTTGAGGGAAGGTAAACAGCGCTCCGTGTTCCAGCTGCATGCTACGCGCTGCGGCAAGGAGAGTCATGCCGGCCACATGACCACGGAGGCGTCTTCGGACAACGCTGGCTCTTCGGCTTTAAAATGGAGATGAGCACCACACCCTAGAGTCGGACACGACTGGACTTAATTGTCAGGGGATACCTTTACCTTTAAGTACACATTAAGTGATGGTTCTATCTCAGTGTTTCTCAACTTTTGTCCCCCGGCATACCACTTCCCAGGGTCCAATCATCCAAAGTACTACCAGAAGTAAATGGCGATTACATCATCGCCAGTTACTTCCGGGTTGGGAGGCCAGACGCAATGCTGCAAACACTGGTAAGAGGCACAGGGCAGGCGGGAGGGCTTTTTCAAGTGTGCAAAAAACATGCGCTGGAACACCAAGCCCAGCCTCCTACCGCTGTTTGTTGCATTGCGATCTTGCTGCCAGGTGGTGGGTGTCCTCGGGTGCTGCACATACCTCTGGACACCCACCTCACGTACCACTGGTTGAGAAACACTGTTCTATCTGATGGAGCCCACAAACAGTGGAGTTTGTGTGGTCTCCTACTCTGACCCATGGAAGTTATCAGGGCTAACCTCTCACTTTCTCTGCCAAACGCACAGGCACACTGAAGATGGAGGACTTGAAATCTTGTGCACAAACAAATACCAAGGTTGCTTCAAGCAGATCTGTTTCTATCTTATAGACAACGGAAAGAAAGAAAGAAAGAAAGAAAGAAAGAAAGAAAGAAAGAAAGAAAGAAAGAAAGAAAGAAAGAAAGAAAGAGGAAGTGTGTGCACTCTCTAATTAGATTAAAATCTAATGATTCTAAATCATTAGAAAATATGCAAAGCCTGTTGGTTTTGCATACAGTTGTTACATTTGATATTATTTTGATATACATTTGATGTGTTTTTACTTTTTGACAAAAGGATTTTGAGGGAGAAAAGCTTTTGGGGCAGTGAGAGAAGAGCTGCAAGTAAATAAGGTGGCACCAAAATATATAATTAAGAGAATTGACTGCAGACTATGAAGGAACAACGATGCCAAGCCAGCATAGTGTCCCAACAATGAAGTCTGGAAGCTTATCTATATTAAAAAAAAAATATGAAAATGGTTAGCTCCCAAAGTCTCTGGGGTTAAGTAGGGTTTTAAGAAAATCTAAATAATTGTTGTACCAGATACTGCTTTCTGAGCACAGAATTGTGGAAGACTGGCAGGACAAGCCAGGCATTCTATCCTTTCTGAACTGACCTGGCAGCCTGGCACGATTAGGGTTGAAGAGATCCAGCAGTCCCATTTGCTGTAGCTTCTCCTTCAGGCTGAAGCTGGCCTCTATCCGGAAACGGGGCAGATACACTGGGAGGGAGATCTCTTTCAGAGAGTTCAGCCAGCTTTGCAACTTCTCCGACGTCAACTCCCGTTCCACATCCACCAGCCTTGTTCCCTCAAAGGGCAGGATGAGTACCATAGTAATATCATCTCCTTTGTAGGGCAGTTCCAAAACCTGAACTTTGGAGCTGGGGATGGAGGCGTAGTGGAACGAAGCTTCCTGGTACATCGTAGGCACCTCACAGCGCTTTGGAGCAGCTGTGAAAAACCTCTCCACCCGTGTATTTTCAGGAAGGAACTTTGATTTCCAGTGGCCCTGGGTCCAAACATCAAAAGGAAAGAACAATCAACCAGAAAACTGAGACAGATACCTGGACTGTCCATCATTTTGGCCCCAATTCCCAATTGTGCTCGATTCATATCATGTAAACTCATGCTCAATTTGGGCTTTATTAATATGGAATAATTACCCCTTCCCCCAGGGCTCTATCACAGTCACGAATATGGATTAAGAGTCCAAATGACAGCACTTAAAGAACTGTGGGGTAAATTTTGTTCTTCTCTTTAATCCCCTGAGCATGGCTGGAACATAGTTCAAGGTAAAGGAAGTGGCTGGCAAGCTTTTGAGTTAGGCATAAGGAAGATATTGCCCTGCTTTGACCTTCTTTTTTGTCTAATGGGGTCAGCGTGACTACTGTACCTACGATGTTTATAGGTTAATATGTAGCTAGGCTCCAGAGTGCTTGAAAATGCACCCCTAGGGAAAGAGCAGAACAGGATTTGGACAGATGAATTGATGTCCTCCCATTCATTTGTACCGATATCGACAACAATTATGGCTTGTGAAGTTGGGTAGGCACTACCATTCCTCAAAACTGGTCTCTCCTTGGCAACCTGGCTATGTTCCTGTAAAAAAAACTTTTTCACAACACGCACACAAGTTAAGACAAGTGCCCCCCCCCCCAGCTCTTCACCTTCTTCATAACTGACTGATATTGCTGAGAGCAGGAGGCAAACCTGAAGCAAGTGTCCAAGAGTCATCATGCACAAGCTGAGGCTACAACAGAGAAGGTTTGGACCACCTCTCTCTCGCCTCCTTGAAACAAGCGATAGTGCTGTACTCTAAGAGATAATGAGCACAGGGGAAACAGAGGTGAGAAAGCAACATGCACAGAGAGATGGAGACCAGTCCTCCCACAAATGCAACCAACTACCTTTTGCTGGTAGGATTCATCTAAACTACAAGGGCAAACAAACACACACTGGACTGTTACATATTCATGGATAAACTCATCCACAGTCATTCGCTTTGAGGCTGTTTTGTTATTCTGGTATTTGTTAGTTTGCTCAGTTGCGTGGAGCCAGCATCACTATGAGACTTGGCATAAGAGCTCTTGACATCTTTGCTCCCCAATTTGTGAGGGGGTACTTACCTACCTTTTATCAATTCAGGGTCTCGCTATGGTATGTCTCCCATACCTTAAAGTAAATGGTGTTGACCAGCACCAAAACAGTGCGGTCATCAATGCCTCCTTCTGGGATCACATCTGTGATGCGTTTCTCCGTTTTATTTGCCACCCAGTCGTTAATGAGGGCCCTGGATAATTCTGGCTTCTCCTGGAAAAAAGAAACACGGAGAAAGGTGGTTTTCACAGACCTCACTTAAGGAGCGAGAAACAAAAGCAAATCAAGCTTTGTGAAATATCCAAAATTGTATCTGATAACAGATTAACAGGTTAAGAGTCAAGTCTTCCACACACAGGGCTACTAAGTTTCCTCCGCAGCAGCAGTACTGTCCTCTGTCTGTCAACATCTGGGCTCTCAATTAAAGGAGAGGCTCCCGCTCTATAGAGAACAACTGCAGACAAAATCATCAGCATGACTGGAAAAATAAGTCATCAGCCACATATGTAGAAGTTGTGTGAATTGACCAGGGTAGAGAGCCAGAATTGTATAGGCTTGGTCAGAATCTGATTCTCATAGCCAGCTGGCAGAATTAGAAAGTGAAAAGCCAGGAAAAATCTAGAAGGGCCATTTTGTCATGCATTATAGATAACACACACATGTTCTTCTAAAGCAGAGGCTCCCAAACGTTTCGCGCCGTGTACTACCTTCACGATCTCTGACCACTAGAAGTAAGTTCCAATGACGTCATTGGCACTTACTTCCCGGTTTGTGGCTACACCAGAGCACAGAATAGTAAGGTAAGACATAGGGGAGGGTGGGAGGGTCATTCCCTGTGCTGGTAGCGCTTGAGCTCTGCTGGCTCGGCAGAGCTCAAACCGCCGCTTTTCGGGCTCCAGTACAACACCACATGGTCATCATAGTGGCCGCCATCTTGGCCGCCAGCAGCTTGAGTACCACCAGCTTGTGGTCTGCATACCACTAGTGGTCCGCATACCACAGGTTGGGAACCTCTGTTCAAAAGCATTACGTGGGGAGGGATTGAATATGCAAGCCTAGTGCACAAACATGGCAGTGTGAATGTGATTAGTTACATACACATTGTGTCACTATATGAAGATCCACCTTTTTAGAAAGAACTGTGTCAATGTGGGCTGATGTAATTTTCCAATAAGGATTTTGTGAAATTGCATGCATTGGTCTCCCAGCCATTATAGCTAAGTCCCTCCAGTTCAGGGACTGCCTGATGTCATTTCCTGCAATCCTCTCAGTGACTGTGGGGCTCCACCCACCCACCCCACAGAAGACAGGCTAAGGACAAAGTGCACCATTCCACAGCACACTTGGGCAGTCTCCACACACACAGAGCTGCTTTCACAAAAGAAAGATACTACATAAATACTCAAAGGCCAGAGGTTCTGAAAAAAAGGCAATCCTAGAATTAGTCCACTGTTAGGAATTAGTCCATTGCTGCCAAATCCAAAAGTACAGAAACACAGAATTTGAAAAAGGGAAGGTGTAAGGAACGTGAGGGACACAAGGAAAGCTTCTAAGAGCAGATCAAAGATGCATACAGACCGAAAGACAGAGCACTCAAGTTGCTTTGACCTATTTTGGCCAGATGTACCATCTTCCCTGCAGAATCAAGGTCAAGAGAAAATCAGTTCTGTTGGTATTCAGCCAACTGTGACAATATTGATTGGTCACCCGTATGACATCATGAAGCCACTTCTGCCCAGAAAAGTCATTCTTTTTTTGGGGTGGGTGGGTTGTTAACAGTGATGTAGACTTGAGTCTATTGACTTGGACTTGAGTCGAAGTCAAGTCACATCAATGACTTGATTCAAGCTTGACTTGGTGATTGTAAAAGACTCGAAAGACTCGACTCGAGACTTAGAGCCTTTTACGACAAGTCCAATCTTATTCAGGTTTAAACCTGTTTTCCCCATTAAATAGATAGGGACTCGCAACTCACAACCAAAGACTCAGGATTTGGGGGCAATGACTTGGAACTTGACTCATGACTTGGACCCAGAGACTTAGGACTTGACTCAAGACTTGGAGGCAGAGACTTGATCCACATCCCTGGGGGTTAATTAGCTAACGTTGCAAATGTTTGAAAAAAGTTCAGATGAATCACATGGAGGGGCAAAGAAGAACTGGAAAACAAAATCTTGGATTCAGAGCGAAATGTGTATGCAATTTGAGGAGCAATGGTGGGGGAAAGCTGAGCTTCCCCCACAGCAGAAAACGACACAGTTGTATGACCTATTTGTACATACACCTGTACTCTACAATTGGGAATGCCCTAGGAAGGCGCTATGAGACACATGACAGGTTACAGCACAGCTTTAAATCAGAACCAACCACCTCCCCACCCCATCTTTATGACTCACTTTGAAGTTTAAAGGCCAGAGTTTGGCTCCATAAACCACCTCACTGATGTTCTGGTAGGTATCGTTGAAGACCAGGGACTTTTCTCCAAAGAGGCGATTCGCCGACACCAACTCTGAGGATTTGTTGACTTTCTTGTAGAGTCGGCAGTTCAGTTTGGCAAAGAAGAAGTGGATCTGATCAGATGTCTTTTCTGAAATGGTGTCAAACCGGAAAACCTGGAAAAACAGAGCAACGAGAAAAGAAATCAGAGACGTGGCCTGAATGGTGGAGGAAAATTGCTTGTGAGTGGACCACGATCCTCAGCTACCACTGCCAAGTGGCTGTCCCAAATGATTGGGTTAAGGTTACCTTTTTACACAGAAAAAGCTGCTAAATACAGAGAAAGATGGGACAGAATTTTTAAATAATATTTGGAGGTAGTCAGGGGCTGTCAGTGACCACACACTGATCCAGGGCAGTAGTTCCTAGTGGTTAGCATGCTCACTTCCTTCCTGTTCCCCTCTCTTTCCTGTTTGGACATGCAGCTTACCAGAGAAAAGCCTTGGTAGACAGAATCCACTGCCACCAGCCCAGGAGATCAGGCTAGCCAGAGGGGCTCCTTGGGCAGAACCCTCCTCCTAGAACAATACTGAACCTCAGTGGTCTCTATCAAAATCACTCTCACAGTAGCGCCTGCAGAGTGGGAAGACATGACAATCCACTGAATCCCAACTATCAGGCAGACTCAAGGTTAACTGTAAAAGGTTTATTAAAAGTCTAGTAAAAGAAATAGGAGATAACAAAATCAAATGAACAAGGAAAAATAAGAAGAATTGAACTGGGCAGAGAAAGGGTTGTTCCCAGCAATAATATCAATCGCCAGCGGATGGAACAACATCTTTACTGCAAAGTTCAACTTACTTGATAATGCAATCGCATGGTGTAAAGACAAACCCCAACAACATAAAAGCTAACAATTCCTGATTAAACAACTGTTCCCTATCTGGTTGTACCTGGATGATGGAACCACCAGCTCATCCCACTCACCTGCTCTGTGAGTAAGTTGGTGGGCTCTCCCTTGACCAGTCAGAGGAAGAAGTGAGAAAGTTTCCAGCTGGAACTGTTTTCCTTTCTCGTTTGAAATTATGTCATCTGTTACCTGATCTATACCTCCCCTCTTCTTGGGAGGGGGACTGGCAGGAACATGAGCCAATCTGCTGGCTCATGCTTTAATTCAAACATTCCTGGTTTTCAACAGAAAGAGCCATGCAAATGAAATTCAGCAAACTTCTATTGGTATCTATTGGTAGCAAGAGGCAGGGTGGCTAAAATACCCACCATTAGGACACACAGAGAACCAGGCAAAAACCCACAGAAAAGGGAATAGAATACACATAAAATATAGTGATTTTTATGACAGCTTTCCGGGGAGAAGCCTTGGTAGACAGAATCCACTGCCACCAGCCCAGGAGATCAGGATAGCCAGAGGTTACGTGTGAAGTGGGACCCATAGATGGAAGCTGAGATCCAAGTTTGCAAGAAAACTTGCTTAGTCCAGAAGTGACTTGCAAATAGATTTAAGAAGCTTAGAAAAATAACTGATTTTTATTCATGGCTGAGCAGGGTCCAGGGGTTTTTCAATCTCTTCCCAGTTGAGTACCACTTCCGGCACCACTCTCCTGCTGTGTACCACCAGATGTGACTGGTGATGACATCATTGTCAGTTACGTCCAGGTTTTCAGAGGCCAGAAAATGCAGGTAGGAGGCTCTGAGTGAGCGGGAGGACCCTTCTCAGCGTTCCCAAGAGGCTCAGCCAAAGGCAGGAACCTCTGGGGAGCGAAAACATGCTGCTGAAAGTGCCTCATCGGAGCAGTGTTCTGGTGGTTTGAGGACCACTAGCAGTTGGCCAAAGTACCACTGGTTGAGAACCCCTGGTATATGGAGACCTAGAATTGGGTCCCAATGTTGTTCAGACACTCCAGAAAAATCACTAAGAACCATAGTCATAAGGACAAGAATTTGCTTGCTTGGGGGCGTGGGAGAATTGAAAGCAGATAGATAGATATTTTCAGAAATAAACGAAACCAAACTCCACCTAGAATCACAGAAGATGTAAAGGCTCCGCCTAAAGCCAAGGTAGTGTAGTGGTTCTGGAGCAGGTTCAAATCCCTGCTCAGCCATGAAGCTTCCTGGATAGTGACCTTGGGCCAGTCACTATCTCTCAGCCTAACCTACCTCACAGGGTTGTTGCAAGGATAAGAGGAGGAACTACATACACCACCTTGAGCTCCTTGGAGGAAGGGTGATTTAAAAATGTGAAAAAGAAATAAAGTGGATAGAAGAATCCTCCAGCAAAGTTCACTCTTAAGCAAGAAGGAGCCCCACATTACCTCCATAAGTTGCTGGAGGGTATCGCCACAGGCCCCAAGTTTGGTCATGGCAAAGGCTGTGGAGATGCTGAGTGGCGACATGAAGATGTTCTCAAGGTCATTCTTGGAGTCAGCCAGGTGCTTGTAAAACTGGGCAGCGAAGCGGGAATTAGCCTTGGACAGCTCCCAGACACGGGGGTTGGTAAAGCTGGGGATCGTCTCCTGATCAGGCCCTGAGCTTGCATCCTCTTGTGGCTTCTTCTCAGGGTTACGATAGATGCAGATTGGGTTTAGCGGGATATCCCTTGGCTTGGCTATACATACATCCTCCACTAAATGGTGCTGGGAAGCTACGGCAGACCATGTGCAGATGAGAAACAACAACAAGAGCTGCATCTTCCTGCATGCCAAAGGAAAAAAGAACACTAATGTGATACGAAGAGAGCTATTATCTTTCTTAAACAAATAATGAATGTACAGTACCAAGCAGCCTACTCTTCAATGAAACAGCCAATGAAACAGCCAAACACAACGTACCGTTAATGGATACATAACATAACTGAAGCCCCTGCAGGGTTACTAGTTTTAGCCGGACGTCCCTATGAAAAGTGAGTGAAGGGCAGTGGACAAGAACACTGTCAGAGGTTCAGAGAGGCCTGGGCCACTTCCAGCTTTGGAGCCCCCCCCCCAGCCATAAAATAAAATAAATGAAAGTGTGAGTCACATTCTCGTCCAATAGGGATGGAAACAACAACTTAACAAGTGTTTAAATGCGAGGAGCAGGTCAAATGGCTCTCCAGGTTCCCCCTTCTGATTGGCCCTGGCAGTGGGTCTGTTAGTAAGGTCTGTTGCCAGAGATCTATTGCCACTTTTTTCACACTCTTTTGCCTCTGGGTTAGCAACTGAGGATCCAGGCAGCCTCCTCCAAGGTGCGGGCAGGTTTGGCCCAAACACCTCTAGATGTTCACACTCACCCAAGATTGAGTAAACAGAGGTTCCTCTATTTGGCCCTGAAGGAGTGAGAGCAAACAAATAAATAAGACCACCAGTCATCTGAAGGGGAAGGAGTATACTGGCCAAGGCTAGTATAGGTGGTTGCTGCCTCCACTCCCACATACAATTTTAACCTGGAAAGCAGTTGCTCTATTTTCATATGGTTCAGGATGTTTTGTTCTTAAAATGGCAAGTGCACCTGGTTGTGAGAGGCATTTTTGGGTGAGGTGTAATATGCAACACTAACCCACCCTACATTTAGAATCCACCTTGCAGCACACCAGGACCTTCAGTATGCAAGTCAATAGCAGTGGTGGGGATGTAGGTGCCCTGTTTAGGGCCAGGTCCATTTGCAACAGTCCATTCGTCTTTTGGTCCATCCATCTTCCTTTCATCCTTCCTCCCTCATGTAGCCATCATCTCTCTTCCTCAGACATGGTTCCCACGCTCCTCCCCCCCCTATTACCTCTCTTGTTTCTCCCCAATACAATCCACTATCAATTTCCTTTCTGCCAAACCCATGGCACCTGTTTCCCCCTTCCACTAAAACAGGTTCCTTCCGACTTCAACCCAATGTGGCTTATTCATGCATGGAGGGGTGAGTGGGAGCACGTTGTGGCTCTCCAAGATACGATCAGCGTTTCTTCTTCTACAAAATAGCGAGGCAAATTTGTGTAGTACTTTGCACTACACCAAAGGCAACGTCTGGCTAGACAAGTCTAGTTCTCACTGAAGATAGTACACCTGTGTCTGGGCTGTACTACTTCAGGCTGCAGCTGTGGGTTCAATGCGACTAAACAGACAAAAGAATTCCTTCATATATAGAAAGCTAGCATGTCAGAGAGAAGGCTAGGCCAGCAACATCCTCCATGATATGCCAATTTTCTATGGAGGGATTTTTATTTTTTGTATGGCAGAGCATTCAGTCATGTGAGCTCCCACATAAAGCCTGAAGTGGTTCAGCTCTGAAACAGCCTTACCGTCTCCTGGAGAAGTAGGCCAAACTAGTAAGCTCAACTCTGGAATCAAATATGCAATGCAAGTACCACTGTCATTGCATCTGGCTGGGGTCGGCCCATCCATCAGGCCAACTGATGCAGGCACCTAAGGCAGCAGATGGCTGGTGGTGCCCATCTCTGTCCACCCGCCCACTTGCCTCCACTGCTTCTCCTTCCACTTCCTGAATTGGAAAAGGATGACAGAGAGGAAGAGGAAATGTGGAGGGGAGTGCTGAGCTGTAACACTGAAGAGTGGGATAGCAGAGGCTGGTGCTCTGGGGTAGTGTTTGGCATGCCACCTCAAGCATCATGAGGTCTTGGGCAGCCCTACATCTGGCAACCATCACAAGTTGGTCATGTCAACCATCTCATTAATATTGCTGTGGGTTTTGCTATCAATGTGATATAAGAGGCCTTACAAAATGTGGTCTGTTTGATGAAAAATGATCCCTTCACACTACAGAGTTTCTGCAGTTTCTGGGGTATTGCAGTGACTGGGAAGCTGAGGTGCAAATCAAGAAGCTCCTGGATTGAAGCTCACTTCCATCATGAGGTTACTAGGTGGCTTCAGTCCCTCATCTGCACAATAGAGAAAATACTGACCTACCTTGCGGGGTTGTTATAAGGATTACAAGAAGATAATGTCTGTGATGCTTCTGCCCCACTTGTGATGGTGCTTTAGGCCAGTTGTTTGGTAAGACTCTGCTGGAACTTTGTATGCAGACCTGTGCATAGGCTGCAATTCTAAAGGAGTGTAGAAAAACAGCACTACATAATTTTCTGAGACATAAGGAGGGTAAGCAGTTGCTATGCCTCTGTCCCGTTTTCACCCCCTGGCCCCTTCACCCATCCTCTGCCCTCACTGCCTGTGGCCTACAGAACTACAACTTCTCCCTGATGCAGGAAGAGAGCAGTGGTGGAACAGGGCAAGAATTGAAATCAGTTGCATCCTCTCTGTGTCTAGAGTGGTGGTGGCCAACCCGTGGCACGCCATGTGCCATGTTTTATGCAGATAATCTTAAGCATGCCACTTAAATAAACAAACAATTTTTTCTAAGGTAATGAAAATATTTAAAGCACAGTGACAGCGCAAGAAGAATGAGGCACAGTGGGGTACAGAGACCTCCTCTAGTGCCACAGGCTTGGAAAGGTGCGCTGGGGTTGAGAGAGAGAGAGGGACTTCAGTGCTCAGCTCGGGCAGAAACGGCGGTGCATGCCACTAAGTGGCACCCGTGGCGTGGGTTGGCCACCTATGGTCTCTAGAGTGTTTAAAAGTATGAGGATTGCCTCTCAGCAAGGGCCTGGAAAGCTAACCCAAACTCAAGTAGTTCTAAACCAGGAATTCTCAACTGGTGGTACGCGTACCACCGGTGGTACTTGGGCAACTGCCAGTTGGTATGTGGCAGGCTGGTCCTTATCTGCTTTTCTGATCAGAAGTTGAAGCCCCCCACAGCCTCCCACCATTACCTCTATTTTGTTTCTAGCTTGTGTCTTGCTTTAACTAGCACAGAAACAGATAAGCTGACTAAATGGTAGAGAGACTTGGCTGAATTAATAGGAAGCAGTTCAAGTTCCTGCTTCCTGTTCATTCGGCTGAGCCTCTCTACCATTCAGTCGGCTTGTCTGCTTCAGTGCTAGTTAATGCACAGAAGTAGACCTTTTGCTAAGCCACAGTGAGGACAGTAAAAGTGCCAAGGGCTACACTTCATGTGCGCTCCAGCACCTTTATCAAAAAGGGTCTGAGTTTCTCTCTTCCAACTGTTTTCTTTACTCCCTGAAATCTGGCTCCTGCCCTCTATGCTCCACTGAAACTACCCTTGCTAAGACCACAGAATCTTCTCACTACCAAATTCAAAGTTCTCTGCTCCGACTTCATCCTCCTTGATCCCTCAACTGTCTTTAATACAGCTGACCACCCTCTCCTGTCAGACTGCCTCCAGGATCCAGGAACTCTCTTAGCTCCCCTAGTTCTCCTCCTGACTGTCAGATTGTGTGAACTGGACAATGTTTCCACTGGGGGAAGCTCTGCCTTCTTCCCCTGTTCTGTTGGGGGACCCTCAAGATTCTGCTCTGGGGGTCCCCTCGCTTCTTTCTTTCCTGTCCTCATTAAGTCCCTTGGCTATCATCAGTAACACCTATGAGAGTGTTTTGCTCTCCATTGTCTGATAAACCTGGACAACACCTGAGTTCCTCAGCAATGGGTTCTAGGGGGAGAAGCCAGAAATACAACCACCAGCAACTGTGGTATTTGATGCAAGCAACAAAAATAGCCTAAGAGGAATTTGATTCTCAACCAAGATGATCAAAGAAAACATTCTCTCCAGCAGGAACAATGACTTTTTGATAAGCCATGAGCGATAGCCCTTGAGCCTCTCCAAAGCCAAGTCCCCTCTCTTTCCTCCTCTTTCAATCACACAATTGTTTCAAGAAGTAAAGCAAAGCCCTTTTAACTTGGCTGCAACCTACGGAGCTGTTGTCAAAGCTCTCCGAACTCTTTCCACAAAAAACCTTTGCCTCTTGGGCAAACAAATACTGTACTCATCTCCATAACGCATGCACATTCCCCTCCTTTGCTTCTGTCTACTACCTCCATGACCTCATGGAAGGGGCATTTCCTCTACGTTAGATCTTTCTTTCAGCTCATTCTTCTCCATAGAAAGCTAGCTTTGTCAAGTTCAGCACACAGCCCTACGTTTCCTCTGTAGAGTTTGCTCCCTTCTTTGTCTTCCTCTCCTTCTCACATGGCCACAACACTGTCTCTCTCCATATACATATTGGGCAGTTATAATCCCCTCTCCCTTTCTTGTTTAACACAAAGCCCCCCTTCCCCCCTCTCACAGTAACAGAACAGCAGTTACTGTATTTCCATTCAGCCTTTTCCTAGTCAACTGCAATCATAGAGTTCTATTGCTTTGCTTGTTTCTATTACTTATTGTCACTGTTTGAGTTAATTTTCCCCACCTCTAAATATTGTAATTAATTACTCAGTAAAACCTGTGTTATTTACTCTTGAATCCTGTTTCTTCTTTCAACTCCCATAAATCACCATCACACAGCATCAGTGCACGAGTCAATGGCCAAGAACCTTCACACGCATTAGGAGAAGTGTGTACGTTAGTACACATGTCCTAGAGCAGGGCTTCTCAAAGTGTGGGTAGTGGCCTGAGGCGGAGGTGGGTTGCGAGTTGGGCCCACCCCCCGTACTTTCCTCCAAATTGGAGCCAAACAGAAGCAACTGGAACCCACTTCAGGGGCCCGCCCCACCTCCTGGTGCTGCTCCGTCATTATTCTGGCCCAGGGAAGGCCTCCGGAAGCCTCCACAGGCCTTGGAAGGTCTCTGGGACTGACCCAGAGAGGTAACTTCCAGTTTCACCGATGCAACTGTTGCATCAGGAGGCATTTCTGAGGCCCACAGAGGCTGTCCTGGGGCTGGAGCGACGAGGGAACAATGCCAGGAGGTAGGTCATGATCCACCCCTGGAGGCCAGATGTGAGCCGTGGTCCCAGCAGTTTTAAGAACCCCTGTTCTAGAGCATGTGTACCGACATGCACTGTGGCCATTGCCTCTTCTCCAACACTGTCTATCAATCTGGATGACCTGTGACAGCCGCAACCTTTGCACCAGATAGGCAAGTCACCATGCAGTCTAAACACCCATCACAAACCTATTTCTCCTTGTTCCTAATGATTGATTCACCCACTACTAGGAGTCTTGCACCCCCACCGTCAGCATGCATTAATATGGATTCACAACCCAAGACACAAGTTCCTTCTAAAGATTATTATTATTATTATTAATTTGTATTTATATACTGCCTTTCTTGGTCATTGGATTTCTCCTCTGACTTTAATCCAAGGCAGTTTACACAGGCAGGCTCTCTCAACCCTCCCAAAGGTTTTTTTTTTTTTTTTACAATCATATATAAATGTTCAATCTTTCATGAACAACTGCATTCCAGATGGTACCCTTTGCAGTCTGGCTTTTCCCTGGCTGTCACCTCCCCCACTCGGTCGATGCAGCTGGCAGCTCTTTATCTCTCCTTACTGAGGCTTTTTGTCAGCGGTGTTTCTCGAACTGGCCATTCACCCAACTTCAGGCTTATGAGACGGCAACTCTACCAACTGAACCAGACCTCCTGCCCTCAAAAGACTCTCCTTTCCTAAGACTCTCTCTTCCCGTGACAGCGGTGGAACTGTCCACCTGCGAGAGGGATGCCTCTGCCAAATCCCCCAAGGTCTCATCCACATACCTCTCTGACTCTCTCAGCTTCAACCAAGAACTTGTTCCCTGAAAGCCAGCACTTCATTGCACTGAGGACACACCCATGACTTATGCCGAGCAGGGAGGTAGTCATACATACGGCACTCTGTACAATACCCTGGAAAGCACCCACATCCCTGCTGGCTTCTTCCTTTCATAAATAGTTAGTTTGCTTTTCTGTGGGTGGGGGCTTGCTTAGGAATTTATTTCAGTACAGTATTTTATTTTAGGAAGCTTGGTTTTGGGGGTGAAGAAGGGAATGCTAGTACCCTGACCTCCTTTGCCCTGCTGCTCAAATTGCACATATGCCAAACTCACCTGTTTGCTTCCTGCTTACCTTAATGCTTCATCAGGATGTTTTGTCACTGGGGTTCCCCTCCTGCTCATTCAACCTTCTGCTGATCAAAAATCTCCAACCCCTTAAATGAACCCGTCCATTCTCCCATGCATATGGCATTACAAGAGTCCCTCTCTCAACATGTACACTGCACCATCTCTCTCAAAGCCTTCTCAAAAGCCACCCTCCCTCCATGTTCCCATTAGCTGATCTCCTTAACTGTTGTTCCCAATTGTAACTAAGCTTTAACTACAGGTAACTGTATTTGCCAATTTTCACCCTCTTCCTCTCCTCACTCAACTTTAGATTGTAAGCTTCCAGGGAGTAAAGGCCTGTCTATTGTTGCCTCTGTAACTCCATAAGGTACTGCACAGTCTACCCGGATGGTGCTTTTCAATCCATTAGTTTTGTCAGGTCAGTTCACTATCAAGGCAGCTACAGGGGCACAATTCAAATAGGTGTCTGCCATGCCAGAAGCAGCATGCAGTTGTCAAGTCTTGTCCTGCTTCTATTAAAGAACATCTATTAAAGAACATCTATGAAAATGTTTCCCAGAAACCTTTGAGACATCAAGTTGGCCCACCAACCTCAGAGTGGCAAAACAAAAAACAAACAAACAAACAAACCAGCCTGACAACTTGAGGTTAGAGATGTCTCCTCCCATCATTACAGCAGTGATGGTAGAAACGATGCTTGCTAAGGGTGCTTGTTTTTTTCATAGCAAATAGGAGGAAGTGATGTTTCTAGAATTCATGCCTCTAGCATGCTCTAGTGCGGCTCATTTTAAAAATGACAAAATGGCGTCTTATTTTAGTTCAGGGTGCTTTATGGCATTAAATCTGAAGATGAGGAAGCGTTGCTGCAAGTCACCTTAGCTGTTTTAAATGAATCCTGTAGACATAAACCTCCGTTGAAAAGATCACTCTTATTTCCTTGTCCTACATCTCCCAAGCTCCTTAGCAGCCAAAAAGCCTTCCTATTGGTGCATGAGGCCACCATCTTTTCTAGCTTCGAGCTCTCCGCTCAAATTGCTAGCGTGGTGAGCATGCTAGAATGTGAAGAATGCGACCTAAGTGTGCTGGAAGGATAAAAATAAAACAGCCCTCCAGCACTGGAAGGTGAAAAACAAACGCTGCCTAAATACCCACCCTGCTACATGGCTATTAAATGTATAGAAATTGACAGGAATTGTTTTGACACTTAAAAATGGCAAACACAGCTATCCACATTTTGCATTAAGAGGTGCAGTGATTTATGGCAATTCTGTGCCAACTGTATGCAAATCTGCTTATTTTGTCTAAAATTGAACTCTTCACATTTGTGCAGAATGTGGTGCAGGGAGCTGCAGGTAGTCCTTGGTGTGCCTATAAGATAGGCTGATTCACAAGCATGTTTGTTTCAGTCTTGCTTCATTCCTTTAAGTGTACACCCCAAAATGTATATACTGTATGTGAAGAGGCCCATAGATGAGGGATCATAGGATTGCATGTGACAAGGAGAATATTTTTTGAAGATTTAATCTGAAGAGGCAGGGTATAAATACATAGAGTTAAATAAATAACGAAGTGATAGAGGGGGGCAAGCAGTCAATTCTTCTGACACCCACACAGCTTATCACTCTTTGTATGCATGTTTTCAAATTCGACATTCGTAAGCATGGACTAGAAAGATATAATTTAGAAAAATCCACCTGAGGGTTTTCAGGAATACTAACTATACAGAAGATAGCAGAGACTGTACAACATTCTACATATGCAGACTTGTTCATCATGACCAAGGAGCAAGCCCTTTGTTCTGTGAGGGCACCTTTTTGGAGGACACAAAGATGGCACTGAAAGCGGCGGCAACTCAAATACATTGGTGCTAGTGGCAAAACGTTTAACTCTAAAGTTTAAATACCTCTTTCTCTGTGTTCTAACAACAACATTATAATGGATATTTTAATAATCCCCCCAAATCAAATGAGGTAGAGTGCCTCAGCCTGCTGAGGGCTGATAGGCTATTTCTGCCTGATAAAAAAATGATAGGGCTATTTCTGCCTAGAAGGAACATTGAGAAAATGAGATCTCTTACCTCTTTGTCCTGTGTCTTTCCGTCCTGTAAGATATGATGAACAAGAGACTGGTTTGCTTGCTTTACAGAAAGATCATCCCAATCAGAAAGAGTTGCCCTCGTCTTCTGCTCTGAGCCAGAGCCAAAACAAGGAAGGGAAGAGGGGGTGGGAAGGCCATGAAGGTCCAAGGCTGATGGCCAGTTAAGGCAGGTTAAACAAAGAGCAGGGAAAAGCAATGTTTGATCTGAGAACAGTTTTAATGTTCAACTCAGTGAGGGAATGTTTGAACACACCTACACACGTACAAAACTGCAGAGATGTCCAATGATGTGAGCCAAGGGGGTGGGGGAGTGGGAGGAGAGAGTGTCAGCTGTAAGCCACCTTCTTTCCAACCAACCATCTTTTCATAGCTAATGGACAGGGCTTCTTAAAAGTTAGGTAAAGGCAGGATCATTTTAAGACTCTAGTCTTGACAGTCTAGAAGGCTGAAAGCGGGAGTAAAAACCATAGTTGCAGGTTGGAGATTTTCTGATTCAAAACAAAACTTAAGAAGTGCTAGAACTCAGCCATTCATCAGAATTTTCTTAAATCTGGTCAGCTTCCTCTCTCACAAGGTAAATTCTCCATTCCAAGTTTTCTTTGTGGGCAAATCGTCTTGATTTTATGAACATAATTTTCAGTTTTTAAATTTCAGAATGCTGAGAAATCCACTCATTGTAACCATACAGACGCTTATGTGGTTGTATCATCCAATATTTGTATATTCACCCAGTCTAAAATATATCTGTTTGGATCAAGGTGCTAGAGTGTGAAGTCGTGGCCTAGCTCCCAGCATTCTGGATGATTCTGATTATCTGGATCCCTTTCAGTTTCAGGCCTGATTTTGGAATTGACATGTAATTTAGATTAGGATCGCACCACGGGCGAGAACATTTGTTCACGAAAGAAGTTGAGGGCAGGTTTTGAACCAAAAAGCACGGAATTTGCTATGACTCATGGATAAGTCAATAATGATCTTTAACTGGAGTGATGGTTAGTACAGAGAAGCGTGGCAACTAAGCGCCAGGTTAATGGGCACCACCTCTTTCGCTGCCTTGCATCAGGAGTTGCAGTGGCACAGCTGGCCCCCTCAGCAGCCACGCCAGCCAGGGAGCACCCCAGCAGGCCTTGCATTGCACTGACCGGCACTTGGCTTGCCCCACTTGACCAATCCCAGCTTGGAGGCAGGCAGGGCCAACGCAAAGAGTGTTTAAGACTAAAATTTCTCAACTTCCAAACAAGAATTATCTACAGTAATGCGTAAGCTTCATTCATGCCAAAGAATATATGCTCCAATTCTAAATTGAGCAGAGATGCTGCTTTTCACTTGTTTCTAGTGACAAACGTTTTATTCTGGGGTAACTTAATAGTTGGCGCTGGCATTACAGAAGTTGGTTAACCATTCCTGCAAACAATTCCTTTAATTTTTTTGAACAAAAAAACTGCAAGATGCTCAAGCTCCAGGAAAGCTCTCAAGGGGATGTGCACGAACCGGTGCTCAAAGTGTGTCATCTTTTGGCCTCCCTTGGGCATCACAAAGTTCTCCTAAAAGTGTGTCAATATGCATCTCATCTTGGTTGATATAATTTATCACTCTGATATTTGTTCATGAAAGCTTATTCACACACATTAGGGGACAACGATGTTCAACTTTGAAGTCAAATAGTTTCTGTTTTGAGAGGCACAGATGTGAGGAAGACCCATTGGAGGATATACGTATATACGCGAGAGAAAGAAGGTAAAGGGTGGAGGGCAGGAATAATTAAACACACAATACTCTCCCAGCAAACAACGTCCAATAAGAACAGCTTGTCAATTATGTGAGCTTCAAGCAAATTCACAAAGTAACTCACTGCCCGACTCAACATCCGGGAGTTTTCTTTATTATATCATCATCAGCATCCTAGACTATTTTTTTAATTTTTTTTTATTTTTGTTAAATATACCTCTGCAGGGCACAATCACATACAATCAATACGATTGGTAAATTACATGAGCTCTATCCCAAGCATATATGCACCAAAATGTCAAAAAAGTTATTAAAAAAATGAACTCCACCCAAAAAGGTGATAATGACTTAAGAATGTCTCGGGGAGACTGGTACAATCCTAAAAAGACCAAAGGAAACTTGGCTTAAACCCCTCCTTCCCCACATACACAACCATAAAGAATGCACACACGTATAGAGAAATCCCACAACTGGAAATGACCAGGGGACTTTTGCAAAGAGAGAGCGCGGCAGGATTGATGAACAAAAATAAAGATGCAAAATTTAAATCATTAACTGCCAGCCCTTGAAAACTTACAAAGATGCCACCATGCTGCTTGATAAGGTCGCCTTCAAGGAAAGAGGTCCGTAGTTAGCAAAGAGGCTGCTTACATAGCAAGCAGAGACTGCAAGGCAATTGTAAACTCACAATAGGTAGCAGAGTATCACTTTATGGGCTTCTGCCTCTACAGAGCCTGAAACTGAGTGCTTGTAAAGACAGTGGGCAACAGTCAGGTTGCATTACCAGGGGGCTGCCTGTCTTGCTCCCCACCCCGGCCATTCCATGTAATTTGAAGTTTAGAAGGAACTCCCTATGCAGATCCAGTTGTAGGATTCTGATCCAGTTACATAATCTGGTTTTGGATGCCAAAGACTTGTGAGTATTGTCTGCCACAACAAACTAACATTAACAACAAAAGGGCACGGAGGTGATCTTCTTATGCACATCCCATGCATTTCAATGGGGCCTATGCAGGATATATTCCCACTTAACATTGTGCCCAAAGTCACTTTAACATACACAGAAGCAAACAAATTTTGTTTATAGCAAACACTAAATACTCCACAGGATATTGTTTTTCATAAAAGATATGTATACATGTAACATCAGCATATCTAACACTTTTAGTTTTCAGAGAGACTGCATTAAAGAATTACATTTTTCTTTTTTTTGGGGGGGGGGAATGGAATGCAAAGTCCAATATTTTCATCCCCCAAATTTGACATTTTTGGATGTAAAAAAACAAACCAAAACCACATGGGTGGCTAACTGTTAGATATCAGAACAGAAGCTACCCTGTCACGAAATAGTAACTGGCTACAACTGAACTCAAGATATCATAATGAAAGATGAGTGTTTATTGCCTCTCAAAACCAGACCCATATTGTGGCAGTTCAAAATACAAATTTTAGCCATATTTCATTAAAAAATTGAGAGGCCACTGTAATATCCAAACCATGTATATTAGAAATCATAGGAACCCTTTCGCAGCCATTAAGGGAAGAGGAGGCAATTTTCCTCTCAGGAAAATTTGGGATGTCACTGATATCATGACCTTGCTGAACTACACTTTTGTTAAGTACTAAAGGTTCTATGTGCAGAGTCTGTGAAACAAGGATGCATCTGAGTTGGGTTTTTTGTTAATAATAATAATGATGGTAAGTACTGGATAACTGGTGGGGTGTGTGACTTATTCCTAGGACTGAGTAGCTGCTGCATATTAATCAAACGAAGTTTCTGAGCAGCTCAAGATAAGCCCACAAACTAGGACGATGGTGAATATGAAAGGATCCTTTTTGTAATGATCAAGGGGTTCCCGCTGAATGGCAAAAAGAGTTTATTTTGCACCCTCCAAAAACTTCAGTCAGTTCTCTTTTCATGTCTTACAGGAAGCAATTACATCAGAAACCACTTGGTGATATAGGAACATATATATATTCTCTTTCAATTTTAATCAATTGAGGCAGTAGTCTTTTATAGTGTGTAGAGTTAAAAAGTAGAACTGTGTGTAGTTTAACACAGAACTGCAGACTTTTAAAAGCTTTCTTTTTTTTGTATTTGCCACTTTAGTGGGGGGAGGCAGAATACAAGTACTGTAATTCTGTATCAGCATCTTTTTGATGTGATGTTTTGACGCTATTTTTAAAGCCAACCAGCGAGGAGCTTGGATGAGCAATATAAAGCCAAACAACTGACAATAGCCATCTAATGCAACAGACTGTCTTTAAAAATTCTCATTCATGGTAATTAGTAATTTCAGCTTTGTTTTTGCAAGACACTTGATGTAGATAAATACAAGGACGTGATCTGGATAGGGTTGTCTGATTGCAATCTGGGGGTTCTGCTTGCCCTTTTGAAACTTTCAAGTTTCCCACCCAGTTCCTTGATTCTTATATTTGTCTACCATTCACCCCTGGCTTGATCATAAGGTAAAACTGCTTGCTAGAACAGGCAAGGTGTGGGGTGGAGAAGATGATCAGGATGGGAGGAATAGCAGCTGCACACTCTCTTGCTGCTTCCAGATCTTTAAAAACAAACAGGCAGAATTTCAAGATTGCAGTTTGGTCACCCTAGTTCTGGAAAATAAAGGCACCTTGATAGAAAGATATACAAACTTGTAGACCGTAGTGCAAGCTTCACTATGAAGACACTGCTGAAATTAGGGAGAATAAATGGAGAGTGACTGGCCTAGGGCTACTTTAAAGAGGTCCATGTTCATAGAAATATAAAATGGAGTGCTTTTTGATCACCTATTATTGCCATTATGATGGTTTCAGTTTTATTTACAAACCACTGGCCAATGAGTGAGGCTTCTGCATAGGTTCGAACAGAGAGAAAATTGGGCTTAGTGTCATATTTGCAGGTTACAACCCAACATGCATTCCGCAGCCAGGTAACACAGTTCAGTAGGTGGTATGTACAAGTGTGTTTACATACATTTACATTTGCTTCGGCAATCTCATTACATCTAGTGCTACTTCTATTCAAAGTGTCCTTTTCTAGCCTTTTTAAAGCTTTTTACATTTACTTTTACTAGTTTAATAGAACATTCCAATCAGAAATAATCAAAGTAAACAATAACTTTAAACACAACTATTTTGATAAGCCCTTTCTCTGCTGATCTGAAATGTACTGGAAGCATGTTCAAGCATCTGTCTTTCTTTAAAAATGTAAATGGCTGCAACCACCACGATGCTTGAATACACCACTTCTGAAACATGCTATTAATTCACCATCACTGAATACCTATATATTTTTGTAAGGCTTGACAGTCATGAGCTTTTGCACATTTCTACCAGAACTGAAAACATTAAATGTTACTAAAAAACTGAATCCAAACTGGCTAAGTCCAGTGAAATGAAAAACAAAAAAACCCAAACAAACCAAGAGTAAAGCACAAGTCTTTGGCTCTCCTTGAATGAAAAAGGGTAACTTCTACATTTATACAGACCCCTTCGTTTGCCTACCAGTAGGGGCAATACCACATTTGTGCATCACTGAGTAATAACACCATTAGAAAAGGCAACTTCACAGAAGTTATTGGCTAAGCGAATTCATTTGAATGCTCTGTTTTGAGGCAGCAAGCTGTCAACTGGTGCATGATCAGGGAGGGCAAGAGGCATGTCTAGGGAGAGGTGACAATGTGAGAAACAGAAGAAGCTAGAACAGCGAAGTCAAAAAAGGTCAAGAATGCTACTGCACATCCTCATTAGACAAGAGCATTACAGCTAATGTAAAATAATAAGAACAAGTCACTTAAATTATTCAAGCACAATGGGAATTACATTTCTATACAAACTGAGTCAGTTATTTTGTAATGTTACCCTAAAATCTGGGCCCTCAATTGAATGTACGTGCAATCCTTCATAATACTTGCCTGGGATTAAATTTTGTTCTTAAGCAGGAAGTGTTTGAGTACACGTTAGTAGGGCCTAAGGATTGTTTTAGTACCTAAATAACAGGGGTAACCCAGCTCAGAGAGCTCTAGCAATGTTTAAGGTGAATGGGGATTAAAAAAAAGAGAGAATCTATTATCACTTCATGTTATCAACATCGTGGCAATCTACAGCTTACTAGTTATAGTTATAAAAGCTTTATCTCAAACTTCTCAGAGAAAAAAAAGTGCCTGTCACACAAACACAGCAATAAATGAAGGGTGGAGAATGTTGTAAGGCTTCATTGAAGAACATGACACAGACATGCATATGCACATGACTGTTGCCCTCTTTCCTAATTCTTCGAAGGCAAAGATTTTCGGACATCCAGAGTCCAAAGGGACAGGACCTGAAGCTGACCTCAAGGCAAACAGAGTCCAGATCCCATGGATGGCTTTAAAAGACAGAGATACTACTGTCATTCTAGAACAACCTGGAATAAAGCAGAGAACTACAGCATTACCAATTCCTCTACTTGGAAAGCTAGTAAATTTCACCTACACAATCTCTGAAAAGCCTTTCCCATGTTCCCTGTGCGCTCAATCTTTCTTTGATTAAACTTCACAAAAGACCGAGGGAAAGGGGAGACAGACTAAGCCAAGATCAATGTGGTTTGCAGAGATTAAACGAGACTATTTGCTTGTGCAAACAGGACATTAACCTGGGAAGGCTTATCGTAACAAGGACATCATGCACAAAGTACAGCACCAGGAAAGGTAGTGGGACAAATATTAAGCGATCTTTTTTACATGCTCTGAGAGTTGAGATGATTTGAGAAATTTCTACTATTTCTCTCCTTTGTCAGAAGACTTCCAGCATAGAAAATTAATCTGCTTGGCACTTCTCATAGAAAGTCAATTTTGCTGTTTCTCCAAATCTAACCCTCTAATTGGAAGCAAACATCTTTAAAAAAAGAACTACATAATTTCTACAATAGGTTACAACTAAACTGTTTTTTCTTTCAGGCAAAGGTGAGATTTATATTCTTGACTTGCCCCTTTAAAATCAGGAATAATGCATCTAGTTCATTGAAAAAAGTTTCTATGTTGGGAGAAATGACAAGGTCAGAGTATTTACAAGCAATGCTGTGCTCTGTTTTCCTCACCAGGAAATGTGGGAAGGTGTGAAGCTCTTTCAAGTGTGTAATTCTCATGAAGAGAAGAACAAGTGTTTCTACCCAGACCTCAGTGGAAGAGAGAAAAAGGCAGTGTGAAGAAAGGGGTTAAAGAGGAACGTGCTCTAGCAAATCAAGAAAGGCTGATTACTTCTTCCTTCAACATTTCTTGTGTTAAAAAAATCAAGTAAGGTGATAGAGTGGTGTGTGAATTCAAGAGAAGTAGAAGAGATCAGAGCTTAAATGCTTTTTGATATTATATATATATATTTGTTCAGTGCCTCTACCTCCCAGATGTTTGATAACAGCTGCACTCATGTGAAAAAACTCTTAAAACATACCCAATATATATACAGATATAACTACATATATATGTGTATATATACATACATATATATAAATTTTTATTTAAATAAAAAAATGAAAGCTCGAATCCCAAGCCAATACGTATATCAAATTTTTGGCCAGCCAGGTCTGTAGGGCATAATCAAATTCAATGTGAAATAGTATATTAATGCGGTGCCTTGACTGGGCAAATTAAATAATCACTACTCAAAAAGAGTCTTCTGCTTGGACTCTCCTACTGGTAGGCAACAGAGAAACTGTATCCCCCTATTTTGTTTTATTTAATAGCAAGACAGATGCAAAGCTTCGCTGAAGGTTGTTAGGACCTCAACAAGGGGTTCAGGGAAGAAAAAATAAGATTAACAAACTTCTGCTTTTACCTAACCAAAGCAATGCTGCAATTTATTACATAGCCAGTGCTTTCTGAGATTTAGTAGTCTAACTTAAGAGAGAGAAGCAGGCCTAAGAGATGTCAGGAAACGTCAGGAAACCTTCACAAAGATTTCCACTCAGAGCATCTCAGTCAGTCAATGTAAATACTAGAGAGAGAGGAGGAAGGAAGTCAAAACATGCATAAAATGAATAATAATTCTGTCTATTTTAACGACAGTCTTAAATGAAATGGCATTTGGCCCTGACACCACCACCCCTCCCCCCAGGAAGGATTATTTTATGTAGTTTCTGAAGGGTTTTGCTTTTGTGAAAGAATTGTTGAAAGTAAAACTGAGAAGTTTTTTCCTCCCTTCGGGAGCCAATCTTTTCCTCACACAAAAGGAAGCCTCCAACTCCCCAAAGGATTTAATAAGGCATTGACAAGTACTGTAACACTACGCTCATTCTTCTTGCCTATCCACTTCCCCAATAAAAGCCAATGACATGTAAACACAGCTTTGGATGCAACGAAGGTGCAGAGGGAACAAGAAGTAAAGGTGCCTCTGCTTCCTACCCCACACTTCTCCATTACTTCTTAGGCCAATGTAGCAGCTCTCCATGCTTTTTTAGGGTACTCTCCATGCTTTTTTTTTAGTGCATTTCCCCACTGGAGGTGCAGCAGACGGCGCAGAAGTTCTGCTTTGGACATGATAAAAGAGCAGGGAGATATGCACTTTACTTCACCACCATCCTCAGCCCTCAAGGTTTATTTTCAAATACTTTCAAAGATCCAGTTTTGTTCAGCCTGTATACTTGTTCCAGATAGAAGACTGCTCTTGCTGTTACAAGGAACAAGTCTACTGCCTATCATGACAGCCAAGATCAAATCAATATTAGCCAACTTATATTGACTGAAGGGCCAGACATATTCACTCTTTAAAAAAAATGGAAAAACTATTTTCACTCCGTCAGGTCTTTCTGGGTCCTATGGAGTTATTGCTGAGGTGATAAAAATATTTCACAATCTCTAATTTAAAAGCTATTGTGTTTAGGAAATGTTGATGGGCAATAGCAAGGAACTTCAATCTATAAGAAGAGCTAACTCAGATAAATTCTGTTGCACATCTTCCAACCAAGCAATTTAGAGCTTCCTCCTCCATCTCGTGTTCCCCATTTTCCTTTCAAACTCACACAACACAGTGGTGAGTGAGCTTGTTTTGAAGGAAGGAGCAAAGAGGCCCAGAAGAAAGTATACACTGGGTATGTAATAATACCAAAATAAAAGAGAAAACCTACCTCATTAAGATCATACAATTAATCAGTGTGTGTGTGTGTGTGTGTGTGTGTGTGTGTGTGTGTATATATATATATATAATATCTGTTTCTTTTAAAGCCCTGGCATTCAAGGCATCCAAAGTTATTAAAATAAAGTTCATTCACAGAACAAAAACAAATTTAATCTGAGTTTCTTGCAGATACTGCTAATTTTCATTTTTTTAATTAAAAAATGTGTTAATGTGAACTATGTGCAGGGTTTGTTCCTAGTAGTGGTGTTGTGCACATTGTCTCAGGACCTGCTGTTGTTGCAGTTCTCGCTCACACCCCTCCAACAAAAGTGGAGGGACGCTTTTGTTCCTTTAGGGAGCAGAGACGGGTGTTGCTCCGGTCCTCTGGGCATCCTGGTCACCTCCTCCCCCTTCGATGTCCTCTGATAAGCTCAGAGCTGCAGCTTTGTTTGAGAGGAGGCCAATATTTTCTTGGGTTTGGGCTGATCCATTTGGAACATCATTGCTGGAGAATGGATGCCAAAAAGGACAGTTAAGGTCAAAAGAAGGATTGGGGGGGGGGGGGGGAGAGAAAGAAAAATTGAATCAAGTTAACAAGACTGAAAAGACACACCAAATAAGCTTGGCAACAGTGCTCCAGATGGCTTCAAACAATGACAATCTACAGATGGTTGCACATGAAAGACAACCAGAGCGGCGCCTGGCATAGTGAATGTCCGAAATATACGTTGGGTGAAGAAAGTCATTCACATGTGTTGGATGAGTTTCCTTTCAAGTTTACCACCTTCCAAGATACTTGTTTTCCAAAGGATGCATGTTGAAATCACTTCTACCATGCTTAGAACATATGGCTGTCTTCATTGATTACTGTATAAAGTCAGTACAGTCGGACCTCTCTATCCACGGGAGATGTTCCGGACCCCCCCCCCCCCCGCCAATAGCGAGGATCTTTGGATAATTGGATTTCCCCCTTAAAATCACTGTAAAATGCAGAAAAAAGGTTAAACATGTGGTGAGGTTTTTTTTTTTACCTTTTAGAAGCAAACTGCTGCGTGATCTTGCTTATAACAGCCTGAAATGGCGCTCCGGAAGCCTCTTCCGGGTCGCGCAACTCCCCCTCCCAAAATAGTACCAGAAAGCATTGCAATGCATTCTGGGGCAACCTTGGGAGGGGGGAGTCACGCGACCAAGAAGAGGCTTCCGGAGTGCCATTTCAGACTGTTATAAGCAAGATCACGCAGCAATTCGCTTCTAAAAGGTAAAACCCACAGTTAAAAAAAAAAAGTTAAAACTGTGGGTTTTACCTTTTAGAAGCGAACTGCTGCGTGATCTTGCTTATAACAGCCTGAAATGGCGCTCCGGTAGCCTCTTCCGGGTTGCGTGACTCCCCCCCCCTCCCAAGGTTTCCCCAGAATGCATTGCAATGCTTTCTGGAACTATTTTGAGAAGGGGAGTTGCGTGACCCGGAAGAGGCTTCCGGAGCACCATTTCAGGCTGTTATAAGCAAGATCACGCAGCAGTTCGCTTCTAAAAGGTAAAACCCACAGTTTTAACTTTTTAAAAAAAACTTTTTACAGCGATTTTAAGGTGGACCTCGGGGGTCCGGGATCTGTGGTGAGTCAAATCAGCAGATCCTGAACTCGCGGACAGAAAGGGTCCATTGTAAATCACTATAACAGACATGAAACAACATGGCTGAGGCAGGGCAAGATATTCTACCATGGCTGAAGTTAATTTGAGAATTTCCAACTTCAAGAAGGGAGGGAAGGCTCCAAAAATACAAACTGGCCTTTCTTGGCCTTTTGGAGACCTTCATGCATTCCCTGGCCATCATGAAAATTCCACCATGTAATATCCTAAGCTAGCGGTTAACAACCTGTGGAACGCGTACCCCTAGGGGTCCACGGACTGCAGGTTGGGGGTACGCGAGAAGCTCCCCGTTATCAGCTGCTGCGATCAGCAGCTGATAACAGGCAGCGGAAAAATGGATTCCCCCCCCGGAAAACTGCTTTTTTTCCGGCCTGCGGTGCGGCCAAGCGGGTTCTCCGGCTCGCACCGCAAACCGGAGGGAAAGGCTACAGCCCTGCCGAATTGGCAGGGCTGTAGCCTCTCTCTCCGGCTTGTGGCGCGAGCCAGAGGACCCGCTCGGCCACGCCACAGGCCGGAAAAATGTTTCAATTGTCCCCCGTAGCTCTCCCTGCCTTTCTTCAGTCGCCGCCATGTTGGATCTCCCGAAATCTCGTGAGATCCAAGATCGCGGCTCCCAAATCTCACACCGCGATTTTGTATCTCGTAAGATTTTGGGAGATCCAACATGGCGGCAGCTGTGAAGAATGGTAGGGAGAGCTACGGGGGATAATTTAAACCTTTTTTTGGCCTGCGGCACGGCCGAGCGGGTTCTCTGGCTCATGCTGCAAGCCGGAGGGAAAGGCTACAGCCCTGCCAAATCAGCAGGGTTGTAGCCTTCCCCTCCGGCTTGCAGCACGATCCAGAGAACCCACTTGGCCGCACCAAAGGCTGAAAAACCACTTTGGGGGTACACTTTTGGGGGGTGCACGGCACTTGGGGGGCCAGGGGTACGCCAACCTTTGGGGGCCCACCTAAGGGGTACGCAGACCCCCAAAGGTTGAGGAACCCTGTCCTAAACCCCAGTCAAGTTTAAATTTTCATGCCTTTAGTTCTTCTGTTTTAAATCCAGGAATGGTCCTGAGTTCATTCTAATGGCACACGTTAAAAAATATTTGCCACTGCTGCACATAGGTCTTCAGGGAGGACAATTTTGTGTTCTTTCGCCAATACATGGAAGGTGCTGGTGCCCAGATTACTTCTGCAAAATATGAGGTCAATTCCCTCAATAATTCAGTTTCAGAGCTGGCCCAAAGACCTTTGTGTTGCAGTTAAGTTTTGCTGCAGACCTTTTTGTTAAGGGCCTTCCGCTCTTAATTTTGGTTCTTTGATGTAATTTATTTGCTGTCCTGTAGTATGTTTCTGACACTACTTAATTATTGTGCTGTCATATTTTTGTGATATTATTGTTTTAAAATTTTGTGGCATTGTGGTGTGATGCAATGTGAGTGCATCTTTAACAGGAGGGGTAAGTGTAGGATATGAAATTTTAAAATAAAACGCACACATGCACATGCACGCACACAGGTACTTTGATCATTTTAAGTGTTCCTTGCATTTTAGATCATACTCCCTGCTCATGCATTCAAGGACCTCCATCATTAAAGGACCAGCAAAAACTGTGCTCTGTTACCTGAATGTTAGGCCAAGGTCTTCAGTTGGTACCTTGCTCTGTTGTCCATTTTCTGCCTGCTTACTGGCTCCTACTTTGCTTTTCACATCCAGTGAAGACTGACTCTCCTTGGGAAAGGAAATGAAAAATCTACATTCACCATACACAAAAAGATCCTGCAAGTTTGTACCAAAGATGAGGAAGTGGCAACTGTAAAACCAGACTATATTATACAAAACAACTCACGCAAAAGCCATAGGACAAGGTAACATAAGCCAAGAAGTATCTGTTCTATGTATTAGGATAGGATACACAGCTTCTCAAAAGCACATGTACCAAGCAGCAGAGATTGAGGAAGTCTTATCACCAGGCTTGAAAACCACTGCCCCCCTTCTAAATGCCACTTGCTGTCAATGGAAATGTTTGCTGGCATTTAACAGTAAGAGTTTGCTATGTGGCATTTCACAAAACAGCCTTATCATTGCTTACAAAGCAAAAGAAAGCCATCATAGATGATCAAAGTCAGAAGATTTTGAACAATAAGAATGACTAAGACTGGTAGCAACTATCCAGTAGCGCACCTTCCTGCAAGGTAGGAAGCAGCATTGCAACTCAGCAAGCAACAGTTGCATCTTCCACCTCTCATCCACCCCACCCCCCAAAAGCACTCACCATGCTCAGCTCTCGTGTTCTTTTCCCGATTTCCCTCTCCACCTGGTGCAGCTCCAAGCTCAGCTGTTCACTTGAGATCATTTCAGGCCACTTAGGAGGTGGCGGTGGGGGCTGTGGTTGGCCTGCCAAGGTGGGCGCCTCCCTCTGCAACAGCAGCCTGTTACTAGCAGCCTAAATGCACAAAGCCAAGCATACACACAACTGAGCACACAATACATACCATGCAGACATAGGAATTAGACCAAAATTTAGGAGTATTGCTTGGTTCCCAAAGTCCACCTTCCTTATTATCATCGTATGGTATATATAGGTAAAGGTGACCCCTGACAATTAAGTCCAGTCGTGTCCGACTCTAGGGTGTGGTGCTCATCCCCATTTCAAAGCCGAAGAGCCAGCGTTGTCCGAAGACACCTCCGTGGTCATGTGGCCGGCATGACTCTCCTTGCCGCAGCGCGTAGCATGCGGCTGGAACACGGAGCGCTGTTTACCTTCCCGCAAGCGGCACCTATTTATCTACTCGCATTGACATGCTTTGGAACTGCTAGGTTGGCAGGAGCTGGCCAAGCAACGAGAGCTCACCCGTCGCGGATTTGAACTGCCGACCTTTCGATCGACAGCTCATGGTTCAGCGGTTTAACTCACTGCGCCACCCGCTGGTGGTATATATAACAGACCATTATTCCAAGGAATGTTTTACAAAGCAGATGAAGGCAATCTTAAGTCAGAAATATTCATGAAACACGCAGGATTTCATGCTGTTTCACGCATGAAACAAACAGGAGCACAAACTGTGGCAAAAGAAATGTAAAAAGATGATACGGGAGGCCAAGCAAGACTTTGAGGAACGTATGGCAGGCAACATAAAAGGGAATAACAAAAGTTTCTTCAAATATGTTAGAAGCAGGAAACCTGCCAGTGAAACGGTTGGTCCGCTGGATGGTGAGGGAGAGAAAGAGGTGATAAAAGGGAACTTGGAGACTGCAGAGAAATTAAATGAGTTCGTTGCGTCTGTCTTCACGGCAGAAGACCTCGGGCAAATACCGCTGCCGGAACGGCCTCCCCGACTAAAGAATTACCGTATTTTTCGCTCCATAGGACGCATCGGACCATAGGACGCATGCATCCTATGGAGCTAAAAATAGGGGGGGGGATTTTTACTTACCGCCCGGGGCTTGTGGGGGCTTCGAGGAGGCCTGTGTGACCCTCTGCAGGCCTCCCCGATCTTCAGTTTAGCGCTAAATAGCTATTTTCGGCCATTTCCTGTTTTCCGAAAACCGGGAATGGCCAAAAATAGCCATTTAGCGCCGAACTGAAGATCCGGGAGGCCTGCAGAGGGTCGCGCAGGCCTCCCCGAAGCCCCGACAAGTATTTTTTCCCTTTTTTAAATTCGCTCCATAAGACGCACACTAATTTCCCCCTATTTTTTTGGGGGGGAAGTGTGTCTTATGGAGCGAAAAATACGGTAAGTCAAATAGAGGTTAAAAGAGAAGACGTCTCAGACTTAATTGACAAAATAAAGATCAATAAATCACCTTGGCACCAATCACCAATCACTTGGCATCCACCCAAGAGTTCTGAAGGAACTCAAGAATGAAGTTGCTGACCTCTTGACCAAAATATGCAACTTGTCCCTTAAAACAGCCACTGTGCCAGAGGATTGGAGGATAGCTAATGTCACACCAATCTTTAAAAAAGGAAGGAGGGGGGACCCGGGAAACTACAGGCCGGTCAGTCTAACATCTTAGAGTGGCATGTAGATTTTCATGACTTGTTACATATGTAGACATCGAGTTTATGGGGTTTTCAGTCATGTTGAAATAGAAGATTAAAAAATAAAGAAATACAAATACTAAAACTTGCCTGGAGAGATTCCTTTCAAACTCGGTTCAGGATGTTATAGTAACCGCTTCTCAGGATTGTCCAAAACAGTCAAGGACAAATACTTCTTTAAGATCTGCTTTACGTTTCATCCCAACTTGGGACCTTATCAAAAGCTAAAAGAACACTCAGCGGCATGCTGGTAGCTGGACCTGTAGCTGGTCCTAGCTGATCCAGCTACCAGCATGCCGCTGAGTGTTTTTTTAGCTTTTGATAAGGTCCCAAGTTGGGATGAAACGTAAAGCAGATCTTAAAGAAGTATTTGTGCTTGACTGTTTTGGACAATCCTGAGAAGCGGTTACTATAACATCCTGAACCGAGTTTGAAAGGAATCTCTCCAGGCAAGTTTTAGTATTTGTATTTCTTTATTTTTTAATCTTCTATTTCAACATGACTGAAAACCCCATAAACTCGATGTCTACAGCCTAACATCTGTTCCGGGGAAGATGGTGGAAAGTCTCATTAAAGATAAAATCTTAAAACACATAGAAGAACAAGCTCTGTTGAGGGAGAGACAGCATGGCTTCTGCAAGGGGAAGTCTTGCCTCGCAAACCTTTTAGAATTTTTTGAAAAGGTCAACAGGCATGTGGATGCGAGTGAACCCGTGGATATTATATATCTGGATTTTCAGAAGGCGTTTGACACTGTCCCTCATGAAAGGCTCCTGAGAAAACTCCACTGTCAGGGAATAAGAGGGCAGGTCCTCTTGTGGATTAGGAACTGGTTGAAGACCAGGAAACAGCGAGTGGGAGTCAATGGGCAATTTTCACAATGGCGAGAGGTGAAAAGCAGTGTGCCCCAAGGATCAGTCTTGGGACCGGTGCTTTTCAACTTATTCATAAATGACCTGGAGTTGGGGATAAGCAGCGAGGTGGCCAAGTTTGCGGATGACACTAAACTTTTCTGGGTGGTGAAGACCAGCAGGGATTGTGAAGAGCTCCAGAAGGATCTCTCCAAACTGGGAGAATGGGCAGCAAAATGGCAGATGCGCTTCAATGTAAGTAAGTGTAAAGTGATGCATGTTGGGGCAACAAATCAAAACTTCACATACACGCTCATGGGTTCTGAGCTGTCTGTGACGGATCAGGACAGAGATCTTGGGGTACTGGTGGACAGGTCGATGAAAGTGTCGACCCAGTGTGCGGCGGCTGTGAAGAAGGCCAATTCCATGCTTGGGATCATTAAAAAAGGGATTGAGAATAAAACGGCCAATATTATTATGCCGTTGTACAAATCGATGGTAAGGCCGCATCTGGAGTATTGCGTCCAGTTCTGGTCTCCGCATCTCAAAAAGGATATAGTGGAACTGGAAAAGGTGCAGAAGAGAGCGACCAAAATGATTAGTGGGCTGGGGCATCTCCCTTATGAGGAAAGGCTACAGCGTTTGGGGCTCTTCAGTCTAGAAAAAAGGCGGTTGAGGGGAGACATGATTGAGACGTATAAAATTATGCATGGGATGGAGAGAGAGAAGTTCTTTTCCCTCTCACACAACACTAGAACTAGGGGACATCCACTCAAATTGAGTGGAGGGAGGATTAAAACAGACAAAAGAAAATATTTCTTTACCCAGCGTGTAATTGGATTGTGGAACTCCTTGCCACAGGAGGTGGTGATGGCACCTGGCCTGGATGCCTTTAAAAGGGGATTGGACAGATTTATGGAGGAAACGTCCATCATAGCTTACAAGCCATGATGGGGATAAGCAACCTCCTGGTTGTAGGAGTAGGTTTTCTTTGTGCCAGGTGCAAGGGAGTGGCGACAGGATACAAGTATCTTGTTGTCTTGTGCTCCCCGAGGCATCTGGTGGGGCCACTGTGTGATACAGGAAGCTGGACTAGATGGGCCTTTGGCCTGATCCAGCAGGGCTCTTCTTATGTTCTTAATGCAGTCCAGCGATTTCTTTTTTGCAAGTTTGGGTGTACAGCCCTGTAATGTAGTCTGCTGCTAATACTGCAGGCTAGAGGCGGGCTGAGGTTGTTTGCATTTCCAGCCAAAGATAACACACACACACCCAAATCCTGCAATGCTGTCGTGCATTTCAATGAATGCTAGAAATTTTCTTTCTGTATTGATTTCTATGAGCTGCACTCATTTCTACCTTGGGGGAGAACACCAGTAAACAAATCCTGCCTATTACTCTTGTGATTACAAGTTATGCTGGTTAGCAGGAGTTGTTATACAGAAGTGACTGTTGAACACATTCTATAATTAAAGTAGCAGTAGTTGTATCGAATGCAGAAATTTGAGTTTCTAAAAGTGAGTGAATAGATTGCTGTGTTCATTAAATTAAGAGCTAGGATGGTGTAGTGGTTCTGGTGTAGGACAGACCTTGAAGTTCCAGGTTCAAATCCTTGCTCATAAAGCTTCCTGGGTGACCTTGGGCCAGTCATCTCTCAGCCTAACCTACCTCACAGGGTTGTTGCGAGGACAAGAGGAGGGAAGGAACCATGTACACCACCCTGAGCTCCTTGGAGGAAGGGCAGTATAAAAACATGAAAAACAAAAATATGAAAACGGAGGGGGGGGGCGCTAGTATGTTCAATGGGGCTGCTTCATGTGCAAAAAATAAAGGAACTCTACTTTGACCTTACAGAAGGAACAGCCATCCTCTACATATTTACTTAAGATGTTGTTCAGACTATTCAGAGGTCAGGGTGAAAAAAATATTTAAGTATGTTGTATATGCAGGGGAAGCCCGACTCAGACATTATTCTGTTCTTATTCTCATTTTCTAATAAATGGGCTATCAAATTGGCTAGCCAATTTTCTCCAACTGATCACACAACGAAGAGCCTCCACGGTGGCTGCTGCCACGGAACCCACAACATAATGGTTGCTGACTGCTTACTTTGATTAGGATTTTGATTACTGTTTTGTGTTTTATGTAATATATATAATTGTATGTATGTTTATGTTTCATGCCAATAAAGGTTTCTGACTGACTGACTGAAGTATGTTGTATTAAAAGCTTTGTGTTCTCTCCAGAATTTTTAAATTTCATCATGGTTCTATGTGGTGACTTTTTTTTGCTGTTCTCTTAAGTTTTTTTTTTTAAACTCACCAGCAGGGATGATGGAGCAGAGCTGGAAATATCTACTGAGAGAAACTGAGTGAGCTCCCTAGCTGCCAAGACTGCTGTCTTTTCAAAATTCTTTCAGGATTTTATGGTAGAATCAGCCGGGGGAAGAGGGAAGGAACCTAAAATGAACATTTGAAGCTTTAAAAAGAAAAAAAAACCAGCAAGAAATATTATGTAATATGCTGCTTAAATGTTCAGAAATACTATATTAACTATCCTATGCATTTTTACTTGGAAGTAAGTCACATTGTGGGTTTACTCCTAGCAAGTGTGTTTAGGGCTGAAGTCTTCATAATGTAACACATGTGACCATGTTTTGCTGCGCTTTTGCTCTCTGAACTTGGCACATGAGCAGCACAAACCTTCCAACATTTCAGAGATTAAAATAGGGACATGACTGAATGGGCTTATTGGGCACGACATGATACCCTGGGGATGGAGCATGGCAGATCATCAAGCAGAGAAAACAAACTACACTACACTTCGCATGTGCCCAAAGTCCTAGCATCTCTACTTAAAATCATCTCAGGACTGAGAAAGATGTTGCCAGAGGTCCTGGCTGTTTTTCCCTGCTTGCTCACCTTCTCTCTCTGGGTAGGTACGAGGACTGGACCCGTGGACATGCAAATAGGCAGAGGATGCTGCTTTTGCAATGGGCACCTTCTGTACTCTCCTTCCAGGCAGCACAGCATTGGAGACTGGGCCCAGCGAACCCAGTTCTCCATACTGTATGACCCTGAGACAGAGGGCAATGAAGCAGCAACCTTCCTCTCTTGCTCACCTGCACTCTCCCCCTCTGGGTAGAGTGGACCTCATCCTTTCCAGTAGGCAAGAAATTCATCTGAGATTTTGCTCTGTATGCATGTGGGGGGGGGGGGGCTGTAACAAACCAAATACATTTAAAATAAAATTGAACAGCTCCTGTGTTTTCTGAAGAGAGACATTTCAAGTCTAGTCAAGTGTTACACAGGTTAAGCCCCTGTAAACTGGGGCTGGGCACACAGGAAATCTATGAGCTTCTATATTTCTCATGAGGAAGGACTGAGTTATTCCTAAAAATGAACAAAAACAGATAAAAGAAGGTAGATTTGTTTGCTGAATTTTATCGGAAATGTTTCTCTTTTCCAGCTGACTGGTGGGGGGAATAAGCGGAGAATCCATTGCTTGCATGATGTGTCATGTGTTGGTAGAAGCAAAGGGTTTTCAGGCTACATGTCCAATGCACTAGGCTAGAAACCTCACTGAACACAGTGGGCCCCACATCTGAGTAAACATGCATGGGATTTCTTTGTCAATATAATATTTCTGAACTTTAAGGCAGCAAGATAAAGAGCACTTATTAAAAAACAAAAATTCAGGTGTTCATTTTGGGTTCTCTCCCCCTCCTTCCTGCCCTCAGCAGCTAGAGAACTCACTCAGTTTTCCTTCAGAGTTGCTTCCAGCCTCATTCCATCAGTCCCACTGGGGAGTTCAGGCAAGTGCTGGTGCACTCACTCTCTTACTGAAGGCCTCAGAGAGGCTGTCAATACAAGCACCTTGCAAGCCCTGCTCTTTTACTCCTCCTGCTCTTTCATCCTCAGATCTCCTAAGCCAGCCCCTCAAAAGAAAGAGCAAGAAGCTGGTTGACAGACATGTGTGTCTACTAAGGGAGTGGACACCAATAAATGGCCTCTCTATCTTCATCTCTCTATGGTTAGTAAATTGGGTACAGTACAAATCAAGTGTAGAAAGATGCAGACAACCGTCCTCAGGTACAGTCTCCCAAGAATATTCTGTCACTTTATTTTATTTTGAGAGTTCCTGTCCTAGATACGACTTTGAAAATGAATCCAGGTACAATCATCACATGGAAAAGTGTCCCCAGGGATAGACAGTTGTACCTAAGCCACACACTCTCTTGGAAGGGCATAAATGTGTGAACAGCCCTTCTGCCTGAGCTTGGTGCTGGCGTTCTTGAGATTAGTGCTGGAAGTTCCTAGATTTGTAATGCTGGGGGACTTCAACATTCATTCTGAGTCCACCTTTGGCTCAGCTCAAGATTTCATCTTAAACTATGGGGCTGTCTCAGATTGTCTGGGGTCCTATACATGGAAAAAGGCACACAGTGGACTCACTTTTCTGCACAAGGAAGGACTTTGGTGATCAGAGGAGTGGATAGTGGGCCATCACCACCAGACCAAAGTACAGTTAGTATGGTCTGTCCTTGGATAGATATTGATCTGCTTGTTTTTTACAACACAATGGGGGATATGGTGCGGCCAGAAGGAGTAGTCTGGAGGGTGTGCTGTCGCCTTTTGCCTGAAGAAGCTAAACAGGATCAGCCTAGGATCAGGCTTGGAAGGACGACCGGAAGCCGCTGACGGATCTTGCGGAGGCACTTTAAAGAGTGTGGAATGTATGGAATGTGGAGGAGTCAGTTGGCAAGAGACGGATAACATCTTGAGAACTGGCCAAGGTGTAATTTGCGGCTGCCTGTGAAAGTTTGGAAGCGCAAAGAGCACAGCCAGGACGATGGCTGCACTTTGAAAGGGAAACATCTGGAGAAACTGAGGGTTCTATGAGTTTCTCTCCTAGAAACAATACTAGGTTAGAACAATACTTTTAAAAACATCATTTTCTTCATCTCTTGCACAGATGAGTGAAAGCTTTGTTTCACTTGAAAACAAATCACACATGTTATGTATAAATTTGGGGAAGGGTGGTTTGTTAACCAACTACAGTTGGAACAAACCAGGATATCAAACCACTGTACAATATTCTAAGCTTGTTCTAATTCTAAATTGTTAGAAGCTGCAGTTTCGTTCATACATAAGTTAACATAGAACTATGATTTGTTCTTACAGTTAAAGCTGAGGTTTTCACAATCTTTCATATGTGCGAGAGAGGGGAGGGAGTGACACCTAACAATGTCTGAAAACCATTGTTTTCCATGGCTGCTGTTCTGCTGATGTGACGTTAATATTTGTACTGTTAGTTTTTATCACTGCAATTTAAATAGCTTCAGACCTTTTTAAAAAGCAGTATATAATTTTACTAAAATTGAGGATTTGCTTGAAGAATTTCATCTTTACAGTCCTGTTACTGAAGTTTAAAAACTAATACTTTAGAAATATCTGCCTATCAGTGGGGAATCACTTTTTAAAATAAATAAATAATTTAGTACTTGGAACATTAGTTCCAAGTGCCCAATAATAATAATGCAGATTATTATAATGGAAAGTAACAGTCAGGTAATTATTTTTAAACCAGCCAGTACTCCTCTTTACAGCTTTAACAAAGGCAAGCATGCAAGAATTAAGCATCATTTTCTCTCTTGTTCCTGAACAAAAGTACAAGAATGTCAACAGAGCACTTTTTGAAGTACAGTAACTGAGAAATAAATTGCTTCCTGCAACTGTCACTTTTGCCCAGGGTTCCTGCTAAATTTATAACACCATCCATGTCCCTTTACCTAAAGTCAGCCATGCCTTCCTAGAATAAAGGCTAGAAGTTATTTGCCACTGGGGAAACCTGAATTACATTGTAGTCCTATATACACTTACTAAGGTATAAGTTCCCCTGATCTCAAGAGGGCTTAATTCTGCATAAACATACTGTGAAAAGTATCTGCAGTCCCCCCCCCCACACACACACACACCACCACCACCACCACCACCACCAGCAACCGACTGTCACAACCTCTCTTCAGTTTATTTTGGGATTCTTGGATGAAAGTGAACTACAGCTCCTACTACTGTCTATTGATACTCTCAGAAATGTAAATTCCATTTCCAAAAAATCAAATCCACTGTAAGACGTCCAAGATGCATTTTCATAGAACATGGGTTTTTGGGGGCTTGGTGCCAAAAGGTCAAATCAACACAAAATTTAAAACACCACAGGAAGATTGCTACCTAAAGTCTCATTACTTTGAGGACCCCCAAAAACTGGAAAATAAAACTTATTCACACCAAAACAAAAATGTATGGGTCCTATTCTGACAGAAAGAGTGAGTATACACATACAGTATATACAAATGCAATTTAAATTTTCAGGCAACTGTAGAATCAGTGGAAACTACCGTATTTTTCCACTCCATAGGACACATCGGACGATAGGACGCATGCATCATATGGAGCTAAAAATAGGGGAAATTTTTTTACTTACCGGCAGGGGCTTGTGGGGGTTTCGGGGAGGCCTGCGCGACCCTCTGCAGGCCTCCCTGATCTTCAGTTCGGCGATAAATGGCTATTTTCGGCCATTTCCAATTTTCGGAAAACTGGAAATGGCTGAAAATAGCCATTTAGCGCCGAACTGAAGATCGGGAAGGTCTGCAGAGGGTCGTGCAGGCCTCCCCGAAGCCCCCACAAGCCCCGGTAACTTTTTTCCATTTGTTTAGCATTCGGTCCATAAGACGCCCAAACATTCCCCCTATTTTTTTTGGGGGGTGCGTCTTATGGAGCGAAAAATACGGTACCTTTTTCTGTCCAATTATTGCAACTTTAAGCCCACATTTCAAATTGCAAAATAGTGATGAGATCCTCTCATTCTGAAATGCTGTGAAATAATTTGAATGCAACTTCAACATATTCAAAGAAAGATAAATGTATATTTACAGTGTGTTCTTCCTCGGTTTCTTTAAGACCCTTTTAGAAAGTGATGGAGAACATGAGTACATACCTCCAGTCCACGCAGTTGTGTCTGCTGGTTAATCTGATGGTTTAGTTGCTGCAATTCAAGCCGTAGCTGCTGTTCCCTCTCAGATGAGGGCAAAGGCTTCCCATGACCAGTCACATCAGGCACAGACACTCTCTCCCTTTTTAAGGACAGGGAATCAATTGGGAAAATGTTTCAGTTCCCACTTTTGGGAATGTCAGAAAAAAAATTCAAAATATGTATAGCATGCCCAGTCAAGAATAGCAAGTTTTCACACCCTTACCTGTCACTAATGCGTCCCTGAGAAGGTATGTTTTGGTGGGATGAATACGGTGAGCCTCCCCATGCACTGTGTGTTCCATAAGGGTTGTAATCTACAAGGCAATTGGAAAAGTCTATTTAACTCATGCCCACTCAATGCCCTGTGTAATGTATTCCATAACATGTTAACTGGGTATGTACAGTGGTCTAATATCTTTCCACCTCCTCCCCCACAGGGGAAGTCTCACAAGACACAATTTACACATTTCCGCCTATATGGTGTTGCTGGTTGGTGCCCCGTTTAGTCAGGACACACACACTGGTCTTAAGAGGCTGACTGATATCATATGATTTTAAGCACGTCATGTGGTTCCTTTTTTTTGGTATATACACTGCTCAAAAAAATAAAGGGAACACTGAAATAAGACATCCTAGATCTGAATGAATTAAATATTCGTATTAATTACTTTGTTCATTATATAGTTGAATGTGCTGACAACAAAATCACACAAAAATTAGCAATGGAAATCAAATGTAGCAACCCCGGAGGTCTGGATTTGGAGTTACACTCAAAATTAAAGTGGAAAAAACACTACAGGTTGATTCCAACGTTGATGTAATGTCCTTAAAACAAGTCAAAATGAGGCTCAGTAGTGTGTGTGGCCTCCACGTGCCTGTATGACCTCCCTACAACGCCTGGGCATGCTCCTGATGAGGTGGCGGATGGTCTCCTGAGGGATCTCCTCCCACACCAGGACTAAAGCATCCCCCAACTCCTGGACAGTCTGTGGTGCAATGTGGCGTTGGTGGATGGAGCGAGACATGATGTCCCAGATGTGCTCAATTGGATTCAGGTCTGGGGAACGGGCGGGCCAGTCCATAGCATCAATGCCTTCGTCTTGCAGGAACTGCTGACACACTCCAGCCACATGAGGTCTAGCATTGTCTTGCATTAGGAGGAACCCAGGGCCAACCGCACCAGCATATGGTCTCACAAGGGGTCTGAGGATCTCATCTCGGTACCTAATGGCAGTCAGGCTACCTCTGGCGAGCACATGGAGGGCTGTGCGGCCCCCTAAATAAATGCCACCCCACACCATTACTGACCCACTGCCAAACTGGTCATGCTGGAGGATGTTGCAGGCAGCAGAACGTTCTCCACGGCATCTCCAGACCCTGTCACATCTGTCACATGTGCTCAGTGTGAACCTGCTTTCATCTGTGAAGAGCACAGGGCACCAGTGGCGAAGTTGCCAATTTTGGTGTTCTCTGGCAAATGCCAAACGTGCTGCACGGTGTTGGGCTGTAAGCACAACCCCCACCTGTGGACGTCAGGCCCTCATACCATCCTCATGGAGTCTGTTTCTGACCGTTTGAGCAGACACACGCACATTTGTGACCTGCTGGAGGTCATTTTGCAGGGCTCTGGCAGTGCTCCTCCTGTCCCTCCTTGCACAAAGGCGGAGGTAGCGGTCCTGATGCTGGGTTGTTGCCCTCCTACGGCCTCCTCCACGTCTCCTGATGTACTGACCTGTCTCCTGGTAGCGCCTCCATGCTCTGGACACTACGCTGACAGACAAAGCAAACATTCTTGCCACAGCTCGCATTGATGTTCCATCCTGGATGAGCTGCACTACCTGAGCCACTTGTGTGGGTTGTAGACTCCGTCTCATGCTACCACTAGAGTGGAAGCACCGCCAGCATTCAAAAGTGACCAAACCATCAGCCAGAAAGCATAGGAACTGAGAAGTGGTCTGTGGTCACCACCTGCAGATCCACTCCTTTATTGGGGATGTCTTGCTAACTGCCTATGCTTTCCGCCTGTTGTCTATTCCATGTGCACAACAGCTTGTGAAATTGATTGTCAATCAGTGTTGCTACCTAAGTGGACAGTTTGATTTCACAGAAGTGTGATTGACTTGGACTTCCATTGTGTTGTTTCAGTGTTCCCTTTATTTTTTTGAGCAGTGTATTTGTATTTTATCAATATAATATTAAAACATAAAAATACATATTTTGTAAGGTTATAGCAAGCGCGAAGCAATACATCCTACTAGCATACTATTCACTATTTTCTTCATATAATATCCAACGAAGCCAAAATATCACCCACATTCTATTCATTAAATCCGCATATCACCACATCGTTCTTCTCCCTCTCTTAAAAAAATCAAAATGGTTTCCAATTATTCACAAAAAGGTTAACTGACTTTTCCTTAATTGAAATTGTAAGTTTATCCATTTCAGTATAATCCATAACTTTCAACCACCAATCTTCCAGTAAGTGTATCTCTAAGTCTTCCAATATTGTATGTATATAATTGAAATTTTTCACCTACATGATCATCCCTCATACCCCCCAAAAAAGGTTTCCGGTTTCATTTGGAACTTAATCTTTAAAATCAACTGTATCCGTTTATGGATCTGAATCCAATACTTCTTTGCTTGAGAACATGTCCACCACATATGATAAAAAGTTCCCTCTTGCTTTTTACATTTCCAACAGCTATTCGACACCTTCTCATACATTCTCGCTAATCTGCTTAGGGTTCCGAGAAGGTGGTTCTGAGAAGGTCATACAGCAATGCCCTGACAAAATCTATTTCAATTTCAGCATAACCAGTTTTCAGAGATGGAGCACAGTCCAAGGAGAATGCTATACTTAAACCAAGGTAATGCCACTATTACTGCCTATTCATCCCCTTCCTCTTTCCCCTTGCCACACTGTCACCTTCAGCAACATTACATAGTTGCTAAGCAACAATTTATCATCTTCCTTTTCTGGACGAGACAAAACGGCAATGAGGACAATGGCTAAATCAGTTGTCGTAGTAACAGCAGCAGGAGCAGCAGCAGGGGGAACACCTAGCTGCTGACTGATTAGTGCTCAGGGAAACCGTCCCATCTGTCCAATGGTGCATGGGTATATTTAGGACACCACACTACATGTTTGCTTTCAAATAATGAGGAAACTGATATTTATAACAAGCGGCATAGTACTGGTATAACCCGACATATTCAGTCATGGGCAACAATCTGCTAGCTCTATACCTCAATATACTTTCTGAAACCCTTCGGATTTATCAACGTAAACACTGCCACATTTTTCTTTACTTCTGTGCTTTACCCTAGGGATCTGTGTGTTCCAAATAGAAAGAGAGAGACTTGGCTATCTACTATTTCTTACAGTCTCAAAAGGAGTTCTCAATTTGTCTCTCTGCCCCAGCATGTCAAAGTGTAACCTAAGATTCTAACACAAGGCACAACTAACTGAATTCAGCCTGTAGCTGCTGCAGACAAGGGCTGGGACCCAAGAAGCTATCTTAGGCAAGCTCAAGGGCTTGTGCCAGTCCAGTGAAATAATATTTTACCTTGGAGCAGCATGGCCTCATGCCACATCACAACACACTTTTAGAATTCCTCTTTCTGAAAAAAGGTTTGGCATGTGATATAGAAGGCTGCATGTAAGTTCAAGAAGTGTGTGTTCAAATCTCCCTTGGGCTCACAGAGCTAACTGTGCAGTTCTCTGCACTCTACTTAAAAGGGTACTTTGCTCTCCAACATCTTTGAACATCCTCCTCTGTCTTTTTCCTTAAAAAAATCACAACCCAAGGGGAAAAAAATCAATTTACGGTACTAAGGTTAAGATTGCCTTCCTTTTCCTGGCTGAAAACAATTCTGCTGTAACTGCCAGTTGCACAGGGACTGAAATGCAAGCGGAGGCATTCTCTGGCTTCTCCAACCATCACTAAGGTTTGCACCTCCAGGGAGCTCCCCCCCCCCGCCTGAAAATAACTCTGCTCCAACTGCTAGTTGCCTACGCACGGGAAAAGCGAGTAGAAGCATTGGCCAGAGGACACAGGAGCTCCTGGGTTGTTTTTTATTTCTGCACAAATCCCAGGTCACTATTAGCAAGGGCCAACCTATGCTTAGGGCAGCCCCACTTTCACATTTGAGCCATGGTACTGGCATAAAACTACAGTGCAAGAGAACAGGGTCCCTAAAGGGGCAAGCTTTATACCTGAAATGTTGACTGGTTTTGTAGATGCTCCTTGAACTGTCATGGCTTGCATGGGGCCAGGGTTCTGGTACATCGCTTTGGATGTACGCGAGATGGCACCAAACCTTGAAACGGTAGGCCGGTCTCCAAATGGAATAAGATCATCATCACCGGTCTCTGCTGCTCTCCTCTGCAAATCCAACCGTTGGTCTCGCATCCCCTTGCTATCCACATTCTGGAAAGAAAAATAATGAGCAAGGCTCTCAATTTTCACTCACACTATTCACAGCAGGAATGAAATTTCTATTTTACAATCAACAAGGGGCGAAGGAAAATGTCTTTGGATGAAGAGTACAGTTTTCAAAGACAAAACACCGGGAATAAAAGCCATGACATAATGAAAATCTAACGTTAAAAACACGAATAAAAACTCCATTTAAATCTTGAATAAAAATAGATTTTAGAAGGGCAACGTTTCAATCATCTTTTGATGATCTTCTTCAGGGAAAAACAAGCACAGCAAGCTGCAAGATGGTAAAAGATTCTTTAGTTCTAGGTTTTAAAAGATGCAAGATCGCCATCCGTTGCAGCAATCACTTTCCTGGGGCAAGCTCAGGAGACGACCTGATGTTATCTTGGACGAGCAAAAGGGAGAGCGGAGTTTCCAGCTTTTTTCTTTAAAGCCAGAGCCCAAATCTTATTAATAAATGATGTTTCCTCCCTCCTATTCAATACATTCTGATGGGTTTTAAATATCTCAATTGCCTCTCTGCGATTCCTCTGTCGATATGAAGTTTCATAGACCAAGTTTATTTTGGTGTTTTCAAAGTCAATTTTGTGACCAGTATCCAGGCAGTGTTCAAAAAATGCTGATTGTTGCGGATGTTTTAATCTACAAGCGCGTTTGTGTTCCCTCAGTCTTGTAGAAATCATGCACTTGGTAGTACCAATATAAGCTTTACCACATTCACAAGAAATGTGGTTAACTCCCGGGGTTGATAGCTTAGGTCTTTCATCCTTGACACTTCTAAAGTACTGAAATAATTTCCTAGTGGGTCTAAATATAGTCTTAACCCGTCTGAAGATCCTGGGAACCCTATCAGTGACCCCCCGTATGTATGGTAAACTAATAACATTTTCCCTTTCTGTACTCAATGCATACTTGAAGAGTACAGTATTTGCATAAAAATCTTCTTTCAAACATCCAGTCAAATTCATCTTAACACCATTAAGATTGTTCATTGGTCCATTACACAATTATGTAGCATGGCTGCCCAAACCATAAGCAGAGAGTCATCTAACATAAGCTATAACAAAGGCCACTGTAAAAAGTATCAAGGGTTGACAAAAAAAAATGTCTAGGCCAGTCAAATATTAATGACAAGATACTCTTCAGTTCTGATGTACCAAATTACTGGGCAGGTGGAATAAGTACTAAGGAAGTGGTTAACGGGAATATTCACCTTACTATAACCTTGAGAACTTCTGTTTTATTTAAGAACCCATAGTTCTGCCTTACTGAAAGGGTAGTGGGTACAACTGAGTCTGAATTGTAGTCCACAAGGTTACCATATAGTGTTTCCATCCACTGTTATCACTAAACAGGCATTTCCTAAACTTGACTCATTTTTCTTTATTAAAATCAGAGGCAGACTTAACTCTTTCACCCTTGAAAGCTTACTTTCAGCATGTGCGTAAGAGTAAAAGCTGTAACAGACCGCATGCGTCTCGCTGCCTCGTGTCCTGGAGTTGATTCTGATTTGCCCAATGCGTTGCTCAACGTCCCACCCCCACAAAACCGAACGCAGCCTCTCATTGGTTGAAGGTTATTCTGGTGCGTTCCAACTTGAATAAATCAAGCTTCGGCCAATGAGAGGCCGCGTTCGGTGTTGTGGGGGTGGGACACGGAACAACACGTTGGGCCAATCAGAATTGACATGTCAGCTACTCCAGGACGCGACGGGATGAGACGCATGCAGTGTGAAGGCCGCTTAAGAACTGCCTGCTTTCCAAGGAGCTCACTTCTTGTGATCCTGCATAAGTCCCTGTTTTGGTCATGTCCCTTCTGAGGTAATTGTACTGCATCTTTATTATGAAAATAATCTAGTCATCTAATCACACCCGCTGCAAAATTACATATCATACACATACATAGGAAGCGGACTCAGCAGCGTCACTAGGGCGCGCGCGGCCCCAGGATGGGGGCGTCACCCTAATGACCCACCCAGCCAGCCCCTAAATGAAGGTTCGGTACGGCCACTAGGCCGCGACTTTTGGGGGGGGCGACCCGATGGGACGCTGCCCCGGGTGCCCCCCCCCGACTCTGGCCCCCGCACCTTTCGCTCCGTTGCAGCCGGCACCGGGGACATCTTCCCCGGCCGGCTGTCCTGGGCCTTCCGACGAGGCCCACTGCGTCAAAACGTAATTTATAACGTTTTTCGCGCATGCGCAGAACATCTTCTGAGGGCCAAGGGCTGCCCTTTTCCCTCAGAAGACGTTCTGCGCATGCACGAAAAATGTTATAAATTACGTTTTGGCGCAGTGGGCCTTCGTCAGAAGGCCCTGAGCGCCGGCCCGGGAGGACGCTCCGAGGCCTTCTTCCAGCCTCGGAGCCTCCAGAGGGAGACGCGTGCAGGGGAGGAGACGCGCGTGGGTGCGCGCATCACCCTTCTGCGCACGTCACACACCCCCAGCGGTCCGGCGGTCCCCCCCCCGCCATGCTCTAGTGATGTGGCCGAGCAGACTAGAAAGAGACAAACCTAGAGAACTGAATCAGAAGAAGTTGCAGGAGGCAGTCTGCTTTGCAGGTAAGTATTTTGGCCTCGTGGAAGTCTTTATTTAATAAACATATATACAGTCGTCCCTTGCTATCCATGGGCAGATGCCGAGCCCAGAGGCCTCTTCCGCCTTGTGCTGGGCCTGGAACTCCCTCTATAGGCCTCCATGGGCCTCAGAACGCTTCTCCGAAGTCACTTCCAGTTTAACTGGGTAAACTGGAAGTGACTTCGGAGAAGCATTTTGAGGTCCGGAGGCTGGAGGGGATTGTGGGTGGGGCATGACACGGAAGAGGCCTCCAGCATCCGCTGATTCATGGTATCCATGGGGAGCTAGAACCAAACTTCCTGTGGATACTGAAGGAGGGCTGTATATATTTTGTGAAGCATGGTAGCAGTTCTCTTGTAGCATACTAGGGCGCTCTGTCACAACTGTTTGTGAATCAGTGGATGAATCCAGCACCCTTTACTCCTAAAACAAGTCTCAGGGAGCCCCGCCGGTGCATGCGCACTGTCTCGGTGAGCCCCAGAGCATATGCAGAGTGGCACAGCACCATGCCCAACACCGAATACCAGCAGAGCCAGGACAGGAGGGGAAATGAGGAAGGAGAATCGCAAACAGGGGAGGTGGGAGCGATGGACAAGCAAACTGAGGAGGAGGCAGGTGGCAGTCACTTAACGTGGAGCCCCTGAAGGGGTCTCTGGGAGCCCCAGGGCTCCTAGCAGCACATTCCAAGTGTACAATAGGCAAACCATGTTTTAGGGATGCTTGTCTGCTTTCACTTTCTGTTCTCTCAGAACTCAGTGTTATACCTTCACTTCCATCTCCATGGTTGCCTCTGGAGGCAAAACATCTGTTGTAACTACAGTTTCCAATTCTGGTTTACCAGTCAATCACAAACCAACTTTAGTTAATTCAGACAAGATGTAAAACCAAAGCTAATCTAAAGCTTTCCTTCCTTGTAACATGTCCTTCCCTGAATGAAGCCTCTGATAATTAGGAAACAAAGGACACCTTGTGTGCTACAATTCCAGTAGTGATCCTTAAGCCTCTTGTCAAAAGTTGACATGTCAAGAACAGATGACCCAGAACAGGGATTCCCTGGATGCTGAAGTTCACTGTTATCTGTCCTCCTGGTGATTTACAAAATACGCAAACCACTGTCTTTAGCACTGTTTTTGGTCATGTTTTTATGCTTACCACCATCTCCACAGTCCCTGCTGCCACAATGTCTTTGGGTTTTGCATCTTTGGTTCCAATATAGGAGCCAATAGTGTCACAGGACCAGGGAGAGTACTGGCTGTAATCATTTCCTTTGTATTTGCCTGCTACCTTCAGATCTTCATCCATGTACTGCACAAAAACAGAGCCCAGGTGAGTAAATGAAGAAAAGGAAGCATCTAATTACACAGAGCACTAAAATAAATTTTTGAAAAAGATGCATAAAAAAACAAAGTATTTTGCATTTAATGGTGTTTGAGCAGCAAATCAAGTATTTTCCAGACACACTAGCATAATGCATACTCGGATATTTCAACATAGGGATGTATTCAAACATGCAGGCCCCCATGCACATTCTGAGATGGTATCACCACACCTACAAGAACCATACCCTGTGTCTTTACCATCAAACGACTATTGGTGAAGTACAACAAGATAAACATGTTTGCTGATTATAAAACATACCCGAGTAGGAAACATTACTATGTTTTTATTTTATAACATTTATATCCTGGCATATCCTGCCTTTCAGTTATTAAAATAATGCCCAAGGCAGCTTAGAACAAAGAGCGATAAAACAAACCATAGTAAAAAAGAAAAACAAAGAGACCACAGCAAACTCAAAAGTAGATAGAACAGATCTCATCCAACTGGCCTAAATAAAAAATATCTTAACTGTGAAGTTGTCAACTGTCTTACTGACAGTTAATAGTAACTGAACAACTTTATTTAAAAAACTATATTCACCTCATCAGCATGAAAAGAAGGTGGCAGAGTTGGTGATGGTGCAAAAGGAGGTGGAGAGATCACCTTCCTCTCCTCTAGTTGTGCCATTATCTCCTTTCGTCGTCGGTGCAATTCATCTAGACTGGGATGAGGTTGTGGAGGAGGCCGGCTGTAAGGCTCCTGAAATTTACAGGGAGTCATTTATAAAACGAATTAAAGAAACAAACGAATTCTTCATACAGCAACTGAATCTAAGACTCCAATCCTCAAGCTACGATGGGGTAGTCTAGCTAAGTAGTTCGACCAATACAAGGCTGAACAAAAGAATAAGGTATATGTTTTGGGGGGAACTGTTTTTCTGACTGGATCCATTTGGGAATTGGAGACGTTCATATTTAGACAACATGTTCCAAATAAGGAGAACCACTCAATGCCAACAGCTAGCAGCAGTGTTTGATTCTATACCCGGATGCTTTGCAACAACAATACCAAAAGAAAATAAGATGAGCCATATTGATTTTACATAGTAAAAAAGGAAGACCTTTTAGTCTACTGAATTATGGGAAAAATTAGAACTTTGGCCACAGTATTTTCTACGCAAGCCCTCCAAAAAGAGATTATATTTTAACTTTTGACACTTGCAATCTACATATAGCAAAACCAAATTTCAATATCCTACCTGAAGTTAATGACACTGTTCCATTTGGCCCAATAACCTAGTTGGACCTAAATTAAGGCTATTATACTGGATGCAGAATTCAGCTCCCATTTTAAAAGTGCAACTTTTAAGCTCTTATGGTTGCAAAGGCAACACTTCAAAACGTATGAGCAATAGTTATTGAAATTTCAGAAGCCAGAGGAATTGCTGAACAAGATTTCCAAGAAGATGGATGGAACCACCCAGTTCTGTTCTGCTGACTTGTGGTAGAGAATCATTTTGCCTCTCCAAAACTCTGGAGTGAACCGGAACACCTTCTGCAGTTCACTCCACAACAAGGGGACGCTGTTTTTACCAATCCCTTAATGTACAGTAGATATACTCCTGGGGTACAGATTGTCCTTCACATCCTGTGATGAATAGTAAAATAGCCCCCAAATTCTTTGGGACAAGAGGAGTCTAGCCTGTGCTAGATTCTAGCCTGTGCATAGCCACTATGCATGTCCCAAGGTCTCAAATGCAGGAGGGGGAGGCAAGAATACTTCATTCTTCCTGCCCAAAGGCCATCACAAGTTTCCAGAGCAGGTCCATACCTATCAGAAAATTGTGGTTGCGCTCCACCTCTAGATTTCTCACAACAAAAGATTGTGAGAGTATTCTATACTGCTCCTGTCCTCCCCCTTGACTAGCAGGAACAAAATAAATCATCCACAGAAATAGAAAAATCAAAATTTGCTTAATTTATACAGGTTGCAAAATTTAGCTTGCCTTTATGCAGAATTTGGGTTATCTTGTGACACTTTGTTCTTAAGGAATAGAACAAACAAAGGTCCTGGTTTAGGGATTCAGATCCCTGCTTGCTTGGTCATAAATTTGTTCAATGACTCTAAGCAAGCCTATTTCTTTCTGCTTCTCCCATCTACAAAATGGGACATCACAGGGTTAATGAGAGAAAGAATATTGTATAACGTTTCGCACTTTACAAATGTCAAGCAACAAAAGGTCAAGAAGTAATACATAGAACCCATACCCTATGGTACGAAGGTCTGATCTGACTCAGATGCGGACCAACTGGATAGTAGCCTTCCATTTGTGGATATCTGTCTCTTGCTTCAGGTACATATGGTGATACAGCTGGTGGAGGAATTTCGATGGGCACAGGGCTTCCTCGGACGATCTCTTCCCGCTGGTATGGCTGGGCAGTGGGGTACACACGGCGGCTGTCATAGTGAGGAGTGTACACTGGCTGTCCCATAGGAGGGTACTGCTGCGGCTGTGCACTGTACTGAGAATTTACCACGCGATCTTGGAGATATGGTGAATAATGTTCTAAATAAGGACCCGATTCAGGAACAGATGGTGGGGGTCGGACAAATCGAGACATACACTGTGAAGACTGAGCTGCAGGATAATATACACCTAAATACATGAAACAATATTGGAAAAATACTTGGTTGGACACAGTAACATTTTGACGGAATTTATCTTTCAGTAAAACAACTATAGTCTGAAAGTAGGCTTACCAGATCTCCAACCAGGACAGAGTGCTAGACCTTTAGGAGAAGGAATGTGGGCAGGTGTAGCTTGTTAAACTGAGAGCACAATCCTAGGCATGTCTACACAGAAGCAAGCCTCACTGAACACAATGGGGCTTGCTTCTGAGTAGACATGCCTAGGATTGTGCTCTAAGGTTTAACAAGCTACACCTGCCCACATTCCTTCTCCTAAAGGTCTAGCACTCTGTCCTGGTTGGAGATCTGGTAAGCCTATCTGAAAGTGACAAATAAGTTGCCACTTTAAATCTGCTTCTCACTGAGGGAAATTGGAGCATAGTAAAATCAGCTGGCTGTACCTCTGGAAGCTACTTTAATGTATGGGTCTATACATATAGGGACAAACCCTTGCACATACAGAAGTCTCTGGCTGGCTGTAGCAGCTACAAAGTGCCATTGGAACACCCTACAAAGTGTCACAAATAATTATTTGCCTACTCAGGTTCCTTGTTTGTGCCTGGCTTATTTGAGCAGCAGAGGCGAAAACAGGGAATCACATCAAAATAAAAGCAACTATTTCTAGCTTCCTCCTCTCTGGTGCTTGAAAAATCCTGGTGATGCCGAGGAAGGTGACACAGGCAAGCAATGGTGGGCAATGCTGCTGAAAGGGCTGGAATACAACTCTCTGGCTGTAGCAACTGTCCATCAAACTGTGGTTTCTTCTCTCTAAACATGGCTTGTTTTAGGGTTTATTCTCACTGCCTATGCTCCTCCTGTGAAGTGCCTAGATGTAATCCCCGACTCCTAGTATTCTCTCTGCTGCTAGCAAAGCATCACCTCTTGCCACTGGTTAAGAGAAGGGGACACTGCAAGCCGACTGCTAGCTTCTTTGTGTCTCCTGCTCTTGCAAAAAGCATGATTCTACTCTCCCCTCTTCCTTACCCATTTCTTGCAATGAATAGGTTAAAAGTGCTCTGATGTCAATGTTAAAAGGAAAACTTTCGGGGAGTTCTTTCAATAATTCTTTGTGTGCAAGTCAATCCCTCTTTATCACTTTTGAAAATTCTGGATTTGAAAGAATAAGACTTGGAACAAGAATACATTTGATCCTTTGGTATTTCTTTGGTGAGGGGAACGGCTAAGCAGTGAAGCTACCTGCCTATTCATTTCAACAGGAAGAGGAAATACTTTGTGAGCAAAGCTGTTGCTAGGCTGACAAAGAAGGCAAGCGACTGTTTGGCTAGAGTGCCCCCCCCCCGACTAAATAAATCAGATTTAGTATCCGCGGATTCACTTATCCACGGTTCTCCCCCCCCCGCACCCATTACGTTAGTTAGGCTTCCAGCGCTGGTGCCTGCTTCCTGTTTAACGTTCAGGAGCCTCTATAGTATGCAGGCTGCTTGCCTGCTCTGTGCTATAAGCCAGAATGCTGGCTTATAGCATTTTTGTAAAGAGATGCGCTCGCTTAGCGCCAGCGCTGGAAGCTAACTAAAGTAATAGGCACAGGGGGGCTGCTTGTGTTTCCCCATCTGTGGATTCTCGGTATCTGCGGGGGGGGGGGGCAGGAACCTATCCCCTGTGTTTACGGGGGTCATACTGTACCGACATTTCTCCTTAACACATAGTTCCAAATTCTAAAGCCATGTGGTCCAGAATAAAGCTTGCCATAGCAAGAGAGAGAAATTTGTACACATTGCATCATTCTGAGCTCAGAATGATTCAGATGCTCAGAATTATTCTGAGCTCAGAAGCTCATTTTCCCCAGTACAGAATTTAGATAGGTTTAGCACTGACCATGAATAGCAACAGCGATAGGATGCATTAACACAACTAAGAAGGGGAAAGAGAGAATATTTTCTTGGCATGTGACCAGGCTGATGGGTTACAGAAAGATTCATGACACTAAGGGTCCAATCCTATCTAACTTTCCAGGGCTGATGCAGCTGTGCCAACGGGGCGTGCACTGCATCCTACAGTGGGAGAGGGGGCAGTCAGAGGCCTCCTCAAGGTAAAGAAACATTTGCTTCCTTACCTCAGGGCTGCATTGTGGCTGCATTGGCGCTGGGAAGTTGGATAGGATTGGGCCATAAGGGAGCTAAGGCATAGTGCACTGGGAGCAAGGTATTTGAAATCTGACACATGACAAAAAAAATATGGTCCAGTGAAAGAAAAATGTAACAGAGCACCCTGCAGGAAATTCCTTCACACACATAATTCCAAGTATTTTCACCTTTTACTCCAACATACTCTATAAACAGCATGGGAGTCAAAGCACATATACTGAAATGCCCAAAACAGCGATTTATTTAGCCTATCTAGCACCCTGTCCTCTCTCTACGGCTCCCCCCCCCAAAAAAAGGTGGGAACGTTCACCCCAAGCCCAAATTTCTCACCAACCACCTGATATTGTTACCTGGTTGATAAGGTGGGGGTTCAAAAGGTGGAGCTGCTCCTCGAGGATCTGGGTAAAACACATCAGCTTGCTGAGCAGGATACAACTGGGAGCCTCGTGGTACCATTTGGAGCTGCTTGCCAACCGATATTGGAGGCAGGTCTACTGGTCCCCGAGGGGCCACTGGGTGAGAGTTCACTGGTAAGGCAGATAGAGAACTCTTGGGAACAGATTCCAACCTAAAACAGACAATCATCATGTCAGGCCAGTTACAAACCTGGAATGTATTTTGCTAAGCACTGCTGCTTTGCACCTCCATTTATTTCTAGGTGGGCTGTGGTGGTTTCCCACTCTGTCCCACTAAATGAGGCATACATATACATACAGGATGTACACCCACCACCAGGATTCTGCTGCAGATATGGGCACAGATTTTAAATTATTGTGGCTGACATAATCCAGCTTTATTTACATAAAGCAGCAAACGCCTCAAAAGCTGGGACTTATGCACTGTATCCAAATACAGTGGATACAAGGGAAGCAGATGGTATTTTCAGCAACTAATGAGGACTTCCTGCCCCTCAGTTTATTTAACACTAGGGAGCCCATTTTTTTTTCTATTTTAGTTCAATACAGATTTAACTTGTTGGGGTGCAACGCAGTGGCATCACCAGGGGGGTTCAGACCGCGCCGCGTGACACCCTTGTGCATGTGCGTGTGACACACAGTTTCGAATTATCTGTATTCTATCAAACGTTATGACCAAATAACCAGAAAAAGAAATCACAACTGCGGATTTTCTCAACTCAAAACTGACCAATAAGACCGATTGTTCCGAGAGCCAATGCAGTGTTATTATGACACAGCATGGAACCAATAAGGTGTTCGTATGAGTCAGCTCTCATTTCTATGCATCAGAGTTAATACTAGAACTCTTATTTAGTTGTGTGTCAAAACCTGGCCACTGTCTGTCTGTCTGTCTGTCTGTCTGTCTGTCTGTCTGTCTGTCTGTCTGTCTGTCTGTCTGTCTGTGTATGTTCGTAATGTATATCAAAATAAATACATTTAATGGCGGTGACACCATGAGTTACTGCACTGGGTGACGCCAACCCTAGTGACATCACCGTGGTGATGCAATGAGCTCTTGCACTGGGTGACGCAAACCCTCTATTATGCCTCTGGTGCAACACGCATGCTATTATGATTCTATTTCCGTTTGAGTCAGAAACTGGCTTGACTCCTTATGTTCCAATCCAAAGAAGGTGATTTGCATGTGGAAGTATTCAAACGCACATCCAAACACAGAAATCATCTATTACAGTCTTGACGTTAAGCACTTGCCTGGTTGCCACTGGCAACATGGAGTTTCCAATGGGCAAGTGGCACCAAGACTTTTTTCTTTTTGAAAAGTGGGCGGTTGAGGTTTCAGCAACACTTCAAGCTCTGATAGCATTCTCAGGAGATTACGCTTGAAGGCTACCATTATTTTCCCTCTAGAATGAAGCCGGAAATGGTTTTCCATAATGATTTTAGGGTTGTTTTGGGGTGCACTGTAGAAGGGAAAAAAATATGGCAATCAGTAGAAGCTGGCTACTGAGAAGGCTATCAGGGCCTGGAGACCTGCTGAAGTGGCCAACACTGCCATTGTGAAAAAAATGTTAGTTTTTTTAAAGGCCCCATTGTGATTGCTGCTGGTGCCAAAAAAAATGAACAAAACGTTCCCCCCCCCCCTTGCCGATAAGCCCACTGAAGCAGGAGAGGTACATTTTAGGGTGAGCAGGCAAGATTTTTAACTTTAATTACAAGGTTGATCTATTAATTTAGACAGGATGCACATGTGGATGTACACTTGAACATACTTTTTTGGATGTGGATTCAGGTCTGTACCCAAGGGCACATTCCACCATAAATAATGCAGTGCAGATACATGCCTTCTGCAGTCAAACAACATTTGGATTTGCATTCAACTTATATGTGCATGGAACTTGCATGCAGATTGCCTTCTTTGGATCAGGAAGCTTATTTTACACCCATGAAATTTATAACACCACAAAGGAAGAAAGCGTACAGGTCAGGTGGTGACCCAGGGGCACTGCTGCTAAGATGGTCCATTTTCCCAGGCTTCAGGGCAGAATCGTAACTTGAGTCAGTTCCTCGAGAGATAAGCTGTGTTACTGCACTGCCTGCTGAAACAATCCCATTTGGCAAGGCAGAGGGTTTTCTGTTGGGCAAATCCACGGTCCCATCATCTGAGAGGATAGCTGCTGATGACAGGCCCACTTCATTCAGTTGGCCTAAGGAGGCACTCAGGGGTCTTCGAGGAACCAGACGTTTGTTCATCTTACGAAATCTTCAGCAAAAAAGGAATACAACAAGAATCAGAACTGTTTGGGTTTCAGTGGTTATATTTCTGTTTGTAACAGACAGATGCTACAGAGCACACTTTAATTCAGGTGTCCAAGTTTTGTATACCAAAGCTTCCTGGTGCAAGAAAACCAACACACAATGGATACTGCATGATAAAATACAGCTACCGGTAGTTCAAAAGCTGACTGGTGCCTGGAAAAAACCCAACAAGGTGTCTTATTCAAACTCTGAGGAAGTATACAGCCTCCAACATTTCAACTTGGCCCACAACCACTCCTATGTAAGAGTCTGCAGTGCACAAACGCTGGCTGTCATATGTGATGGGAAAACCAGGGCATAATTCCAATCCTAGAAGATCCATGTACACATATATTCACTAGTATACACAGCAACTAGTTGTCATCTTAGGCACTATTGGCGCCTTTACTTAACTAAGCGCCTTTAAGCGCTTTTTCAGAAGCTATAATCTAATCAACTTAAATCCAGAAAGCAATGCCACATGTACAATGCTACCTGTATGTTTCTTTGGCTCTACTGTGTTCTGAAGCAGTGAAAGGTAGAGAGCCATTTATTAACTTTACATCTAGGTCTTCTGAACCTATGGACAATTCGATTTACATGAAGGGTGGTTGCTAGGTTCTCGGCCTCCGCAGAATCCAACTAACTTTGACAGATAACTTTTTCAGCTACCCTCCCAAGATATAGAGGTATGTATATCACAAGCTACTCTTCTCCCATTGCTCACTATGTGTAGAATTGACCCGGGGGGGGGGGGGTGTCCCTTGACCCAACTGAAGTGAGTGGTGGATGGTTCAACAATTTCTCTTTACTCTGGGGCAATCCACTGCACATAAGAGATAAGCATGTTATGAACAATCTTCCTCACATGATTTTCCTTCCTTGCAGGATTTTCTCACAGCCAAGTTGAAACATTAAAAGATTTAACTGTTCCTGGGAGCTCTACTCACAGTCTTCCAAAGCCTTCAGTCAACATAAACGCTGGTGATATAAGACAAAGAGCTTCAGATTTTCTCCTGTAAGCTCTCATTTAGTGAGAAAAATGATGTATCCAGACAATCTGAAAATGTTTTAACTAGAGAAGCAAGAACCAGATTCTCTTTGCAAATTAACACCTTTGAGAATTGCTGCTTCTGTATCCTAGTAGCCCAGGCTACAATCATAAATCTGTTTTGCACTGAGCATAGTCTAATCCCCTAATCACCAACGGGGGGGGGGGGGGAGGAGGAGGAGGAAAGAAGGAGGGCAGCAGGGCAGACGCTACCATCACTGCCACCATCTGCTGTGCCTTTGAAAACTCTGCTTGGTTCCACTCACAGAAACTGCCTCTGTGAGGAGGAGGAAGAGGAAGATAAAGGAAGAAAGTGTGTACTGCATTGTGAGCCAAATGTGAACCGCCTTGAGGGGCTCTCATGTCTTGAGGGCCTCTAGGAGGTGGAAGGGCAGGATACAAATATTTACATTGAGTAAAAAACAAAATAATATTCACAGCACAATCCTATCAGGCTGGCTTGAATGCAATTCCCACTGTGCTCAATGGGCATTTAAGGTTGCAATGTTAGGCTGCATAACACCTTACATATACCATCTTAAGTTTGTTTTATAAACTGCTGGATTTTTCCATCACAGCCAGCGTTCTCTCATCCCTTTTGTTGTTGTTGTTTTTAAACATCCAGCCTGAAGAATTCTGCAGAACTTGAAAACTTGCACAGTATTTTAGCTGAATCTGATAAAGCTACTACCCTACAGTGGCTTATAGACTTAATAATAGACTTAGCTACCTACAATTTTTGAGCAGTGCAAAAACTTCAGTCTGCAGAAGTAGAACAAACATGCCATCTTACTTTTCTAGTTCTTCTTGTGAATGTGCAAAGGTGCAGCTGGCCCCACGGGGGCACCCTCCTCTTTGCTTCATGTCTCGGCACATATATGTCTTGTACTTGCTGTGTTGAGGAGGCTGAATTAAGAAGTGAAACAGGTAAGGAACCCAACACGACATTTTGACAAGAGCCCAAGAGTACTCTGAAAACAATGCTTCAAAATAAATCAAGAATAAAAATAATTTAAAGTGGGGTAGGAGATTTACTGAAGGAAAGCTGTGTTTGAAAACTTAGGATTTACAGTTCTCTACTTTTTGTTTTAAATCACATAAAGGGGTGGTTAGTGGGAGCCCATAATCTATGACATCCTTTAGAAAATGTTGCATTTTTTGCATTCTCTCATTGCCCGAGGACAAAACGAGAAAACATGCATAAAATCCACCAAACATCCAACATCTCCAATAAGACTGAAGAGGACTGACTGGATCCTCAAGATCAAATAGCCTTAAAGGACTTGGGAATTTTTGCCTAGTGAGATTTTTGCCTTTGAGCAGCATATTATTCTCATTCTATATCACATGGTGCTCTTGGCATTTCATGGTTGGTGGCTCTGTTGAAGTTTTATTGATCTCAGGAATGTGGAACTGACCCAGGCAGCTGACATGATCATTCCCAAGCACGATCTCATATAACAGTGTCCATTAAGCTCCATAGTCTACAACAGAGCTGGGGGTGATGAAATGGATGGAACAAGAGCTAGAACAAGGCTGGAAGAAAACCTGCAGTGAGTCCAAATGAACACAAGTTAGAGCTCATTTTATGATTTCTCTGTGGCAGCAACAGCAGCAAAACATGTCTTATTTTTCCATCACCAATATTCAGCAGCTACCAACGTAATTGTTCTGAGTGGTAAGGGAACTTTTATAACTTGGCTCTTGGAAAGAGGGAACTGGGGGTTTGGAAATCTGCTGAGCAATTTGCAAAACTCTTTGCATGTAACATTGTTTGTATGTGTGCTGACTTGGACATGTTACATCAGTATGTGGAACTAGCATGGTTCTTTGAACCTACTCCCTCATTTACAGATGTTTTGTAATGTAACTCAAATAACCCTGAAGTAATATTTTACTTTAAAAACCTTAATGATGATTCCTTTCCAGAGACTTGAAGGTGGTATTATAATCATCTCTGTGTGCAACACAAACATTTTTTTTGTCCCAGGATGATCTTTGATCAAACTTGGTAGTGCTTTAGAATCTGCAAAGTCTCTCTCTCTCTCTCTCTCTCTCTCTCACAAAGACTATAGGACAGAAGAAACAAACATGTGCACAGGCAATAATGACTCTATCATACTGCCTTCCATTAAGTGTATATATATATAAAGTGTGCAGTACGTCCTTCTATGTTACATAGTCTTTAGAAGCAGTTTTGCTTGTCTAGAGACCTTGCCTAGGGCATTCCTGTTGCTCCAAGTAGTTCTTGGAATAAGAGTGATCTGTGAGAGCTGGTTCAACTTTGTTTCCTCCTGTATACAGCTGGGGAAGCTCAAGCTTCCCTGTTTGGTTTTTACATTTGATAAGGCCAACTATAACAAAGCGTGCCTTCCCAACAGTGAGAAGCCTTGCAAACAGACTATACCTGCTGCTGATCTGCTCCTTTCTTGCTGTGATTCTGGATGTAATCAACCAGGCCATGTACCACAGTCCGCACAGCAACCAGTCCATTCTCAAGCTGTTCCCATGTGGGTGGTGGAGCATCTACAGTATGCATAAGAAAACAGAAAATCTGAATTTCTATCTCAAATGAAAAGCCTATATAAAAAAACAACCCCCCCCTAATCATAACAGGCATCAAATAATTTTAAAAAGTGCAAAATTTAAAAGTCAGTTCTACAAAAGCAAGACAAATATATGCAAGACTAAAGAACAGAAAGTATACTGGTAATTCGCCAAATTCAGGGAACAGCTGCAGTGAATGTCTTCTGCTTGTGGGTAAGGAACAGAGATAACCACATTGCACTCAACAAGAGACACCCTAGAAAAATAATGTGATGGTGGGAGAGGTCTAGAGTAGAGGTTCCCAACCTTTTCAGTCCATGTACCACCCTTGCAGGGCTCTGGTCCACCACATACCACCAGAAGTGAGTGCTGATGACACCATCAGCACTTCCAGGTTTGCAGCCACGCCACAGCTTAGAAAGGCAAGGTAAGGCGCCAACGCAAGGAAGGCAGGAGGACCATTCCCTGTGCTTAGAGCCCACGCGCTCTAGCTCTGCTGGCTCAGCAGAGCTAGAGCCGCTGCTTTTCAGGCTCCAACACAGCGCCGCATGACCGAGATCTTGGCCACCATCTTGGCTGCTGGAAGCTTGTGTACCACCAGCCTGTGGGCCACGTACAATTAGTGGTGGTACACGGACCACAAGTTGGGAACCTCTGGTCTAGAGAAGAGGCAACTGGGGAAAGTAGCAGGGGCAATACGGTATCCAGGAGCACTAGGCACTTACAGCATCAGTGCTAAACAAACAGGCTGAGGCATAAGACCTCCTTCTAAAGAAGCACTGGACATCATATGGCAAGGTGGGCTGAACCAGTGTACCTTTGGACACTTCCTCCTCTTCATTCAAAGCAAAACACTAACACCTCTGGCCTACTTGGTTAGTAGGCAAAGAGTAAGCCTATAAGAGATTCATGGTGTAAACAGCACCACAGAAGCCTTTTCCCACAGTGCTAAAGCACTAATAAGCATTTGTCTATTTACAATTACCTGGACTGGGATCAATATTTGCTAGAAGTTCTAGATGGGGCCGAAGCCGGTTCAGATTGGCTGGATCACCAGTCCTCTGGAGAGCAATGGTTAGCTCCTGAACACTCTGTGCAAAAGAGGCTGGAGTCTGCAACTTAGGGGGAAAAATTAAAAAATTAGAACTGGACTCTTTGCTGCTGGAGGTCGCCGTAAACGGGCCATATCCAAAGGTACATTTCCAAATGTCTTGTTTGAATTGTTCTCAAGATGCATATTTTGATACAAAACCTTTTTCCCTTAATACATGGCATACCTTTTACTCGAGTATTCATGATTATTCCCCATTTCTGAATGGTAAATCACAGCTTAGACCCCAAGTAATATAGTTTGGACATTCATTAAAGGCAGGTTCCAACACAGGTTCTATCAAGATTGTCGAGTATCAAATCTCATTCAAGAGAACTATTCTGGGAAAACCTCCAGTGACCACACGGGCCGCCGCATTCTGCACGAGTTGCAGTTTCCAAACCGTCTTCAAGGGCAGCCCCACGTAGAGCGCGTTACAATAATCTAGCCATGACGTCACCGTGGCATAGATCACCGTGGTCAGGTCTGCACGATCCAAGTACGGTCGCAGCTGGCGCACCAGCCGAAGCTGGGCAAAGGCTCCCCTGGCCACAGCTGCCACCTGGGAATCCAGGAGCAGCTGCGGGTCGAGGCGAACCCCCAAACTGCGGACCTGCTCCTTCAGAGGGAGTGCAACCCCCTTCAGAGCAGGATGATACTGGGTTAATAAGTTAAATTCTACTTACTGTGAAAAAATCAATATTTGTTGTATTAGGATGAACTTTGGAATGGAGGGGTATAATCTGACCCAACTGCAGATAGATCTACTGTAGAAAGTTTTTTTTTTTAATATCTTCCTTCCAAGGGAGCTCAAGATAACACCCCTTATTTTAGCCTACCTCTAAAAATGGTCAGGTTAAGAGAGAGCGATTGGTGAACTTGAAGTCACCCAGTGAGCTACATGGCTGGGGATTTGAACCCAGGTCTCCCCGGACCTTCTCCAACGTTCCAACAACTGCACAAAATGGGCTCTCAAATGGTTGAGTTATAGTACTGTACTTAAAGATTTTGCTTTATAGTGTGACTTTTTTTTGGCACATAAAAAGCAAATCTTAAAAGGTCTGCTTTTGGTGGCTTAAATAATGTCAAGAAATTGAAGTGTTTTGTGGAGATCTTTTCAGTGGTCTGGTGAAAAGCCATCCTGTATTTCAAAAGCTATGAGATCAAAAGGGAAATAAAACTAGGTCATGTTCTGCAGTGCAAGTCATCTAGGAATTCTAAGGGCAGAGTGAAGGGGGGGATGTTGGAAATCATCTCAGTGAGCAGATATTGCATTTCAATGGCTGCAACACAAGGAGGTGAGCCTTGCAGGAACAAAAGTAAATCAGGGAAGAGGAGGAGAGAGGCAGCTGGCAAGGCAGAATATAAGTAACTTTTTATGTAACCATTTCTGAGCATGTGAAACACTTCACAAGTATCTTGTCCTTCCGATAATCCTGTAAGGTGAATAGGTATTACTATACTCATATTACAGCTGGTGAGCGAAAGCTGAGGAGTGACTCCCTCCCTGCACCAAACTACCATTATCCACATCTCACAACAATAGGATATTATAGCACTACTACAAAACACAAGAGCTGTGCTGTATCTGACCTAGCAGAACAGGTTTCATGTTCTTACAATAGCAACACACACACACACACACACACACACACACACACACACACACACACACACACACACAGCTACTGTAAGTGAAGACTAGTCCTGTTAGCAAGAGGAACATTATGATCTTATCAAAGCATTACAACCCAGGGAGGTGTTAAATCCTCTACAGCAGAGGGGGGGCGGGGGGCACACTGCTGTCTAGTACTACAGCACATGGAGAGGGGAGCTTATTTTATACTAGCTTAGGAGAGGCTGCGAATAAATTTTCAGCCACTCCCAAGCCAAATCCTATGGAGCAAAGAGGAAGGGTGAAGTCCCTTCCCTCTGTATCACTAGTGCATAGCCAGCCAGCCTCGTGAAGCTTATCAGAAAGTAGACACAATGCAAGATGTTTAAACCCCGGCCTCCCTGCATTGTAGCAATTTCCTTGCTGTAGGCAAGAGCAAATTTAAAGTTGTGAATGCGCGTAAGGATGCTTGAGTGCATGTGCACACAAAAGGGAATGTTTAACTCAAGCAATAGAACTGCAGTCTGCATGGACATGTAGATAAGAGACAAAGAGGAAACCTGTATGGTTATTGGGAGGTTATTGAGTGATGGAGGGAGCTTGTATGTTTTTACATGCACCTGCACTCGCACTTTAGATGCTTATTTCCACAGCACAGTGTCTTCAACTTGTTTGTAGTATGGCTCACTTTAAGCAATCTGCTTTGAGTTTCAAGTTATCTAAGAATTAACTGACTGCCCTTGGGATTACACCTTCAGACCAGCGTTCCCTTATCTATAAAATGGATACAACTGTTTTAGAATGTCTTTTAAAGGATTCATTCTTTAATATGCAGACAATGTGTTGTACATATTAAGCATACATCCTGTATGCAATTTAACTTCTTTTGTTCTTGCTACCCAGCTGTAGCTTGGATTAAGCGAGTCTGTGGTGATCTACCATAATATCATTTGTAAACAGCTGTACTTGGTAGCAGAAGGCTGCACATATATACGTGCATGGTTTGGTTTTTGTTGCTCCAAATTTAGATGTACAAGCAAGTCATAAAACAAAGAAGATGGTTTGAGTAACTGACTGTATAGCTATTAATTTCATGACTAGGTGGGACTCTCTAGAATTTGTAAAAAATTCAGAGAACTTTTGGTTCAAAAAACATGGATCAAAATCCTTCTGTTTAAGAATAATACAATGTTTTTATAAATTCACCCATTTTTCAAAAGCATGAAAAGGGTAGCTTAAATATTCCACTCCATGCAAGCAGTTAACACATATAACAATGTCACATATTACATCAACACTTTGCCTTAGTCGTTCAAGTGTGACATTAGGCCCAGCAATGCATCCAGACAGAAATTCCACAGGTGCTGCTTTCTCAAACACTTGCTTCAGACACCGAACAAATTCCTTCTTGATGCAACTATAAAAGGAACAGCACTCCACCACCACCACAGGGACAAATATGGAGACTGTCTAGGCAGAAATTCTACAAGTGCAGCAACTTGCTTGCTACACACATCTAATGACTTTCTGCCTGTTGAGCTGAAATATCCAGGCAAAGTGTGCCTTCTTCCTCAGCACAAAAACTAGCATAACTGTCTATGCAGAAAATGATTAAGAATTTGAGTTCCTGCATATTTATTTATTTTAAAAAATTATACCCCGCCTTATCCTATGCCGAAGGCAAATGCCCAAGGCGGCTTATAACAAAAATTAAAATACATAATTTAAAATACATAAAATAAGTTTAAACAATACATACCGTATTTATCGGCGTATAAGACACACTTTTTTGTCTGAATTTGTGACCCAGAATAGTAGGGTGCGTCTTATACGCCAATACTAAAAAAAATCCCTCCCACCCCCGTTTTAAAGCATTTTCGGGCTTACCGTGTTTTCCGGAGCCGGAGAGCTCCCTTGTGCTTTCTTCCATGACTAATCTATCCGATCTACAGCTGGGGTTAATTTATGCACGTGCATGAGTTGAGCTTCTCAGCAGCCAGCAGAGGGCGCTGTGCTCCTCAGTTCAGTTCAGCTGAGCTGCAGAGGGCGTGGTCTTCCCAGCTTTCCTCCTATGGTGAATGAAGCTTCTGAACTGGGCCTAGTTGGGGAGACTTTGGAAAATGTGCATAGGTGGGGTGGGGGTAAGAGTAAGAGTTGAGTCTGGGTTTTTTTTTTGTACTTGGGATTTATGTTGTTTACTTTGGAAACTGCATGGGTGGGTTGGGGGGAAAAAGAGTTGAGTGGTGTTTTTTTTACTTGGGGTATATGTTTTTTACTTTGGAAACTGTGCATGGGTGGGGTGGGGGAAAAGAGTTTGGGGTTTTTTTGTACTTGGGATTTATGTTATTGTGCATTTTGTTCATGTGTCTTATTGCTGTGTGTTTTAAAAGAGATCCTGGTATTTTTGTGCAATTTATGTAAATTAGCTAATTAAGCAGCCAAGCGGTAAGTGGTCAAGTGGCCCAAAAATGCTTTAAATCTTTTTCTTGAAACCCAGGGCCAAAAGGAAGGTGCGTCTTACACGCCGGTGCGTCTTATACGCCGATAAATACAGTAACTAAATTTAAAAACAAAATCCACTGGGGGGGGGCAACAGTATGGAGCAGAGAAGCAGCACGGCAGAGCATCTTGAGACACAGGAGGCAGACCACAACTCATCACCCAAACGCCAGATGAAACAAAAACGTTTTGATCCCTCGCCGAAAAGTCATGAGGGAGGGGGTGGTTCTCAGATCCCCTGTCAGGGAGTTCCACAGTTGTGGCACCACAGCAGAGAAGGCTCGCCCACGTGTTGCCACTCCCTTAACTTGCGATAGAGGTGGCACCCGCAGGAGAGCCCCCTCAGATGACCTAAGAGAGCGGGCCAGAATGTATGGGAGACGGCGGTCCCTCAGATATCCTGGACCCAAACCGTGGAGGGCTTTAAAGGTCATTACCAGCACCTGGAATTGGGCCCGGAAACAAATGGGCAGCCAGTGCAGCCGCTGAAGCAGCGGTTCAACAGAATCAAACCGCCTAGCTCCAGTGACCACCCGGGCCGCCGCATTCTGCACTAATTGCAGCTTCCGAACCGTCTTCAAGGGAAGCCCCACGTAGAGCGTGTTACAGTAATCCAGTCTTGAAGTCACTAAGGCATGGACCACCGTGGTCAAGTCCGATCGACTCAAGTACGGCCGCAGCTGGCGCACCAGCCGAAGCTGGGCAAACGCACCCCTGGCCATAGCCGCCACCTGGCTTTCCAGAGAGAGATGTGAATCCAGAAGTACTCCCAAGCTGCGCACCTGTTCCTGCAGGGGGAGTGCAACCCCATTCAGAACAGGCAGGTGACTCAGTACCTGCATTGAAGCTTTCCTGACCAGTAGGACCGCTGTCTTTTCTGGATTCAATCTCAACCTATTAGCCCTCATCCAGACCCCAAATGCCTCCAGACAGCGCTCCAGGACTTCCACAGCCTCCCTGGAGCGAGATGGCAAGGAGAGGTAGAGCTGGGTGTCATTAGCATATTGGGGACACCCAACTCCAAATCCCCAGATGATCTCTCCCAACGGTTTCATGTAGATGTTGAAAAGCATGGGAGACAGAATAGAACCCTGTGGCACCCCACACTGTAAAGGGCAGGGCACCGAACAGGCGTCTCCCAGCATCACCATCAGGATACAGGAGACAGCCATCTCCCTACAACATCGTATGCACCATCTACAGAAATCAGGCCCTGTTCTGTATGCCTTGCTTGTGCTAGATTAAAATTATGACAGCTATGAGAAGGATCTTTACTACTGTAGCTCATATAGCTGAATCTAGTATCTACTGAGGTGAGGAGGTAGAGTTCTGCTTTAGAGAGTCTGCCTTAGGCAAACTTTACTTCCATTATACTTGTTTCTTTGGTGAGTTTACTGGATCTTTAAGTAGTTAGTGATTTTATTTTTTGATTTTATTTTTAATTTCATGTAAGTTATTTTGAAGAAGCAGCCTAGATATATCTTTGTGTATAGCTATTGTGTGTGCCCACTTGCTGCATGTCTGAAACTCAGTATAAAGTCAAGAACAATCCTCCTCCCCAGCTCCAAACCTGAAATGACAGTTTGATTCCAAGGCACCAAGAGGGCCTCAAAAGTATAATGCAACATGGAAGAGCCTCAGCCCTTAATCCCATGCTTGCAGTTTGGCTGCAGTTGTGCTGCACTTCTAAGATGCTCCAAGTGCTTCAGGAGCAGCCCGAGACTTCTTTCTGAGCATGGAGCTCAGGAGGAGGGTGAAGGATTGCTCCTGCAGTCACACTGTGCTTCCAGTGGTTGAGATGCCTCAGAAATACGGCATGACACAGATATGGAAGGACTCCAGCCCTCTTTTCAAATGTGGAGCTGAGATGGGGGTGATGATAACTCTTGTAACACAGTCTCTCTGAGGCCCTCCAAACAGCTCCAAAGTGCAACATAACAAGTGGGATGATCATGACCCCCCCAGCTTGAGAGGAGTGATGAGAGTTGCTCTTATTGAGATGCATTTCTGAAGTGCTCAGAGCATCTCCGAAGCACAGTGTCCTGCTCTAAAATTGGGAGGAAGGCTGAGTGGGGTGGGACACTTGCCATGGCAAGTTGAACTATAGCCCCCTATTTAGAACGAACATCAATACAGGTAGATTACTCCTTATCTGGACATCTGAAATTCAGACTATTCTGAAATCCAGACATTTTGGGGGCTATGACTTTTTGTAAAAAACGTTTTCCAGCACCTGACTGGCATAGCACAAGGCATGCTGGTGCACAAAATTATTAAAAATATTGTATAAAATTACCTTCAGGCTATGTGTATAAGGTGTATATGAGACAAATCAATTTCGTGTTTAGACTTGGGTCCCAATCCCCAAGATAACTCATTATATTTATGCAACTAATCCAAAATCCAGACAAGTTCCCATCCCAAGCAGTCCAGATAAGGGATACACAACCTGTATTAAAAACAAGGTGGAAAATCAAAGGCTATAATGATCTGAAGTGACTTTACCTTGTCAATAATGGACTGCATATGAGATTTGTGGGACTGGTCTCCATACAGCAAAGAGGACCACTGATCAGGAGCAATGCGCAAACCAGCCTCCATAGCAATTTGCACAATCTGCGAATCATGTTCTCGTCTCAGGGCTTCATATGTCCGGAACTCCTCCTTCAGTTGCATCAAGGAGGAGTCCTCATCACGTTTTGTCACCTGGTGGAGATAAAAGGATCCTATTCAATCTATCTGGATAAGGTAAGGTGAGCCTGTTCAATAGGTAAAAGCTTATTCAATAATGCTAACATGTTACCAGTTCTTTTTTTTATCTGGCCTAACAATATCAGTTGTCTACCAAAAAAGGAGAGTCAAATACTATAAGCATAAAAAAAAAAATCTTCCTATTTGTATGGGGGGGGGACTTTTCCCCAAGATCAGAAGAAGAACTGAGACAACTACATGTTACATACAAATATTTATCTATATTACACAGACTGAAAAAGTGATAAATAGAAAGATGGATAGAACCTAGATTCTCTGTGAGGTGGGATGCCCACCCTGGAGGAAAGGGGGTTTTCAGGGGGGCTGTGAATGCTGGGATCCTGGAAGTGATTTGCTGCTATCAAACCCAATCAGTGCTTGGGGATCACTCTCCAATAAGCACTATTTTTCATATCAACTTGAGGCCCTAAAGTAGGAAATAGGCAAGCAGCAGCTAGAAAGGACCTATTCAGTTTTAATCTGTCAAAGCACCCAGTGACCCATTTACATCCAGAACTAACAGGGTACTGAACTTTTTCCTCTAATGCAGCGTAAGTAGTAGAAGAATGGGAGCTAAGCAATAGAAAGAGAAGGGAAGGAGAGGAGTGCTCCTACTAAAAGCCTTTGATATCCCTTTGGTTTGACCACAGATTCTAGAGCATATCTCAAGTGGGATGCAAGCTGCTGCATGCAATGATTTCTATATGATTCATATGGGCGGGGGGGGGGGGCAAGGCGAGAAACGTTATAGAATGGAGAGAGTTCAAATGATTTGAGAAACCAGTCTAGGTGTGGAAATCCAGTATAAATGTTCAATGACTAGAAGAGACATTAGTGGGGGTTGACATTGTGTTCATACGTGGACACCCATGTCCATGATAAAAAATGTCTGGCGTTAATAAGGAGAGTGCTCCGTTTCCCACACCTTTCAAGATGAAGGAGCAGTGGCTACCATCATCTTCTGGGGGAGTATCAGGGGGTGTATAACTTCAGTGTATAACACGCACCTAGTTTTTGAGGCCTATATTTAGAGAAAAAAGTGTGAGTTATACGCCGATATACGATAATTTTACACCTGATTCATTTCACAGTAAGAATCCAATAAAATCTTAGGTATGTTTAATATTAATTGACCTGTTTCTTCAAATATTAAAACATCAAATTCATTTAATCCTTTGAGGTGATTTCATTCTTTTTAATTTCCTTATATTGCTATTTGGTTTTAGGGAGAAGTCATGTTTGCCTGTTGTAGCAAAAAACCGAAGACAGCACACTCCTATGCATGTCTAGTCAGAAGTTCCATTATTTCAGTGGGACTTACTCCTAGGTAAGTGTGTATAGGATTGCAGCCACAGTCTTGTAGCACCTTAAAGACCGACCAGTTAGTCTTTAAGGTGCTATAAGACTCTTTGTTGCTTTAGCTATTTATTTGTAAGCATTCAAACTACAGTGAACCCTCAATTTAACAGACTAATGGTGGGGTGAACATCTGATGGGGTGTCTTAAATCTTGAACATCCCTTCCCCTCATTAGTCTGTTAAACTAAGGGGCTTGGGGCAGGCATACCTTCGTTCCTCCACTTCCTCAGGACACTCTACAAATGGAGCACTTTAGGATAGTCTCTATTTCTAGAGTACCCTGGTTGCCAGCAGAGCCCTGGAAGGTAGGTATGCCTGCCCCACGAGCCCCTTCCAACCTTTACCTATTTTATAGGGCTCCCTCAGCATTGAGGGGTTTAACAGACCTCTGCTGACATCAGAAAGCCGACAGAGCGTTACTCCGTTAAGTTCATTATACCAAAGTCCAATTGTATCAATGGCTCACTGTACTGTGGTTTATCTGAATCCATCACAATTGTGACCAGATGCGCTGCTGTTCAGTTCCACTATTGTGGAACATATGAAACTTCTTTGTACGCAGCCAGACTATGAGTTGATCCAGTATTATGTTGTCTTACTGGCAACTCTCCAAATCCTCAAGTAAAGGTCTTTTAGCTGGAGATACGAGGGATTGCACTTGGGAACTTCCATAGGCAAAGCATATGATCTATAACTGAACTATGGACCCAGTTGCAGTCACCTATGCTACTTTCTCCAACACCACATCTCAAGTGTTCTGACAAAGCCATAAATGTTCCACTGATCAGGTGCAAAATTTTAATGCTAATTTGAGTTCTGCAAATAGAAACATTTACTATGCCTGGGTGTCTCAAAAAATGTGCACACATTTTAATGAGCTTTAATTCATACATACTGTACTTCATTGTAGAAAACCTGCAACACTCAAATATCTAATGGAATGGGACTGAAGAGATGTGTGGAACCACCTCAACATACACGTTGGTGGATGTCTGCAGATCCCTTAGGCTGCAATTGTACAGACACTTACCTGGGAGTAGGCCCTTATTGAACGAAGTAGGACTTACTTCCAAGTAGACATGCATAGGATTGTGTCAGCTGTCAGCCAAGGGGGAACATTTCGAGCACTTGGTCTAATTCATTTACCAATTACTGTAATTAACTGGGTCTGTGTATACCATATGCAGTACTTGTGTGAATTATAGCATTATGTGTGTGAATTACGAACATAATAAATTTGACACTATAAAGTATGTAAAATTTTCTTGAGATGCCCTGTATTTTAGACTTGGGGATGATTCACACAATATGCCTACAAAGCGAAAGCCACTGTTGCAACTGTCTTCAACTGCACCTGCACTGTGTGAAGAATTAAAGTGAATATATTTTTTCTGCCTGTATAAACTGATACAACTAGGAAAGTTGTACCCAAACTGGGGCGTTGCAACGCCCCAGCAAGGAACAAAGGGTTGCTACACCCTTAAGGGGCATGGCAACCCGCGGTGACGACGACGGGGTAGCGACGACACGTCCAGGATTGCGCTGCCGCTGCCACCGCCGCCGATGTAAAGGTCCGTTTTATCTGCATTGGTGGGCAGTGGATGTCCGGTGGGGGGAATGGGGAGCCTGCGGACCCAGAAGCGCTGCTCCGACGCTTGGGGAGGCCTGCAGAGGGATCCGCAGGCTCCCCCCCCCCCCACAGGACATCCACTGCCCACCAATGCAGGTAAAACGGACCTTTATGTTTGTGGCGGCAGCGGCAGCATGATCCTAGACGCATCTTCGCGACCCCTGGGAAGGCCCCGCTGCCACTTAGAGCAGCAACGGGCCTTCCCAGGAGTTAGAGAACCACTGAACTAGGATATACAGAATACATGTAAGCGCATGGAAGAATGCTGAGAAATAAAAAAAGATTTCTGTACTCAACACGTAGTACAAAACAGCTAAAAATGCAATCAGAACAGTTTGCTCCATACCTTGAAACAGGAGGCTCTGTAAAGAAGCTGGACAACATGCCCAATGCTGGTTTTAGAAGCCTGAGGAAATCGTGGCTCCAACCTCTGTACCACAAAGAGAACCAAAACCTTCCGAGACAAAGCAGATCCATCCTCCAAAGCCAAGAGAACCAACTTGAGGGCTTCCTCCTGCATTGCTGAAAATTCAGACTAGTATGACAAAACTGAGACAAGGGACTAAGCAATTTCAGCTGTATACTGCTCATTCAACCACATGGAATATATACATTAGCAACTGTACTAAAGGGTCAAGAAATCTCCATACCACAGCATTTTATTACATTTATATCTGCTCTTCCTCTGTTTTTCTTCTTCCCCATTTTATCCTCCCATAGAACCCTGCGAGGTAGGTTAGGCTGAGAGATGGTGAAGTCCAAGGTAATTGCTGAATAGGGATTCAAACCCAGTCTCCCCTAGTTCTAGTCTAACTACTCTACCAAGCTGGCTCTTGGCACTATGGTACATACTATGAAATAAGGAATCTTTGCTTCCATTTAAGAAAATGTTTCTAGACCACATGCTTAAAGAAAATAAATTGACAATTAAATACAAATACAATGCTACTGTTGAACATAATACTGGAAATCCCAAGGCAACTGGTTCTATCAGGAGAAAAAATATTTCCTTACAAGTGTCAGTCTGATATATGGAAGCTGCAGGAAACTTTGTGTAGACAGTTATCTCAAAGTGCATGTAACTGACCTGTACAGAGCAATTTGTTTTTATTATTCAGGGTGGCACCCACAGCTTACACTTACACAATACTGTATGAGCAAGTCACCTTCCCTAACCCTACTCTCCCTGAGCCCCTTGAAAAACTGTTGAGGGTTGGGGAGCCCACAGAAGTGGCATAGGGTGTAGTACTCACAAGCTCGGGTGGGAACCATGAGTGGAGCAAAAGGAAGGGTGGGAAGGTGGTTTATGCTCATGCACACTATGTGAACATGAGCTGTAGACGCTATCACCAGTATAAGATCAAAGTTAATATTTTCTACAACAAACCTGCCTTTGCCTCCAATAATTACTCTAATGTATGAGCATAACAACAAAGCTAGTGGAGATGATAATATTCCAGCTGAGCTACTTAAAATCCTAAATGATGATGCTGTGAAAGTGCTGCACTCAATATGCCAACAAATTTGGAAAACTCAGCAGTGGCCAAAGGATTGGAAAAGGTCAGTTTACGTTCCAATTCCAAAGAAGGGCAGTGCCAAAGAGTGCTCAAACTATCGCACAATTGCACTCATTTCACATGCTAGCAAGGTTATGCTCAAAATCCTACAAGCTAGGCTTCAGCAGTACGTGGACCGAGAACTACCGGACGTACAAGCTGGGTTTCGAAGAGGCAGAGGAACTAGAGATCAAATTGCCAACATGCGCTGGATCATGGAGAAAGTCCGAGAGTTCCAAAAAACCACCTACTTCTGCTTCATTGACTACGCAAAAGCCTTTGATTGTGTGGATCACAACAAACTGTGGCAAATTCTTAAAGAGATGGGGGTACCAGACCACCTTACCTGTCTCCTGAGAAACCTGTATGCGGGTCAAGAAGCAACAGTTCGGACCGGCCATGGAACAACCGACTGGTTCAAAATTGGGAAGGGAGTACGGCAAGGCTGTATATTGTCACCCTGCCTATTTAACTTATATGCAGAGTACATTATGAGAAATGCAGGGCTGAATGAATCGCAAGCCGGAATCAAGATTGCCGGGAGAAATATCAACAACCTCAGATATGCAGACGATACCACCCTAATGGTAGAAAGTGAAGAAGAACTAAAGAGCCTCTTGATGAGGGTGAAAGAGGAGAGTGCAAAAGTTGGCTTGAAACTCAACATTCATAAAACTAAGATCATGGCATCTGGGTCCATCAATTCCTGGCAAATAGAAGGGGCAGAAATGGAAGCAGTAACAGATTTTACTTTTCTGGGCTCCAAGATCACTGCAGACGGAGACAGCAGCCATGAAATTAAAAGACGCTTACTCCTTGGAAGGAAAGCTATGGCAAACTTAGACAGCATAATAAAAAGCAGAGATATCACCATGCCAACAAAAGTTCGCATAGTCAGGGCGATGGTGTTCCCAGTAGCAATGTATGGTTGCGAGAGTTGGACCATAAGGAAGGCTGAGCGCCGAAGAATAGATGCTTTTGAACTGTGGTGCTGGAGAAGACTCCTGAGAGTCCCTTGGACTGCTAGGAGATCAAATCAGTCAATCCTAAATGAAATCAACCCTGACTGTTCCCTGGAAGGACAGATACTAAGGCTGAAACTCAAGTATTTTGGCCACCTAATGCGAAGAGAGGACTCTCTGGAGAAGACTCTGATGCTGGGAAAAATTGAAGGCAAAAGGAGAAGGGGAAGGCAAAGGATGAGATGGTTAGACAGCATCACCGATGCAACGAACATGAAAATGAGCGAACTCAGGAAGATAGTGGAGGACAGGAAGGCCTGGCGGGATATGGTTCATGGGATCACGAAGGGCCGGACACGACTTAACGACTGAACAACAACATGAGCATAACCCCCTTGTTGGACCCACCTTAGATCACACGGCTTTAGATAAAAAGTTGGCAGCATGCTGGCAGTTTTCGGTAAATATGTCTGGGTATTAACTCCTGCAGTTCGGGTCCTGGGCAATTATCGATGCATTTCGCTTAATAAATCTCCCTCCTGGTTGAGATCACCAAGGGCCCTCTCCGTCTTCCCTTTTGAAGGGAGGTACACAGCAGGGCCTTTTCAGTAGCAACCCCTAGATCCTAGAATGATCACTCAAGATGTGCTATTGTGCATTCCTCCCTAACTTTTAAAGCCACTTAGAAAACCTTTTGTGTATTGACTGCTACCTATTCTTTGATCTATTTTAAGAAGCAGGCAGAGGGGGAGTTGGAAGTAGGTTTTATTACTAGGTGGACAATAGGATTTTATTTTATTTTTCACATTTTTATACCGCCCTTCCTCCAAGGAGCTCAGAGTGGTGTACATATTTCCTCCCCTCCTTTTGTCCTCACAACAACCCTGTGAGGTAGGTGGGGCTGAGAGATAGTGACTGGCCCAAGGTCACCCAGGAAGCTTCGTGGCTGAGCGGGGATTTGAACCTGGATCTTTGATTTGAACCTTGCTTTTTTTTTTCATTCTGGTTTTAATGTTTCTACTCTAAGCTGCCTTGAACTTTCAGAAAGGCAAAATAAAAGTGCTTTAAATAATACATAAAATATCTCATGGCTTCCATTTCATGTCTCTTTGGGAGATGGATCCCTTTTCCTTGGGCTTTATAGAAAAGTGGCTAAACATACATTGACCATTGAATTGCACTTCTCAATGTATAAACTACTCTCCCTTTCCTTGACTCTTGTTTGCTGTATCAAAATGCATGAACTGGTATATACCTGGTCCAAGGAACTGGCAACCCCTGGCCCTCACTGCAGCCCAAAGGTTGGAAGAAAGTTGCTGGGGGTTCTGATGTTGAAGGATGAGTTCTGTGACCGTTCTTTCACCCAATGATCGTGCAGCACGCATAGCCCTGATTCGCCCTTCTTCCTCCACTAGCTGGCAGTGGACTAATGTCACAAGTTTCCGCTGCATGGGCCGACTCAGTACACTCTGGGTGGTGCTGTTCAGTCCCACACCTTTGCAAATAAAAAAATGATGGAGTTACTTCTCAGTTCCTTAAAGGTAATGCAAGGTTTACCAACAGTCTATTTCTGGCTGGTTAATGTCCAGTCTTACCGTTTTGTATCACCATTAGGATGTTGTGATCCTAATGGTGATATAATTAATAATCACTTTCATTAATTAATTACAGTCTTTCAACAATGGCATCCTAACTTAGGCTGCATCTCCATATTTGGGTTTAGGTGCAATCTACCTCCTGCTAAACTAAAACACGTGAATAAGTATCTCCAGATAAATTTGCAGTAAGAGCATTATAAGAGAACTGTAGCTGTGCAGAGTAAGACTGAATACTTTGTTAATCAATTAAAAAGCTTGTGATCATTAATGGTGTGTGTGTGTGTGTGTGTGTGTGTGTGTGTGTGTACACAGAGCAATTTAGCACTGTAGTAGAATATTTTTTTCCACCATGAATTCGCAGCAGGTTCTTTTGTAGTCATTTTAGACATGTTGGGAGTGGAGATATTTTTAGTGACAGCTGTTGCTGTAGATTTGCATTTTGCAATTAAAGAAAAGGAAGCTATTCACCTCTTGCACTGCTGAGTGGTTTAAGGTACAAGGCTAGCTCTTCTACACATTTCTTGGCTTCCTCATAATGCTTAGTATCTTCGGCACCACTGCGTAGAGTTATTGGCTGCTGTTCTGGCACCTATGAAAAGGAGAGAATTAATGCAATGTATCATGTACAAAATGGAAAAAGGATGAAGACAAGACTGCTAGTCTCAAGCATCCAACCCACCAAATCCACTAAATTAAAAGGCAAAGCTTTCAATGAGGTTCACAGCCCTATTATAAAGTAATCCCTATTGTAGTTTGTAACCCCACTTCAGAAAGATGGTTTCTCATTTTCATTTCCTGGTCAGTTGTAAGCCAGAATATGCAAATTCAGATATCCTGCCAAACTCCAGTTAAGTTGCCTTAAGTGTAGGCTTACCAGATCTCCAATCGGGACAGAGTGCTAGACCTTTAGGAGAAGGAATGTGGGCAGGTGTAGCTTGTTAAGTCCTAGAGCACAATCCTAGGCATGTCTACTCAGAAGCAAGCCCCATTGTGTTTAGTGGGACTTGCTTCTGAGTAGACATGCCTAGGATTGTGCTCTAGGACTTAACAAGCTACACCTGCCCACATTCCTTCTCCTAAAGGTCTAGCACTCTGTCCCCGTTGGAGATCTGGTAAGCCTATTTAAGTGCTGTTCGGTGAGGGGTTTGAATTGAGCCACTGTTGCCAGCATCTGAAATTTAGGAATAACCTAAACAAATTTTTTAAAAGTTGATAAAGGATCCTTCAGTAATTTCATATCAACTTCACACTGCTCTCACACAGTAAAATTGTCTCTTGCTTATCTATGCATTTTAAATATGAAACAATGGCTAGAAATCAATCATGTTAGAAAGGTTAAGCCTGTACCATTCTGATTACTTGTCCTGATTTTTCCTCAATCTACTGAAGATTTCATTCATTTGAGAACTACATTTATTACAGCAATTTCCATTTACATTGCATGGTGTAACAATACATTTGTTTATTCCACAGTAAATATGTCAACTAGGAAAAAAACCAAGATGGATCCAAGACGAATCTGGCAAAGGAAGAATGCAATTTATTATTAATTTTTATGAAAACTGTATAAGCTGCCATTAGAGCATCTCCATTTTGGAAGTGGATAGAAAACACATATCCCCTAGAAAATAAATAAGGCAGACTTACCTGAGCACCCACAAGCTGCAACAAGGCTGAATTCACAGGAAGGTGCTCAATATCCGTATTGATAGTGGTCTGGTCAAAGGGGCATGCCTTCCTGTGTAGCTTGTTCAGGCACATCTTGCAGACTGTGTGGCCACAGCCCAGGCTGATGGGCTTGCGAATCGTTTCGTCGAAGGTTTGCGTGCAAATTGGGCAGGAGAGAAAATCCGTCCACTGTGGAGCTTGTACAGGCATTGTTTCAGGCTTTTAATTCACAAGACAAAATCTAAAGCACAGATTCCACTGGAATCAATTTTCTTTGAAAAAATTGTTTTTAAATATCTTCTGTAAGTACAGACAGTCAGCACATAGTGTGAAATATAATCTGAAAGAAACAAAAAAAATAGTTAGCACCTAAAGATGCTATATTAAGATTATTGAAAAGGGAATTCGTTCATTTGATTAAGGCATACATAATCCAATGGATTTGACAGAGTACTTCTTTACTTAGAAGTAAACTCCATTAAATTTAATGGGACTTACTCCTAGAGAAGCATCTGTAGGATTGCAGTTGTAGTCATTTAGCCTTCATGCCACAGAGTCACCATTTTACTGCATGGTCGCAAATTATACTGAAAATTGTGAGGTATGGCCTCTTAATATCCTTCAAAGCCCAGGATCCCAAGAGTTTTCCTTGGGGGGGAAATTGCATTATTGTTCCCAAGGAAGATTTTAGCAAAAACACAGCGAGATTTCTCATGATTTTCACTTTGCCAAAATTAACATTCCAATTCCGCACCAACTTGCAGCATTCAATGAGGGTTGAACTCACTGTGACTAGTGGATGAGGTTATTACCTAATTCTTTCCATAATCCTGACCATTTATGGGAACAAACTCTACCCACACAGGATAACACAGAGGTTAGACCACTATGGACAGGATTATAACTATGCTGATATTGTGCAACCTGGCTCAGGATTTCCTCAACTTCCCCCATCATTCATGACTTTGCAATTTCACTTGACTATCCCAAAATTGTGAGGACTTTAAAAAATTCTCTCTTTAAAAAGATAGCAAACTGATGTGGATGCCAAATTGGAAACAAGTGCACTAACAAAGATGCAGATGGAAATAATGCTTTGCTATGAGAAGCCACCTAATACAGGGTAACTGAGAAACAATGGGACTAAATCAGAGACACACTGGTGCTACTACTAGCCTGCTCTCCTGGGGCACGCACCGTATTTTTTGCTCCATAAGACGCACTTTTCCCCCCAAAAATAGGGGGGGAAATAAGTGTGCGTCTTATGGAGCGAATGTTTGGGGGGAGATTTTTTTTTTACTTACCTGGGCTTCCGGGGTCTTCGGGGAGGCCTGCGCGACCCTCTGCAGGCCTCTCCGATCTTCAGATCAGAGATAAAGGCTATTTTCAGCCATTTCCGGTTTTCGGAAAAAATGGCCGAAAATAGCTTTTATCTCCGATCTGAAGATCGGGGAGGCCTGCAGAGGGTCGCACGACCCTCTGCAGATCGGAGATAAACTGTGTTAAAAACAATTTTCTTGGGTGCTTCTTGCCTCCCCTTCTCCCATCCTGGCCCCCAGTAACTGACAAATTTTAATTTGCTTCATTTCCACAATTCAGGTATGTAATCTTTGTTCACACTTTTATAAAGTAAAATTAAGTGAAAGAAATTGGGCAATAATAGAAAGCTTGTCTGAGCAGAACAAATTTGACTTATCAAACACAACAAAGAAGGACTGGAGCAACAGGGCTTGAAGTGCTGCAAAGATTGGAGAGAAGAGTTTTTTTTTAAACAATCTTTCTGGAATAGGGCTGCATAAAAAATCAACTAAAACAGGTGCTGATTATTTGGCATTTGATTATTTGGAGATAAAGATAAACACCCATAATGTATCCTCATGTTTAGAATGCAAGAAAACGACAGACAGCATGCAATCTAATTGCTTGGTTTGCTTTCAGGTATTCACCGATTCTATAGCATTTTGTTGGCTTTCAGGAAAATTTGTTTTATCTTTGAAAACATTGTCTTATTACATTTTTGAATTAAATTATAGCAAGTAGCACAATGAAGTTCAAGTGTTGTCTTTGTAAAACTAATTTAGGTGGAACATTTTAAGTGGAAACTTGTGCCAAGACTTCTGATGTCAAACTAAATTTGAGCATTTGTTGTTTCAAGAGTAACTTAATTCAATTTATGAATCCGATCAGCTCCAACCCTGCAGTTGAGCAACTGGTGCTTTAACTTGATAGGAACAATGCCAGTGAAAAGAAACTCTTCCATGACTATCATCCTTTGAAAATGAACTGAGATCATAATTTGAAAAGGAGCTGAGAACAATTCCAAAGAACCATGTGTGTTGAGTGAGCAGAGAGGGAATGAAGATGGCTTCAGTCCTTGTGCACTGGATTTGCATGCTTCCCCATAGTGTTTTGTGGGCAGAGAAATATACACAGGCCAGGATTAATGTGTACTAAGCTCCTGTTTTTGGTTTTGTGCCAGAAACTGGTGGTGGCTCAATGGATTATGCAACGTATTTCACATTATATGCAACGTATTTCAGCTGAATAACAGTAGAAGGTAAAATAGAAGAGAGGGAAGGACAAGATATTTTTATAAAATATTAAATTTTTTAAAAAATATTAAAAAATATAAAAGTTAAAAATATTTTTCCCCTATTTTTAGCTCCATAAAACACATGCGTCCTATGGACCGCTGCGTCTTATGGAGCGAAAAATACGGTAAAAACTGCCTGGGAGACAACAGAACACAAAAATTACTAACCCACCTCTCTGCTTTACTCTAACTGGGCTAGGTAAGGGCTGTCTTTGCTGCCGCTGCCCAAGGCTGGAAAGCCCAGACAGAAGGGGGTCACCTTGGGAAAGCCTCCAGGAGGAGAGCAAACATGATGGAAGGGAATACATAAAGGATAAAAACAATCCACTGATCAACTAACAGAAGGAGAAAATGAGGGAAGAGGCAGCAAAAGTTGGAAGATATGCTAAAAGTTAAGAGGAAAATCCATATAAAAACCCTGACATGACTTCTCTGTGTACTTTCTCTACCCTATTTACAGCGCAATTCTATCCAACTTACACCACCGGTGAAGCCAGCAAGGGAGGGCAGGGCGGGAGGCTTGGGAGGGGAGGGGAGATTTAAATCCCCTTTGAAGGGGATTTGAATCCCCTTTCCGTTCTGGTTCTCCCCGTTCTCGTTACACCGGTGATGTAAGTTGGATAGGATTGCGCTGTTAGTCACACTGTTCCAAGGTCTTGGTCCTGGCACACACACTTGCAACAAGGTAAGTGGGCAAGACGCCATGAAGCATCAGATACTTCTGACATTGGACATTCAAAGGGGTATGTGTGACCCCTTTTTGTAGCATGTGACCATTAACCAGTTTCACCAGTGAAATTGAACAGGGGTGGGTCACCTAAGCTCCTAAATTTCCTGGTCTCAGAAATTAGATGAGCTTCACAGTCCAATGAACTGAATCAAAATAAAGTTCTTTGTTTATCAGTCAGCTGCAGAAGATGATGCTCAAACGACAAACAATGGATAATGGTTACTGTGCATCTGGAGGACTCAACAGACTCTGTTGGATGCTGAGGCGTCATAAAAAAGGGGTGTTGGTCCAAGACAGGTCCGAATGGTTGGAAGATGAAAAATGGGAGGAAAAACAGAATTTTCACCACATCCCTCCTCTTAGGTAGATGCTGAGGGGTAACAGCCCAGGACTGACTCTCCTTGATTAATCAACAATTTAATGATGGATAAAGCTATGATAAAAAGCTGGGTCTGCAAGTTACACATCTAGAAAAGCAATACAGTTACATAAGCAAATGGGACTCTTCAAGCACCCCAGCTCATTCCAGTAAAAAAGCACCTCCCAAGAGGCAGCTGCTCTTGATCTATGTGGGGGCTATTGGATGAACTGGCACATGTGTAGAAGGTACTGATGGGTCCTTACAGCAGCAGCATTTCTCACCTCAACAGGGCTGGTATGAGAGGTGCAGCAGTCATCTCTCCACTCGTCCTGGTACCTATACTTGCAGCACACTGAGCAGGCTCCATACCATGACTAACAGTCGAATCCTAACCAAATTTCCAGCACCGATGCAGCTGCAATGCAGTCCCCCCTTACCTTGAAGAGGCCTGTGTGACAGCCATCTCACCACAGAATGTAGCACATACCCCATTAGCACGGCTGCATCAGCACTGGAAAGTTGGTTAGAATTTATCTGTAAGAGTCGCTAGCTTCTTGAACTTTTCCGTGGTTTACTACATACAGTCAATGTTAGCAGAATTACCTTAATTCAGAAATTTTTAGTTCAGCAACCCCATTCCTTAACTAAAGCACTGCTCTGGTGCATGGTAATCACTCAATGCCTCATATAATTGCAGTTATGAAATTCAGCCACATGTGGAACACTCTCCCTAGGGCGACTTCACCTGGCATGCACTTGATGCGTTTTTGGTGCAACGCAAAAAACTTTATTTTCCCAGGCCTTTAAAAAATTTTTGGTATATATTTGTACTTTATTAATATTATATTAAAACAATAATACGTATTTTGTAAGGTTATAGCAAGCACGAAGCAATACATCCTACTAGCATACTATTCACTATTTTCTACATGTAATATCCAACTAAGCCAAAATATCACCCACATTCTATTCATTAAATCCGCATATCACCACATCGTTCTTCTCCCTCTTATAAAAATCAATAAATGATTTCTAATTATTCACAAAAAGGTTAACTGACTTTTCCTTAATTAAAAATGTAAGTTTATTCATTTCAGCATAATCCAAAACTTTCAACCACCAATCTTTCAGCGAAGGTATCTCTGAAATCTTCCAATATTGTGTGTATAAAAACAAAGTTTGAAATTTTTCGCCTACATGATCATCCCTCATACCCAACAAAAAGGTTTCCGGTTTCATTTGAACCTTAATCTTTAAAATCAACTGTATCTGTTTATGGATCTGAATCCAATACTTCTTTGCTTGAGAACATGTCCACCACATGTGATAAAACGTTCCCTCTTGCTTTTTACATTTCCAACAGCTATTCGACACCTTCTCATACATTCTCGCTAATTTGCTTGAGGTTATATACCATCTATGCATCGTTTTATACATAGTTTCTTTTAAACTTTTGATAGGATTCCGTTTATCCTGTAAACCAGAGGTTCCCAACTCCCCCCCATGAGTCTGTGTGGGGTGGGTGGGGTGGCGGTAGCGCTTCCAGTGGTCATGCCGGGCTTCCAGATGATGTGGAGGGGATGATCGCCTCTGCTGACCTCCTTGCACCCTGAAACAGCTCCCTGATGTGATTGTGACCAACTTCCGGTTTCAGACAAAACAGGAAGTGAGTTGCGATCGCGTCAGGGAGCAGTTTCGCGGCACGGGGAGGCTCGCAGAGGGGATTGCGCCCCCCTACACCCTCTGGAAGCCCGACGCAACCACCAGGTGAGTGCTACACCCCCCTTTTTTGTCTCGGTGGCAGCGGCACACTCCCAGAAGCGCCGCTGCCGTTGCCACCCCCCCTTAAGGGGGTAGCAACCATTATTGCTGGACTGGGGTGTTGTGACGCCCCAGTTTGGGAACCTCTGCTGTAAACTGCTGTTTTATTCTTGCTGTTTCAAGACAACTAGTACTGTAAGATACCGTGGAAGCATTCATATTGAAGGACAGAGTACAGTATAAATTTATTAAATAAATGATCAATCTGTTTTTCCCGAGGTCATCATCTTCTTGCCTAGGGCAAGCATGAGGGATATACCTAAATACTATGAGACCAAATAGCCTGATAATAAAGAGACAAGGGTATAGACAGAGGAATGACGCTTGATGTGTAAGCTATATGTAACTCACAACGTTTTAAAAAAATTAAAAGCAGTCATGAGAACCTGCAATCTTGAACAGAGATCTGACAGGAGTGAAGTTGCTCAACACTTCCCCGTTGACTGTTTTCCTAGTTAATCTCTCAACAACACCTTTTCTCCCTACAGGGGAAAAAACATGAATGCCTATAATTTCCCCCCCATAAGCAGAAAAGCAGCTTGTGAGTGGAAGGGCGTACGTGGAAGGGCGTACAAAAATGTGCAGAAAAACTGCCAGAGGGGAAAGAGTTAAGCACCCTCCTTGCTGGTTTTCTGTTCCAAGATTGCTGCCTCCCAGGGATGCTTTTGTTTTTGGATTTATTTATTTTTTTGTCATGGAGAAACATGCATAACTTGCATATCACCTTAGTTTCAGACTTACAGTCTTGATTAGCAACTAGTTTTGCCAACAAGTCACTGTTCCCTGCTGCTGCACACTTTGCCTGAAATAGCTCAGGGGTTAGAACAGAAAAAAAGATGACACATACATACATGGCATACATAAGCACAAGGAGGAAGAGCTTCCTCCTCACACTCATGTAATTCAGATCTTCAATTCTATTTCAAGCAATGTAGGAACATAGGTCCTATTGCCCAGCGTGACTGGGAAACGGAAAGAGAAAGGATTGCATGAAGGAAAGAAGAATCCTTGTATGCTCCTGTTTCAAGGAAGACAGAAGAAAAGACAATAGGCTGGCAACTGAGATGTGCAGCTGCCCCTTGGAGGTTTCATTAGGCCTAGAAGTTACTAACTGTTGACATCTATCTTACAAAATAAATTCTACTATCACTCCAAAAGCAGACCCCCTTATAGCAGGCTGATGCATTCTAGTAAGAATGAAGTACTTAAATGACTCTCATGGCATAGACAGGGATGGGCGAGTTCACTGCAGGCCCATACACAACTGATCGTTCAACTGCCATTTCTTTCAAACAAACAGAATAATCTGCCCAGCATAGTAACAAAACACCTTTTATTCTAAAATTATCATTCCAACAGCCTTGTGAAGTATTTACATTTCAAGCAATATTCAACAAAATTATAACTTAAAAAAAATACACGATTCAACTGCAAGATACACGAAAAGAGCAAAGTCTCTTATGCAAGACTTCCACACCCAACGACACAGAACAGCCTTAGAAAACAAACCTGATGATCACAGCAGATATGCAACACAATAGGGGTAGAAAAGTTTTCAAGTGGGAAAACTAGCCCATACCTTTGCTTCCAGAGCTCCATGAATACCACAACACTCAAACAAGAGATAGTATTCAGCACTAAACAAACTGTTCAAATCAATAGCTCTCAGAGTTTGTTCACAGAGTGTTAACTACAAGTTTCAAGTTCACTGCTTCCTCATTCTTTATATATATATATATATATACCCATCCCACAATCATACAACGCCTGTCTCAGTGACTCACAGTTCGAAGAAAATCAGGTCCTGAAAGATCTATAACCACCTTCATTTAAGAACAGGGCCATCCCACTTAAATTTTAAAATTTGGCTGTTATGAAGAACCAAATGGAGTTGACAATGCAAAATCATATGTGGAAGAGACTCAACCATACCCGGCTCAGAGGAGCAACATCTTTCTGAATAGGGTATCCTATTATATCTTCCCTATAACACAGCCAAGAGAAATACATTATACCTGGCCAGAGCATAAGCCCAGCGTTCAACAGGACACGTACACCGGGCAAGATACAGTGGGGGATGGCCAGCCCTAGTCAAAATCTAAAAACACATCGGGGAGCAATACTTACTCACTGCATCCTGCAGCTCCTGAGCTTGAATATCCAAAGCTCTCTTTTTAAATAGTTGGAAAGCAGCCATAAGGGACAATGAACCCAAAGTGTCAATATCGATACCAATCGATCTGATCTTTTGAAAGAAATCCACAGAGCCTACAGGGGCTAGTGAGTCCTCAAGAAGACTATATAGAAGAATAGTTGGGATTAAAATACACTCTTAGTCAGAATTTAGCCACTCTTAGCCAAGCCCTGGTCTCAATCAAAAACTGCCTTGTTTCTAAACATAGCGTAGCATAGGTGACACTTCTTGGTAAACCGAACATTTTCCTTAAGAAGGCGGCTTGGAACTGTTCCACTGATCGATTCAATGCACTAATCCAGGGGTTCTCAACCCCTTCCCAGCTGAGTACCACCTCCGGTGCCACTCTCCTGCTACGTACCACTGGAAGTGACTGGCGATGACATCACCAGTTACTTCGGGGTTTTCGGAGGCCAGAAAACGCAGGTAGGAGGCTCTGGGCAGGCCTTTCTCAGTGTTCCTGAGAGGCTTGGCCAAAGGCAGGAGCCTCTTGGGAGTGAAAGCACGCCGCCAAAAGTGCTGCGTCAGAGCGGGTTTACGGTGGTCTGAGTACCACCAGCAGTTGGCTGAACTAGTTGGCTGGTACTAGTACCACTGGTTGAGAACCCCTGCACTAATCCAAATTAGGGTACCATATAGAATCTGAAGAATAATTTTTGCATTAAATACTTTTGGAGAAGCTGGCACGTAAGCACCCCCACTATTGAAATGAAAGCGAGTAATATTCTATAACATCGCATTCGCAAGATTTTTAGCCATTTTACAATGCTTCATCCAGGAAAGATAAGTGAAGTGAATACCCAAATACTTTTCTACTGCTTCACATGCTCAATATGTTTACCCTTAAAATTCCAAGTACGTTGTTTCCAGGACTTACTGAAGATGATGATTTTGGTCTTATGGTAATTTAGAAGAAGCTTATTGAAGGTTAAGTACTCCACACATCTGGCGAACAGGCGTTTAAAGTCGAGATGTGATTAAGACCACATCATCAGCATACAATAATAAAGGAATCTGCCGGGCTCCCAATTTAGGCAGATGGCCCTCGACCTCACCTAAGCATGTAGCTAAGTAAGGGGTTCTCAACCAGCGGTACTAGCACCACCAGTGGTACAGGTAGAATACCCCTTATCCGGAACACTTGGGACCAGAAGTGTTCTGGATTTTTCCAGATTTTGGAATATTTGCATATTTTAAATACGAATAGCTCCCATTAAATGAGTCTGATATAGGGATGGGGAAGCCGGGGGTGGGTGGCGTGCCTGAAGCCTAGTTGAGAATCCGGGGCATTTCACCCACCTCAGGAAGAGAGCAGGTCGGACACTGGCTGCCTCCACTAACGCTTGGAAAGGTGCTCGGCTCCTGTGTGCTTTTCTGATAGTCAGTGAGGGAGGGAGGGGCATGCTGGTGCTGGGGAGAGTTCGTCTGTCCGCTGAAGTGCCTGCCCCATGCTCCAGCTGATGATCGGAAAGGCACTCAGGAGCCGAGCACCTTTCCGAGCATCAGTTGAGCGCATTTTGTGCCCCCCCTCTGGCTACGGAGAAAACACTGCAGTGGAGGGGGGAGCCTTCGCACTTCCATCGCCCGGGCCGGAGCCCTGCAGTAGAATTGCTGCTCCTGCCGCCTCTTCCAAATGAAGCCCATGGAGCCCATCCACCCAGGGGCACTTCCACAGCACTTTCGTTTTGCAGGAAGCCAAGCAGAGATCTCGCTCGCTACCACTTCCTCCAGCCCAGGAATGATGCTTGGGCTCTTAGTTCCAGCAAGCAAGCAGGAACTCACTAGCAGGCAGAGACCTTGCTGCTGAGCCTGCACAAGTTTGAAACAGAATGTGCCTATAGTATCGCTAGGCACACGAAAAATCCTTGCAGGCTTGTTGCACTGACCCACGCAAAACTTAAAGAGCCGGCTGAATTGCGCCCCATAATGCATAGAGCTAAAAAAGCAGCTAAAAAATTGCTGCTGGCTTCCTCACTGAGCTTCCTGCTGCATTTGTTGCTGAGCGCCAAAAACTGCCAACTGCTTGTGAGTGGCGGCGGGGGGGGGGAAGAGAAGAGTAAAAAATGTCTTGGACAAAAGTGTCTGGATTTTTGGATAGTCCGGATTTCGGAAGTCTGGATAAGGGGTAATCAACCTGTACTTCGGCCAACTGCTGGTCATACTCGGCCTGCCAGACCACTGGAACCACTGCAGAGAGGGCGGAGCTCTAAGTTCCGCAGCAATCCGACCCTCCATTACACGGGAGAACGAAGCGGCCCCGCCCCCTCGCCTTCGGAGCCTTTCAGGGCAGTGAAAGCAACGCGCAGGGAGTCTCTTGTGCGTTGTTTTCACCGCCTTGAATGGTTCCGAAGGCGAGGGGGCGGGGCCACTTCGTTCTCCCATGTAATGGAGGGTCGGATCGCGGCGGAACTTAGAGCTCCGCCCCCCCTGCAGTGATGCCAGTGACCAGAACCCCACTTTGATGCGGTGCTTTTGGTAGCATGGTTTCGCTCCCAAGAGACTCCTGCCTTTGGCCGAGCCTCTCAGGAACCGTTTATGGCTTTCAAACCCATAATACCTGTGTCCTCTACCTCTCAGGAACGCTGAGAAGGGCCCTCCCACCCACCTAGAGCCTCCTACCTGTGTTTTCTGGCCTCTGAAAACCCGGAAGTAACTGGCAATGATGTTATCGTCTGTCACTTCCAATGGTACGCAGCAGGAGAGTGGCGTCAGATGTGGTATTTGGCCGGTAAGGGGCTGAGAACCCCTGAGCTAAGTCATTTAGAAAAAGATTTAAAAGGGTGGGGTCAACATACATCCTTGCTTAACTCCCCTGTTAGTTGGAATCTCCATATAAATGTCTCCTGGGGAGAGCCTTACCTGACACGTAGTATTGGAATCCTTACATATGATCCACAGTGTCACACACTCCTCTGCTATTTCTCTACTCAATAGTTGCCAAGGAGATCTGCCCCATGCACCTAAGCCTGGAATTCTACTCCTAAGAAATTTCTCCCAACAGTGTCTACCACCACCCGAATACCTGAAAGTATACCATATATAAAATTAGGAGGATATCATATGGAGGCAGCAGACAATATAAATCCAGAAGTCAAAGTTAATAGATGTCACCTTTGGTTCTTCTGGACCCTAGGATTTGCTCAGCATCCATCTTTATCTCAAGGAAAAGAAGGATCACCTACTGCTCAAGAGATGGAAAATTTAACCTCTCAGATCCCAGTCTCTAAGAGGGAGCAGCAGAAGGGGAGAAGCACATCAAGAAGTTGCAAAAAGAAGGGAGGGACCAGAGCTCAGTGGAAGGATAAATGCTTTGCATGCCAAGTGTCTTGAATTTCTCCCAGGCATCTCCCCTTAATTCAAGGATCTCAGATGGTAAGTACCTCTGCCCAAGACCTAGGAGATCTGCTGCCCACTCAGAATAGATCAGGGGTAAGCTGACCAATCTTGTAGGATTCCTTTTTAAAAAAAATACCACCAGGGTTGACCAATTAGAGTCACTCACAAAACTCACAGAGGCTCAAGGCAGGTGGCCCAATACTCACAGAAAACATTCTGTACATCATCTGTTTCATATGTGCACATGCAGAGCAGATAAGCTTTACAAGAATAAAGCATTTAGAAGGAATTCTAGAAAGCATTTACCCATTTTACCAATGAGGAACACAAAGGTGCAGTCTAGTCCCAAGTTTTATCCTTTAATAGACTTAACACACTGCAAATTATTTGCTAATGGGAATTGTGTATGCAACTATCATGTTTATGGTAGTTCAATTCAAGGTCTTAGGACACATTTTTCATGGCCCTCTAGGCTGAACAAAGAGCAGGACCTTGCCCTAAAATGATTCAAGATGATTCCTCCTATACCATTTTTGTCACCAAGATGCTGATAGCAGTTATATTAATTTGTTTAAAACTATTAATGCTTATAAGCAGCAGATGCAGATATAAATTCCAAGGTGACTGTAGTAGATTCAAAAACGTGTGTCAGCAGAGGGCGCATGGCTGCCTGATCTTGCTACTCTGCCCCGATTCCCCTTATTACCTTCATTTAGCCTTTAAAGAGAATGCATAAGGGATGTGTGTGGATAAGGGATCTCAGGCTATGTCTCAGAGGTCTACCATATTGAAAGAAAGTTTTTAGAACTGAAAACCTCAGGGTCTGATCACAGCGCAGAAGGCAATGAAAATGCCATAGCAATACAGCGCAACATGAAATTTGACAAGGGCAGTGAATCAACAAAGTAATTGCTCAACTTAAACAACTGAGGATGAGTAGCTACACTGAAAGCCTTGGAGGCCTCTATAGCAGAGACAGTTAATAAAATAAATGATATTGGCAAAATAGCAGGAAAGACATTAGAACTGGGAATTAGCAATCAGCAGGCCAAAATCCGACTAAATGTCAAAATGCAGGAACTGCAATCTAAGGGTGAGAAACTGGAAAATCACAGCCATTGTTCTAATATTAGAATATGTGGGGGTTCTGAGAATGTGAAAGTATAAGCTTGGTGACTGACAACATAGTGGCTTGGTTCAACGAACTATTGCCAGATATTAGATTGCAAATACAGGACAGCTGAGCGGGCTTCATAGGGCCCCAAGCACCAAAACTATCCCTAATCACCTGCCAAGAGTCATAATTTGCTTTGCTAGATTTACCCTTAAAGAGCAGCTGATGAAAGCAGCAAACGTTATATGCCTACTACTCTGCGAAGAAATTTCTGTATGACTTCTACAAGATCTGCACAGCAACCCTGATAAGGCAGAGATTATCAAAGCCATTTACTGAATGGCAGCAACAGGCAGTAGTGATACAGAACCTCCCCAAAATGTGGCTGAATCAAAGATTCAACAAAGTGGAGAAAGAATCAAGACAGAAAAAAGGAAAATTGAGAACAAGACACTGACGAAGAGCTTAGAGAAGCATTTAACCCAAAACGTGCCAACAGTCTAAAACTTTGCTATTTATGCTACCTTTATTTCATCACACTCAGTTTATTACACACAGCCCAAAAATTAGAGGATGGCCACTATATGAATTCTGATTAACTGCATCCTAAACTGCCACAATAAAGCTAACTTTAATACTGTACACTACAAATATCCACTCTGAAACTATACACTTTAAATGTGAAAATAAATTTAAAACCAACAGTCCACTCCTATGCTGACCTCCACCGGTGGTACTAGGCTTCGTGCTGTCGCAAACGTGCTGTAAAGCACATTGCAACAGCGTGGAGGCCAGTCTCACCAGTGTGGAGGCCAGCACCGGCAGGCCTCCGCTGGTGAAGGAGCAGCACCCACCGAGGCAGGTAAGCTCTACACGGGAAGGCTGCAGAGAGGCAGGGAAAGGGCAAGGAGGAGGGCGGGAAAGGGCAAGGAGGAGGGCGTAGAGGCCCAGAGTGGGGGTGGGTTTGGCGGAGGCCTTCACCAAATCCTATCCTCCATCCCGGGCCTGAAAGCGCGAGACAGGGCTGCTCAGAGCAGCACCGGCCATTGAGCTGATGTGCCTCTGAGAAGCCTCATAGGAGCTGCTGGGGCTCGACATGGGGGAAGGGGATATCGTCCCCTTCCCTCAATGAGACCTCCAGTCCCAAGCTGGATACAGCAGAGCCTGCCCCAATGCCGCTGCATCCAAGCACAGGGCTTTGGATAGGATTGGGCTGTAAATGAAAACTGGGAAGGTGGAATCTCCTAATTATATTAACTATTTAGGGATTAAAATTCCCAGAAAGCTAAAATTCGCCCCACTGTGGCAGAATGTGAGGTTAGATTGTCAGCAATGAAATCAAACTACATACCAGTATGTCTTATCAGCCATTTAAGAAAATTTTGCTACGAAAGTTCAATTTTCATTTGTCTGCCATATCAATCACATTATCAGCCACATTTTTTTGGCCTGGCAAACACTTTGCAACCCATTCATTTTCCAACAGAAAGAAACCTGTTTTGATACTGCTACAACATATCAACAAAATAAAGCTGGTGGCTTGGGGATTCTCAAATTGAAGTGATATTACCAGGTCTTCCAATTTAGGCAACAGGTGCTACTCATCCAACATATCACTCCTAAAGACTGGGTCTTAGTAGAAACTGGTGCTGAATTTGAACACAATATTATTTCAGCATGGAAAACCTGTATGTTCCAAAATAATGCCTAATCCTTTTTTAAAGACCCATGCTATGCTCCAAATTACAGCCATCAACATCACCTTAATTTTTTTTTTAAATCACATCCTTTTTTTAAATCAAATGAAGATAGCACCGTTTAAAGGCTGGGATAAACATGAACTTCAACTATTAAGGGATTTGTATGAAAATAAAAGCCAGTCTCTAGTTAAAAACCAGGCTTTCAATTGTGCAGGTTAATTGGTTCCAGCTATTGCAAATTATACATTTCTCCTTTACTACTGTAGTTAAAGAACAAGCTCTAGAGTCTAGACCTCTGCCTTTGATTCCATGACAATTAATCCACCCTTTCTATTTAAGGGAACTGCCTCGCTGCTCTATAAATTGCTAGTATCCTTTGTATATTAAGAGCCTGTTGGTCTTAGGTGTGGGAGAAAGATCTAAATGTAATTATTCCACCAAGTAAATGGCAGGAAACGTGGGCTAGAAAGTCATTTAAATCCACCTCCGCACTAAGAAAACACCATCCAATTAGTCCACAGGTGACATCTCTGGCCACAATGCATTCTGGGGATAGCCTGGAAGAAAAGAGGAGCCTTTGCGCAACCCAGAAGTGGGTCTTTCAACTTGAAAAAATCCTTCAGAGCCTTGGAAACCATGCAGTTTGCCTGCACAAAGGTAGGAACGGCGATTTGGGGGCTTTTTTCACTTTTAAAAATGTTTCTAAAGTGGACCCCTGGTATCCGTGGATTCTTGGTATCCACGGGGGAGGGTCCAGAATGGAGGCCCGACTGTACTGATTTTTGAGAAGGATCTCATAGATCCAATGTATGCATGTAAGTAAGCTCCTATTCTAACCTCACATCAAATGCACAGATGTCAAACAAGCCCAGGAACAGCAAGTGTAATCTCACCCAAAGTGTGTTAATTTATGCAAGCGAGCATAAAGCTATGCTCTGAATTCTTGGGAAAAGGACAAGAAGAAAATTGCATTTGAACAAGTTACATCATTCCCTCAGCAGTTTTCAGTGTGCGAAGCACTTTAGTGCATGCTTTTATCCTCCAAAAGCAGCCTATGAGGCAGTTAGACAGACAACTGATGGACTTCCTCAAGGCAACCCTGTATGAATCCTGACAAAGAGATGAACCTCCAAGACTGAAATTCTATACATACTTACCTTGGAGTAAGTCCTACTGAAATTTAAGAACCTTGCAAACTGGAATGACTTGACCGTTTCCCCAATTGCTAGCATTTCTGGCTCAACCAGAAAAATTATTCAGAGGGCTGGATTAGAAAATACCTCCACGTCATGGATTAAAGGAGAAGGTTGGTGAAGACTTATTTTTCTTCATTTATTTTTCATGTTCTTGTACAAGGAGCTCAGGGTGGTGTGTTCCCTCCTTTTGTCCTCACAACTCTGTGAGGCTGATAGTGACTGGCCCAAGGTCACCTAGGAAGCTTCATAGCTGTGTGGGGATTTGAGCTTGGATCTTCCAGGTCTAACTCCAGAACCACTATACCAGGCGTGGGGAACCCCCGGCCCGCGGGGGACCGGACCGATCCGGCCCGCGTGGGACCAGACCGGAGGCTCCGCCGCCTTCCCGTGCCTCCTCCTTCTGAAAGCGGCCTTCCTGGACCTGAGCAGAGCGCCGCTGAGGCCAAGATTGCCCTCTCAGCCAGCGGCGCTCTGCATAGGTCCAGGAAGGCCGCTTTCAAAAGGAGGAGGCACGGGAAGGCGGCGGTGGCGCGGCAGCCCAGAGCCGAGGTAAGGAGAGTGGTGGGTGGGAGGGAGAGCAAGCGGTCGGTGGGTGGGTGGGAAATTCACAGGGGGTTGTCAAATGTGGGGTGGGGCCCCCCAAAAAATTCAGATTTTCCCCATGGGAAAATGGCCCCCCCACCGCAAATAGGTTCCCCACCCCTGCACTATACCATGGGTGGCAAAACTTGCTTAAAACCCCCATTTTCTCCCAGCACACAGGTGTACACATTTAACTCCAGATGCATATATAAAACCTGGGTAAAATGTAATGTAAGAGCTCCAAAGAAGGGCAGTGCCAAAGAGTGCTCAAACTATCGCACAATTGCACTCATTTCACATGCTAGCAAGGTTATGCTCAAAATCCTACAAGCTAGGCTTCAGCAGTACGTGGACCGAGAACTACCGGACGTACAAGCTGGGTTTCGAAGAGGCAGAGGAACTAGAGATCAAATTGCCAACATGCGCTGGATCATGGAGAAAGCACGAGAGTTCCAAAAAAACACCTACTTCTGCTTTATTGACTACGCAAAAGCCTTTGATTGTGTGGATCACAACAAACTGTGGCAAATTCTTAAAGAGATGGGGGTACCAGACCACCTTACCTGTCTCCTGAGAAACCTGTATGCGGGTCAAGAAGCAACAGTTCGGACCGGCCATGGAACAACCGACTGGTTCAAAATTGGGAAGGGAGTACGGCAAGGCTGTATATTGTCACCCTGCCTATTTAACTTATATGCAGAGTACATTATGAGAAATGCAGGGCTGAATGAATCGCAAGCTGGAATCAAGATTGCCGGGAGAAATATCAACAACCTCAGATATGCAGACGATACCACCCTAATGGCAGAAAGTGAAGAAGAACTAAAGAGCCTCTTGATGAGGGTGAAAGAGGAGAGTGCAAAAGTTGGCTTGAAACTCAACATTCATAAAACTAAGATCATGGCATCTGGTCCCATCAATTCCTGGCAAATAGAAGGGGCAGAAATGGAAGCAGTAACAGATTTTACTTTTCTGGGCTCCAAGATCACTGCAGACGGAGACAGCAGCCATGAAATTAAAAGACGCTTACTCCTTGGAAGGAAAGCTATGGCAAACTTAAACAGCATAATAAAAAGCAGAGATATCACCATGCCAACAAAAGTTCGCATAGTCAGGGCGATGGTGTTCCCAGTAGCAATGTATGGTTGCGAGAGTTGGACCATAAGGAAGGCTGAGCGCCGAAGAATAGATGCTTTTGAACTGTGGTGCTGGAGAAGACTCCTGAGAGTCCCTTGGACTGCTAGGAGATCAAATCAGTCAATCCTAAATGAAATCAACCCTGACTGTTCCCTGGAAGGACAGATACTAAGGCTGAAACTCAAATATTTTGGCCACCTAATGCGAAGAGAGGACTCTCTGGAGAAGACTCTGATGCTGGGAAAAATTGAAGGCAAAAGGAGAAGGGGAAGGCCAAGGATGAGATGGTTAGACAGCATCACCGATGCAACGAACATGAAAATGAGCGAACTCAGGAAAATAGTGGAGGACAGGAAGGCCTGGCGGGATATGGTTCATGGGATCACGAAGGGTCGGACACGACTTAACGACTGAACAAAGAGCTACATACGATGTTTCAGATGTTTGCAAGCCGCAATATTTAAGCAGCATTTAAATTCTTAAATATATTTACTCACCATGAACATTAAACTTATGTTTTCATCCAGTGGACTCTCAGTTAATAATTACAGCTTGAAAATTTCTTATTTACCTTTTATATTAATTGTGATGCAAAAAGGAGCTCAGTCAACATATTTCCGTGAGCTGCACATTATATGTCAAAGAGCCGCATGTGGCTCAGGAGCCACATTTTGGCCACCCCTAATAGTAAGTACAGTGCTGGGTTTCCTCGTATGCTCAACTATGCATTATCATCCACTATGCATGTCTACTTAGAACCACTGTTCCTTTTCAGAGTTTAGAATCTGGTATTAAAAGATACATAGCAAGAGATAGCAGCATGACCCAAGCCAAACATTTTTGTATATATTTCTAAGATTGTGGCTCAAACTCTAGTTATTTACTCACTATAATTTCTAATATAATACTGTCAGAACACAGCCATTCCCTTCTCACAGTTTTCAGTCTGTGGCCCCCTTCAAATTTGCCAGGGCTCCCCAGAGGGTCATATGGTCCCACAAGGAAGAAACTGAGGACCTTGTTTCCTCAAGTCCTTAATAGGTAAAGTGACCCCTGACAATTAAGTCCAGTCGTGTCCGACTCTAGGGTGTGGTGCTCATCTCCATTTCAAAGCCGAAGAGCCAGCGCTGTCCAAAGACGCCACCGTGGTCATGTGGCCGGCATGACTCTCCTTGCCACAGCGCGTAGCATGCGGCTGGAACATGGAGCGCTGTTTACCTTCCCGCAAGTGGTGCCTATTTATCTACTCGCATTAACATGCTTTGGAACTGCTAGGTTGGCAGGAGCTGGCCAAGCAACGAGAGCTCACCCCGTCGCGGATTCGAACTGCCGACCTTTCGACTGACAGCTCATGGTTCAGCGGTTTAACCCACTGCACCACCCGCTGGCCTATCAAGTCCTTCATATACTATTGTTATTCCATTTTGATACAGAAATTGCTGGATCAAGAGTGAGATTTTACATCTAGGAAATACTTGCTTTCCAGAGAAGTTTTAGTTTCCAATAAATGCGTAAAATCTGTAAAATGCGTCCCTGAAAGGCAGAGCCCAGGCTCCATCCAAGTTATCAGCCCAGAGACAAAGAAGGTATAGAGAGAGCTGCATATGTGGCAACATAGCTTTCCAACAGGTCATCTAGAGATTGGGGGTTGAGACTGTGTCCCAACATCTCTCACTTGCTTCTCAGTGGCCCACTACAAAATCTAGTTTGTTGACCACAATCTGTAAGTCTTGCAAGACAAAGTCAAATATGCACACGACTGCTTACTTTGCCAGTAAGTAACTTCCCGAATGACTATTTTTACTTAATTCAGCAAAGCAGTACCACCACTTCAGCTTGTTTCTGTACTTAGACTGTTGTCTCACAACTACTGTATAAACATCCGTATTATGAAACCAGTTCCTATTACTGCTAAATTGTCATACGCAAACCCATGTTGGATGATGTTCAAACAATGGAAAGAATTGTATAATCAATGAACAGAAGAATATTCCCCTCATAAATGCCCAACATGTATTTTCAATGGCCAACTCACACTATCACCAGAGGTTGCACCAATCCTGTGCAAGGTGAGACACTCCTCCCCTTTGCTAATTTATTCAGATAGTGCAGAGAATTTAGTGCAGGAATGGCCAGAGAATTTAGTGCAGGGCTGGCCAACCTTCCACTCTGTGTTCTTAAGAGTTGTGTAGAAGACAGCTGCAATTGCTGATGGTGCTGCTAAAGCAACTGCACCTGCAGAAATGTCCTTACCTATACAACCATCGGGTGTATAGCGGGTTAAACCGCTGAACCATAAGCTGTCGATCGAAAGGTCGGCAGTTCGATTCCCGCAACGGGGTGAGCGCTCGTTGCTTGACCAGCTCCTGCCAACCTAGCAGTTCCAAAGCATGTCAATGCGAGTAGATAAATAGGTACCGCTTGAGGGAAGGTAAACAGCGCTCCGTGTTCCAGCCGCATGCTACGCGCTGCGGCAAGGAGAGTCATGCCGGCCACATGACCACGGAGGCTTCTTCGGACAACGCTGGCTCTTCGGCTTTGAAATGGGGATGAGCACCACACCCTAGAGTCGGACACGACTGGACTTAATTGTCAGAGGATACCTTTACCTTTTATACAACCGTTAAAGGGCCAGGAGCATTCATGCCGAAAGGTTGGCCACCCCTGATTTAGAAGGTTAGAGGTGTCTCCCACTTTACTCTGGGCGTGTGAAGTAAACCCACGCGTGGTGAAGAGGCCTCCCCCTACTGAGAATCCCTTCTGAGTACACTGATACTCAGTACACCGATACTGAGTACACCTGTGCCAGTGGTGCCACTCCGTTGTAGAGTCCAGCAACCTAAGCCATGGAGCAAGTACAGTAAGTTCTGCACCGGGTGGAGAAGGATTTGGTCAGGGTATAACGGGGGGAGGGACGGAGAAGGGGCAGATGGGCCTGGGAGAGGGGTGGGAATCGGCATCCTCGGACACCATAGCTCATCCTTCCTCCCAGGCCTCCAGCCTTGACACAGGCCTTCTTGGGTCAGCGCCGCCGAATTAGGTGGTGCTGACCCGTGTAGCCCCATAGTGGAGGCTGGGATGTTACTTGGGGTAAGGGGGACTAACATTATGAGAGCCGGCATTCTCACAGGAAAAAGGAAGAGGAGTCTGCTTTGGGGTATTATTTAGACACCAGGAGAAGGGATGCCAAGGCGGTAAAACACAGGAAGAGTTTTCTGAAGAGTAAAGCCATCAGCCTAGGGCAGATCAGCCTGCCAACTGAACTATGGTATACAGCCTTCCTTTTACATACAAGAGGAACAGACTATGATGGTTTTTGCACGAGATCAGTTGCCTGAAGCAGAGTGATTCTGGGGAAGAGAAGAGACAAAGGAAGAGTACTTAATGATTCTGAGTTCAGGCCCTAAAATTCCATCCAGATACCTTTTAATAAAGTGTTCTTATGGACTAGTTGGCTTCCTCTGCTCTAGACAAAAGTAGCAAGAAGTGTGGAAAGAAATAAGGGGGCGGGGTGGACTGATGACCATTGTGTAGTAGATCCATTTTAAAAGCATATCCTTCCAGTTCAACCTCAATTACCAGTTTAAAGCAGATCAAAGTAGTCAGAAATTAGCTAGTTGGCAGGCAAAGCAAATACAATTGGAATTATTAGTTAGAAGGGAAGCTGGCACCAAGGAACCCTGAGCAGACTCCCGACCCTTTGGGGGGCAAGAGGACTGTTGTATTATATATTCTGAGCGCTGGCATGCAGAACTTTCAGGCTATAGCTTTGAGTTCTGAGAAAGCAGACAGGTGAAGCAACCTTCTACCTCGATTCTCTTAGACAATTTGTCGTTACCTTCATGGGGCCAAACCGGATCGGGCTCAGTAACACTTACTGATGAGATGACAACGGCTAATATGCCAATAATTACAGTGGCACTCCAGAAAATGAAAGCTGATACTGGGGAAAATACAAAACAGAACCTCTTGCTGCCCTTGTTTCCTTTGATTATTTAGTGCATATTAAACACTAAAGACTTAATTCTTTTTTACAACTGATGGAATTCAAGCCATGAACTGTCAGCACTTCCAGAGGAGGAAGAGCCCATGCAGTAGTAGTTGAAAAGTACTTTATAGTGCAATCCTATGCAAGTGTATGCAGAAGCAAGCCCCATTGTATTTAATGGGACTAGCTCCAGGTATGTTTGTACAAGTTTACAGACAGACATTTCTCACTTAACTGATCCTCATTTGACTTAATTGTTGCTAGCACTGAACACAGGTTTGTCACTTTTAAAAATCACTAGAGAAACTGGTTCTGTAGAAAAAGAGAAAAAAAGACACGAACATGTTTACTGCTTGTAGAACATTGTTCTTGTGTGGTAATGCCTTCATTAGGAGCAAACTTTCCAAGTTCTCCAGAACTCTCAACTAGGCTGAATGTTATGTAGTGTATGGCAAAGCGGGTCCCCTTGCACCCAACCCCATTTCCCCCTAGGTTCAATGATTCAGTATCAGGCAATTTGGTATCCACTAGGTTTTCCAGGAACTTAACCCTAGCACAGTGGTGGCCAACCCGTGGCACGCTATGTGTCACATTTTATGTAGATAATCTTACGCTTGCCACTTAAAAAACAAATATTCTAAGGTAATGAAAATATTTAAAGCACCGTGACAGTGCAAGAAGAATGAGGTACAGTAGGGTACAGAGACCTCCTCTAGTGCCACAGGCTTGGAAAGGTGCGCTGGGGTTGAGAAAGAGAGAGGGACTTCAGCGCTCAACTTGGGCAGAAACGGCGATGTGTGCCACTTTAAAAGGCACAGCGTGCCACTAAGTGGCACCTGTGCCACGAGTTGGCCACCTGTGCCCTAGCAGATAAAGAGAACTAACTGTAGCTGGGTCACAAACCACCTTTTGTCAAATGTCTTCAAGACCAATCTTGGACGTAACTCAGATGGAAGTCACCCCCAAATACAGAGCTGCACATCAACTTCCTCTTCCACCATTATTTTAAAAAGGACAATACAAGATACTCTAACAGTTATATTTGATGATAAAATTCTGCCATATTTTACATTCTATATCCTGGGCAGTGTTCAAGATGGTCATCATGGTCTTTCATTTCGTTTTAAAGCAATGAGCCACCACTAAGAGCACATAACGGGAAGAATCAACGTACTACATGCTCCGGAGACAGCAGTTTACATAGGCACAGCCTCCATAAGCTAGATGAGCCAGCATTCTCCCTAGCAAACGTTAACTCTGAAGAACATCCATCCCCAGTATAAAGAGACACTGAAAGCAATTGTCCTGCACAGATCCTGTTTTATTGAGAGGGGGAATATATCAATCTTCAGGGAACACCTCCCAGGCCCACAGTGGCTGATCAGAGTCTTTGTTCTATGACTTGATAGTAATTTCCCTCCAACAACAGATAATCCATCTCACTAATGCAGTGCAAGGGCAATATGATAAATCATTTTATGATGATATTCACAATACCAGTCTCAGTCCTTCTTGGAGTTAATTGCAAGTGGTGAGATTGATCTAGTAATAGAGTTACAGGATTGTTGGAAAATGTGAAGAAAGTGTTTTATCAGGCAGGCAAAGTATTGACTGAATACTCTCAGGCTGGTGATTTTTGTCCCCTTTCCCTTCTCTTTGTGTCTATTGAAAGGAAAGGTGCGAAATGGCTTTCTAACGGCACTTGCAGGAAATTAAGGATACAGACTTTCTGTTGTACTTCCCTGGCATGATCTTTTTCAGGGCATTTCTTACATCTGAGACTGTAATGGAGGCATGGTGCTTCTTCTTCCTCAAGCGCTCAGCTGCCAAGGACACCTTCTTATAGAGGTTATGCACACAGAAGTGCAGGATGTTCTGGGCACCATTGGTTATCCGAACATCACTGAGCCGCAACTTCTGCATTTTCCCAGAGTCCCTTCTAGCAACGTTCTTCTTTCTACGGTCACATTTTGCATGCCTCCTAGTTGTTCTTTCCCCTCTGGGTCTTCTGTACTGGGTCCTTTTTTGCTGTCTTCGGCGCACTTGACTCATTTTCCTGCATCTCTTGGTGGAAGCAGCAGCCATTATTTGACTTTGTCCTCACACAGCCAGACACACTGCCTGCCTGAAAATGCCACTGACCTGCCTCCTAGATGTATTCTTATATAGGGCTAGTTATTCAAATAAGCAACTGTTTGCAAGCCCAGTGATTGGCCAACAAGAACAAAGCACAAGCTAAGCACCTCATGATGACTTAACAATGATCTATGCCTCCTCTACTGAAATGGACAGTAACAGCCCCACAACCATGCTGTGGCACATTAAGTTCAACAGACACAGGTTATAATCATTTCAACTGTGTTACTGCAATGAAGCACATTTCTGGCTATGCACATAAATATGTTACCAAGGTGTCCTCTTATTGTAACGTCTTCATATATTATGTAGATTACTACTACACATATGATTTCATCCCTCCTTCCTAAAGCCAAGATGTCTTTGTACAGACACAGAACATTTTAAAAGAATTACAGGAAATTAAGGGCAAGAAACAAGCAACATTTTTATTTCTCCCTTGGAAGACTGACAGAAGAGGTTCTCTTGTGATGACATTCACAAAAGATTCTATCTGGAATGGTCTCTGTGCATGGGCCAGAATTTTAAAAGTATAAAAGAGAATTTCATGGGATGGGGAGACAGAGTGACCAAGAGGTAGAGGTGAATCTGGCCCCGGGAAACCCATGTTCTGACCAAATACAGAGTGTTTTTGTGAAGATAAATGGAAGGATCAGAGAGGAAGACACTTGCCATATATGCAGCCCAGCACTTCCCTAGGAGGATGGGTGGCATAAAGGAAGCATGCAATAAAAAGTCAGTAACTTCCACCTGAGGAACAAGTTCCACTACAAAGTCCAGGAGGGTGCCGGCATGGCTAACAAGCACAGTTAAAGTTATTTATTTTATTTTTTTATTTTTCACATTTTTATACCGCCCTTCCTTCCAAGGAGCTCAGAGTGGATTTGAACCTGGATCTTCCAGTTCTAAGTCCGACTCCCAAACCACTACACCATCCTGGCTATAAAAGGCAAGGAAGCTTCCTTCCGTAAATGGAAGTCTTGCCCTAATGAAGAAAACAAACAGGAGCACAAACTGTGGCAAAAGAAATGTAAAAAGATGATACGGGAGGCCAAGCAAGACTTTGAGGAACGTATGGCAGGCAACATAAAAGGGAATAACAAAAGCTTCTTCAAATATGTTAGAAGCAGGAAACCTGCCAGGGAAATGGTTGGTCCGCTGGATGGTGAGGGAGAGAAAGAGGTGATAAAAGGGGACTTGGAGCAGAGGCGTGGAAAGACTGGAGCGAGCGGAGCAGCGGCTCCGGGCGGCACCGTGGCGCCGGGCGGCGCTGCTCCTGTTTTTGCATGGAGCGCCCGCGCGCCCAGGGATGCGGGCGGGCGCTCTGAGGCCCTCTCCCCCGGCCTCGGAGCCGGAGAGAGCCCCGGAGCATCCACCATGACTGGCGGCCAGGGCTTTCTAAAGGCGGCCGACTGCGTCGCCGTGCTATTTATGCTTTTTTTGCACATGCGCAGAACGTAATGAGGCCAGGGGAGAGGGCCTCGGAGCGCCCTGGTAAGCCAGGTCGCTCCCCCCCGGAGTAGCGCCGCCCCTTTGGGGCGGCGCAGCAGCAAGTGCTCCAGGCAGCACTCGCTGCTGATACACCTCTGACTTGGAGACTGCAGAGAAATTAAACGAGTTCTTTGCATCTGTCTTCACGGAAGATCAATAAATCACCAGGCCCGGATGGCATCCACCCAAGGGTTCTGAAGAAACTCAAGAATGAAGTTGCTGACCTCTTGACGAAAATATGCAACTTGTCCCTTAAAATGGCTACTGTGCCAGAGGATTGGAGGATAGCTAATGTCACGCTAATCTTTAAAAAAGGAAGGAGGGGGGACCCGGGAAACTACAGGCCGGTCAGCCTAACATCTGTTCCGGGGAAGATGGTGGAAAGTCTCATTAAAGATAAAATCTTAAAACACATAGAAGAACAAGCTCTGCTGAGGGAGAGTCAGCATGGCTTCTGCAAGGGGAAGTCTTGCCTCACAAACCTGTTAGAATTTTTTGAAAAGGTCAACAGGCATGTGGATGCGAGCGAACCTGTGGATATTATATATCTGGATTTTCAGAAGGCGTTTGACACGGTCCCTCACGAAAGGCTCCTGAGAAAACTTAACAGTCAGGGAATAAGAGGGCAGGTTCTCTTGTGGATTAGGAACTGGTTGAAGACCAGGAAACAGCGAGTGGGAGTCAATGGGCAATTTTCACAATGGCGAAAGGTGAAAAGCGGTGTGCCCCAAGGATCGGCCTTGGGACCGGTGCTTTTCAACTTATTCATAAATGACCTGGAGTTGGGGATAGGCAGTGAGGTGGCCAAGTTTGCGGATGACACTAAACTTTTCTGGGTGGTAAAGACCAGCAGGGATTGTGAAGCGCTCCAGAAGGATCTCTCCAAACTGGGAGAATGGGCAGCAAAATGGCAGATGCGCTTCAATATAAGTAAGTGCAAAGTGATGCACATTGGGGCAAGAAACCAAAATTTCACATATACGCTAATGGGTTCTGAGTTGTCTGTGACGGATCAAGAGAGAGATCTTGGGGTGGTGGTGGACAGGTCGATGAAAGTGTCGACCCAGTGTGCGGTGGCTGTGAAGAAGGCCAATTCCATGCTCGGGATCATTAAGAAAGGAATTGAGAATAAAACGGCACAACACCAGAACCAGGGGACATGCCCTAAAATTGAGTGGAGGGAGAGTTAGAACAGATACAAGAAAATATTTCTTTACCCAGCGTATAATTCATCTGTGGAACTCCTTGCCACAGGATGTGGTGATGGCACCTGGCCTAGATGCCTTTAAAAGGGGTTTGGACTGATTCATGGAGGAAAAGACTATCACAGGTTACAAGCCATAAGCAACCTCCTGGCATTAGAAGTAGATTTTCTCTGTGCCAGGTGCAGGGGAGTGGCAGCAGGAAACAGGTTATCTTGTTGGCTGTGTGCTCCCTGAGGCATCTGGTGTGGCCACTGTGTGATACAGGAAGCTGGACTAGATGGGCCTTTGGCCTGATCCAGCGGGGCTCTTCTTATGTTCTTATGTTAAAGAATACTTATTACACAATCCTGCATGTTTCCTGTGTGTGCCTGGATAACAGCAAACATCCACTTGTTGCCAGAGTCGACATTCACAGCAGGTGCATATTCACTGCCATCAATGGTTTCATTAAATTCACAGTCACAACAGAAAAATACAATTTTTATGTTAAAAGACAACATTAGATTGAGAGCTAATACACCTCCATTGTACAAATAGTCTGTTCAAATTTGCTAGCCAAAAGTCAAACAATTTAATAGTTCATCTTGTGGTGAAGATCATACCATGTTGGAAAATTACCAACTGGTGTCTAATATTCTATTCTTGACCAAGGTGCTAGAGCACATAGGGACGACCCAACTCCAGGGATTCCTGGACGAGCCATTTCAGTCTGGATTCTGGCCCTCTTGGAACTGCAAACAGCTTGGGCACACTAGCAAATGATCCACACTGAACATTAGGTAGGCGAGTACGTTCCTGTTGGTACTGCTGGCTCTCTCAACAGTTTTTGATACCATTGGCATACTTCTGAATTGCTTTGCCAGGATGGAACTTGGACACTGTTTTGCAGTGGCTCTGGTCCTGAAAGGGAAATTTCAGAATCTGGTGCCCGGGGATTTCTAGTCAACAGCTCAGCCTATGGTTTCCCACAGGGTTTTTTCCAATGGTATTTAAAGTCTACATGAAACCACTAAAGGGCAACCTATTTATTTATCACGTTTTTATAGCACCACCCTTCCTCCAAGGAGCTAAGGGTAGTGTAAGTAGTTCCGCTCCTTTTGTCCTCAGAACAACCCTGTGAGGTAGGTGAGGCTGGAAGGTAGTGGCTAGCCCTTAGTCACCCAGAAGCTTTATGGCTGAGCAGGGATTTGAACCTGGATCTTCCAGGTCTAAGTCCAACTCCCAAACCACTGCACCATCCTGGCTATTTAGACGTCTGTGAGTGATTGCCATCAGTATGCCGATGACAAGCACCTCTCTATCTTCATGTCATCTTAGCCTGAGGAGGCAGAAGAAGTTCTTAACTGGCTTCTGGGGTCAAAGAAAGGCTGGATGTGGGAGAATATTCTCAAATTAAATCCAGACAAGTCAGAGATGCTTTTTGTCAGGGGATCTGTCGATGGCATAATCATGAAACCATTTCGTTAAAGAAACAACATTAGCTGCTGGTTCATTTCCAGGCACAATTCAAGGTCCTGATACCTTTTAAGTACTAAATGGCTTAGGATCAAGATACCCAAAGTGCCACCCCAACCAATATATGCCAATCCAGGGCTCATCTGGTGAAGCACATTCTACTATACTGAAATAGGTTTGTTAGTGATGTTCAGAAGGGCCTTTTCTGTAGCAACACCTAGTACATACAACTCCTGCCTCCTTGCTGGTATTCTGTTTCTATTTAAAAATCTCTCTGTTCCAGCAAGGCTTTAATCCTTTGTGCTAGAAGGTTTTCATGATCTTCCTGTATGTCCATTTTTAATTATTTTACTGCTGCTTACTGTATAATGTTTGCTTTGATATAATTTGATTTTTATGACTGTCAGTCATTTGGGGGATCTGCATTTACCGAGTGGAAAATCAACGTAAGCTTTTAACTACTGGGTATCAATAAAATGAAGCTGTAGAATATTTTAGATATTTGGATAGAATGTTTATATTAAACTGTTTCTAATTTTAAGGAGTAAACTCCCTGCCACATGTATTCACTAGCTATCCACCAAGCTGGCAACAGGATTAATACACAGTGTGGATGATGTTGCCACAAACAAAAGAAGCTGAGATATGTAATGTGGTTTTTAGTGAAGTGAGGCAGAACCACCTGGATAGACATGCTCCCCCCAAAAGTTGGTGAACCACAATCTGCAGTTTGAAAGTAGGTCAAACTTTCTCCACTCAATGACACCTTGATTCTGCCATTATTGAATTCACTCAAACCCAGTGGGTACTAGACATTTACTCAATATTGTAGGCTGAACTACAGTATCGCACTGGCACAGGAGGCTAATTACGCAGTGCAGCATGTGACATTGGGAAACTCTTAAAAATAAGATGTGAACAATTCCTAAATGTGATGTGGAAATTTCAGTTATACAACTTTAAAAACATCATTAAAAGTTAAACAATCAGGCAGACGGATTGATAGTATCATTTCAGTACACAGCAAGCAGGAAAAATCCTTGCATAGTGGTATATAGATCAAAGGCAGATATTCCACTATACAAATAGAAGCAGCACTGGACAGTTCGCAATATTGATTGTTAGAGAGTCAAAATGTGTTTTGAACTCTTCAATTGTAAAGAATCATTTTTAGAAGAACTGTTTGGAAGAAGAACCCTCTCAATTCTAGTAAGTCTGCTGGATTCCACCAAAGTACCAATTCTGGTTTTTTTGGCTGAAATCACATTCACCACATTCCAGTTCAAGCAGATTTTTTCAGCAGCTTCCTAATGATTTTACCCAACTACATAAAAGCCATTTAAACACATAGTTCTTTTAAAAGCGCCATGGCTTTATTTTCTTTAACTATTATTTGCATGACTGTAACAATTTTTTATGTTGGGCAAACAAACCAGGATTAAATTACAATCTGAGCTCATGGTTTGAAGCTAGTTTATTAATCGGAGTTCCATATTGTGTCTGAACCAAGAATCCTGGTGTGTGTTTTTCCAGCTATTCTGCCCTCCCAATACAGAGATGCCACCCTAAATCAGGAGTGAAACAAAATTGCTCTTGCTGGCACTCTCTTTAAACAGTCCCTATCCTCTTTGTAAACAAAGTTTTTCAAAGAACTCCAGAAAGTTTTCCTTTTAACATTGGAGCATTAATGTATTCACTGCAAGGAATGATTGACGTTTCTTGCAAAGGGGGAGAAGTAGAAGACTGTGCTTTGTGCTTCTCACTCAGCTGTTCCAAAAGCTAGCAGAAATGTCCGAAGAAGCTAGCAGCCAGCTTACAATACCCCCTTTCTTCTCATCACCAATGGCAAGAACGTCACTGACAAAGCAAAGCTTTGTCAGCAGCTGGGGGGAAAAAATCAAAGACCTTAGGATTTCATCCAGGAACTATATGGGAGGATGGGTGGTGATGCCTATGCAAAATAAACCAGGACAAGACAGAACAAGCCAGGATTTGTAGACAGCCTGCAGCACCAATCCAGGCTTTTAAATAGCTACAATTAAGATAAACCATGGCTCTGTGCAATGTCTGAACTTGTCTGTACGCTACTGTGTTTAGTACAGTTGACCCTCGCTATCTGTGGGTGATACGTTCCAGACACACCCACCCACGGATAGCAAGGATCACATATACTAGAGTCCACTTTAAAATGTTGTGAAAAAAGAAAAACTGAGAAAAAGCATTTAACCTTTTAGAGTGAAACCGCTGCGTGTTCTTGCTTTAAACATGCTGAAATTGTGCTCCGGAAGTCTCTTCCGGGTCATGCAACTCCCCCCTCCCCAGGTTGCCCCAGAATGCTTTGCAATGGAGGCCGGGCTATTCAGTCTATTCGGGCCCGGGGGCAAAAGCGGCAGTCCCTAGTGGAGGCCAGGTCTACTAGGTAGACCTGGCCTCCGTTGGTAGACCTGGCCTCTGCCTGGCCTCCAATGCAATGCATTCTGGGGTGATCTTGGGAAGGGGGAAGTTGCGCAACCTGGAAAAGGCTTCCGGATCGCGAACAAGAACAAGCAAGAACACGCAGCAGTTTAAAAAAAGCAAGAACATGCAGCGGTTAAAAAAGGTTAAAAACAATGCTCTCTCTCTGTTTTCTTCCAGGATTTGCGGTAAGTAAAATCCACGGATCCCAGATCCACAGAAAAAAGGCTCCACTGTATATTTTAAGAAGCCCTGAAACCCTGTTGCATTGAGGAAACATCAGGATTTTGTCAGTATCCATTTACAGTATTTCCATCACTACTTAGGGCCGTGATGTCTAACCTATGACACGCGTGTCACAGATGACACGCGAGGTCATTTTGGGTGACACGGCAGCGTTTCCCCCAGGGCCCCCGACGACACACCTTACATTTTTGCAGGTTTACAGGCTTGTCTTGAACATTTAGGACAGGGATTTTGGCAGACCTCTTTCAAATTATTCACTAGTAAAACTCAGCAACAAAAAAGTCACTAATTGATGTTAAATAAAATGCAATGTGTTTTAGTTTTTCAGTTCAGTTCAATTCAAAAAGTACTATTAAAAGTAGCAATAGTCAAAGTACTATTAAAAGTTATGGGGGGGGGGGAACGACACACACCACCAGAGTCAAGTTAGGCATTTTCAAAATTTTTGACACACCAAGCCCAAATGGTTCGCCATCACTGACTTAGGGAGTAGTGATGTACATTCTGTCCTTTTTATATTTATTCTATTTTGTGAATTATCAGAAAAGAAATCAAACCAGATATTGAGAAAAAAAGACATTAACCTTGCTTAGAGGCAGGGCAAAGAGGCACTTTTTAAAGTGGTGGTCCTCTTACAGGGGGAGAGCAACTGTCCCTATTAACACAAGCATAGTGCCTTTTCTGGGGGCATTTGTTGGTGTTTCTTCTGCATTTCTTTAGATTGTGAGCTCTTTTGAGCTCATTTACTTTATGTAAACTGCTTTGTGAATTTTGTTGTTGTTGAAAAGCGGTATTCCTTAACAACCAGAATGGTTATGAATAGAGGGGGGGGTTGTTGATAACTGCATAAAAACACAGAACACCATTTTCTGCTAAAAAAAATCTGTAAAAAATAAAAAACAAAACAATAAAATCACATAATTTTGAGTTGTTTTTCATCTGCTGACACTGTACGACCTATACCACCTACCTAGTACACCTTTAAAGTGGTTAAAATGGTGAAAGGTTGGCGCGCACACACACATACCACTTTCTGCTATTTCATTTTGGATAAACACCATAATCTGCAAAAAAAGCCACCATAAAAAACACCTCTAGTTATGAATCTAGACGTGCAACAATTTGTTCTCTCAATTTCAGCTGCAGCATTCACTATCAGGATTTTTAATCCAAGTACTTTCAAATTGTGTCAGTTCAGTGTGTCGTGTCATTTAGACCCAGTTCAGAGATCACAGCAAACAAGAAGCAGGTACAAGGCTTGGACTCACATGCCGCCCCCCCCCCCTTTCTTCCTCATCCATGAGCAAGGGGAAGTAATTGCAAGCTTCCACATGCAGCTAGTAACAAGCTAGTTAAGTAAAGGTAAAGGTGACCCCTGACAATTAAGTCCAGTCGTGTCCGACTCTAGGGTGTGGTGCTCATCCCCATTTCAAAGCTGAAGAGCCAGCGTTGTCCGAAGACGCCTCCGTGGTCATGTGGCCGGCATGACTCTCCTTGCATGTCTGCAGCGCGTAGCATGCAGCTGGAACACGGAGCGCTGTTTACCTTCCCGCAAGCGGTACCTATTTATCTACTCGCATTAATATGCTTTGGAACTGCTAGGTTGGCAGGAGCTGGCCAAGCAACGAGAGCTCACCCCGTCACGGATTCGAACTGCGCTGTACTTAAACATAATGGGAAATCGTGGTTTGTTACAAATTGGAAAGGAGCTTCCAATCTCCTCTTGTGAATCAAAAGGGAGAAGGGAAGCATGATGCTTGCTCTCTTCAACTGCAACAATGGTTTGCTGCAATGTCTGAACTGGACCTTACTGTGAGCAGTGGGGGGGGGGGGAGAGAGGTAAACACATGATCACCACTTCATATTAAATAGAAAATAACTCTAGCTTTTATAGAGATTGCCACAAATATTGCTAATACTGTACTTTTATCTTGATTACACTATTAAACTCATCTCTCATAGTTAATATACTACTCTGAATTTCAAAATTGCAGTTCTAAGACTTCACTTATAATGTTTATAACTACTGTACACTTATTTTCTCTTTTCAACAAAGGTTCACAAATACCCTCTTAGCTGTTAAGATCTGTTTACTTTTATTTTGTTTTTAAACGATTGCAAACCACCTTGGGCTCTTCCTGTTGGGAGGGAAAAGGCAGGATAAAAATATTTTATATAGAATAGATAAATCAAGTGTTCAATTTGCACATGGAAACTTCAGATTAAAATTCCTGCTCAACCGTGAATCATGCTGGCTTGTTTTGAGCATGGCACACACTCTATTTTAATCTAACCTACCTTCAGGATTATAATGATACTAAAATGCTGTGAGATCTGAGGGAAAAACGACATAAAAATGTAAACCAATAATAAAGCAGTCATTCTACTTTACCTCTTTAGGTTTTAATCTAATCCAATTTCTACTACTTCAAATGCCTCATTCATTTTGTAATGTAGAGTAAGCCAGGAACAATGAAACGTTCTGGCAACTTGCAACTAGTGCAGAACAGAGGCCATAGGAGATAAACTTTTCAGCAGGGATGTCAACTAATCACGTTGATCAGTTTAACAGAGGTGCATATCACTAATAAAGGTAAGGTAAAGGTATCCCCTGACAATTAAGTCCAGTCGTGTCCGACTCTAGGGTGTGGTGCTCATCTCCATTTCAAAGCCGAAGAGCCAGCGTTGTCCGAAGATGCCTCCGTGGTCATGTGGCCGGCATGACTCTCCTTGCCGCAGCGTGTAGCATGCAGCTGGAATACCGTAGGTGCTTTTTGAGATATTAAAGAAAATGTAAGGTAACATACAATGTATCAAACAGAAGCTGCAACTGAGGCAGAAAGGCCATTTTTAATGTTTTCTTTTCCATTCTCCTCAGAACCATAATCATCTCAGAGACCAAACAAATGGGCCCTTAATTCCCAGTTCTACCAATTAAAATCTGCCCTCACAGATTAATCAAATAACATTTTAGTCCATTATCCACAGATTAAACTGATTAAAGTTTGCAGCTTTACTTTCCAGTGATGGAAAAATCTGTCTTTCAGATTCATCAAAGCAGACTGACTTACTGAAGAATGACTTACTGAAGAATAGCTGAAGTTAGAATGACGACTTCAGAAATAGCTACAATTCATAGGAAGTTCTCTTACAGAGAGTCAGACCACTGCTTCATCTAGCTCAGTATTGTCAAGATTGACTGGCAGTAGCTCTTCAGTTTCAGATAGGTATTTTTGTCTGCCCTACCTGGAGATACCAAGGACTGAACATGGGACTTTCTGCATATTTGAATTAAGCTGTTCCTTCAACCGTCAGTTTCTTCAAGTAGGTGATGTCAAATCACTCATGGCCCAATCCTCCGTAACTATAGGCTGGCAGAGCGAGTGCTCCGCTGGCCTAAGGCGTTGCAAAAGTACCATAAGGCACTTTTGTGATGCCTCCCGTGTAAGTGGCGCAGGTGAGGAGGCCAGCACTGCACACACTGCTAGGGTCCCAGACCTGCACTGGCCGCCACAGGCGAGTCCCGCACCAGTCGAAGGGGCCATTATCTGGCCCAGGCGGGGATATTGGCACTGATATCCTATGCCCCGTCACAGCCCGGGCCGGCCTTACACAGCCTCCCCGATTGTGCGCCAGCTAAAGAGCTGGCGCACATCCGAGGAGGACCATTGCAGCCCACACCACTTAAACCAGGAGAAAGGGACATCCCCCGAGATGAGCCTGGGCTGCGCTGGTGCAAGTCATAATGGGCCTAGGATGCAATGACTGGCCCTTTAGGCCAGCTGTTGCATGTTAGGCAGGATTAGGCTGTGTCTTTTACTTACCATAACTGCTGAATATTTTTACCCAGCTATTAAATGCAGTCATCATAAAATATCTCATCAGATTTCTATGGATACTGTATTTCACAACATGCAAAACATGAAGAACTCTAAACAATTTTGGGTCACAAATGCTCTCTTCCTCTGCTTTGGGAAACAGATACTCTCTTCCTTTTGTTTCTGTCTTGACTGACAGGAGGATGAAGCCAGAGCTTCTTTCATTCAAACTGATCAAAGGCTTCCTCTTCCAAAATTCCTGCATCTTCTAAGGGCCTCCACCCACCATCCTTTTTATAGACTCTGTGCTGGCAAAGGTCAGTGTTCCACTATGCTCCTTCTCATTCAGTCACATGTCACCAACACCAGTGGGCCTGCAAATGAGAGAACTGCATGATGACCACTCACTGGAATATTATAAACCACTATGTCCTAGCCATCAGTCATTTTATAAATAGCAAACCGTTGAATTTATAATCAATCTATCACAGGGGTGTCAAACTTGTTTCATACAGTGGGCCATAGTTGGCATTCATGGCGCCTGTATTGCAGCCCTAGACTCTACATCAGGGTATGTTACCAGAAATTCCAGTCCTATCTGCGTATGCCAAGGATTGAAGCTGGGTAGACCTTATCCTTATTAAACTTCCATTAAGATGTTGTGTCTTTCTGGGTGGTAAAGGTATTGTGAGTTTTTGAGGTTCTCTCTTTCCGATTCCCAGTCCAAGCCATGTCTAACTTCATAAACCTACACCTTCTCTCCCTGCCCTTTCTCCCCCCCCCCACAGCTAAAAGGCCCCTGAGCATTTTGGTAGCCCTTCTTTGCACCTCTGTACAAGGTTCAGGGTTCTTTGTACCTCTTCCCATGATATTCTTTTGGAGATGGGGCAAACAGAAATGCACTTCTATCTGCATAGCACACAGTTTGCATCACTTCTATTAGCAATCTGCACACACTGCCTGGCTTCCCTGCAGTGTTAGAGAACAACAGAATGAGATAAGAGGCTGCAACTTATTTCAGCATTATTCCTAAGTGATAAGGAGCTTCCTGATCAGGCCCCGGTCTTATGTCCGACACTCCTGCTCTCATCTCCTGGGTAAAAAAATACAGTTGTCCCCCGTTTAACGCCGGATCGTTCAATGACGATCTGCATATACGACAGAGGAAAAGAGAAAAGATTTTAAGACACGTCTTTTTAAAGCCCCAACTCATCAGCTGTTTTGCGCTAGGTAAGGACTTGGATGTTCTGTGCTGTGATTAAAGCCACAGCCCTGGACATCCAAGCCCTTATCTAAAGCCCCACTTAATGACGATTTCACTATATGACGGATTTTCAAGTAGGTGACACCTGTAGAGCTGTTATTGGTTTTAAATATGACAATTTGGAATGCACAGGGATCTTTACCTGTGTATACCAGAGCCCAGCTTCACAGAATTCCGTTTTAAATACTGAGGACACACATGGGTTGTTTTCCAATATTTACTAGATAGTCAGATTCATACAAAAAAAATACAATTCAATATGCATCACTTCAATCATACTCCAAAGCATTCAGATCTAGAAACTTAGGTAGACGTATAGAGGTTTAGCAGGTCTCTTTGATTTATACCTGGGTTATATTTAGCATTCCTGTAGAGTTCACCTTGGCTGCAATGTTGTAGCAGCGAATGAAAAGGAAGAAGAAACACATTAGGTCTGAACTGGTCAGACTAGCAGTCTGTTGAGTGACTGAGGAGTCAAGTTGAGTGAGGGGGGAGGGGAAGATGGTGTAGTGGTTTGGGAGTCGGACTTAGACCTGGAAGATCCAGGTTCAAATCCCCGCTCAGCCACGAAGCTTCCTGCGTGACCATGGGCCAGTCACTATCTCTCAGCCCCACCTACCTCACAGGGTTGTTGTGAGGACAAAAGGAGGGAGAGGAAATATGTACACCACCCTGAGCTCCTTCGAGGAAGGGCGGTATAAAAATGTGAAAAATAAATAAATATTCACTGAGAACAAATGAAGCAGAGAATAAGAAGGAAAGAGCTGCGCCATCCGTTTGTCAGCAAATATTAGCTAGATAGTTTGTGAAACAAAGCTAACCAGTGAAATATGCACAGTTTTGTATAAATTAATCAATTAGACACTGGTGGACAGTTGTACTGTGGATAAGTAACATTCCATAATTACTGGAAATTTTCCAAATTCCCCCTATTAACAGATTAATTAAGAGAGAACAGTCAACATCCTTATGTTCTCAAGGGTCATTCCGTGTCAAATCAACCAATAAAAAATACATTTTGGAACTTGATGTCACGGATTTTGCTCATTTTCGGTACATTTGTAGCTTACCATGAGATGTTTAAAAAAAATTTCAGATTTTTTTGTCCATCCGTTTTTGAGATATTGAATGTTCAAAATTGCCAAAAAAGGCCAAAATCCACTTGTCACCATACATTCAAACGCCAGTTACAGGATAACGATGAATGCTACAGACATGGGACATGTGTCGTTTTAAAGCTTATGAATAGGGCTTTCATTTGATATACAACGTGACAAAATTGTAAATTTTCAAGAAATTCAAAGATATTCAAATATTAATTTTGAAATTTTGAAAATTGAATTTTTTTAAAATTTTCAAAAAAAATCACACTTAAAGGCATATGTCTTGTAGTCAATCAGTCAAAATTTCAAGATGGTATCTCAATGGTATCACACAAAAATTAAATTTTCTTGTTGGCAGTGACCAGGAATTAAACCCCTCAAGTCCATTTTTCTACAGTTTACGTTGATAAAATTAGGTGGTAAACTGACATGAATCCAAAAATTTGTAACAGGACTTATAGAGATAGATTTATAGAGCATGAATTCACTTTCTATTCTTTTACAGGATCAGCTTTTTGGTAAAACTATCAAAATCATGAGCTTTTTACTTCTGTTCGTAGTTTTAAAATTTTCCTTTAGTTGCTGAATAATTTCTGAATCAGCACAGTGACATTTTTCCTCATCTAAATCTTCAGAAGTAAAAAAAATAATTCTTTGTAGGTCCTTTTAATCATCTCTCAAAAGAAAACAGTCTTGTCATGAAGAAGCTGTTTGTGGTTGTCAGATCTCAACTATCAACCCCACTTGTGCTTGCAAACAAAATAAAAGAATGGTATGACTTTGGCACCAATGTGAACACAACAAATGAATATCGAGTCATATTTAATGGTAAGAAACATTCTAAATACATTTTGTCTTTTGTCTGGTATCTAGCTCCTGTAATCATACAATTTCCCCGTAGGAGACAGGCTTAATGAACAAACAATGCACACTGGTTTGAACAGCAGCCAATTCATGGGGCATAAAAATTTGACGACCTCGACATTCAAATTCAGCAAACTTTTTTCCATTAACCAACAACTAGTTGTCACTAGTTTCACACTAAATATTATTTATTTATATATTTTTATTTATTTATTTAATGGATTTCTACCCCGCCTTTCTCCCAATAAGGGCAATCAAGGCGGCTTACAGTTAAGAACAAGTTAAAATACATAATACACAATAAAAATTAAAAAAGTAATTAAAACAGTTAAAACAGACAACCCCAGTGGGTCACCTATAATTACATTTGTTAAAAGCCATTTGTTAAAAAGCCAGCCTACCATGTCAGTCATCGAATGCCAACCTAAATAAAAACGTCTTGAGGCCCCACCGAAAGGTCTCTATTATCATCTTCCATAACAATTTCTGAAAAATAGAGGCCATTTTCCAAGATGAGGGCCAAAGTATGGGGTCTAAAATTTGGCAACCTAAAATTTTCCAAATTCAGTACATTTTTTCACTAAGCAACACCTGGCTGCCATAACTCCTCCCCTAAATGTGACTTAAGACGAAACCGAGGTGCTTGTGCTTAGTAAGAGCCAGATCTAGTAAGAGGTGTTCAGCCTGTTCAGGATGGAGTAGCACTCTCTCCGAAGAAGCTGGTACAGTACATAGCCTGTGGCGGGTACTCCTGTATCCAGTTTTGCTCATGGAGGTGATGGCAATGGCCAGAAGGCCTTTCTATAGTTTCAACTAGTGCACCAGTTGCAGCCCTTTCTAGGGAAAGCAAATCTGGCCACCATTATCCATGCCTTGATCACATCTGATTAGAGTACTTCCAGTTACTTCTGGGTTTTCAGAGGCCAGAAAATGCAGGTAGGAGGTTCTGGGAGGGTAGGAGGGCCCTTCTCAGCATTTCCGAAAGGCTCAGCCAAATGCAGGAGCCTCTCGGGAGTGAAAACGCACCACTGAAAGCACTATGTCAAAGCAGAGTTCTGGTGGTCCGAGTCGGCCGAAGTACCATTGGTGGTAATAGTATCACTGGTTGAGAAACTCTGGACTAATCTATATCCAGCATTAGAGAAGTGCAAGTTGTTGCATCCTAAGGCAGAGGTTCCCAAACGTTCCCTCTTTTGTAAGTCTTTGCAAGGGGTGGTGGCAGCACTTCCAGGATCGTGTCGCTGCTAAGACAAAAAAGGGGGCATAGCACTCACTCAGTGGTCTGCGGGCCCCCACACACCCCAGAAGCCCGGTGCAACCACCAGGTGAGCATTACGCCCCCTTTTTTGTCTTGTCAGTGGCGCAATCCCGGAAGTACCACTGCATGTCATCATCACCCCTTAAGGGGGTTGCAACCATTAATCAGTCAACTAATCCAATTAACCCTGGAATGGGGCGTCGCAATGCCCCAGTTGGTTAACTTCTGTCCTAAGGTATCCAAATATATCTCATTTTCTTCCAGCTAGAGAAACTGTGCAAGTTGAAAGTTAAGCCACCAAGATCATAGTAAACAAAAGCTAGCTTTATTATATGGGTTTAGAAATACATAGGCACTATCATGCAGTGACAAAAGCAGCTCTTATTTCTAGAGGAAAAAACACAGAAAATTAACATTTCTATTTTGTAATTTAGAAGTCACAATAAATTTGGACGGACGGACACACAAATACTGCAGTCCCTTGCACAAGTAATTGGAAGTGACTTGCCTAGCAAATTGCTAGGACTTGCTATTTGAGTAAACATGCAGAGTAGATCAGCAAAATTAACATCTCACCTAGACAGTTAGAAAAAAGTTAACCGCAAAGAGTACAGTATATGCATTTGAAAGTAATGATAAACATACAAAAAGTCCAGAAGTCCTAGATCAGGGGTTCTCAGCCCCTTTGCCGCAGCTTACCACCTCCATGGCTGCCACTACACTGAGTACCACCGGCGATGTGGTGGCGATGACATAATTGCCACTTCTGGGTTTACAGTCATACCGGAGGCCTAAAAGCAAAGGTAAGGGCGGACATGCCTTTTCTAACCTTGGAAACCCACGTGTTTGAGCTCTGCCAGCTCTCCATAGGTCGTGCCGCCGTTTCCAGCGCAGTGCAGTTACCATCTTGGTGGCCAGGCGCCTGTGTACCACTGGTTGAGAAACACTGTCTTAGATTGTACAATTTGATAAAGAACTATTCTTCTAAATCTTCTGACCATGTCGAGTGCAAGAACATTCATTTCAGTGGATTAGTTTCAGGGATATGGGTGCTTTTTGCTAAACAAATAGAAATCCATCATTTTTTAAAATGGCAGCTTACCCTTAAGTTGGATTTTTCAGAGCTTCATAATGTTGATCACAGCTATCGAACAAAGCGGAAATGTTCAGCTTTTTATTCTAAATGGCTGAAATTGGGCTAAAGTTTGACTAAAGTCGGAACTTTTTATCCACTGGGGTTCTGTTCCTGGAACCACAGTGGATAAGAAAATCAGTGTTATATGAAATCCGGGGGGAGGGATCAGGAGCGGTGCTACATTGCCTTTTTTCCAGCATCTTCACCACTTCCCTCCTCCTGGTAAAGGTATCCCTTGACAATTAAGTCCAGTGGTGTCCGACTCTAGGGAGCGGTGCTCATCTCCGTTTCAAAGCCAAAGAGCCAGCGCTGTCTGAAGACGTTTCCATGGTCATGTGGCCGGCATGACTCAACACCGAGGCGCATGGAACGCTGTTACCGTCCCGCTGAGTTTGACTGAAAAAACAAAAGCCACTACTGTAAGCAACCTGTAAATGGCGGTTTGGACACACACAGGAAGTGGGAAAGTGGCTGGCAGGCCCCCAACAACACTGAAAAAAGAGGTAATGTAGTGCGGTTGGACTCCCTCTTCCATAGTTCCATCCATGTTGTGTCAAATCAGTGGATTAAAAAAACCCGTGGATAGAAAGGTCCGACTGTAATTGCACTGGACTATAAGAGCAAGCTGTAGGTGTTATAGTACAGTAACTGTAGAAAAGAGTACATTGGCTCCCCAAGTTACAGAGAGCTGAGCACCTTTGCACAGGCACAGTATGTGGTGCTTTTGTGCAGGCGTGATACCACAGGGCCATCAATTCGTACAGACCTCCAGAACCAAACTGGTACATATGTAGGAGACTTAGGGCTCAATCCTACTGAGCCTCTGTGCCTACCTAGCATATGCTAGGCCGGTGCAGGCTGCCACAAACGTTCCGGAGAGCATGTTGTGACAGCGCAGCAGAGACCTACACTGGCGCAGAGGCCTATGTCAGCCCAGCCATGTACAGCATTGCAAGACGTACTCCAGCCCAGGTAAGTCAGCGCAGGGGGGCGGAACGGGGCAGGGGGTTGTAACAGGTCAGGGGGTGGGCGGATCAGGCCCAGGAGGGGTGGGACTGGAGCCGAATCCTATCCCCTTTACCAGACCATTTTCTTTACACGGAGCTGCCAGATTTGTGCCAGCAAAATAGCTGGTGCAGATCAGAGGAGACCCGCTACGGTGGTTGGGGTTTTACCTGTGGTAAGGGTACAAAAGTTCCCTTCCCCGAGGTGACCTCCCAGCTCCCACTTTCTGTTCAGGAACCTGCATTGCCTGCACCAGCCTCACTGGATCGCTGGGCAGAAAGTTTGATAGCATTGGGCTGTTAGCGTATTACTTATCCTGAACCCATATGTCTTTCATTTATATCATAGGTGGCCAACCCACAGTACGGGTGCCACTTAGTGGCACGCTGAGCCTTTTGAAGTGGCACGCGCCACCGTTTCTGCCCGAGCTGAGTGCTGAAGTCCCTCTCTCTCTTGACCCCAGCGCACCTTTCCAAGCCTGTGGCACTAGAGGAGGTCTCTGTACCCCACTGCGCCTCATTCTTCACTGTGCTTTAAATATTCTCATTACCTTAGAAATATTAATTTAAGTGGCACGCTTAAGATTATCTACATAAAACGTGGCACATGGTGTGCCACAGGTTGGCCACCACTGATTTATATCCTACACCATTTCTGTATATAATACATATGTGAAGGTACTAGCATAATCTCAAGTTGATTTCTGTAACCAGAAATCAGCCTCAGAATCTACTCTTAGAGCTTCATGGATTTCAGAAAATGTAAGGTTTGCATACATTTAAAAGATTTGCATCTCTTGAATGTGTTGACTCATCTCTTGATTTTGTACATTCTGGACCTCCCCCGCAGATAGCGCGGGTCCACGGATGCAGGAGTCTGGCACCCAATGGCCCATTTACTCACTGCGGAGGCATGGAGACCCGTTCCATGTTGGAACCAGCCTGGAAAAATCAGAAGTCACTTTAAATTGCACCGAAGAGGCTTACAGAGGCCCGAGGAGGCCTCTGCAGGCCATTCTAGGCCCATGCTGACATGGCCTCCACAGTGAGTAAATGGGCCACTGGGTGCTGGACTCCAGCACCCCGTTATTCGCGGGCTGCTTTCACAACTACTGGGATCCGCAGAAGTAGAACCCACAAATAACGAAGCACCACTGTATATGTATTTTCCAACAATTAGTTTATTTCACTTGATGTAGAATTTGGAGAAATCCGAGGCTAGAGGAGTCGGATGCTATGCTGTATCTCCATGTTACAAGAGCAACATGCGTGACAGACTCCTAATTTGGACTAAGTACCTGAAGACATGATGTATTCGCCAACATTTGAAAGTACAGTACTTTTCAAACATTAAGAGTGTTGCCATTTCAGTAACCCAACACAGTAGCCATGCTATCATTAAAAATGTTACTATACTTGAATATTGGTTATACGAGTTCTGCAGCAATATAATTGACCACAACAATATTCTTTGAAATACTATTTAGAAGTATTTGACATTCTGAACAAGTCGTATAGATTTTTTCCAATTCTTCCACTGGAAAATTCTGGCGGGGAGGAGGTGTTTTTTGTCTAAAGTTCTCTGGTATTTGCATTTCTAGATACAAGTAGTTTCTCCTGGAAACTGAGAAATCTGTTCAATTTTACTAAATTTAACCAACGCTGAGCCATCTCCATTTGGGGAAGGAAAAGTTGTTGCTATAGGCAACGGTTTTTAATTACCATATTTCTTCGAGTCTAAGGCGCCATCGATTCTAAGGCGCACCTTTACTTTCAGTACCACCAGCAGGGGGAAAAAAATCCATCAATTCTAAGACTCGCCTCCCTTCATTAAATCTACCTGCTCAGCACCAACTCTCCCCAGCATGTCTCCTGCAGCTGAGGATGACTGAGTGCACTGCCTTTGCATAGCATTTCTGGCCCCGTCAGAAAGTGCCATTTCCTTCATTACCTGGGCTTGGGGGAGCTTCAGGGAGGCCTGCGCAACCCTCTGCAGGCCACCCTGATCTTCAGTTTGGCAAAAAACAGCGATTCTTGGCCATTTCTGGTTTTTGCGAAAACCGGAAATGGCTGAAAATCACCGTTTTTTGCCGAACTGAAGATCAGGGAGGCCTGCAGAGGGTTGCGCAGGCCTCCCTGAAGCTCCCGCAAGCCCCAGTAAGTAAGAAGATACCATTTTGGGGTGCTTTTTGGAGACCTTCGATTCTAAGACGCACCCCATTTTTTGAAATGCTTAATTGGGAAAAAACATGCGTCTTAGAATTGAAGAAATACAGTAATTTTTTCTTGAAGATTTAGGTTCGAATGAGTCTTGGCGAGTCAGTTTGTCATGCAAATGTTTCTCTTTTTGCAGAAAGAATAAAAAAACACTTGTTGAGGCAAACCTACATTAACTACAAGCCCTGCCAGGGTCTAATCAACGGACACCAGAATCTAAATAGCCACCCCTGAGCTTTGCTTCGCATGTCTTTTGGCATCAATATTTTGAAAAGTGACAGCCAAGCAGAAGGTTAAGCTTTCATCCTAGAATATATATATATACTACTCAAAACAGGCTCAATTAATCTTGGAGTCTTACATTTACTGTGCAACAAGATCCACAAGCATATATTTATTCTTTACTTTTCCTCCCAGTCCACAGGTGTATGCATTTAACTCCTGTTGCGTATATGCACCCTTGGGTCAAAATGCCTTATTAATTAGGCACCTTATGTCTGCTGGAAACTGAATGTAGCTTGAAAACCATAAGAGACTGAATCAATTTGGTTCCATAATATCAATGCACACTGAATGTTCTGAACATGTGAAGTTACCTGTCTCTAGCTCCTACCATCTATCCTGCTGCTGTTTCCATTCCCACATTTTAGCAAGATTTTTAGTAATGAAGGGTCAAGCCTGCAGGCCATCCCTCAGGCACTCTTTTCTCAAACCAAATTTCTAACACCTCACTTCAAGAACCTCTAAATCAGTTTAAATACAGAATACGTCTCTTCCTATCAATACTAAAATATTATTTAGTTTGACTATTTCATTCAAATTACAGTTGGCCCTCCATATCTGTGGGTAAGGGGAGCCAACAGGAAAACACTGTAAAAAGAAAAAAGGTAAAACACACATTTTAACCTTTTAGAAGCAAACCGCTGTGTGTTCTTGCATAAACAGGCTGAAATCGCGCTCCAGAAGCCTCTTCCAGGTTGCGCGACTTCCCCTCCCTCTCTCAAAATAGCTCCAGAATGCATTGCAATGCGGGTGTTCCGGGAAAATAGCTCCAGAATGCATTGCATTGCATTCTGGGGTGACCTTAACATAAGAAGAGCCTTGCCAAAGGCCCATCTAGTCCAGCTTCCTGTATCCCACAGAGGCCCCACCAGATACCTCGGAGCAGACAGCCAACAAGATAACCTGTTTCCTGTTGTCACTCCCTTGCACCTGGCATAGAGAAAACCTACCTCTAAAGCCAGGAGGTTGCTTATGGTTTGTAACCTGTGATGGTCTTTTCCTCCATGAATCTATCCAAACCCCTTTTATTTAATTTATTTAAGGAATTTGTAGCCCGCCTTTCTCCCGAGGGCACTCAAGGCGGCTTACAACATATTAAAATACATAAAATACATATAAAAAGCATCTAGCATCTACATATAAAAAGCATTTAAAGGCATCTAGGCCAGCTGCCACCACCACATCCTGTGGCAAGGAGTTCCACAGATGAATTACACGCTGGGTAAAGAAATATTTTCTTTTGTCCGTTCTAACTCTCCCTCTACTCAATTTTAGTGCATGTCCTAGTGTTGTGCGAGAGGGAGAAGAATTTCCCTCTATCTACTCTCTCCATCCCATGCATAATTTTATACGTCTCAATCATGTCCCCCCCTCAGGCGCCTTTTTTCTAGACTGAAAAGCCCCAAACGCTGTAGCCTTTCCTCATAAGGGAGGTGCTCCAGCCCACTAATCATTTTGGTCGCTCTTTTCTGCACCTTTTCCAATTCAACTATATCCCTTTTGAGGTGTGGTGACCAGAACTGGACGCAATACTCCAGATGTGGCCTTACCTTACCTTGGGAGAGGGGAGTCGCGCAACCCGGAAGAGGCTTCTGGAGCGCAATTTCAGCCTGTTTAAGCAAGAATACACAGCGGTTTGCTTCTAAAAAGCATTCTTTGATGACATGTGGCCTTTTTTTTTCTTTTTACATTGTAGGAAAGGTGGACCGTGAAGGTCCGGGATCCATGGTGAGTCAAAGCAGCGGATCCCGGATCTGCGGATAGAAAGGGTCCACTGTATGTGACATTTCTTCTTTGTGAAAATTGCATATACCCTGAAAGTAAACACAATCAAAATCTATAAAGGTAGAAAACACCATAAAAATAGCCACATGCAAAGAAGGCAGTTTTCTTATGTTCATTCTATGATAGGTAGTACATTAAATGAATCAAACGATCTGTCTCCTTTTGGCTGCAATCCTATACACGCTCTCCTGGGAATAAGTCCCACTGAACACAATGGGACTTATTTCTGAGTAGACATGCACAGGATTACATGATTTGAAATTGAATAACCAATTCTAACTTCTGACTCCTTAGCACTGTACAAACCCAGACCTAACCATTTGGTACAGACACCTTAGCACCCCACTCATAGGGCCACCTTGACATGCTGGTGGCTACCAATCCACCAGGCAGGAACCAATCTTAGAGGACAAGAAAAATGTAAAGCAAATTCAATACATCCCTCATGACCACAGTAAAAAAAAAAAACACTTCTGCACTTAATTAACTGTAGAATACGTTTTCTGTTAATGTTTGCAAACAAAAAGCCACTCACAATGCTTGCTCATCTTAAAATAATCAAATCACTATCTGATCAAACTAATCCATAAAATAATCCCACAGTTCAAGGTTTTCATATTACTATTAAAATTAGAGTTTTCCGGGTTAAATGGCCATGGTCCTAAACCAGTGTTAATCCCTAACCTTTTGCTCATATTCGCAATGAGCTTTGTCAAAGACAATGCGTAATACTCTTGGTGTGTGGTTTGTATTTACATACTGCCTTTGACAAAGCTCACTGAGAATACAGTATGAGCAAAATGTTAGGGATAAAATTTTAGGACCATGCCCATTTAACCTGGAAAACTCTAATTTTAATTGTAATCCTAGTTTTTAAAAATAAATAACGCTTCTGAAGTTTCTCAAAAGAGACAATTGAACAACAGAATGAACTAACTTAATTTTCTACAATAAAAGAGTTGTAGAGTTTCTTGGTGAGTTATTTGTGAACGTTACTTCCTGCTCTCGATGAACAAGCACAGAGGTTGGTCTTCTTAAAAACACTGCAGGGCATCCAGCTTTGACCCTTCATTTCCTGGCAAACAGATTCTGCTCCATCCTCTGAACCATGTCATTGAAAGTTACATGTTTGTAACATATAGGGAAGAGTGGGGAGCTGTTCCAAGTCCCATACTTTAAAAATATCATTGTTACATTTAACACATAGGATTTTTGTTTCCTCTTAGGTGCGCATAGTGTGTGTTACCTGGGACAATTCCTCAAAGGTCACGGAGAGGACAACAACAGAACCCAATATACTGCAGATGAAAATGAAGGGCGGGGAAGAGAGAGAAAATGACAAACGTCCAATAAAATGGACCTTTGCTATTTGACCTTTAAATGTGGGATGACTATGTGAACGATGTATGGCCTGGGAATGCAGAGGGGTACAACCCCATTCCAAACAAACAAATGGCAAATGGGGCGGGGAAGAAGAATAATGGTACAGTAACCACAACAGAAAGTCATACTATGCACAATCGTAGATGCATGTACACAGCCTGGTCCAATCTATGCTTACTCGGAAATAACTCCCACTGTGGTCAATGGAGATTACTCCCAGGCAAACGTGTCCAGAATTGCAGCCATTTGATTGCAATAATAAAATATACTGTATATTGTCGTCTCCGACGTTTCTTCCATTCCCTATTCTATGGAAGTTGGAAGTAAAGTGGGGGGGGGGCATAACTCAATCATCCCCTTCCCCAGCCTCCAACACCCGACAGGAAAAAAAAAAAACCATTTCCTCGGTCTCTTGTGAAGCCATCGGTGCAGGGCATGCTAGAAATCGAGCCCGGAATAAGCCTGAGGCCTAAACAGCAGGAAAAAAAACAGTAGCGTATAATGGTGGCAAAACCAAGAGGGAGGAAACACACATACACGCCGCTCCGACAGCAAAGGCAACCAGTCCTCCCAGAGGATTAAGATTAGTGTCCTCCCTTCTCTAAGCAGCAGAGCTGAAGAGAGAAGGCGGAGGCCGCAGCCACCACCCTATTGTTCCCCCACCCGACGGGCTCTCGCTCACCTCACGGCGACGGCAGGAGTTCCTCTCAGCTGCGGACCACGGACGCGGCCGTCGCGTCCACCGCCTCCTTCTCCAGCAGAAGCAACAGCAAGAGCCGGCCGGCCACGGCCTCCTCTTCCACCGTCTGGCCCGCTGCTGCCGCTGCTGCCACGGCTGCCTCTGCAGCAGGGGCCATCTTGGGTGGCTCTTTGCTTGCCTCAGCAACACAGCGCTCCCTCGCCTCAGCAGCAGGAGCAGCCGCCGTCGCTGCTCGTTTCCCTCCCCTTCCTGCTTGGTGGATGGGCGGAGCAGGCCTGGAGTCGCTTCCTCTGGCTCACTCCTCCTCAGTTTGCTTCCTCTGTATGCGAAAGGGGAAGGGAGCGCCAAATGAAACATAAAAGCTCCAGTTGTTCGCCGTGCTGGAGATGTTGCCGGTGGCAAAGCCAAGCAATCATCACAGTATTCCTGAGGACAGAAAAAAGACTTTCAAATACCCCATATCGACTTCACCATGTAGACAGCTGCCTTAACGTTCAGTATTTCCAGGGCCCAAAATCGTTGCTAGCCGTGTCGATCCATTGCCTCAGTAGTAGGACATCTTTATAAAAGTGCTGTGTCAAAAGTCGCAACGTAGTAAGCAATTGTTTCGAATTCTTCAGGCAGGATATTAAGGAAAACGGGGAGGGGCTGATGCCCTGCAGCCGAGATGTATACTTTAGTGTATACAGTAAATCAATGGGAGAAGAATCTCATAGCCTTTGATGAACCTTACCTGAACGCTGGTCTGCATTTCCGGTAATCTAAGACTGTGTAATGTAACGCATCCTGTACTCTACCTTACCTTGATATAAAATCCCATACTATAAAACGCTCAAAAGCATAATGAATGGTTTCTTTGGTTCTTCCTGTACCATAGTTCCAAAGTGTCCTCATTCTTTCTTTGTGTAAGGCCACATGGTAACCTTTAGAAAAACATTTTCTTCTGTCTGAAGGTAGAAGTTTGCTGCCCTACTCAATCCAAAATGTGTTGACTGTGCTGTATTCTTCCTAAATTGCTTTGGTGGGGAGCTACTTCCCCCCCCTCTTAGGGGCTTTCTGAAAAAGGGACATGTATTCTTTGATGACATGTGGCCTTTTTTCCACAAGTCACAATTTCCAAAAAGGAGCATTGTTGCAACTTGGCAATTAAAAAAAACCCAGCTATTTAGAGGCTTCTACTTTAAAGATAAACAAACTTAAGTAAGATAATTTTATATTAATTTCAGTTATTTTACAAAGTATGCTATTCTTTCAAGTTATCAGGAAAAACAAAGGTATGTTATTCTCAGCTATAGAAAGAAATAGAACAGTATTTTATTCTTAATAATTAGCAGAAGCCTATGCACGTCTACTCAGAAGCATCATTTCTGAGTAGTGTTTAATGGGGCTTATTCCCAGGAAAGTGTGAACAGTATAGGACTGCAGCCGGGCTGTCCGGCCCCAATGGGATGTATGTCAGCTTTTGAACCAATGTACATCCAAGGTGGTGGGGAAAGGGCCACTGAGTCTGGGAATGGGAGCAGGATGCATGCCCAAAATGGAGGGAGCAGCCAGGAGGAGGATCATAATGCCAAGAAGAACAGGACCCCACTTCACAACTTTGCAAGGCATTATTGCCAAAATGTAAGCTCTATCTCCAAACCTACAACTAGGTGCTAGCTATAGACCCATAAGCAAAAAAATATGTACTCAGCTATCATATATGCATGTGCCAGGTATGTTAAACATCAAACATACCCAATAACCTACCCACTACACACCTCTAAATTCATGCCATTCATCATATACCCAACAATTTGGGTATGTGGTGACAACTGTAAAGTGGAGACAACAGAAACAAATCTCCCACTTCATGTTATGTTTGGTCATTTTGCTGCTCCACTGATGATGTGTTGCACCTTGCCATGAGCTTTGGGCAGTACTATAGGTGGAAACTGATAGAATGGGCAGCCATGGTTCTTGAAGGGCAGAACTAAGGGGGAAGAGCTAGCCAGCTATCAGACTTGATCACCAGCCACACAATGATTGGAATGCCCTGCCCCATATTCCCTAAAGCAGCATTTCTCAAGGTCCCTCAGAGGAGTGCTCACCTGTGAATCATTGCACGGGTGGGGCAATGTTGGAGTCAGCGCTCCAGGATTGTGCCTGCTGCTGCCGAAGAAATGCTTTTTTCAACGTACCTGGTTGAAAATCGGAAGTGGGCTTCAAAACGTGATTGCCATTATTTAGAGCCTTGGGGAGACCTGTGGAGGCGACTGCAGCTCCCCCGGACCCTTTGGGGAGCTGGCAGGACAACCAGATACATTGAAAAAAGCATATATTTGGTGGTGGCGGGCACAATTCTGGAGCCCCGCCACTGCTGTTCCTGCTGGCCACCCCCCTTAAGGGCATATTGCCCACTTCTGGTAAACGTTTGAGAACCCCTGCCCTAAAGAACCCACTCTCTGGTTCAGTGAGATCATATACAGCATGACATTTTCTGATGTCATTGGTCATCTTCCCCAGTTTTTTTCCTGGGTGCATGTTGCCTGATTGACCAGTAACCCCCTGAGTATAGTTGGGTAAGTGTTCAATTATGGCCATAGGCGTATGTGTGTGTGCAGTGTGAAAATGCACTATTGCAGTGGCACCACACTCTTAGGAAGGGTGAAGCAGAACATATCACTTGGTCCGCTGCCAAGTTTGGCCTATGTTGTTGCCTTGGTCAACCATGATGACTCTAATTTATTTTGTTTTTTGCATTTCATCCCCTGTGCGCCTAGTTGCAGCCCACAAAAGAGTGCTGTTCACTAATAGACTTGCAGCCCGATCCAACCAACCAACCGATCCAACCCAAGGCTTATTCCAGCCTAAACAGCGCTATTCTGTCCTAAAATCGGCCTAGGGCGATTTAGGACAGAATAGCGCCATTTAGGCCGAATTTACACCGAGTTTGTGACAGACATAGGAAAAGTTTAGGACGGGTGGCCCAAATGTGCCGCGCATGCGCAAAATGGGCGCCGTGAGATATTCCGTCCTAAGTTCGGCCTAAGAGTGGGCGTGTCAGGGGCGTAACGGGGGTGTAACGGGGGCGTTCCTGATTTTAGGTCCGTATCCAGACATTGGCGAGTTCCGACACGCCACCTCGAGCTCCGAAACGGATCTAAAATTTAGGACGACCAAAAAGGTGGTTCTAAATTTGAGGAAACCCATAGGCGCCATTTTACCTTACCCACTCCAGCCCTCTCCCGAAAATTTCAAACACCCCACCTCCTAAGTTGGGCCAGAATAGCAGCAGCAATGTCTGGATACAGTCGAAGATAGGCACCCAATCAGCACCCAGCCGCACCCAGCCTCTTTCCCACAAAAGCCCAGCCCCAGACCTCCATTCTCCCTCTCTCTCAGAGCACGTGGCGGCGGGCTCTGTCCCCCACAGCCACAAAGTGGGACTTTGGTGGTGGAGGGGAGCACTTGGTTCCAAAATTCACAAACACCTCACTTCTCTCCTCTTCTCCTCTCTGCCCCCCTCAGGGGCAGAGAGGGCTGTTCTGGCAGCAGCCAAACTGTTAACAGCTGTGCCTGGGCAGTTGTCTCCATGCAAGCTCTTGCTAACCCATGTCTGTCTCCCAGCAGTTAAGAGCGGGGTCTGTGCTGACATGTGTTCTGACTTCTGCCTGTTTGCCATGTTCCCTGACTTCTCCTGTTTGCCAAATTGTATGACATCTGCCTGTTTGCAAACATATATGATATCTGCCTGTTTACCAATGTTTTCTCTGATAGCTGCCTGCAATGTGTTCTCTGATAGCTGCCTGCAATGTGTTCTCTGATAGCTGCCTGTTACCATGTGAGCAGAAAACTCTGTTTGCGTAAATGTTACTGGCCTGTAGACAACAGCTTTTTCACTCTCTCTCACCAGTGTTGATTGCCTTGCCATGTTTGTAACTCAACAGTTGTGGAGTGTTCTCTCTGTTTGACCTTTGTTCTTTGCAGGATCATGCTCTCCTTACATCCAGGTAAGCACCTCATGTGCCATGAGTGTAGCACCTGTCAGCTGTGTTTTCTTGTCCCTCCCTGCAGGCTTTTGCTACCTACACACAGAAGTGTCTGCATCGCGTGACGTCGATGCGCCCCTCACGTCATGTCGACGTGCCCCCCACCCGTTTTCCACTCATTTCGGAGCGTAATGGGCTCCAGGGAGGGCGGGAGGGCCGACACTACGTCAGTGACTGCCCCGCCCACCCGAGCACCTGGTTCAAGTGAACCACGCGCTCCACCGTGGTTACATATCTGCCTACACACTGGTTTGTTCTCAAAGGCTATCACAACCAGACACCAGCTGACATTTTACTCCCCCTTGTTTTTTGTCTCCCCAGGAACGTCCTCCGCCACCTACCTTCCTGGGAGTACCCCAGGGGCTGCAGGGAGGGAGCCCCATGTTCGTCTGCCTCGATGCTGCCAGATGCCAAGGAGCTAGCCCTGCTTCCTTCCCCAGTTGCTCTGCTGATGCTGCTCCACCTCCCTGGCTGTCATACTTGCTGCCCCTCCCCTTGCCATGGTGCAGGCTGCAGTTCCACAGAGGAAGAGCCCAGGCCTCCAGGTCCCTGGGCTGCTGTTGCTGCTGCTGCTGCTTAAAGAAAGTTGCTGGGCCTGTGACTGCCCATGGCAGCCTCGCTTGGGCAACTCTGCTTTGGTTCTAGAACAATAAAGACGCCCCCTGGGCAGAGCCCCCTTAACACACATGTGCCAAACGTTACACAAGTATTGCCCCCCACACACAGAGAGCCCAAAGCAGTCAAGCCCCTGCACGAATCCCATCCAGGGACTGGCAATACCTTCCCAGGGAGAACGCAGCAGGAGGGCAGCTAGACCCCCAAGCCACGGAGAGGGGGAGTCGGGGGCGGGCGTCCCAGGTCGCCAAACACTGACAGCCGCTATGGCGCCCGTTGCGGAGCCGCTCATGGCCGCCACAGCTGTGTCGCACCCATTTGGCGACCGGGGCTCACCTGCTCACCACACGAATGGCACCCGTCGCACATGTGCCTTGGTGGCTGCCATTAAATTCCCGGCTGGGCACTGGCCCCGTGACATCTCCTGCCCCCGCTCCCATGTGAATCCCCCCCATGGCATGGGGTTGGCAACGCCTGCTGCAGGTGGGGGGTGGGGACTCTCCCCTCCAGCAGTTGGCTGAGGCACAGGGTACCCTGTAGCGGTTGGCACAGTCTTCGCGACACTCCGGCAACTGTCCTGCGACCGTCCTATGACAGGCGCGAACAGAGTGCCGGCGCCCAGGCCCCTAGCAGTCGATCAGCACTGACAAGTGCGGGAAGGGTGTGGCGCATGCGTGAGACAGACGCCGAGCCGCGGGAGCCTGTCTGCTTTGGAGGTAAGTTTTGCCTTGATCCTGGGTTGGTGCTTGGCCAAAGTTATTCCAGACTACCTAACTAAGGAATAGCAGCGGCCTAACTATGGCCTAGCTTAGGCCGGAATAGCCAGAGAAGTTGGGTTGGATTGGGCTGTAACACACACAGTGAGTCATAATTCTACTCATATTTACACCTTTCTCATTTTACACACACACACACACACACACACACACACACACACACACACACACTACAAATAGACAGTTTCAGGTTTTAAAGATGATTGTTTAACTACCAGGTATATTGTTCTAACTAACAAATATATCACTGTAATTTTTTGCACAATCTATTGATAGTCTAGTGCCCTCTTCTGTTATGATTACATAGTTCTTTTTGTATTTCTGAAACCCCACAGAAGTTTCAGTGCATGGTAACAACTCCTGTTGCCTTCATAATCTACAATCTGCCACATGCAGCCCAATCCTACACATCTTTGTCCAGAAGTTTAAACTAAATATGCATTGGATTGTAGCCTTTCAGTGCAATCCTCTCTGTTGCTCTAAGTCGTCGCTCTAAGCACATTTGTGATGACTCTGGAGTAAGGGCCACCGGCAGCCAGCACTCCGCCACCCTCCGGACCCAGCATCCACCGCAGAGGTAAGTCCTGCACCGGTCGGGGCAGAGGCAGGGGGAAGGCAAAACAGGGCAGCCAGGGGGGTGGCCATTGGCCGGCCCGGGCCAGAAGAGGGCCGGGATATCGGTGGCAAGCTCTGCCGATATACTCGGCTTGTTCCCGGGCCTAGCCGGCCTTACTCCCCCACCCTGGATGTTGTATGTCAGCTTCATAGCTGGCATACATCCGAGGAGGCCCATAGGACCCCGGCCGGCTTGCACCCAGGTGCTCCTAAGGTGTTCCCGGGCTGCCCCAGGGCAGCCTGGGAACTGCACAGAATGCACCGGCTGGCCCTTTAGGCCGGTTGCCGCATCTCACACAGGATTGCACTGTTACCCAGGAAAGTGTGCATAGGATTGCAGCCTTAGCTCCATAGAAACATGGTGAGTAGAGGATGAGGATTGTCATAGTACTGTACTATAGTAATATTACTGTCCTGTCCTGTAGATTAAAATACAACTGATTTCTACTCAGTGATTTATAACCAGTGATGGGTAAATTCTGATTCATTTTCAAATCAGTCAGGTATGTACAAGCTTCCTTGGTGAACATTTGGGAAAACTTTGCTGTTTTCTGAGATCTGTCTCCCAGTTTGTAATGTTGGTGCATGTTTTATATGCTAATGATACAGCATGCATGGGGTTTATCATACTGCCCCCTGGGAACTGTAGTTTGGTTTCACCTGCCCTGCACTCAGTCCACAGCATCAGCCATGAGAAATTAGGGGAGTCCTGAGTTTGGCCTCAGGTCTCTCTCTGGTTGAGTACTCCCTTAACCCTCCCAGCAGTTGCTCAAACCCCTTGGCTGCTTAATAGAGTAGCATGAGCCCCCTTCAAGCCCTGCAGTGACTGACAACTGAAGTGTCTCTTAGGAACATTTGTTGAGTGAGTGGGAGAGACTAGCCCTCCCACTGCAAGTGAGTAAAGTGATTTCACAGCCCACCGCGGGGCTCACTTCTTGACTTTAGCCCAACGGAGAACTGCAACTCCATCACAGTCTTTCACTGCAGCTGGAACCACTAGCGTAGCAACTGCGAAGCAACTGGTACAGGCTACTCCAGGCTACTCTGCCTGAGGGGATGCTCCACGATTGCCCCCAGCCCACAGTTGCCCCCAGCCTACCGTTGCCCCCCCAGCTGCAGCCACTCTACCGCTGGAACAGCTGATGGGCACTAGACATTAAAGTGTTAATCTAGCACCCAACAGCTGATCTGCGCTGAGGTTTAAATCCCCAGCACCAATCAGCTATTTGGCACTAGATTAGGACTGTGCTGTATAGTGCTGGAGTTGGAGGAGGGCGGCTGGAGCTTCTGTCACCCCATAGCTTCTGGCGATGGAGGGTGCAAAGCCAGGAGGGTGACAGAAACTCCAGTCACCCCCTTTGTTGTTCAGTCAGTCGTGTGACCCTTCGTGATTCCATGAACCACATCCCACCAGGCCTTCCTGTCCTCCGCTATCTTCCTGAGTTCGCTCATTTTCATGTTCGTTGCATCGGTGATGCTGTCTAACCATCTCATCCTTTGCCTTCCCCTTCTCCTTTTGCCTTCAATCTTTCCCAGCATCAGAGTCTTCTCCAGAGAGTCCTCTCTTCGCATTAGGTGGCCAAAATATTTGAGCTTCGACCTCCGTACCTGTCCTTCCAGGGAACAGTCCGGGTTGATTTCAGTTAGGATTGACTGATTTGATCTCCTAGCAGTCCAAGGGACTCTCAGGAGTCTTCTCCAGCACCACAGTTCGAAAGCATCTATTCTTCGGCGCTCAGCCTTCCTTATGGTCCAACTCTCGCAACCATACATTGCTACTGGGAACACCATCGCCCTGACTATGCGAACTTTTGTTGGCATGGTGATATCTCTGCTTTTTATTATGCTGTTTAAGTTTGCCATAGCTTTCCTTCCAAGGAGTAAGCGTCTTTTAATTTCATGGCTGCTGTCTCAGTCTGCAGTGATCTTGGAACCCAAAAAAGTAAAATCTGTTACTGCTTCCATTTCTGCCCCTTCTATTTGCCAGGAATTGATGGGACCAGATGCCATAATCTTAGTTTTATGAATGTTGAGTTTCAAGCCAACATTTGCACTCTCCTCTTTCACCCTCATCAAGAGGCTCTTTAGTTCTTCTTCACTTTCTGCCATTAGGGTAGTATCGTCCGCATATCTGAGGTTGTTGATATTTCTCCCGGCAATCTTGATTCCGGCTTGCGATTCATTCAGCCCTGCATTTCTCATAATGTACTCTGCATATAAGTTAAATAAGCAGGGTGACAATATACAGCCTTGCCGTACTCCCTTCCCAATTTTGAACCAATCGGTTCTTCCATGGCTGGTTCGAATTGTTGCTTCTTGGCCCGCATACAGGTTTCTCAGGGGACAGGTAAGGTGGTCTGGTACCCCCATCTCTTTAAGAATTTGCCACAGTTTGTTGTGATCCACACAATCAAAGGCTTTTGCATAGTCACCCCCTACTCTAGTGCTAAAAAAAAAAAAGCCTCCAGTGCCTTTCGCCCCCAGGTGTGATATCACTTTGGGGTAGTCACAAGGAAGAGGGCCCTGGGTACCACAGTGCCTAGCTATGCCACTGGCTGGAACCTTGGTATTTCTTTGCTTCTTTCTCTTCCTTTTCCCCTTTCTCCTCTTCTCTTCCTTCCCTCCTGCTACTGCACCCCCCATTTTTTTTTTACAATTCCCCCTAGGCAACCCTCCTAATTTCACCTTTACCCTGCTCCCCCTCCTTTCCACCTTCTTTGCTTGTGCCATAAATGCACCCCCATTCCCTTGCAAGGATTTCCTCCTGCGTTTTTACTTATAAACAGCTTATGTTTAGGGCCTTTTGTGTGAATGATTGAATACAGTATATTGCATTTATTGTTGATTCTCCCTCCCTGTTACTGTATAATTATCCCCACAATTAAAGTTCTCTATTGTTATGCCTTTAACCCCCCCCCCCCCCTCTCGTATGCTATTCTACTGAATCATGCTATCGGCCACTGAACTTGATCCCAGCACATGTACTAGATTTCCCTTGTGTGCATGTTACACACATGTTTTTAAAAGCACACCCAGTAGCATTCTATGTAACTTATATCAGTTTTCAGAGACTTGGGCAATACAGGTTATATCAGTATTCGGACTGTTCAGCATACCAACAACATTGTAAATTAGTTGTGGTGTGCCAAACCTGTAGGTTCAGCTCTATACGTGACCCACATCCATCTGCTCTACAATCAAGATTGGGTGTGGTGCTAACAAACTGAAAGCAACCTGGAGTGTTGCTACTAAAGAATTGTGTTGACCATTCTTGTTTAAAGAGAAAAGTGAGACAGTCATACAATGCAGACATATAATCTGAGGCTGACTACTAGAGCAAAATTTTTATTTTTATTATTTTGAATTGGATAGGGAAATAAATAAAGATGAGGTAGTAACTGGGTTAAAAAATAAAATAACCAACATTACTAATGAATGAATTATCATACAGACACATGGATTATGAGCTGTGATCTCTTTGGGAAAGATCATTTCCTCTTGGTCCCTGCTATTTTTGTCAGCAGTTCCAAAGGTAAGAAACGCAGTGAGGCTGTCAAGTCTGTTCTGCTAAATTTAAGGAAACTAGAGTATTATGAAAATTAGTGTCAGAGAGATCGTCTTTGTGGCTGTTGTCTTCCTCGTGAAACTTTTCAGTTGCCATGATTAATTCTTAGCCTGTATATAACCACTACCAAGATGGGCAGCCCAATCCTGTCTAGCAGGATGCGGCGGCGCACGTAAAGTGCATCCTATCCAGGATTGGGCCTGCCTTGGTGCAGCCAGAGGTAAAGCCTTGGTGCAGCCTTGGGGTAAAGGGACATCAGTAACGCGCCCTGATGGGGCTACTCGGATGTGCGCCTGCTATTTTGCTGGCACACTTTAGAGAGCCCCGTGTAATAGCAGCCAGGCCTGGGAAGGAGGATAGGATTCGGCGAAGGAGGCCGCTGATCCCTCCCCCTTCCCAGGCTTGGCCGACCAATCCCACCCCCTGAAATGTCCCATTCCACACTCCCCCACCCTCTGTCACCTGGCAGGGACTCACCTCTCTGCTGTGGCGCTCCGTCCTGCAGCACCAGAGGGCCGGCACCATTTCAGGTGACGCAAACATGCCCTAGACAGGTGGAGCAGTCACTTTGCTGATCTACACTTGCACAGGATTGCGCTGTGAATAAGCTTACATAAACTCTTTATTTTATAACTGACTGGAAGAGCTCAGTTTATTTCCATGTCATCTTTGGGTCCCTTACCTATTGAACAACCAATATCCAGACCACTTCTATTCAGTTTACATGTTACTATATTAACATATGAAACTGCTTTTTATTGAGTCACATGCCAGACCTATCTAGCCCTGTCCAATTTACTCTGATTGACAGTGGCTCCCCAGACCTCTTTCCCCGCCCAGTTATCTTGGATTCTTTAAGCTGAAGATGCCAGGGACCATTTACAGGCGGGCCCCCATATCCACTGATTCACTATCCACGGTTTCAGTTATCCATGGATCATGGGGACCCCCGCAGGCTTTTACTTTTTTCCAGTAAGCTTTGTTTCTTCCTTAAACAAACAGAAGAAGCAGCTTATTAAAGGCAAGTAGAACGAGACTAAGTCCTAGAGAGGCTCCGCAAGGTTAACAGAAACCTTGCAGAGTCTCTCTAGGACTTAGTCTCGTTCTACTTGCCTGCAATGGAGGCTGCTTCTCTGTTTGTTTTAAGGAAGAAACAAAGCTTGCTGAAAGAAAAATAAGAGCTGGGGGGGAGCAAGCATGCCTGCCTGCAGGGGAGGCAGGGTGGGTGGGGGGCCCTCAGGAAACCATGGAGGGGGTGTTCGCTCTTATCTACGGTTTCAAGTATCCATGGAGGGGCCTGGAACATATCCCCAGCGGATATGGGGGCCCACCTGTATATACAAAGCATGGGCTCCATTGCTGAGGTATGGGCTTTTCCTGTACTCTTTCCTAAGTTGACTTTTTTTTATTCCAAGAACTACTCTGTTCTGCCTAACCATGTGCCATGGCTCAACCCTTCTAGCTACCCCACCCCTGTTTTTCCTGTTATACAATTTTGTCCTTATCTCATAACCCTCTTAAGTTGTGTACTTGCTCTTCACTGTTCTTCTAATCAACCTACCTGCTGCTACATCGACCGGTCTATCTCGTTCTATGATTGCTACTTTCTGGATACGTCTTTCAGTTCTTGCAATGACCACCCAACCCTGATTTCTTGCAATCTGAAAAGTAATTGTCTGGATAAGAGCAATGTTTTAGAATGGTCATCTGCCAGCTCTATTTCTAGCACTTCTACGTCTTCAAATTAAAAGTGCTACATACTTCTATGTAGGTACAAAACACATAAAAGTGTTTTACAAACATTTTTGTATTGGTCCTCAGCTGCCCTGGGACCGTGATTAGTGTATTGCCGAAAGTCAATCAGTTAATTAATAGCAGATATCTTATAGCTTTACATTTCTTACACATTCCTTGCGCTGTGTCCTGCAGGGGAGGGGGCAGTCATAGAAGTCTCCTCGAGCAGTGGCGTCCTAACATGGGGGGAGCTGGTGTGCTCCACCCCAGGCGCTGAGCTTCCAGGGGGCGCGCCCCAGCTGGCACGCCCCTCGGAAGTGTCACCGGCTTCAGGAGGCTTCGCTCCGAAGCCGAGAGAAGCCCTACTCCGAGCGACCGCTCAGCTCGGCGGTCAGGGCCTTCTGAGAAGGTTCTGCGTGTCAAAGCGCCTTTTACTCCTTTTCGCGCATGTGCAAAACCTTTCTGAGGTTTGCCCTCAGAAAGATTTTGCGCATGTGCGAAAGGGAGTAAAAGGCGCTTTGACGCGCAGAACCTTCTCAGAAGGCCCTGACCGCCGAGCTGAGCGGTCGCTCGGAGTAGGGCTTCTCCCGGCTTCGGAGCGGAGCCTCCGGAAGCTGGTGACGCGCCGAGTGGGCACGCTGCTTCCGGGGGCTCAGGTCTGGTGGCGCGCTACTCAGCCCCGAGCCTGGCTGCTTGGGGGGGCGCGGAGCGATGGGGGTGCTCCAACCCCCGCCCCCCCAGGCGCTGGGAGGGCTGAGTACGCCACTGTCCTCGAGGTAAGGGAACATTTGTTCCCTTACCCTGGAGCAAGCCTCCACTGCCCGAATGGGACAACTCAGATGTGCGCCAGCCATTTTGCTGGTGCAGAACCAAGGAGAGTAAAGGAGAGGAAACAGGGATGGAATCCTGACACACACCAGTGCTTCCAGGACCCACCCCCTTATTCCCCTGTTCCACCATTTGCCCACCTCCCTCCCTACCAAGACACTTCCCTGTTCCTCTCCCTGCCTGCCCTGTTCCTCTCGCTGCCCACCCCACTGCCTCTCTGTTGGCCTGCACATACTGCCTGCCGCCATCCATCTGTGCTGGCCACCTTACTTAGTGTGCCAGCACCGTGTCACTTACCCTACTAGACAGGCACTTCTGCCAGTGGAATGCTTAGTTAGGATTGGGTCTTTAGCATCAGCGCTGTAGCTTAGGAGAAATGAAGCAAGTGTGGATGTGATCAGTGGGAGAATACTGGGAGCCCCAGGTAAGTTGTTCTGAGCTTTCTGAAGGGAGAGCAGCATAATGAAATTTAAAAAGAAGGAAAGGATTAATTTTGTGGCAAAATGTAGCTTGTGTGGCTGCAGTGAACTTCTTCAAGTGCAGTCACTGGATCCTTTCCTATGAACCTATAAATGTACAGGGGCTGCTTTCCTGTAGCTCCCACAGCTATGATATGCATAAATAGGGTTACCAGATCTCCAACCGGGACAATCTACTCAGAAGTCCCATTGTGTTCAATGAGGCTTACTTCTGTGTAGACATGCCCAGGATTGTGCTCTAAGGTTTAACAAGCTACATCTGCCCACATTCCTTCTCCTAAAGGTCTAGCACTCTGTCCTGGTTGGAGATCTGGTAAGCCTATGCATAAATAACAAACCATGTGGGAATGGCCATTTGCATGGGTCTCTTTGAAATGGGGATGAGCACCACACCCTAGAGTCAGACAGGACTGGACTGAATTGTCAGGGATCACCTTTACCTTACCTTTTTCTATCTGATGGTTGCCTGTCTGGTGACAACAAGGGTCTGGTATTCAGATTTATATTACAGCTGAATTTAGGGACACACCACAAAAAGTGGCTACCACACCACTGCCTGTTGCATGTGGCCACTATATTCTTCAATTAGGCTGAAATCTGGAAATCACATCTCCCACTTCATCAGAGAAAGGAAATCAAGGGTTTGAACAGTGAGATCTTAATATCTCATTGCTCAATTGAGAGAGGAGCTTAACTTTGTTTCAGAGGAAGCAGAGCTGGTGAATCAACATTTTGCACATGAGCTATTTATAAAGCAACTTTTCACTTATTTTCACTCTTTTCCCCACCAAGGTTCTTGTCAAAGCCATTGCTGAAAAAAAAAGGCTGACACCAAATGCATGCAAAGTAAAAGAAGAAAGAAATGGTTTGTTTTTGCTACAAAGGATTAATTGTTGTACTCTTTGTATTAAGAGCATAAACAAAATAAAATATATGTTTCAAGTGTGGACAAATTAAATAATATGTGGCTGGAGAGGCTAAAAACAGAAGAGAAATTCCCATTTATTAAGAGGCATGTTGAAGAAAAAGAATGTATTAAGCATGTTTTCAGAAAGTTGTAATACCTGGCATATGGCAAGGATTCAGGCATGTAATTGTCCAAGAGCCCATCCTGAAAAATATATTTACCTCATAAGAAATAGGAGGTTTTGCATCTCTGGAACTCCAGTCTGATGTGTGGCTGCTGGGACATTTAAGGAGTGCCTGCCCTTGTTTATCGTCTTATAGTAATAAAGTAATATTTAAATATGCTTGGAAGCTTTCATGGCCAGCGATGATTAACATTAGGCTTACCAGATCTCCAACCGGGACAGAATGCTAGACCTTTAGGAGAAGGAATGTGGGCAGGTGTAGCTTGTTAAGTCCTACAGCACAATCCTAAGCATGTCTACTCAGAAGTAAGTCCCATTGTGTTCAATGAGGCTTACTTGTGTGTAGACATGCCCAGGATTGTGCTCTAAGGTTTAACAAGCTACACCTGCCCACATTCCTTCTCCTAAAGGTCTAGCACTCTGTACCGGTTGGAGATCTGGTAAGCCTAATTAACATCATAGTAGAACATAAAAGAACGGGATTTGAAGCCATAAAATATTTTATGCTGAAAGGTTGTTACAATATCGCAAAAAACGTTAAAAACAGTCAGGTCACACAACGTTTCAATCGGCCTCTGTGATTATCTTCAGGTGAAAAGAGCCAGCAGGCAGTTTAAGATGGAGATTAATGCCTTTAGCCATCTGACACTGGGGGTTCTATCAGCTCTGTTGACGAGCCGCAGCAGTGGTGGCCTGGCTCCTCCCGACTGTGGGTCGCATTTGCAACTGCCATAAAGTGTCTTACACTGCTGGAATGCAAGTTGTGGCAGTGTAAGGGGGCACCATAGGATTGGGATTTGTATTGTATGGATCATCATCATCATCATCATCGGGAAGGGGAATCAAAATAAAGCACTTCAGTGTTTCTTAACCATTCACTTCACACCTAGGTCCTAAATGTAAGTGGTTGCTATAGAGTAGAGAAAGTAGAGAGAAGAGGGGAGGAGAAAGGAAATTGTTAAAAGGGAAAGGGGATGTGTAATGGTGTAGGCACAGAGAGGAAGAAGAGATGTAGGGGAATTATGAGGGTTTCCCAGAGAGTCCTGGGGCTAGCAGATTGGGGGTTTGCGGGTGTAGGGAAAAACAGTGCAAATGGCAAAGACCTGTTTTTCCAATTAACAGCAGCTGGGGTGGGGGGCACAGAGGTAAATGAGGCTCAGAATGGGCCATGAGTGAAAAAGGTTGAGAAACCCTGGATTAGAGTATCTAAAGGACTGTTTGCTCCTGTATGAACCTGCCCAGCAGCTGAGGTGTTAATAGGAGATCTTTATCCAATTGCCTCTGCCTTTGAAGATGAGGTAGTTGGCTACTGGGAATAGGGCCTTGGCCTTCTCTGTGGTTGCATCCTACTTGTGGAACTCCCATACTAAGAAGATTTGCCTGGTGCCTTTTTTATTGGCACCAAATACCATATTTTTCCAGCAGACTTTTGATGTTTAATTTTGGTGCATTTATTAGTTGGCTTATAGTAAAACCAAATTAACAGTGCAGTCCTATGTGTGCCTACTCAGAAATAAGTACCACTGAGTTCAATGTGCACACTGGGAGTAAGTCTCATTGTTTTATTTCTGAGTAGGCATGCTTAGGATTGCACTGTTAATTTGGTTTTGTTTATATCCTGCCTCTGGTACAACTTCTGATTGTCTCCGTTGCTTTATTTATGTGTTACTTTGGTGGTGGTTGTGTATTTTGCTATTTGTGTTTTATATTGTATTTTTAAATACATTTTCCTCTTTATTAAGCTGACTTGAGTGCAGTTGGCAGAAAGGCAGCATACAAGTTCTACAGATAAATAATATACCATCATCATCATCCTTTATTGGCATAACTAAATCAATATACCGTACATCCAGGGTTGTCCAACCACGTGGTCGACTGCAACAACCGCTTTGAGCTGTGGGTTGGGATGGCGGCAAGCTGACAGGGAGGTGCCCTGCAATCTGTCTGTACCAGTGTTCCCTGTAAGCTGGTGGCTGCGCAGATCCAAGCCAAGCTCTGTGAAGCACGGGGCTCAGCGACCTGGAAGTTCAGTGATGATATGTGATGTCATCACCAAGTGTCTGGGGACCAGCGTGGATCCTTTAGAGCCGTTTCAGACCACTTGCGGAAGTGAACGAAGACGAGCGAGCGCGAGAGGCTGGCCACCGACCTGCCTGTCTGTAGGAGTGTCTCCCTGGAAATAGTCCCTCCTTTTGTCCCGCCTTCTTGGAAGAAACCTCCACGGTGATTGGCTAACACTCCTCCCCCTCTCTTCTGATTGGTGGCTCCAGTAGCGTCGCTGTGCGTCCCCCTGAAAACATGGCCCAGGGGATGTTCGAGCGTGCCGGCAGTCGGGAGACCACTCGCTTCCGCTGTGTTAACCAGACACCCAAGCACGCCTCAGCTAAGATCCGCTAAGATCCGGGACGAGCCAAGATTCGTGCGGTCTGAAGCGGCCTTTAGAGGGAATATAGGTCTCTGCCTGCCACTTTCTCCAGCCTGCTGCTTGCCCAGTTGCTGAGCTATCCTCTTCTTGTGCACCCAGAGAGAGCACACAATGAGGTGGGGCTTGTCTCCTTTTCCAGCTCCTCCTCCACTGGGATCATTTACCCCTTACTGCTTCTTGTAAAATGGAAGGATGGGGAGGAACAGGATGCTCTTGACCTTGGTATTGGGGTGCTGGTGGACAGCTTGATGAAAGTGTCAACCCAGTGTGCAGTGGCTGTGAAGAAAGCCCATGCTCGGCCGGGATCATTAAAAAAGGGATTGAGAAGAAAACAGCCAATATTATTATGCCATTTTACAAATTGATGGCAAGGCCACATCTGGAGTATTGTGTTCAGTTCTGGTTGCCACATCTCAAACAGTGAAACTGGAAATGGTGCAGAAGACTGTGACCAAAATGATTAGTGGACTGGGACACCTTCCTTATGAGGAAAGGCTACTCAAAAATGAAGTTGCTGATATCTTGACAAAAATATGCAACTTGTCCCTTAAAACGGCCACTGTGCCAGAGGATTGGAGGATAGCTAATGTCACGCCAATCTTTAAAAAAGGAAGGAGAGGGGACCCGGGAAACTACAGGCCGGTCAGCCTAACATCTGTTCCGGGGAAGATGGTGGAAAGCCTCATAAAGGATAAAATCGGAAAACTTATAGAAGAACAAGCTTTGCTGAGGGAGACTCAGCATGGCTTCTGCAAGGGTAAGTCTTGCCTCACAAACCTTTTAGAATTCTTTGAAAAGGTCAGCAGGCATGTGGATGCGGGAGAACCCGTGGATATTATATCTGGATTTTCAGAAGGCGTTTGACACGGTTCCTCATCAAAGGCTCTTGAGAAAACTCCATAGTCAGGGAATAAGGGGGCAGGTCCTCCTATGGATTAGGAACTGGTTGAAGACTAGGAAACAGAGAGTGGGTGTCAATGGGGAATTTTCACAATGGCGAGAGGTGAAAAGCGGTGTGCCCCAAGGATCGGTCTTGGGACCGGTGCTTTTCAACTTGTTCATAAATGACCTGGAGTTGAGGATAAGCAGCGAGGTGGTCAAGTTTGCGGACGACACTAAACTTTTCTGGGTGGTGAAGACCAGCAGGGATTGTGAAGAGCTCCAGAAGGATCTCTCCAAACTGGGAGAATGGGCAGCAAAATGGCAGATGCGCTTCAATATAAGTAAGTGTAAAGTGATGCACATTGGGGCAAGAAATCAAAACTTCACATACACGCTCATGGGTTCTGAGCTGTCTGTGACGGATCAGTAGAGAGATCTTGGGGTACTGGTGGACAGGTCGATGAAAGTGTCGACCCAGTGTGCGGCGGCTGTGAAGAAGGCCAATTCCATGCTTGGGATCATTAAAAAAGGGATTGAGAATAAAACGGCCAATATTATTATGCCGTTGTACAAATCGATGGTAAGGCTGCATCTGGAGTATTGGGTCCAGTTCTGGTCTCCGCATCTCAAAAAGGATATAGTGGAACTGGAAAAGGTGCAGAAGAGAGCGACCAAAATGATTAGTGGGCTAGGGCATCTCCCTTATGAGGAAAGGCTACAGCATTTGGGGCTCTTCAGTCTAGAAAAAAGGCTGTTGAGGGGGGACATGATTGAGACGTATAAAATTATGCATGTGATGGAGAGAGTGGATAGAGAGAAGTTCTTTTCCCTCTCACATAACACTAGAACTAGGGGACATCCACTCAAATTCAGTGGAGGGAGGATTAAAACAGACAAAAGAAAATATTTCTTTACCCAGCGTGTAATTGGTTTGTGGAACTCCTTGCCACAGGAGGTGGTGATGGCACCTGGCCTGGATGCCTTTAAAAGGGGATTGGACAGATTTATGGAGGAAAAGTCCATCACAGCTTACAAGCCATGATGGGGATAAGCAACCTCCTGGTTGTAGGAGTAGGTTTTCTTTGTGCCAGGTGCAAGGGAGTGGCGACAGGTTACAAGTATCTTGTTGTCTTGTGCTCCCTGAGGCAGCTGGTGGGGTCACTGTGTGATACAGGAAGCTGGACTAGATGGGCCTTTGGCCTGATCCAGCAGGGCTCTTCTTATGTTCTTATGTTAGTGTTTGGGGCTCTTCGATCTAGAAAGAAGGTGCCTGAGGTTCAACTTGATTGAGACATATAAAATTATGCATGGGATGAATACAATGGATAGAGGGAAGTTCTTTTCCCCTTTGCACAACACCAGAACAAAGGGACATCCACTAAAATCGATTGGTGGGAGAGTTAGAACAGACAAAAGGACATATTTATTTATCCAGTGTCTAATTAATCTGTGGAACTCCTTGCCACAGGATACTGTAATGGCACCTGGCCTAGATGCCTTTCAAAGGGGATTGGACAGATTCAGGGAGGAAAAGAGCCATCATGATGTGCAACCTCTGGGATTTAGAGCCTACCTCTGAATGTTAGATGCAAGGAAGTGGCAACAAGATACAGGTATCATGTAGTCTTGAGTGCTCTCTGAGGCATCTGGTGGGCCACTGTGAAATACAGGAAAATACAGGATGGGCCCTTGGCCTGATCCAGCAAGGCTCTTATGTTCTCATGACCTTGCATTTTAAAAGACGGCAAAGAGGCCACAGTGGAGATGAAGAGGAGTGGTGCTTGCTTGTGCTGCTTGCTTGTCCATGTACTGGTGGCAGAATTGGTGTGGAATGACAGCAGATCAGCTGCTGTTCTGGGCAGTGAACCAGCTTCAGCTTGGGCTGCTCCCTCCTGTACATATCTCCATCTAAGAAGGAAAAAAAAATACTTGGGTGAAGTAGCTAATTGCCTAGTTTTCGCTGAGAATTCTCTCAATGATGTCCAGGGAATTATTTCGTATGGAGGAGACGCATTCAACTCCTGTGAGCCAGCCAGGACCTTGCAGTCTGAAGTGATACAGGCTCAAGTTTATCATCTTGGTAGCTAATGTGTGGATAAAAGCGCCGCCTATACTAGAGACATTATTAGCAACGCATTTCAGAAGTGACAGCCGCGCATGCACTTCTTCTTCTATGCAGAGGCGCTCTCCTCCCAGCAGAACGTTATATGTGTCCGTGGCAGTCTAATGGAGAAGGGGGGGGGCAGGAGGGATACCGCTCTGTTTTCATTCGCTCCGCCGCAGCAGTGCGGGTGGAGCTTGAAAATGGAGATTTGGGAGAAGAAGCAGCAAACACGAACGCATCTCTGTGTCTCCCTCAACGCGTTTTATTTTCAAGGAACAGCTTCGCTAGCTACCACCCCGCCGTCCCCCTCCCCCCTCCCGCCCCACTTGTCTCCCTCGCTCCATCCGTCATAGTTGCCGTTGAAAGGCCGGGCGCGCCCTTTTTAAGGTTTCTTTTGCGCACGCGCAGTCGTCGTCTTGCGGGCGCTCTCTCTTTCTCCTCCTCCCTCCCCAGCCCTCTCCCCCCCTCCTTCTAGAAGAGAATCCTCATCTTCTCTATCACTAGCAGGGAGGAACAGGCGGGGCGCCGTGGCAAGCAGAGCCTTGGGAGAGTGAGCAGCTGCTGGTAAGAAGGGGCCGTCTTGCGAGGCACGGTGTACCTTTCTTTCCCATGTGCGTAATTGAGGGGAGGGCTGTGCGAGAAAGGGGGATAAAAGGCTGGTGGGCGGGACGTTTATGCTGGCGAATTGTTGACTTTAAATTGTTTTGGATCAAACTAAAAGGTGTGGGGAAAAACGGGTTCTTCTTTTTTTTTGTGCCCCCCTCCCATTTTGGATAACTCTCTTGAGTCAAGAAAACAATTTTCAGGCCCCGGTAGGAGTGAGGAAACAGCAGCAACTTTTGACTTGACATACTTTCAGCGTTGTTCTTTCTCTCTTTCCCCCCCTCCTCTTCCCCCTGGGCTGTTTGGAGCCACTGTTTGCACCGCCTCAAGGAAGGTAGAGGGGGGTGTCTGTGCGTTTCGGTATGTGTGTGCTGTTGTGTGACTTCCTGCTTCGCATCCATCCCAAGCTGTTTTCAAAATGGGAATGTGTATACTTGCTTTGGGGGGGGGGGAGCAGGAGTTGGACTGGAGCCTGGCAGCTGGTGATGCTCGCCTTGCCTGCAGTCTTTTAGGCTGCAGTCCTAAGCACACTTTATGAAATCAATAAGACTTGCACACAAATGGCTTTAGGAGTGCGGTGTCGGGAGGGGGGGAAGAGCTGCTATTAAGATAAAATTGCTTTGATGTTTCAGTAGTTATGTAGTGTATGTGTGGAGAGGAGGAGGGATGATGTTGTACAGGGTGTTGTGTTTTTTTCCCTTGCAGGAAGCAGTGGATATTTAATCACAATAGTATAAATAAATGTTATACTGGCACTGCAGAAATATAGAGATGGTAAACGAATTAGTTTCCCAGGATATAAAATTGTTGTTACTAGTCTTTGGTTGAAGTGTCATGATGGAGGTTTAGTGGAAAACCTTCCTAACAAATGCTTGATAGTTCTTGCTGAGCTGGCTCTGTGAAATTCTCAACTTAAGATAAAGAAGCTGTAAAGACTGACTGAAAATTAACAAAATAAACAAAACTTGTCAAGTTTGCTTTGTTGTGCATTTTTATATGCACTTCAGCCTTGCAACCGTGACAGAAAGAGTACTGTACTTAATGTACTTTAGACTTTGATAGGAATTTACTGGCTGGTATTTCAAAAATGAGCTGCTTTTGTGGAAGCTAAAAGTGTTTGAGAATGACTTCTAAATTGGGGGGAGAGAAAAGGAACACAGTTGTTTGAATCTGCTTTTTGTTTAAAGGTAACTTGTGCCAAAAGCACTCTGCTCCATTAACATACTCTAGATAGGTCATGGTTTTGTGAGGTGAGACCAAAGTGTCATTTTTAAAAGCTGCATTTCTCACAATCTCAGCACAGTTATTTCCTGTTAAAACCATCAGCTAGAGAGAGAGACAGCATTTTTGAAGTTGATACGGCCTGAAAAAAAAACCCTAGGATTTGCAGAAACTTGCTTATAGACAATGATTTTAGCAGGATGCTTAATTCCAAACACACTTACAAGTGAGTACTCCTGTTGACCTTAGTAAGGATAGACGTAGTTAGGATTGTGCTGCAAATCTATGTACATTAGCTTATGCTTCGGAAAATCATGTACGTCCCATTTTCCCACTAGCTAATTTTTTATGAGAATGCACTGGGAAATGGGGCAAACCAACTGTAAAATGTTGCAATAAAGTGAATGTATTCTAATAGATTTTCAGATTGAGTGAAGGGAGTTAGGTATGCGGTAGAGCATAGGCTTTGGATGCAGAACTTCTAAGAAGCAATCCCTGGCATATCTAGCCAAAAGGATCTCTGGTAACAGGGCTGGTTAAGACCCCTTCCTAAAACCTTGAAAAGATAATCCCAATTAGAATATCGTGGTACTGGACTAGGTTAGGGAAACGTTTTGGCCCAAATGCCCCATTATGGTATGAAAATTGTATGGAGGTTTGGGCCATAGTGTATCCTGGTTGCTATAATTACCATCATAACTTTGATTGCAGCTGTGTTTAAAAAAAATTAAAATAGCATCTCCAAAAAGTTTTTGAAACATGCAACATTCACTGCCAATCCACTTTGTTTTGCAGTGCTTACTTTTGAATTGGTGGAATTCTGGGGAGGAAAATAAGTTTTCCTTTCTTTACAGCCAGTTCTCCTAGGCTTTGGATGCACTGCTTCTAGGCAAAAACACCATGCTTGCTCATGTTCAGCCCTGGTGTGGTGTGTCAGTTAAGGGGTGTGCTTGTGTTCTCCTTTCTGTGTGCCCATACACCACCAACACTAACAGCACAATCCTATGCATGTCTACTTGGAAGTAAATATTATTGTGTTCAATGGGGCTTACTCCCAGGAAAGTAAGCATAGGATTTCAGCCTAAGTCTGGGAGTGAGGCAGCTACATATGGATGGGCAATGCTGGTGTTGGTGTGTGCACCCATGGGAGACTGGTCTGAGGGCCATAGATGAGGAGCAGTTGTAGTGCTAGATAGGAGGCTCTTGTGGGCTGTCAGTGGTCCCTGGGTTTTACTTTGCCTGCTTCTGGGCTAGGTGAACTAGTGCTTCAAAGGAGTATAAGTCAGCTTTGTATGATCTTCTGGTGGACTTCAGTTAATGTGTTGACATTTTGGAGTTTTACTATGGGCTTAGTACCATATATGTGTTTCAGTGTAGTATGGGAACTTTCATGGCTTGGTACAATTTGTAACGAAGCAGGCGGGCATTATGGGTTTTCTACCCATGTTTATTATTTGAGATACAAAAACTAAAATGGTACTGTAAAATCTCTTAAGAAGACAGTACGATTTTAGTTTTTATTTCTCAAATAAACATGGCTAGAAAACCCATAATGCCTGCTTCGTTACATATATGTGTTTAACTTTATTATTTGAATACAGTTTAATAATTTAACTTGATGTATAAACTTAATTGCGTATATACGTATTTTTAATATACAATATTAATATTGTATATAATGCGTATATACAAATATTTTTAAAATCTGCAGCAAGTTTGTGACGCTTAATACCTAGGTATTGGTCATTAGTGACAAAGAATAACTTGGTAATATGCATTGTAACAGTGCAAAGTTCAAGATGTGCTTCATTGTTCTAATCTGCAACAGCATATTTGTCATAATCCCGGTGACATACTCTAGGAATCGCTCAGTTACCCATATTTGTCACCTGCACACCTCCTTGTGTCAAGGGTGTTCAAGAGCTTTGTATGAATCCTCTTGCTCATGTAATCCATCTTCTAAACATTCTTGCTCCTAATTTCTCACTGTTTCATGACAGCTGTGGCTCCCCTGTGAAAAGTATAACTGACAACAGTTTCTGTGGGCAAAATGAAAGTACTGTACTCTTAATTTAATCTGAGTTTTGAGGGGGTGGGGGTTTCTCAGTGAAACTCAGGGTTGTAGTGAAGAGAAGGGAGGGAGCAGAGCTCCAGGAGTTCTCTTTTTAGCAGAAGCGGTGATGTCGTCAAGGGGGCACTCACATGCTGCCTTTGAAACTTTACAGATGATTCTGTTAGTGTCTAGACCAGGGGTGGAGAATCTTTTTGAGAGCATGTGCCCAAACTGGTGATAATCTTCTAAAAAATTTTCTCATGTGCCCATGGTAATTTTGAGCCACAGATGATGATGAATTTTTATATTTGTATTTTACAAATTGTTTCATGGAGGAAGAACAAAATGCTTGAAAATGTTCTTAGTTTAACACTTGCACACCCGTGTCCTTTTACTTACCAGGAGCATGATCTGCAGCCTGCTTGGTCTATGCTACTTCTGTTTGAAATGGAAGTGGTGCAGCAGTTTAGGTTCCCAGCCTGCTGTGCTACTGCTAGTATCAAACAGAAGTGGCATGGACTGGGCAGGCTGCAGGCCACACCCCTCATAAATAAAGGGAAAGGGGGTGGACTCCAAATTGCCTGTCCCCATGTACTTGTAGGTGGGGAGATCTGGAATGCAGCAGTCTCTCCCCCCCCCCCTTCTTCTTGCAGCACTGGAAGAAGAATTGGGGGGGGGGAAGCTTCTTACCTCCTCTCTGTGCTCTGTCCTTGCTTGGGGTTTAAAGGGAATATATCCTTTTAAACTTTAAATGACATGCAAGTATGGAACAAGGGGAGGGGCAGTGAAGTGTTTCTTCCTCACACAGCATTTAAAGTTTTTAAAAGGATGCAGTCCCTTTGAACATTAAACCCCATGCAAGAATGGAGCACAGAGAGGGAAAGGGATGATCCACTTCCTGCTTGTATTTAGTGAGCAGCACTGCATGCCATGTGCCAACAATTTTTTTTTTGCATGCCACGTTGGGCATGCTTGCCATAGTTTTGCCACCCCTGGTCTTTTGTTGTTAAGTCGTGTCCGACCCTTTGTGATCCCATGAACCATATCCCGCCAGGCCTTCCTGTCCTCCACTATCTTCCTGAGCCATCACCTTTTACAAGGCCTGCCCGAGAGACAGTATGTAGCTCTTTACATTCAGACTACATTTCTATGCAAATTTACCTAGTGGTAAATCCTATTGAACACAGCAGGATTTACTTCTGAGTAAACATGCAGAGACTAGCACTCATATACCTTTTATATTTATCTGGGATTTTTTAATCCCATTTTTCAGTTTGAATACATTTGTTTCAAATTTACAAACAATCTGGTTTCTATTTACTAAAGAAAACGTAAGGATTGTTGGTGTCAGTGCTTTGAATAGTTTGAGCCTAGGCATGTGTATTGTAGGCTGCAGCTGCAAGAGATATGAGTTCAAGACTGTGCAAGATGTGAGGATCATGTCTTGCCACTGTTAGTTCAGCTGTGTTCTAGTAGGGAGGCCCACTTGCAGGTTCCATCACCTTCTGAGATTCATTTGGTGATGTTTTGCAAAAGGGCCTTCCCAGTGGTAGCCCCCACTGTTTGAAACTCTCTGTTTTGCAATGTGTGGCTAATGTTCTCTTCGCCACTCTTCCAGCATCAGTTGAACGTCTTTCTGTTTTGACGTGCCTTCTTTAGCTTTCTGTAACCTTTTACTGTGCTGCTTGTGTCTTTATTTTTATTATCACACTCTTCCTTCATATTTGTTATTTGGTCGCTGCTCTTAATTGTTGTTGATGGTTGAAGAATTGTTGTAATGTAAACCATCTTGAATCTTGTTGTAATGTACACCATCTTGAATCTTCTAAGAAGTGTTTTCTTTTTAATTTCATTAAAAAAATTAAAATAAATTGTAGCCTAGCTCTGATTAGTCACTTGAGCTGAGTATATGCAGCCCCAGGCTTTTGGGGACAAGAGAGTATCCGTGATGATCAAAAAAATTTGTACAGCAGCAATCCATGAGGGTGAAAGAGGAAAGAGTGTAAAAGTTGGCTTGAAACTCAACATTAATAAAACTAAGATCATGGCATCTGGTCCCATCAATTCTTGGCAAATAGAAGGGGTAGAAATGGAAGCAGTAACAGATTTTACTTTTTTGGGCTCTGATCACTGCAGACGGAGACAGCAGCCATGAAATTAAGACACTTACTCCTTGGAAGGAAAGCTATGGCAAACTTAGACAGCATAATAAAAAGCAGAGATATCACCATGCCAACAGAAGTTCGTATAGTCAGGGCGATGGTGTTCCCAGTAGCAATGTATGGTTGCGAGAGTTGGACCATAAGGAAGGCTGAGCGCCGAAGAATAGATGCTTTCGAACTGTGGTGCTGGAGGAGACTCCTGAGAGTCCCTTGGACTGCTAGGAGATCAGATCAGTCAATCCTAAATGAAATCAACCCTGACTGTTCCCTGGAAGGACAGGTACTGAGGCTGAAGCTCAAATATTTTGGCCACCTAATGCGAAGAGAGGATTCTCTGGAGAAGACTCTGATGCTGGGAAAGATAGAAGGCAAAAGGAGAAGGGGAAGGCAAAGGATGAGATGGTTAGACAGCATCACCGATGCAATGAACATGAAAATGAGCCAACTCGGGAAGATAGTGGAGGACAGGAAGGCCTGGCGGGATATGGTTCATGGGATCACGAAGGGTCGGACACGACTTAACGACTGAACAACAACAACAACAACAATCCATATTCTTTGCCAAGTAGAACCCAAATAACATGCATGCATGCGCTGCATAATGTCCCTTGCATAATTATACAGTAATTGTAATACTTGGGCGTTTAAAGTGTTGAAACTGATTTGGCAAGGTAACAGGAATCCACTTTGATAACCTTTTCCCTGCATAAAGCTTTCTTTGCCTTCTGAGCCTTCAGGAAACACTGCTCCAGTTCTTAAACATCTTAAGACCTTTTAAATAAGTGACAAAGACTTGAACTTGGTCTCTCTTAAAAGATGATGATAGTGCAAGGTTTTCTGAAAGGGGAAAAAAATCGCTGCCATCATACAGTTATAGACAGGGTAATGCTCATCTCTTTTCTGCAAGTTGTCTCCTCCACATCTGCTGTGCTTTCTGCTCACATGTAGTTGTCACTCAAGATTGTATCTGTTCTTCAGTTCCTTCATCTGTATCTGTTTCTTAATCTGTTTCTTTCCAAATCCTATCAAGTATTAGCGATTTCTACCTCGACCTTGCTTTATAGGCACCTGCGAATAAGAACATTTAACACAGGGTACAGTCATGCACCGCATAACGATGTTTCGGTCAACAACGGACTTCTTATATGATCATGGTCCCATAAGATTACTGTATAATGGAGCTGAAAAATTCCTGTCGCCCAGTGGCGTCATAGCCATTGTAACGTTGTAGCACAACGTATTACTCACTTGTTTGTGGTGGTGCTGGTGTAAACAAACCTACTGCGATGCCAGTTGTATAAAGGTCTAGCTATAGCACATAAAATTACTGTATGTACAGTACATAATACTGTACTTGATAATGATGATAAACTGAACTGGTTTATGTATTCAGTGTACTATACGTTATGAGTACTTATAAAAAAACATTTACCATAAAATAGTATGCCGTATTACTCTGGCAGCAGGCTCCTACTACTAATAGTAGTAGGCTATACCGTCTAGGTTTTTGTAAGTATCCTACAACGACGAAATCAATTCCCGGCTGGGGTCACTGTCTCTGGAGCTTGAATGTTCTCTCCATGTCTATGTGGGTTTTCTGGGTTTTTCCAGCCCAGAAAGCTCACATTTGTTTCAGTGTTTTATATTAGAAGTGTTTTGGGTCTTTATTTAGAAGCTTGGTGATGCTTTTGTGACCAGAAATATACCATAAACTCTTGCTTAGGTATATCAGTTAGCCTACGGCAAAATTAGTTTCATTATAAATCGTTTCACTTAAAGTTGCAGTTTCTAAGATCCTATCGACAACTTTAAGTGAGAACTTGCTGTACCTGTAAAAATGTTGTAAAATGTGATGTGGTAATTGTAATACCTAATGTACATCTCAGTTTAATAGTGGAAACTTAGGCAGATGGGATCATTTCATCCAATGATTTTTCTCCATTTTTTTTTTATTCCTCTGAACCTAAGGGATCACTGTGTTGAGCTGGTATCTCTTAATGAGGAAAGTGAGATTTGATATTTTCAAGAAAAGCCTAGCTAAAGTAAAGTTACTAAATGCTCTTAATAATTAAAAAAACTCTATCTGGATTCACCTACTTGATAATGAAGGTGAATCATGTCACAACCCCTTTTTTGAGACTTGCAGTTTCACCAAATAAAGACAATCAAGGCAAATTTGCCTTAATCAACAGGGCAGAGCAGAATGTGGGTTTGGGTTTTGGTCAGATTGCGTTATTAGCATTATTAGCATGCAGTCTTGCAGAATAGTGGTGATTTAAAAATTGCTGTTCTTGACTAATGGACAGATAAAGAAGACAGAGAACAGGTTGCTGTTTGCTAATCAAATGGTTTACCTGCAGCCAAAGAATAAGGGCCTCTGGTAGGCTAAAATAGAGGACTTAAATGTAAAATAACTAGATTGATTAAAAAGAGAATCCAAGGCAAGGGAGCCGATACCATGAGCTCCTGAAGTGAGCACAAATAGCTTGAAGAAATTCTGCAAAGGGAAGCTTTGACTCTCCTTTATATATTCTGCTTAAAGCATCATCACGACCCACCAGGACAACCAGATGATGTCCCCTGACACCTTAAGGGGTGGGAACAGCATGGCAGTGGCAGCGGTGATCCTGGGGATTGTTGCCACTGGTGGGAAAAAGGTACCGGTACTTTTTGCACTTACTGGGGGTCCTGCAGCCCTCCGGAGGGTTCAGGTTGGTCCACGCTCCCCTCTGTGGGCCTCTCCAATCTGTAGATCACCGCAGAACAGTAATTACAACCACTTCCAGTTTTTGGACAAAAAAGTGCAAAAAGTACCTTTCCCCAGCAGTGGTGGCAATCTCTGGAATCACTACCGCCGCTGTCGCTACCCCCCTCTGTCGCCACCCCCACTCTCCACAAATACTGTACTCAAAGTTCTCCCTGCCTTGTGGGTTTAAACCACTAGTTTAAAGAGCTGTGTATCCTGAGGGTAAGAGAGAGCGTAAGGAGAACTTGCTAGAGCTTATTTTAGAGTATATTCCATAGTGGCAAAAATACATTTTTTTGTTGGCCACCATTGCCTCTCTGCACTGTTGCTTTGTAGTGCTGTTGCAAGTGGTGACAAGCCTTCTTCATGTTGACCCCTCAGCAGCTCATTGTGATTTGCATGCAAAGCATTTTGCAGATAAAATTGTTCATATCGACTGATTTAGATACCACATACTTTATATAGTACCAATGCAGGAGAATGGTTCCATGGATCTGTCTAATGATGAGATTTGCTTAAATGAGTTTCAGTTGCAGTTGATGGAACGCTCTGAGAGTTATGGCTGATTGCCTGTATGCACATCTTGGCTTACCCAGATGTACCCTTGCACATCTTGGCTTACCCAGTTTTTTGTTACGGTTAAAACCATCTTGGTAAACAGCATGCCATCTCTGCATGAAATACCGGAAGCTGTTGAAACTGAAGAGTTTCACACCAGTTCGTGACATTGCTGCTCAAAGAAGCAATGTTCCACTGGACTAGCAGAAGTCCTTTGCATAAGCCTAAACAGTGCTTTGGATCTTGGTTTGTGTACTACAGTCCTAGTTCTTAAGGACAGAGAAGTTTGGCTCCTGATCTCTTGATGGAACTGGTTCTGAACCGTACCTCTCTGTGCCCATGTCACTTGAGAGTCTTGAATTGTCTTTGTTGATCTAATTCGTCTGACTAGGCAGAGGCATGGTCTGTTTGCATTCATGCATGAGCAGGAAGAGCAGGTCAGAAATCAGCCTGCCCTGGCTATGATTTTTGGACTTTGGCATATTTGGTCTACAGTGTAAATGCAATGCATTGATGAACCATTTTGTTACTTGGCAAATTTTCATTTGCTTTATTTATTTTCTATGCTTTAGTTTGTGTCTATCCTCCTGTTTTCTTACTAAAGTTTAGATTTAGTGATGTCTGTGTGTGCGCCTGGGTGCTGTCCACATTGCTACCTTTTCTAAACCATGAAATATGCATGTATTTATTAAATATATGACCTGGGTTGTTATGGTGGATTGGTGATTGCTGTTGTGGGATGACTGTGACTGGGTTGTCATTGTGGGTCAATGGTATGTTGTTTGTGTGTGGTGGTGGTGGTGAGGAAGGATGTGTATTTGGTATAGGGAGGGCTTGGGAAGGAGAAATTGTACCCCCAGTAGAAAGGTGATGGGCTGGGGAAGATAAGGTAGTTGCTGTTGGGTCAGTAATTCCATGGGAAGAAGGATGAGTCACAGACTATCTGTCTTTCTGGCCCTTCCCCCAGCCCTCTGGATGCTGGTGTTCCTGGCAGTGGCCCCTTAAACCTGGAGTTGCTGCTATTAAATGCCAGGTCAGGGAAGAATAATAAAATCAGCCTGATCCAGGATTTGATCCTGGAGGAAGACACTGACCTGGCATGTATTATGGAGACCTGGCTAGATGAGGCAAGGGTGTTGGTGTCTCGCAGTTTTTTTTTGTTCGTTTTTTGCCAGGCTTCCACTGCAATCGGCTACAGCTGCAGGGGTTGGAAAGCAGGGTCATAACAGTATACTGTGAAGTTATTCCCCTTACCAGGTACCCTGCCTGGTGGTCCACTGGGTTTGAGCACCTCTGCATTATGCTGAGTGGGTGAGAGAAGATGGGATTCTCTTGGCATGCTGCCTAATGGCCTCCTTGCCTGAGCAGACTGGGGTGATCTCAGATGTGGCATTGGAGTGCCCCCAACTGTTGGTCTCAGGGGACTTCAGTGTTTCCATTGAGACCCCTGGTTTAGGCGTGGCTCAGGATTTCATGGCCTCCATGACAACCGTGAGCCTGTTGCAGTTGATTTCTGCCCCAGAGCATACAGTGGACTTGGTGTTTACAGCTGGACGGATAGTGACCTGGTTGTGGAGGCGATATAAAATCGTTCCTTTGTCATGGACAAGATCACTTCTTGGTTGGGTTTAAGCTAATTGCAGCCCCTTACCTTCACAGGGGTGGGGACCAAATTGTATGGTCCGTCCCTGGACGCTAATAGATCCAGAGGGATTCCTGAGGGCTCTGGGGGATTTTCCCATTGCCAGGGCCAGTGACTCAAAGCTCTGGTTGACCTTTGGAATGAGGAAATGGCCAGAGCTGTGGATCAGATTGCCTCATTGTAGAGCTAAGGCAGCTGCTTGGTTTATCAAGGAGTTGCATGCAGTGAAACAACTTGGTAGATTGTCTTGCTCAACAGTGGCAAAGAGCTCAGAACAAGTCTGACTGAACACGGGTCAGAACTCATATTGGAGCCTATTCCTTGGTACTGATGGCAGCGAAGAAGGCTTTTCTCTTTCTTTCTTTCTTTCTTTCTTTCTTTCTTTCTTTCTTTCTTTCTTTCTTTCTTTCTTTCTTTCTTTCTTTCTTTCTTTCTTTCTTTCTTTCTTTCTTTCTTTCTGTCTTTCTTTCTCTCTCTCTCTCTCTCTCTCTCTCTCTCTCTCTCTCTCTCTCTCTCTCTCTCTCTCTTTTTGCAGAGAGCTGTCCAACTGAGCTATTTGGGGGCTTGCTCCATCTAGGTCCCTAAGGGAATGGGGAAGAAAATTCAGTTCACTGTGATGAATTTTCTAGACACATCCTAGATCAGGCGTGGGGAACCTCCGGCCCACGGGCTGGATCCGGACCGCGGGCCGATCCGGTCCGGCCCCTGTGGGACCAGACCGATCCGGCCCGCGGGACCGGAGGCTCCGCCGCCGCGGGCCTAGTCCCTTTAAAAGCGGACTTTCTGGACCTGCGCAGAGTGGCGCTCTCCGCAGGTCCAGGAAGGCCGCTTTCAGAAGGAGGAGGCGCTGAGGTGACGCCTCACCTCGGCGCCTCATCCTTCTGAAAGCGGCCTTTCTGCAGCTGCGCAGATCGCCGTTGAGGCCGAGAGATTGCCCTCTCGGCCTCAACGGTGATCTGCGCAGCTGCAGAAAGGCAGATTTAAACTGGAGCTGACGCGGGAAGATGGTGCCGCCGCCCGGAGCCTCAGGTAAGCGGCCGTGGCTGGGAGGGAGGGAGAGGTGGGTGGGTGGGAGGGAGGAAGCGGTGGGTGGGTGGGTGGGTGGGAGGGCAGTTTAGAACGGTAAATTCGCGGGGGTGTGTGTCAAATTTGCCGTGGGGGGCCCAAAAATTTCGGGCAGCCTAACAGCCGCCCCGCAGCCAATTTTCCCCATCGGGAAATGGCCCCCCACCGCAAATAGGTTCCCCACCCCTGTCCTAGATAAAAGTGCTTGCATTCCACCATGATGGAGTCCACATTGATGGTATCTATCGAGGTTCCCACCTTTTTGGTCTTATTATTTTGGATTATTTTCAGCTTGTACAACCTGCGGATGTGGATAGGATCCTTCGGAGCATAAGGCTGTCTGCCTGCTTGACCCTTGCTCTGTTTGGCTTATTAGATCTGTCTGGGGGGGGACTGGCTGAGTAGACGGGGAGAGTGGTAAATACATCTCTTGACAGAGGGGGTGTTGCCAGTGGTATTAAAGGTAGCAGTGGTTTTCATCCTCCTGAAAAAGCTCTCCTTGGATTCCACTGTATTGCATAACTACCAGCAACTCTTGACCCTCCTGTTTCTGGGCAAGGTGATCAAGCATGTGGTAGTGCCCCAACTCCAGAAGGTCCTGGATGAAATTGATTATCGAGACCCTTTCAATCTGGCTTCAGGCCAGGATTTGGGGCAGAGAGGCCTGGTTGATGACCTAGACAGGGAATGTATCCCTGTTGATCTTGATAGACCTCAGTGGCTTTTGATAGTGTCAGTCATGGTGTCCTTCTGGGTCAGTTGGCCGAATTGGCTCTTGGATTCAGCACTGCTCCTGGATTGCCAGATGATGGTGGAGACCTTGACTTTGCTGCATTGTAACTGTTTCTACCACCATACAGAACACAGTGGTGTTTGATAAGGGCACTTCTTCTGTCCTGCCTGTGGAAGACAAAGACAAGGTCGCTGCTTTACAGGGTTAGCTGTTGGATTTCTAACTTCCTGTAGCCTCAGAAGCTCTTTGCTAGGGCAAAGTAGGCCCAGCAACTGTTTTCATCACTCACTATGTTACTGAACAGCCCTAGTGCTAGTGCTCTCTAGCCCCAGACGGCTGCTAGACCCTGGTTTGCCCAAGAACAGGAGGCGGCAGGCAGGAAGTTGCTGTGTTCGCGTGAATGTCCTGGTTTGTTTCTCCAAACTGGACTATTCTCTGCCAGGGCAGCATTCACTAAAAGGGGGGGAAGGGTACGTGATGGCCCTTCTTGCTTTGTTCCTAAGACCGTAGCATTGCGAACCTCTTGCCCTTCGTGAGTCCTGAGCGTGGCTTAGACCAGGCATGGGGCAAGGGGAATCTTGCTTGGCTCTTCAAAGCTGCTGCTGCTGCCCCACTTTCTTTAAACAGGTGAGAGGCTCCCTGATGTGATGTAAAATGTGTATATAAATCTGGTTTGGCGATAGGTGAGTTATGATATGGTCAACTATGGTGCTGTTTCAGGAATGATGGCTGTCTTGCGTGCGCATAGGAACAGACCTCTTTACATAAAGCAATGAAGAGGGCAATGTTAAAGTGGTGGTGATAGGAATACCCTCTGAGATGCTTTTTAACATGTTCTTTAGCTGTAAAAAGAAAGTGTTGGAAGTAATGTAGGTAGGGGTGTTTGTTTTTGTTGATAACTGCATAAAAACACAAAACATCACCTTTTCAAGCAGAATTAGAACCACCAAATTACCAAATCTGTACTGGTTGTGGAATGCATTTGGTTGAAACAGATTTCATTTCTGATTAGAAATAATTGAATAATTAGTTGTTTTTGCATTAAAGACTGCAGTGTAATGATATTAAATCTGATATTGATGCTTAAGAATTTGCACCTGTGAATAAAAACACAAAACATCACATTTTGCATTTTAATTCAACAAATTTTCAAAAAAATGACACCATTTTCAAACACTACTTGTAATGGCTGCTAATGCTTAGCATAAATTTCAATAATTTGTTAGAACTTAAACTTCTGTCACAAAATAAGGTACTGAAGTATGAATTTTGTACATGTGGCTTTTTGGTTGTAGTCATATTTTGATACGTTCATTTTAGCCTGACAAAACACAGATGAAAGAAAAAATCATAGACAACACAATTAGCTTTAACTTTCTGGATCCTATCCAGCTTTCCAGCAGCCACGTCGCTGGAGCGTGGTGGGTGGGCGGACCGCCAGAGGGTGACGTGCGCAGAAGGGTCACGCGCGCACCCACGCGCGTCGCCCACCTCTGTGCGCGTCGCCCTCCGGAGGCTCTGAGGCCGGGAGAAGGCCTCGGAGCGTCCTCCTGGGCTGGCGCTTTTCGCACATGCGTAGACCGTTCCTGAGGGAAAAGGGCTGCCTTTTTCCCTCAGGAACAGTCTGCGGATGCGCGAAAAAAATGATAAATTACGTTTTGACGCAGTGGGCCTTCATCAGAAGGCCCAAGACAGCCGGCCGGGGAAGACGTCCCCGGAGCCGGCTGCAACGGGTGGCGGGGGGCAGAGCAGGGGGGGCACCCGGGGCAGCGTCGCATTGGGTCGCCCCCCAAAATAGCCAAATTAACATTTACGGCTGGGTGTGGGGAGTCATTAGGGTGACGCGCGGCCCCCCGCCCTAGGGCCGCGCGTGCCCTAGTGGCGCTGCTGGCTTCCTGTTCTTTGGCTGAAATCCAAAGTATGCAATTCTAATAGTAGTATCTGTGTTCTCTCATGATTAGAAGTTGTAGTGAAAGTGGGCGGGCTAGCTAAAGCAGTAATTTTGCAGTAATTTTTGCAGTCATAGCTGCTTATGTGGCATGATTTGTGGGACTCCATGTGTCATTGGGCAATACAGTATAAGTATGCAGAGTGTGTAATTTTAGTAAACCTGCGATCGTCATATCATTGCACATCCTATAATTTAGAATAGCTTGGGGAAAGTCAAGCATTCATAAAATGCTGTTAAGTTGCTGCCAGTTTCTTCTAAGACCTTCTTTCCTGTTCTTAAGTAGGGGCAGGAGAAAATGGTGATAACGAAATAAAAGTACAACCCCGCTTTCTGCAAAAATCTGAGAATAAAACCATATAAAACAATAAAAATTGGGCGGCAAAAGGGCACTTTGCACCCCCCCAAGGGTTTTTAAAATTTATTTCAATTTTATTTAATTAATTAATTTAATTAATTAATTAATTTTGTTGGGGTGTGTCCCGGGAAAATCTGGTAAGCCTTCTCTTTATGCATTGCTTCTAGTCTAGTGTTTTTGGGTGGGCTAAGGAAAAACATAATTCTCTACTTGGTCCGAAACCGGAAGTGGGTCTCAATCGCTTCAGGGAGCTGATCTGAAGTGCAGGGAGGCCTGCAGAGGAGGCTGTGCCCCCCCTCCGGAAGGCCGGCACGACTCCCAGAAAGTTGTTTTAAAAAACCTTTTTCCCGGCAGTGGGACGTAGCTGACATCACTGCATGTCACCAACCCCCTTAAATCATGGGTAGTGACCGCTTCTGGTTTTCATGATAGGTCATGACCCACCACTTTGAGAATACACTGCTCTACTGTATCATAAGATAGTGAAATGTATTTAGCTTTGAATAAGATAAATGTTCTTGCAATACGTTTTTGGAAATAGTTCAGGTGAACTTACAATTTATGCAATAGTACGAGCGTTGTAATCGCCTCTCAAATAGAAAAAACATTCTGTGACTCGCAGGTACTCTTTCCTTCTCGTATATGGTGCTGTTTATGTTATCCTGAGCTCCTCACAGGAAGGGTGGGAGAAAATGTAATAATTATGCCCAGTTCTCAATCAATGAATCAATCAAACCTTTATTGGCATCACAAACAAACATCCAAGTTAAATATACCAATACACAGCCACTATCACTCCAGTGGTGCAAGTTACTAGTTAAAAGAAAAGAAAGGAAAAGCAGTCTGTTTTTACATCTCTGGCTCATTAGTGAGGCTAGAAGTCTGTAATGCACTTTGACGACAAAAAATTAAATAAAGGTATTTAGCTACCATCTTGGTGAGCTCCTGGGCTTTCCCATGTAATAAAAAACGTATGACCTCCATCTCTGGTTTCCAAGTGGGAATGCAGAATTGATCTAGGTATTGTTGGCGGAGATCATCCATACAGTTTGTATTTAAGAACCACGTGTGCTAGAGTTTGCACCTAGCGGCAATCACATGGACAAATCCTGTCTCCTTCTACCATGCCCACAAACCTACCCCAAAGGTGGTTTGACGGGTTAGAATTGAGCCTAGCCAGCACAAATGCCCTTCTTGTGGGTTGAACAAAAACTGGAGATAATTGTATTTAGTCTCATGTGCCCAAGAGAGTTGAAAACAGAGAAGGGAACATTTTCCAAGATACAGGATTTATGGGTAAAAAAGCCATGTAAATTCCATATCGTAGCTGGCCATGAAAGCTTCTGTTACAGAAGGGAACATGTTTTTTCTGCTGCTACTATTAGTTCCTGGCGTTCAATGTCCCACAACCTAGTATTTAACATAGCCTTGGCAGATGGTAATGACACAGAACCCAGATGATTCACTGACAGCCCAAGTTGCTGTATCTTTATGTAAAACTGTTGTAGCCCTGAGGAAGGGAAGGGATCTGACAAAACTTCTCTAAGGAAAGGGTCCTTGTCGGCTAGAAAGGAGATGTTTAGCCAGCATAAGAGGAATCTCACCCAGGCAACTGTCTCTACCTTGTGTTGGCCTACCTGTAAACACAAGGCTGCATAGGGTACACAACGTGGGACAGCAAAGATCTTAAATAGAAAAGCTGCCTGTACTCGTTCTACCAACTGGGTAAACCCTAGCATCCAAGCTGGAATTCCATAGAGCAATTGAGCTATAACTTTGGCGTTGAAGACCTTAAGTGTGTGCCCAGTTTGGGATGTGTGTTGATGCCATAGGCATGTATCCTGGAGCCATAGGATCACCCTGAATCCACATGGTATTAGGTTTTGGACTAAAAAGCTCAATGTGTGAGCAAGAGTTAGAGAGCTTTCTTCACAATATGTGCATGTTGTATGCTTAAAACTGCTACTGAAGTGTGATTGATACTTTATCTTCATGAAGGAATTTTTTGTATCTGCAAATTTTGCTTTAAAAATATAACTTGGCACTTATGTCACCTCTGTTGCATGACTTTGTGTGAAAGTGCACTCCAGTTACTTCTCAATTTTCCACTGCATCATGATTCTTTCTATAATAGTTAACAATGGATAAGCTACATATAGGACTGCAAAAAGTTAGGTGGATTATTAAGTAAACAGCAGGCTGCAGTAGCCGACGGTATGCCACATAAAAACCCAGCAGGTCTGTGTTGTGCGGACTTGTTTTACTTGTCCTTTGGTATTTCCAATTTCATTGGAAATTAATTTAATGATTTAATTAGTCACATCTTGTAATGAAAAATCTGATTCCCCCCCCCCTTATTTTCTCTGTTTTGAACCTTTTTCAGTTTGCCCCATCTCTCAGATCATCATGTTCTGCTACTTCTTACTTTCTAAAGAGGGGGCTTGAGTCTGGGCTGCCTAGCCTTGTTGGTGGCAGCGGAAGCACCAACAATTTCCCAGTCTGACCAGTAAGCAGTGAAGTGGAGAGCAAGGGAGAACAGACTGCTGCCCGCTGCTAGGCACTATGACTGTGGTGCCCTCTGTCCCCCCCCTCCTCCATCCATTTTCTGTCATATTAGTACTGTGGGCCCTCGGTATCTGTGGAGAATCCGTTCCTGGAACCTCTGTGGATACTGAAATCAGCAGATAGCGAAGCCCGCTATTGCGGATATGGGGGCCAATGTAAAAATCTTGTAAAAAAAAAAAAGGTTAAAAAGAGCTTTCTTTACCTTTCCTTTTCACTGGCAAACCACTTCATTTTCAGGTCTTTAGAAGGGGAAAAAGTGCTCCAGAAGCCTCTTCTGGGTTGTGCAACTTCCCCTCCCTTTCCCAGGCTCGCCCCAGAATGCATTGCTCACCCAGAATGCATCATCAATAACTGGGGGGGGGGGAGGAAAGAGTCTGGTCTCTTAGCCAAAGATTGCCTCTTTTAAATTACAATTGTATGCTTAAATTGGAAGACTTTAACCACTTTTCTCATTATCTCCTCTCAGGTTTTCTTCAGCTCTCTGATCGCGTTTGAACTCTGAGATGGACAGAATTTGAGAGATCACTGCTTCAACCAGCAGTAGGTTTCCATGCATTTAATACAAGATATAGTCAGATACATTTTAAATGATTTGTACTGATGTTGTGGGAGATTTGGATGTGGGTTCTGAAAAAGTCATATTCATGACAAACCCCCATTCTGTACAAACCTGTACAAGTCCTTGAATATCTTTAGGGAATTCTTCCTGATGGTTGTTTTTCTTCACCCTGTGGGATCAGGTTATACAGCAAAGTTATTAGTGAGTGGACTGAATGATAGTGGCTTATTTAAAACACACTTGAAGATCTTTATGGCTAGACTAATGAGCTTGTTTACTGAGAATAGTTCATAAAGATACAGGTATGCAGCTGATGGAGTCTTTCATGGCCCTTTCCCTGCTGATTCAGCAAAGTAGTTTTTGGTTTCATACTTCTGAACCTATACCTATATTGCGCTGTATATCTCCTTGAGATATTAGAGTTTGGTTTTAGGTATCAAATGATACTTCATTCTTATTTAACTTGGTCTACTGGGAAAAAAATAAGTGTAGTGCTCTTGACTACAGTTTCAGGTACCCCTTTGGTGGAGGAAATAATCATATGTGTGTGAACCAAAGTTTTGAATACTCGTTCAGCTTTCTCAAAAATGCATATGATTTCTCTAGCCATTTGAGCACTTACCAACTTTCAAAGAGGTGTAGTGCTTGCCAAGTCTTTTATTTTGCAAACGTGGGAAGCCTTATGTAAAGCTTTTTGTATGTGAAGCTGCTCATTTTGGTGGCAAATTTAAAATAATGCTGTATAAAGGATCATGCTTGTAACTATTGGGCAGATAGTGCTTGCTTTGCAGCCTAGTTGTTCTCGACCAGTCTTCCCCCTACTTGTGTATACCAGTTCTGTTTAATTTCTGTTGATTGGTTTTGTGTATCTTTTGGGCCTTAGATACATGACATCTAGGATTAATTTGAGGAGAGGATTAATTTGATAGCCTTTTTAAATTATGAAAGTTACCCATTTTGTGTTTGGAAACTGTTGCATTGTCAGTTGTACAATATAATTTTTTATTGTAAAATATGTTAACATAAAACATTACACATCTAATGTTACAGTAATTATGTTTGTTTTTTTATTTACAAAAGGGTACATTGCTTTAATTTCAGAGCTGATGTTTTTATTTAATTCATTTGGCAGAAGGGGTCACCATTCTGAGATGGAAGGATCTTCATTTGACAAAGCTAATCTGTCTTCTGAAGCTGTGTCAGTACTAAATCATGAAGAATATGTCTTGGTTAATGATCAAACAGAGGAGCGTTCTGTGCAAGATGAGAAATCCCAGCTGATGGTAACATTTTCTTGACTTTTAATTTAAAAAAACTATTCTTAACTTTGAATGTTGTTTGCTAGGTCTATGAAACATATCCTATCAGTTTTGAAATGGTTTCACTGGTTCCCAGCCCTTCAGTTCTCGTTATTTGAATTAGCGGACACTGAATCATTGAGCCTATGAGGAAAAATGGGGTGAGGTTCCAGGGGACCCTCTTCGCCATACACTATATAAACTTTGTGAACCTGAATCCTACCTTGAAGTCTATGGACTGGGTGATAGCGGGGGCAGCATTCAGTATACCACATTGGCTCTTTGTTATGGAACAATTCCTAACTCTAGCAAATTAATTATTATTCCTTCTTAACAACATTATGCAAATATAAAAGGTATTGTACAGTATCCTGGAAGCCCAGAGAGAGCACAAACAGTTCTCATTGTGTAGTAAATGGCATTCAACAGGAAACACACAAGCACAGCAACTCCAGAAGATAGAGAGATTACCTTTTACAGTAAATGCAGCAAGGCACAGAAATTTGCTCCCAGAGCAATGTGGAGATGCCTGCAAAAAAAAAAAAGCCGAGTACAGTACACACGCATGAGAACAATGGCCCTGATGAGATCACATAGATAGCTAGAGCAGTCCATGGAGAGTTAGGTGGCAATTCTTCCCCTAGCAGATAAGCGAATTAGCAGGTAGCGAATTTGCATATAAAGAAAACTGACTGTACCAGCATGTTGAGTTCTTTGTTAGAGGGTGCCATCCTCTTCTGAGGTTATGTGGGTGGTGATCACTGAAAGGGTCATTTTTGCTGTGGTGTCCTTTCTCTGAAGTGCTTTCCCCAGGGAACATGGTCAGGTGCCTACTTTTTTTTACACCCTTTTGGAACCAGGAGAACACCTCTATATTTTGAGACCTTTTTTAAACATCAGAAGCAGTTTAAACATATTAAGGCATGATAGATGAATATGTATTTGACTCGTGTGTAATTGAACCAGATTAAATAAAAATTAAAACAAATTAATTACCCGGAGGGTATTCTGTTAATGAGGTGGTCTTCCAGAGAAAATATCAGATATACAGTGACGGCGACACTTGCTTAGTTCTAGGGTGGAAGATCGACATATGGACGCCCTTTTGATGTATTCCAACATGTTCATAACCTGACTTGAAGACCAAAGTGGTGGTAATGCAGGATATCTGTTAAATTTAATTTACATTTCCAGATATTGGCAGTCCTCAGATGTATTCTGTCTCTGTGCAGATAGACTTATGAAGCATCTAGGTGTATAAAATGTTATAGCTTATTGATTGGTTTTATTAAAAATATCTCTGTGTGTGCATGTTGCTCTTCATACAGATGCTTCCAAGTCAAGATGAGCAAATGGAGAAAGCCATGGAGGAGATACTGAGGGATTCTGATAAAGGCCAGAAACTGAATACTACTGACTATGAAGACTTGAGTGGTGATTGCAGGCAGTTGCTTGGAGATGTTGCCTTCAGCCAAGCTTCTATGCATCTTCTACTTGATCCTTCAACCACAGGTACTGGTTTTAAACATTTATAACTTTCAAAGGAAAAACTGGCACTGTAATGTATGAGAAACTTTGAAATGCTCGTCATTGTTCTATAAATGCATTTTACTTAATTATACATTGCTATTCATTTTGAATATCTTTGCAACTGTCTTTTTTTTTAACCTGAAATGAGCTGCAGTATTGGGTGCAGATAGATGCTTTCTTAAGTATATGTGCCCCAGATTGGTCCTGTGCAGGTGTTCCATGGGCTGACTTTCATTTCTTGAAAAAGCAACACCCTGGATAAGAGCTGGGAAAAAGCTTGTAATAATGTGCTGTGAAAACAGATGCAAAACAAAATGGTAAAATGTAAAAAAAAACAAAACTGTAAAAGCGTCAGAGTATTAGTGCAGATACCCTTTCAGCAGCAAGTCTGACATTGTGACCAGCTGCAACCTTTAAATAGTCTTTTAGGGCCACTCCAGCATATTACTGTAGTAAAATTCCATAGTTATGGATGACTGCTGCCAGAAAAAGAGAAGATTGTGGATAATTGTTCAATTTGATTCACTTTCAGAAGTTTTGCCCCCAAGACCCTATTCCCCGACTGTACCTTCAGAAGAGGATAGTGTGTTGTTTAACAAACTGTCATACCTTGGATGTATGAAGATTTCTGCTCCTCGCAGTGAATCGGAGGCATTATGTGCCATGGCTACTTTGAAAAACTCGAGTCATTCACCTTTCCCTGTAACTCTCTATGTTCCAAATATCCCAGATGGTTCTGTTAGGTGAGTTGCATCACTTGTAATTTCATAATATATACTTGCATGCATATAACCTGAAACGCACAGTATATGCATTTTATAACTTGCCTTGTTTGGTGGTCGTGGTGTGTGGACATGCTTGGCACTTTTCAAAGCCTGCAGAGATAGCAGGAATGATTTCTGAATACTGTGGAACCTCAAGTGTGCAGGAAAATCTTACATGTTTGTCTTGGAATGCTATCCTAGCTGACCTTCTACAACTCCCAAGTTGTCTGAGGCAGAGGGCTAAATATTAGCAGCATGGACCAGTGCTCAGACACTAATCCTGAGCCAAATGGAGCTGGGATTTAGGCTGAAAGCAAGCAAGTGGCTTGTCACTTCGTTTTCTTCAGCCTGGGGCTAATGAGGAAGGGAGTTTGGCTTAGTGTAGTGCTTCTCCTCTGAGCCCAGCTCTCTTTTTCTGAGCAGGGGGGGGGAATGCAGGGGCTGTCCAGCAACAGGGAACCAGTCACCTTAACCCAACTAAGAAGCACTTGGTGCCATACCAGCCCTCTGCACATGCATCACCTCCTAGGTCAAGATGCACAGGCATAAATCGTACATGCCGTCTTTGAAAACAGTGTTAATGTGGATAGACAGCATCTGTACTCAAATGCGCATCTGATTGGGTTCTGCATGCCCACAGTTCCTAATCCAACAAGAGATAAGCGTAAGGAAGGCTGGTTCTTGTGCTCAAATATCCTTAGTTGAATAATGGTAAAAGGAGGAAGAACTGCCCCTTTGACATGCCCCTTCATTATTTTTTTCAGCTCCTCACAAAAAGGGCCACTATACCAACCATGGAACTTTTGTGTGGGTACCTACTTGTACACACCTATAATAATGCAGTAATGGGTTTAATTTTTGCCTTGGATTGCAAACATGGAATTTTCAGTGAAACTAGTTGGGGACTATAGTATTGTTTTTTCAAAGTACAGTACTAGTTTTGCCTGCAGGAAAATATTTATTATTGATGAGCTTCTTTGTTTGTGTTTATGCTCCTTCTATTTCAGTTGTTCGGCGTTTTAAAAATAAAACTGTAGAATGTGTTTGACTGCATATTTATGCTATTGTTTTTTCTACATTGCTTTGAGTATGTGTTGACAGAGAAATGTCTTATTAAGCATTTAGGTTATTGATAAAGTATTCCAGTGAGAGAAGATATCCAACAGAACGTAGCCTTGTCTGCAGAAGGCACAGATTATCAGAAACCTACATTCCGCTCATATTGTGGACTTGAGCCAAGAGATTTGAGACTCAGTTTAGCAACCTTATAACTAATTTGGGTAGAAACCTCAAATATAGTGATTTATTCAAATAAACATTAATGTGCAGTTGCAAAAGAAGAGAGATCCTTTTCTGGTACATGATTGAACTAAAAACACATGTACCTTCTAGAACACTTGATAGTTCTAAGTGGAATAGAACTATTACCCATGGTTTTAAACTATCCAGCAGCACAGTTCTGTGCATGTCTACTTAGAAGTAAGCCCTATTCAGTAGGACCTACTCCCAGGTAAGCATATATTACAGCTGAAGTTGCGTGTGAAGAGTATCTCTTAGAACATTTTGGATGAAGAAGGTTGATTTTTTTTTTTCATTTAGGTCCCTAAAGTGGCATGTCTTAATTTGGAGCTTAAGTCCATTGGAATATTAATTTGGAACATTTAGGTCCTTAGTAGAAGTCTTAATTTGGAACTTATTTACCTAGAAAGGTCTTTCTGTTTTTCCTTTCTCATTTAGAATAATTGATCAGTCCAGTAATACCGAAATTGCTTCATTTCCAATCTACAAAGTGTTGTTCTGTGTCCGTGGTCAAAATGGGACCTTGGAATGTGATTGTTTCGCTTTTACTGAGAGCCTCTCTGATGCTGATGAGTTCCAGATTCATGTCTTCTCCTGTGAAATTAAAGAGGCAGTGAGTAGAAAAGAAGATTATTGTTTCAAAAGGTTTTAATGACTACATTACAAACATTGTGAATGTTCCTGATCCTTAAGAATAAACTTGTATTGTTGCTTAGTTTCATGCAGTTTTACTCTCTTCATTTTGACATTTATGTTCTTGAGCATTTCTGAGCTCAAAGCTTCACATTATGAAGCTGCCTTATACTGAATCAGACCACTAGACTGGTCTAGCACAGCAACACCTACTCTAACTGGCAGTGGCTCTCCAAGGTTTCAGGGAAGGACCTCACTAGCCCCACCTAGCGGTGCCATGTCTTCCGTGTGCAAAGCACGAGCTGTGGCCCCTCCCTAGTTATACCGTATTTTTCGCTCCGTATTTTTCGCTCCATAAGACGCACCGGACCATAGGACATGTGTATTATGGAGCTAAAAATAGGGGAAAAAACATATCTTGTTTTTAACATTTTTCCGGCCGCTTGGCCGTTGTTTTGCAGCTCCTTTTCCTGTGCCTCAGCTCCCAGTCGCGTTTGGTGCCTCCTCCAAGTTCCCAGGCGCTGGACGCGACCAGGGAGCCCTGAGGAAACATCGCAGCAAATGCGATGTTTCCGGAGGGGTTGCAGATGCGGTCAGCACGTGCGTGAAGTTCCCGGCACAAATTGCCAAATACATATACATCCAATTTACGCGGAAAACCTTCCATACATCCCATTACAAGACCCTAGTACAAAGACACTTACCCTCCGTAAATTTAAACATACTGTATTCTATCCATTTAAAATAAAATATTAAAACATAAATATGTTAAAATATTGCTAAATCCTAACTCATAATACTCCTACCACCTTCTTCCTCCTGATGTTTATCGCAGCCGCCAGAAATTTTGCCACCCTAAGAAATTTTGCCTTCTACTCCTGATGGATGCATTTGTAATTTTGAAGAAAGTATGGCTTTAACCCTCTGTTCTTCAAATGTTGACAATTTTTACCTTTTATTACTTGAATCAGGGTGTAAGTAGCTCTTTAAGAACTCCTATAATATGGCATATTTTCTGCTAAGCAAATGGGCGTAGATATATTGAAAGTAATCTGGGCAGACGGCTTCGAGTGACTTATGGGAATGGGAAGGCCCATTAAAATAGCTTGCAAGGTGCTTTTGGTACAAGAGAGGCTTTTTCCCCCTGTGGGAGAAGACAATTTTACTGAAGAGTACTATAAAACAATCACTTAGAGCCCAATCCTATCCAACTTTCCAGCACTGATGCAGCCGTGCCAACGGGGCGTGCTCTGCATCCTGCAGTGGGGAGGCAGTCACACAGGCCTCCTCAAAGTAAAGGAACATTTGTTCCCTTAAGGCCGACCCACACCGCACGAGCTCTGGCGTGGAGGCGAGCGAGCGTAGGTACCTGGCCACTTGCCTCCGTGCGCTGACCTCGTCTCCACGAGTGTCTCCCAGCAAATAGTCCCTCCTGTTGTCCCGCCTTCTTAGAAAGCGCAGCGGTGATGCACTAAGCACAAGTGCGGTCCGATACATGAGAGAAGAGAGGGGCAGGAAGGAGAGAAAACTAACAAAACAATTTGTGCTGGGAATAGAATTCATCTTGCTAACTTTTCTGAGAAGGAGAAATGGATCCAAGAGAAATCGGAGACTCAAGTGAGTTCCGATTGATTGACAATCCCTTTCATCCCGCCCTCTCATCCGATTGGTGGATGCAGTAGCTCCGCGTACCCACCCTTCGAAGTTGGGCTACAAATAGTTTCGCTCGTGCTGGAACTCGGGAGAGCGGAGCTGCTCCGCTTTTATTTTATTTATTTACAGTATTTTTACCCCACCTTTCTCCCCGAAAGGGACCCAAGGCGGCTTACAACATGGGAAAGGAATACAATACAATACAAAAAAATAATCACATTTAAAACAATAAAAACAATTCACAAAAACATCTAAAAATTAATAAAAACAGATCAAATTACAATTAAAACAAGAGCATAAAAAACAGCAGCACTCCACCTGTACCAGCAGGATGTTAAAAAAGGCAAGGACTCAGAAGGCTTCCTTAAACAAGAAAGTTTTCAGGCCTCGCCGGAAGGTCTTCAGGGAGGGAGCAGTACGTAAGTCAAGAGGGAGGGAATTCCATAGGGTTGGTGCCACAACTAAGAAGGCCCTATTTCTGACCGCCGCCCCTCGCAACTCCCTGGGCGACGGTACCTGCAAAAGGGCCTTTTCTGATGACCTAAGGAGACGAGCCGGAATATATGGAAGTAGGCGGTCTCTCAGATATCCTGGCCCCAGGCCGTATAGAGCCCTATACGGCCTGGGGCCAGGATATCTGAGACCGCCTACTTCCATATATTTAAAGGTTAAAAGCTCTTCCCTTCAGCTGCTCTCTTCCGGAATGGTGACCCCATAGCTTCGCGTGCGTCTGGGACGCACCGGAAATCATGCGGTGTGTGTCAGCCTTTACCTTGGGGCTGCATTGCGGCTGCATTGGCACTAGAACGTTGGATAGGATTGGGCCCTTGTACATCAAGTTGTTGTACACTTCTCTCTTATGCCGTAGAAGTTATTGGTTTATTCAGACTTTTTTCTTTCTCCACTCTGTTCTCTTCCCTTCTTTGCCTCCTCCCCTGGTTCAACTTCAGGTCAGCCGAATTTTGTATAGCTTCTCAACAGCATTCAAACGTTCCTCCAAACAAGCATCAGATCATGTAAAGGATACTCTTGTTCCAACTCCTGATAGTGATGTTTTCACTTTCAGTGTTTCTTTAGAAGTCAAAGAAGATGATGGTAAAGGAAACTTCAGGTAAATGGAAACAGGGAAGAAAAATAAGAACCTCCCCCATTTAAATGTGTATTATTGTCTGCGCTTCCTCTCAGAAATTCAGAGGAGCATACAGGGTGTTCAAGTCTGTTTCCCATTAATATGAACTTCCAGACTGTTAGGTGGGCTCTAAATTAATGGTTAAAATTCAACAGTATACAGTAGCATGAGCTGCATTCATCCAATGGCAGCTTGGCTGGTGCAATTGGGCTCACTGGAGCAGCCTGTGATGTCACTTGTTGCTGTCAGCTCCCCATGAGCCATGGGCCCTGATAGGATGAGCCAACTCTGCAGTGGACAAGGATTGTTTGCAGAGAAGTGTGGGCAGCTGGTATCGGCCATCAAAAGGGGCTGAGAGCCAGCCAGAAGGGGGGGGGGGGAAGCAAGGAGCAAATTAGACAGAGAAGAAGCTGGAGGAGATGAAAGGGAAAGGAAAAACGAGGCGGGAAAGGCAAGAAAAGGGAAACTGTCAGAGATGAGAGAGGGAGGCAGAAAGCTCACTAGGGAAGATGTGGGGTGAGGAGAGGAATCCTTCCACGGACAGAAAGCACCTGGAATGACAAGGTTGGCCAGCCAACAAAGTTGGTGAGGGAATGCGCTTAAGGAAGACACTAATGGCCCAGGAGAGAGTCTCTAGGCTGCCTTAACCCTAGAGCCTTAGTACAGATGCAGGCGAGGTGGGCTGAATGTTACCCCCAGTGCCCCTATTAAGGTATCTGCTTCAGAAGAGAACAAAAGGTAAAGAGTTTCCCATATGAGGGTTAGAGACTGCTTGTTCCAAATAAACAGTCACTTGATAAATTGATGTACTATAGTTGAAAGATGCTAATTCATCTTCAGAGCTTTTTTTTTTTTTTGGAGACTTCACAAATCAGCATCAAACAAGCTGCTTAACTCTCTGTTTGAAACCCTATTTCCTTTTTGCAGCATGCACTGTGTATTTGCAAAACAGTCCTCATTTGGGGGCTGGCTTATCTACATTATGCAGCAGTATATTTTATGGCTGTGCTTGAATGCTTTTGAAGTTCTTCAGTTTTTCTGAAGCATATAGCCTTGAATGTTCGTCAAGCATTTTTGCCAGTTTGCTGTCATTTCCTTATCTGTGAAAGTTGTAAAACATGTGTGCTAATGGAATTTAATTCTTATGATTTCTTTAGCCCAGTACCAAAGGACCGAGAGAAATTTTATTTCAAACTAAAGCAGGGAGTAGAAAAGAAGGTTGTGATCACTGTACAACAGATTTCCAACAAAGAATTAGCCATTGAAAGGTAAGGATTGAAACTGCAATTATGTCTGTGCTTTGTGGTTATATCTAATGCCCTTACAAGGTACAGTATATCTAACCCAACAAAACCAGAACCTCACTCTCTCTCTCTCTCTCTCTTGGGTGTCTAGATGGGAGATTATAGTAAAAACAAACCATGTTTGTGTATATGTTATTCAGTATAACTGTTATAGGATGAATTCAAGAAGCTCCACTTAACTATTGGGAAAAACCAGCACCTAAATCTGCCAGTCTGGGCTGTGACCTGTCCTGAGGCTGGATTCACACGACACGAATCCCGGCGCGTTATGGAGATACGCGGAGCTCTTTGACAGCATTTTGGAAGCAAGCGGAGCAGCTGCGCTTTCCCTTGTACAAGATGGGAAAACCCATCTTTTGAGGGGGCGGGTTTGCGGAGCTTGGGGGCGGGTTCGCGGAGCTACTGAGCTACTCTCACTAATCGCATGAGAGGGGGAGGAGAGTGGTTGCATGCCAATCAGAACTACCTCCAATCGCCGTGGAGGTTTATTCCACGGTTTATTCCCAGAGGAAGTCTGGGAAAACATAGGACGAGGAGAAAGAGAGAGAGAACCAGAATGGTGGGAAATACTCAAATTGGAGCGCACGAGGAGCACAGAAGAGAGAGCGAGGAGGGCACTGAACTTCCTATATTTGAAATTTGAGAGAGGAAAAGGCGCAGGGTCAAAGAAGGTTATAGTGAGGCTGCAAGGTTTTCGGCCAATCGGAGCGCACTTGTGTTTACCCAATCACAGCTGCGCTTTCTTAAGAAGGCGGGACAGCAGGAGGGACAACGGGCGGGAAGACACTCCCCAGCTCCAAGTGCGTAGGCAGGGGCAGAGGCATCTGGGTCTGGATTCGTGTAGTGTGAATCCGGCCTGATACATTCTTAATTCCAGTGGCAGTTGAAACCCCTGCTTCCTTAACATACTGTGCAAGCACGTACCATTGCACATGGTGCAATGTTACTTAGAAACACCAAGATTAGGATGCCAGTAGCCATCAAGACCACCTCAGGAGTATGTGGAATAGCGCAAATTTGGAGTGGTAGGAAGCTGCAGAACCTCTGTGGATCTGATGTGGTCTGAGGGTTGGTTGATGAGGAATAGGTATAGGAAGTACTTGAGCTATATTGAAAAAACAGGTAGGGAAGAAGGGCCATCTATACGTTGCTGGAATGGGAAGGTCTCTGTGTGTGTCTTGGGAACAAGTGAGTGATGCAACAGCAATTAGTGTGCCAACAGCACCAAATGTGACTCTTTGTCTTGGAGTTCCTTTGCTTGTTTCTTATTGTAGTAAACACAATGTTTGTGTATATGCTGTTAGGTTTAGTGCCTTTCTAGTATTGAATATTAATAGCCAGGCAGGTGAGCATGGATCAGTTTCTTATACAAAGTGATGTCTTCAGCAATGATGGATTGATAGGTTTGGATCCAAAACGTTTGAAGAAAGGGTGTTAGATCATATTTACATAGCACCTCCATGTTGCTTTCAGAATTTTTAAAACTTTGCTTATAAGTTGTGCTAAAGTCATATAGGAGGAAAAAAGACACAATTCTAACGTATTCTGTTATATATTTTTTCTTACTAATATTACTTTTTAACAAAAAAAAGTTCACAAGCAGTTTACAGAGAAAATCAAGTAACAGAATGTTTCCCTGTCCAAATGGTCTGACAATCTAAAAAGATGCAGAAGAAACACCAGCAAGCAGCTACTACAAAAGATACAGCTCTGGAGTCAATAAGGGACAGTTATTCTCCCCCTGCTAAATATAAGAGGAGCACCACTTGAAAAAGTGCCTCCTTGCCCAATTAGCAGGGGTATAGAGCCTGATGTGATGTGGGAGATCCATGATCAGATGTTCCAGTGACTATTTCTTTGCTTAAAAGCAGCTGCTCATTGGTGTTGGATTGGGATTGCAAAGCTGGAGCAGGTTTATAGTTGGCCATTTCTCAGAGTTTAAATTGCACCTCCAGAAATCGCTCTTCTCAGGAAGAATGACGACGGGTATCTTGGGGAAACTGCAAAGGGGTGGGGAGAGGATAAAATCTGCCTTCCTGCTTCCCATCTTTGTGGCCCTGATCCAACACTTGCCTGACGGCTCCTTTTAACCAATGAAAACAATATCTGGAGATCCAATGAATTTTCCTTGCCATGTCTAGCTTGGCAATTACTTCAAATTATATTACAGTCGAATGTATGTTACGAGAAGCACATGATCAGGCTTCTGTGCTTGCTTTTAAACTGTAAAAAGCTGCAGGGGTGTATGTGTCCCAATTCAGTTTGGACCAAGACCTTGGAGAGGGGGGCTTCAGTTACTCCCCCCACTGTGATCCTGATCCAGATCAGCCCCCTCCCCAACTGCGTTTTCCTGGAGAAAAATTGGCACCAATGGGAAAATTGGCACCTTGAGGAAATGGCAGTCATGGTGAGGCTAATTCGGATCAGGACCAAGTGGGGGGAATAAAGTCGTCCTCGCCATGGTCCCAATCTGGATTGAGCCCCCAAGCTGCAATGTATTTCTCTGCTCCAGTTTTATATGGCCACTTGTTTTAGGTCAGTTTCAGGTTTCTTCAGGTTTTAGGTCAGTTTCAGGTTTCTTCACGCTCACACAGTGAATTTTTAGTGCTGGGCTCCTTATGGTCTGCTCTTTGTGGCATACTGTTTGCTGGCGTTTTAGTGGTGTTCCGTGGGTTGTGTTTTCCATATTTCAGACTTTCCCAAGGGGGAAGTGTTTAATAATTTAATTACAGTACTACTCTTTAATTGTGTCTGGCCAGCGCAGGACGATTAATCGGTTTCAGGTTTCTCTCGGAACCAATCAATTAGTGCAAACAGGCTATTGTAATGTTTCAATCAGCCGGTCTCGAGATCGCTGGCTGAGCACAGGTCGCTGCAATACATCCGGGCTTTCAGAGCTGTATTTTTTAAGGTTGTCTCATGTTAGTTCTGTGGATTTCTGAAGATGCCACAAATGTATGTTGGCAAAACGTCAAGCCTGTAACATCTGTTGAGTTTATTTTATTAAAAATAAATGTTTTAAACGACAGTTACCTGCCAGCATGCGAATTTTTAACTCTGCAGTCTGGTCATGCATGTCGTGACAATTTGCGAAAATATTTCTGCAATGTAGAGTTTGAAAAAGCAAAGAACACCAACTCTGTACTTCTGCTAATGTGCACTTTGATCCTTAGTGGAGAAAGACCTGAGGAGCTTTCTCTGGACAGCTTTTCATAAGTTGCATTTCTAAAGGAGGTCCACCAGGTGGCAGCCTTCTTATAAGCTTTTGAACAGGTCTTCATATATAGGAGGGTCACCAACTTCTTAATTTTAAAAAACTGATTGTTCTACTGCAATATGAATTTCTTTTTTAAAAAAATATAGAACTGCAACTAATTAATAACCCTTTTCTACATATTTTATTACTTTCCCCAGGCTTTTTTTCCTGTTAGAGGTGAAATTTATAAACTTCCTAGGCCAACACATAGGAATAACATTGTATATATCAGTAGCTATAATAATGTGTAGCAATGTATGGTTGCGAGAGTTGGACCATAAGGAAGGCTGAGCGCCGAAGAATAGATGCTTTTGAACTGTGGTGCTGGAGAAGACTCCTGAGAGTCCCTTGGACTGCTAGGAGATCAAATCAGTCAATTCTAAATGAAATCAAGCCTGACTGTTCCCTGGAAGGACAGGTACTAAGGCTGAAACTCAAATATTTTGGCCACCTAATGCGAAGAGAGGACTCTCTGGAGAAGACTCTGATGCTGGGAAAAATTGAAGGCCAATTCAATTTGGAGAAGGGGAAGGCCAAGGATGAGATGGTTAGACAGCATCACCGATGCAACAAACATGAAAATGAGCGAACTCAGGAAGATAGTGGAGGACAGGAAGGCCTGGCGGGATATGGTTCATGGGATCACGAAGGGTCGGACACGACTTAACGACTGAACAACAACATAATAATGTGTACCACTTTCCAAGATGATAAAGGTATTACGAGTGCAGAGTACCCCCCCCCCCCGGGCCTTAGACTTTCTACAGTATCTGGGTGCATGTGTGGGGAACAGCGATGACTATGTATCCTTGAATTTAAGTGATGTTGTGGTGAGAATGCAAACATCCTTGCTTGTCATCTCAGGTTCTGCAAGACTGAGGCATGCTGCAGCAACCCAAAGCTGGCTATCGTTGCTCTGCCCTAGCCTGACTTCTGGGGAGTAGGAACTCTGCCACCAGAGGTGGAATTGATGACCCCACCTCAAGCTTTTCCCTAGCCTGGGGTTATCTAGGTAACTTAGGCATCCCTCGCTGTTGGAGCCTGTTGTTGAGAGAGGAAAAAATTGTATGTCAGCTGTCCTCTGCTTCATGCTGTGGTTTAAAGACACTGTCACTTATCACATTTGCTCAAGCAGTCTAACAGTGAGGAAATAGACAAATGGCGCTTAGCTCTTGTCTTAACAAGTCAGGCAGTATTCTTCTAAAACAACCCTTTTCCTATTAAAAGGAAAAGGAGGCAAAGTACAAAACGGGGTAAATGAACTTTTGTGATCAAAGGCTGTACAAAAGAAATCAACGTGAGTTTCTTGCTACACATTCCCTGCTCTAAGAAATCCACTTACAGACAAAGAAGTCGAATCTCTTCCATTACTGGTCAGAGAGGGAGGTCATCTTGGGGCTGTGCCCTGCAAAGCTAAGCACAAAGCCTTCACGCTGTCTTTCCCTTGTTAAGGCGTATTTGGGGATGAAGTTTCAGCTTTTTTCTGGCTAATCCTGAGGCAGTGAAAACTAGCCCAACTCCTGGGACTTTCCCTAACTGCTGTGGTCCGGTGGGAGGAGAGGCAAGGGGCAGGAGTGACCAGAATCCAGCTTGGTGTCAATGTCAAATTGGTCATTCATTATCTGTTGTTGTAAAGGACATAGATGCTAGCCAGAATGGCATTTCTCCACATACTTGCCAGATCGACCACCTAAATGTGTTGCCACGGGTCCTGTAAATGCTTACAGTGGGCAAGCCAGATGTTTCTGGGCAGCCTACCAGTAGGAGATGAAGGCATGCCCTTCTCCTGCCATTATTCCCTTGCAGTTGGTATTAAGAAGCAAACCATCCCTAAATCTGAAGGTAGCATGCAGCCGTCAGGACTTACACCCATTGATAAACTTGTTCTCTATGAACGTGTCAAATCCCCTTTCAAAAATTTCTAAGCTAATGGCCAACATTGTATCTTGTGGCAGAGAATTGCATTAATTATGTGCTATGTGAAGATAGCCCAGACTACTGTCGGTTTGAAATCTCCTGCCAATTAGTTTCATTGAATGACCTCTGGTTCTAGTATTGAGAGAGAAGAAGAGCTTATCTCTATCTACTGTGCATAATTTTATAAATCATATTTTATAAGTCACTATGCCATAATTCTAAGTATGCACACTTGTGCAATTCTGTACGTGTTTTGTACAGAAGTCCTACTGTGTTCATAGGGCTTACTCCCAGGAATGTGTGCATAGAATTACAGCATTAGTAATTGTCTTCTGAACTAAAAAGGCTCAACTGTTGTATGCATTGTGCTCAGGTTGCAACCATTAGCATGTATGTTGATAGCATCAGCATTAGTTTTAGACTATATTATTCTCCTATTTTAGAATGGAAGATAGTAGTTGATAAGATTTTTGTTTATGAAGTTCAGCTTCTTCAGTTATCTTCTCTTGTGTTTACTTTCTGAATATCATTTACAGGTGCTTTGGAATGCTGCTAAGTCCAGGCCGAAATGTCAAGAATAGTGACATGCACTTACTGGATATGGTAATAATCCTCACTTTCAACTAGTAGATTTCATTTATCTTTAAAATGGCACTGTCAAGGACTCCATGATTCTGACTTGCAAAATCCACCTGAACGTTAAGTAGTCTCTCTTGAAACCCGGAATGTAACTGTTTCTTTCTCTGAGGGATTACATCTTTTGACATGCAGTGGAATTTGACATCCTCATGCTTTTAAGGGTGTGTTTGCACTGGCTGTTTTTCCTAAAGTTCAAGTAAAAACAGGTACAGTTCATCCTGTGTGAAATCCTTGATTATTGTTCCACTTCAGGGTTTTTATTGCACAGAGATCCAAACAGGCATTGCAAGAAGCACGGCTTGCTTTCCTGGGACAAGATATCCAGACTGGGAAGGGCTTAAACCTCATGTTTCAAGTGGCAGGCTAGAATCATATCTCCTTCTCCACTTAGCAGGTCTTCTCTGTCCCTTTTCCCAGCAAGGAACTGGATGCTGCAGATGCGTGTTTGGTTTCCTAGTGGACTAAAGGCCAAATTACATGTTAGGCTAAGCCTGTGATTGGGGCAGACATGTTTGATTTTTAGAACTTAGATAGGTGCCATGATGGGGTGCATATGCGCACAATCAGCGTTTTGTCCCCATTCCTAATCCTCCCTCTCACCCCAATGTGACTGCTACCAATGTGACTGGCTTCTGCTGCAAATTTGCAGAAGAGTGGTTTTTTTGGAACCTGTCCCTACAGAGGGACAGTTTGCTTTGAACTGAACATGATGAGGCTCCTTACAACAGGACCCCATTTAAGGTTTGCCTAAAATGTTTAGTTTTCTGCCTGCCTGATTTAGTTCCCCATGCATAGTATATAATGTATGAGTACGATGAAAATGTATTAGCACGATTCTTTGACACCTTTAAAATTATTGTACGTTTTCCACCATTTATTCTGTGAAGTGCATTGGGTTGATTTTTATGATATGTGAAGTCAGTAGTTGCAAATAGATTGCAAATTGCCCACAGTTACCTGGGATTTCAACTTTTTCCTAGCATTATCTTTCTAAAGATGTAAGTGCTCTGCTCCAGATATCACTGTCAGGGCTTCAGGGAAAAATCTTTATTAAAACAAATGACACTATGGAGGCAACTTATAGTGAAAATGTCTTTTTATTCATGTTGAGTGGTGTCTTTTAACTGCACGTGAATGTCTGTTTCACATGCATTTGAAAGCTTTTGAGATAATATAATTGGAAGTTAAGGTTTGATCCTGAAGAAAGTAATGTTGGTGTTCTTAGGAATCCATGGGAAAAAGCTGTGATGGAAAAGCCTACGTTATTACTGGGATGTGGAATCCTAACACACCTACCTTTCTGGTCCTAAACGAAGAAACTCCTAAAGGTAACTTTTCCTTTTTAAAATGCTGTTTGATAACTTGGTACCTTTTTAATATTACCATCACAGGACTGGAGCAAAAAGATATAGTACAGCATCCTGCTTTTAGCAGGATTCTTTATGTTCGTTTGAACTGCAGCATGTAGAAATACACAACAACCCCCCCCCCCCCCATTTTGGTGCCTTAGACCTGTTCTTGGATATATTTAGGGCGCTGATTCCAAAAATGGCATCTGTTTTGCCCAATCAGCTCTAGTTTTGGACATACGGCATGGCCACCTTATATGCTGATTCAAGCAGCTCTCTTGTGAGGAAGCCGACGCCATGACTTCCTCACAAGGGAGCTGCTTGAATCAGCATATAAGGTGGCTATGCCGTATGTCCAAAACTAGAGCTGATAGGGCAAAACCAATGCCACTTTTTGAATCAGTGCCCCAAATATACCCAAGAATAGGTCTAACATTTAATGCACTAGAAAAAAATTGCATTTGTTGGGATATGTTATGTAATTAACAAGAATCGCCCCTGCTCTCTTGCTTCCAATGAGAAAAGCAAGACTTTTAGGGAATGGGAAGAGATGTAAGAGGAAGGGAAGGGAGAAGAGGCAGAGATCAAATGTTAAGGGTTTGGAAGAAAAGATAACTTTTGAGATGCTATTTAAACACTTGCAAGAAGGTAGAGGTGTAAATGTTGGCGAGTTCCAGAAAAGTGGGGTAGCAAGAAGAGAGGGAGTGAAGACGGAGGTGTGAAATACTAGAAACCTGGGGTTTAGACATGAGAATAGTTTCAAAAGAGTGGCAACAAGATGACAAATGGTGTTTGAAGGGGATCAGTCGTGGAAGTGTTAACTTGTGAAGCATTATTTAATTGCTACTGTCATTGATTACTTTGGGTGAAACTGGACTTTTTGTTCTACAGATAAGCGTGTGTACATGACTGTGGCTGTGGATATGGTGGTCACAGAAGTGGTAGAGCCAGTTCGTTTTCTGCTGGAGACACTTGTGCGTGTGTATCCTGCCAATGAGCGCTTCTGGTACTTCAGTAGAAAAACTCTCACAGAAACATTCTACATGAAATTGAAACTGGTAATCCTTTTTTTTTGTTTGTTTAGTAAACAAGAACTTGGGACAATTCAGAATGGTACTTTGGACCAATTCAGAATGGTCCAGGCCTTTGTTTCTGTACATTATTATAGTGTATGAAGTAGGGGTTAGCACCTAGAGCCCTTGGGCCAAGTGTGGCCTTGAGAGGATTGGCACGTGGTTGTAAATTGCCAATCTAGGGAAGAGAAAGGGCCATGAAGGCAGTACTCCATTAAGATAAACGGGAGAGCCTCTTCTAGAGGTGCAGCTGGTGGGAACATATTAGAAATGCCTTCTTCATTGTGGCATCCACAGCATGCAACTTTCTGCCCCACAAAATTAATTTAGTCCTTGTTCTACCTATGTGTTGCCATAATTTGAAGACCTGGCTTCTTTTAGCAGGCTTCGTTCTGATCTGTTGATGGTTTTATCACATTTTGGCTCTCTCTTTCTCTTATACTTTATCTTTTGCCTAAAATTTAAGCAAAATTAGACTTGTAAATTTGTGTTGCTTTTCCATCACAAAAGGTCTTGCACAGTGGCTAATAACATAAAAAAGAAAGCCACTGTGAAAAAATCAGTTTGTTGGAACTACTGTATAAAACATACCTAAAAACATGAAGGAAAATAAAACTTCTTTATCTAAATTTGTCATCTTGATGTCTCTTTTGCTACTTTATTCATGTTTTCTTTCTAGATTACAATTGTTAGATTGTGCCTTTTGTTCTCTTTGACAAGGGAAAGGCAGGTAAAAATCACCTTAATATGTCATTTTTTAATACATTTGATCAGACCAGGTGCACAGGTGGAAGGTGTGGTTTTGCTTCCTGCTGTTTTTTCAGTCTAAATCCTGCCCCCTTCTGGAAGCTCCTGTTAGGGGAAAAACACAGTTACCGACAGGTTGCAAAAATCTGCCTTCACGAAGAATGTTGACTAAGTGAATTGGTACAGATTTGCAAGATTGGTATGGGGGGGGGGGGAGAGGCAAGTTCATAAAAGCCTTATTCTTGGCTATTAGAAGTTGTTACTCAGCTCTACCCCACTTATGATAGGTTATCATTATTCACATTCTTTCAAGCCACATTCATGTCTATAAGGGTCAGAAACTTTACATAAATTGAAACTGAGATGGTGTTGCTAAATTCTGCACCAAATATCATTTTCTGTGTCTTTCTTGTACAGTCATGGAATATACACAGCCTCTGTCAATTTATTATCAGTCTCCTTGCCTCCTTCCCTCTGCCCTGTATGTGAGTTTTGTGTAGCATGTGGAGAGTAGCCATAATAAATCCCTTCGTCTCCGCTGTGAGGTTTGACTTGTACACTTGGTGGTTGGTTGGCTTTAAGAGAACTTGCGACGCCTTGGGTTTCTCTGACAATTTCCTACAACACTCCCCTTTTGCTGATGTTGCTAAACTTCAACAAATTATGCTTTTTGCCTTATCGCTTATATCAGATTCCATTTTTCATGTCAAGAATGTTGTTTTTGCATTAAATGTAACACACTGCTCGTTTTTATTTATTGCTTTGGCAGTGCTGACTTGACATTCTCGCCTTATTTGAAAAATAACTCCTGTTTTTATAAAACTATGGTAGATTTGCAAGGGCTGAGGAACCCTGGAAACCTTGGGTATAGCATGCAGCCTCTGACCTTTTTGTCTGTAGTTCACTAGACAACAGTTTATTGGCTACATTTTTAATACAACTGTGTGAGAATATGCATGGTGTTTGTTTGTTTTGGATGTGATTTTTGGTTTTTTCTTGTAAAGATTAAAATATGTCCTTGATGCCTACCTTTCTCTTTAAAATTTCAGTGCTTTAATAGATAATAATTTCTTTTGTCTAAATATAAATGTAATAACATATTTGACACCGAACACATAAGCAGTGTACAAAGATGGGGGAACCCCCCCCCCCCAAAAAAACTGATCCCTGCCGACTTCCAGTCCGCTGGACATGATGTGGCTGCAAAAAACCTAATGCAATATTGGGCTGCATTAACAGAGGCATAGAGTACAACTCATGAGGAGTAGGAGTAGTTCCCCTCTATTCTGCATTAGCCAGACGTCCCTTGGAATTCTGCATTCAGTTCTGGGCATCACATTGTAAGAAGGTTATGGCCAGCGATAATTGTAGAAGATAAAATGATGGGATTAAAAGCCATTATGATGACAAATCTTTAAGTTAAAAACAAGGATAAAATTTCATTTATAACATTAAAAACGGTATTAAAATCTTTGCGATGTTTCAATTGTCTTTTGACAACCTTCTTCAAGCAGCAGGCTTGTCAGATGGTGACAGGTGTCTGATGATTTGTCGTCACCATGGCTTTTAATCCCGTCATTTTATTTTCTACAAGTTCAGAGGAAGATGGCTAAGATGATGAGGGATCTGGAGACCTAAGACTTACATGAGTTATTTATCTTTTGCCGAAAGAACAGAAAGCTAGTATCTGAAGGGCTGTCATATAGAAGAACTGAACTTTTTCTCTGTGGCTCCTGAGGGCAGAGAAACAATGGATTTGAAAGTACAGGGAAGGAGGCTTAGGCTAGACCAGGGGTGCACAACTTGGAAGTAGGTGGGGGCCAAAATGAATAGGCCAAACTTCTTCGGGGCCGCACGGGGGGCGTGTCAAGAAACCGTGATGTCACTTCCTCAGGAAGTGACATCACAGGGGGCGTGTCCAGGAACCGTGATGTCATTTCCTCAGGAAGTGACATCACAGGGGGCGTGTCCATGGGCCGGAAGCCATGCCTGTGTTTATGCCTGTAGCCGCCAGTTCGAGGAGAAACAATGAAAGAACAAAGGAAACCACTTCTCCCTGGAAGCGTTTTACATTTTCCTCCTCCATTTCCCATCAAGAAGGCACTGGGGAGACCGGGGAGGGGAGGCGGGGGGGGGGAAGAGAACTGGTGCAACTTTTTGGTTTTCCTGGTAGCTAATCAGAAAGCACTAAGGAGCAATGCCCACCCCTTTTTCCAACCTCAGATCTGTCCCCTTTCCCCTCCTCCCACTGCCAATAATGTTCATTTCACTTCATCCCTCCATTCCAGTTTGTAACAAATGACTCCTAATTACTCTCATTAGCGCCAGTGCCAATTCCAATGCCTGATTTACCAATTACAATTCATATGGAATTCCAGGACCAGTCAAGGACAGAGGCTTGGGTCTGGTTTTTTGTTTTCTTTTTTAGGGGAGGGGGAAGCAGAGAGCAAGAGCTAAATTCCTCATTCCCCCAAATTCCTCATTCAGTGACAAGCCAGCCACCGTGCAATAAGCCCTGCCTGTTTCAAAACTTCCCACTGAGTCTGCCAAAGGGGCGATGGATGGATGGGTCGCCCCAAAAAGGGAAGGTGCGCTACTACAAAGGCACGGCGCCGCTCAGCCAAGTTCCCAAGCGCCTCTGTTCCCCCACCCACCCTCCCTCCGTCAAGCCTGCAGGGCAAACCCCTTGGGCTTCACCCCCGATGATCTGCTGCCCCTTTCTCGCCTCCCCCGGGGAGGGCACTTACTTTCCTCCTGTGGAGCTCGCAGCTGGTTGCAGCAGGATCCCGGCTCTGCTTCGCTCCGGCCAGCAGGAGGAGGAGGCAGTTCAGCAGCAAGCCAGCCCCAGGGTTTGAGGCAGCAAAGGCACATGGGAAATGTAGTCCCGTCTCTTTCAATTCTGATCCTTGAAACGTCTGTCGCTAGACGGCTTTATAACACGGCACAAAAGACACGGAAGAAGGGGGAGTAGTTGTGTCTGAGTGTGCCCTCGGGAATAAGAGAGCGGATTCCTGGGTGGAACTTGTGAGTGCGGGCTTCCTCTGATAAAATAATTAGCCTCCTGGCGAAGAACAATCCAGCGAAGAGCAAGCGCAAGCCGAAGAGCCAGCTGCCTCACTCCCTTCCTTCGCGCCTCTTTAGCCTCGCAGGACCAGCGTGCACGCGCGCTCATTCAGCTCTTGGCTGAACAGCTGATTGGCGGCGATCAAAGCGCCGCCTGCAGGCTCCTGGCGTTCGGCCAGGAGCCGAATGAGCGCGCGAGCAGAGCAGAGAAAGAGCGGCCACGGAGGATTTCCCATGGCCCGCGAAGAGCTTGGATCCCAGAGAGCGCTGGGATCCCCTATTTCTTCGCGGGCCATGGGAAATCGTCAGGCGGGCCGCATGCGGCCCGCGGGTCGTATGTTGTGCACCCCTGGGCTAGACATTAGGAAGAATTTCGTAACCAGAAGCTGTCCAGCACTGGAACAGTCTCCCTAGGCTCTGCATGGAAGTTTCAAGCAGAGGCTGGGCAGCCATCGGTTAGGAGTGCTGTAGTTGTTGCTTGCACTGAACCGGGGTTTGGCCTAGATCACTGTTCTTCAACCTTGGGGTCGTGAGGCCTCATTTGTGGGGTCACAACAACTTAAAGGAACCAAAATGGCCATTGGGGATTAATGCTGGGGGCCAGTGGGGAACCTACTGGGGGGGCTTCCACATGGAATTTCCTCCCCTTCCTCCCCCTCTTTCGATTTGCTGGGGGGTGGGGGTCGGGAACTGCAACTCTAGAATGACCATGCCGCAGGTGGTGCGGACCAGGGGAGCTCGGCAGGATGAGGTTGCTGGTGAGGGGGGCAGGATCAATGGTGGGTCCTCAGCCTCATACTTAATTTATTGTGGCTGTGGCACAAAAAACATTGAAGACCACTGGACTAGATAACCTTTAAGGCCCTTTCCAACTCATGGTTCTATGATAGAAAGAGAAATGGGGAAAGCCAGGAAGTGTCGCACTCTTCCACATCCCCTCTCTTAACGTTCTTGGATGGAGCCATCTTCTCGGCAGTTTTTAATGCTGCATTTGTACCTTTTGCACCCAGTTAATCATGTCTACCTCAAGTCTGGTTGGAGCTGTCATGGTTACTGTATCTGCACCAGAATATGTTCAACCGTGGTTGAGCTGAAAAGAAACATTAATTTTATTACTGGGCATTTTCTGGCCTTGCCGTATGGTAGTTCCATAGTTGGAGTGGTTTAATAAACTGGAGCTGGATCCAGATGAGGGTACTGTTGGTGGGTAGAACTAACCTTGGAGGCAGTGTTCAGCCTGTAGTGAATAGGGTTGTGCTTAAACTTGAGAGTGTTCCTTGATTCAACATTGCTGCAGGATTCCCACATGGCATCTGTAGCTCATGTTATGGTCTTCTAATTGCATCTTGTCCTGGAAAGGAAGGTCACAGTCATCCAGGTTAAGATCGAGAAATGTCAATTGGTCCAGAACATGGGCTGGCTGATATGATCAAATCATGCCTATACTTTTAAACTTTCCTGACTCTCATTTTGTTTCCGGTCACCATTCAGTTTGCTGATTTCGGCCCTTTCAACAGTCTGGGACCAGGAACCTGAAGGACTACCTACCCCTGAATGAATCTGCCTGGCAATTCAGATGATTGTTGGAGACCCTTCTCTGGGTATCCTCGTCTGGGGAGGTTAAGTGGGTGGATGTTGAAGAGAGTCTCTTTTCAGCAAACTATGCTCCGATTTAAGGAAGATTTGCCTTGATGCCTTCTCTGCTGTCTTTTGGTCCTCGGCAAAGTCTGATCTGTTTGTTCGGGCTTTTGGTGGCTAACTTGATTTAATTTTTTGTGTGATTGCTCAATGGATTTCTGCTTACAATAATGTTTGTAGTCATTGCTTTTAGGGCTCAATTTATAGTTGTGTGTACAGTTGTGTGTTTACCTGTTGTATTTTATGATGTATTGATATTTTGTTTAACCACCTTGGATGGCAGAAAGGTGGTTATCATTTCTAAAATAACCTGGATACTGAATCATTTGCAGTAATGGTTGTATCTAGTATAGTACTATGTGCTTTGCGAGATCTGTTCCGTTGCCCCTACCCAAATGAATGATCATAGACTGGGTTGTGTTGATTCATTCTACTGATTTACTCTAACTTGGTATGCTTTCTACACCAAATACTATTTTCAGTTCTGTTGACATTTGTGTTGCATAAACGCTATACTAGCTAAAATACTGCCTTAATGCAATCGGAACCTTGTATTTTTTCATACTTCAGTCCTGGTGTTAAAACACATTGTATTTAAAGACTTTTCATTCTTGATACAGGGGAAAACATCCATAAAAATAATCAAGTGAGATCTTGCTGACCAGAGATTGTGAACACAAATTGGGAAATGAGCTTCTTGGGCTAAAATTCATTTTTTGTCTTGATATCTAGTGTGAAGGAAAAAGTCGCACAAATGCTGGAGATGCAATTTATGAAGTTTTGAGTCTGCATCGAGAGTCTGAAAGAGAGGAAGAAGCAGTCAGACCATCAAATGGTACAGACCAGATGTCTCCACAAGAGGATGATGCCGAAGAGGGTAAAATGAACATGTGTGACTCCTGAACGAGATGTACCATCAAATAAGAGAGATGTATCTAGGCCAGCGGGTGGCGCAGTGGGTTAAACCGCTGAACCATGAGCTGTCGATCGAAAGGTCGGCAGTTCGAATCTGCGACGGGGTGAGCTCTCGTTGCTTGGCCAACTCCTGCCAACCTAGCAGTTCCAAAGCATGTTAATGCGAGTAGATAAATAGGTACCACTTGCGGGAAGGTAAACAGCGCTCCGTGTTCCAGCTGCATGCTACACGCTGCGGCAAGCAGAGTCATGCCGGCCACATGACCACGGAGGCGTCTTTGGACAACGCTGGCTCTTCGGCTTCATAACAGGGAAGAGCACCACACCCTAGAGTCGGACACGACTGGACTTAATTGTCAGGGGTCACCTTTACCTTTTTATCTAGGCTAAACTTAGGCATGGTTGCCATGAATTTTTCCATGCATTCAGTCTTTCTCCTTTTCTTTTCACTTGGCAATGAGGAGAGATGTCGGCCTCCTGAATTCACCTTATTCCCAACTTGCAGTGTTCACAGTGCACTCTAAACTCTACCTATCCTACTTTGTTTGTGGCATAAAAATATTTAGCATTGTATCATTGTAAATACTAATAGTGTTCTTGGGTGGTTGGATGCCCAGCTGACTGAACGTGAAATGAGGCCACCGGAAAATAAGCAGTGATTCCAGTGCACTTGGGGACTCCGCAAATACTTGGCAGTATCTACATTTTGTAAATTAAAAGAAAAATTTTAAATATCAAAACCCCAAGTGGCTGTTTTAGGTTCCAGGATCTGTGACCTTATATCATGTTGAAGGCACAGTAAAGGATAAGTGGAATATTAGGGTGTCTGCAGGAGATAAAGAAGAAAAAACATAGGGTATGATGAATATGGACAGAGGGAATTGCCCTGCTCAAGTCCCTACTGGCCGAAAGGAGGGTGATGCCTTCTGTGAGATTAGAAAGACCTCCCTTTCTTGCACTATATAGGGGGGTTTCAGTAGGAAAGAAAGGAAAAACAGCCCCCCCCCCCCCCGTATTTTTTTGTGTTAGACCAATAAAATTCTCAGGCTTTGGGATGGCATCCAGAGAGAGACCTTAAGGGAGTGGGAAAGAAAAAAAGGTGGGTGATTTCTCTCCCCCCCCTCCCCTGATCATGAAATCTTTATTCCTGATTGTGGAGCATCAGGCAATCAAGTCAGGAGACTTATTACTGTGTAGGAGTGGATCAGAAGAAAGTTTGGGGAGCAGAGCACGTGCAGCTGTACGGAACTAGAGTACTGATGATGGGCTCTTTCTGTGTGACCTGCTTTGAATCAAGAGAAAGAAGGGGAGAAGGTTCTCTAGCTGGATGACAGCAGCAGCTGCTGAGGCAAAGGGACACGGGAGACCCGTGGTAAAGACCAGCAATTTAAACAAGGTCCTGTTGTGCCCCCTTCTCCCGTCTAGTTGATTGACATACTTGTTTCTTCATACTTGTTTCTCGGAGAAGATCATAGCAGTAGTTCAGATCTTGCTGCTGGTGGGGCACATGTGAGAATTCTGAACTCGCAGAGAAGATGGTGGCGCTCTCATTTGCTCTTGCCGATACTTTCTGACCCAGCAGCAGTCATAAGGTATCCTGCTCATATGTCATGGAGGGAGGTTGCTATGATGCGGAGAGTATCCTATTCTTATATGTGTTTGAGAAATGTGGAGATAGGTATTCCATTCTGGAGATAGGGGGAACACACAGTGACAACCTTAAAGGGATGTTGATATCTGGGAATGGGCCAACTGTACAAATGTTGGTTGCATTTCTTCTTCTTCTTGGAACGCAATATGAATGCAGGCCTTTCGTGCACCAGGGGTGGCACTGAGAGGTGCCCTTCTCCCCCGCTTTCCTCCCTTCAGTGTGCAAAGTCCACAACACTTGTCCTCCAATTTGTTCTCTTCTTCCCTCTCTCAGTTGGCCTTCAAAGCACCCCACCTGACAGTTTCTCTTCAAAACACACGCTTTCCCCATTCCTTATTGGCAGTGACTCAGGCTCTTTCGTGCTGGTGCCATCATGCTTGTACACCTTCCTGGCCAACTCACTTCTACGCTGCTTTTTTAAAACACTGCACAAAAGGACAGGGAGTCCTCCTTCTCCTTCCCGGCCAGGAAGAAGGAAGCAAGAACAGAGGCAGTGGCAATTGCTGCCACCACTAATAGATAATAATAATAGTGGGCCCCAGGGTCCCCGTGACATATCTGCTCAGGTGGTGGATGGACACAGGGTGCTACGTGTGCCCATACTGCAGCCTCACCAGGACTCATTGTCGGGCCACCCCTGCATGAGCACTCTCTCTAACGTCGTTATGCGTGCACCGCCCTGAGTCGGGGTGCGCGCGCTGCCCCCCGTGCACCCCCACCCCAAAATTTGCCCCCGCTGTTGCCGGCTCCGAGCGTCGTCGTCCTCTGGCAGTCCGGGGCCTTCTGACGAGGCCCAGTGCGGAAATACGTGAACTTTTAGGTTTTTCGCGCATGCGCACAACGTTTCTGAGGGCAAGGGCTGCCCTTTTGCCCTCAGAACTGTTCTGCGCAGGCGAGAAAAACCTAATAATTAACGTGTCGCTGCATTGGGCCTTATCAGAAGGCCATGGACCGTCAGCCGGGGTGGACGCTCCGAGGCCTTCTCCTGGCCTTGGAGCCTCCGGAAGGGTGTCGCGCGGCGCGGAGGTGACGCGCACGTCACCCCATGGCGCCTGCCCCCCGCCACGCTCCAGCGACGCTCCAGCGACGCTCCAGACTCCTATATTTGTGTGATACCTAGAGGGACCTCTCATTCAATAAAGAAGCAATAATGGACATTATCAAAGTAACTTAAATTTACAGTGGGATAGGTATGGTGGAGAGTTGACTCTCATTGTGACGTAGGTGCCCTTGATGTTGTGCTGCCACATATTCCACACAGCAGTTGTAAGAACACGTGTCCTGACCAGGGAAAGAATGAAATGTTCTGTGACACAGGATTGCAATTTAAGTGCTTGCAAGATGTAATATACCTGCAAAATTTTACTGCACTAAAAATTATCGAAAGAGTCTTCAGGCCCTATACTACTTTGTTTTTATTGTATTTATCATTTTTTTTCTTAAACAGTTTGATTAAATTTCGTACTTTCATGGGGATTGGCATCTATCATGTCACTGGTAACCCTTCTTTTTTTCCCCCTTGTAGAGAGTGATAACGAGCTCTCAAGCGGCACTGGCGATGTATCAAAGGATTGTCCAGAGAAAATCTTGTATTCCTGGGGAGAGTTACTGGGAAGATGGTAAGAATTAGTTAATAAGGAGATAAATTGTGTGCTCTTTGGATGACAAAGTGAAGCAATGACTTGATCACCAAATTAAAAACTACTTTACAAACGATTGAGAGGAGCATTTGGCCCATGGGCCATAGGTAGCATTCATGTTCTTGTCCTCTCCAGGCCGTCCAGAGACAGGTTACTAAAGCAAAGTGACATGAACGGTTTGCAAGTGAAGCGTTTTATTATATTTATTTTACAAAGTTAGGAATTAATGGACAAAATTGGAGACACTTCCTTGGTTTATGTGCATGCAAGGGGAATTGAGGAAATATTTCCACTATATGAGAATTTGGGTTGCCTGCTTGTTGAAGAGAAGTGGTATGAAACAAAGAGAATTTGTATAGGATGCAGAGCAGGCAGCAGTTCCAGCAGTAGTAGCAATATGATATCTGTTTCATTTTAGCAATGAACTGAACTTGTACAGTTTACATAACATAGTCTAAACAAAGGGTTCTTTTTTTCTTGCTCTCATGGATGAAAAGTAATCGGTGATGACATTTATTTGCTTCGCAAGTGCGTTCTCCACTGAGAGCATGGTCAGAGGTTCAGCCATTGAGAGGTTCAGCCCCTCTTCCCCAAGTGCTTTCTACAGGTAGCTCTTAATAACCTTAAGGTTACTCAAAGTGTGTTCCGTGTATGCAACAGAGACCAGCAAATGCATATCTGAGAGAACACAAATACTAGACATTCTTGCTATAAATCTGGTTAAAAGGTCAAGTGCAGTGCTCATGGTGCTTCCAGATGTACAGAGGTTCAAATCCTAGCTGATTTTGTAGAACAGGTGAAGTTCATCTTGCAACTAGTTGTCATTCACATCTCTTGGATATATAGTGGACAGAGATTCTGCCAACGTTGCAATTTCTCCATATTCTGCAACAGGTGGATCAAGGATGGATGAGAACAAGTTTGAGAGTTTCCCACTGATAGGGTCATTGTGGAAAAACTTCCTCCTTCAGATTTTTCTGAAGTGTTCTTTTCAATTCAGGGGTGACACTTACCTCTGCAGCGATGACCTTAGTTTCCATGAGAAGACTTGGACATGAATCATTCAGCTGTTGAATTTCTTCCAGGAAGGTCTTGACATATATTGCACTCTTTCCATGGTGAGCTTGGATCCCTGAAGAAGCTTGCTTTGGAGATTGATGGGCTGCAATATCTTGTACCATGCTTCATGAACTCAAAGGATTTCATCGACCCAATAGGACCTAAAACGTTGGGCTAGGTTTCTGCTATTGGTCAAGTCCAGTTTGTCCTCAGTTTTGAAGAAAATCTAATGCCCCTCTATGATTTTTTCATAAGTGCCTCAATAGCACTGATTTTATAGCTTGATCTAGTTATTGACATAGAATAGAGAGACAGTTCTGCAGTTTCCTGAAGAAATTTCCATTTTGCAAGACTGCATGGAAATACTGTGTACGGTTCCTGTGTGTTTCCAAAATTCATTTTTGATTCAGAGCTTTTCTCCATGGCATGGGTACCTGTGGCACCAAGCCTACCTTGTCCCTTGTTCCAAGGGAGCAGGTCCATGTCCTGTGACTGGGGGTACGACATTTCAATGATGCAGCTAGGTCTAGGACCACAATGTGCAGTCTATCAGTTTATTAATGCAAGTGTTTGACTCCCTATCAGGAGATAACACAAGGTACAGGTTGCTTCACCTTGCCCCTCCAGTCTTCAGCATTCTCTTGTGGTTCTCCCTTGTGGTTGAGCCTCAGTCTAGCGATTGCGTGCCACCATCAGGCAGAGGCTGTGCATCTCCAGGTGCTTCAAGAAGCTCAGAGGTATCTCAATGTCTAATTAACTTGTCCGACCAAACAATCTGTGAGGTCCACCTTTGCAGGGGATCCCAGTCTCTGGGAGTGCACTCTTATGAAAAGGGGGGGGGGGGGGGCGGCTGTTCATCTCCCTGGCACAGGTCTTTACCTCACCACATCCTCAGGACGTCTGCAAGGGCTCCATGGGGAGGGGCTGCCAGTCTTCCCCTCTCTTTCCCGGCTATTCCCGTGGCCTCTCTCCTCTTTCTCTGCCTTCTTTCATTTTGACTTTCCCCAGATTCCATTCTTTGTCTCTCTCCAGCCCCCTTTGCCTTGCCTTCTCATGCCTGCTCTGGACTCCTGTGTTCTGCTTGCATAGCCTTGAATCTCTCCATTCTTGTTTCTCTCCTTCTCCATCCCTTTCTGCCAGCTCGTCTCTCTGCCTTCCCTTTCCTCCTTTTTCTTTCCTCCTCGGTTTCTCCCTCCACCTCTCCTAATTCCCTCCCTTTTCCTCTGTCTCCTGTCTTTTCCCCTGTAGCAGCACCTTTTGAGAGCTGGTAACACTCCCATCCACCATCAATTTCAGCTGGAAAACTGAGGAGCTGCTCATCAGCTCTGGTCCTGAGGCACATGGTGGTGATGTAATCGCCTGGTCCCTCCAAGGTAAGTTGCTGTGGGAATCTGTGGAACCTCGCAGTACCACGCAGGTTTAGTGTGTGCTGCAGGATGAAGGGAATGCCTGAGGGTTTTCATCCTATATCCTAACTTTCAAGCCCTGGTATTTTCCCAGACATACAGCATTTGAAGCATTGTCTTACTCTTGGCCTTGGTAGTTCTGTAGCTGTACCTTGCCAGTCCTCCAGTACTTCGTTTATCTGCTTCATGAAATCTACTTCTTTCTTTCTTATCACATTCCACCATTTTTAGAAATGGCTCCTGCACATCCCATTTTCCATCTTTTTTTATGAACATGATAAATGCCAGCTGCTCGGTATGCGAAGCATCGGGTGATTCCATAGTAGCAAGTATCTTTCACCTCTTCAAGAATTATATTCTTCCTTGGCACACATCTCCAAATACTCATTCTGGCTATGCCAGGACATGTAATGTGCTTGCATTCTCTCTCGAGATATTCAGTGTTGCATAACAGTTTCAAGGTGGCAATTCAGATTTATTGATGAACTTTAAATTATTATTACAAATATTTGTATGTAGCTTTTAACAAAAGAAGCAGCTCACAAAACAGTTTGCAGAGCATAAATAAATGGTCCCCGACCCCAAAAGGGCCCACACTCTAAAAAGAAGCCGAAGAATCACCAGCCACTAGAAGAGACAATGCACTAGGGTGAATTGTCATAGTTGCTCTCTCCCTGCTAAATATGAGATCCAGCGTTTTAAACAGGGTGGAACAGCCCACAGTCATCAGCTGCAATTGTAGAATGTGATCCCCAGAAGAGCAAATTTTGCTCTGCCTGAAATAACCTCCTAGAACTTTACACCCCTTTTTTTCCTTTAAATGTACAGTGAACCCTCTGTTTAATGGACCTCAATTTAATAGACTTTGGAAATAACAAACATTTCTGAATTAATGGACACCATCTCCCCCCCCCCCCAATTAGTCCGTGTGATGAATCTCCTGTTCTCCCCCGCCCATTTTTGTTTGCTTATTTTTCTGTGCTTTTGGACACTTTAAATTCCCAAGAAGCTCCTGTGCCATTCAGCAGCCTAAAAGCTGCTGGGACATACTTTGCAAGCAACCTTTGTCTTTTGTTTGAAAAATGCCATTCTAAGATGAGCCGTGTGCAGCAAGTGGATTCAGGATCCATCTTCCTGCCTGGGGCAGCTATTTTGCTTAACAGAGCTACCTTGATGCCCTGAGGCATCTGGTGGGGCCACTGTGATACAGGAAGCTGGACTAGATGGGCTTTTGGCCTGATCCAGCAGGGCTCTTCTTATGTTCTTACCTTGTCCATTGGGCAGCCAAACCTGTCCATCTAGGTCAGGAGTATGGGATGGAGTGACCAGGTGGGTTCCACTCGTCCAATCAGGTATCTTTTATAATGTCAATACAAAGTTATAAATTTCCCAGCCCACAGGAAGTGGGTGTTCTCTACCAGTCGCCTGAGTGAAGCATTCATTAGGAGCTGAGAGAGAAGCTGCCTGAACAGCCTCCCCTGACTAAAGAATTAAATCAAATAGAGGTTAAAAGAGAAGACGTCTCAGACTTAATTGACAAAATAGAGATCAATAAATCACCAGGCCCGGATGGCATCCACCCAAGAGTTCTGAAGAAACTCAAGAATGAAGTTGCTGACCTCTTGACCAAAATATGCAACTTGTCCCTTAAAACGGCCACTGTGCCAGAGGATTGGAGAACAGTTAATGTCACGCTAATCTTTAAAATAGGAAGGAGGGGGGACCCGGGAAACTACAGGCCGGTCAGCCTAACATCTGTTCCAGGAAAGATGGTGGAAAGTCTAATTAAGGATAAAATCTTAAAACACATAGAAGAACAAGCTCTGCTGAGGGAGAGTCAGCATGGCTTCTGCAAGAGGAAGTCTTGCCTCATAAACATTTTAGAATTTTTTGAAAAGGTCAACAGGCATGTGGATGCGAGTGAACCCGTGGATATTATATATCTGGATTTTCAGAAGGCGTTTGACACGGACCCTCATGAAAGGCTCCTGAGAAAACTCCACAGTCAGGGAATAAGAGGGAAGGTCCTCTTGTGGATTAGGAACTGGTTGAAGACCAGGAAACAGCGAGTGGGAGTCAATGGGCAATTTTCACAATGGCGAGAGGTGAAAAGCGGTGTGCCCCAAGGATCGGTCTTGGGACCGGTGCTTTTCAACTTGTTCATAAATGACCTGGAGTTGGGGATAAGCAGCGAGGTGGCCAAGTTTGCGGATGACACTAAACTTTTCTGGGTGGTGAAGACCAACAGGGATTGTGAAGAGCTCCAGAAGGATCTCTCCAAACTGGGAGAATGGGCAGCAAAATGGCAGATGCACTTCAATGTAAGTAAGTGCAAAGTGATGCACATTGGGGCAAGAAACCAAAATTTCACACGTATGCTAATGGGTTCTGAGCTGTCTGTGACGGATCAAGAGAGAGATCTTGGGGTGCTGGTGGACAGGTTGATGAAAGTGTCGACCCAGTGTGCGGTGGCTGAAGAAGTCCAATTCCATGCTCGGGATAATTAAAAAAGGGATTGAGAATAAAACGGCCAATATCATTATGCCTTTATACAAATCGATGGTAAGGCCACATCTGGAGTATTGTGTCCAGTTCTGGTCACCACATCTCAAAAAGGATATAGTTGAATTGGAAAAGGTGCAGAAAAGAGCGACCAGAATGATTCGTAGGCTGGAGCACCAACCTTATGAGGAAAGGCTACAACGTCTGGGGCTTTTCAGTCTAGAAAAAAGGCTGTTGAGGGGGGACATGATTGAGACGTATAAAATTATGCATGGGATGGAGAGAGCGGATAGAGGGAAATTCTTGTCCCTCTTGCACAACGCCAGAACCAGGGGACATGCCCTAAAATTGAGTGGAGGGAGAGTTAGAACGGATAAAAGAAAATATTTCTTTACCCAGTTTGTAATTCATCTGTGGAACTCCTTGCCACAGGATGTGGTGATGGCACCTGGCCTAGATGCCTTTAAAAGGGGTTTGGACAGATTCATGGAGGAAAAGACCATCACAGGTTACAAGCCATAAGCAACCTCCTGGTTTTAGAAGTAGGTTTTCTCTGTGCCAGGTGCAAGGGAGTGGCAGCAGGCTGTGTGCTCCCTGAGGCATCTGGTGGGGCCACTGTGTGATACAGGAAGCTGGACTAGATGGGCCTTTGGCCTGATTCAGCAGGGCTCTTCTTAGGTTCTTATGACACCTATAGGTCTTGTTGCTTTATTTATACTATTTTAATTGGATTTAGTATTTTAATTGATTGCATTTATTGTAATGTCTTTAATGTTTTGTTTCAATTGGTTTTATTTAATGTTTTTATTATGTGACGTGGTGGTGTACACCACTGCTTTGAGCACTGAAAAAAGCAGTATGGAAATATTTTAAATAAATAAGATCATTTGCAACTTCTTTCCACTGTAAACAATTTTGAAGATGATGTGAATTAACCTTGTGACTCTTCACTTTGTCATAACAGTTTCTACCAATTTTCGTTCATGTCCCCATGGCAGAATCTGGACTGATAAAGTCTCATTTTTGTTCTGATCATGAAAGAGACAGCATGGAAAGCAGAATAGACCAGCTTACTTCTGGCTCCAAAGATAGCAAGTCCTTTTCTCATACTTGTCTTTGGTAGAGTCTTGCAGAAAGATGTAGGAAGTGACTGTTTGGAGGAATTGTGTGGGAAGCTTGCAGATCTGGATGGTTGGTCAAGTGGTGGTGAGGCCATGTACTGCCTTTCTGGCTAAGATGTATCTCAACATTTCATATTAATCAGGACTTACCATTATGTGCATTTTTTTTGAAGTTCAGCTTCAAAGGGGGAAAAGAGCTCTGTACATGTTGAATGTTTAAGTGAGCTCTTTCCGTCTGTATTCATACAGCTGCATCTTTTCAGGCAGACAGTAGGCTCTTCTACTGCTCATCTATGCTACCGAGACCTCACAAAGGTAAAAATGTTTCCACCCATTGTCTGGCCCCTTACTTACTGGTTTACTTAGACTAGGGGTTCTCAACCTTTGGAGGCCCGGGTACCCCCAGTGAAGGTCAAAAATTTTGGAGTACCCCCAGCTAATTAGCATAATTAGCCAATTTACATAATTAGCTAATTTACATACATTGCACAAAATACACAAAAATGCCAGGATCTCTAGGTTTCAAAAAAGCAATTCTATAGCTGAAGCTCCTGTAAAGCCTAGCCTTACCCATATGATGCGGGCAAGTATGTGCTTCTTTATCTTTGAAATGTTTTCATTCTTACTATGCTTAGAGAAGCATCGATTTTTCCTTTGTTTTGTTTTTGAATATCTGGTAGAAGGTCAACAGGAAAACTTTCCAAATAAATTCATAACTCATAAATTCAAAGATAAAGAAGCCCAACTAATGGTGCAATCCTGCACACCATGGTAGCATATGAATATTTTTAAAAAATAAAATGTCCCCCCTCCAACCTGCTGGAGGCTCCATAAGACTTATTACATTGGGAGTGGGGAAAACAAGTTTGGCCTTCATGGTCCAGATTCAGCGATAGTCTGCATTCATTGATGACTTCATGTAATATGATCCTTTTAGTAACTGAGTTTTTTAAGAGTACATTTATCTTTTCAGGAGTTGGTGCATATGAAATGGTGTAAGAGAGAAAATTTGACAAACTAGATAAGACCAAACAAAATAAACTCCAGTATTCAAAACGTTCATAGAAGCACGTATCAAAAGAACAGGGTACGATAAGAAATTAACATTGTGGGAGTTGTGGCAGCGATTGTGTCTTAGATAGAACACCTTGCGTTTTTAATTTCTTCCTGCCATTTAATTAAAAAGTCATTGGGAATTGTAGAGTGACTCACACAAAAGAGAAACATGATTGGTAAAGAAGTGTTGAAAAACAGCTAGAAAAAAAGAGGAACATCTAATTTTAAACGCATGCTAACATTATATACATATTAAAAATAACGTGTCTATTTTTAAATGCAAAACAGATGGGGGAGGACTTTCGTTGTATTGAACAAGATGACAGATGTCCTCACAGTACCGGTACTTAATTTCTTTAATTGCTGCTTGCTTTTTCCTGGAGGATCAAAGGAAAGAACTTTACCGTGTCAAGATTAAGTTATATCTTAATTTGAATGACACGCACATTTTAAGTGCAGCCTAACAAAATGTGGAGAGCACATAATCCAGTCAAAAGATTGACTACCATCCTTTTGACTTTTGTGTAGGCTTTGCTCTCCGATGTTCAATGAATTTTGTGTAGGTATATCCACCAAATGTAGACATTCTATCATGATTCACCAGTAGTTCCCAAACTTTTTAGCATCAGGACACACTTTTTAAAACGCCTAGGTTTATGAGACTTAAATAAAATATGTTTCTAGATCTTTTTTAATTTACAAGTAATATTTTTATGTATTTATTTACCAAAAACTCAATCCATTTCTCGTAATGAGGCAACCCTAATGAATAGCCTCAAGGCTTGAGGGGCTTAGTTATGTGACTCAGCCTATATTTACATAAACTTGCAAACTGCAGGAGCTCATCTCTCTACAGGGCAATTAGCAGCTATCTGATTTTTGAATAGCCTCAGGGCTTGAAGCAATTAGTTTAACACCCCTGTTTTCATTGGAGGTTCTTCTCACGACCCACCAGAAATTTCGTCACGACCCGTCAGTGGGTCTTGACTCACGTTTTGAGAAAACTGAATACCCTGTACACTATATACCCTATTTGTAGGCAAAACAGATACAAAAAGTAGCTATAAAGTATTTGTATATTGACCGCACCCATGGCATATCTATTGCCCTTCCCTTTTTTAAATAAATGTGGTTCCAATATCTATGGTCATTGAGTAAGTGACCTATCTTATGCATTAAAGTGGCCTGTAAAGGGAAGGATGATAAAATAAAGGGGACAGTGTTAGAGTACATGCTTTGTATGCATACAGTTCTGGGTTCAGTCCCTATCATCGCCAGCTAAAAGACGTTTTCTCTATAGAAGGGAATTAGCTAATTGGTCTGTCTGTGGCAGTTTGTCATGATGGCTATACATAACCTCCATATTGAGAGGTATATTACATAGTGCCACTGAATGCCATGGGCAGCAGTGGTAGAGGACTGTTGGCTTTATGCATAACTTTTGAGCTGCCCAGAAGCATCTGGCCAGCCACCGTGGAAAGCAGGGTGCTGGATTAGACAGGCTTTTATTCTCAGCCAGCAGAGTTGCTCTTACATAATCTTGGGTAGCAGGGCTGTGCAAGTCCTTTGCCTGAGGCATTGGAGAGCTGCTGCCAATCAGAGTTGATATTGCTGTGTTAGCTGGGCCAATGGCCCAACTCTGCTCAGGGAAGTTCCATATATTCAAAGGAAAACTGTGCATTTCTATGTGCTGTGAGTACTGGCTGCATGGCTGTTGGAAAAGTATTAAGATTTGCAAAGATGTTTCAGGACAAATGCACAGTGGGAAGAACAGAGGAGTTGGGGAGGAAGGAAAGAGAAGTAACTGCAGGCACCATCTCACAGCGAAAAGATATTTGTTACTGATGCTTAGATTTCTGTTGTGTGTTTTCCACTATTTATACTATTCTATCTAGATACAGGGGTGGGGAACCTTTTTTCCGTCGAGGGCTGTTTTAATTATTACAATATTGCTTGCGGGCCGGCCGTTAGGCCTTCCGGAATTTTTATTTATTTATTGTTTTCATTTCGTTTGCGAAAACGCACCACTGGTAAAAAATGGGTTTTAGCTGGTTAAGTACCAAAGATCTTGTGAAGATTCTGTCTTCAATGAGTAGAACTGTTATTGGGCCAATCCTTCACCAAGAGAATACTGTAATTCTTGTCCAATGAGGAAGCACAGTAAGGACTGGGTAACTTCTGTGATTCTATGACAGAAGGGAGGGCAAACATATTTTGATATCAGGAGATAAGGAATGATTCTGTCTAGCATAAAAATGGAGGAGGGGAATCCATGTAAATCAGGTGGTTCTGTGAGTGACAGTCCTTTAGTCTGACTTGTGTCCACTTTGGAGACAAACTGTTGGTTGCCCTGGTGGACACATTGGGGAAAGAACAGGGCAGCTGTGTCAGTTTGACTCTCTTGGTCGTTTCGGCAGCATAGGATAATGTTGACCACAGTATTCTTTGGGGGACCTTGTTAGAGTGGTTTTAAAGGTGCTGTATTATAGTGATCCCTAGACTTCTTTGAAGGTCAGCCACACAAGGTGCAATGCAGAGATAGTTGTTCTAAACAATGACCTTTGTCTTGTGGGGCTCTGCAAGGTTCCATCTCATCTTCAATTTTATTTACAATCCCTACATGAAACCATGTGAGGTGAAGTGCTTGAGAGATTTGGTGAGGTTCTTGAGAGATTTGGGATTATCAGTACACTAATAATACCCACCACTGTGTCTCATTTTCATCTAATCTTATAGAGACATTGGAAGTCTGTGATGGACTTGATAAGGTGAAATAACTGAAACTTGATCCTGACAAGATGTTGGTTGGGAATCTGTCCCATCCTGGAATTGGGATGCAAACTCTGGATGGGGTTGAACTTCCCAAACCCTTAAAAGTGTTGTTGCTCTTGGACTCTTAGGTAGCAGCAGTGCCCAAGAGTGTTTTTTACAAGCTTTGGTTGGTATGCCAGCTGCTCTATTTCCTGGAGAGAAGTGCCCTAGCCATGATAATTCATGCTTTGATGGTAGCCAAATTGGATTGCTGTAATACACTCAATGTGGGTCTGCCTTTGAAGAATTTTCAGAAAGTACAGTGGATTGAGAATGTGACTGCCAGGATGTTGATCTGTGGGGAATGTATGATGCCAGTTTTAAAATAGTCATTAACTATGAGTTGGTTTCTGGGCTCAGTTCAAAGTGCTGCATTTGACCATAAATAATGTAGGCCCAGGATGCCTTAAGGCAGGGGCTGGGAACCTTTTCCCTGGCGAGGGCTGTTCTAAATATTAGAAATTTGCTTGAGGGCCGGCTGTAAGGCCAGCCGCCATTTTTATTTACTTAATTAATTTTTGCCCCCGCCCCCCCATCAGCCTCCAGAGGCTCTGCGCTCACCGTCCGAAGCCGCTGCTGGGTCCGCGCGTCACCTCCGGCGTACCATGCCGATAAGGGCAAGAGCTTGCCCTCATCGGCGTGGTACGCATGTGCGAAATGGCCAACGGCCTGGTGAGAAGGGGTCAAGGCAGCGGCCGGGGAAGACATACAAAGGCCCTCTCCCGGCCTCCGGAGGTGACCCGCGGACCCGGCGGAGCCTCCATGGGCCGGTTGGGCAGCCTCCCGGCAACCACTCTGGGGGCTGGACCGGATGGCCTCGGGGGCCTGATCCGGCCCTGGGGCCGGAGGTTCCCCACCGCTGCCTTACGGGCTATCTTTGCCCCTTTATGTACCTATCCATACCATAGAACCTTCCTCAGAATCTTTGTCCTAAAGGCCATGAAACATGGCTCTTTCTCTTCAAGGAAGGTCTGCATATTTGCTCCTGGTATTTTAGACAGTTGACTAAAGTCTCTCTCTGAGAGTATTTGGGACTCTCTGATCATTGGTTTGAGGAACTACTTGCTTGGGTTTTAGCTGTTTTACTGTTCGTTTAGTACTGTGTTGTGTATTATTACCTACTCCTGTACATGGTGCTTTACAAAGAATGACAAGTCATAAGAACACAATAAGAGCCCTGCTGGATCAGGCCAAAGGCCCATCTAGTCCAGCTTCCTGTATCACACAGTGGCCCCACCAGATGCCTCAGGGAGCACACAGCCAACAAGATAACCTGTTTCCTGCTGCCACTCCCCTGCACCTGGCACAGAGAACACTCCCCTGGTTCTGGTGTTGTGCGAGAGGGAGAAGAATTTCCCTCTCTCCTCTCTCCATCCCATGCATAATTTTATACATCTCAATCATGTCCCCCCTCAGGCGCCTTTTTTCTAGACTGAAAAGCCCCAAACGCTGTAGCCTTTCCTCATAAGGTTGGTGCTCCAGCCCACGAATCATTCTGGTCGCTCTTTTCTGCACCTTTTCCAATTCAACTATATCCTTTTTGAGGTGTGGTGACCAGAACTGGACACAATACTCCAGATGTGGCCTTACCATCGATTTGTACAAAGGCATAATGATATTGGCCGTTTTATTTTCAATCCCTTTTTTAATGATCCCGAGCATGGAATTGGCCTTCTTCACAGCCGCCGCACACTGGGTCGACACTTTCATCGATCGACCTGTCCACCAGCACCCCAAGATCTCTCTCTTGATCCGTCACAGACAGCTCAGAACCCATTAGCATATATGTGAAATTTTGGTTTCTTGCCCCAATGTGCATCACTTTCCACTTACTTACATTGAAGTGCATTATACATGAGTATATAAGGTAGTTCTTCTGAGAAAAAGAGGATTTCTTAGGTTTGTGCTCCTCAAGTAAGAAATAACTGTCCTTTTTGCCAGGCACAATAATCTTGGAGTGCGACCAAAAGGACTGTCTTCACTGGTGAAGAGTGGTGTTCCAGAGGCATTGAGAGCCGAGGTATGGCAGCTGCTAGCGGGATGCCATGATAACCAAGCAATGTTGGAAAAATACAGAATTCTCATAACAAAGGTCAGTTTCTATTTTACGTTTTCTTTAGTAAGATAGAGCTATATTTTAAAGCAGCAGTTTTATTTGTCTGTGAAATAGAGCTACTTCTTTAGAGTCAAAGAAAATTGTTGCAGTCTGCTGATTTACTTCAATTAGGAATTGAACCAGTGGCCGGGATATTTGATAGTGCATGGAATCTAGTGTGCTATGTCATTGCTAGGAAACTTGAAGCATGATACTAAAGTACAGTACTTGAGAACTGTATTTGTTTCATTTAGTTTTTAGAATTTATCCTTTGCATAAAGCATTAGCATGAGCCTGTATGGCAGTTTTTTAATTGTAGTATTGGTCAGTTTTCTAAGGCACTTTGCCAAGAGCTGAGACCCGCCTTGAACCCCAGCTTGCAACTTTGGACCCATGTCCAAGAGTTGATGTATCCGGGGTAGAGCTCAGTAGTGCATTTGCAGTCTACAGAAAATGTGTTGATCTAGAGATGTACAGCTATTTGATGTGCTGAAAAGTCCCCCATGACCCATGAGTTTGGTCCCCCAATACCAGGCTTATCCAGATGAGCACAACGCAGTTTGTATTACAACTGTATTATAAGCACAAAGCAAGAACTAATTATGTTTGATCTCAAGTAGGTGAGCACAACAGCAGTTTCCAAGTTAATTCTCATATAGCATATATGCATCATATTAAGGCATTAAGCATTTGGAGGGCATTCTGGATAACAATTTATCTATTTATGGGTAGAAGATGCTGATGTTGGTGGTTTCTCATTAGAACAGTGGTTTCCAACCTGGGGGTTATGAAGCGGTTGTGTGTGTGTGTGTGTGTGTGTGTGTGTGTGTGTGTGTGTGTGTGTGTGTTGCGGGATGTTTGCTGGATGGCCACCCCCACCGTCGACAAAGAAGTGTCTGATGCTCTCTTTGGGCTTGTTCGTTCACCTTGTGTTACTTTCTGTTTGCCCTTTAGCATCTCTGTTAGTATTAGTTTACTCCCCCCCCCCCAATGGGGCTGCTTATGATTACAACTTTAAAAATGTGATTTATTCCTGCTTACTGACATGCTTGCCGTGCCGGCACAATGGCGTCTCTTCCTGCTTAATGGCATCACTTACAGCCCTAGGTCTTAGGGGGGTCCCGACAGATTGTCATTCTACAAAAGGGGGTCCTGGTTGGGAACCACTGCGTTAGAAGGATGGTCAGCGAATGCACTGCAGAGAACTGAAAATCATGCGGAGTTCAGAGAACTGAAAATCATGCAGAGCTCAACACTCAAGAGTGAGCTAACTCCTATTGCACATGTACATACCCCTTTCTTTCACACAGCCACAGAAACCACACTTTTTCTCTTGTCCCTCTTGCCCTTCATGTGGGAAGTGCACGCTAGGTTTTGGGACAATTTACCCCTATTTATAGTTAGTGTTGTCTTGTGTCTTATGTGTTTGTGTTGTATGTTATGTGTGTTGATCTGATTATGCCAATAAAGGTGGTCTCCTTCTTCTTGCCCTTCATTTTCTCTGTCTCTCATTAAAAAAAAACAGCTTTGGGGGCCCCTTATATTGGGGAGAGAAAACACTCTACTCCACGGTTTTCTTCATCACCCTCCTCACAAACTGCTATTTGTGTTTGGAGAGGTGTGTGTTTCCCTAGGGCAAGTTGAAATGAATTAGAATTTACACTGAGACCAATAATCACAGATAAATATTAATTACGTTGAAATGACCAGCAGTTAAATACCTTGGGATTAAATTACTAGTAGACCTGATTAATAATTGGTTTGTTAGTTCATTTTATATAATCTGAAGTCAGATCGAGAAGGCTGGAATTGAAACAGTTGTGCACGGATAAGATTTCTGCCGTCGTTATTCACGTCCTTTCAAATGACCTTTTCTCTTATGTTCTGTTTTCATGGTAGCCTCTTTTCAAGAAATGTCATGCAATGTTGGTTAAAAGCTGTGAGCAGCATGCTCCTGAATTATCTTTAGTTTACATGGTGCCAGTCCTTTATTCTCAATATGTATCCCAATTAACAATAGTCTTATTAAGATGATAAAATATGGAATAAATACTATTTTATAATCTACAGTTGACAGAAATGCTTTGAAACTAGAATTATAAATTGTCATTGCTGGATAAATTATTCATACTTGTTATGCACTTTGAAGATGAAAAGCAAGATTTATTTTAATATTGCATATGCTGAAATGACACCCAAAATGGGTACAAAACCACAAATATGAGCATCCTGATCAACTTTGATTTATGCTCAAACAGGTTATTGTACATATAAACTACTTGCTTATAAATGTTGTAATGATGGATGCACAGCTACTATATTGGATTTTAGATTCTCATGGCCAGCTATTATCACAAAACAATTTAATTACGGGAAAGCCATGGTAAAACGTGTTCTAGCCAATAAAATTACTTTTCCTACCATGGCTTCAAATCCTGTAATTAATTATTTCGTGATAATAGCGACTATATTATTGCTGTGGTTGTTAAGGCCATTCTCACAAGAATCAACGCACTTAGTGACAAAGGCATGTTGCTGAATATATAAATGAGGCAAATTTTCTATTGATGTTTCTCAGTGCTTTGTATTCCTAATCTTAATCCAGTTTGAACCTTGGGCAAGGAGGAATGAATTCCTTACCTGTTAATATGGTACTATAAATTAACTCTGTGGGCAGAAGTTAGATGTTAGTGGCCATGCATGGGGGAAGCCATAGAATGACTGCAATCATGCTGCATCGGTCATTGTATAAATGGGGTCCAGTACATTAGATGGGAATTAGTTGATAATCAGTACCCCAGTATTATGTATCTTTCTTATTCCTGCTCTCAGTATTCATAAACAAAGGCTGCCTTAAATGGGGAAGGGAACTAGAAGCAGCAGATAAGTGTAGCTTTGGTGATCTTTCAAGCCTTTTAAATCTCCACTTTGGTTTATTCCATTAGTTCTATGGGATATTACACTAGCGCCATGAGGAGCAATGTCTTTTGGTCCCAGTGGTACAACAGGCTTGTATTAACAAATGGTCTGAGATTAATTAATCAGCAGAGGGACTAGAAAGAAAAGAGAGAGAAAAAGTGATCTGCTTGTGCTATGATGCACTGACTGATTTCCAGAATAAAATATTAGAGCAGAGGTTCTCAACCTTTGGAGGCCCGGGTACCCCCTATCATGGTCCAATTTTCTGAAGTGTATCCCCTGCTAATTAACTGCTAATTAATTGGATTAATCAATTAATTAATTAGGTAATTAATCATTAAATAGAAAAAGTACTAAAACCATTTTAAATGTGAAAAAATGTCTTATTTAAGGGGGTGGGGTTGTGAGGGATAGAGAGACACACATGCAAGGATCTTTTTTTTCTCCAAGTCACACTTCCCAAAATCAGCTCCTCCCTCCCCCACCCCACCAAAGTACATTTTCCAAAGTACAAAAATAAGCCCCAAACCAAAATCAGAGAGACAGAAGGGCTCCGAAAATAATTACAATTTAAAATCCATGTTAATTAACACTTAATTAGCTGCTGATGGGGCAGATAAGGGGCAGGGCTTGGTGTACCCCCAGCAAGAGGTTCGCGTACCCCTAGGGGTACCCGTACCACAGGTTGAGAACCCCTGTAATAGAGTATTATTCTCTCTCTTAATGCCAGATGCAAGGGAGTAGTGACAGGATACAGGTATCTTGTTATCTTGTGTGCTCCCTGAGGCATCTGGTGGGGCCACTGTGAGATACAGGAAGCTGGACTAGATGGGCCTTTGGCCTAATCAAGCAGGGCTCTTCTTTATGTTCTTAAGTTTAAGAGTGTTTACTGGAGGCAAGCAAGTTTTACCACTGTAGGGTGACCTCCCTTTAATATTAAAGGTTATGGTTGTGTAGAATATTCATGAATACTCTTCTTTAGGCTGCGTTTGTTTTTCAACTCCGAAATAGCAGGAAGTGATGTTGCTAGTATGCTTGAAAATTGCTGCTACCCGGGCTCCCAAAAATAATGGAAATGACTGAAAAATCAAAATGGCTACTGTTGCTCCTCATCCCTCTCACTACATCTCCCAAGCTCCTTGGCAGCCAAGCAGCCTTCCTATTGGTGCATGAGGCTGCCATCTTTTCTAGCTTTGAGCTCGCAGTTGAAACTTCTAGCATGGCATACGGGCTGGAAGGATAAAAAACTGCGACCCAAGCACGCTAGAAGGAGAGAAAAAAAAAAACAGCTCTCAAGCGCTCCTAGCGCTAGAAGCTGAAAAATAAACGCAGCCTTAGTTGTATGGGAAGGAAAAGTTTGACGTACTATTGTCAATTTCCCTGTGCCATGATGCTTTCAGGTCTCCACTTTGGAGACCCCAAAGACTTATACTTTAGGTTAAAAAATAAATATGCAAGAGGCAAATTCTCCAGTTTTCCAAGTCCAAATGGAGTCATAGTGGTGCATTTCCACTACCTCTAAAAAGTATCAGGAAAATGTGACACCCAGTCAGTTCTTCAAAGTTCAAAATTACAAGATAACATGAGAGCGAAGTACCTTTAAGGCAAGCAAGATGCAAGGCCAAGTGATAGATCAGGTCAGGAAGGGTAGAGGACATTGACTCTGATTTGAGACGAGGAAGAATGAATTGGTTTGACCCTGGGCGTAAAAGAGAGCCTCAAAAATGTTGAGGAACCTGTAATGACGCTCAGGGCACAATCCACCCTAACTATAGGCCTCCACCGTACTCCGCTGGTCTAAGGTGTTGCGGAGCAAGTACTCCGCCGGTCTAAGGTATTGGAAGTTCCGTTAAGGCACTTTTGTGGCACCTCAGGTGTAAGCGGTGCCGGCACAGAGGCCAGCACTGCTCACACCTCCGCCCTCTGGTTCCCGCGCCGCCGGACGCAGGTAGGTGCTGTGTCGGAGGGCGTGGGAAGGGCAGGCCGGGGTGGCAGGGGAGGGGCAATTTGTCGGCCCGGCCAGGGAGGCGTGTAGAATTATCTGCATGCTGTGCTGGTATCCCAACCCCCTTCCCAGGCTGGAAAGCTGGTGCGCATCCGAGGAGGCCTATTGGGGCTGCCGGGGGTTACACTGACTGAAGGGGACATTCTGCTTAGGATGTAGTGGCTAGCCATTTAGGCAGGATCGGGCTGTCAGTAGGTTCAGCTTCCCCTTCTCCCCACAGTGGATGGCAGGGAAGTGCAAAGAGGATAAGGGCAGCCCACAACCTGCATGATACAGTTCACGAATCCTGTATCACCACCTTTGAACACTATTGTAGAGGGGGAGGTTGTTGGGCAAGATGTGCAATCAACTCCCACTCTAACCAGTACAGAGGGGAATAGCAACTGTCCTATTTACCTGATCACTGCATCTTTTCATTTGCCTGTTTCCTGCTGTCTCATTTGTGAACAGTATTTCTTACAGCGTGAACCTGCTTAAAGAAAGTGTCGCGGAAAGGTGTCGTGTAATGCGTTATGCACTTTCGCGACTATGAGAGAGTTAGTGACGCTTGTGCGGAGGCCAGCACCACTCACTCAGCCGCCAGACCCCAGTTGGTCCTGCGCTAAGCAAAGGGAGGGCGGGTTGGGGTAGTGGGAGGAGGCCATTGGCCGGCCTTGCCTGGGAGGGAGCAGCGATATCGGCGCTGGGTTGCACAGATATCCCCATCCCCTTCCTGGGCTGGGCCAGCCCTACACCCCCCCCCCCGGTTGTGTGCCAGCTCCAGAGTTGGTGCGCATCCGAGGAGGCCCATTGGGGTCTCTAGGGTTTACACCAGCGGAAGGGGACAAATGTCCTCTTCTCCCGAGGTGAGCTCCAGTCACGCAGGATGCAGCAGTCTGCCATTTAGGCCGGCCGCTGCAACATGCACAGGATTGGGCTATGAGTTTGGGATCCCTTTGGGATAGGGACCTTCCCCTCCATAAAATACATGTTTTGCTATGTAAACTGCTTTGTGAACTCTAATTGAAAAGCAAATTAATAAAAATAATAATAATAATGGTAGTCTTATGATATGCTCTCAGCCCAGTGTACCTCACAGTATTGTTGTAAGTATAAAATTGGGCTCTCCATTGCCCTGAGCTTTTTGGAGGACAGTTGTATTTTTGGAATATAGTTGTATTCTCTCTGCTGGTGGGGAGGAATTGAGTTCTGTCTAATTTCATCCTTTTCATGTTTTCATTGCTGCACCAGGAACACAGTTTAGTGAATGTCTCTGTTCTAATTTTCTAACCCATCCATTGTTCTCTGTTCCACCTAACATTTCCCATTTCCATCTTTACTGTGACTACCATTTTTTAAATGCTCATACTTGTGAAGCCTCATGAGGATCTTTGGAATTTTGAACTGGAGATCTGATTAATATGTGGAACTCATTGCCACAGGATGTTGTGATGGCACCTGGCCTAGATGCCTTTCAAAGGGGACTGGACAGATTTAGTGGAGGAGAAGTCCATCACGGGTTACAAGTCATGATGACTATATGCAGCCTCTAGGTTTTAGAGGTGCTCAACCCTGAATGCCAGATGCAAGGGAGTGGCAACAAGATACAGCTGTCCTGTTGTCTTGAGCACTCCTTGAGGCATCTTGTGGGCCACTGTGAGATACAGGAAGCAGACTAGATGGGCCCTTGTTCTGATCCCGCAGGACTCTCAACATAAGTTCTTATGATACGTGTCTGTCTTGAATTTGAGTGCGTGAGTATGTGATAAATCCTAGAATGTAGTAATCCCTTTTTTAGAATTCGAATGTCATTTAAACCCAAATAACCAATTCATTGTCTTTTGATTTAGTGCTTTGATATTCATATGCTCTATTTCAAACATTTGTTGTTCTGATCCATGAAAGACTTATATAAAACGTACATAATTGTGCTCTACGGAGGAAATTTTGAAAAGATAAGTATCTGCAGTCTTTTGGAAGTTGAGTCGCACATGTTACATTTCAAGTTGGCAGAGACTTTATTTTATTTTCTACTTTTGCTTGCTTTTAAAATTCCAGTTGCCGTAACAACTTTGCTACCTCCTTTTCTTTTAGCAAATCAGTTGCCATAACAATAAAATATAGCATTGTGAATGTGACCAAGCTTTTTTTGGTCGTTCTTACTTTATAGGAAAACCTCCCGGGTGTTTGTATATGTGTACGAGTGTGAAAAATAAAACCTTAATCTAGTTACTCATTTGTGAATCTCACTAGGACTCGCCTCAGTAAACTTGATGGCAAGATAGATATACAGGGTGTGTGTGTGTGTGTCATTTTCCAGAATGGCCTGTGGATACTGTCAAATGAACATTTTCATATATCTAAAGGTCTTTTTTCCCATCTCCTGCTTCCTCCCTCCAATCCTGGACCTGAATGTAAAGGTCTTCATGAAAAGTCCTCCTTTGAGGTCCCCTGAAAGGAGGCAGGTGGCGACCAGAGAGAGGGACTTTTCAGTTATAGTCCTTACATATAGACTGCCCTCCACAGGGAGGCTCATCTGGTTTGAAGTACAATATAATATCCTGTTGGTACCAGATAAGACTGTATTTACCCAGACTTTCCAGTATGCTGATTTTAATCTGTATTTTCATTCAAAACATTTATATTCCTCCCTTCTGTTCCCAAAGGAACCATGAGAGCAACTGGTGCTGCTGCCTTATTTATTGTATTGCCTGGGTTTTTACTCGCTGGTAATGTTGATTTATTGTATTCGATATTTTGTTTATAGCTGTGGTGAGCTGCCCTTGAAATGCTGACAAATTGGTGACGTAGAAATGCGTTACATAACTGTAGTCAATGCAAGTTTTCAGAAGGGAGGCATGAAGGATATTCATTGCTTTATGAGAATTTGAACTGGTTTTTTTAACCAGGTATCTGAGAAAAGCTGGTGAATGGGGCAACATTGCTTGCTGTGTTTGAAAATCAATAAGTAATGAATTTGCATTTCAGGTTTTAATAATTAATTACCGTTAATAATAATAATCTTCCATCTTATTAGTCTTTGGTTTATTTATTTAAAACATTTCTATCCAGCCTTTTCCTTCCTGCAAGGGAGGTACTCAAAATGGCTCACAATATCAAAAATAAAATCAATAATGAACAAAGCAAAACAAATAGCACATTAAAACAGTATGCAGCATCAGAAAAAAACACCAAAACCACATAATTAAGAGAAGACATAACAGATCAACAAAACATTAAATCCCAAAGACTAACTGGAATAAAAATTATTTCAGTTGCTGTTGGAACACTGAAAATGATGGAGCCAGACTTACAAATACAGTACCAGGAAGCTCACTGGTCCACATAGACCCCCAAAGTCACTGCAGCTAACACTGCTTGCAGAGCGCCCCAGAATTGATGTCATGTGATGTCACTTCTGGGTTAGCGGCGCGGGCTCCGTGCCCTCGGTCTGCCGATCTGGCAGACCTTGAGCACATGGAGCCCGCACCACTGTTTCCCAGGCTGCGGGGTGGGCGGGGAGGGTTCTCCCACCCCGCAGCCCAGGAAACAGTGGTGCGGGCTCCGTGCGCTTGAGCTGTGCCAGATCGGCAGAGCTCAAGCGCATGGAGTCTGCGTCTCTATTTCCCAGGCTGCAGGGTGGATGGGAGGATTCTCTTGTCCATGTCGCAGCCTGGGAAACAGCTCCATTCACTTGGGCTCTGCAGATCCGGCAGAGCTTGAGCGCACAGAGCCTGCGCCGCTGTTTCCTGTCCTCCTGCCTGTGCCGCAGCCCAGGATACAGTGACACAGGCTTTGTTCTCTTAAGGAGAACAGGGGCACACGGAGGCTGGGCAAATGGCTATCCTCGCGTTTCAAGCCGAACGCGAGGGCAGCCATTAGGTGATGGGGTCTGATGGTTGCGCCCCCCCCCCCGGGCTTGCAACCAGAGCAGCTGCTCCTCAGGCTCCACCCAAGTTAAGCCCCTGGGTAAGATGTCTGTATTTTTTTAAACAGCTTTCAAAGTATGATGGTGTGACTATTGATAGAATTTGTAGAATATGTTAATTATTGTGTCTTGTTCCAATAATGTATATTACTGGGACTTACAGATCATTCTAATGTGTGTGAAATTTTAGATGATGATGGTGTTTTGTGTACTAAAACGCAGAACTTTAAGGTAGCTATGAGAGAGAGGACTGTTTGGTATTCAGACAGGGCAGCTTCGAAAAATAAGTGACTGTTATAAGTCTTAAATACCCTTTCACAAACCATGGAGTAAGCATTAGTCACATTGTTGGAAACAGCAGTTAAATGCAAAAAATAAAATGATCACTTTGCCTATGACATTGTAGTTGGCTCAACTTTGTTAGCCAACTAATTCCTGCATAATTTGTGTGCGTGAGTTGTGAAAAATTGGTGCAGTATAGGAAGTAGCCCAAAGCATTATATACGCTTAGCTTGCAAAAGGTTGTAGTTCTGTTTTTGCTTCTAGCTACTTCAGGCATCTGGCAGAGGATGCTGGAAAGCAAATTTAAACTCTGTAGCAGCAGCGTTTTTTGTTGTGAAATGTTTTTTTTAAAAACACAAGCCTTTCTGCCTAAGTTCATGTTTGACTGCTGTCAGACTTGCATTTTCTCTATTTCTACTGGTAAAAACCTTCTACCAGCCTATGTCTGATAAGTACAGAGCTGGAGTATAACAAAAATCGTGTTGATGAAAATTGCAGCAATTCCTTCTCAAAGAGATACTTGCATTAACAGCTGTCCTACTAAAGGGGAGTTCGTTTTCTTGAAGGCATTTGCTATAGTGATACAGGAGACCAAAGAGGAGTTATTCAACAGTCCCTCTATTTATACAATGAATTCATCATTGCTACTTATCGTAACTATGAACCATGGTTTATCAGTAATTCTGAATCAAGCTATAGTCTGTCACTCAGACAGCAATCCTATACACTTGCTTACCTGGGAGTAGATTCCATTGAACTCATTTTGAGTAGACATGCATAAGACTGGGCTGGTAAGGCAGTAGGTTAATATGGAGGTTCCTGATTGCTAGGATTTTGTCTTTAATTGTGTTACCGCCAATTGCTTCCGGATTGCCGGAATTTCAGAGCCAAAAGGACAGTGGGTGGGCCGGTGGGCCCTTCCAGCTCTGCTCACCGCGCTCTGAGCCTCATTGGTGGACTCGTAGCGGGGGTTAAAGTCTCAGGCGATGCTTGTGTCACCCCCCCCCCCCCGAACGACCAGAGGCCTCGTGGACTACCTGGCCAGACCACAGGTTGGGAACCACTGCTTTAAATGTATGAGTTGGCCTTTGTGTAGGTTTTTAATAATAGCATAGGAAGAGGTGTGATTCCCTGTAAAAGCATTATGAGGGTGTAGGGGGCTTTAGCACTTTGCAACAGTAGTTTTTCCAATCACACCCCTCCCTCGCACATGTTTTAAAGCAGAGGTTCCCAACCTTTGTTGCCAGGTGTACCACCTGTCATAGTCAAATTTTCTGAAGTACCACCTGCGCCAATAATTTATAATATTTACCAGTAATTTAAATATGTGCAGTAGATAGGTGATAGTGTCAGCAAATGCCACAATTAAGCCACTGTGGTCCCGTCCCCCCCAACAGTAGTATTCATAGATCCACTTCCTGCTTTGGAAGCTTATCCAAAAGAGCAGATATATAGGCTTCAGTTCAGGTGTAGAATATCATGCATCCTCAGTTTTCAGTCTTTCTGTTCGTTGGCCTATCTTTCTCCAGGACAGTTATGTTTCATTGCTTCCCCCCATTCATGCCTATTGATTTGAATCTCTACAAATATGAGCAGCAGCTTGCTCAGATACAGCTTAAATACAACAATTTGAACAGCTTGCTCAAATACAGCAATAAAATAGAAATAAAATAAAAGAAACAGAAAATAAGTGGCTTGCCTGCCTTGTTCTTGCCTGCGCAACCTAGTGGTTCAATGTTGTATATACAGGAAGCAATACGGATCAGTACAGATTGGAGGTAAGGAGCAGAAGCAGCTGAGAGATCTGAAGGGGTAATAAGAGACTTCCTAGCAGCTGATTACTGTTCCTATTTATTTATTTCACATTTATTTTTCACATTTTTATACCGCCCTTCCTCCAAGGAGCTCAGAGTGGTGTACATATTTCCTCCCCTCCTTTTTGTCCTCACAACAACCCTGTGAGGTAGGTGGGGCTGAGAGATAGTGACTGAGCGGGGATTTGAACCTGGATCTGAGAGATAGTGACTGAGCGGGGATTTGAACCTGGATCTTCCAGGTCTAATTACTGCTAATTCTGCTAATAAAGCAGCTAATTACTGCTGTTCTAGATAAGAGGCCTCATGGGGGTGGGGGTGGGATCAGTGTTCCACAAGAGAGACCAGAGCAGCACTGAGTTGCAAGACAAAGTGGAGATCGGAAAACCAGGTAAGGACCAGCTTGCCACGTACTACTGGCAATCGCTCAAAGTACCACCAGTGGTATGCGTACCACAGGTTGGGAACCTCTGTTTTAAAGTAAAAAAAACAAGCTTCAACTGAAAGTCCAAGCACTGGGGTGTGATCAGGATTGGAACCATGATGGGGCTGAGTGCTAAAGCCCCTTAACTCTGGGGTCACACACGCCTCCTATTGCTTTCTTAAAAAGTGACAAGGGTCAAACCTGCATTTACTGTAATCAAGTAAAAAGTAGTTTGGCTTTTAGATGGCTTAATTCATGAATACACTGTGATGGTTGAACCCTCCTTGCTTCCTCCTCCTAGTCTTATGTTTCCCTTAAGGAAAGCCTCGGCATAAAGTTAAATAGGAAAGAGGCTTCCCTGAGGCATTTTGAAATTGGCAACATTGGAGCAAGATTTCATGGTCAGGCAGACAGATACTTTAGTGGTGCAATTAGTATTAATTTAATTTCTGAATTTGAGTTTCTTATAAGTGTGATCGTAAATGTAAGTAAAACGATGTCATCTCTGTGAAATGAATATTAAAAACTATATGAAGGCATTGTTGTAGATACAGTATTTTATTTATATGAACTAGCTGAACTACCCGTTCTTCAAATGGATTACAAAAGTGAGTACTTGTTACCCCGTTTACGGTCTAACATCTAAGATTTAAAGAATTGCTACGTAGCTAGTGCTTCTTGGTATGGTATGTTTGCGGATTTACCCTCCGGCTCTAATATCACCAAGTTTCTTGGCTTACTAAATCTTGATATGCTGCATAAAATTGCCCATGAGAAAACCAGTCTTGCCTTGCATCAATGCGAAGCAGTTTTAAAGATTGTCCTTGGGACTTATTGACAGTCATCACAAAGGATACCCTGAGTGGGTATTACAATCTTTTAATTTTGAAAGGGTAGTCTGATGGGATGATGGGATGCATGGAATAAATACCATTTCACCTTCTGTACGTCCTGTAAAAACTGCAACCTTGATTACATTGTGCCTTAGGACCTTGATTTGAAACCTCATGGCATTACAACATGTTGGCGGATTCAAATTATGTGACAACACTGCAGGTGTACCGACCTTTAAAGTAAGACAGTGGGCTGACTCTCCAGGGGGATCCAGTATGTTCAGGAATTCAACAGGGTAGTTCACTGTCTGATCTGTGTTGATCCCCGTATGAACTGAATTCTGTATGGATGGTTTTTCCGCCTTCTACGTTAAATGCATTCTGTCTCACAATGTAGTTTTTATTTGTGAACCGTAAGCAATAATGATGCCAAATTTCAGTTTTCCAGCTGAAAGGGAAATAGGGGATACATTTATGTTTAGGTCAGTGTGAACGCCACATGTTTTTAACGCCTTTCTTTCCCCAGATTTTTAGTGCCTTCTGCATAAAACGCAGTCTGTCTCATGTCATTTTTATTAGGGATCCATAAGCAATCAATAACTATGCCAAATTTCAGCTTTGTAGCTTAGCAAGAAATAGGAGATCCATTGAATCCATTGGTTTAGCTTTTGTGTATATATAGATAAATAAAAGATTCATCTGTTACCCCCATAATTTGTCATTATGGAGTCGGAACCTTATTTATGCAGTTCAGTAAAAGGTATATGTATTTTTACAATGAACCATTATTTGTATGCCTTTATTATGGTCACATGAGTAATTTGAACTGTAGAGGGATTACTGGAAGAGTTTTAGTTTTTACTAATCACAATAGTACACATGTTAACTTTTGAAATGCCAAACAGTCGTTCGATTTTGTGAAGGCTTTTCACTTATTTGTGAGTTCAATAATTAATAGGTCTTTCTTGTCCATGGGGATTAGATTACTGCTGACTTGTCTTAACTGCTAGTGGCTATAGTGTAATATTAAAGGTGGTTTCAGTGTTCAAGCATTTAGCGTTCTCTATCAATATTTTCATGGTTGGTTAGTTGGGAGAATGTAGCTCTGCAAAAGCATTCAGTTACTAAAATCCTCAATATATTAATTGGGGTTGGTCACTTTCATTGTCTTCGTTTGTCATTCTTATTCACGGCTTGCTGTGGAAGGCTATAAGCCGGCATTGTGCCTGGCAACTGTTACCTAGTGACAGCTTCAGCTGCAGTAGCCATTGGCTGTGCTTTTGATTGGGGCTGAAGGACCGAGTCACCTTTCTGATGGCGAGTTCTTCTGCATCAGCCAAGGATGTAGAGGAGGAGAGGTTTAGGTGCAAGCTGTAATATCACGAGAGAGCCATGCGAGGAATAGCAAGAGCATCTTCAAACTGATCACAGCAAATGGGATTTCTGTGTCTACACTACAGCTTCTGACAAAATGAATGTGTATGAGTGGCAGTAGCTTATTGCTTTGACAAAAGAATTTTAATTAAACAATGTTAATTTTGCAATTGATCGAACTGCTTGCAGATAACAAACGATTAATGGACGACATTCTCTGGATGTTATAAAAAGCATTAAGGACCTTCAGCACATCATGGTGATGAACATGAGACATGAAACTTAGAAAGCATCCTTTTCTATCCCATTGCTGCATCAGGACCAGAGAAAAATCTTTCCTTTCTCATGTATGGAATTCCTTCAGAAGGCACAGCAAGGATTATAAAAAGCACCAGTGTGGTTCTAGCACTTAAAAAAAAAAACCTTCAGAAATCCAGCATAGAATTGAAATGACCTTGGATTTTTTTTAAAAGATTTGGACATAAATTTCCCCCTGCATCTTTAAACGTTTAAAAGATGCATTTGATTTGGGTGTGGATGGTGGGTGGGTTAAAAAGCAAGACTGCTGCATATACTGAATGAGATCCGTACAGTATTCTGAAACCTGCTTATTAGTGAAATATTGAAAGGGCTTTCTTTTAACCCATGGATGTGCCATAACTACAATCATAATGGTGATAATATTTGACTTACCAGATACAATTTTTGGAGCAGATGTTTATCGTAATTTTCTAAAGAAAATGCATACACAGCAACGGAGGAAATGAAGCCAGGAGACTAATGGAGTATTAGTATACGACAGCTTATTTTGTTAAATCAGCATTTCTTTCGCTCCTCAGAAGAATTTAAACAGGAGTTTGTGATCTCATTGTGTTTGGGGCACATCAAAAATGTGGACATCACTATAGAGGTGAGAAATGACATGGATACAATTTTGAACTTCATTGTGTTGGTCATCTACTGTAGCAGCTGTGATGTTATTTCTAAGACAATGATTTCATTTTACAATTCCAGAAATTAAATGCAAGACAATTTTGTATTTATGAGAGCCTGGGATTATCCTGCTGACATTACTATAACGGACAACATATGTTACCGAACTCAATTGGCTGTTGACTGAAACTGTTTTGTGGCTTTTCTTTAGTTAAAACAGTGATAATGAAAAGGGAGAATATCATGATCTGGCTTTTCACATATCCATCGCTGTCCCAACACGTTATTTTTATCAAACGCTTGTGAAGTTTGTGTTAATATGTTCAGAATTACATCTTTTCTAGTTTAAAATAGAATGGATTAGGATGATGGAAATGTCGTTACTACTTGGAGAGCCAAAAGATACAGTATGTTAGAATAAACATAATCTTGAACTTTTAGTCACTTTGTTGTTGATTAAAAACAGGTTCTGTTTTAGAAAACACGGTTTATGGATTTTCCCCCCTTGCTGTCATTCCATAAAGGGGAAAAAATGTACATCCAGAGACTTGCAACGTTGGCTTTTTCTCTTTTCCTTTTTTCCTATTTGTTTTTCATGCATTGTTTAGAAGTGCCTCGTGTTTTGCTAAGAAAGGAGTGAGCACAGGAAGAAGCAGAATGGTGACCTTTTTTTGCCTCATTTTGTATTGTAACGTTCTTGCTGTCTTCAGAAGCAATTCTGCATTCTACTTGGAGAAATTGAGACATCGAAACTGAATTAGCTGGTGACTGAGAGGTCACCTAGACACTGGAGTTCTGATCACACTGTTATGTAAAGCAGACCATGAACCAGTCCATGTGGATTGAATGGAAGACTCTGAATATGAGCAACAGCATTGTGAATGTATCTGAGCATCATTCCTGCCCCTTTGGATTTGGACACTACAATGCCATTGACACCTGCATCCTTGAGACTGTCATTATTGTCTTACTGACATTTTTAATTATTGCTGGTAACTTAACAGTAATTTTTGTCTTTCACTGTGCTCCACTGTTACATCATTACACCACCAGCTATTTTATTCAGACGATGGCATATGCTGATCTTTTTGTTGGGGTCAGCTGCTTGGTTCCTACCTTGTCATTGCTTCACTACTCTACAGGTGTTCAAGAGTCCTTGACTTGTCAAGTTTTTGGATATGTCATCTCTGTACTGAAAAGTGTTTCTATGGCCTGCCTTGCTTTCATTAGTGTGGATCGCTATCTTGCTATCACGAAACCACTTTCCTATAACCAGCTGGTCACACCTTGTCGCTTGAGAATCTGCATCATTTTGATTTGGCTGTATTCCTGTCTGATCTTCTTGCCTGCCTTTTTTGGTTGGGGAAAGCCAGGTTATCATGGAGACATATTTGAATGGTGTGCAACCTCATGGCTCACCAATGCCTCTTTTACTGGGTTTATCGTGTGCTTACTGTATGCTCCAGCTGCTTTTGTAATCTGTTTTACGTACTTCCACATATTCAAAATCTGCCGGCAGCACACCAAAGAGATAAATGACAGGAGAGCACGTTTTCCTAGTCATGAAGTGGATACTGCTGCAGAAAGTGGACATAGTCCAGACCGTCGCTATGCTATGGTTTTATTTCGTATAACCAGTGTGTTTTATGTGCTTTGGCTCCCCTACATCATATACTTTATGCTAGAGAGCTCTAGAGTACTGGAAAATCCAACTCTCTCTTTCTTAACAACATGGCTTGCTATAAGCAATAGTTTTTGTAACTGTGTTATATACAGCCTCTCAAACAGTGTTTTCAGGCTTGGACTTTGGAGACTTTCAGAGACTATGTGTTCATCTTGTATACGTAAAAAAGACAGAATTGTCCAGGATCCAATTCCTAGAAAACGGGCAAATTCCTGCTCTATCTAAGGAGAATTGGGGCAGTAAATCAAATGCTATCTTGTATAGGGGCTGTGTAATGTTTCATACTTTTTGGGATATTGCCACAATAGAAATTCACCTTATTCGCTGTAAAATGAATTATGGGTTGAAAGTTAACTTGTAAGAAAGCATGTTGCTTTAGGAATGGCTTCTGGAAGAGCTCTAAAATGGTCAAAGATATCCTTTGTGGAATTGTGGTAAATGAATGCGAGGGAAAGCTTCTAGTACCATGAATCAGTTCATGAGCTGGAGAACAATTTTTATCAACATTAATAGCAAAATTGTCACATATTATATATGTGGATGAATATGTAGTAATCTGTTGCATTAAAATGCATCTTGTTTAAGCCAATAAGTGATGGCATATCAATAACGTCCTTAGCAGATACAAAATAAATGTTTGCATATAAGGCAGCTTCAGTCTTGTAGTTTTTGTCTCTTGTACAAAAACATCTAAAAACTTCTGTGATTTTGAAATTAAAAGATTACCAACTTCTTGGCAGGAAAAGAACTTGAAAAGTATATTTTATTTTTCTACCGTAACAAGTATGAACAATCCTATTTCACTTCTGTTCTCTTCAAACTAGTGCCCATGTTCTCCAAGCGTGAGGTGTATTTGGAGGCTGATCCATCTCTCTGTATCTGTCCCATTTTGCTATTTCCCCCACTTGTACTCAGAGCTGTGCAGGAGAGGGACTGGATCATGCCCCTTATGAGTAACCTCTGGATACAGTGTACACTTGTCAACCCACAAGTGAAATCAAAAGGAATTAGGTGGGGCCAGGTTTTGGGAGATAAATCCTTCTGAGTGAAGCATAATATTCCTGATGTATTGAAATTAATTGGCATTTTCTAGCATCTACTAAATTAGCACAAATAGCTGGGGTCATTTTGTGCTAATGTCTTTGCTCTATAAGTAACACATGCAATAACATTGGATAGCTCTGTGGCTTAGCTGCTGAGTAACATTTTTTTAAAAGCAGACCCCATTATCCTTACTGTAGCTGTTAATGCATTGCATGAACTCCGCATGTATATGCTGTATATTTTTAAAATGTAAATTTTGTATTCTGTGCGTAATGGTTTTCCTAGCATATGGTTAAGTCACTGTTGTTGTTGTTGTTGTTTTTAAACCTGGGACAAATAAAATTTTAAAATACTTTATAGAAGAATGTTTTGCAAAGTGTTAAATATGTATTAGTTGAAAATTTTAAGCATGGAAGATTGTCATATCTGATCCCATTAAGAACCTCAGCATTTTCTTACGTAACTAATTGCCTTTTAGGGTACACAGCTTAACGGATTTTGTAGGAATTTCATAATTTGTGGGGGCTCAAAAAGCATGTGGAATATGCTCCGGAGTTCAGCTGTTTCTAAATCTTGCTGACTTAAGTGGGCAAGTTTAGTGCATACTTTAATTGTTCCAACTAAAATTAATGAGACTTAAAGGTGTTAACTAAAATTTATAAATAATTGGTTTTGGCCCAAGTCTTCAGTTTGGGGCTATTGTACAAAAATAATGTTTTAACCAACTAAATTGTCGTTCTTTATTTTACCAAGACTTGTGCAATGATATTGTGCTTAGAAAACTCTATATTGGATGTGATCTATTCTCTGTTGGGGACTACCTGATTTGCTCAGTGGTGATGGAAAAGCCCTTGGCATATTCTCAAAGGCAGTTTCCTATTTCTTTACAAGTTCCATAGCTTAGTATTAGAGGTGCAGCCTGGAGTGGAGTGTGGTATGTTCTGAATAAAACTGCGTGTTTTGCTACATTTCTCAGAGTTCTAGGAGTACCTTAAAAGGCATTTCTGCCCATGAGTGTGTATATACGCAACAGGAGCCAAATGTGTACACCTATGGGCTGGGCAGTTGCAATACAGTGTGGAGCTGTCCATGGCAACCTTGAGCTTATTCATGTTCACAAGGGCTCTTTTAATTTCAAAGGGGAAACTCAGCTGTGCATAAGAAGTTGCAGGGGGTGGAAATAGTATTTTCTTCTGTAATTTGGGTTCAGGAAATTTGGCTTTCAATACAGCCCTAAAATAATTCAGAAGTACTTCACTTACATTTTACTTTGCTGGATTTATACATGTTGTTTGGGAATTGTGTCAAGACAGATTAGAGGGTAAGCCTGGTACTGTCGGATTATATTAAGGACAGGGCTTAGTTACTATAGGTGCTTTAGAAATAATGTAGATGAGGAGGATTCAGCAGGGACCAACGTACGGTGGCTATAAAATACTGTATTTGTATAATCCCTCCAGGAAGGCCACTGGGTATTTTATGCAAAATGTTGGTGGCCAGATTAATGTACTAAAATTTTTAAAGTAGCTGTGAAATTGAAGTAAAAAAATTAGAGTGTTACTTGTGTAGTTCACCCAGAGGCGTTACTAGCGTTTGCGTCACCCGGTGTGGTAACTCATGGTGTCACACCATTAACTTTATTTTTATATGTAAGCATATTAATGGGAGTAGATAAATAGGTACCGCTTGAGGGAAGGTAAACAGCGCTCCGTGTTCCAGCCGCATGCTACGCACTGCTGCAAGGAGAGTCATGCCGGCCACATGACCAGGGAGGCGTCTTCAGACAATGCTGCCTCTTCAGCTTTGAAATGGGGATGAGCACCACACCCTAGAGTCGGACACGACTGGACTTAATTGTCAGGGGTCACCTTTACACCTTTTTTTCAGGTCACCCATCAAATCGGTAACCATCAAAAAACCAGTGGCAAACTTGATGATACTCACACAACTGAATAACAGTTCTAGTATTAGCTCTGATACATAGAAATGAGAGCTGACTCATACTAACACCTTATTAGTTCCATGCTGTGTCATAACAACACCTCATTGGCTCTCAGAACAATCAGTCCCATTGGTCCGTTTTGCGTTAAGGAAATCCACTTTTTCTTATATAAGGCAGTTGTGTTTTCTTTTTCACCGGAAAAACCATTGTGTTTGGCCACAACATTTGATAGAATATAGATATTTCAACAGTTTGTTTCATTACATTCTGCATTAAATTACCTCTCCAATGACATATTACTTTATGGTATTCATAAATACAAATTTTCCAAAAGGTTTCTACAATTTTGGCCGCTAGTGGTGTCACCCGGTGCGGTTCGCACCCCCCTGCTGATGTCACCTATCCTTCTTGGAACTCGGGTAGCATATATAGGATTATTAAGATGGTCTTCCATTCAGGCATTGACATTCATGCACTCCTGTCTAGCTGCATCATGTGCCTTTAGACTGTAGCCCTGGTAGTCTCCTGTGCCATCAGTGCTTTAATTTTTGGGGAGGGATACTGTTCGCTTTTAAACCTTGTTTGGTACTTTTGATCATTTTTAATGAACAAAGACTGTGTAAATTGTGCACAAATGTGATGAGCAAAATGTTCATAACCAGTAGATTAAAGTAATTCAATACATTTACTTACTGTAGTATTATATGTGCAAATATGTATTAATTGCACACATTTGCCAAAGTGTTGACAGTTTCGGTTTCGTATTACTACCTTAGTTTGAATTTGGGTAATGGAGCAGTAGAAAAGTAATATTCTCAATATGTTGAGAATTTTACAAGTTACCTTTTTCACTTTTAGTTTGCACCTTTATGTTTTCTCTCTGAGAAAATTATAAGATAGGAAACTATAAACTAGATTATAAGCTAGATTTTTCTTTGTGTTTTGAGATTTCTATCCTGCTTCCTAACAAAACACTCTAGACCAAATAGTGTCTTTACATTCAAAATATACAACTATCTTTTCTAATAAAATTCTAACCTTAATATATGTATTCAACCAGCATGGTCAACAAAATACCATGCCATCACAAATATGAGTTGCTTCTCAAGCACATAGCAGAGCCTGCTATTCTTTTCTTAAAGCTGGTTGGCTCTGATGCTTGATTTTTATTTTTCACATTTTTATACCTTCCTCCAAAGGAGCTCAGGGTGGTGTACATAGTTCCTCCGCTCCTTTTGTCCTCACAACACCCCTGTGAGACTGAGAGATAGTGACTGGCCCAAGGTCACCCAGGAAGCTTCATGACTGAGCAGGGATTTGAACCTGGATCTTCCAGGTCCAACTCCCGAACCCCTACACCATCCTGGCTCTTAGATAATATATTAGTGAAGTATAAGAACATAAGAAGAGCCCTGCTGGATCAGGCCAAAGGCCCATCTAGTCCAGCTTCCTGTATCACACAGTGGCCCCACCAGATGCCTCAGGGAGCACACAGCCAACAACTGCTGCCACTCCCCTGCACCTGGCACAGAGAGAACCTACTTCTAAAACCAGGAGGTTGCTTATGGCTTGTAACCTGTGATGGTCTTTTCCTCCATGAATCTGTCCAAACCCCTTTTAAAGGCATCTAGGCCAGGTGCCATCACCACATCCTGTGTCAAGTTGTTCCACAGATGAATTACACGCTGGGTAAAGAAATATTTTCTTTTATCCGTTCTAACTCTCCCTCCACTCAATTTTAGTTTATGTATAATTTTCTGTTGGTTGTGTTGAGCTTAATACTGGTTTAAAAAACAATATATAAACACTTGTTTGCTCACTTGGCTTGAAGTAAGAGTGTGTGTATGTGTGTGTTTGATTTGTATTAGAGCCCCTAAAGCCTAAAACCCCCCGGAAATCATGTTCTAAATGGTACCGCACAGTGAAGCTTAAAATGCATGTGTGAGAGGACCCTTCATGGCAAGGTGCAGGAAGTTACTTGGGGTAGTGTGATTTGGAAATGCGTGTTCAAGAGACTTTTTCGGGGGTTCTCAACCCCTTCCCGGCCGAGTACCACCTCCAGCGTCGCTCTCCTGCTGCATACCACTGGAAGTGACTGGCGATGACATCGTCACTTACTTCCAGGTTTTCAGATGTCAGAAAATGCAGATAGGAGGCTCTGGACAGGTGGGAGGGCCCTTTTCAGCGTTCCCATGAGGCTTGGCCAAAGGCAGAAGCCTCTCGCGAGTGAAAACACGCCGCCGAAAGCACCATTTCGGAGTGGGGTTTCAGTGGTCTGAATATCACCAGCTGTAGGCCGAAGTACCACTGGTTGAGAACTCCTGAGGTAAAGCATATTTAATTTTTGAATTCTGTCTTGACAGGACATTGCTTTTGCTAAAGTTAAGAACAAAAGGCTCATAATAGGAATGAGTTTCTTTAAAATGTAAAGGTACTGGTGGTAGCTTTATGGATGATGATGATGAATGTTTTTTTTATTTTTAAAGGCACCTTAGGGTTTTATATCATAGCCTCCAAAAACAAACTCAGATGGGTGAACAAATGGCTATCAGTTTATATGTGAAACAGGAACACCTGATATGACAGTAATTTCTGCGTAGTTGAGGGACTCGCTTGGTACACAAGAGTAGATACCTTTTTATAAATTAAAAGAAGAAAAAGGGGAAACTAGTACACAAAAGTACATGCTCAGTAGCCCCTGGAACATTGTGGTGTTCATTGGACAAAACAGCAACAGCAAAACATGGGATAGCATGAGCACCAAGGGAGAAATTTGCCCTACTTGAGCAATTCAGGCATTAGGTTTGGGCAGTATTTCCCAAACCTTTTTCAAATTGCAGCTCCCTTGACCATTGGCGACCATTGTTGACCATTGGCCAGGGCTCTCCGTTACGTTATGTTGATTCCTGCCAGTTGGCATTGCACTGTTTTCCGAGATGATTCTGTGGCACTCCGCGGCTCCCCTCACTGGTTTCCCTCCCAGTTTGGGAACCACTGGGTTCGGGGAAATATACTACTGGTATTTTGTTGCAGATCCCAGTTTTGGTTTTAATAATAATCAGTCAGAAAAAAAGGCATTTGATTATTGGCAAGAAATTTACCGTAAACATCTATCTTGGCAAATCACTCCACACTCTGTAAATCGTTTTAATAATAATATACAGAACAATTTTGGTTTTTGAAAGAGTACATTTTAATATAAGATTGGCAAGTCAGAACGTGGTGAATTGTCTCTCTAGTTCAGGGGCGGGGAACCTTTTCTCTGGCGAGGGCCGTTTTTAAATATTAGAAATTTGCTTGAGGGCCGGCCATAAGGCCGGGCGCCATTTTTATTTATTTAATTAATTTTTGCCCTCGCCCCCCCCCATCGGCCTCCGGAGGCTCCGCGCTCACCGTCCGAAGTCGCCGCCGGGTCCGCGCGTCACCTCGGTGTACTATGCGGATGAGGGCAAGAGGGCAAGAGCTTGCCCTCATCGGCGTGGTACGCATGTGCGAAATGGCCAACGGCCTGGTGAGAAGGGGTCGAGGTGGCGGCCGGGGAGGACATGCAAAGGCCCTCTCCCGGCCTCCAGAGGTGACGCGCGGACCCGGCGGAGCCTCCAGGGGCCGGTTGGGTGGCCTCCCGGCAATCTCTCCGGGGGCCGAACCGGATGGCCTCGGGGGCCTGATCTGGCCCTGGGGCCGGAGGTTCCCCACCGCTGCTCTAGTTGATTGTTTCCAACTTGTCAGAGTGTTTCTGTGAAAGGCGATTTATTGTGGTGGTGGTGGTGGTGGTATGTCTTCACTTCTGCTGCCTTTTATTTGAATGGCTCTTTAGACCCTCTTCAAGTATTTCATTTGCAGGTGCATACTTAAAAATGTTCACCTGCAACTGTAAAGTATAGATGCGATTAAAATCTGTATTGTGTGTCACTTTGAAGTGTTCAAAAGTGTTACATGCAGTTTCCATCTCAGAAATCCATGTCAAAATACTTGTGGGGTTTCTTTGTTTTATGTGTAGCATTTATGTAGTTTAGATTGACTTAGCATGAATCAATGCCATTTTTCTTCCATAGCAGTAGTGTAATTGATGATCTCCACATAGTATGGCGTCTTTTCCAGTCGCTGTTGCTTGGTGTCCTGTATTTATTTATTTATTTATTAGATTGAGAGCCCTTTGGGGACAGGGAATCATTTATTGGTTTATTTTACTATGTAAACTGCTTTATGAACTAGTCCTGTTGAAAAGCGGCATACTATATATCTGTTTTGGGGAAATTCTTAATAATCGATGATACTTATGGTTGTCAGTGATTCAAGAACTGACAAAAGACTGCTTTACCTTGAGCTTTTCCTAGACAAAAGTATTACAGCTATTTCAATTTACTAGAAGAAAAAAATGCAAGGCAGACTCTTCCTAACTACAAATATTCTACTGCTGATGCTGTTCCTTCTCATCCACTCCCCAAGTCCCTATGTTACTGCAGGGAGAAAACTGCAGAGAAAGCTAAGCTGATAGGCTAGTGGAGGAGGCCAGGAGGAGGAGGTAATTTCCCCCTTCTCACTCTCCCCCCCCCCCCTCCATCAGCTATTCAGTTTGGCTGTTTTCCCTTGCAATAATGCAGGGGACTTGGGGAGAAAGCCAAGTCAATTAGTTGAGGGGAGAGTGGGTGAGAAGCAATTGCTGCTGTCACTATTACCTGGTAAACTCTGTGTGTGTGTGTGTGTGTGTGTGTGTGTGTGTGTGTGTGCGCGCGCGTGTGTGTGTGTGTGTGCGCGCGCGCGCACTCACAGGATGTATGAAGGGCCAGTGCAAGCCAATGAAGTTGTTTCTTCTTCTTTGGTGCTTCCAATGGAAGCTTCAGCTAATTCAGGTAGACACCATCTCATTCACTGTATGAGACACCATTCTCTCACCGTTAAGAGAGAATCTCTACACTTCTCTCACTTCTCTACACCATTTCATTCACAGTGACTGAGGTTGATATTGCTGCAGCCATGTGGCTCCATTCTAAACAACATTTGAACTTCCTTTACTAGTTTATTGATGCATCATGGGATACTGAATTTTTAGAGAGAGAAAAAACAGTAGCACTGGAGGGGGGAACCTACCACATAAGAAAACTAAGAAAGAAAGAAAAATACACGGGATTGATCACAGTGTGGCTCTTGGAGATTACAAAACATGGCAGTCACTGGTATCCCTTGACTGCTGTCTGGCCTTTTCTTACCCTAGGGAGAGGTCCTCTGTCTTGCTGTTCTTCCTTCCTATGTAGCATAAAGTTACCCAAGCATCAGTTGTTATAGCAAACCTGATACTGGTTAAATGTATATGAATGGTGAAATTGATTAGGAACAAAAGGGGCCCAACTAAGATAGGGCAGTCTGTTTTTAGGGACCTGAATGGAATAAATTCTGTGTCTGTTAGTAAAAGATGGGCCAGAATATTTTACCAAAGTGTGAAGTAGTGAAGTGTATTTTGTAAGAGAAGTGTTATATGTATAGGAAGCTTCCAAGGCATTGCATTACTTTATTCTGAACTTTGGCTTGTTTAGTTTCAGACTTTGCTTCAGGCAGTTCTCCTTCTTTTGATGTCTAAAATTTGAAATTGTAAATGACTGAATAAAAATGTTAATGACTTGTGAGCCATGAACACATTTTTGGATACCAGCAGGACTTGTAATGATTAGGAGCCAATTAGAGTACTTCGGTCTGTGTGTTGAGGTTCCCATGAACATTGTGCAAGTGGGGGGGGGGCATCATGTCATTGTTAAGGCTGGTTGTCTTGACCAGGTAAGACCTGGCCCCCAGGCTGAATAGCATGGCCATCCCTGCTATATGTTATAGATCAGGGGTGGCCAAACTGTGGCTCCTAAGCCACATGCGGCTCTTTGACGTATAATGTGCGGCTCTCGGAAATACGTTGGCTGAGTTCTTTTTTGCATCACAATTAATATAAAATGGTAAATAAGAAAGTTTCAAGCTTTATAATTATTTACCAGGTTTAAACTGAGAGTCCACTGGATTAAAACACAAGTTAAATGTTCATGATGAGTTTATTGTATGTGGTTCTTACATTAAGCAAGTTTGGCCACCCCTGTTATAGATCATATATTCTAGAGAAAATCACTGGGAAAAGCTAACAGTAACTGGTGTAAGTTAACTTGTAATGGCCACATGCGGTGAGTTAAAAATTGCCTGTGGGCATGCCTCCCCTGATGTATTTTTCATGCCTCAAAAAGCTACTGGGTCTTTAAAGATAGAAGAGGGATGAAAAGCCCAGGCATAAGCATCCATAATACTGGCTTGTTGAATGTTCCTGGGAACGTAATGTTTTGTCAGAATTCTTAAACTGACAAACCTAGAGGAGGAGGAGAGTTTTTACATTCATTTAAGATGTTCTGAATGTTTTTCTCTAGTTTGTTTATAATCTGTATTATGTTGTGCTTGCGGTGAAGGCTTGGGTTCTTATTGGCTAAGCTTTTGATGGCATGGAATATTCCAACTCGGAACAAAGCAGTCAGAATGTTTTCAGTCCAAGCTCTAGAAGGGAATGGAAAGCTGTTGGCCTGGCTGGGAGTAGAATCTCATAAGCTATAGAGTCAGGAGAGGCTTTGTGGCCAAGAAGCAAGAATTGGAAGGAGGTTCTAGGATAGCGGTTGCCTATCATTCAGACCTCACGGACCACTAAAAGCACAATTTTGAATCCCGCGGACCATTAACATGAATTAGTTAGCCTCCCCTCCATGCACGGGCATTCGCAACCCCCCAGATTCTTACTTTTCTTTAAGCAAGCTTTGTTACTTCCTTAAAACAAACAGAGACGCAGCATCCATTGCAGACAAGTAGAACGAGACTAAGTCCTAGAGAGGCTCTGCAAGGTTTCTGTTAAGCCCTAGAGAGGCTCTGCAAGGTTAACAGAAACCTTGCAGAGCCTCTCTAGGGCTTAGTTTTGTTTCGTTTACCTGCAATAAGCAGCCAGAGGCTGCTTCTCCTGTTTAAGGAAGAAACGAAGCTTGGTGGGGAAAAAGTAAGACCCTGGGGGGGGGGGTCGGATCACCACGGACCACCCAAATTTTCTCGTGGACCATCAGTGGTCCATGGACCACCGGTTGACAACTGCTGTTCTAGGAGATAGGAAAGCCAAGCGTTAGTAAAAATGTAATCATTGAAACGTTGCCTTGGAACAGTGTGTTCATATCTTTGTCAACAAATATATATGACTATAACTTGTAAAGCTGTGTTTAGTGATTCTTCCTAAAATGTATTTTCCTGAAATTTAAGAGACATCCTTTGAACAAGAATACTCTTGCCCAGCAAACTGTACACTTGAACGTATTACTTTCCTCAGTTACTGTACTTTTCTTACAGATAATCTCATTAAAGTAGGTGATGCCTCGAAGAGGAAGAAAAAGATGAGGTAGATAATTAGAGGATTAGTTTAATTAATCCTCCCCACTGGGAATTAATTAAACCTATTCTAAGCTGTATGTTGTGCAACTGTACGTTGTATAAAACACTTAAAGTGGTGACAGAGTGTCTTTTATATGTCTGGATATTGTTTTTATAGGAGTTGTTACCAGTTGTCCCTTTCTGTTTGGTTTCACCTGTCTCAGATCTTTCCACTCGTTCCTGTTTTCTGTACATATCATACCCCTTAGAACAATTAGGTTCTTCCCATTTAATTTCACAATACTGTTTGACATTGCCAATAATAACTTTAGTAGTAGTCCTGCTCATTGAGGATGCCTTTGCTCAACTTCAGCAGATTCCCTCCTAACTCTGCAATCCCTTGCGATGCATACTAGCTGGTTCCCAAGGGTCCCTGATCACCTGGGCATGCCAAGGTCTGCAGTAGTGAGGGAGTGATTAGGAAAGTCTCTTTCCATTGGCTTTGTTCCACTTGTGGTTATTTAGATCCAACCAATGCATGGCAAGAATACACAGAAGAGATGGCAAGAATACACAGAGATGGCAAGAATACACAGAAGAACTATACAAGAAAGATCTTAATGTTCCTGATGACCACGCTGGTGTGGTCACTGACCCAGAGCCGGACATCCTAGAGAGTGAAGTCAAGTGGGCCTTAGGTAGCATTACTAACAACAAAGCTAGTGGAGATGATAATATCCCAGCTGAGCTACTTAAAATCCTAAATGATGATGCTGTGAAAGTGCTGCACTCAATATGCCAACACATTTGGAAAACTCAGCAGTGGCCAAAGGATTGGAAAAGGTCAGTTTACGTTCCAATTCCAAAGAAGGGCAGTGCCAAAGAGTGTTCAAACTATCGCACAATTGCACTCATTTCACATGCTAGCAAGGTTATGCTCAAAATCCTACAAGCTAGGCTTCAGCAGTACATGGACCGAGAACTACCGGACGTACAAGCTGGGTTTCGAAGAGGCAGAGGAACTAGAGATCAAATTGCCAACATGCGCTGGATCATGGAGAAAGCCCGAGAGTTCCAAAAAACCACCTACTTCTGCTTCATTGACTACGCAAAAGCCTTTGATTGTGTGGATCACAACAAACTGTGGCAAATTCTTAAAGAGATGGGGGTACCAGACCACCTTACCTGTCTCCTGAGAAACCTGTATGCGGGTCAAGAAGCAACAGTTCGGACCGGCCATGGAACAACCGAGTGGTTCAAAATTGGGAAGGGAGTACGGCAAGGCTGTATATTGTCACCCTGCCTATTTAACTTATATGCAGAGTACGTTATGAGAAATGCAGGGCTGAATGAATCGCAAGCCGGAATCAAGATTGCCGGGAGAAATATCAACAACCTCAGATATGCTGACGATACCACCCTAATGGCAGAAAGTGAAGAAGAACTAAAGAGCCTCTTGATGAGGGTGAAAGAGGAGAGTGCAAAAGTTGGCTTGAAACTCAACATTAATAAAACTAAGATCATGGCATCTGGGCCCATCAATTCCTGGCAAATAGAAGGGGCAGAAATGGAAGCAGTAACAGATTTTACTTTTCTGGGCTCCAAGATCACTGCAGACGGAGACAGCGGCCATGAAATTAAAAGACGCTTACTCCTTGGAAGGAAAGCTATGGCAAACTTAGACAGCATAATAAAAAGCAGAGATATCACCATGCCAACAAAAGTTCGCATAGTCAGGGCGATGGTGTTCCCAGTAGCAATGTATGGTTGCGAGAGTTGGACCATAAGGAAGGCTGAGCGCCGAAGAATAGATGCTTTCGAACTGTGGTGCTGGAGAAGACTCCTGAGAGTCCCTTGGACTGCTAGGAGATCAAATCAGTCAATCCTAAATGAAATCAACCCTGACTGTTCCCTGGAAGGACAGATACTAAGGCTGAAACTCAAATATTTTGGCCACCTAATGCGAAGAGAGGACTCTCTGGAGAAGACTCTGATGCTGGGAAAAATTGAAGGCAAAAGGAGAAGGGGAATGCAAAGGATGAGATGGTTAGACAGCATCACCGATGCAATGAACATGAAAATGAGCGAACTCAGGAAGATAGTGGAGGACAGGAAGGCCTGGCGGGATATGGTTCATGGGATCACGAAGGGTCGGATACGACTTAACGACTGAACAACAACAACAATGCATTCCACAAATTGGTCTTGACAATGGTCCACTGACAGGGCTAAATATGAGTTTTATTCCTTATTGTCAGCTTTGTCTTAGAATTCTCTCATGGCTCTTTTCCTATCGCAGTTCACTCATAGGTTTAGAGAGATGCTACTCTCTTTGAATTGCAGAAAATAAATGTAGCTGTGTAGAACAGGTGGCAAATAGCAATCTTTAATAGTTTGTATGTATAAAATGGTGATGTGCACCAAAAAAAACAGTACATCCAATGTCAATGTGTGTTTCTTGGTACATTGCTCATATTCAGAGGTAAAGCAGACTTCCTTTGCTAGAATATGTGGGAGCAATAATGTTTTAACTCCACTATTAGCTTTCTATATAATACATACGTTACAGTAAAAATCCAAACTCTGTTACTACTATTTCTAACTAGTAAAAACTATAAGCTCCAGATGGTGGTCAAGATTCGTAGTATTGCTGAGTCAGAACTACAAACTACTGTGCCTTTTAGTTAGAACTAGTAATTATGGATTTTGGGTTTTTACTGTAACATATATAAACTGTGTTTCAATTACTGTAGTTAGCTTTCATACTGACACAATATGTTAAGAAGTAAAGAGCTACAATGGAAACCAGGGAATATTTGTAATATGTATTCGTTTGCAATGCCTTGTGTGTTCCCGTGACCTACGTTTAGGGCACAATCCTAACCAACCCCCTGCACTGGGATGCAGCAGCGCCCAGGCAGACTCCACTGTATCTAGTGAGGGGCTAGAGGTCTATCTCCCAGGCCTGATCCACCCTCCTTCCTGCCCTTCCCCCTGCCCTGAAACACCCCCTCCCCACTCCTATTCCACCTTCCTCCGCAGCCTGGTGGGAGCATATTTGCTCTGGTGGGGGCTCCACAAGGATCTGGCGCCAGCAGGCTGGCGCACTCCTTTCCTCTTCTGCAACATGCCTTACAGCACATTTGCGACGGTGCATGTGCTCATTCCGCTGTCAGAGACCGGCATAGGATTGGGCTGTTAGTCTACCCCACTCAGTAATTTTTTTGTGTGTGCATGTGTGCGCACGCTCCCCTATGTATGCACTTAAACTATCAGTTGATTACTACAGTAGTAGCACTGCCTTCTTACTATGCTTCCAGGCCTTTCTGTCTATAAGATGTTTGTGCTGAGAGGCTGTGTCCAAGTTTATGAATCATGATACCACAACTGTTTAGTTCAGCCAGTGACTTGGTAGACATTGGAGACGGAAGCCTGTGTTGACCTCAGCCTTTGGTCTTTTGGTGCCAGATTGGCAAAATGAGTAACTTTTTTTTAGCAAATGCACAGTTTCTGTGCTTTAATTTGACATTTCTTTAACCATAGTAAATGTCCTAAAGTATTACCCATGTGTTCAGATGCTTTGGACATTATAAATGTGATGGGCATTTCCTCTTTCCTGCCTCTTTCATGAGACGTGTTTTCCTACACTGCACTTCAGAAGCAACCTTAAGAAAAAAGCAACCTTTTATGAGGATTCCAGACTGATTGTTTACTCTGTATAGAGAGCCTCTGTGGATGACATCTAGTTGATGTCCCCTGCTGTTACAAGTCTGTGTCCAGCAGAAATCAATCCTCAATCCACTATTGAGAATTTTGTGTGGCAATTATATTGTAAATTTTGGGCATGTGTGTGTATTTAACATCTGTGAATGTGGTTATTTTCTTTCAAAAGAAAACTGAAAGCAAGATATATAAATTTGAAAGCTCTAGAAAAAGGATTCAAAATCGCCTGTGTATTGCTAGCCGTTAACTGGAAATGACATTGATCTGCCATTAAGAAAGATTATTCACTTTACATGTTCTAAAAAAAATATGCTTTTCAAGGAGTATGAATGCATTAGCTGATGTGTCACTTCAGTTTAAGCTGATTGTAGCATTTACAATCCTATTTTACATAAGTGAAATGTTGACATTCATGCTATTAACATTCTTTTGTCTTTTTCTATATATATTCCATTTAATGTCATAATAAATCTTTTATATTTTAATTTTCCAAAGCTTTATAAAGCTTAGAAATTTCACAAACAGTGGGAAAAGATCTAATTCATTCCTCATGTGTATTAGGAAGGGGTGTACATTTTCACCTGCACAAGGAAGGACTACACTTATTTCATCACTAACAAGCGTTTAGTGCCTCACAGTGTTGGAATGGTACTCCAGTAGATTCCAGCACCGTTACCTCGCAATCAGCCATCCATTTATATGGGTTCTGAGTTCAGTACCATGGACAGCTGTTTGTGGCTCTTGGTATCCCATGTTGTGCTGGAGCTTCGGGGAAACGTGACATATGGGTCAAAGTACATGTGATGTTAAATACATCATTGTGTAGATAGGAGCTGAAATTTACTTAGGCATAGCAGTTGCATAGGGCTGTCATTTGGATTGGAACTGTGGTGCAGGAGGGGGTATTAGACCCTTTAGTTCTGTGGTGCTTTCCTGCTAAAATCCTGCCCCCTGGAAAACTGCTGTTTAACCTCAAAAGTGTCTTGAACATTTATTAGCCACTGCCTGTGTGGGATGTGTTGAACATTTATTAGCCACTGCCTGTGTGGGATGTGTATCATTTTTATTTTAGTAGGATAACAGGGCAGAGATAAAGGGTTGAATACTTTTTACTTCAGCACCCCATTGCAATCTGAATTGTGGCCATTTTTTATTTTTGACATTTTTATACTGCCCTTCCTCCAAGAATCTTGAGTAGTGTACATGGTTCCTTCCCTCCTGTCCTCATAACAACCCTGTGAGGTAGGCAAGGCTGAGAGATGGTGACTGGCCCAAGGTCACTCAGGAAGCTTCATGGCTGTGCAAGGAGGTGTGGTCCCGAGGTTGAACTGCCTGAAGACTGCCGGAAGCTAAGCAGGATCAGTCAGTTTTCATGCTGGAAGGGAGACGAGAAAGTCACTGATAAGCTGTCATGACCCTCGGTGGCAGAGAGGAGTCACTGTTGCGTGCTGCAGTGAGAGAACAGACTGGAATGCTGAGAATGTCAGTGACAGAGCGATGACAACTGGAAAAATGTTTCCCTGTTCAGCATGATCTGTGGCGTCCTGCAGAGAGCTCGAGGTTTGTGTTGAGCAGCTAGCGAAGATGACTACATCATGGAGTAAACCAGCTGGAATTGTAGGGTTCTATACAGAACAATATTGTAAAGATGCTTATCGGATCTAGATAAGCCTGCCTATGTAAACCGCCTTTAATAACCTCTGAAGAGCAATCTGAGGATAAGAAAGGCGGTATATATATAAATAAATAAATAAGCTGGATCTTCCAGGTCTAAGTCCGACCAGAACCACTACACCATCCTGACTTTCAATATGCGCTCAATATGGTTCTCAGTATGTTGCTGCTATTTCTAAGTAAACTTGAGCTCTTAAATTACAATTTAATTTCACCTTAATCCTTAAGTTTACGTTTACTTGGCCATTTATTCAAAAGAAACTGTTGGGCACTGCAGTCCTCTGATCTAATAGCAGCAGTGGTCACCAGGGCTTATGCTGACCTCCAGCAACCTAAGGTAATTAAAGAGTATTACTTGTAGTGTTGTGTCTTGACTATTGTTTTGGTTCCAAATGATAAAGCAAATGAGGGAAATGGGACTTCATGGTCTCATAGCATGCACTGAGGTCCCAGATTGTGACATTTTGGAAGAAAATACAAGATTGTACTGTTTGGGAAGAGAAGATACGATTGTACTGTTTATCTCAAGCAATTTCAGCTCAAACAATAGAACTGAATCTTTGCGTAGACAAGTCTTACAGGAGTAGGGGGTCAGTTACTTTCCTGTTTGTCTCTTTGAGGGGGTATGCTGCACATTTCAAGAATTGTGCATTAGAAAAATAATCAGTGCTTACTTAAGACTTCAGGGAGGAGGAGGAAGAATTACAGCAATGAGTTATATGGAGTGGGAGAGAGCAGTTTTTTCCCCCTTCATACTCATGCCACATTTCCCCACCACCACTAATCCAACACATACCTGATTTTTATTTTCTGCTAGTTTAATAATCACAAACTTATGAAGAAAGATACAGTATATTGAATTGGGGGGGGGGGCTAATTCTGTAAGTTTGCATTTTATGTTAATTTGAGTGACATTCAGAAGGGGGGAAAAGTCTTCAAATTCTTAGGACCCTTTAAAAAATCAATATTGTTGTGTGCCCCCCCATTCTGATCAACTTTATAAGTAAAATAGATTTGAGCACCTTCATGTAACCTATGCATTTGCTAATGGGCAGGATTGGCTTCGAAAAGGGTCTTGGTTTTTGGTTGCAAAAATGCAAGATCCAGGATGTCACTTACTTTGACCTATGTTAAAAAAAAAAAAGGAAGGAAGAGCATACAAATATTTCAAATCTAGGAGTAACATTCCCCCTGAAAATTTAGGAACTTTCTCAGTCATGCTCTTCTTTCAAATGGCTTTTAAAGGATGTGCATATTTAACAGTGTTATGTAGTAGGTTTTTAAGATGAGTGAGAGAGGAAGATTTTTCTTCCGCCAAATTCAGTCAAATAAATTATTTCCATGTTTTAAGGTACAGTTTTCCAAGCGTTTATTGTGCTGCATTGACAAATTACAGTATGTTCTATGTGGTATAGTATAAAAAGAGCCATACCTCAATGTTTATAATATTCTAGGCATCCAAATCTTGTTCGTTTTTTAAGATTTCATGCAGTTTATTAAAGGTTGTATTAAAAAAGCTGTCTCACACTTCAGATTTCATCTTCCTATTTTTCTTTAGTGCATTTTGAACATTTATAGAATGAATTATTACAAAACTAATTGGCTGAAATAGAGAATGGATGAATGTGTCATATCATTGCATTTTTGTACTGAAGTATAGTTACATTTCTTTTTGCTCTGTTCTGCTGAAGAAAAACTAACATTATGCTGGTGATTTGTGCAACTAGGATCCAGGTGAACATTCCCAGTTTCAGATCCCCTACCAATATAAATGTGCTCAACTTCTGCAGTGTTAACATGCTTAAAATAGTTAACTCACTTATGCTATACTGTACTGTGTTAAATTTATAATGGTTTTAGAAAAAAACTAGGTTTTGTTCAGCACCTGTGCCAGCATTTTAAAACTGTCTCTAGCCGTTGTCAAATAACATTAAGCAACTTTGTTGATTTCAGTGGACTGATAGGTTCTTGCATAAAAATGGGTCTCTCTATTTAAATGAGTGGAGGTTGTGCATCAAAAGTGCTTGATGGATGGCACCCATTGTTGTTGTTTTGCAATGATAAATTGCACAGGCAGCCAGAAAGAAGACAAAACTAATGCTGGGTTAAACAGGTTTTGACTTTATTAACTAAAAATGGAAATAAACTAGTATGGTTTTATTAGGATGAATGTAAGAACATAAGAAACCTGCTGGATCAGACTAAAGGTCCATCTGGTCAAGCATCCTGTTTTTAATGGTGGCCATTGATGTACTTCCAAGAAATCCATAAACGGGTAATTAGAATAATAACCTTTTATTGGTATTATCCCAGCAACTGGTATTCAGTGGCTTACTGCAGTTGGAAAAACAAAACAGCAGAACATAGGAGAGGGGGAAGATGAGGAAGTGATTTCTACCAACTTCGAGACTCTGAGATACGGAGAAGTAGAAAAGTTGTAAATGAAAAGTAAAGACAACTCCCTCCCCCAAAAGCCTGGTGCATACTGAGCATGCTCAGTGGCCCCTAGGAATGGTGGCATGTTGTGGTGGCAGTTGAGGAGAAAAACAGGAGAATGCCAGCAGTGAGGGGGGACTGGCATGCTTGAACCTTTAACAGATAGAAGTGGGCAGATTTGGAGCTAGGGAAATCCCTCTTGTTTTAAAGGAATGCCGAGGCAGGGTGTGGTATACCCTTGCAGAAGCCACTTTGCTTCATTGTCACTGTCAGCAAGTCTTGGTCTTTTGCATGCTTAATAATTCTGCCTTTACCAACAGTTACTATAGACTTTCCCAGAGCTGAAAACGGGCATTACATTTACTACTTCACAATCCTTTAAGAGAACCATTTTCGTCACAAGTTGCACGTTAGGAGAGCAACAATTTTGAATCTGTCCATTAACTGTAAAACTTCATCTCTTGTCACCTCTCTATGATTCAGTTCTTCAGGTGCCTCTCCCCCTAAAAGCTGATCAACATCTTGTACAGTGAAGAACAGTGTGACTGCACCATCGGTTGTCATGGCTCCTTGGATGGCCTAATTGGTGTGCTGAAAAAAGATCAGTTTAGTTCCAGCTTGACATTCATGCCTCCTGGATTTCTTATTACCTTATGATCTTGGTGATTTGTTCTCATAGGTCAAAGGTTAATGCTGTCTTCTGGTAACCTATATGCTTCCATGTATCATTACACTGAATTCTAGAGACAGATGATCTGTATATCATTGCAATGAAATCTAGAGATGCTGAATTCTCGAGATCAGGCCATTTTTTGAGCCATTTGAGTCCCTAAGGAGTCTGCCCTATCTCCTCTGGCTTTGTAAGAAGATATTGCATTAACTCAAAAGTGAATCTGGCCTTCTTTTAAAGTCCTATACTTGTCTAAGCTCAGTATAGGAGTAGCCAGAATTATTTCCTGCCACATCTGTCCTGAAAAACAATACAAATATTCAGAACCTCTAGAAAGTACTTAATAAGCAGTACTTGAGAAAGACAGATATATAAGCTGGTTTAAAACAAATGTACTTCATCCCCTCTGAACAAACCTGGACTCCCAGTGGGAAATGCCTTTGTGTATGTTCCAGAAGTCAAGTGATTTTTGTCATTGTTTTCCTGGAAGTTTTCTTGACTGCTAGATGTCAAGATGTCAAGCCCATTTCCCTGTGCTTTCTTGTAATGCATCAAAGAAGCCCATGACATTATTTTACGTATCTTAGTGCTCATATAATTGGCTGCATCTAGAAATGTGTTGAAAAGACCCCAAGGCATTCTTGGAACAGCAGAGTATAGCACAGTTGCACCTGGAACATTGACATGTGAACAACAGTGTGTGAATCCGGAACACACTTTTTTAAGGCTACATACAGATCAGTGTGTGTCCACAGATAGAAGTTTGAAAAAGGAAAAACTGGTGCAGAGGAAAACGGAAATATGATTGTACATAACAGGAAGCATTAATAATGTGTTTTTTAAGACTTCATATTTCTCCAGTGACCCCAGGACATGGAGCCAAGTGTGAGGATCATTGCATTCCTAAAAAGCAGTTGTAAAACTGCCTCACGCTCTCCCTCCCTCCCTCCCTCCCTTGGCCCCATTAAATGATTGCATGTAACAAATGCTTCTCATGTAGTCCCCTTACAAGGCTGAAAGACAGATATATAAGACATTTGAAACATGATGTAAATCTCCCACTATGCCCCTTTTTCTAAGGGCTGGGAAGGGTAAAAGGGGAGTTGTGTGGAAGCTGCTCTCTCAGTGCCCCAGTGGTGCTGTGAGAAGAGCATCCAGCAGCTGGCAGGGGCCTACTCTTTGCACCTGCAAATTTCTAGATATTTATGGAGGCCCCTTCTTCACTGTCACAGGAGCCTCTGCAAAAATCCATTTACAGATGTGAAGGATATGAGAAACCAGTGATAGCATGTACTTGGTCAAGTTCATTAATAGGATCATTGAAAAAGGAATTGAGACGAAAACAGCCCATATTATTAGGCCATTGTACTAATGGATGGTAAGGCCACATCTAGAATATTGCGTCCAGTTCTGGTCGCCACATCTCAGAAAGGATACAGTGGAACTGGAAAAAGCACAGAAGAGAGCAACGAAAATGATTAGTGGGCTGGGGCACCTCACGAGGAAAGGCTACAGCATTTGTAGTTCTTCAGTCTAGAAAGAAGGCACCTGAGGGGGAACATGATTGAAACATTTAAAACTAAGCAGGGGGTGGATAGAGGGAAGTTCTTTTCCCTCTCGTTCAACACCAGAATGAGGGGACATCCACTAAACGTGACTGGTGGGAGAGTTAGAACACACACAAGGAAATATTTCTTTACCCAGTGTGTTATTAACTTGTGGAACCCCTTGCCACAGGGCCTAGATGCCTTTCAAAGGGGAAAGGACAGATTTATGGAGGAAATGTCCAACACTGGTTACAAGTCATGACTATATGCAACCTCTGAGTTTTAGAGGTAGCCTATCTCTGAATGCCAGATGCAAGGGAATGGCAACAGGATACAGGTATCATGTTGTCTTGAGTATTCCCAGAGGCATCTGGTGGGCCGCTGTGAGATCCAAGAAGTTGAACTAGGTGGGCCCTTGTCCTGATCGAACAAGGTTCTTACATTCATTGCTTCACTGCTGCCCTGCATAGATGTGGGAACTGAGACTTTGAGGTTTGGCTGTGTGGGCCCTCAGGATTGATCCTCATGGTAAGGTGTGTTTGCTGAGCAGTTCACTTCCACCCACCCACCTGATGAACTGAAGACCACATGCTTAAAGACACTACTCCTGAACTTGTGGCTTCCCTGCTCTCTGTGTGAGACCTGCTGCACCAAGGCTTCTATTGGTTAGAAGCGTAAAGGACATCTACCTGGGCCAATTAGACAACAGTGTGAGAGTTACACATTATAATTCCACAAATATCTGTTACATCTGTCTTCCAGCCGTGAAAAGGGCTGGCATGAAAAACGTTTCTATATGAGAGCTGCAGCATTGGGGTTGCTGTATTTCTGTGGTACCCAAAACAAAACACGTTTTTATCTATTCAAAGTGGTGGTCCTGGTTACTTAAATCTTCCAGCATGCACTTGAAAATTACATGAGTGAGAGTGTATTTTGAGTTCACTTATGTGACATAAACATCATAATGAGGTCTCCACAGAGATATATCGGTAATTTTTAAAATGTGCAGAGCTATATAAGCAGGGGTGAGCACAGTCTGTTTTGGGGAAAGGTAATTACAGCACTACTGTAGGGAGGAGTTCTTTAAAATAGCTGGCCTCAGATGGCTTGGGAGAAAGGTAATTAAGACATGAATAATAATGATAAATTTTTCCCGCAATGCTGCTCTTTAACTGCTTCATACTTAAGCATGCTTTCTTAACAGTGATATCCACTGAAATGGGGCTTAAGCCAGAGACCTCCATTGGCTTAGTCCACCAGGTAGCTTACCAGAAAAAGGAGCCTTGAATGCCTCAGATCAGCTGCTGCTCTTGACTGCTCTCAAGACAGCTGATCAAAAAAGTAGTACAGTTAGCCCGCACCTTACGCGAGGTCAGCGCATAAAGCCCAAATGGGATATAGTCGAAACAAAATGGGGTGTTACAAGACCATTTTCAAAATTCTGAATCCTATTAAATGACATGGGACATAAAACCATGAACAGTAATATTCACTGAAAGAAATTTCCTTTCCTTTCTCTGTTCATTTTTTGGTATAATTATATTTTTTGTGTTTGTATTTATTCTTGAGGTGTTGTGCTCATGATGTTGTGAAAATTGACCACTTTCATTCTCTAATTCAGCCTGTTTTCACTCCCATTGGTTTCAGTGGGGGAGCTGTCTCCATGTCTGTGGCCTTGTAGCTGTGCGGTTTTACAGCCAGTATGCATGAACATTTCAGGCATTCGAGGCCCCTTCTAAAGGATCGTGCCTGCCAAATGTCATATATATGTCACCATAGGGATCGGTTATACAGGATATTGAAAAGCATTCCTACTAGAAGCATGGAATTCTTTGTGGGAACCTATGCCAGTTTTTCTTTCCAGGACACTGTGGTTTTTCAACTTCACCTCTCCTTTGAATAACCAATGGTAGTTTCCAAATATATATTAAGAAACCAGAAATGCTGGGTTTTGTGTTTTCTTCCTTACTTGTTTGCAAGTAGAAAGCTCTGTTATATAGAGCGCAAACAGTGTGTGAGCCTCCAGTGTGCTGGAAATGATGAAACATTTGGAGTGTGCTGGGTGGTGGATCAGTGGAAAGCAGATTAATGAACTGCTTAAGATAAATGAATGAACTGTATGTGCCCTCCCATTAGATATGTTCTCCAGCAGGCTGAGAAAAATAGAAAAATTTGGGAAGGAGGTGTTTTAGAGCGAGGGGAAAAAAATAAATCTGCCTGGAAAACACCCTAAATGGCAGTATCTCTAACATGTCACCCTTACGATGCGACCTGATGGAACAAAGAGAACGTGTGTGCTCCCATTATTTTTCCTAACACCCCTCCATCTAACCATGTTGTTGCAATTAGAGTTTCTGTGTTTCAGTAAACCCTATCAGGTCGTTGGACATAAGCAAGAATCTGAGTTTAAAATAGAAGATGCCTATCCCACTGCTAGCTACCCTCTTTCCCTTGAGGAAAAACAGAAATTCACAGGCTAGTCAATTTCCGAATATATTTAACATGTGAATGACATCTGTCAGTGGAGGGGAGGGATGTTAATAGGAAAAAAGAGGGTGAGGGAAAGCATTTTTAGGCTCTCTCCCGGTCATCACCATGAACTTAGGTATGGGTTAGTGACTGTAATGGGGCTTTTTCCTTTTAAACCTTTTTTTGCTGTGCCTCTGGGGGCAGTAACAGCTTCAGGCGGACTTGAAACGCTGCTCGCATTCTCAGTAACCGGCTCCTTCCAGTTGCTATTTTTTCCTTTCGAATCCTCCAGGAAATGGCCTTATGGCTATAGGGCCATTTCCTGGTGCATTCAAAAGGGGGAAAAAAAGAAAGAAAGCCAGCCTCTAGGAAGCTTCACAGCTCTTCGAGCACTGCTGAAGTTGCCACTGCCCAGAGAGACATGGCAACAAAGCAGTTCAAGAGAATGTTCCCAGCATGTCCATTTTCTGTCCACACTTCAAGTTGTGATTAAACTGATGCTGTCCACTGCAGTACAGTGGGGGAAAAAAGTAAAAAGAAAAAACAGAGCCCCATTATTACCCACCGACAACAGTAAACGTTGGTTCCAGCAGACAATCAAGATTTTTTTTAGCAAATAGATGGGGGTGGGGTTAGTAATAAGACTGCATTAACTCTCTCTTCCCCCCCCCAGTGTCATGGTTTTCGTCCGAATTGGAGCCCCCCTTGGCTGTTATCAACTTACCAAAAACAAAACAAAAATCCAGTTTAGCCCTTTTTAATGACTGGCAGTTAAAAACATAGGAACAACCCTACCCAAAAAGTTCAGAGATCTGTCTAATCCAGCATTCTGTTCCCACGGTGCCCACCAGCTGCCCCTGGGAAGCCCACGAGCAGAAGAGAGAGAGCCCTTTGGGGACAGGGAGCCATTTAATCATTTGATTTTGTCAAACTAGCAGACAGTGCTTTTTGAAAGAGCAACAGTTCTGCCATTTGGGGACTTAAATGCTAAGTAAGCAGCGGCCCCATCTGGGTTCTGACATACCTGACTCCCACCAATGCTCTCCTGCAACTAGCATTCAGAATTCTGACTGTGCCTATGGTACTATACCTCAGATATGGGTCTGGATGCCCTGGATAGATGCTTATCGCAGTTAACTTTTGTACTGTGTGATAGCGATTCTATAACTTAAATCAGCTCTTAAACTTAAATATGTGAAACAATGGGAGCACTTTTGAAATAACAAACATGCCAACATACCGGGTAATGTCGGGCTGCATATACGATAGCCTTCCTGGCACCCCAGAACACCTTTCTTTAGAAGCTCTTTTTTATACAATGTGATTTCCATCGTTATGGAAATACAGCCTCTGGAGCCTCTGTACACAAAAGAATCTGGCCCTGCAAAAGAAATTACAAGAATATGTCACTTAATGACGGGTATACAGTCCCCAAAACCCGTCGTTAATCGATGTCGTCATTATGCGAATTCAGCCTCCAGAGCCTCTGGAGGGCGCTGCTGCATCGTGCTGGGCCCGCAACCCCCTCCAGAGGCCTCTGTGGGCCTCAGAACACTTCTCCAAAGCGACAGGATATGATGGACGTGAACCGGGAAGTAAACCAGAAGTCGCATCCTGTCACTTCAGAGGCATTCTGAGGCCGCAGAGACCTATGGAGGGGGTTGCAGGTCCAGCATGATGCAGCAGCGCCCTCCAGAGGCTCTGGAGGCTGAATTCGCATAATGACGACATCGATTAACGACGGGTTTTGGGGACTGTATACCCGTCATTAAGTGACATATTCCTATAATTTCTTTTGCAGGGCCAGATTCTTTTGTGTACAGTGGCAGGCCCCACTTAAGGGTGATTGTCTTGATCATGATGGATGTGTGCTACATCTTGCGGTGGGGGGGCAGTTATTTTCAATAGCCTTCCTGGCACCCTGGCACTCCATATGCAGCCCTGCATATCTCAGGGCTGCATTGCAAATGCATCAGTGCTGGAAAGTTGGATAGGATTGGGCCCTTAATCCAACAAAATGAAAGTGTCCAACATCTACCAATTCGCTTTGGATTGCCCCAGAAGATGTGTCTGGTTCAAGACACGAAACGTCGGGCCTTTGTGTATCAGTTTTGACTTTTAATAATTTCTGTTTTGTCTGGGACTGACTGCTGTCAAGCCTAGATTAAATCGTCATTGTTTTAGTCAGCTGGATCGTGGTTTTAGCCATGAATATGACCTCGTTACTCGTTTTACCCTCTTCGATAAGTATTATTGCCGGTCATAATAGCCTTCGATCGAAATTAAAATGAAAGTGTTTCTGGTCAGTAGAAGAGTCAGCTTAGGACTGGTTTGCAGCGTTAGGGGCTCACCCTAGCCTAGCACCCTGACCGTGGTCTTGGCCAGCAGTGCCTTGGTAGAACCTCAGTTGGTGCATCTGCTGTGATTCTTTCTAGAAAAGGCAGATCTGTCCAACTGCAGCTGATAACAGAATGCCACTGCTGGTAGATTGCTGAGGGGCCTTTTCAGAGCAGGGTTTACTCCACTGTTCTTCCATTTTCACTGGCTTCTAAGCCCAATTTAAATTGCTGGTTACAACCTTTAAATGCCTGGGTGTCTCGAGTATTTGATGTGCTCCCATTTGATTCTGATCTTGAGATCAGCCAGGGAGACCCTGTGTCACTTTGCTCCTCCCTAAATTGCAGCTGGTAAGAACATAAGAAGAGCCCTGCTGGATCAGGCCAAAAGCCCATCTAGTCCAGCTTCCTGCGTCACACAGTGGCCCCACCAGATGCCTCAGGGAGCACACAAGACAACAAGATACCTGTGTCCAGTCGCCACTCCCTTGCACCTGGCACAGAAAAAACCCACTTCTAAAACCAGGAGGTTGCTTATGGCTTGTAACCTGTGATGGTCTTTTCCTCCATGAATCTATCCAAACCCCTTTTAAAGGCATCTAGGCCAGATGCCATCACCACATCCTGTGGCAAGGAGTTCCACAGATGAATTACACGCTGGGTGAAGAAATATTTTCTTTTGTCTGTTCTAACTCTCCCTCCACTCAATTTTAGTGCACGTCCCCTGGTTCTGGTGTTGTGCGAGAGGGAGAAGAATTTCCCTCTATCCACTCTCTCCATCCCATGCATAATTTTATACGTCTCAATCATGTCCCCCCTCAGGCTCCTTTTTTTCTAGGCTGAAAAGCCCCAGACGCTGTAGCCTTTCCTCATAAGGGAGGTGCTCCAGCCCACGAATCATTCTGGTCGCACTTTTCTGCACCTTTTCCAATTCAACTATATCCTTTTTGAGGTGTGGTGACCAGAACTGGACACAATACTCCAGATGTGGCCTTACCATCGATTTGTACAAAGGCATAATGATATTGGCCGTTTTATTCTCAATCCCTTTTTTAATGATCCCGAGCATGGAATTGGCCTTCTTCACAGCCGCCGCACACTGGGTCGACACTTTCATCAACCTGTCCACCAGCACCCCAAGATCTCTCTCTTGATCCGTCACAGACAACTCAGAACCCATTAGCGTATATGTGAAATTTTGGTTTCTTGTCCCAATGTGCATCACTTTGCACTTACTTACATTGAAGCGCATCTGCCATTTTGCTGCCCATTCTCCCAGTTTGGAGAGATCCTTCTGGAGCTCTTCACAATCCCTGCTGGTCTTCACCACCCGGAAAAGTTTAGTGTCATCTGCAAACTTGGCCACCTCACTGCCTATCCCCGACTCCAGGTCATTTATGAATAAGTTGAAAAGCACCGGTCCCAAGACCGATCCTTGGGGCACACCGCTTTTCACCTCTCGCCATTGTGAAAATTGCCCATTGACTCCCACTCGCTGTTTCCTGGTCTTCAGCCAGTTCCTAATCCACAAGAGGACCTGCCCTCTTATTCCCTGACTGTGGAGTTTTCTCAGGAGCCTTTCATGAGGGACCGTGTCAAATGCCTTCTGAAAATCCAGATATATAATATCCACGGGTTCGCTCACATCCACATGCCTGTTGGCCTTTTCCAAAAATTCTAACAGGTTTGTGAGGCAAGACTTCCCCTTGCAGAAGCCATGCTGACTCTCCCTCAGCAGAGCTTGTTCTTCTATGTATTTTAAGATTTTATCCTTAATGAGACTTTCCACCATCTTCCCTGGAACAGATGTTAGGCTGACCGGCCTGTAGTTTCCCGGGTCCCCCCGCTCCTTCCTTTTTTAAAGATTGGCGTGACATTAGCTATCATCCAATCCTCTGGCACAGTGGCCGTTTTAAGGGACAAGTTGCATATTTTGGTCAAGAGGTCAGCAACTTCATTCTTGAGTTCCTTCAGAACTCTTGGGTGGATGCCATCCGGGCCTGGTGATTTATTGATCTTTATTTTGTCAATTAAGTCTGAGACGTCTTCTCTTTTAACCTCTATTTGACTTAATTCTTTAGTCAGGGGAGACCGTTCCGGCAGCGGTATTTGCCCGAGGTCTTCTGCCGTGAAGACAGATGCAAAGAACTCATTTAATTTCTCTGCAGTCTCCAAGTCCCCTTTTATCACCCCTTTCTCTCCCTCACCATCCAGCGGACCCACCGTTTCCCTGGCAGGTTTCCTGCTTCTAACATATTTGAAGAAGCTTTTATTATTCCCTTTTATTTTGCCTGCCATACGTTCCTCAAAGTCTTTCTTGGCCTCCCGTATCATCTTTTTACATTTCTTTTGCCACAGTTTGTGCTCCTGTTTATTTTCCTCACTAGGGTCAGACTTCCATTTACGGAAGGAAGCTTCCTTGCCTTTTATAGCCTCCTTAACTGTGCTTGTTAGCCATGCCGGCACCCTCCTGGACTTGGTCAAGCCCTTCCTCCTTAGTGGGATACACTCCCGCTGGGCCTCTATGACTGTTGTTTTAAACAGCCTCCATGCACTCTGGAGCGATTGGACTCTTTTTACCTTCCCTTTCAGCTTTTTTTTAACTAGTCTCCTCATTTTGTGGAAGTCAGCCCTTCGGAAGTCAAGGGTTTTCGTGTCCGATTTGTTCGGCACTCTCCCTCCGACATGCATGGCGAAACAGATCGCAGCATGGTCACTGTTCCCCAACGGTTCGGTAACATTTACCTCCCTGACCAGATCTTGAGTGCCACACAATATCAAGTCCAGAGTCACCTGTCCTCTGGTCGGTTCCGTGACAAGCTGCTCTAAGGCACAGTCTTTCAACATATCCAGAAATCCAGTCTCTCTTTCATGACCTGAGCATGAATTGACCCAGTCAATGTGAGGATAATTGAAGTCCCCCATGACTACAACCCTGTCTCTCATTGACACCTCCCTGATTTGCTTCCTCATTTCAAGATCCCCTTCAGGTTTTTAAAAACTTATTTAGCATGAAATGGTGTAGAAGAGGATGATAAACACTGACTATGTTATAATAACAAGAAAGCCATGCAGGAAGAACCATGCAGACAGACAGCACAAGCAATTTCATGGTTCGAAGTGGCCATCTCACCGCCCTAACCTCGAGTGGCTCTTGTGTGCCTGGGTCAGTCTGTGACCCAGCAACTTCTCCTTCAAGCACATGACTCTTCATCTCACTCAGTTGTTGCCTGACCTGAAACAGGTGGGGGTTCATGTGGGCAGGGTCTTCTTCAGGCACCTATATTTTGAAACCCTTTCCCTGGGTAGTCTAGCCCAGCCTCTTCATTTTTGGAATTTCATAGATTGGTGAAGACTACTTTGTTTAGTTGGGCTTTCAGTGTGGCTTGATTTTGGCACCCTCTGAATTGTGAATTGGCTTTGGCTGTTGCTGATGAAGTTTGCTGGTGTTTTTTGTTTGATTTTTTGTTATAATATTATACCACTTTGGGGGCTTTGGGTTGAAAAGCAGCACTTATATTTTAAAATTAAATATTCAAAAACTGCTCTTTATTCAAAGCACAGCTACAGAGTTGCTAGATGTGTGCTTGTTTTGTTATTCCTAACAATGCTCCGTCAGTGTATTTTGAATAGTCACAGGTGCTTTATAAACCCTTTTCAAGGCAGCATATTAAATTTGCTATCTAAGTTTGACGTTCTGATAGTTCACTTTTTAAATACTGGTGAATATCAACGTAGCTCTGAATTATGGTAGTAAGCACTGACGTACGCTGTTGTCTGTCGCTGCTGGATGTACAGCAACCAAGCCTGGCACACAGGGCTACCACTGGAATAGAAGGGAAGATGGCACTATGTGCTATTTATAGCTCCTATCAATGAGATGAGTGCTGCTGAACTGATTATGAGAGATGCTTTCAGTTACTAGAGGAATAGACCTGAGAAAATCTCACAAATAAATTTGCTGGATTTTTGGTTTGTGAAAGCTTTTTCTGGGGCTAGAAAGATAGCTACAAGTATCGGTGAGCTAATCTTATTTTTTGGGGAAAAAATTGCATTCTTGCTCCTCCTCCACCCTGCTCCTGTCAACCTTTCAAGTTCAGCATGGTGGCACTACTCAGGATTGAGCTTGAGGAATGTATTGTTCTGTGGATATTCTGCTTCCATAGCAACTTAGGTACATTGAATTTTAATTGCAATACGCCGTGTAGATTTGAAAATACCTAAAAATGCAGAATTAGGATTTATGGCTTACTCTGAGTGGATCTAGGTTGGGTGGGGATGCAAGAAGCAAAACAAACTGTTCTTAGCACTGCACTTAATTTGTTTCTTTGATAGAACATTTTTGAGGCAAAATGTGGTTTTCAAGGGCTACAAAAATCCCCAGCCATATTGATCTTCTTGTTTTTTGTTTCCTTGCCTGTTAATGCTGTTGTTGTGGTGCCATTTTGTAGGGCTTCTTCACTGTGTGATCCCAGGCAAGAGGAATCACAAAGTGGATGGAAGTAGAGTAATGGAGGGGTAAAAATGTGTTAAATTATCATAATGCCACATTATCAGTCAGATTTAGATACCAGACAGTGTCGCAGAAGACGGATGAAGCTCTACAATGGCAAGTTCTGTTGCTTCCGGCAAAACTTTACCCTGATCCAGCTCTATTCATGTGTGATATTGTTACTAGAATGTAGATAAGCAGTGGAATTCGCATCCTGATGCATACGTTATGTATTTGCACTGTACTGTGTACACAGGGCTGCACACTAGTATCTGTACACCCATCCACCTTTCCTTCCAGGGCTTGCCCCCTTTTGAACACTTCCACACTATTTTGAAAAGTTGCCAACTATGAGGATGCTTTTTTTATGGTGAAGGGCTCACAATATGCACTCTCCCCCCCCCCCCATCGAATCTTAACTTCTTCCTTTCATCTAACAGCCCCCTTCACCTCCTGTCAGGGTTCCTATGGGGAAAAAGCAGGCTGTCTGAGGGGAGTAGTGCCTAGGGGTTAGCACTCGCACACCCCTTCCTGCTGCCCACTTTCCCTTTTTTTTACAAGATCAGCAGCTGAATGGGGGGAGGAAGTCTGGAAGTTTCTATCCATTCCCACCATCCCGGGCTACAGAGACCTGGCGGTGGCGGGGGGAGGGCTCTCTGCGGAAAACCTATTCCAGGAGAGCTCTGAAACCCAAAGGTTCTTATTAAAAATCAGAACCGCAGTAGCGTCTGCGAATATGATCAGATGTGACGCGCAAACATTTTTTGCTGTTCAACTTATTTTGCCACTCAGTTTTGTAAATTCAGTACCTTTTAATTCAAGCCATTTTTGTTATTTACATGTCAATGAAATACTGTATTTCTTCGAGTCTAAGGCGACATCGATTCTAAGGCGCACCTTTACTTTTAGTACCACCAGGAGGGGAAAAAAATCCATCGATTGTAAGACTCACCTCCCTTCATTGAATCTACCTGCTCAGCACCAACTCTCCCCAGCATGTCCAGCGCTGCAGCTGACGATGACTGAGTGCCTTTGCTTAGCATTTCTGGCCCCACCAGAAAGTGCCATTTCCTTTGTTACCTGGGATTGGGGGAGCTTCAGGGAGACCTGCGCGACCCTCTGCGAATCTTCAGTTCGGCGAAAAACGGTGATTTTTGGCCATTTCCAGTTTTCGTGAAAACCGGAAATGCCCGGAAATCACCGTTTTTCGCCAAACTGAAGATCGGGGAGGCCTGCAGAGGGTCGCGCAGGCCTCCTTGAAGCTCCCCCAAGCCCCGGTAAGTAAGAAGATAGCATTTTGGGGTGCTTTTTGGTAACCTTCGATTCTAAGACGCACCCCATTTTTTGAAATGCTTAATTGGGAAAAAACATGCGTCTTAGAATTGAAGAAATACAGTAATTGTAAATGTACCACCTCTTGTGCATTCAATTGAATAAAAAAGAGAAATTGAAGGAATGTTTTAAGTAGTGAAATGGAAGTCCTAGTTCTGCTTGAATTTGTTTTACTCCTTGCTGTTGAATATTATTAAGTGTTGACTAATAAAGCTTAGCTGGTTACGTTTTGAAAACCTTCACTCTCTAAATGGCACTGCTTTGTAATACCTTTCCAGGATTTTTTCGTAAGCATGAAAAACGAACCTATACTTCATTTTTAAAAATGCGGGTTAAGGGGTTCACGCTTTCCCTCAAAAAATATAGTGTATCTTATTACAACTCCCTTGTTTGCTAAGTGAGTATTGTAATGTCTTCAATGGACTGTGACACTTTTGAAAGTGAAGGAAAACAGAATGTGTTCTACTAATTAGCATTGTGTCAAGTTCAACTTCATTAGTTTTGACTAAGGGTTTAATACCATCTGTTGCCTGTAAATGGTGCTTGTTTCATACCGAGTATATAAAATTTGCAAACAGGCACAGCTCTCTGCAGACTTCTTGTCATTTATTTTATGTCACATAACCACATTGGATGAGAGTAGAATGTGGATTTTTCTCTTTTATTTTAAAGTTTTTTCTTATGTGAGACATATTCTTGTGTAATGTTTTGATTCAAGTTTTGTTTGGTAAAATCACAACAAATTATTCAGCTGTAGATGTGATCATTTGCCCTGCGGAAAAATGAAGACACTTGTCTCCCACTCCCAACCCTCATCAAACCATCAGAAGACCTCCAAATGCTTGCTCCATATAAGTTATTTGTGTTCAACTGGGATTTTAAAAAGTTCAATCTGAAATCTCGCATCCAAATATTTTTTTTCTTTCGGTACAGATTCTAGGAAAAGATAGGTCAAGTGGAGTAAGTTTATTCATATGAGTTTTACAGTATACCTAGTGGTATACCGTCACTGGTGTGGCTGGTGCGGCCCACACCAGCTGCGTGTTGGGGTGACACGCCGCGCCACCACCACCCCTGCGGGTGACACACCCGTTCCTAGTCTCCTGGCCCCTCTCATGGTGAGTAAAACCGCCTACTTCTGTATAGTCCGGCCCGTCTCCTTAGGTCATCAGAGAGGGCCCTCTTGCGGGTACCGTCGCCTAGGGAGGTGCGAGGTGCGGCGGCCAGAAATAGGGCCTTCTCAGTAGTGGCACCAACCTTATGGAATTCCCTCCCTTTTGACTTACGAACTGCTCCCTCCTTGGACACTTTCCGGCGAGGCCTAAAAACCTTCTTGTTCAAAGAAGCCTTATGAGCCCTTGCCTTTTTAACATCCTGCTGGTACAGGTGGGGTGCTGCTGTTTTAATTGTAATCATCTTTTTAAATCAATTTTTAGATACTGTTTTAATTAATTTTTATTAACTGTTTTTTTACTGTTTTAAAATGTAGCTATTTTTTGTACTGTATTATTTTTTGTTGTAAGCCGCCTTGGGTCCCTTTGGGGAGAAAGGCGGGGTAAAATATTGTAAATAAATAAATAAAAATTGCCCCGATGAGAATGGCCCGTCCGGTCATTCCCAATAAGGCTTGCACATGTGCGTCAGGCTGTCCTGCAGGCCCCGCGAGACTTGGGGTACTCTCAGAGCGGCCTGGAGCGTGTGCACAAACTTTCCTCTGTTCGCGCATGTGCGCCAGGCCGCTCCGACATTACCTGAGTCCTTGCAGAGTCTGTGGTACTGTGTCGGGATAGCCTGGAGCATGTGCGAACGGAGAAAGGCTCGCTCCAAACCGTTTCGGCAGTACTACAGGCTTTGCGACACCCTGAGTAATGTTGGAGCGGCCTGGTGCGTGTGCATGGACACGCTCCAGGCTGCTTTGAGAGTACCTGGAGTCTCGCAGGGCCTGTGGGATGGCCTGACGCGTATGCGTGAGCCTTATCAAATTGGCCGGAGGAACCATTCTCATCAGGGCGATCTTTACTCATCATGAGAGGGGCCGGGAGACTAGGAACGGGTGTGTCACCCGCAGGGGTGGTGGTGACACGTCACCCCTCCCAACACCGCAACACGGCAATGACCCCAAACCGTCGGCGCGACCGGGCGTGCCTTTCTCTTGAATTTTTGCTAGGCGCACTAGGCCGATCCTGCAGTAGCACAGGCTCAAGGTACTGTCGGAGCAACCTGACGCACCTGCGCGAACAGAGGAACGCTTGCAAAGGCACTGTACAGTGTGGTCTCCACTCCTCAGTTCTGGTCACGAGGAGGAGAGGAACGGCAGCGTGGGTGGACTGGGGAAGAGAATAACCAAGCTTGCAGGAAGGAAGGCTGGCAGAAGCACTGCAGCAGAGCACAGGGGGACACATAGGACAGGAGGGCTGTCATAAGAAACATTTGTGTTTACATTATATTTTGTGCATAGTTTTAGCCTGTATACATAAATTTAGGCTATGCATATAATATCGTAGTTTAAAAGGTGTAATTTTGATGATGGGCGGGGCGATGATGTGTTGGGAGGAGTTTCATGGGGGTGATGTACTGACCTCCCGCACCGAGTGACGCAAACCCTAGGAACGCCCCTGAGTGTACCGCTTTTCAGCCCAAATCTTTCAGAGTAATTTACATAAGTTTTAAAAGCAACAATCATCCTATTAAAAGTACAATACAACAAAAACAAGATAGCAGAGCAGCAAGGAAGCTAAGCAGCAAGGAAGAGGGAAGACAGAAGGAAGAAGGGGATGCCCCAGTCAACATACCCCACCCCACGTCTGATTGGGCCTATAGAAGGGGGAGAAGATATCTTCACAGAAGTTATTCACAGGTGAAATTGGGGGAGAAAGCTTCACCTGGTGGTTTTCTGCCTGTCACGTAACATAATGTAACTGCTAACTGGGCAAGAGGCACTTTTTCAATTGGTGCTCCTCTTATATTTAGCAGGGGGAGAGTAACAGCCCCCCCTTTCACCCCAGCACAGTGTCTTTTCTGGTGGCTGTTCGCTGGTGGTGTTCTGCATCTGTTTTAGATGGTGAGCCCTTTGGGGTCAGAGAGCCATTTAATCATTTATAAGAACATAACATAAGAACAGAAGAAGAGCCCTGCTGGATCAGGCCAAAAGCCCATCTAGTCCAGCTTCCTGTGTCACACAGTGGCCCCACCAGATGCCTCAGGGAGCACACGAGACAACAAGATACCTGTGTCCAGTCGCCACTCCCTTGCACCTGGCACAGAGAAAACCCACAAAAAAAACCCAAAAAAAAAACAGGAGGTTGCTTATGGCTTGTAACCTGTGATGGTCTTTTCCTCCATGAATTTGTCCAAACCGCTTTTAAAGGCATCTAGGCTAGGTGCCATCACCACAACCTGTGGCAAGGAGTTCCACAGATGAATCACACGCTGGGTAAAGAAATATTTTCTTTTGTCTGTTCTAACTCTCCCTCCACTCAATTTTAGTGCACGTCCCCTGGTTCTGGTGTTGTGCGAGAGGGAGAAGAATTTCCCTCTATCCACTCTCTCCATCCCATGCATAATTTTATAAGTCTCAATCATGTCCCCCCTCAGGCGCCTTTTTTCTAGGCTGAAAAGCCCCAGACGCTGTAGCCTTTCCTCGTAAGGGAGGTGCTCCAGCCCACAAATCATTCTGGTTGCACTTTTCTGCACCTTTTCCAATTCAACTATATCCTTTTTGAGGTATGGTGACCAGAACTGGACACAATACTCCAGATGTGGCCTTACCATCGATTTGTACAAAGGCATAATGATATTGGCCGTTTTATTCTCAATCCCCTTTTTAATGATCCCGAGCATGGAATTGGCCTTCTTCACAGCCGCCGCACACTGGGTCGACACTTTCATCGACCTGTCCACCAGCACCCCAAGATATCTCTCTTGATCCGTCACAGACAACTCAGAACCCATTAGCGTATATGTGAAATTTTGGTTTCTTGCCCCAATGTGCATCACTTTGCACTTACTTACATTGAAGCGCATCTGCCATTTTGCTGCCCATTCTCCCAGTTTGGAGAGATCCTTCTGGAGCTCTTCACAATCCCTGCTGGTCTTTACCACCCGGAAAAGTTTAGTGTCATCCGCAAACTTGGCCACCTCACTGCCTATCCCCAACTCCAGGTCATTTATGAATAAGTTGAAAAGCACCGGTCCCAAGACCGATCCTTGGGGTACACCGCTTTTCACCTCTCGCCATTGTGAAAATTGCCCATTGACTCCCACTCGCTGTTTCCTGGTCTTCAACCAGTTCCTAATCCACAAGAGGACCTGCCCTCTTATTCACTGACTGTGGAGTTTTCGCAGGAGCCTTTCATGAGGGACCGTGTCAAACGCCTTCTGAAAATCCAGATATATAATATCCACGGGTTCGCTCGCATCCACATGCCTGTTGACCTTTTCAAAAAATTCTAACAGGTTTGTGAGGCAAGACTTCCCCTTGCAGAAGCCATGCTGACTCTCCCTCAGCAGAGCTTGTTCTTCTATGTATTTTAAGATTTTATCCTTAATGAGACTTTCCACCATCTTCCCTGGAACAGATGTTAGGCTGACCGGCCTGTAGTTTCCCGGGTCCCCCCTCCTTCCTTTTTTAAAGATTGGCATGACATTAGCTATCCTCCAATCCTCTGGCACAGTGGCCGTTTTAAGGGACAAGTTGCATATTTTGGTCAAGAGGTCAGCAACTTCATTCTTGAGTTCCTTCAGAACTCTTGGGTGGATGCCATCCGGGCCTGGTGATTTATTGATCTTTATTTTGTCAATTAAGTCTGAGACATCTTCTCTTTTAACCTCTATTTGACTTAATTCTTTAGTCAGGGGAGACCGTTCTGGCAGCGGTATTTGCCCGAGGTCTTCTGCCGTGAAGACAGATGCAAAGAACTCATTTAATTTCTCTGCAGTCTCCAAGTCCCCTTTTATCACCCCTTTCTCTCCCTCACCATCCAGCGGACCCACCGTTTCCCTGGCAGGTTTCCTGCTTCTAACATATTTGAAGAAGCTTTTATTATTCCCTTTTATGTTGCCTGCCATACGTTCCTCAAAGTCTTTCTTGGCCTCCCGTATCATCTTTTTACATTTCTTTTGCCACAGTTTGTGCTCCTGTTTATTTTCCTCATTAGGGCAAGACTTCCATTTACGGAAGGAAGCTTCCTTGCCTTTTATAGCCTCCTTAACTGTGCTTGTTAGCCATGCCGGCATCCTCCTGGACTTGGTCGAGCCCTTCCTCCTTTGTGGGATACACTCCCGCTGGGCCTCTATGACTGTTGTTTTAAACAGCCTCCATGCACTCTGGAGCGATTGGACTCTTTTTACCTTCCCTTTCAGCTTTTTCTTAACTAGTCTTCTCATTTTGGGGAAGTCTGCCCTTCGGAAGTCAAGGGTTTTCGTGTCCGATTTGCTCGGCACTCTCCCTCCGACATGCATGGCGAAACAGATCGCAGCATGGTCACTGTTCCCCAACGGTTCGGTAACATTTACCTCCCTGACCAGATCTTGAGTGCCACACAATATCAAGTCCAGAGTCACCTGTCCTCTGGTCGGTTCCGTGACAAGCTGCTCTAAGGCACAGTCATTCAACATATCCAGAAATCCAGTCTCTCTTTCATGACCTGAGCATGAATTGACCCAGTCGATGTGAGGATAATTGAAGTCCCCCATGACTACAACCCTGTCTCTCGTTGACACCTCCCTGATTTGCTTCCTTATTTCAAGATCCCCTTCAGGTTTTTGATCTGGAGGACGGTAGCATGCCCCTACTATTACATCACTCTTTGAGCCTGGTAATCTAACCCACAGTGATTCTACGGAGGAGTCAGAGCCCCCCTCCAGCTCTACTCTGGTGGATTCTACCCCCTCTTTGACATAGATGGCCACCCCACCTCCAACACGCCCCTCTCTGTCCCTCCTATAGAGTTTATATCCTGGAATTGCAGTATCCCACTGGTTCTCCGCATTCCACCAGGTTTCTGTTATACCTACTATGTCAATGTTTTCCCTAGCCACCAAACATTCCAGTTCTCCCATCTTTGCCCGAAGACTTCGGGCATTTGCATAAAAGCACTTATATACCTGGTCCCCCAAGAAGGGCTGCATGTTTGCCCCTTTATTCCTGCAGCCTTCTGTCTTGCTAGACTGGCTGTCATGTCCCATCACGCTACCACTCCCAATTCTTACTCTGTTATTACTTGACTGTTCCCCATCCTCTGCACCCTCATTCCCAAGGGATGAGGAGTCCCGAACCGGATGCCCCTCGGCTCCTGTCGGCTTTCCCCCAGGAGTCAGTTTAAAAACTGCTCTGCCACCTTCTTAATGTTACGCGCCAGCAGTCTGGTTCCGTTTTGGTTCAAGTGAAGCCCGTCCTTAAACTTAAACCCCTCTTCCTGACACCAGTGTCTCATCCACGCATTGAGACCCCTGAGCTCCGCCTGCCTAGCTGGCCCTGCGCGTGGAACAGGTAGCACTTCTGAGAACGCTACCTTTGGGGTCCTGGATTTGAGCTTCCTACCTAGCAACTTAAATTTGGCCTCCAGGACCGCCCGGCTACATTTCCCCACGTCGTTGGTGCCAACATGCACCACAACCGCTACCTCCTCCCCAGCACTCTCTACCAGCCTATCTAGACGAGATGTGATGTCCGCAACCTTCTCACCAGGTAGGCAAGTAACCGTGCGGTCCTCACATCCGTCACAGACCCCCCTTTCTATGTTCCTGACTATAGAGTCACCCACAACAAGAAGCCCCCTCCCCAGAGGAGTATCCATAGTGCGACTGGATACGGGCCCATCACCTGAAGAAGGGGTCCCCACTGTGGGATTGTTTCCCTCTTTTCCAGAGCAATGTCCTCCAGCCCTGAGACTCCCTTTCCTGGCAGCTGAGGCGCTGGCCAACTGATGGTAGGACGATGCCTCCACGTCCCTAGAAGTCTCACCCTGGTTCCTCTCTACCTGTCTCTGCTTCTCCAGGTCAGCAACCGTGGCTTCAAGGGAGCGAACCCGTTCCCTGAGAGCCTGGAGCTCTTTGCACCGAGCACACACCCATGACTTGTGCCCAAGAGGCAGATAGTCATACATGTGACACTCAGTGCAAAACACTGGATAGCCCCCACCCTTCTGCTGGCTGTCTGACTGCATAGCTTTTGAGTGTAAGTTATGGATTTATCAAAGTTTGGGCACCTTAATGTTGTTGGAGCTCTCCTCTCTTCAAGGGACGTGCCGGGCAGCGTGTGGGGCCTGGCTTCCTCGCCCCGCTGCTGAACTCGCTGTGTCTTTATTATCTTGCCACTTTGTCCCCGTGAGCCACTTCGTTCCCGTGAGGCCACTCGCTGCTCCTGACAGGGCTCACTCGCAAACCAGCCCCAGATTTAAACTGTTGTGTAGCTCCTCCCCCTGCCTGTTGTGTAGCTCCTCCCCCTGCATTTGATTTTGTCTGTTAACCGCCTTGTGAACTTTTTGTTGAAAAGCAGTATATAAATACTGTTGTTAATAATAATAATAATAATAATAATATATGTGATGGGGATCCATGGCCAGTGGTCACCAATGATCAAGGCAGCCGCAGATTGAAAAGTTTGGGAAACACTCATTTAAGGGGTTAATGCTGTAGGAAGAAGAGCTGCCAGTGAAAACGTTGGTAAGGTGCCTGCAGATTCCTGTTGATGTCACTCAAATATAATCATTGATACCAGGAAAGCAAGCCAAACGTATGAATGACAGACCTTAATAAGATGGAGGTACTGTTGGTGGATGGTTTGTTGGATGAGGGAGGTGTTGTGAATAGAGCAGCACTCCCCCTTAAGAGCAGGTGAGGTTTGTATCGTTGCGGTAAGCAGTTAGATCCAAATCTTGGTGCCCATTTGACATATGTGGCATGCAATGTCTTTCACCAGATAAGGCTGGTGCACCAGCTATGGCATTTCTCCTGGACACAAGTAACCTAGCCCCAGTTATCCATGTCCAGGCCAAATTCAAATCTTCCTCAGAGACTCCAGGTTGTGCAACACCTTTCCCAGAGATGCCTGGTGCCCACCTTGCAAAATGTTAGGCATGGCGTTAAAGCTTCTTTTATTAGCTGGGGCTTTTAATGAGCAGTGAAATTGATTGCTGCTGTTGGAAGTGTTACTACCATGCTGTTCTATTGTTGACTATTTTATGTGGCGCTCTGCTGTTTCACTGATTTTCTTAAAATTAAATGTGTAGTATTTTGTGGTATTTCAGTGATGTGATGTTTTCAGAAGCTATTCTTGTATTTTTTTTCTATTAAAAGACAAGGTATAAATGCTGTTACTACTGGATCATTTACCCCCTGTTTCATTCCTCATCATACTGTTTTATGGACTCTGATATCAAGCAACATGATATTTCATAGGACAACACCAAGGAATATTAAGGTGCAAAATGAACTGTTTTCCAGAACCTATGCACCAAATGAACTGAACTGTTACAGGCCATGTTTTTCTCAAAACTTTGGTTCAGGCCTGGAATGAACTTTTACCCCACAAACACACATCCTGGAAGAAGAAAAGCTAAACCCATCATGTCTCGTGGACTGCAACTTTTAATCCTTTACTCATCCTTTGTTTCTGCATCTATGTTTACTTTTCTGAATGCAATTTCAGTAATTTGTAACTTTGTAACAAAATCATTATTAGACCTGTATATTTGCATTAACTTGGGTAAACTCCAGTGTTGGGTGCGAGACATCTCTCTGGCACCAGTGTTTTACTCCATTTGCATGTTAGCTGACACATGAAGCAACAAAAGATTACTTACATCCTGCAAGGATTAGGGAAGTTCCTTTCTATTCTCATCCCAAGTTATCAATTTACACATCAAACATAGCTCCCCAAAGTTACACATTTATCCTGAATAAGCTAGCCTGCACGTAGCACCATCCCTAAAAACTCCTTAAAAAGGAAAGCTTTTTCCCTTACAATTTGTAACTCTTCTGAGTTTCCAAACCACCAACAGCTACGCTGGCAAGGCTCTACAAGACAGGTAGTATGAAAGACCTCTGAAACCTCCCCCCCCCCTTCTCTCCCTATTCTTAGCTGTTAGGAATTGGGTTGTAAGAAGCAGGGACACCCAGAATTCTCTCCCTGACCCCCCCCCCCCTTTCCTTTGCACCAAATACACTCTGCATTACAAGCAACCACCATCATCAAGACAGGAACACTTACACTATGTTTAAGACAATAGAAACGTATTTTTCCATTATTGGTGTCCAACCATGGGCATATTATATATATATAATTTCTCTGTATGCAATAATTTTACCTTTGTCCTTTTTTAATAAATCCATAAACTTTTATTGGAAGTTATTTCTCTCAGTCTCTCTCTTTGCTAAGTTAAAAGGGAAGCCCTGCATTACGCTGATTTGTTATCCAGTATACAAGATCCCTTGTTCCAAATTGGGCTGTGCTAATTTCCCCTAAGAACCAGCTCTTTTGGTAACAATGCTTGGAACAAGATATTGTGAAAAAAAAGCATCTTTTGAAACACTATTAGTATTTAACTCTTCTCTCATTTTGCATCGAGTTGTTTCAGTGTGGTTTTCTATGCTGAGGTGGTTTGATCTGTGAATGCACAATCATTTGTTTCTTTAAATTAGAATTGCTGTTGCAGGGAGTTTACTTTTTTCTTTACAATAGATTATGATCAAGAGGGTTCAGCTGGTTCACATCTTTACCATGTGACCTTAAAGTACAGTTCTGTCTGGAACGTTGTATCAGTGTTACCTCCTTATCTTGTTTCAGATGGCTGAGGTGTGTTAATGATGCTGTGTATTCTATTCCTATGTCAAGTCTCTGTCCTCCTTTCAGTTATTAATGAAGCAATCACTTTGGAGGATTTGTTCATAATGAATAATTCCAAAGGGAGAACGTGCCTCCCTGCAAATAGTTTTTTAAAAAAAACTTTTTGTGGTGTTGTGTTTTCCAAGGGTCTGGCTCGCATATTAAGAATTCTGAAGCAACAGTGTTTTGTAATGTATTATGTACTTCCTATTCTCTGTCAAGCCATAAAGGATGACACGTAACTAAGATCAGTCTTGGTAGCCATGGGAATGTAGGTCAAGCAAGTATCCTTTGTCAAATGGACTAATATTCACACTGTTAAAGATGGGCTTTTCAGTTTTACAGAACTCTTCTTCACCTGCAGGTGTTTAAACCAAAAATTAAAGAAAAATAATTCCAAGACTTGGCTCATGGTATAATGATAATCCATGTATGGTAATACAGAGCCAGTATGTTTAAACAGAGGGGAAGCCAGACATTTTTCAGTGGGGCCTCCCCTGTTAATGCCCCACCCTCACCATTTTTGTCACCCCTTTTCCCCAAAAACACACCGGGAAAGACAGAAGGAAGAAGGGGATGCCCCAATTTTTTTTTGGGGGGTGCAAAAATTTCTGAAATATTTTTTTGTGGTTTTAGGGGCCATTTTCTAGGGCGGCAGCTGACATTTAGGCTAGAGCGGCAGTGGGGCATTCTCTGTGGGGCGCTGGTACTTAAGTTGCCTGTAGTTTCGCCTCGGCAGGGCGCACAGGCAGCATTTTTCTATCTGGGCAGCATCCATTTTGAATGGGCGATACTCTCTAGGACTCTCTTTACTAGTCTCGCTGGTCCGTCGGTCCTCCAGTCCTCTCTAGGAGGCTCTGGAGGTCTGACCAGCGAGACCAATGAGACGTGTGCCCTAGAGAGGACGTGCGACCAGTGAAATGGCCAAAAATCGCTGTTTTCGGCCAAACTGAACATCGGGGAGGCCTGTGGGGGCTTCGGGGAGGCCTCCCCGAAGCCCCCACAGGCCTCCCCGAAGCACCCCCAAGCCCAGGCTTTGCACCATAGGACGCACACTTTTCCCCCCTATGTTTTTTTGGGGGAAGTGCGTCTTATAGTGCGAAAAATACGGTAATATCGAGGCCAGAGTGTGGATAGTTATTTTCATATACTGGCTAAGATTGCACTTCTGTTCAGCTGGCCTTGCCCCTTTAATTCTTCGAGATGATTATAAATCTATTTGGACTTGGTCAATTGAGCTAAAATTGGCCTCTATGAGATTTTCTCTGATGAGCTTGCTTAGCATAGGCCTGGACCATGAAGACAATGATACAGTAGCGTGTTCTTGATATTGAGCGACAGAAAGATCTTAGTAATGTAATAGAATTTTGTATTAGCGAGGAACTTAAATATATTGTGGCTCTGGTATCTTATATTATCCAGTTGGAGATCCCAAAATCTAGACGGGCGTTTACACTGGCTCGTTGTAGTGGATTGCCCTCAGCATTGCTAGAGGGTCGCTACAGAAAGATCCCTTTTGCAGAGCAGCTGTGCGCTTGTGGGGCGGAACAAATAAAACTACTGAACATGTTCTGCTGGACTGTATGTTATATAGAGATATACATACCACCCTTATCTCTCCATTGCTGGTTAAGCTGTATGAGCCAGTTGTATAGATTTTTGCTTCTATCAGACTCCAACTCTGCTGTTACATACAGCGTTGCTAAATTCTTTGCGGCTGCAATAGGTATCCGAAGAAAGATGGTAAACTGTGGACTTTCTAACTTGGTACAGGAGATCTCTGAGGGGATGTGCATTTAAGTTTATAGTTTGTTATGATAGTTGACTATTTCTGTTCATTTGTATTATTAGTATGGATTAGATTTATTTTTAACGTTCTAATTCTGAGCAAACATTTTATCTAAGATTTTAAAGCATTAAGTATGGGTTGATTGGTGGCAGGGGGTTATTTTATTTTAATTTCTTGTCTTAATTCAGGGGTGGGGAACCTTTTTCGTGTCAAGGGTCGTTTTAATGTTAAGAATTTTGGTTATTGCCGGCCGTATTTATTTATTTAATTTGGCCCCCCCATCGGCCTCCGGAGGCTCCGCGCTAACCATCCGAGGCCGCCGGTGGCTCCGCACGTCACCTTCGGAGGCCAGGAGAGGGCCTCCACACGTCCTCCCCGGCCGCTGGCTTGACCCCTTCTGACCAGGCCCTCGTCGGCGATTTCACAAATGTGTACAACGCCGATGAGGAAAAGAGGGCAAGCTCTTGCCCTCATCGGCATTGTAGGCATGTGCGAAATCGACGACAACGGCCTGGTCAGAAGGGGCCGAGGCAGCGGCCGAGGAGGGGGTGCCGAGCTCCTCTCCCAGCCTTCGGGCTCGCGTCACTCCCGATTCGGGGGTGACGCGCGGAGCCTCCGGGGGCCGGTTGGGCGGCCTCCTGGCAATCTCTCGGGGGGCCGAACCGGATGGCCTCGGGGGCCGTATCCAGCCCGCAGGCCGGAGGTTACCCACCCATGTCTTAATTGATGTTCATTATGTTTCTTTTGGCTCTGTATTGACAATTTTTGCGCTGGTCTGTGACTGCAATAAAGAGTATGCATGCATGCATACATTCATCTCTGAGAGTCAGGAACTCTTTGTACTGAGCACACATCATAGATATGGCACTCGGTGCAAAAACGCTAGTTTCCTTGTCTTTATTCAATCTGGGCCTTTTTACAACCCTCCTGGCCTTCTGTTTTGGCTGTAGTTCCATTCTGTCTCCTTTTCTGTACTTTAAAATCTAGTAGCTCTGTATTGCAAAGTCCCTTTTCTGTATCTTGTCCTTTCAGCTTTATACGTAAATCCAAAGTATTAATTACAAGGCTTTAAGTAGAATTGGGAGTTCATTGGAATGTGTGCAAAATATTTATCAAAGTAATTGTGTGATGTCAAGGCTGACACCTCCTAGTAGCTGTTTTTACCATGTGCTTAGCTGTTAAAAAACACAGTATGTGGTGTTTTGCTTTGTAAAATTATAGTTTGTGGATATAAAAAATCACCTATTCAATTCTGTTTGCGTCAATAAAACCAAAGATGATCGCAAGTATCATACTCTGTGACATGTTTAGATCCCACAATATCTTAAGACAAATTATTTCTGGCTTCTTACCAGCTCTTAGGCTGAATCCTGTTTACTTGCAGAGCTTCTTCATGCCAGTTAGTCTCACAGCAAATGCAGAGTAGTGTTTGTCTTGAAGGCAGTGGTGCTCTTAGAATAACAACAGTTCTGAACTTCAAGAATTTATTAAAGAAAATATACAGTGAAAAGCCCAGGAGGAAACTAAAAGAGAAGAGCCTCACATTATTGAATACTGTACAATCTCTGGTTATTTGTATAGAATAATTAATCCAGAGTACAAAAAGCGTCAGTTACTTTTAGCCTACTTCCTTTTAATCTACAGGCCTATAGTAGCTAGATAAGATGGATTAATGGGCTTTGTGCCTGCCACCATAGTCAGTGAATGTAGTCCAGAAATAGCAAGGCATGAAAGCAAAAACCTAGGAATGTCTTATCCAGAAATGTCGAAAGATGCCAGGTGCCAGGTAAGGGTGTGCTGGAGAAGTCCTAAGCAAACACTCTTCTTTTTAAATTGCGTATCTGAAGAACATCTGCACTTAGAAAAGCATGTTAGAACCATATTTGCAGTTGAACAGTAGAAAAAGCTGAGGCACTTCTAATCTCTTCATTGCCAGTTTATAGTTTTTCTTTGAAACTTTGGGGTCAGAAGACATGAAGATCTTGACAATAGCATGCATGTGTTAGTGCATGATCTCCCTGTTGGCTGCCTTTATGATAGTGTAAAAAAACCTAATTACATGCATCGAGAATTGCACAAAATTTACCGCGCACGCATGACTTTAGAGGAGTCGCAGACCACCTGGCAGGGGCTCGTGGGTTGGGAACTCCTGTTATAGAGGGGCTTCTTACCACAGTTCCATATAATATATACCGTAATTATATAAACAAACCATATGGTTTCCTACAGTTGTGCAGTCCACCTCTGGTACTTTGGCCAACGTCTTATTGCAACTATCATTGATCTTTCTAAATTGATCTCCCTGTAGCATTGAAATTTGAATTGGCAAAGCAGTTGAGCAAAGTTTCCTCTGTTGATCTTAAGTGTGTGAACCTGCCCCATATATGGGGGGAATCCAGAGCCTCCATGATGGTAGTGGATTGAAAAAGGGAAGCTGAAATCATGGAAATTACTATGCCTGTCCTTGCATAAGAAGCGACCGTATTTTTCGCTCCATAAGACGCACCGGACCATAGGACGCATGCATATTTTGGAGCTAAAAATAGTGTAAAAAAAAATGACTTGCTTTTAACAGTTTCTTACCTGGTTGTTGATCTGCAGGTAGGTCTATAGTACCTACCTATTAGGGCTGTAACATACAGTATAACATACATCTAAACAGATCACAATTATTTTAGAGTATTTTTAGAATACTATAGGCATTCTATAGAATACTGTAGTATTTTAGAATTCTATAGGCAATTTAGAATACTATAGGCTCTCAGACAGAGAGCTTGATCTCATGTTAGTTGCAGAAAATGGGGTGGATCTGTAGTAGATCAGCAAGGGTTCTTGACTCCCCATTATTGAACAGCAGCAATGGTGTCCCCTCCCCCCCAAAAAAACAGCCTGCTGAAATGAAGAAGGTTAGGGAGGAAACCCTGAAATTGATATTTGGGTGTAAGGAGTGCAGTTTTGGTTCTGAAAACAAATTGCTGGCCTGAGCCACTGAGCGATGCCCACAGGCACACAGTTCCATCATGGTATGTGAATGCTGCCCATCTATCCCACCACTATTTTATACCAAAAAAATACACTGCACAGATGCACTGTGCACAAAAGACAGAAGGGGGGGGATGCAGCCAAGTGGATGATTCCAAGCTGCAACTAGCTGCAAAAAGAGGGGGGAAAAACATGCCAGGATCCCTTTGTTTTCTCCAAGTCACACTTGGGTGTTTTGCAACACAAAATCAGAGAGACTGAAAGGGGTGGGGATGCAGCATCTCGAGTACAGAAATAAACCCAACATGTATAAAACAACAATAATTAAAAACGGGGTGTATTGCAACAGAAAATCTGAAGGGGGGGGATGCAGCATCTCAGCTGGGTCTGAACTGGAAAGGAGAAAGTTGGCAACAGAAAAGAGAAAGAGGGCAACAGAAAAGGGGTGGGGGAAACTCATGTCTCCCTTCCACAGCACTTTTGGCGTGGTGGAGGGGAAGGGTTAGCCTTGCAAAGGAGAAAAAGCCCACACACACACACACACACACACACACACACACACACACACACACACGATAGAGAGGCTCCACAGATACCGGGGTCCGCTTTAAAATAGCTTTTTTTAAAAAAGGTTAAAAATGCAGTTTTTTTAACAGCAGAATGGAACAAGGCTGCAAGGGGGGACAGGCCTTCGTGCGACCCGAAAGTGGGTTATTAAGCTTGCTGAAGCCCTGTAGAGGCTTGGAAATGGCACGATTTGCTGCTAAAATGTTAAAAAACCTGCATTTTAAAAAAGCTATTTTAAAGTGGGCCCTGGTATCTGTGGAGCCTCTCTATCCGGGGTGGGTGGGTCCAGAGCAGATCTCATGCGGATAGCAAGGTCCAACTGTATTCAGTTTCATGATCTAGGGTTCAGGTTCAATGCTACGTACAGTATTTTGTAGTATTCCTTTTCAATTGTTTTTGAAGATCACTTTTGTGGCAGATTACTAATTCAGATGTTATTATAGTACCTCAGTGTTCTTCTCAGTAAATCGCTTAACCTGAAATTATCCTTTTACTGCCTGGTGTTTGGCTATCAAATATTACCATGTATTACTTCTAATGTTTTTATAGACTGAACTTTCCAAGCAGACCCTTTGTACTGCATTAAGTGGATTTAATTACTATGCTGGAAAATGTTCAGCCTTGGATTTAACTTTAGAAAGCATGAATTTGTTCATTAACTTAATCGCCTGTTTTTGGACCTAGAGATGAGAAATGGGAGCATACCACTAGCCAACACATTGTTTTTTATGCCACCAAATATTCCCACATTCAGCACTTTTTTACAGAGTCCAGTGATGAATCTAGGGAGAGTGCTATCCCATGATTGAGAACCATTGCAGGAGACATGGGTAGGTGGCGTGCTTTTGTGGCATGCTCTCCCTGGATTTTGTGGCATGCTCTCCCTGGATTCCGTATGGGGGATAAAGATGACTAAAGAGGGTGAACGTACCAAAGTGATGTAATGTTTCCCACCCCTTAACAATGATTTGGAACAACCTAGGCATTCACAAACACCTTTCTCACTGCTTCTCATGAAGGAATTCTCTCACTTTTGATAATGGTTTGTCATTGTCTACATACAGATGTTTTAACCGTGGTTAATGCTAACCAGGGTACATTTTTAACCTACAATTCTGGACCAATTTTTCAAATCTTGGTTTTCGGAATAAACCCATTTAGTATTATTCATGTTTAATGATTGATGATAATGGTGGATACATAACACTGAATTATGATGATGAATGGCAGGAGACTTGCATTTTAAAGGGGAGGGGCTGGGAGGGAGAGTAAACCAAGGGAAAAGTAATGTTTCATTGTTCTGCATCAGTCCAGAAAGCGTTTTAATTTGTCTGTTCATTCCCCTTTCTTTGTTTTGAAATTCTTATCCTTTTCTTACTTGCTATTAATCATTTCCAGATAAGCCTACAGTACTCAGACAAGTTTTTTAATTCATATTGGTAACTTTCTGATGTCATATGCAGAAGAAACAAGTTTGTGCGTTTGACAAAAGCAAGCTGATTGGGTTTCAGGAAACTCGGGAATGGAGCAACGTCTCTCCCATGATAGAGTGCAGGGGCATTGATATTGGAAATGTTGTTGTTCACACTTTTGTATCCTAAAGAGGGCACGTGAAAGAGGGCATCCTAAAGAGGGCACACTTTTGTATCCATGGGCAGTTGTACAACCACATGTGCAAGTAATTGCACAACAATAAGATTCTGACAATTTTATGTGTGACGTCTTTCACAACGTGTTGCACAAGCACAAAGCCAAGTCAGAATTGCTTCATCATACACAAACCGCCTTACAAGAACAGAATTATAATACAATTTGTAGTGTATTCTGACTAGTTATATTGTCCAGAAATTATTCCAGTGTATTAAACAAAGAAGGTGTTTAATGTATTACAAATTTTAATAACATGAATCTGGATTCTGTTAGATACAGCTATGGCTACTGTCACTGTCGATAGACGTGATAATCCAATAGGATCTTTAGCAAAGAAAAATAATGTATAATGTGCGTAATTCAAGTTCAAGTTTATTTAGGTTTAATAGGCCATAGGCCATATACCATTTAAACTTAAACACACATTAAAAACACATTAAAACAGAAGTTTGCTACATCCACAACACAATTCTTGCAGAGAAGACTTCTCAAAAGTAGTTGTAATCTTGATGCATCAGAAAAGGTTAATTAAAGTTTATTCAAAAAGGGAGTGTTCTGCATTTTTTAAATAGTGAATTCTCTCATCTTCAAAAAGTGCCATCAAGGTTGGTACTATTCTAATTCAGAAATACTCATAGAATAACCAACAGAATAATCATACTGCACCTTTCACCAAGATTATATCATAAAAACAAAGACTGACACCTTTCTGTTTTTACAGATGCGAAAAGCAATACTCTAACAGCACAATTCTATGCATGTTTACTTGAACATTAAGCTCCAGTGCCTTCAGTGGGGGACTTACTCTCAGTAAGTGTGTGTAGAATTGCATCCAGAATGACAGATTTTTCTACAAGTCTTGTGGTGCTAAGAACTAATCTTCTGGTTCCTGCACTGCCATGCTAATCAATTTATTGTGTCGGTGGGAATTTGTGGATAGGGGATGGTGATAGAATTTGTCAGGCGCATGTTCTTATTTTGCGTTGACAGTTATTTGCTCCCCCCCCCATTTTAAATGCACTTTGAATATTTTGGGTCTTTTTTCTTTCACAGGAATCTACCCAGGAAAGTGTCATTACACGAGACATTCACCGTACATTTCCAGCACATGGATATTTTAAAGACACAGGTGGAGATGGACAGGAATCTCTATATAAAATCTGTAAGGTAAGATCAGAATTGTATGAGTAGCTATGAGTTTTTATGATTAATCAATATAATTTCTCCAAATCTTAGTATTTTTGCCCACATTCATACAATTTACATGCATTATTTCTGGATTTTTAACACAATTTCTGAATTTTTAAAGTTTTTGAAATCCTGTGTTGAAAATAGAGTGAAAAAGGGTGTTGATGGGGAAATTCCTGACTTGGTGATGATGAAGGATTTTATGAGGCTGGCTACAATGCAAAGCAGCAACTCCATATTCTATTAAGACGACGTTACACTGCCCAAACTGAATGTAATCAATTCTGGTGATATTCACTGCCATTTTATGTACACTGGTGCTCATCCCTCATCCACAAGCAATGTAGGATTTCCAATTGTCAGATGCTGGTTTGAGGGCTCGTGGGATATCAGACGTTGAATTTTTAGTATAGCTTCCACCTTTGCGAGTAAATGTGTTTCCTGATCATCTTGATCTCTAGGGATGGAGTATTCTTGATTTCTTAAGGACGGAGCATGAAAAGTTGAGTATCTATGATAGTTGAGTATCTAGTTACATTGTTAAAAAAAGTTTAACAACGTAACTCAAAATGAAAGCATTGATCTGCTGCTTGAGAAACTCTGTAAGGAACTTGTTGAATGCCTTAAAAATGTATCTTGGCTACTGGAAACATTTTTTCCCCTCCTATTTTCTTTTCCCATCACATAAAATGATTTAATTTCTATTGCTCAGTCCATTATGGAATAATACTGGTGACCTATTTTCATGCTTGCCTGTGTATTTGAAGGTGTTTTGCTACAGGGGACCAAAATAATTGGCAAAAGTAGTCATCTTAGCTGCTTATACTGCTGTGATTGCAGTGCACAATTTAATTTGAGGCATATTGTTGTTTCACATGTTCTAGTTAAAGCAACTTGTGTTTATCAGAAAAAACAACTGCTGGGACTTTAACAGGGAGGACTGAACGTGTTTCAAGGGACTCGATATGCTAGTTTGTCCAGGTTAATTATCTATCAAATGAAGGCAACTAAACAGATACAGCTCTCATCTATTTTAGTACTTGATTCTGGTCTGATTCATTTTGAAATCTGCATGTGGTTGGGTTGAAAAAGGATTGAATGGCCCTCAGTTGCTATATGTGCCCTTTCAAGGCTCCTGGTGGAACACAGAGCGGTCTTGTCCCTTTTGGCAGTTCAAGATACTGTTGTATTTTGAACTGATAATACCTCCACCCTCACAGCTCTGCAGTTGACCAGAGTTGATGGCACCTTTCAGTCAAGGACCTTTAGATGAATCCTTTTTCTCTGTTTACAGAAAGATATCTGCAAAAGGTTGCCCTCAGACATCTTTGTAACCAACCAGCCCATAACAATACAAATGCACATTTAGCTAGGTGGTGGGAAAGAATTCATCTTTACACCTTGAGTCCCATACATTTTTTGTAGAGCTAAGGGATGTCCTTGCAAGTCATGTTGTAATTGCTAGTTGGTTTGCTATCTCTGATTCACTATTTCCTATTGCTTCTGAATCTTATACTGTGGAGTATTATTGACCTGTGTGATTAATGTGCAATTATATTGTTTTACTGAAAAGAGAAACTTCTCAATAGTGTGTTAATTTCTTTTTCTCCTTGAAAATGGACTCATGCTTAATACAATCCCCAGGTGTTTTTTAAGGCTTTCTTGGGGCCTGTGTCACCCCAAAGCAAGATTGATAAGTAACAACGCTATCCTGCGCAACTATGCATGGCTGGCCTAAAGGGCTGGCTGCTGCATCCTAAGCCCATTGCAGCTTGCACCAGCCACGCTGGTCTCGCCTGGACTCTCCTCGGGGGAAGGGGACATTTGTGTAAGTAGCACGGACTGCAATGGGCCTCCTCAGATGCATGCCAACTCTGAAGCTGGCATGCTTCCAGGGAGGCCGTGTAAGGCCGACCCGGGCTGTGACAGGGTATAGGATATTGGCACATTCCAGCACCGATATCCCCGCCCCCTCCTAGCCCGGGATGGCCAATGGCCCCCTCCCTCGCCATCCCTCTCCGACCTCCCCATGCCCCTACACCGAGTGGCACAGCGCTCACCAGTATTGGTCGGAACGGGTTCGGGACGGCAGCAGAGTGAATGGTGCTGGCCTCTGCGCCGGCACTATTTACTCCCAGGGTGCCGAAAATGTGCTTTACGGCACCTGTATGACACCCTAGGCTGGTGGAGCACTCACTCTGCCCACCTATAGTTAAGCAGGATTGGGCTGCCCATCTTTGCCTTGATCCAGGGTTAAAGACTAACAGATTGTAGCATAAGCTTTCATGATCTTTTGAACTGCATTCAAGTGGGTCAGGCCCACAAAGGCTTATTCCATATGACTCATTTAGTTTTAGTCCTATGGACTTAATTGTCAGGGGTCACCTTTATCTTTACCTTATGTTTACTTAGAAGTCCCACTATGTTTAGTGGAGCTTCCTCCTTAGATAAGCATGCATAAGATTACAGTCTTAATGTGTTGCAGCAATACCAGTAAACTCAGCCACCTTTCTGCGATTTCTCCCTATGGATTAGGCAGAATTGTCAGCATGACAAAGAATTGAAAAGAAATATTCGATCTTTGTTGAAGTTTATTTTCACATTTTTTTTAATACTGCCCTTCCTCCAAGGAGCTCAGAGTGGTGTACATATTTCCTCCCCTCCTTTTTGTCCTCACAACAACCCTGTGAGGTAGGTGGGGCTGAGAGATAGTGACTGGCCCAAGGTCACCCAGGAAGCTTCATGGCTGAGCGGGGATTTGAACCTGGATCTTCCAGGTCTAAGTCCGACTCCCAAACCACTACACCATCCTGGTACCTGGTTTACCACTAGGTATGCTGCAAGCCTTTTCATAGATGAACAAGAATGGATCTAACCCTGAGTGTGAAAGGTACACCTTAACACTGGTGCTTTTTTTGTAGACAGATGGTTGCTATTATTTCAAGATAATTCTGATTTTATCTACATGAAAAATGTATGCATCCCAAGGTTGCACAAGACGTTCTTACTGTGGTAAATCTCAGGCATGATATGATCTACTTTTAGAATGAATATGTAAATGCAGGAATACTTCCAGTAGCATGGGGGATATGTTCCCTGAAAGTCGAGCCCTGCATGAAACAGTACTATAGGAGTTCGCCTGTGTCTATAAGGCAGAAAACAGGCACCCACGTTACCCAGGGTGCACTGCTCCCATTGGCTAGAGTAGCTGTCAGTCACAGCCAGGACAAAGAGGGCTGTAGTGAAACAATGCTAAAAGAAGCAGAGTTATGGGAGGTGTTCTCTTATAGGGAAAATTGTATTTTTCATTTCAAAATTAAAGGCTTCCTTCTGTGCAAGAAGGAGGAGAGAAAACTATAGCGCTCAATGGTAGGTGAAGGTTTTAGATTAGTGAGTTGGAAATATCCTCAAAATAAATGTAATTACCTTCAATTAAATAAGGTCAGGCTGATTTCCACTTAAACAAATAGAAAAAAAAATCCATTATATTCTTGAGCAAGGACTTACACGGTAGAGACTAACTAATCCTACCCAGATCCCTTCCTGCCGATGCAGCCATGCCAACAGAGCGAGCTGTATTCGTGGGAGGTGGGCAATTGGAAAAGTCTGCCTCGTTCCCCACCGCTGTCGCACCTACCTTCGTAGGTCCAGCGGTGGGCCTCCAGCGCTGCCTCCCAGTGCGGTGCTGCCACCCGCCAGGGAGGGGGGCAGGGATATTGATGCATGCTCCACCAGTATCCTATCGCCCTTCCCGTTCCAGGGCGGCCTTAAACAGCCTCCTCGGATTTGCACCAGCAAAATAGCTGGTGCACATCCTAGGAGGCCCATTGGGGCAGCTGGGGCTTACACTGGGGCGAAAGGAACGAACGTCCCTTTCTCTCAAGGTAAGCCCCAGCCCTCCTGGTGCGGGCCGCATCCTGTGTAGGATGCAGCAGCCAGCCAGTTAGGCCGGCTGGTGCATCTTACACAGGATTGGGCTGTTAAATCTGTAAACAAGGTCACATCCTGAGAGTCTCTTGTCTTTCTCATAAACAAACTTGTTAGTGAACATAAAAGATGCCACCAGCCTTGGCTTCCATCTTCCTTGTAAACTCTATCAAGAGGCATATAGTAATTGAGGCAGAGACCTCCTGAGCAATCAAGAGAGCCTGTTCCACACCCTCCTCCGAGTGCAAAACGAAAGAAGGTACCCATCTGCAACAGGGGATGGGCCATCAAAGGCTATCAAGATACAGAAGAACGATTCTTGATGAGCTCACCCAACAATAACTTTTGTGCTGTCCTACGGGACTTTGAACTAAAAAAAGCTGGGTCACAGTCTTGACATGTTCCGCATAGTTTCTCTGTTCTTGCTGCTGTAGCTGCCTGTTGCTCATGGATTTCCCAGTGACCCGCTGAAGCTGCACCCAGCATTCCCATTCCCTCCACTATCCAAGAGCTGCTGTGTATCAGACCACTCTCTCCTCTTTCCAACCTTTCTCCCTTCTTCCCCACACCTTCCCCCCTCCAAGCACAACTGCAAACCACTGCTCAATCACCAGCTGAGCTGTGCCTCAACGAGCCCTTCCCCTGGGAAAGCAATCTTGGCTCCCTTGCCTTGCTTCCCTCCCTGAAACTAGCTAAGGCTACTGCCTTGCCCTCCTGGATTTGCTTTTCAAACTCTCTTCTGCCTTTTGAACTAGGAGATTGCTGTGTCTTGGCCACCTAGCCCTGCAATCCCTACAACAATGCAAGTTTCATCCCAGCAGATACAGATAGATAACCTTGGCCTCTGGACCGCCTGGATGTTGGTCCACATACCCGCTCTATCTTCAGTGGAACATGTGCTGTCAAAATGATGACACACAGTGTTCTGTCCCTTCCTCCTTTAAGGTGTGTGATGGAGTGTATTGCAATTGTCACCTCAGGGGAAATAGAAATTTTGCTTAGCTGCTAAATTCCCATTCTCAGAGGCGTTGGAGAAGGCAGTCTTCCTTCCTTGTTTACTGAACAATGCAGCTCAACTATGAAATCCACTTAGAAAGTTCTAGCTTCTAGGGATGTCTTCAATATTTACTTCTGAGTGCATTGTTTCGCAGGTGTATTGTGTTAATATTTAATAGTGATGAGGAGCCTTGGCTTTCCGGACTTATTCTGGAAAGCCAGGTAGCCTCTCCTTTTGGTATCCTAGCAACTTGACTTGGTCTATAGCTAAAGGGAGGTGTTGTCTCAGATATAATGACTGCCTCCCCCTGCCACCTCTGAAAGACAGGGAATGTATAGGTAAGCAACATTTCCCTTTTTAATTATGAGGCATTGAACAGCAGATTTATGCAGCTGATACCCAAAAGCTTGGTTTTTCATCATAAATTGGTCATTAACTGTCTTGCAGTGTAGAAAACACTTTGTGGGAATGGTATAGTCAAGAGAGATTGTGTGTTGCCACTATCTTTCTGCGTTCAGAAAGGAAGGAAATTGGGTACTGAGAAGATGATCAAATTTTGATAACACCAATCCCTGCATTCTCTTTCTTCTTTTTTGCTGCAAAAGTAAGATTGTGAAACTGAAACATTGATATCCAGAAAGTTTTCTGATATTTCTTTTAAGAAAGCAAACCCAGCTTTGAAAGCAATTTAGTGAAAATATAGTCAGTGCTTATGTTCAAAGCTTTGAACTTGTACTTTCATTTAAAAATAATAGCAACTGCTGTTATGTAACTGTTGCCCACAGTAGGGAGTACCACGCATTGTCAATCTCTTGTTCCTGTGCTATGTGTCATTCTTGAGACTTGTTTTTCAAAAGGAAAAAGAGGGGTTTTCCTTACAAAGAAAATGGTGAAGGTAATAAGAAATGAAAGCTAATGGCTGAGGGGGCCACAAAGTTTGTGGGGATAAGTCACCCCTATGTATCCCTTTATTTACAAACTCTTGTGCATGCTGTAATTTTTTTTTTTTTGCCCATGGAAACAAGTACAGGTGGGCCCCCATATCCACTGATTCGCTATCCACGGTTTCAGTTATCCACGGATTGTGCCCCCCCCCCCCCCCGGCTTTTACTTTTTTCCCAGTAAGCTTCGTTTCTTCCTTAAAGAAACAGGAGAAGCAGCCTCTGGCTGCTTATTACAGGCAAGTAGAACCAGTCTAAGTACTAGAGAGGCTCTGCAAGGTTAACAGAAACCTTGCAGAGCCTCTCTAGGACTTAGTCTCGTTCTACTTGCCTGCAATGGAGGCTGCTTCTCTGTTTGTTTTAAGGAAGAAACAAAGCTAGCTGAAAGAAAAATAAGAGCTTGGGGGGCAAGTATGCCTGCCTGCAGGGGAGGCAGGGTGGGGGGGCCCCTCAGGAAACCATGGAGGGGGTGTTCTCTCTTATCCACGGTTTCAAGTATCCACAGAGGGGCCTGGAACATATCCCCAGCGGATATGGGGGCCCACCTGTATACCTAAATGGGGTCTTCACCCTCCCCCACAGAACTGACTTTCCAGCTCACAAACCAGCCAAAAACCTGTGAAAAATGGAACATTTTTTTACCTCAGCCCCCAATAACCCCATTACCCCTTACCCTATAGAGAAGACAAAAAAAGGAGGGAATGGAAAGGGCTGTGTGATTAGGCATCTCTTGATCAACTCTAGTGGATCTATATTTGACTCCGATCCTACCTTCTAGAGCAGCGATTTTCAACCAGTGTGCTGTGGGACATTGGTGTGCTGTGAATGGTCCACAGGTGTGCCGCAGGAGTTTGGGGGAGGATCATTTATTAGTTGGGCCATTGAAGGATGTGAGCCCCCTATCCGCAGTGCATTATGCCTTGTCAATTGTAAAAAAAAAAAAAAGCATGGTGTGCCTTGACAACTTTAGTGCCATGTCAGTATGCTGTAAAGATGAAAAAGGTTAAATATCGCTGTTCTAGAGTGTCCCTCTTTCTGTACATCACTTATTTTATTGCCCTCTGTTAGATATAATAAGAACATAAGAAGAGCCCTGCTGGATCAGATATAAGCTGTCACAGAGCAATGCTAATAAAAAGAGAAAATTCAATAGGAAACAGTGGTTATTATGGCTGTCTTGATAAAGGTAGATGTTTACATGTTTTTAAAGTACAGTACTGTATAATGTCGTCTTTGGAAAAAAAATGCATGAGGGAAACCAATCTGTCAAACAGATATGCAAAATAGTGGAAACAGATGTAAACTCAAAACTGACAAAACTACAGTGTCCAGAGAGTGTTCAATAGACAGGCAAACGGCCATGGCCAAAAATATTAGGTAAGTAAAATGATCAAACAGAGGTAGATGCTCAGAAACGTGCTGCTTTAAAAGCTAAACACAGATTAAAAACCTTAAAAACATTAAAAACTTTGAACAAAAACATCCACACACTTACAACCCAGTACAAACGTTTTAAAATTAAAACCAAAATCTAAAATGTTACGTTTCACTCGAATTTCATCGAGCATTTTCAAGCTAACACCCCTATGTAGTGGGAAGATGTTACCCAGGCAGTGAAGCCACGATACATAAAGGTAGGCACAGCCTCAGAATCAACCTGGGAAATTAACCCAGGTGACCAGGGAGGATAATGAAGGCATCCATCTGCAAAGGAGGAACCATAAGTGAGCAACCAGTGCAGGTATCCTATTAACACTCACTATTAAAACACCTGTTGAGGTCTGAAGGACTGGAAATCCTCAGGTCTTGTGCCTAGGATAAATATGCTGAGTCACTGTTTGCAAAATGCATGTTGTTCTGTTCTGCACCCAAGTATACCTAATTGCCAAATGTCTACAGCTGAGTTTGGGTGTGCACCGAAGTGCAAGCAGTCCTCCTCTCTGATTGGTGTAGAAAAGTTCCCTGAAGTATAAAAGCAGGCAAGCAGCCACACCTTGGAGGAACAGGGAGGAGATAGGGCAATAGTGAAGTCTGGTGTTAGACTATGTTGGAGACCTTTGCATTCTGGTTATGTGCTATGTCACTGTAAATATCTGTGCACAAATACAATTGCATGGTGAAGGAATTCTGCTTCGTGTTTGGAGTGTTTATTCTTTTTGTGACAAGCCATTATCTCCAGAGAAAACAGCCTTGAGCATCGGCCGCTTTGGACTTTTTGCTGCTCGGGCTGCTTGGAATTAAGTAAGAGAGTCTCCTGCTCATCACTCGTTAACAACACCTATACTACAAAAGAACATCAGGCACAGATATCCATCTTCAACCTCCATAAAACACAAATCCAACACAGACACAGTAGCGGTCTCTGTTAGCATTGACCATATGCAATGCCGTGGAGCAAGGAGACACGGATGTAGTCTGTCTGCAACAGATACAATCTGTCCGTATTAAGGCTATGCGAGCAGTGCAAAGTCCACAGCCCAATTAGCGGCAGATACAATCTATCAGCATTAAAGCTATACGCACCACAAAGTTCACCACTCAGTTGGCCACAAATAACATTGTATAATTCAAGCAGCCAGCAATTCAACAGGGAGAGATACAACTGTAAAAGGCATACTGCGTTGACAGATAATTGCGAATAATGTGGAATCATATATCTTGTAACAAATTAACGTATTTCGTATTCAACCTATGTCAGTTGCCAACCACTGTCCTTGGCCTCCAGAGGAACGCCGGAGATCAGGACGGCCAGTCAACGTTTAGCGATCTGCTACAGATAACTAAATACTGACAAGCCCCCCCCCCCCCAAACGGGGAAACCAAAACCACAGTAATCAGCCTTATACCAGCCCAGGGAGGAAAAGAGTTGGACAACAAGTACTCCTGTTTGGTTTTAAAGCTGCACTAATACAATCTCCACGTTTTTGACCATCTACCTCTGTTTTATCATTTTACTTATCTAATATTTTTGGTCATGGCCGTTTCCCTGTCTATTGAACACTTTGATCATTGCGGGCCATGAAAACTTGAAATTGTACAGTGTCCTCAGCCACATGCATTTTTGCTTGTTTGGTCTTGGCCTTAGTTTATCTGTATTATTATATGCTTCTGTAGTCATTACCAGGACTCATCGGACCCCATGATCTTAATTTAAACATTCTGGGTTGGATGCCAACTTGCATGAGCAGATAGAGGACACCATGTGCAAGCTGTCTTCTCTTCCCCTTTACAGACTACAGTACAGGTGGGCCCCCATATCCACTGATTCGCTATCCACGGTTTCAGTTATCCACGGATTGTGGGGACCCCCCCAGGCTTTTACTCTTTTCCCAGTAAGCTTCATTTCTTCCTTAAACAAGCAGGAGAAGCAGCCTCTGGCTGCTTATTGCAGGCAAGTAGAACAAGACTAAGTCCTAGAGAGGCTCTGCAAGGTTAACAAAAACCTTGCAGAGCCTCTCTAAGACTTAGTCTCGTTCTACTTGCCAGCAATGGAATCTGCTTCTCTGTTTGTTTTAAGGAAGAAACAAAGCTTGCTGAAAGAAAAATAAGAGCTGGGGGGGGGGGCAAGCATGCCTGCCTGCAGGGGAGGCAGGGTGGGGGGCCCCTCAGGAAACCATGGAGGGGGTGTTCTCTCTTATCCACGGTTTCAAGTATCCACGGAGGGGCCTGGAACATATCCCCAGCGGATATGGGGGCCAGAGGCGTTGCTGGAGCGTGGCGGGGGGGCAGGGCGCCCCCGGGTGACGCGCGCACTCCGCGACGCGCGACACCCTTCGGACGCTCCGAGGCTGGCCCGCCTTTTTGCCCTCAAAATGGGTCTGCGCATGCATGAAAATCCGGGAAATACCCGGATGGACGCGCTGCCTGGGCCTTCTTTCAGAAGGCCCTGGAGCGCCGACGGGGTCGGACGCTCCAAGGCCGGCTCCCGGGCCGGCCTCGGAGCGTCCGGAGGGCGACGCGGGGGGGGAGCCGGGTCGCCCCCCCGCGCCGATATCGTAGCGTCACTAAGGTGACGCGCGTCCTAGTGACGCTACTGATGGGGGCCCACCTGTACTTCTCATTCCCATACCTGCGCTTCCCAGCAAGCCTCTCTTGAGGGCAGGGAGCTCTCTGGAAGGGGGTGGGATGAGATGCAGGAGGCTACAAGAAAAGGGAAGTGCTGCAAACTGGGCATGGGGATTTTCTGCCTGAAAGTACAAGTGCAGTAGCATTGCTCACATAAAGTGCCTTTTCAGCTTAGGCTCTGCATAGCAAGGTTCCAAATAGAACTCTAAATGCAGAGCAGAAGCAATCTAAACAAATATATTCTAGAGCTTGCTGAATTACTGGCAGCAATAAATTTTGGTTGCCAGCATATGCAGCAGATGCTACATATTAGGCTAGGAGGAGGCTATACACAACTGCTTCCCTCGCCATCATGAATATCTGGGCAAAATTGCATGGTGGAGGCTTGGCAGTGGTTTATTTGAAATAAAATCCCTCCTGGTGACCTTGTGGAAAACAGCAGCATAGAAGACTATTATTTAGTAAAGTGAATTTTTGCTAATTCCCCCCCATGAGTAGGGGAGAACTTTGACTGCTTGTGGGGGCGGTGGCAGTGGCAGCAATCCCGGGATCACACCGCCACCAGGGACAAAAGGGGTATTTTTAGACTTAGCGGGGGTCGTGCTGCCCTCTGGACGGTGCGGAGGACCCGTGCCCCCCCAAGCAGGCTTCCCTAAGCCTCCGAACGACACCTGGAGGCAATTCCAGCTTACTTCCTGTTTCTCCCAAAAGCTGGATGTGGGCTTTAATCTCCTCCAGGAGCTGTTCGGAGGTATGGGGAGACTCGCTGGGGGGGTGTCATGCCCCCACACCCTCCAGAGTGCAGCGCAACCCCTGGTAAGTCTAAAAATACTCCTTTTGTCCCCTGCAGTGGCACAATCCCGAGATCATTTCCACCAGCATTGGGAATCACAACGCTCCTTAAAGGGGCAACACCAACTCCTGCCTGGCATGGTGGGTTGCAACCCACCACTTTGAGAACCCCTGATATTTCAGCTCGAGGAGAGACTCATTTGTGGGGGTCAAGGAGGGGAATGTTCACCTTCAGACATGTGTTTTGCTTATACGCACAAGAAAGATCCGGTAATACCGTTGCCTATTGCTGTGCTTGTATAGAGACATTCTTTCAAAGACCGCCCTTCTGCAGCAGTTCACTCCTTACTTTCCTGTCCATTTGAAGGTAGATATGTAGTACCTTTTTGTCAAGGTTCATTGGGGGGGGGAATCTGGCACCTGTGGTAGTTTTTGTTGGCCAGGGAAGAGTTAACGGTCATTTTAGACCAAGTTCTTCTTACTCTTCCTGTAAGGAAAAGATATAGTTTTTCTTTGAAGAGATTACTTGGGAGATCCAGATGGTTTTGATTACACATGCCACACGGTATTTAAAGGTAAATATTATCCTATGTCTCCCAGAGGGCATTCCAGAACCTTCGGGTTAGCTCCTCCTGCTGAAGCCGTAGGCAGGGTTCTAACAAATTGTCTTGCCCTTGCCAGGGGGTGGGGCTTGCATGGGGGAAACTGCCCCTCCAGACTTGCACTGCCTTGTGGCAGTTCATCAGGTATGAATTTATTTTGAGGCTCATAAACAATATTTTTGCTTTTGGTCTTTAGCTTTTTCACATTTATTTCTTCCTTCCATTTTCTTCCTGCCATTGTCCAAGTTGGGACTGGACTGGGGAAAGACAGGGGATGAGAAGATGGTAGAGGGTCTTGGGAGAATTCTCCCCCTGCACTTGATTTGGAAAACCTTTCCCTAAAGATGCTGTTGCCTGTGAGTGTTTGGTTTCTCCCCCCCCCCCGCTCGAGAGAATGAAGAGGCTTTCGTGTAGCGCAGTGGTTCCCAAACGTTTTAGTTTCACGCCTCCCTTGACCTCTCTCGCCGTTAGCCATGGCTCCCCATTAAAGCGCACTGAAGAGAGGCACTCTTTATATGCTCAAAGGCACCCTTTCTAATATGTATATGTATATTCCCAAAACGAGCCCTAAAGTCGATTTTCCATGCTTATGCTGAGCAGCAGCTAAGCCAGGAGTGCACAGGGTGGGGTTGGGATGCTGCCCTCCCTCCCTTGGCAGGCCTGGGGTGTCTACCTCGTAGAGGGCACTAATGTCGTCTGCGTTAGTCCTATTCATGGCAAGAGAAACATCAAAGCATGGGCGGGAGGCCATTTCTTTTCATTGGTCATGCCCCCCCACCCCAGTTGCATGAGAGAAAGCTCCTTTAGGTAGCATCTTTGCAAGATGAAAAAAAGATGTAGCATCTTTGCAAGATGAAAAGAAGATTCTTATACTGCCCAGCAGTCTCCAGTGGGGGGGGGGGTTGTTTGCTCATGCCCCACACTTTCTGATAGCTCCAGGCTATGAAACAGCCACTACCATTGCAGCCACTGCCGCCTCTTCCCATGCCACACCAGCATAGTTCTCCTTCACACACGTTACATTGTCTTTATAAACAGTACACTGGCAAACTAAAGCTAGCAGCACGCACCCCCTGCTGGCAAAATCTTCACAAAAATTCACACCCCATTAAAAAAATAGAAGTTAGCAGCAGCATCTTTTTGCCACATGCAGGGGGAGGGTGGATCCAAGTCCGTACAAAACCTATAACTACCTTCTCATCTACACCCCCCTGCATAAGCAAACAGGCTCAGCCACTCTCACCTGGATCCTTCAGTCATGCAGCAGCCTTCCTTCTCTTCTCCCCACCTTTGCTTTTCCCTTAAAAGCAGACGAAGAGATGCCACTGGGTGTGCCATTTTTCAGAAGAAAAACCCAATTTTTGCCCTCTGCCCAAACAACTACTACATTCTACATTTCCGCGTTTATCCTCCCAATCGCTGGGGCTTAGTGAAAACTCAGTACTGTGGGATTGTCACTCTGTTCCATAAACACCCCAGTTGCACCAGATTCCATGTGTCTACAGATCCCATGTCATAAAGTGCTTTTCTGAAATCCTTTCTTCTAGGAAGCCCTTCTGCAAATCCATGGTGAAACCCTAGTGATTTCTAGGTTTGCCTTCAGCCTAGCCTCCTTGTCCCTTCCTTCTGTAAAAAAGGGAAGGGGAGGGGGAAGAGAGAAGACACAGACACCCAAAGTAAAAAAAATCTATATTCCTAAAAAAAATATCTATATTCCTATTCTCCATCAGCTATAAAGGGCAGAAGAAAAGCCACCTCAAGTTACAGAGCTGCAAGGAAGGTCATAACCACTCAAAATATTTTTCCCAGCACATGCACGTTCCATGGACCAACTACACAAATGCATGTGTGCATATGCACACGCACACACATACAACCATTTTGCTTATTATTAAAGCCGTTTATTAAAATGTTGACCTACTGGCTATGCAAACTGAAAAGCTATCATAAACTAGAGCACACAGAGTGCATGCAAAGGCAGACCGCTGCTCCTGGTCATTTCGTTGACAGCTGAAGGTGGCAATCCAATGCACATTTCCCTGGGAGTGTGAAATCAATGGGACTTACTTCCAAGTAAGATAATGCATAGGATTGCACTGGAAGTTCTTTCTCCTCCTCCCCCCTCTCTGCAAAACACAAATCTTTCTTACCTTTTTCCTCTCAGAGCAAGTCAATGTTCCTTGTTCAGTTTGTCCATCAGCAACAAGAAAAAGCAGCAGGTCAGCCTCTCATTGCCAACAAGAGAGTGAGATCACATCCCAAACTCTCTCTCTCTCTCTCTCCTGAATAGCAAATCATTTTAAAAAATAACTTCCTTCTTCCCCCAATCAGAGCAGGAGGAAAGCAAGGATCACAACACACCCACTCCCTGAGGCAGCTAGATAGATGCCTCTGTGTGTGTGTGTGTGTGTGTGTGTGTGTGTGTGTGTGTGTGTGTGTGTGTGTGTGTGTGTGTGTGTTTGATTTGAAACATGGAGCACTGGAGCGCAAGGTCTTGCACGCAGGCGCCCTAGAGCTGGAGGCAGCTCTGCCTTTTGCATCCCCAGGTGCTTTCACCTTTAGCCTGGTGGCTCACGCAGGTGCAATGCAGTTTCCAATATTCGGTATAGGGCAATTTAGGGACAGATGGACTTGCCTTCCCGTGTCCTGTCCCTTTAAGAAACCAGCGGAAGGTTCGCACAGGCACGCTGCTGCTTTATTCACTGCTGCTGCTTTATTCACCGTAGGCAAATGCCAGTCAGAGGCAGCTGGACCTGCTGCCTTCCCTCTATGCCTGAAAACATAGCTGGGAGCTTGCGCGCACACCCCGCAGCTTAATTGGAATTGTATAGGGATCGGAGGCACCTGTGCCTTCTGCCTCTCCAGTGCTGGCTTATACAGGCGCTCTGGATTGCTATGAGTGAGGTTTTTTTTCTGGTTCTCACTCACTGGAAGCCATTTTGAAGGACAGGGATATCCCGTGATTGTGTGTGTTGCTTCACTGAGGACTGGAGTAGCAAGACAAGTTGTTGGTTGTTGTTGTTGTTGTTGGGGTGGGCAGGTCCTTCTGAGTACACGTCCCTGGTGGTGATCTGATGGGTCACCAGGGCCCAGCATGCAGGGATAACTAAGGGAAGAGGCTAGACGCACACCCTGTGCACCTGACTTGCCTGCACATCTTTGGGTTCTTTCTGGAGTGATTATGACAGAAATGGCACACTGACACTCGCAGAAAAGGTAGCTTCTTCCACCAGGATGGGAAACTCAAAGCAAAAGGGGACGGGGTGTGTCGTTACATTCCCTTCCTCCCATCTGGAGAGAGCCCAATTACCAGAATTCCCTCAGCATGGAAGCTTAAAGCTTCCTGACTTGACTAAGCCCAGATCCTCTGCACTTATACGTGTGTCTAAGAGTTTATACTATTAACCACAAGTGATCTGTGAGAGAGGGAGGAGCAATAGCTTTGTGTTCTGGTCTGATGAAAGACGATGGCATCTCAAAAAAAAAAAGCTTATTAAAAGGAAAATGGGGAGAGCAGCAAAAGTTGGCAAAGTTCCATTAGTAAAAACAAAACCCAAAACCATAGGTGCTTGAAATGAGATCAGATCAGATCTTGACACTAGAGGCAAATTAACGCAGGGTCCCTTGACTAGGTTTGTTTTTGGTTGCAGTTTCCTTGTTCACCTCCAGATTGGAGGGGTATGACAGCAGTGTACATGGTCTCTGCAAGTGCTGGGACACAACATGCACTGTCTCAGTCCAGCCATACCCTTTTATGGGGTTCAGGAGGATCAAGATCTTATCTTTCCTGTGGGCTGTTCCAACAGTTGGAAGCTTATTCAGCCTCCAGGATCTTCCTTCAGGCGAGCCATACTCATACTATAGAACCAAGGGCTTCTCATTCGGGTGAAGAAGTCCTGATCCACATATGCCTTTGGGGTAAGTAGTGGTTACCCCACTACTTACTTACTAGTGGTAAGTAGAGCCAGGATGGTGCAGTGGTTTGGGAGTTGGACTTAGACTTGGAAGATCCAAGTTCAAATCCCTGCTCAGCCACGAAGCTTCCTGGGTGACCTTGGGCCAGTCACTATCTCTCAGCCCCACCTACCTCACAGGGTTGTTGTGAGGACAAAAGGAGGAGAGGAACCAAGTACACCACTCTGAGGTCCTTGGAGGAAGGGTGATATAAAAATGTGAAAAATAAATAAGGGATGCTCAAGAAAGAGAAGTCCAGAGACCCATCTGTTCAGTCCCTTGGATTGTGACCATGGAATTTAATTATTTATTTGTAATCAAACTTGCCTTTCTATTCCAGGCATATTCAGTATATGATGAAGAAATTGGTTATTGTCAGGGTCATTCCTTTCTTGCTGCCGTTCTTCTGCTACACGTGAGTACATTACAAAATTAGCATTCTCACTTAATGAGCCAAATCATTTAAAAGGTTTTTCCATCTCTTAATTATTTCTAGTATTGTTTCCCTTTCCTGATCTTTACTTGTTTACTTGTTGCTACATGTGAGAATAGGTATAATTTACTGCTTCCAGTAAATCGGGACGGGCATGATAGTTCTTTGATTTAGCTACTTCTAGCACCCTCCTTGTTTAGTATCGGTTTCCATCATGATAGCCTTTTAGTTAGGGTTGGGAGCCCATTTCAAGGGGAGTGGATGTAAGTCAAATCCCTTCATGCCCAGAAACCCCATTGCATCCAGGAATCACTTGAACAGTCCATATACAAGAATTAGCCTGAGACCAGTTCTGTTCACTAGAACACTTTCCCAATTCCAAAGCTCCATGTGACTTATGTCTCCCTCATCACCGTTAGGGAAAAGTTATCAGAATCTGATGTTAATTGGCCTGTTTAATTTTAGGTGGTTTTGAAACATAGTGTTTTAAGATACTAATGCACAATTAGAATTGTCATTTGACTTTTCAAATGCTTGTTGGAGGCATGGAAAAATGTCTTGCATTTAGCCAACACTTTAGCCAGGTTGAATGCATGAACAAAAATTCTCAATTAGTTTGTGTTGTATAAAGATAGCTGTTCTCACTCAGTGGCGCAAATCACAATTTAGTCACCAGTTGAGAGTCTCATTTGTAAATGATAGAAAATAAAAACTGTTTCCAAGAGTTCTGAATTGGCTTGCAAGGGTGTTTTGGGAGGGTGGTTTTTTTTTTTTTTTTTGCACGTGTGCATTTTTGTACTGCCACTTGGGAATTGTCTTTCAGGGACTGGGCATGGAAGGCTGCATGTTACCTAGGATCTCTTAGTAGCAGGGCTCAAACAAAAGCAACAGGTGGCCCTGTAAAATACTGTAGTAAACCTTTTCCCCAGTAGATCTCATGAGAACAGGCAAGTAAACAGCCATCTAAAAATAAAATCCACTAAATACGTGGAATAATCTACCAAATTTAAAAAGCCAAGAGAACACACTTTTGGGCCATAGGAAAAATAGCATTTTGAAAAGGGTGGCTTGCTCTAATTGTAGTTGGTAAATTGCATAGTTGAATCAAAGAAAAAGATTCAAGTCTGTCCAAGTCAAGTGAGGGATCAAGGGATGGAAATTATGGGTTCTTGACATTCCCATTGTCTCTGGTTTTCTACGTGGAAGGTGTTCTAGGCATAAAGCATTACAGATCTCAGATGAGGGCCTCACTTCAATAATTGGTCTCCATGTAGATGCCTGAAGAACAAGCATTCTGTGTGCTGGTGAAGATCATGTATGACTATGGCCTGCGGGACCTCTATAAAAACAACTTAGAAGATCTTCGCAGCAAATTTTACCAGCTGGAGAAACTTATACAGGTAGGGTCAAGATCAGGGATTCTTCTTTTACTTTAATGTTAGATTAAATGAGGGGGGCAGCAGTGGTATGGGAGAGAAGAAACTTTTACTTCTACATGTATATGACATGAGCTCATGTACTACAGGAGGTATGGAGTTCTCAGTTGCCTCATTTCCTATGTCACCAGTGTTTCCTGTAAGGGGTCCATGCCAGTGTGTTTACCCCTTCCATAGCTACATTATGTCATGTGACGCCACCTCTGGACATTTGGCGATGACATCATCACTCTGTTGCCAAACATCCGCATTGCAGCGCGGAGCTCGACACCTTTGAGGGAGCAGTGCATGTCACACAATGAATCAGTGTTAAATGTGCATTTGTTCCACACATATAATGTATGAAGTAGCCATCAGTTAATGAATGATGGTATCATTGCATTTATTTCCTTAGAAAATGTTATGTCCACATTAGTTTATACCAAATATTGTTTCTATACCTCTCAGTTGAAATACAATCTTAGAATTCCTGGCATTTGGAGATATATACTGTATTTTTTAAAACATCAGAGAACAGAAGTTGTATTACAGCTTTCTCTTTCATCTCGTTCTCCAGGAGCAGCTGCCTGATTTGTATAGCCATTTTTTGGAACAGAACCTGGAAGCTCATATGTATGCATCCCAGTGGTTTCTCACCCTCTTTACTGCCAAGTTCCCACTCTGCATGGTCTTCCACATAATTGATTTACTCCTCTGTGAGGTAAAATAAAACCACCTTCAGTCAGAAGAGTCTAGCTTTACATGAAATGAATTGCCACTTTCCTTGGGTTTGTCTTTGTTATTGGACCACAGCGGGAGACTGTTTCCTGTATTGTATGGGAATGCTCTTGCATAGAATTCTGTAGATTAAAAGTAATGTGGGTTTCTCTGCTGTGTCTCGAGGGGGGGGGTTGGAAGTATGTTTGTGTATAAATTGCTGTTATGGATATGAGTTGTGAGACTTAATACCATTCCTGTGCTATAACGCTTGTTTTAAGGTTTGAGGCTGCTCCTGGATGGTAAGGATAAAGGAGTTAATAGTGTAATTTGCCAATGTGATTTGATGAATCATGTATTATACAGATATCTACTTAACAAGGATAATCTGGAGCAAATATTTATCTCTCAGTCTAACCCTTGAGTTGTAAGGATAATATGGGATAACGTAACCCTATGTTCCAGCCTAAGTTCCTATGAAGAGAGCATGTGACAATATGTTAAATAACATGATTTATTTAAAACATTTCTCTCCCACCCCATCTAATTGCTAAAGCACCACCAGGTTGCAAACAATATAATGCAAAATGACCGAACCTTCAAATGAAAACAAAATAAACAGAATCCAGAAGACAATCAACAAATATTAAACCAAGGAGCAGTGCAAAACATCAGTGGAACACTAAATGAAACGGGAGTTTTCACCGCTCACTTTCAAGTAGGCAGTGATTGGGCTAGCTGGACACCCCTGGGGAGGGAGCTCCATAGTCTTGTTGCCGCCACCAGGGAAACGGTGTTACATGCTCAATACTTTATATTCCTTTATTTTAAGGCATGCAGGGAGACACTTATCTATATACATGTACTTGGTGCTGAGTGCCTGCCAGGAAAGCATCTGCTAGATCAGTAACATGGCTATTTGCAGGACTGATGGCAAGAGGCCACAGTTCCACAGACCACGAAGGCCGCACATTTGATAAAGCCAGGTAATCAACCCCCTGTCCTTAAGGATCTAACTGAGCCCTGAGTACTCCAAATTCAAACAAGGACTTGTTTACTTCTTAAATTCTAATGGAGTTTTCACAGTTCTAAAATTCAAATGGAGCCTACTGATTCCAGATCCTGCTGGAACAGCAGATTTTGTACCTTGTGACTGTGGCCACTGCCTAAGAGCACCTAGCTTTGAGAAAAACAAGTTTAACATAACAGGATCCTGAATTCCAGCTGTCCTCACCAACCCCATAATTGGAGTCCAATCAAGGAGGCTTGTTGACTAAATGCCCCTCCAAACTAGCCACCACATCCTTCGCTGGGCATGAAAGACAAAGGCAGAACCCAACAGGGATCCTCAACTAGCAAAAGAGGATCCCTTGAATAGTTCACCCCACCTAGGATCCCATAGAATTCTATGGGGAAAATGTCATTAAAAGCCCAGGACACTAGAGCCTCATGTTCTTTTTTTCTCTGCTGTGTTTGTTGCTATCTTGCCTTGCTAGTGGTCTGTGGAGCATTAAGGCCATGACACACTGCACGCAGTGCGGTGCGGAGCGTCTGCAAGAGTCCAGAAGCGGCGCAAAGAGTTCTGTCTGTCTTGCTTTCTCCTCCTCCATGTGACAGTGCACGAGAGCTGTGTTGCCGCATGACAGGAGTTGGAAAAATTGAACTTCGGCAAATCAGTGCAGTGGAGTGGGACGCGAAGTGAAGTGTTCAGTCAGAATCGAGTCTGAAAAGGCTCAATTCTGATTGACTGAAAAGCTGAGACTAGAGAGGACGGCGAAAGCCATGGAGAGATGACAGAGAGAGCGATTCCAGGCCAGTATAGACAGGAAGCGGCGCGAAGCAAAACAAAGGCCGGTTTCGCTTCGCCTTGCTTCGTGCCACACCGTGCCGTGGGTGGTGTGTCACGGGCTTTAACCTGCTGGTGCTGCATTTAGTTCCAGCCACCATCCAAGGACCTCCATGCCAGCCTCCTCCACCCAAGGACCTCCTCCACCCAGGATCAATAACACTGCGCTTCCCCTTTCCTTTCCAGCCTTTTTCTCTCCCACTCTTCCCGAGTGTAACCAAAGCTGTTGAGCCAGCTTGGGCCTGTCAGCTAACCTTTGTGGGCCACCTCTCTATGTGCCTCTTCTCCCTCGGGGAAAGCGGCTCTTTTGTGCTGCTTCTTCCTTTGATTAAGGCTACTACCCACTGGCATTGCTAGAGGTGGGGTGGACCGGTAAGTCTTGCACAGCAGTAACCGCTCCTTTCCATGGTGGCCCCGCCCACTCACCCTCAGAACCAGTCGAGTGGCGAAGGCAACATGCAGGAGACTTGCTGCGCGTTGCCTTCGCTGCTCGGACTGCTTCTGACGGCGAGTGGGCAGGGCCACCATGGAACGGAGCGGTTACCGCTGGGCAAGACTTACCGGTCCGCCCCACCTCTAGCAACACCAGTGCTACTACCTAAGTGGCCTGCTTCATAGCCCCTTTTCTGTCTGTGAAACCCTGCTTTACTCAGGGAGTAAACACAGCTTGACTTGGCTGTTACTGCTGCGACCCCAGCAAATCTATGCTCTCCAGCTTGGCAGAAAAGGATTAGTAACCTTGGTCCTCTGCACAGCCTCATGAAAGGCCACACACTTCTCTTTTATTCTGTTGCTATTTTGTCAGGGATATGCTGTACAAAGAAAATCCTTGTGACAACTGGGAAAAGGTGTTTCCCATTGAGAGAAAGCTGACCATATGTTTGTTTGGTCATTTCTCTTGAAATATCTCTTTCTCATTCATGGAGAATAGAAATAACACTCAACTACTCAGTCTAACCCCTGATTTCCAAATCAGATTTCAGAATCTTGCAGCAAGTCAATGCCTCAGAAGTTGCTGTGTTACCCAAATAATTTATTTATTTATTTTTGTATTTATATACCGCCTTTCTTATCCTCGGATTGCTCTTCAGATATTATTCAATGTCTTACAAGCTAGATAAGTAGCTTCTTAGGTCTTTAGACTTCCTTTCCTTGTCTGTCCGATGCCGTTATGGATTAGCAAGAGTCTACACGTTCTAAGGTCAAAGATAAGTAAAGCTGATATAAATGAATTTTACGTGTGTAGGATGAAAGAATAACAGTGCAAGCTTATGCCTGTCTACTGAGAGGTTGTCGCATTGAGTTCAGTGGGACTCAGTCCCAGGTAAATGTGTATAGGATTGTAGCCTAAGTGGAGATATTCTGATCTTATTAGAGAGAAGAAACCTTGATACTGCTTGAAAGTCAAGGATAGAAGCTAGAGCTCTTACTTGCTGAAATAATTCAGTTTGACAGTTTTTCTTAAGAAGTTGCAAGAGAGGCTAGAGATTGGAACCACTGTGTGCAGGGGTATTCTAAATGAATATCAAGTTGATTTTCAGCATTTAGCGAACACCAAAAATGCAAAGATGTGGAGATTGACTGAAAAAGGGAATGCTAACTCTTTGAGCACTGGTTTTGTTCATCTCCAAGCAGAGTCTTAAAAACAAGTATTCATTGCAAACAAAAACATAGCAAACATCCTTTTTGGAGTAATAAACAGCTTATGGTATATCTCAAAACACACACACTACGTTCACTTTGAACAACTTAAGGGTCACTTCACATTTTGCATTTTAGATGTACGCCTGAAAATTCAGAATGTAAATATGACACAAACATGTTTGCAAATTACATGTATCATACAGGTATGCTAATAGGGGTGTGTGGGGGTGACTCTGGCTGGCTCAGCCTTGCTGCAAACCCTTGTTGATCATTGTACGTTGTGTGAAATGGCTCTGAGTGACTGGAAAGAAAAAAAATACAGCAGCAGCAAAACTGGAAACAGTTAAGAACCTTTACAGGTTTAATGTTTTAGCTGGCTTTTCTGGTGTACTTAGCAACTTGGCTATTTATTTAAAAATACTTTATATATGATGCTCTTCAGTTAGGGCTTTAAATGTGGTAACTTATCACTTTGAATTAGGTTTGGAAACAGATCAGGAGTCAATGAAGATCAAATGTCATCAGAGTAACATGCTCCCCAAAACAGGCCTCCATGAGCACTCTGGCCTCAGCATTCTGTACCAGTTAGAATTTTCTGAACATTTTCCAAAGGCAGCTCCTTGTAGAATGCATACGAGACCTAATCTGCATATTATGCAGAGTGCAGTGCTAAGCTGAGGTGGCAGAATTCTGGAATCGTTCCACTTCAAACTCACTTCAGACTTCAAATCTGATAGTTTTGAATGCTTTCTCATGCAAAACAAAACACAGCACCACACTCCATGTAGTAAGTGAGCACAGTAGAGGAAAGCTTTAGCAGAGACCTTCCCTTTATTTGCTGGTTTACTGCATGTGGGGGAAGATTCAAAAATATGACCCCACCCCTTCTGACGTAAAACAGTCCAGAACAGTGGTTCTCAAACGTTTTGGTCTGAGGAGCCCTTTACACTTCTAAAAAGTATTGTGGAGCCCCAAAGAGCTTTTTTTCCCCTGTGGGTTCTACCTATTGATATCTACCTCATTAGAACTTAACCCCCGGCTTAGGCATTAAAACGTATTGGGTCAGGGCTTACAGAACAAATGTTTTGGGAAGATCAGGCTTATAGAATAAATAGCAGGGCTTACATGTAAGCTACCTGCTACGAGACATGCTTCCAAGTAAGCATGACTCGACTGCAGCCTCGACTGTTTATGAAGATTGCTCAATTAATTTCCAAACAGGAGGCCTTCTCGCTTTTTAAGAGTACCCATTTCAAAATGGGAAAACATGATAAAGGATAAGGGAAATGCACAGTGCAGGCCAGAAATTTACAAAATGCGTCATGGCTGGGGCCTGTGAATGGGAACATGAGATTCCCATTTTATATCATCTGCACTGGTTACACTGGTTGTACTGCACTGGTTACTGGTTACAGTGCAGATGGTCTCAATTCTCTTGTTTTTTTCCAAGTGAGGTTGGCCACTTTGACTTTTTCTTTTTTTCTTTTATTTGTAGTCTTTTCTCCTTTTTTCCCCCTTCTTCCATTGTATTTTAGTTTGTATTGCTCAAATCTCTGTCATAGGCTGTGAGCCTTTGGAACTCCAGGTCTCTCTTAAAAGGCATGAAGCTTGTGTGCTAAAGCCATAGAAGGCCACAAGCACCTCTTCCTATATTTGGGAAAAGAGCACAAAGGGGGAATCCTGCATGGATCGTAGAAGTTCACTAAGCAGGCTCATTATAACCGCTTTCCCACTCTTTCCATGGTCTTGTGGGAAAAAGCACTTGCTATTTCGGAGTCCCTAGCCCACTGCTTGAGTGTAAGCCCAACTCTGACATGTTCCAGCCCAACTCCATCCCCAGCACTTTGGTAATTCTCAGGGACAATAACCTTATCTGCGGTTCTGAGTCAGTTGACCAAACATTTCCCTTCAGATTCGACACTGCCCAACAAGCTTTGGTATTGCTGCTGTTGACTACAGAACAACTGAGCTCAGCACTAAAGAAGGCAAAATTGTTTGTTAGCTACTAAACATAAGGATAAGATACCCTAAGACTTTGCCAAACCCAAGGGGAAAAAAATCAAAAACCTAAAGTCTCCAAAACCAAAGATAGTACAAGTACATGAGTCAGCGCCTTCATCTCAGCTCTATCGCAGTTAGCAGAGGTTCCTTTCCGCAGCCTGTCTTCCACTAATTGCAGCATGCGCTCTCATCAAGGACTCCCACTGCTCCTAAAATCAGGTTTTGTTGACCATTCAGCCCAGCCTTACCTGTCTGTACTGGAGATCAGAGCATCTGCAGACCAGCCTGTCTCCTGCAGTGAGTCGCCTAAGGTGACGCTTCTCACCTACCTTCCTAGAAGCAGCTGTTGCTCAAGATCCTCCTTGCCATCCTGTTCAGGGAGGCATTCATCCTGTCTCGTACTTCTCATACAAAGAGTATCTTATCCTTGCGTCTCATACTTCTTTTTCCCCTCATCGTCCTGCTTGTGAACATCCAGGTTGTGAATATGACCAATGCTACAGTTGCTCACCACCTCTAGACTGGTATAGATGCTCTCTATTGTGCTGCCATCTTCAGACTTGATTTCTGCCTTGAACCTGAGACTGTGGATACCACTCTCCCTGTCTTCCTCACTTTTCTGATGGAACCAATTGTGGCATTTTCTAGAGTCCAATTGGAGTCATTTTTACTAGAACTATTATAGCTGTGATCCTAAGCAGACCCTGAGCCAAGCTACTTGTTCAACAATATCATGTGGTAGAGTCCTTCCTGGGTTGTGTCAGCTCAGTCTGAAGCTTCTTTTCATGTAGAAAACTTCGTACATCAGGAAGAAAGTGTATAACCTTAGTCCTTTTGTGAGCTAGTTTTCTTCATTCAGGGAGTTGATTTCCCCCCTTTTGTTAACTTTGTAACTGATTTCTTGCACAATTGTCCTCTTGTTCTCGTTCTCTGATTATTTGTAATGGTTTCATTTAATGTTTGCTTCACAGCATTTAACAATTGCTATTCATTGTGACTAACTTTTGGTGACAATTTGGGGTGTGTGTGTGTGTATTCTTGTATTCTCACACTTCATTTCACTTTAAAAGTTATAATTTTCCTTAAAGCAAACTTTTTCCATGAGACCTTCCCTCTCCTACTTTATCCCCATCTGTAATAAAACTTAAATTCCTCTAACTGCCTTCATTCCCAACCATGCCTTACTACCCTTCTCTTTTTCTCTCGCAGCCCTCTCTATTGTCTTTCCTTCTATTGATTTTTAGATGGTGAACAACTTGGGAGCAGGGACCTCGCTCATGTTCTTTGCTTAAGAAACTCTGTAAACAGACTTACACAATGATGACATAGTGCAAATTAATAATTTTCCATACATTTAATAACCTTGTGCAACCATTTTCAACTGTTTCACATTGATTCATTTTAGTTGCAATTACCTGTGGACAGACCATGACACTAGCTTAGTTCAGAAGTAATACCAACCCATAGTTTGGCAGTTCAATATGTCCCCTCAGACTCAAATGCTTCCTTCAACACTTTCTGATCTTCACTAACTATAGTTCGCTGCGACATCCTAATGGGTAAACTGTGGCTAGCATCTAGCCTCCAAAGCATGATTTGAAAGCATTACACCTGGACCCCCCAAAGAACATGCCAGACAGGTGCTTGGATTATACGGGTTGCTTTTATTTAAACTTGAGAAAAAACACAATGCAGCAGGGCTCTAACTAAAACACCCCCCTTGGCGTTCAGGCTGCTAGGCTGGGGAAAATGGTATCTAGCCGTCTGTCTCCCCCAAGATCTAAACGGGCATGGACATCCTGGCTCAAGGCACACTTGGTCCATGACCGAGCTGCCAATCCTTGCCAACCCCCAAAGGGGGTCGAGGCAGCTGAACAGCGCTGACCAACCTCAGGAAATTCCTTACGGTGATCATTGCACATCCAGCCTGGGGGTTTGCCAGCCTGCCTCAACGACCCGGTTCAGCATCGTCTGAGCGGTCCTGGCTTACCCCCTTACCTTGCTTACCTCAGGATGTATGCCAACTAAGCCCTCCCTGGCTACCCCTCCTGCACGCCACCTACCTGAAAGCAACCAACATTATTAATACGACAAATCAGAATAACGCCACTCCACACCCACAGGCTGGGGTAGGCGAAAAACCCATCAACCAAAGCCAATCAGGTTAATAGGAAAAAATTCCTACCCAGCCCCCATAAAGGGCAACCAGCTAGTCTCAGCCTGAAAGGAGGGAGGGTGGGTGGGGCACCTCGCTCCAAGACGGGACTGAGGGAGCAAGCACGTTGGCTTGCTCCGCCCACCCTCAGTCCCGCCCGGAGACGAGCAGCAGCCAATCGACTGCTGCCCCCACAAGCCCCCGTCCGGCTCGAGCAGGGCTTGCTGGGGCAACAATCGGCAGCTCTTGAGGCGGGCTGCCGAGCATTATCTGAAGTTGGGTTTTCAAACCTTGGTTTTGAGGTTAGCACTAATATAACGGAATTTTACCAACTCAGGAGTCACAGCGAACCATGGTTAGAAAGAACAAGAAAGTAAGAGTGGAAACCTGCCCGTAGCAAGGGGGGGGGGAGAAATGTATGAGCACACAGGGATACTCCGTTGCCAAACCATGGTTGTAGGATATAGATCTGAATTGAGCCAGTATCTTTCATAATATTAGATTTCTATTTGCACAATGGTTTTGGGATGTTTTAATGCGGTTGCTGTGCCTATTGGGTGTGTAAATGCTGTTTTGGTTTGAATTACTGCTACAATTCTGACCTCTAGTGGATGAAATATAATTTACTTACAATATGTCTATTAAGGACAATTACTTGGACAGCAATTCAATGTACAATACAGGGGGGCCGCCGTATCCACGGGGGATACGTTCCAGCCCCCACCGTGGATAGCTGAAACCGCGGAAATGGGCGAACGCCCATTTCCGTGGTTTTCAGGGGGGGCGACCCCCCGCGGGCCTGCGCAACCCCCCGCAGGCCTGCGCGACCCCCCCGCCCTCCACAACCCCCCCAAGCACTTACATTTAACGGAGTAACCTCCGTGTTTTTCTTCAAAAGTTACGAGGCTATAGCTGGTTTGCAGGCCTGAGCAACAAGACTTAGGTGATAGTTAGAGTCTCGAGACTAGCTATCACCTAAGTCTTGTTGCTCAGGCCTGCAAACCATCTATAGCCTCGTAACTTTTGAAGAAAAACACGTAGGTTTCTCCAGCTAAAGGTAAGTGGGGGGGCGGACGCGACCCCCCTGCGCCTTCCACAGCCCCCTCAGGCACGTATCTTCAGCCGGAGAAACCTCTGTGTTTTTCTTCAAAAGGTACGAGGCTGTAGCTGGTTTGCAGGCCTGAGCAACAAGACTTAGGTGATAGCTAGAGTCTCGAGACTCTAGCTATCACCTAAGTCTTGTTGGTCAAGTCTGCAAACCATCTATAGCCTCGTAACTTTTGAAGAAAAACACGGTGGTTTCTCCACTCCAGCTAAAGGTAAGGGGGGATGTGACTCCCCACACCTTCCACAGCCCCCACAGCCCCAGGCACTTATGTTTAGAAGAGAAACCTCCGTGTTTTTCTTCAAAAGTCCCTGCAAAGAAGCTGCAAACTTGGGACTTTTGAAAAAAAAAACCGAGGTTTCTCCTAAAAGTAAGTGCGGGGGGGGGCTGTGGAGGGGGGGGGATGATTCCTCATCCGTGGATAACTGAAACCGTGGATGAGGAAACAGTGGATACGGGGGCCCCCTGTACTGTACTTTTGTGCCTATTCAAATCAGTAGAACTTGTGCACTTTAGCAGCTGTCCGATTTTTTGAATAGTCGCAGGGCTTGAGGCAATTGATTATCTTATCTTTCCATCACCTGTGTTTTCATTGGAGGCTCTGCGGGACCCACCAGAAATCAGATCGCGACCCACCAAGCGAGTCCTGACCCACAGTTTGAGAAACACTGCTCTAGTTCATAAAAATAGCTGATGGAATGATAAAACTGTGCCAATTTAGACTGCTGGTGGGAATAACACAGTGAAATTTGCCTCTGTATTAAAACACAACCCCTTCCAGGACGCAAAAAACGAGATATTGGAGAGAAACGTTTTGCAGGCATCTGCCTAATGTGCTAGTTCGTATACTCAGAATGTTTTTAAAATAAACATTTGGTCATGAAGTCTACCTGCAACCTGAAGTGATTCAGTCTGGGAAGTGTTCTACTGCTTTGCTTTTTTAGGTGTCTGGCAGTGATATTTGCAACTTTTCAGTAAAAACTATTCTGGATGGATTTCAGACATCCTAGTCAGTTCCTATGTGTACAGTACAGAGCTTGTTTTTAGTTAGTGGTGATGGTACTTGTAGAAGTAATATTTTTAGTGTTTTATAAGCAGGAGTAATTTCCGTTTCTTTTTCTTTTTAGGGACTGAATGTAATCTTCAATGTAGCACTTGCTCTCTTAAAGGTAAGCTATTTCTGTGATGATTCCAGTTATGTCCACACACTGCTTTGCAAATAAATCCATACAAATGACTAGCCCAGACAAACTGTCCTCACCTATATATGTCCATACATACATGGACATATTCTGCCTTTTGTGGCTCATTGAGCTGCTTGAAAAAACAGGGTGGGGGGAACCCTAGTCTTTTCCAATGTACAAACTCTTTCCAGATGGTTTTTATTCACCATAGCTGTTTGAAAGCTTGCCTATACAGTTCATAGATGAACTGTTTAATAAAAAATAAACATTGAAACTGAATTCGGACGAAAACCAGAAGTGGGTTGCAATAGCCACGGAGAGCCAATCTGCAGTGCAGGGAGGCATGCAGAGGGGGGCCATGGGCCTTCCCGCACCTTCCGGAGGGCCGGGCGACCATTGTAAGTTAAAAATAGCCCCTTTTCCCCTGGCAGCAGTGCGATCCCGGACGCCCTGCCCCCGCAGCTATCCACAATCCTCCCTGACTTGCAGGGAGAACTTTGAGAACCACTGCATGTACTCAAACATGAATATATTTATTTTTTTTAAACTCACAGTAACAGTATATGCAGTAATTATTTTTTTTTAATATAGATAAAGCAAAAATCTCTTAGGGTGCTTAATAAGGAAAGCTCCAGATATGTAGCATGTTTGGCAGGGGGTTCTGGGTACCTTTGTTAGCTTCAATCTCTATACAAGAGTACACTAACAAATCTGAATAGGGCTGGGTGTTTCTATTACTAGGAGCTAGAAGTGTGATCAAACTTCTGAAGGTGATTTAACAAAAGGTCTGGAATCTCTGTATTGTCTGGATTTATTAAGAAGAAAACTAACTAGATTCTTCTCCAAGGGAGGTAGGAGGACAGTCCTTATCCTTTGGGATATCTCTTCCCATCTAGACAGGGGGCAAAGCTAGGTAACAATTATCTTCTCCAGGGGCAAGTATTCTTTAATCTGCAAGACCAGCACTGCCTTGCAGCTGGGTAGCAGGATGCTAGCTTAGTTCCATAAGAGCTAGCAGGTTTTTTTTTCCAGGTTTAATTAGTATATTCCACCTTTTTCTTCTTTTATTTGACTTCTCTCCTCTGCTTGGCATGTCATGAGGATGGAACCATGTTGGATAGGGAGGGAGTGTTGTCCAGGGGCCTGTTATCCGTGGACCCTGAATTGCTGGAGGTTTCCTTCCTTTCTCACATCACATCACAGTATTGGGAGCCTGCTGGGGAAGGGTTGAAATATCAAGCCTCTGGACACAGCATTATCACCTCACACTGCTCTGTCGTTCCCACTTTTCCCAATTGTGTCTTCTGTAGTTCGAATAGACATGCTGGGGAGGCAGCCCTCTCTTCTAGCCACCTCACAGCCACTCCACCTTCTGTTGGGCTGGGCTATGCCAAGCTGGAGGAAGAGGCCAAGTTGCCTTGGTGATGATGCTCTTGTGGCAGTCACTCTTCCCAACTGCAAGACCAGCTTCCTTACTCACACTTGTCTAGGCAGCAGCTGGGAGAGCAAAGAAGCAGGCTACAGGGCAACGTTTCCTGCCACTACAATGCTGTGTATTTACCAGATTGGGGGGGGGGGGGCGGAAGAAAGGAGCAAGAGCAGCAGCAGCACTCTCAGTCTCCGTCCCTATCATGCCTTCTCCTCTAAGATGGGCAAGCAGGGGGAGCAACCAGCTAGGAGAGCGGAAATACCCCCCCACACACACCCCAGGCATGTTTCAGAAGGAAGCCTCAATAATGGACCTCTTCCCCCTCCCAACATGAAGAACTTGAGGTGGATTCTTAACTGGTGCAGCAGAAGAACGTTTGAGATAGGGGGCGTCTCAGAGCAGACAGACAAGGATCAAGGGGCTGGCCACAGAGCATCTTGTCAGGAATGGGCTAGTGGTCCTGATCAGGTGAATGAGAATTAGAGGGCAAGAGCTGTAGTCAAAGACAAGCTAATGGCCCAGCTATAAGATGAGACAAGGTAAGTCTGTGTTGCTAGCTGGTCAGACGAGTTGCTCCAGGCTTGAATCAGTCTGAGCAACTGTTATATACAGTGGACTCATATCCGCGGATCCAGCATCCATGGATTTGTCTCATCGTGGATATAGGGGTCCACTGTAAAACCTCTTAAAGTTAAAAAAAAAAAGGTTTCTTACCTTTTAGAGGCAAACCGCTGCGTGTTCTTGCTTATACAAGCTTAAATCACGCTCCGAAACCCTCTTCTAGGTCACGCAACTCCCCCTCCCTTTCCCAAAATAGCTCCAGAATGCATTGCATTCTGCACGATTTAAGTTTATATAAGCAAGAACACGCAGCGGTTTGCCTCTAAAAGGTAAGAAACTGCTTTTTAACCTTTTTTTTCTTAACAGGTTTTACAGTTGGCCCCAGTATCCATGGAATTCAGTATCTGTGGGGGTTCTGGGCATGAAACCCCCATGAATACTGAGGGCCAACTGTAGAGCCACCCAGGCCCTGTTGGTTCCTTAGATCACTTGGTCTGTAAGGGTGGTGCTGTACAGCAGAATTTAGACCGATAATTCCTTCTGCCTGGGAGTTCCTGTGGTGGTATCAGAAGTAAGACTTCCGAGTGCTGCTGCTAGAGTCCCTGTTTCAAGACCTCCAGCATCATATAGTTCCTCGTCTCCCCTCCTGACCTGGTGGGAAGCCACACCTATTTCCGGTGTGAGTGAGATCTCTAGTAGCAAAGCCGGTAAAGTGTACCATGCCTAGAGAACCAGACAATTGGGAAGGAGGAGTCAAAGTGCAAAAGTCACACTTATTCATGTTCACTCGGAAACAACATCATAAGGACCACAAGAAGCATGTGCTGTAGCTACTCCCTCAGCTGCTCCAGGTGTAAATGCAATAGGGGAAGCCACGTGCGTACTCTTCAACTTAAATTCTTCCACAACATGTGCGCACAGCACTAATTGTAGTTCCATATCCTCGATTTTCATTCCTAGGGGACTGTGTCTTCCTGCAGTACTCCCTGCAGTGCAGTCTACCCTGGGTAAGGTCTGCTCAGACCATGATATCTGCCAACCTCAACATGTGCATTTCCCATAAACTCCAGTGAGTTATGGCTAGTTCCTGCCAACCTTCATCTCTAACGGAGTCAGGTGGGTCCTTGCCCACCTCTCATAGGGAGGTAAACTTTTAGGAGGAGTCTCTGAAACAAGAGGATGCTCATTTGGCCAATCTGTTCCCTACTGAGTATTTCCCAGGCTGTTTTCCAAAGTGATTTGGACACTGACAACAAAGACAGACTAGTAAGGGACTTGATCTTCCCTGCCCTTGGGACTAAAGGCTGAATTCCCTCAGGCTTCGTCTAGACCCCGGATGCCTTTCTGGGATTGTTTGACAGGATATTGAATGCAGAATGGCCCAGCTCCCCTAAACAAGACAATCTGCCATCTGGTCAGTAAGCTGTATTCTCTATCTGACAGTCATGGATCATCTCAATGCCCCAACAGTGGGATGCACCTGTGGCAATCATTCCTTCTGAGAGTGAGGGCAGGCAGGCCCAGTGATCTCTGTGACAAATGCATGGCAGTAGCTTTGAGAGAGAACTTGGAATCCTCAATGGGCATCCCTATCATAACTAATTCCATCTTTGAATGGGTGACCTTCTTGTGAGTGAAGAGAAACTCTCTCCTTCAGATCTCAACAACCCTAAAAGTCTCAAAGGTAGCCTGAAGAATACTTAACTCTCTGCTTCTCTCACTGTGGACTGTGCCCTGGATGTGGTTTAGCAAGCTATATATTTGATATGTAGACACAGGAGCTAGTTTGAATGCAAATGAGAGGTATTCCTTGTGGATAGTACCAAGCAGTAATCTAACCACTGCATTTTGTATAACACAGTCCTATGTAAAAAAAACATTGCAGTAGCAGAACCTACAGTAGATATTACCAGAGTGTGGATAACAAGGATCAGACTATCCAGGAGAGGTCACAGCTAGCACACATCTCAGCTCATGAAAGGAGCTTGGCGCTACAGATGCCACCTGCACATCTAAATAGGACACATCTAAATAGGACAGATTTTCAAGCTGAAAAGTTGATCCATAAGGTTGAACACTACTGCCTTGGTCAGACGAACCACCTACCTTTTTATTTCTGTCTATAGTAGCTTCATCCAAGTAGCTTCATCCATTACTGACTCAAGTGTCTGCCAGTCACTTTGACTACCTTGAATCTGGATGAAAGGAGAAATAGAGTTGGGTGGTGTTAGCACACTGATGATGATTTGCTTCCAAATCTCACTTAACCTTTCACAGTAGCTTCGTGTAAATGTTAAAGAACATGGGGGACAAAATAGAATCCTGCAAGGTCCCATATCTTACATACCATGGAGAGGAGCAAAGGTCTACCACCTTTCCTCAAATTAATATTCTGAATAGGAACGTAATCACGGAAACATGGTACCCCCCCCCCAACTGATCTCAACCAATCCAGAAGGAAGGATACCATTGTTGCTAGTATTGAAACCCACTAAGAAGTCCAGGAGTCTTAGCGGAACCACGTGCCTCTTCTCATTTTTCCCGAGCACATCATTCAACAGTTCCTGATCAGAAGGCAGATTGAAAAGGATTTAGATAATGCATGTCATTCTAGAACATCTGGGATGGAATCATCACTTTTTTTAAAAAAAAAACTATATAGAAAGGTGGTAAAAATATAAGGTGGTAAAAAAACTATATAAAAAGGTGGTAAAATTAAATACCATTTCTTCCTTTAATTCAGAGAGCCTTCCATCCTCTGTGTAGTGGGGGGGAGGGGGGTGAAGAGAGAAAGAAATGTATTCATTTATTAAGTCTAACGTTCTTAGGTCCTGCCCTTCCCATTGAGAGGCATCCAGGACAGCTTGCAACAACATTTTTAAAAGAATAATGCAATAATTAAATCAACAAAGTCAAACCATACTGTTGCAGAGCAACAAAAACAGCCATACTATAATCATCTCTAATGGCAGGCAGTTGTACATACAGGATGCCACCACCAACCAGGCTTCCACTGGTTGCAGAATCTGTAGGAGGGCCCCTCCCAGCTGACTTCAAGGGCTAGAACCGTTATGCAAGGAAGGAGGCAATCTTTCAGGTTTTTTTTGGTCCAAATCCATTCAGGGCTTTAACCAGCACCTTTGTCTTTATGCCAATAAAGGTTTCATTCATTTATTCATTCGTTCAACCAGCACCTTGCACTGCACTTGGACATGGATCGACAACCAGTGAAGCTGTATAACAGAGGAGTGACGTCGTCAGATTGCCTGGCACTGGTCAAAACTCTCACAGCTATAAAAGGGTGTGTGAGTGTGAGTGTGAGTGTGAGAGAGAGATATCTACTGAAGAGATCAGGCCAAAAAAGGATACAGATCTCTGTTCCTTCGACAATACTGCCCACAGATGGAGACGAAATGTCAGGAGAAAACTCTCTGTTTACCTGAATAATGGTTTTAACTGTTTTAGAAATATCTGACCACAAAAACCTAAGTACGTATCTCACAGCCATGTTCTGCACTCACTGAAGTTTCCAGGTGGCATTCAAGGGTAGCCCCCCCCCCAATAAAGCGTATTACAGCAGTCTACTGTAGTTTCAACATAACCAGAGCATGGATAACCATAGCCAGGAGGAAAAGGACACAGTTTGCATTCCATCTGAAGCTGGGAAAGGCTCTGTGGGCCATAACTACTACCTGGGTATCGAGGAGGAGCAAAACTGGGTCCAAGAGCACCTCCAAACTTGCAACCTACAAGGGGGGAGTGCAACCCCAGCCAGAACAGATGACAATCAATTACCCTGTATTACAATTCTCCTGCCTAATAGCACCTCTGTCTTCTCTGGATTTAATTTTAATCTATTTGTCCTCACCCAGCTGATCACTGAAAGGAGACAGTAGTTCAGGATTTCCACACCTTTCCTAGTGCCAAATGGAATGGAGGTGTAGAACTGGGTGTAGTAATCCAGTGGGTGCCATCCATACCGATGGCACCCAACTCCCCTGATGACCTCCCCCAGTACAGTAGTTTCATGTAGATGTTGCATAACATGAAGGAGGTCAGCAGGGACCTGGTTTTTTCCCCCTGTATATAAAGAAGTGTGCACATTGATGTTCCTGTATAAATAATTGATGGTAATGATATTAATTGAAATACAATTTTTAAAGTAAGAGACCAATTTTGTGGAGTTAGGAGACAAAGCTACCGAAACTGTGTTCTCTCCAAGCACATGGTTTCAGTTGGGAACCAGGAACCAGAAAGTAACATGCAGTTCTTTTTAACTTCTCTTTAGCCGGACCAAAATCTACCTTTTAGGTAGATCCCCATCCTGCCTTTAAAACGAAAGAAGCTTCAGGACTGGGGCAAGGGTGACCTCCCCCCTGTTGTAAGGATGAATCAACACCTTGCAAGAAATAGCAACTGCCAGAGTCAAGATTCAGGAAAACCAGTTGGGAAACCCTGAGGGCAAGTTGCCCATGTTCCATGCTAATGAAGATGAATTCACATTAAACACTGGGAAATTAATGATTCCAGGAAAAGTATAAAAGCTAATTATCGCTTCTCCAGGAGAGCTTGACTCAAGTAAATCTTCATACCAACAGTCTGATTGTTGAGCTGATAGAAAGCCAAAAAAGGCGCTTTAAGCCTATAATTCATGACAAATGAGACAAACTGCATTGTCATGATTAATGTGCTTTGAAGTTAAGGTGCCATCATAAGGAAAAATCATGGGAAAGTAAGGACATGTATCAATTGGCGCAGACTATTATGTGCTAAATGAGTGTGCTAGAGAAGCAAATATAAGTCCTGCAAGATATTTCCAGAACAGAGTGCACATTCTTGTAAGACTTCTTGTAAGGCTCTAGCACAAGCCATGTGGGGCAATTTTTAACATTTTGTTTGAAAAGAACAAAATCTCAAGGTAATGTGGGCCACAGTACGGAGGGGGAGACGTTTGCTGGAATTTGAGAGCTTCAAATCAAGGTAAATTTTTAAAAGAGATTATAAGATTAAAAGATTATAAGACGCACCCTTAAAGTTTGGTGCTATTAAAAAAATTTAATTAAATCACTGGCATTAAATTTCAACAGCCTGATTATAAGACGCACCCCTAGTTTAAAAACTTAAATTAGGAGAAAAAAGTGAGTCTTATACTCAGACCAATACGGTATTTACGTTCAGGTCTCTAGCTCTGTACCTTCTGAAAATGGTTAAGGTATGGCCTAAAATAGTTTCCAGGGAACCTGGTGAACCAGCTAGCTCTATTGACTGGTTTCCATATTGCTATGTCTTTTTCTTTCAAAAAGGAAATGCAAAAGGGAAACAAAAGCATTACACAGAATCTGAGGTGAGCAAATCTCTTAACACCTCTCCCTCTTGGATTGTATCTAATTTCAGGGATATCCCTGGTCTGTTGGCCATTCAGCACCACTTCTCCCTCAGATGCTGTCCTTAAGGAAGTCTTTTCCTCTCTGTCCCTCTCTTTCAACTGGTCCTCCAATACAATGGTTCTCAAACGTTTTGGTCTCCAGAGCCCTTTCTATTCCTAACAGTGGTCTTGGGGAGCCCCAGGGCTCCCAGGAGCACACATTGAAAAACGCTGCTCCAAAACATTTCCACTCCGATTAACACGTAATAATCACTTGCAACCATGTTGTCTCCTGTCAGCAGGTGGCACAGAATCTATCCCAGTCCATGCATGCCCAGCTCCCTATTGGCTACTCTCTTGTCCATTGCTGAAAAGCGCAAACCCCTGCTTGTGCTGCTTTTCTTAAATGCCTTTGATTACACCTCAGTATTCTTCCATTATCCAAATTCACCTGATACGTTTGTCAATTCCCTTGTTGTAATACAGCGCCCTTTTGCCAGACCTTATCCTGCTTTATTAAATGTTGAATTCACACAGTATTCCCTGGGTCAGGTTCTGGAAGAGATCTTTGACTGATCTGTTGTAACAGGTCCTGTCTCTGTTATTGCCGCCATCTTAATTCTCCAAGAGATGTCCCAATATATCCTGACTCTGCTGCTTATGGGTGAAAGTTCTTAATTCTTTGACTCATCTGTCTTTGAACTGGACTTGAACGTCTGGCACGGGTTGCGGCCAAAATGAAGATACTATCAGACCTTTCATCTTGCATCCCTGTTAACTGCATAACGAATAAAGACCCAGGGCATTGCTGAGGAGATTTACAAGGACCTGTTCAGCTGCACAATTATGTTTAAATAATTCCTTCAGAATAAAAGGCGACGTAAAGGAAATGTTAACAAAATAGATTTTTATTCGTTTTTTTATATGGAGGAGCATTCAATTGTGTGCCACAATCTGAAGTGGTATAATCCACACACAGGTTTGTCACCTTAGTGAGATTTGGGACTTGGTGAGGGGAATTCTGGGAAAATTATTGTTTTCCCTTAAATCATGGTGCATATGTAAAACGTGAGCATATATGCCTCTGGATCATGGTTAATATAGTATACAGTATTAAGCCAAGTCTCCCAAGGGCAGAGGCTCCTGACTTGCTCCTAGGCACATTGAAAGTTGCCATGTGACAGTATGGTTAGGTAATATGTGGCTCATGGCTGTTCTGTGGTTTCAGGTGTTTCTCTGTGAACAACTGGTTTTGTTAAAAATGATATGAGTGCAAATTTTAAAGCATTACATATAATGAAGAAAATAAAAGAAAGCCCAAATCATCTTGCAACTACATTTCTCCAGCGTGGTGATTTTTTTATTTTTTATTTTTGCACATTCAAAGGTTTAGTAATTTCAGAAGAAATAATATTGGGGAAGAAGTGTTTTGATGCCCCCCAGGCAATTGTACATGCAAGTAAATTATACAAATATACTTCTTATGCATCTCTGTGTGGTGTGTTCTTGGTGTCGTCCCTCAATGTCCTGCATTAAATCTCCCAATCAGTATTGCCCCTCTCCCTCAGCAAACTTACTTTATGTATTTAGAGCTGTTGTTTATTCAGTCAATCAGTGCAGAGGTTCCCACATTCAACAGCTTCAATGCTTTCCACCTTAGAAATTGTAATTAGTGCTGCGCAGACAGTACAAATGCAGACTGTGCCATTTCAGCTTATCATCCTTCATTAGCACTCTGCGCCTCTCTTCTTCCATCTGCTTTGCATCCATGCAGCAATCTGGGTGGGGACTGATGGGTCTCCTTTCCCCCCTCCCTTTCTGCCTGCATAGGCAGGATTGAATCTTGATTTGAAAGCAGATATGAATGAGGCCAGTATTTTGGTTGGCTGCTAGTCTGACTTCCTCTAAGCATGAGACGCTGAGGCTATACAGTGTCTGTGGGCTTGGGCAGCTGTCAGGCTAATGTAGATGAAAGGTGGATTGAGAGGGGGGAGCTTCTCTGTCCAAGAGCTCACTATTGGCTTCTTATTACAGCATTCTCCCCTGAGACACCCTCTGCATGCTCATTCACCTACCTCCGCCTCTCCCTTCCCCCTCCTTTTCTACCCCTTCATTACTGATTCACAGCAAGAGGCGGCAGCAGCAGCCTAGCCACGCTTGTCACGAATTGGGGATTGCAATGAGCTCATCCTTTTTCTCTTTGCAGCTTTACAACTGGCCTGGGTTTGTTGCTCTTATTGCTGCTTCTCTCTGCTTTTGCATACATCCACAGGCAAGCTGGGCCATTGCAACCTTTTCTCACACTGCATCATTCTCTGCCATTTTTGCTGTTTTCGGGCATTTTTAGACCCATGTCGTCTTCGACTTGTGTTTTCAGTCTATTTTGGAATACGGTTGGTGCCAGCATCGTCTTTGCTTCTCAGCAAAGATGTTTTCCATTTTTTTGAGGCCATATCTGACAGTGTCTCATAGGCAGTAAAAGTATTGCTGTTTGGGAGACCTCAAACGGTCTCCCATACCCCAGTGCAAAATTGTGACTTAAGGGGATAGTGCTTCTCACTCTGGATACTTGCTGTTTTTTGCTGATGGAAGAAGGGGTGCCGTGCCCAACCCCAGCTCCTAAGCTTGCACCACCCATCAAAAAGTCCCAGGATATACAGGATGAGAGAAGCAAGCTAGTGAATGAGTATGCCTGTCGAGTCCTGGAACTTCTGGGGATGGGGCATCGCCTGTTTGTGCCTCGGCTACTTGCGGTGAGATCCTTGTTTTCTTGAAATGGATGCATTGCAAATTTGCCACCCTTCTCACTCCATCTGTCTCCAAGTGTCCATTGCATGATTGTGTGAGGGTTTCCCTATTTTGCACAGTACATTGAGGAAGTAATGATTCCTGACTGCTTTCCTCCTGGGCATTGGGCAAGGGGGCTGGATTCGGTTCCCTTCTGTGTCTAGTGCTGCCACTCCTCTATTGGCCAGTGGTGTCATAAGCTGGATCTGGTTTCAAAAGGATTTCCTTAGCCCTCTGACTTTTCTTATTTCGAAGAGCATGGTTGTCATAAGTATGATAGATGAAACAACTAACTGCTAACTGCAAATGCATTCCAAATGTTAACAACTTGATGCTATCAGCCTTGATACTAAAATGAGTTCCTTCAGTGTTGATCGACAGTAATAGTGCAAATCAGATGTTTTTGTGTTTGACGATGAGAGTATAGCTGGTAGTGATAGAACAAATTAAAATTTCATGTATGAAATGATTGAAAGGTGTTCTTTTATCCATTAGAACAAAGAACTATGTCACTGTAGCCCAAATCCAGATTTAACTTGCATTGCTCGGTTTGGTGAATCATGAAGCTCTTCAGTGAGAGACAAAACAGTATAGGTTTGAGTGATTCAAACTTATGCTTAAAGCTCTTTTAATGCATCTAAATTCTCATCCTTAGCATCACAGTACTTCTGCCAAAATGACATCAAAGTGTTTTGACAGTATGTTCAGCAAATGTCGGGCCCAAACAAAAAGCATAAATTCCCTGTTTCTGTCAGAATGTGCCTATAGGGTGTTTCAGTTTTCTCATTGTCTGGCTTATAGTCCATCCTGTGTCTGAATCTCAGAATGGATACCAGCAGCATCTCTTTTATTCTTGCAGTTGGCCCTGGAGGTGTGTTGTCATCCTGATACTGAGACTGAGATGTTGCTAGATTGAAGTGTACCTCCCTGTTTTGTCTGCCCTGAAAATATCTATATGCATCTATTTAGCCACAAATTTATTTATTTTATTTATTTTTCACATTTTTATACCGCCCTTCCTCCAAGGAGCTTCAGAGTGGTGTACATATTTCCTCCCCTCCTTTTTGTCCTCACAACAACCCTGTGAGGTAGGTGGGGCTGAGAGATAGTGACTGGCCCAAAGTCACCCAGGAAGCTTCGTGGCTGAGCGGGGATTTGAACCTGGATCTTCCAAGTCTAAGTCCGACTCCCAAACCACTACACCATCTGATTTATACCCAGTGGAAAAAGAGCACATTCTACTAACTGCAACTTAAACCATCTGATTTATACCCAGTTTAAAAAGAGCACATTCTACTAACTGCAACTTAAACTTCTACAAAAAATTGTGTGTAGACAAAAATTGAGCAAATCAGATATTACCATGCTACAAATCAGATATTGTCACCAGTGGGTGGATCCTATAAGGTCCTTGTTTACCTCTGTAGGTCCAATTCTCTCCCCCCCCCCCCCAGAATTCCCTACTTCTTGTTCACATTCGAAATGTGGAATTTGGTTTTATATGTTTGTAGTTGATACAATTCCACAACCTTGAAAATCAAAAAAGAGCCTCATGTAAGAGTAACGTTCTGTGTCAGACGGAGGCTTTCCTAATCCAGCATTCTCTGTACCATAGTGGCCAGCCAGATGCCTTGGAAGCAAGGCATGATGGGGGTGGCTTTTCCTTGCTCCAGTTTGTCCCTAGGATTGTTTGACAGGCATGTTACGTCTGAATGAGGTGTGTGTGTGTGTGTGTGTGTGTGTGTGTGTGTGTGTGTGTGTGTGTGTGTGTGTGTCCATTTCACTGTTACGGCTAATACTGGTTGAAAGACCCATCCTTCACGAAGTGGTCTTAGCTTTTTTCAAAACCCACCTGCACATGTGACCTGGGGCTCCTTAGAGCTAAGTCGCTTAACTCCACGCCATAGTTTGGTTACAACTGAACAATCCTGTTGCTTTCAGTGCCTGAATGTAGGCAAGGAGAAGCCTTATTACATGCCTCATAGGTCTGAGAGCTGCTTTCCAAGCTAAAATGTGGCAAATTAAATATCGCTACTCTTGATGTGCAAGTACATTGTTACCTACTTTTGCAACTGGAGCTGAGCTGTACAAATTGTAAGATGACAGATTAAGGTAAATAAAACTTAGTGTCCCATCCAATTTCTCATCATGTTCATTTTGGGGGCAAAGGAAGAGGAGGTCTGAGTGTGCTTGGGTCAGAGACACATATCCCTTTCTGTTCTCTTGGAACAATAGGATGGGATGACACCCTTTATTCCAGCAGTGGCAAATGGCTATGTCGGAAGGCTCAGTTTTCATTTTCCTCATTGCTTTTGATAGCTAGTAAGATCAGAGAGTAAGTAAGAGTAAGAGAGCTAGTAAGACCATCCCAGAGAAAAAGAAATGCAAGAAAGCAAAGTGGCTGTCAGATGAGGCTTTACAAATAGCTGTGGAAAGAAGGAATGCGAAAAGCAAGGGTGAAAGGGAAAGATATAACCAACTGAATGCAGATTTCCAGAGAATAGCAAGGAGAGATAAGGCCTTCTTAAATGAAGAATGCAAGGAAATCGAGGAAAACAGAATGGGGAGGACTAGAGATCTCTTCAAGAAAATTGGAGATATCAAGGGAACGTTTTGTGCAAAGATGGGCATGATAAAGGACAAAAAAGGCAGGGACCTAACAGAAGCAGAAGAGATTAAGAAGAGATGGCAAGAATACACAGAAGAACTATACAAGAAAGATCTTAATGTTCCTGATGACGACGCTGGTGTGGTCACTGACCCAGAGCCGGACATCCTAGAGAGTGAAGTCAAGTGGGCCTTAGGTAGCATTACTAACAACAAAGCTAGCGGAGATGATATTATCCCAGCTGAGCTACTTAAAATCCTAAATGATGCTGCTGTTAAAGTGCTGCACTCAATATGCCAACAAATTTGGAAAACTCAGCAGTGGCCAAAGGATTGGAAAAGGTCAGTTTACGTTCCAATTCCAAAGAAGGGCAATGCCAAAGAGTGTTCAAACTACCGCACAATTGCACTCATTTCACATGCTAGCAAGGTTATGCTCAAAATCCTACAAGCTAGGCTTCAGCAGTACGTGGACCAAGAACTACCGGAAGTACAAGCTGGGTTTCGAAGAGGCAGAGGAACTAGAGATCAAATTGCCAACATGCGGTGGATCATGGAGAAAGCACGAGAGTTCCAAAAAAACACCTACTTCTGCTTCATTGACTATGCAAAATCTTTGATTGTGTGGATCACAACAAACTGTGGCAAATTCTTAAAGAGATGGGGGTACCAGACCACCTTACCTGTCTCCTGAGAAACCTGTATGCGGGTCAAGAAGCAACAGTTCGGACCGGCCATGGAACAACCGATTGGTTCAAAATTGGGGAGTACGGCAAGGCTGTATATTGTCACCCTGCTTATTTAACTTATATGCAGAGTACATTATGAGAAATGCAGGGCTGAATGAATCGCAAGCCGGAATCAAGATTGCCGGGAGAAATATCAACAACCTCAGATATGCAGACGATACCACCCTAATGGCAGAAAGTGAAGAAGAACTAAAGAGCCTCTTGATGAGAGTGAAAGAGGAGAGTGCAAAAGTTCGCTTGAAACTCAATATTAATAAAACTAAGATCATGGCATCTGGTCCCATCAATTCCTGGCAAATTGAAGGGGCAGAAATGGAAGCAGTAACAGATTTTACATTTTTGGGGTTCCAAGATCACTGCAGACGGAGACAGCAGCCATGAAATTAAAAGATGCTTACTCCTTGGAAGGAAAGCTATGGCAAATTTAGATAGCATAATAAAAAGCAGAGATATCACCATGCCAACAAAATTCGTGTAGTCAGGGCGATGGTGTTCCCAGTAGCAATGTATGGTTGCGAGAGTTGGACCATAAGGAAGTCTGTGCGCCGAAGAATAGATGCTTTTGAACTGTGGTGCTGGAGAAGACTCCTGAGAGTCCCTTGGACTGCTAGGAGATCAAATCAGTCAATCCTAAATGAAATCAACCCTGACTGTTCCCTGGAAGGACAGGTTGAAGCTCAAAGATTTTGGCCACTTAATGCGAAGAGAGGACTCTCTGGAGAAGACTCTGATGCTGGGAAAGATTGAAGGGGAAGGCAAAAGATGAGATGGTTAGACAGCATCACCGATGCAACGAACATGAAAATGAGCAAACTCAGGAAGATAGTGGAGGACAGGAAGGCCTGGCGGGATATGGTTCATGGGATCACGAAGGGTCGGACACGACTTAACGACTGAACAACAAGATCAGAGATGAAGTTCTGGTCCAGTGCTTAGTCTCTCAGTTAGAGATGCTTGTGCTGAAGCCTGCCTAAGGGTTGCACTTTTTGATCTATAAATGCTTCCTGTGATGTGTAGAGAGTTGCTCTGGTTACTCAGTGACATAAAGCAAGCATTTGCGCATAGTCAGGTTTGTTCTTCTGATTTCACATGGTATAGGGCTAGCTAGGCTCTTGATTCTGAGAATTGGTCGTGAAGCTTACTTCCGGGTCAAATTTTAAATCTTAAAAATGATGCTTCATATATTAGCACAATGTGCTTAATTTTAATATGCAAATTATGCAGGCTGTAATTGGAAGGCCTGTGTGTGTGTTTCCTGGCCCAAGTTCCTGCTTATGTTCTACACCTTTGCATAACGTGCTGATGAGGCTTGTGTTAAGTATGGAAGTAGTTTGCATCGCTCTGTCATGTCTGAATCTTTCCAGAGCCTTATTTAACAATGAGCAAAACTATCACTAGGACTTTAATATTCGTTTGTTTGTTTGTTTGCAAATTTCTATCTTGACAGGCTTTGCAAGGATTGCGTCCCGGATACAGAAGAATAAGTACATCAGCTTGTTAAACTGTTACATTGCTCTCCCTATGATTTTCTCTGAATATCCTCTCACCTTCAGATAATTTTTTTTTCCCCAGGAAATGTTGGTTCTCACATAAATTCTGTTTGGAATACGTACAACAAATGATACATTCAAGCCATAATGGAGCCAGTAGATGTACTTACAGTAGTTCTCCAACATCTTCCATTACAGACCTCCAAGGAGGACCTTTTACAAGCTGATTTTGAAGGAGCTTTGAAGTTCTTTAGGGTACAACTGCCCAAGAGGTACAGAGCTGAAGAGAATGCTAGAAGGCTTATGGAACAGGCTTGCAATGTTAAGGTAAGAATGGTCATTGTTTCCTCCATAAAGGTGAAGTTAAGCCTAAGGAAAACAACCTGAAGAATCATGGCAAAATTTTCTTAATTTTTCAACAAAGCTAAGACTTTATCTTATTATCTTCTCAACTCTTCCCCACTCCCCCCCCCAAATATGCTTTGAATAATAACCTGTTAGAATTTGGAAACTGGTTTGTGGTAAGCCTGGATCTGCAGTTCTCTTCACTTGCTGAAATATATTCTATCCTACATAAGTGCAGTGGTGATGATGACGACGACGACAGATGTGTAACAAATGCCTGAATAGAAAAGTCTTTGCTGTAGAAGCCACACTTCCAAGTTCTGTCCAGGCACATTTGGTGGGATCAGAGAAAAGTCAATGGAATGTGAAATGGGAAGACAGCCCTGCCCTGTGGAATGTGACCTGTCTTGTGAAAACAATGCTTCCCTCTCTTTAGTCATTGATGTGAGGTGAGTTCACTATTGCAGTCCGTTCCATGCGTTTCACAGTTAAAATAGCCCCTGTTTTTCCCTAGAAAAGCTGGCAGAGGACAGTTTTCAGTAGAACAGCATGAGAGGAATGACTGAAGCAGGGGTTCTCAACCTTTGGAGGCCCGGGTACCCCCTATCATGGTCCAATTTTCTGAAGTACCCCCTGCCAATTAATTGGATTAATTAATTAATTAGGTAATTAATCGTTAAATAAAAAAGTACTAAAACAATTTTAAATGTGAAAAAATGTCTTATTTAACTCTGCGTGTGTGTGTGTGTGTGTGTGTGTGTGAGAGAGAGAGAGACAGACAGTCAGACAGACAGACAGACAGACAGACACAAAACCACACACATGCAAGGATCTCTTTTTTTCTCCAAGTCACACTTCCCAAATCAGCCCCTCCCTCCCCCACCAAAGTACATTTTCCAAAGTACAAAAATAAGCCCAAAACCAAAATCAGAGACACAGAAGGGCTACGAAAATAATTAAAATTTGAAATCCATGTTAATTAACACTTAATTAGCTGCTGATGGGGTAGATAAGGGGCAGGGCTTGGCGTACCCCCAGCAAGAGGTCTGCGCACCCCTAGGGGTACCCGTACCACAGACTGAGAACCCCTGGACTAAAGAATCTTCTCTTCCCTCACCAGTCTTTGTTTCACATTGCAGTTTCAGGGGCAGCATGTGTATGTATCACAGCCAGTAAATGTGGGAAAGGGCAGACAGCAATGCTTTTACTCTTGACCAAGTTTCATGGCAATAGCTTGTGCAGCAGCTATGTAATCTCAAGTTATTCACAAATAAGCAATATGTCACACCTCATGGTTCTGGTATTCTCTGCAAATTTCAGTCACGAGGGGACGTTCATATGTACCCTAATGTCATTTTCAAACAGCAGAAGCCCATCCAAAGTTGGGATTGAGTTCTGAAAGCTGCTTTGTATGTTGTACCAAAATCAACCAACGTGAAAACAGGTGTGGTATCTGCATCTTTCCCTTCATGTTTGGCATATGATGCAAGTTGAGCAAAACATAACTTGCTGTCACATGGTTCCTTTTTTCTGTGATTATTAGGGGCTCTAGGTACCTGTTACTCTAGGGAGACTTGAGTGGAAAAGTGAATCCTTTGCAAATTAACATGGTCATGATTTCTGATTACCGGTAGGTAGAATTTGGGTCAGCAAAACATAGGTCAGCAAACTACCTGACATCCTTTACCCTAAGCCAGTGTTTCCCAAACTTTTTCGACCTGTGGCTCCCTTGACCATTGGCAACCATTGGCTGCGGCTCCCCATTACATGATGTTGATGCCTGCCAATTGGCATTGCACTGTTTTCCGAGGGGATTCCGTGGTACTCCGCGGCTCCCCTGGCTGGTATCCACGGCTACCCTGGGAGCCACGCCTCCCACTTTGGGAACCACTGCCCTTCAGGTGTAGTGAATTGGGTCCCCCCTATGGGGGAGAAAGGCGGGATAGAAATTCAATTAATAATCATCATCATAATACCATATTGTCCCGAGTATAGGATGCTCTAGATTATAAGCTGCACCCTTAAAGTTTGGTGCTATTTTTTAAAAAATAAATTTTTAACTTAAAGAAAATACAGGTGGCCCCCCATATCCATGGATTCGCTATCCACGGTTTGTTATCCACGGATTGCGGGGACCCCCCCCCAGGCTTTTACTTTTTCCCCAGTAAGCTTTGTTTCTTCCTTAAACGGGAGAAGCAGCCTCTGGCTGCTTATTGCAGGCAAGTAGAATGAGACTAAGTCCTAGAGAGGCTCTGCAAGGCTTGCAGAGCCTCTCTAGGACTTAGTTTCGTTCTACTTGCCTGCAATGGAGGCTGCTTCTGTTTGTTTTAAGGAAGAAACAAAGCTTGCTGAAAGAAAAATAAGAGCTGGAGGGGACGCGTGAACGCCTGCCCGCAGGGGAGTCAGGGCAGGGGGCCCTCAGGCAACCATGGAGGGCGTTTCGCTCCTATCCACGGTTTCAAGTATCCATGGTGGGGCCTGGAACATATCCCCTGCGGATATGGGGGGAGTACTGTATACACATTAGTAGAACAGTAAAACAGTACAGCTTTAGTACAGTTAAAGGCATAGGCACCGTGTCCCTTATTGAATCTGAGCACCCTAGTATAAGTAGCCTTCCCAGATCCAAAGGGGGACAGAGTGCTTACCTTTAACCTTTGGAATTTGGGCAGGTGCCGCTTGTTGCACCCTTCCATGATGATGAGCTGCACCTGCTTAAATTTCAATGGTTAACAGCACAATCCTATGCATGTCTACTCAGAAGTAAGTCCCATTGCATTCAATGGGGCTTACTCTCAGGAAAGTGTGCATAGGATTGCAGCCTAAAGGTTGGCACTCTGTCCTCCTTTGGATATGGTAAGCCTATGCAGGAGCTGTTGCTCTCAACTTTCAAACTGCAGGATCAATAAATATCTTAGTTTCCACAGAGTCCTGGGGCTGGAGCTTAAGGGTTAATTTTTTCAAATGCTTCCATCCTAAGGCTAGAGGTTGCTAGAGATATTATTGTTCGGCCATTTAGCAAGTGATTAAGCGCTTTGCAGTTTAAAAAAAAGAAAAAGAAAAGCCCCGTTTTACCTTTGAAAGAGACTTGGAGAGACTTGAAAACAGAACCGCTTTGCAGAAAACTCCAGCAGAAAATGCTAGGCTTTGATTGTAGGCCGCACCCCTACTTTAAAGACTTGCTTTAGGGCAAAGGTTCCCAGAGTGGGAGGCGCGACTCCCAAGTGCGTCATGGAAAGCAGCCAGGGGCGTCGTGTTAGTCTTTTAATTACCACATATTCTTGCTTGCAATAGAGAGAGAGAGCAAAAACAAAGACCCGGGAAAAGCTGCCTCTTCACATCGGGTCACTCACAGTTCACCCCAGGCCTGCCAGCGCAGGGAGGGCAGCATCCCTACTCCACCCTGTGCGCTCCTGGCTTATCTGCTGCTCAGCATAAGCATGGAAAATCCACTTTAGGGCTTGTTTTGGGAATATACACAACACATACATATAAGAAAGGGTGCCTCTGAGCATGTAAAGAGTGCCTGTCTCTTCAGTGCACTGTAATGGGGAGTCACGGCTAATGGCGATGGAGGTCAAGGGAGCTGCGAGTCTAAAAAGTTTGAGAACCACTGCTTTAGGGGGAAAAAGTGAGTCTTAGGTCAATACGGTAATAATCGTGTATGCCTATTGTATGCACTTATTTTGGGTGTGTCTGTCAGAAATCCCCTTGTTGCACTTTTGGCTCTTTCTTGCTATTACTAGGTATGCTTTTAAACATGTGTGACATACAGAGATGGGGAAAACTGTCGTTTCTGGGATCTTGGGTAATGGTCAATGGCTCAGCTCCTTGGCTGGAGAGAATGGAGAGGGAGATGAGGGTGGAAGGTGCAACAAACAAACTTTTATTGTGGGGATAAGTTTACAGTAATAGGGCAGGGGAAACAGAATAAAGCAGTTCAATGTTTCTTAGCCACTCGCATAGCTAGGTCCTAATTGTAAGCGGTTGCTATAAGAGAAATCAGAGAGGGAGGGAGTGGAATTTCTTAAAAAGAAAAGGAGCACATAACCATGCAAGCATGAAGAGAGGGGGGGGGAGGAGAAATGACATAGGGAAATTTATGTGGGCTACTCAGGGAGACCTGGTGTTGGAAAACTGGAGGTTTTATGGTATTGGGAAGGAGGAAAGGTGAGAGAGTGAAAGGGAAAGGATTTCTGTGGTTCGACCACAGCAAAGGACCATGGCTGGAAAGTGGGTCTCTGTAAACCTGGGCTTACGGGCAAGGGGTGAGGCCTTCAGCAGACGGTAAGATCATTTCACCCACTTGCAGTGGAAGAGCCAGTCTCTTCCACTGGATAAACACCTCCTAACCAATACCACAACTATCTCAACCAAAGTTGGTCGAGAACTGAGTTTGGACACTTGTGGTGATGGTTACCAGTGTACACCTATTTTGGAGACTTGAGACTAGTATCGGGTCTCCCCTAAAACAGCTTTTAACATTGATTCAAGTACACACACAGCATTCACACAAAGAAAGTAATTCTAGCACTAAGCATCAATTTGACTGCACCCAGGACAAGCAATGAAAGATAGAAGGGAGTTTGTGGGTCAGTGGCAAGGCTGCACCAAAGACCAAGATTATCAGACTGTTTCTGCAGGATGGGGTGCGATGCATTGCAGGAGCTACGGGGCAAGGGTTCCAAGACTGGACAATTCTCTTGGTTGCAATAGGGGGTTGAAAGACGGAAAGAAGACTCTGAAGCAAGTCCAGGAGCGAGGCAGTAGCCTCAGCTGGCTTGGTGAAAACAGGTGCATTGCAAGGCAGCCCACAAAGAATGCCCTTGTGACAGCCCATTCTGACACCGTGACTTCGGTTGCGCTTGGGGAGAGAAGTGGGGGGAGAAAGGCTAGAAGGGAGTGGGAGTTACTGATTGTCAGCACAATCCTATGTAACTCTTGCACCGGTGTAACAGTAGATCCACCGGTGTAAGTGCACTTATGCCAGTGTAACTTGCCAGACGCCGATGGACGTGAAACGGAAACCAGTGAAACCCCTCTCGGACGCCATGCACACGCAGGGGAACACCGGTGCAGGGGGCATTTGGGGGGTGTCCCAATGCCTCCAGAATGCTCCCTGCACCGATGGAGTTGCGCTGGCGTCGGTCCTGCATCCGAACTGCGTGTGCACTGCGTCCAAGAGGGGTTACTCTGGTTTCCGTTTTGCATTAAAATGTTGGATTCCAGTTGGAATGTGCTTCACACAGCACCAGTGGATCAAATGTACGAGTGCAGTGGCAGCAAGGTAGACAGGCAAGCAAAGGACAAAAGAGATGAGAGTCTGGAGACCCAGCATTTTATATCTCTTTGTTGTATATAACAGGGTTGGCCAAACTTGCTTAACGTAAGAGTCGCATACGATAAACATCAGGTGTTTGAGAGCTGCAAGAGAGCTGCAATATTTAAGAAGCATTTACTGTCAATTCTCGTTAGCTGCGGTGGTTAGGTTCCTGTAAACATCCGCGGGTTGCAAATTTGTGGAATACGGAAACATTGATCCTGTGGGATCAATGGGGTTCCATACTGGGGGTTTAGGAGATTGGGGTATATGTTTTACCTGCTGTCTCCTGAAGGTTCCTTGGCCAATAAAAGCACTCCGCGCTGATCACAGGCGCCATTTTGAATGCCCCTGCTGCATTCAGGAAGTTCCTGTGTGTAGCAGGGACATTCAAAATGGTGCCCGCAATCTTTGAAATGGCCAGGGGAAGATTCTGAGGCTTCTGAGGTGGGTGGGTGAGTATGACCTTCCTTTTGGCCTGTGGATCTGAATAAAATGGCTCTCACCATCGGTCCTGTTTGTGGATCACATTACTGGCCTGGGTAGTGCTCTCCGGAAGGCACCCAGAACCCATATAGACATGTGCACATGTATTTCTGCATGCCTTAAATAAAAAAGAAATAAAAAGACTGGCTTTGCAACACTGCTCAGAATAGACTAGCCTGCCTTCTACTTTTCAGGTAGGAACCCAAGTGTATCTATCACAGACCCATCAGCTATGCTGGAAGCTACAGTCTAAATAGAAAACTATTTTCTTTCCTTCATAAGGAAGAAGAATTGTTGCATCATTAGCGATTGAATAATGAACACAAATTTAAGGTATTTGCTTTGAAAGCACTCTTGAAAGAACCTCTGAAGGGTGGTGTGGTCTCCTTGTTTCTCTCAGAGAAGATCTTGGACTGTGTAAATACCCACACATGCACACCTTAGCACTGATTTTGGTGGAACTTTACAAGCCTACCATGGATCTGGTATTTTGTCCTCTTGGAACCAGAGGTGTCATATTGGCAGCCATGCTTGTGTTAGATAGCGTTATACCTAAAAAATTCAGTGTGTCAAACTGGTTTCCATGTTTTCCACCTTCCAGGCAAGTTGAAAATGTGTTAATGGTATCTGCAGAAGCAGAGTTTCATGTACAATTGCCAATTTGTTGGTAGTGGACAGGCCCAATTGAAACAGAGCTTGACACTGCTTTTTCCCCCTGTGCTAGGAAGAGCAAGAAACGTGATATATTAAACATGCTGCTTAATATTTGCATGGGAGAGGTTATTGGGGTATAGTGCCATTAATTATGTAGATCAGTGATTCTCAAACTTTTTAGCACTGGAACCCACTTTTTAAAATGACACTCTATCGGGACCCACCTAGCTTTATGAGGCGCTCCAACATTTATCTCCCTATATTTACACAAGCTTGCAAACTGCAGGAGCTCAGCTGTTTGCAGGATTAGCAGTTACCTTGCAAACTGCAGGAGCTCAGCTCTTTGAAGGGCAATTAGCAGCTATCAGCTAGCAGCCTCAGGGCTTGTGACAATTACTTATCTGATTTTTCCATCACCTAGGACCCACCAGAAATCGGGCCACAACCCACCTAGTGGGTCCCGACCCACAGTTTGAGAAACACTGATGTACATGATGCCCAGTTTTATCTATCCATCCCATCTCCAGCTGGGTAAGCTATAGAGGTTCTGAACCAGTGCTTGCAGTTGGTGAAGGGCTGAATTAGGGCTGGTGTAACACCTGCACCCGTTTCTGTTTCTGACAGATCTTGCCATGGTATCCACAACTTAGTTACCTTGTATATAGATTACTGTAACATGTTTTACATAGGGCTGCCAATGAAGACCCTCCAGTAACTTTAGCTGGTACAAAATATAGCTGCTCGGGTGCTGACAGCTGCCTGCTTATATGACCATGTGAAATTGCGTTGATGCAGCTGCATTGGTTACCAGTGTGTTTCTAGGCTGGAATCAAGGTGCTAACTATTACATTTGAAACCCTCTTCACTTAGGACCTAAGAATCTCAAGGACTGCCTCTCCCAAGATGAGTCTGTCTGGCCTATAAGACTTTTTAAGAGAACTCTTCTTGTGGGTTGTGCCTCCTTTTGAGGTACAATTGACTGTGAGCCATGAGAGGGTGGGTTCTGTGGTTGCCCTCATCCTGTGGAATTTCCTACCCTGTGAGATGCAGCAAGCCCTTTCCTACTGATCTTTTAACGGCTGCTGAAATCCTTTTTTCCAGCAAGACTTGGTTGGTCTGCTCTGATACTGCTTGGTGTTTACTGTGTCTCACTTGTATTAGTGTTGTGTGAGGGTTTGTGACTGTTTGCTGCTGTTGGTGGTTTAATTTATGGTTTTTATGCTTTTAAGTTCTTATTGTAAGCTGCCCTGAATCTTAAGAGAAGAGTGGAGTATAAATTAATTAAAAATGAATAGAAATGCTAGCTTATCAGCTGCTATGGCACAGAAGGTGGTACAATGCCAGGCTCTCATAAAGTTAGATCCATAGCCCACTAGCTTGATACCCACGCTTCACTATGGGATTTAAGTACCGTATTTATTGGCATATAAGACGCACTTTTTTGTCTACATTTGTGACCCAAAATAGTAGGGTGCGTCTTATACGCCAATACTAAAAAAAATCCCTCCTCCCCCCCGCCCGTTTTAAAGCATTTTTGGGCTTACCGTTTTTTTTCAGGAGCCTGAGAACTCCCTTGTGCTTTCTTCCCTGACTAATCTATCCGATCTACAGCTGTTTGTCGGGTTTAATTTATGCACGTGCATGAGTTGAGCTTCTCAGCAGCCAGCAGAGGGCACTGTGCTCAATTCAGTTCAGCTGAGCTGCAGAGGGCCTAGTCTTGGATGCAGAATGAATGCAGCTTTGGTAAGCTGAACTGGGCCTAGTTGGGAGGCTTTGGAAACTGCATAGGTGGGGGGAAAGAGTTGAGTCTGGGGTTTTTGTATTTGGGATTTCTGTTGTTTAAGAGTTGGTAAGAGTTGAGTCTGGGGGTGGTAAGGTGGTAAGAGTTGAGTCTGGGTTTTTTTGTACTTTATTATGTTTTTTACTTTGGAAACTGTGCATGGGTGGGTTGGGGGGAAAAGAGTTGAGTCTGGTTTTTTTTTTTAACTTGGGATTTATGTTCTGGTGCATTTTGTTCATGTGTCTTATTGCTGTGTGTTTTAAAAGAGATCGTGGTATTTTTGTGCAATTTATGTAAATTAGCTAATTAAGCAGCCAAGCGGTAAGTGGCCAAGTGGCCCAAAAATGCTTTAAATGTTTTTTTCTTGAAACCCAGGGCCAAAAGGAAGGTGCGTCTTATACGCCGGTGCGTATTATACACCGATAAATACGGTACTTTAAATCCACTTTGACTCGCACAAACTTTCCTTTGATTGAACCATTTAAATGTAGCACAACTACCCCATGTCACGAAAAACCCTGCAATTATTAAAAGTCATGGTTCCATCGAATGATATGACTGCTTCTCACATGGGCAGTTCTACATGGCCTGCTCCAGAGTGAACTCACCCAGCGAGCTCACCCAGCTAGGTGATCCTAGCACCTGAGGTGAGAACCACCAATGTGGTCTACAAAGAGAAAAACTCTTAAGTAGAGAAAAACGTCCTCTATCAAATAGAGGAGAAAGGTCCTCTATTGAACAAAAAACACCCCTTTGTACTTTTACCCCCTTTTTACCCCTTTAGGGATGAAATGTTAAAAAAACCGTTAAAACATTTTCTAAAGTTTTTAAAAAGAAGCAAAAGAATGATGCAAAATATGCAAAAGAAGAGTGTTATATTTATATAATATTATATTATGTTATATGTTATATTTATATAATATATAATAGAAGAATGTTATATGTTATATTAGAATGTTTGCTATATGCGGAAGAAGAATGTTAGAACTCAGCAAACACAGGAGATACGAAGGATTCTATAATTCTCCCTCGAATCTAGATTCGCCCCTTCAGGGATTGATTAGGGCAAAATCCTGAATTATGTTTGTAAGCATTTGTATGGGTAATGTTTGTAAGCAAAAACCAAGTTGATATCTCATCAAGCCTAAGAGATATTGAGAAACCCATGAAAACAAATGTTACTCCTTTTTGTCAAACTTCTAAAAGTCCTTTTAGTGTGGGTGCTTATGTCATGGAAGGAATATACTCCCCCAAATGTTTCTAGGTTCAGGGGTTTGGGCTGGGCGTTGATGAGTCAAATTATCCCTTAGGGGTCAAATTTCTAACAATCCCTTCTTAGTGGGTGCTTACGTCATGGAAGGAATATACTCTCCAAATTTCATGTTTCTAGGTCCAGGGGTTTGGGCTGGGCGTTGATGAGTCAGTCAGTCAGTCAGGACATTGGTTTTTATATATATAGAAAATAGCACTGCCAAGGTTTTCCTTGCTTGTGATCTTGTTGCCATAGTACGTACCTCTTTGTGATGTGTATGCTGTGGTGCCATCACTTTGGGACTCAGAGAGAGTCTTGTCTGATGCTTCCCAGCATCAGGAAGTAGGAAGGAGTTTGGTTCTCAGAATATGGATTTTTTTTAGGAAGCAGAGCTCTCCACCTACAGAAGTGGCAGAAAATTCTGGCTGGTGTGTATCTTTTCCCATCTGTAAGCATTGCCATTGTGCCTTTTATTGCATACAAGTTGGAGGGATTGGTGGTCCAGCAGACCTAGGAGAGCAGTCATGCAGCCTATTTTTAAACTTAAATGGCTTTGGTATGAGATGGCTTGTTTTTTAAACGTTCTAATTGTAAAAAGAAATTGGGCAAAGTACAGTACTGAAACTTTGGCAAAGAGTGTGTCACACTCACACAAGTGCCAACCATCAAAATTCTGGAATGTCCAGATTCTGGATTGGAGTCATTCCACCAATAACATTCCACCAGTGTTAGTACTCTTGTTCATACATGTTTCTCTTCTGAAAGCAAGATTCTCCAAGTCTACTAATGTCTCTGTGATCTATCTACAAGCAAATATTTTGTTTCACCATCAAAAACAAGTTGCTCTACTTCCTCCATGTGTTATTTTTAGTTGGATATTTCCAGTGTGTATCAAGCACCGTTTGGTGTCAAAAAATAATCGTTAGCAGGGGAGAGTTGCTTTAGCCAAAATGGCAGGCCCAGGAGGTAGTCTAATGCTACTGAGGACAAAGGCAAAAGTAGAATTCTCAGTGAATGTGAAATTGGCATTAGGACAATTAGTACATGAGGATACATTAGCTGGGCAATATATAGCTAATTCCAGCAGAGGCTAATCTGGTATGACTGCATGCGAGCTGCTGAAAGTAGTGAATGAATAATCAGCACAGGAGGTGATCATAAGGGCCATAATTTTTAATACTGATTAAATTATTAACCTGCCAAGCCTGCCTTGGAATTTTCTCAATGTGCCTAAAGAACAGTGGCACTTTGCTGTATTTAATTACTGAACATATATGAACTTTCAACTTTCTGAATATGTCCATCTTATCTGACTGAGGTAGTATGTTCCTCTGTTTGTCATTTAGTGCTATCGCCTCTGCTTTACATTCAATTTCTTTCTGTTCAGAAAGCTGCTCGTTTTGTGTTACTGTGGCCGAACAGTGACAGGCTTGTTGCTTAGCAACTGCCAAAATAACAAATGGGACCGTATCTAGCTATTGGGCTGGAGCAGCTTCTTATTTATTTCTGTTTCTCTGCTACCAGAGTTGAACAGATCACTTCATTGTACATATGTAGGGAAAGTTGTGAAGTGGTCTTCTTGCATTTAAGGTGCTCGTCCACTTTTCAGTGGATCACTTTTCATCCATTTGTCCCAAGGTTCATCTGTTTTTGAACTGTCTCCATTCTTTGTTCAGAAACCAATAACCTTTAGAAGCAGTTCTCTGATACATTGACCAGAAACAGTGGCTCAGAAATACCAAGCCATGGTTCAACCCGTAGTTCACGCCATCTCATCTGGGTTTTGTTTTGCTATGGTATTGCAAAGAGATGCTGTGGATTTTCTCTTCTCTTTCAGTTGCAAGTGTGTTATAAATACTTAGGCATTCATCCCTTATGTTCCATTAGCCAGGTAGAATTACAGGATATCCTTGCAAGGCATTAATGGGGTCAGGGGATGGGGGATTTGGCTAGTCTTTCCGGTGTTCACCCCTTTATTGTGCTAAATGCTCTTGCAACCCCTAAAGATGACAAAAAGGAGGTGGGAACCATATCTTTACCATGGGTTTTATGTAGGTGTAGAATTGCTTGTTGCTCTTCTAATCTGAAAGAACAAATAACTCTTAAGGATTAGAAGGCAAAATGAGAGAGCCACAAGTGCAGTCCTGGTAGTGCAACTCTGTATATAAATGTCAGCATATGGTGGTTATGTCAAACTCTCTGCCTTATTCAACTTGTCTCTTCAGCAGATGGAATTGCTGTGAAGATAACCACAAACAATAACTGCTTGCATACTCCCTTCCTTTGCATCCTGGCCACAAACAGCAATCCATGGGCTAATTACTCCAGAGTGGTGTTATGAAAGTCAATTGGATTGTTGCAGAATATGTGAACTGTTGCTATGGCTTAGATGCATACACCCCTTGTGCTGCACTTTGCCTTTTTCATAATTTCAGTATTAGTATATTTAATTTTGGTTTTCCTCTCGGTGGGGTGGGTCTCAGCGGGCCGGATGGAATGAGCTCAGGGGTGGGCCTCGGCGGGCTGGACTGGATGGCCTTGGGGGCCGGAGGTTCCCCACCCATGTTTTAGAAGATAACATGTGCAAGAGTAAATTGATGTCACCTGTGACCTGTTATAATAGAAGAACTTTTAGCAATTAAGGAAGGGTAGGACAATCATCCTTGGTGTAAGAATCGGAGTGTTAAGAATACACAAAAGTGTTTTGCCTGTGTAATGGTGGAGTGTATGAGACATTAATTTTAAAAAATGGCTGCTACCATCTTATTTACTTAGACCTTCAATAAGGAATGTTTTGGAAAGACAGTCTGGATTAGTGCTAGCTTTGTGTGCCTTCCAAATAATTTGCACATAGATTAAAATGGCCTTGTGCAGTATCCTTTTTTCTCTAAAGTATTGTACACATAGAAGACACTGAATAATGCAGTTTTTCTGTATTGTTATCCTAAGAGAAGAACAATGGGACAACGTTTCTTTCATACTAGCAATCAAGTCTTCAATGGGCACCATTTGTTCCCTCTGTTTTTACATAGCATCAGAATGTTGTATTGTTGCTGGTTTGTATTCCAGTGTTTTTCCATGTTCTTGTCTCTTTCAGATTTGACATGTGGCAGCCTTTTAACTTTAAAACTAGGATGAAATGTGAAGGTGTCAGGGCAAAAGGGGGCAAAACTATTGTGTTAACTGCCACCACCTGTGTCTTGTGGTGGGCAGTGGCAGCAACCCCTTCCTTCCGGGAATCAAAACTACTAACTAAAGGGCCAATTCAATAGTGCTGTGGTTGGGAGGGAAACAACTAATTAAAGATACAGTAGTCCGAAGCCTCAATAGTAATTTGACAGTCCATACCGAACAAGCTTGTACTGCAATTGTGTATTAAGTGGTACTGGGATGAAATACCCATTTTGCCCTCTGTTTGCAAAAATGGGTAATTTTTGATGGTATTTCAGGGTTGGGGAGGTAAAATGCAAGGAGTCCCAGTGAAGCTTACCCCATGTGGTGGTGGAAGCAATGCTCCTCTTAGCAGCTGCCATTATATTACCCAGACCCTCCTGCCCCTCTGTGTCACTGTAGCTACCAAGTTTTTTTCCAGAGGGCCCTGTGTGCAATTGTACATCATGTAGAAACACAAAGGTGTTTCTCATAATTGCTGCAGTTTCAAATACTAGCACAATTTCTTGGATGTGTGATTTTTTTTGTATCGACTCTGACCAAATCTGACTGAGCAGAATTAAGAGTTCATCTTAGAGCATATTTGGTGACAAGGATGGTAGTAAAAAGTGGCTGCAAAGTGGAAATAAGTCAACAATGAGCCCTCCACTAGGTTCTGTTCTGCAGTTGTGTTTTAAGAAGGGCTGCCCCCCCCCCCTTTTCACAATCTGATTTGCAGAAGAGGGACTAGAAGTGATAGTGTCAGTTGCCTGGATCTTCTCAGCATTCCAGAGACTGACTAGGTCAACAAGGTCACCAGACACATTGAAAATTCCTCGGAGATATTGGGCAACCATCCAGATCTATAAACCTGTTTGGGGGGGTGCATTGTAATATGTCTGCCATTCCTATAGAAGTTTGAAACCTGCCACCAAGACCACCTCCACTCTGTGCAGTGATGCAGAGAAGTAAGATTTCTTTACCATCATGAAGTAAGCTCCAATGTTAGCTCAAGCCCAAGTTCATTCACAGTCATTGTGAGTCTTCCTCCACAGTTGCTATACCTGTAGTCATATTTCCAAATTCATTGCCCATAGCGCTCTAGAGAAACAAAGAGCTTGGGCTCTCATGAGTGGAAGAGGAAGGCAACAGGAAAATCCCCCACAGCATTCAGGAATTCACACAGATCCATGCTTCTCCAAGGGCGGACCATTCTGCTAGGTTCCTGACTCTTGTGGAAGCTCTCGGTTGTGAATTCACCCTAGTCATGAATTAGAAATGACCCAGCAAGACTAACATCTAAGGATTGGGGAAAGGACATTTAACAAGCATTGTTACCTTTAAAAAAACTCTTGTTTGTTTGTTGTCGTTGTTGGGCACTCTAAAGCCTTGTTGTTAGGCAAAGAAACACAAGGTATAAATATTTCAAATAAATAAATAACAGCTTGTTGCCAGGCCACAGAAAACAACTAATTAAAGTGCCAATTCAGTAATGCCGTGGCTGGAGAACAACTAATTTAAAAAAATCTGTAGTCTTAAAGGCATTTGCTGATTGAAGGTGTACTCCTAAATTCACTTCCTACCTAGGATATACTTACAATCTTGCTTATGGAGACTGCCTGTGGCATTATAGCACTTGATTATGTGCTATGTGCTGGGTAAGGGCCAGGGTGGGCACAGGCTAAGGACCTATGTCCATCAGAAGGCTGATCCAGGCAATTCCTCAACCCCAGTGCTCAGGAGGAATGTCTGCTGCTGCCAATCACCACTCAGTTGGACCCTGAAAAAGTACTGGTGAGGATGGGCAGCAGTGGATGCTCCTTCAGCAGCAGCAGCAGCAGCAGTGCCATTTGAAGTTTCCCAAATATCTTGCCCTTCTGATTTGTGCCAGAGTGCCTGTGAAACCTGAAAGGGAACTGCTGCTGAAGGAGGAACATTTGCTTGCTGCCCGTGCTATCCACCATCGCCCTGTAAGCTTTCCAAGGCTGAACGGGGAGGCTTTCTGGGTAGCAGTGGACACTCCTTCTCCAGCACCTTCTCTCCCAGCTACAGCAGTAGTCATGATTAGTAATGTCTGGTGTCTGCTACTCACAGCACAATCCTAACCAACTTTCCAGCGCCAATGCAGCCATGCCAATAGGGCGCACATTGTATTTTGCAGTGCAGGGAAAAGTCACGGAGACCTCTTCAAGGTGAGGGAACATTTGTTCCCGTACTTTGGGGCTGCACCGACGCTGGAAAGTTGGTAAGGATTGCGCTGTCAGTTAGTGTTCCCAGGCATCACGGGGGCAGGGGGGGCGGGCAGTGTGCATATGTGCCGTTGGGGGAGAGGGCCAGTGCAGGAGTTTGCCCCAGAGTACTCCATATCCTGGTGCCACCCCAGCTTGTGTGGAGCCACTCTTTGAATTCTACTTCCAGATGACTGCAGAAAAGCAAAGCCTCAGCAGTGCTAAAGGCTCCTAGTGTGGAAGCAACTCATGTAAATAAAAAAGTCACATCCTGACCTTCCTTTCTCTTACTGATATGTCTAGTCTAAATAGCAGGTAGGCAAAATGAAATTGTCTCTCTTCCTTTCTCGTAAAATATTATATAGATGTACGTTCAGGAAATATTATTCTAGAATTACCACCTTGCTGGTAAAAAATCTGCCTTGGCATTTTCCATTTCTTTGACCTTCTTAAAGTTTACGAGCTTCAGACTTTAATTTCATTAAATGGCTAAACTGAGTTGGGGCTAGCAGGCAAAGGTGCAACCAAGGCACAGTCCAGAAGGCAGGCTGTAGGTCATAACCAAACAATCTATTTGGTTAAGGTGGTTTCTCCCAAATCATGTGACAGAGCGCACTAGTGTGTTCCAAGAGGACTGCTAGGGTGCTATGAGAAACCAATTAAGACATTAGCGGCTCCTGTAAGCCCAAAGCTTCCATCCATAGAAGAGGCTAGTCACTCTATCTCGGCTATTCACTCTATCTTGGCATAATTCACAGCTCTGGCTTTGCCTCTTTCTAGCTAGCCTCTGCTATGGGCAGGAAATTCTGCTACATCTCTCTCAGCAGTTGTGAATGGATCATTCAGACCAGTTACACACCACACGGAGTGCAGTGGTAAGCTACGGTGGTGGAATTTTGGACTGTTCCAGTTCAGAATACAGATGGGGAGTCATATTTTTAATGCTTCCCCATGGGGAAAAAAAGCCCTCATTGCCTGGAGTAAATGAGCACATGTAGTAAATGACAAAAAGGTTTAGCATAGACCTCTCCCTCATTTGCTGGTTTACTTCATGCGCCATGTCTTTTGCATGGGAACAGATTAAAAAAATATGACCCCCTGCCCAACTGCACCCTGAGCAGATCTGCCACCTGAATTGGGGCAGATCTGCTGCTCCTGTTTGTATGTACCTCTCCCAATAACAAACAAAACTTTTTAAAAACCTCTAGCACATGTTGTTGCTGCCACCTCCTCCTTGCCCACCTGGCTGCTTTGGAAAGCAACTGTGTAGGCAAGGAGAGGAGGGCGAGGTGGAGCACGGCAATCTGGAGCCTCCCCCTTACCTTCAGCTCCTCACAGTTATGTTTGAAGTCAACAGGATGAGCAGCATTCTCTGCATTCTCATTCTCAGCATTCTCTGCTCATCCTGTTGAAAGTAAACAGGACCATGTGGGGGAAAGAGGCAGTGCCAGAGCTGAAGTTAAGGAGGCGGGAGTGAGCTACGGATTGTCATAATTCACCTCTCCTTGCCCACTCAGCTACTTTTCTAAGCAGCCAGGTCTGGTGGGCAAAGAGGTGGTAGGGGTATCTTTTTTCTCCCCTCTGGCAGCAGTGCTGGAGGGAAAGGTGAGGTGCAACTGCCTTGGTCCTCTCCCACTCGATTTCAGTGAGTGGAAAGAGGCTCGGAGAGCCAATCGAAGCAACTCAGTGGGTGGAAGGCAGGTGTGAGGCGTAGGGCGCACCTCTTCAGTTCACTACTCCCCTCAACTCACTGCTTAAAGCAAGCCTCACAGCTAGGCCAGTCCTAACCCCACCTCTTCAGTCTGAAGTGCAATAGTCCTGAATTCTACCACCTCAGTTTTTGCTTCCTCACTCTCCACAATGCGTAGATACAGAACTGATTGAATCCATGGCCAGAGTAAGACACCCAGAACTAACATATACCACAGACAATGAAATATTTCTGTGTTTCTGAAAATCTGTTGTTTTTATGTGTCTTGTCTTTGTTGCCTTGATAACTTTTGAGTGGAAGTGAAGCTTTTGCACCTCAGTAAATGAAATCAACCCTGACTGTTCCCTGGAAGGACAGGTACTGAGGCTGAAGCTCAAATATTTGGGCCACCTAATGCGAAGAGAGGACTCTCTGGAGAAGACTCTGATGCTGGGAAAGATTGAAGGCAAAAGGAGAAGGGGAAGGCAAAGGATGAGATGGTTAGACAGCATCACCGATGCAACGAACATGAAAATGAGCGAACTCAGGAAGATAGTGGAGGACAGGAAGGCCTGGCGGGATATGGTTCATGGGATCACGAAGGGTTGGACACGACTTAACGACTGAACAACAAATCATGCAGCCTATGCAAATGTTTTGAATTTTGTGATGCTCATAGTGCTGAAAAATGAAAGAGCAGCATTGGCGTTTTGGCAGTATCTGTCGTCATAGCTTTTATTTTATGCAAACTTTCTCAACAGAGATTTTTATGGAATAACTCTTGCATTTTTTTTCAAGTATCATTGTTTAGTATTTGGAAAGTTTTATGTGTATTTGTTTGATAGACCATAGTACAGGGGGGGGTGCCGTATCCGCGGGGGATACGTTCCAGGGCCCCCCCCCGTGGATACTTGAAACCGTGGATAGGGGCGAGCGCCCGCTCCACGGTTTTCTGAGCCCCCGCTGCCTCCCGTGTGCACGCGCATGCACACTCCGCCCCCTCTTACTTTTCGTTCTTTCCTCACTCTCAGAGCACATCGTGATCAAACAGGATAAGCTGCATAAGTAGCCTTTGGCAGAGCAAGATGACCGCTTGCTCTGCCGAAGGCTGCTTATGCAGCTTATCCCGTTTGAGCAACGAGCAACAAGCCTGGGGGCTGGGTGGGAGGCATTCGCTATGCGCTCCCGTGCACTTGATCCCCCCGCTCTTTCTTTTCCGTGAAGCAGCTTCATTTCTTCATTGATAAAACGGGATAAGCAGTGAGAGAGACGACACTGACGTGCTAGATAGGCTCTGAGAGATATCGTAGCCTGTCTTAGCAACTTCGTCTCACTCTATTGGAGGATGCTTATCCCATTTTATCAATGAAGAAACGAAGCTTCACGGAAAAGTAAGAGCCTGGGGGGATCGCGCGCAGGGGGGCCATAGCAAATGCCTCCCACCCCGCCCATGTGTGCAACCCCTCAGGCTCTTACTTTTCCGTGAAGCAACTTCGTTTCTTCATTGATAAAATGGGATAAGCAGCCTCCGGCAGAGAGAGACGATGTCAATGTGCTAGATAGACAGGCTCCGATATCTCTCAGAGCCTAGCAACTTCGTCTCACTTTGTTGGAGGCTGCTTATTCCGTTTTATCAATGAAGAAACAAAGCTGCTTCACGGAAACGTAAGAGCGGGGGGGCGCGCAGGGGTGGTGGTGAATTCTCAACTGCGAAAAACTGAAAAAAAGGAAACCGTGGATACGGGAGGCCCCCTGTAGTTATGTGCTCCTTTATTTTTCTCTATATATTAGTACAAAATGTTATTTCAGACACAACAGTAAGAACATAAGAGCCTTGCTGGATCAGGCCAAAGGCCCATCTAGTCCAGCTTCCTGCATCTCACAGTGGCCCCACCAGATGCCTCAGGGAGCACACAAGACAACAAAATACCTGTATCCTGTTGCCACTCCCTTGCACCTGGTATACAGAGAGAACCTACTTCTAAAACCAGGAGGTTGCTTATGGCTTGTAACTTGTGATGGACTTTTCCTCCATGAATCTATCCAAGCCCCTTCTAAAGGCATCCAGGCCAGGTGCCATCGTCACATCCTGTGGCAAGGAGTTCCCCAGATTAATTACACGGTGGGTGAAGAAATATTTTCTTTTGTCTGTTCTAACTCTCCCTTCACTCAATTTTAGTGCATGTCACCTGGTTCTGATGTTGTGCGAGAGGGAAAAGAACATCCCTCTATCCACTCCATGCATAATTTTATATGTCTCAATCATGTCCCCACTCAGGCACCTTTTTTCTAGACTGAAGAGCCCCAGATGCTGTAGCCTTTCCTCATAAGGGAGGTGCTCCAGCCCACTAATCATTTTGGTCACTCTTTTCTCCACCTTTTCCAATTCAACTATATCCTTTTGGAAATGTGGCGACCAGAACTGTACACAATACTCCAAATGTGGACTTACCATTGATTTGTACAACGGCATAATAATATTGGCCATTTTATACTCAATTCTTTTTTTAATGACTCCAAGCATGGAATTGGCCTTCTTCACAGCTGCAGCACACTTGGTCGACACTTTCATCGATCTGTCCACCAGCACCCCAATATCTCTTTCCTGATCTGTTGAAGACAGCCCAGAACCCATTAGTGTATATATGAAGTTTTGATTTCTTGCCCCAATGTGCATTTACTTACATTGAAGCGCATCTGCCATTTTGCTACCCATTCCCCCAGTTTGGAGAGATCAGTAGCGTAGCTAGCCACTAGGGGGCTTGGGGGTGGCATTGTGTGCTGCCTGAGGCGGGAGTCCGTGACACCCCCGCAGCAACGTCACTTGCCCCATCCTCTCCGGCCGCCGAGTTGTGATCGCACCCTTTTCCGGCCGAAACACACACACACCCTGGTGTTTTTTGGTCAGAAAAGTCCTCTACCAGTGCGGGCAGACCACACTAGCGCGGCTGCGGCGTCGGAAAAAGTCACCGCAGCCACTGTGTTCGCCGCATGCACCCCCACGTTTGCTGCCTGGGACGGGGGTCTCCTGCCCACCACCCGGGGCGTACCGCCCCCCCTTCCTACACCTCTGGGAGAGATCCTTCTGGAACTCTTCACAATCCCTGCTGGTCTTCACCACCCTCAAGAATTTAAGGGCCTTGAAGTGATCTTCTCTCCTTCGAGGTAGGCTTTTTGAAACCACCAAATGCTTTTCTGAACCTGGACTTGGAGAATGTCACCAACATTACTACCAATAACCGACATCATACGGAATTTAGAACAAACGTTTATTTTTGAACCGCTTGGTGAAATTTGGAAACTTGAGATCATAGATGTAATTTTAGAATGAAGAAAGATGGGTGAGAACCACTTCCCTCATGGCTACTACTGCAGAATCATTGTGGTCTGATAATGCAAAGCCATAACTATGTTTAATTCAAAGTAAAGGAAGAGGTGATTAGTCATCATGTCCTCAGTAAATTATGCTGGAGAGAAGTGTTTGAAACGTTTAAAAGGGGGTCTGCACACTGGACCAGCGAGGCAGGTATGGCCTTCCTGGAAAATGTTACAAACCACATGCCAAGAATACATTCTCCCTGTTTTGTAAAATATTGCTGCTGACAGAACTGGAGGAGTGGTTTTCTGGGACAGATTTCCAAGTTTATATAGTCATATATTTGGAGGTTTTAACTTCCTTCCCCCGACAGGCAGCTCCATAGGAGAGTAGAGAGAAGCAGAGGACAGGATTGTTCTGCCTTGTAGTAAACCATGGTGTACCAGGATAGAAAGGGGGAGCTTGTGAATTCAGTGTAGGAAAGGACATGAATCCTGGCTTCCTAGGTTCTTAGAGTGCCATGTTGTATTTTGGTTCAAGAAGCAAGATTATGAAGATATGTAATCAAAGTACAAGTATTCAGTCACAAGTTACGAACATTTGTGGGCAAAACTATGTCAGCACCCAGAAAGGATACTTTAAATTTTGTTAGGACTAGGTTCCAGATTTTGACTCTTAATATACTGTTGCTGTCAAATGCGTTTTAATTGGCTCAAATCAGCTTGTGATTGTTGGAATGTTTTTTCAGCGATCATTGAAAAGAAAATCTGGATGCTATTAAAGGAGGTTTTTTTCAATTTCTGGGGAGGAATCTTGCATTCCCCATTTCCATCTTTTTTCCTCTGTCACAGGAGTTAACAGAGAGGACTGAATGTCATTGTAGTGTATTTCAACATAATAGCTTTGGGATCATAATGTATGTACTGTTCAGTTGTAATTTCATCTCTTCCTGGTGGCCACAGCAATGCTTCAGACAGGGAGCATGGGATCATGGGAAGTTCCATTTCTTACCTCTTTCTACAACAGGTGCCTTTGTCCGCTCACTTTGTGCACACATTATCACACGCCCACGCTGAGTCACACTGACAGAGAAAACTGCAAAGGCAGGAAGAGCTGCTTTCACTTCTAGCAAATATTATCTACCAGGAAGTTGAATGCAGAGTGGAAGAGTGTTGTGAAGAGGTTTCCAGGACTCTTACAAAAGTGCTTGGGAAAATAGAGCGCAGGTTTTAGAATGCCTGGTAGGAATTTTATCTACAGGAGTCGAGGAAGAAGAGTTGGTTTACTGTTTAGATCTCCATTACCTTCACTGGGAAAACTAGTGACTAGCCTCTGCAGTTTGTGGATGTTACTGCAAGTTTAAATTAGAATAGACTTTTTTTGGTAGCTGTCTTAATCTCAAGGATTTCTCCTACAAGCTTTGCATTTTGCATGCCTTAAGCCTATTAAAATTCTCTGCTGTTTCCTAGCAATAACGTGCCATTTTACTCCTCCCTTCTTAAAATGGATTTTTTTTATCCTGAATGCTACAGCTGTATCCGAGCTTTCCTGTTTAACTGCAAACAACACCTGTTGCTATTGAAATATCCATAAAACCTTTGAGAGAGATCCGTGAGGAAAAACAGGATAAAGAGATGAGCAGAATTGATCATTTTTTTAATTCTGAAGAACCAAGCATGTGACAGACGCCACATGATTTTTGCAGCCACCAAAATGTGTCTTCATTTGTGATAAATGCACACTTCTGTCATTTTATGTATATTGGATCTTTTATCACAGGAACGAAATGCCTATAGAAAAGAGCAAAATATGCAGTAAGTAAGACAGAAACAAGACTCTTGATTCCTTTATTTTTTGTTACCTAAGAGTACAGTATTGCTTAGCGTGAAATACTTGCAAGTTTGTGGTATTTTGAGGCCATAGACTCTTACATAACTTTGTATGTCTCCATCAGGCTATAGGTCAAAATATTCAGATGTTTTACTTATTATTGATAAATGTAGTATATAGTGAATGAGATATTAGTGGACTGAAACCGCCAAGTCACTATTGCAGTTAAAAGCTACAGGAGGACTGAACGCTTCCTGTAAAAAATGGTTTGGGTTTCTGTTCTTCTGTTTCTTGAACAAGAGAGTATGTTTTCTTGAGAGTGACGATCGTTTGGATGAGTTTTATTCCTTTGAGGTATAAGCTCTTTAACAAGGAAAACTAGTCCTTATAATCTTACAGCTATGTGAGATTATTTCAGGACAGCAAGTTAAAAGAATAATGTAGCCACCATGTTTCTGTTTTTCGTCAGTTTAGTTCTAAGAGAAACAAAGCACTCCAAAAACAGACTAAGCTGCCAAAGAAATTTTTTTTTCTAAGTATCTGATAAGGTTTTCTAAAAAAATTTCAAGGGTGACGGAACATAGTTCATTTCTTCTGTGAGAATTTGTGGAATAAGCGTAAAGCAAGTCATCCTGAGAAATCTAGACTCCTCCACTAACAAAAATCTTCTGACTGTGGTGAAATATTACATTCAAAGGACATTGGACTTAAAGGAAACAAAGGAGACGAATCCATTATGAACTGATGTTTTCAAATATTTATCTCTGTGCTTCTTTTGGATTTCATTTCCTCTTGGGAAAGGACTTTTTTCTTATTATTGAAGACAACCTTAATGAAGTACTATTCTGTTCCCTAAGAATGTGGACAGGTGTTTGAACTATATATTTCCTGCAAAGATAAGGGAAACACCCAAAGGAAAGCGGCATACAGGAGCTGCTTTGGTTAGCTGCTGTGTTTTTTTCTTCTTTTTCTGTTCCTTCTGTGACACTCCACCCACTTAGTCGCTTCAGGTGGGTGTGAGCAACCGACACAGAGCTGAGCTAATTCTTTGTCGTTGGATACTGAGCTTGCTGCTGTAGGCCACTGCTGCAGAGAGAGTGTACTGACAAAATGATGCAAGAAATTTCCATTGTGGTGGCCTACGATTCCCATGTTTTTAGCCAGCAGTACGATGAAGACTTTCTGGCCAGCCTGGTGGCAATCAGCAAACCTAAATACGTGGTAGGTGTCCAGATTGTGAAATATTGTTGGTTCCAATTTATCTTTAATGACTATAACATGGAAGTTATTTCTCCCTGGTCTGCCACCTTTAGTCCTCACTGACTTGACAAGGTTCCCCAGTGGCTACTCTTCAAAAATCTTTCACATTCACATATAACCATAGCCCCTTGTTATATATATGCTATTGTCTTGGGTAGAAGAATGGTTGTTTATCCTTGGTATTGCTACACTAGCATAAACTTGGATGATGCCTCAAGGCAACTCTTTGTGCCTGTGACTGGCCTTGTTTAACCTGAAGGACTAGTGAGCTTAGTAAGAACCAAGTCTCTGGTGTGCTCGAAAAATGTATCCTCCATATCTATCTTTTATTATGTTTATGAAAAGGAGAGAGAGAAGGGAATCTGAGCAATTGCAGTTATATGCACTTAGGCTTTGTTTCAGTTCATGATGGGGACTAGAGAGAAAAGGTGGGCTTTGACCAGGGAGAGTAATGTGCATAAGGAATTATTATTATTATTAATAATAATAATTAATAATTGAATTTCTATCCTGCCTTTCTCCCCCATAGGGAGAATACTTATAATTTCACAGGAGCAAATACAGACTAGCTATTGTGCTGCTTGTACAAGAGCTGAGCAGCTTTCCTCTGAGGAATTTTAATTCTCAATTTATCAGCAAAAAAACTTGGCTCAGAAGGGTTTAAATGGTGTAATCCAGCATAATCCAGGGTTGAGGTGCGCACTATTTGAGAAGCTTTATTGCACTGCCAGCCACAGTGTGTGTAAATCTCTGTGAGGGTGGGCCCTTAGTTATCTCACAAAATTCCTGTTGATCACCAACATCACCTTAATACTTTACAGAGATAGTACATTTCTTAATGAAATAATATACAGTGCTAGAATACTTTAGAGTGAGTCCACAGATGTGATTGATCCTGAATTCTTCCCTTCCCAAAGAGATCAGACAAGATTCAGCTCATGTTGGTGGGGCACTGGGACATTACATCAATGTCTTTTGCTTTTGTGCAGTAGTATTGTTATAGTACTACTACACAAAAGGAAGTTGATGTAACACGCCGTGCCCCACCAACATAACCAAAACCGATTTCTGAGTTACTTATACAGTAGAATCTCTTTAACACAGGGTTGGAGCCTGGTGAGGTGTGATATGGCCTGTCATAGTTTTTCATTTATTTATTGATCGATTTATATCCTGCCTTTCTCCCCGAAGAGCACCCAAGGTGGCTTACAATATCAAAATACATATCAATTATTAAAATAAAATTAAAAAATACATACATATCTTGTTTTGTTTAGATCAGCGGTTCTCAAAGTAGTAGGTCGTGACCCACCACGAGAACCAGATGCAGCTGCTACCCCCTTAAGGGGTGTGGGGTCTGATATCGGTGATGTCCCGCTCCTGGAACCAAAAGGGTTTTTTTTTAACTTGGGATTGCACCGGCTCCCCAGAGGGTGCGAGGGGGCCATGGCCCCTCTGCGGGTCTCCCCGTGCTTCAGATTGGCTCCCTGAAGCAATCGAGACCCACTTCCAGTTTTCACCAATCCATGTAATAATAGGCTAAACATGTAATGCCAATCCATGCTCTAATGTACTCCTTCCCACAAGAAAGCCCTCTTCTTCATCCAAACCCACCCACCCTGATAGCTTCTCCCCAACCCCACACACAGAAGAGCCTGCAGTGTTTACCCCTTCCTTTCACAGGAGGGCTTGTAACTATTACATCCCACTTGCATTCTGCTTAGCCTTTATTATCTATTCACCATGTATGTAATGGGAGTAGGTTAGGCATATTCTAATTCACAAAAACTTTTCGATTCTTCTGTCCATCCACATGCATACAAATGGGGAGAGAAAAATAAATGTAATTTTAAAAGTGCCTAAACATGTGCACTTCTTTCTCTCTGGGCAGAAAGCCAAGGGGGCAAAGCTTTTAGTAGCAGACATATCCAGCTTCAGCAAAGATTAAAATGATGCAGGTTGGGACTATTTTGATGTAAGCAGATTAATACAGTATAGGCAAATGAACAATAGCTAGTTTTCTGCCCATACTCTGGCAGGGTGGTGATTAGGTACTGGCTAACCTGCTATGAATCCTCAAACAGGATTTATTGCAAGAAACTTGGTGGCCCATACAGCATTGCTGTCCGGTTAGTCTGATTTATGAAACAAGGTTTTCCTATTACAGTATTAGGAAGATCTTGTTAAGAAAGAAGATGGGCAGCCCAATCCTAACCACTGCCGGCACAGCACTGCATCCTGTGGGGGAAGAGGAGGGGCTGGAGGCCTCCTCGGGGTAAAGGGACATTCGTTCCCTTACCTCGGGTAAAGCCCCAGTGTTCCCAACAGGTCTTCTCAGATACATGCCAGCTATTTAGCTAGTGTAGGTCCAGGAGGCCTGTGTAGGGACAAAAGGCCTGGGAAGGGGGATAGGATTTGGTGTGTGCTGCCACTGTCAATCCCACCCTCTCCCGGGCCCGATTCGTCCACCCCACGCCCCGTAACGCCCTCCTCAGCCCCTGCACCGCTCTGGGCTGCCCTTACCTGCTCCACCATGTACTGGGCCTGCACTGGTGCTGGCGGAACGGCGCAGGCCATCCCACCAGCGCTGCTTACTTGCGGGGTGTCACGGACGTGGTTATGGCACGTTCGCGACACCCTAGGCTGGCGCAGCAGTCACTGCATCAGCATAGCAGCTGGGCAGGATTGCGCCCTATGTTTGTTGTTTTACAGTACTTATTCAAAGTAATAAAGATATAGACTTGAGAAAACATAGGAACTTTAGCAGTCATGGAAAGGAACTAGCTCAATAAGAGAAGCAAGACTACAATCTGATATTCAATCCAAAAGGCAATAAAAAACCCCATATATGTCCAGTGAGAACAAGGGCACGGGTACAGTTTTATGACAGCAGAAATAGCTGTAATAAAATAGCATTGATATAATACATTCAACTCATTGCTGGCCCCGACTTGCTTAACATTCACAAAATAGCAGCTGCAGGGGCCCCAGTCTAGATCAGGACCACAGTGTGGGGCAAAGGGTCCACGTTCCCTTCCCCCATGGTGCAGCCCCAATCCAGATCACCCTTCCCTGCAGCTGCTATTTGGTCAAGAATAGTTAGGACCAATGGCACCTTTAACATAAAGCACAGTTTGGCCCTCGGTCTTTAAAAAGCACTGCGAGAGAGGCTGGTGGTACCATCCCCCCTGTTGCAAATGTGGGGATAAGGCAGATAAAAAGTTGCTTGCCTAAAACAACTTGCAAATTAACAGCTGAAGTGAGGTATGAACTAGGAACTTACAGGTTCACGCTTTACTTCCACACTATACAAACTGAAATGGTTTTAGGCTTATTGTGATGAGATATTTATATTCTCCTTCCTATTTAAAATAGAATATAATGTTAAAAATGAAAAAAAAATTAATGGGAGAATTTCCCCCCTCCTCAAGATTGCTTCTTTGTGTTGCTTGAATGTCTCTGAAGGGAGTTTGTAAATGGAAAATCTTCTTCGCAACTTGCAATACATTTTTACATTAGTTTAAATTCTGACTTCTTTCCTCCCCTCCCACATGTATCTTGTGTCTTGGAATTTCACAATCTAACTGCCCTAATTCTCGGAACTGTCGCTTACAATGCAGGATAGCCTCCCGCTCACTCAGACTCTCCTTGCAACTTGGTCTCCACAATCTGACCTCTCCACCTGCCAGGATGCTCCCACTCACCATCTCATAAGTACATTTTAGACTGTGCTGATTATTGCTGCCACCTGACTATGTGGGTGTAAGTGCTGACAAGATGTGAGTGATTCTATAGCAGAAGTGTCCATATTTATTGTGACATTTATTGTGACATAGTGGAGAAATGTGCCATGTGCAACCGTGAAATGTGCAATGTCTCATCTACGTTGTTTGCACTATACGTATACCAGGAATAAAAGAACATTTATAGAGCTACAAGATGGTACTTGCCTCCCAACCTTTTTTTTTGGGGGGGGGGGTTTCTAAAGAATTCTGTCAAGACCCCAGAAGGGCAAAAATGGTAGTCTTGAGAAGAACAGTAAGCTAGTAGATCTGGGTGGGTTGGTTGGTTGCATGGATTTTCCATCTTTCTGCCAAGGCACCTGAGGTGCTTTGCCACTTAAAATACTAAAATGATGACGACGACAACAACAACAACAAACGTTGTCTGTAAAATAATAATATATAAATATTCCTAATAATAATAGGAGCCAGGATGGTGTAGTGGTTTGGGAGTCGTACTCAGACCTGGAAGATCCAGGTTCAAATCCCTGCTCAGCCACGAAGCTTCCTGGGTGACCTTGGGCCAGTCACTATCTCTCAGCCCCACCTACCTCACAGGGTTGTTGTGAGGACAAAAAGGAGGGGAGGAAATATGTACACCACTCTGAGCTCCTTGGAGGAAGGGTGGTATAAAAATGTGAAAAATAAAATAATAATAATAATAATAATAATAATAATAATAATACAACAAAACAAAAGACATTACAGAATTGTCTCAGGCCTTTGATGCTCTCATCAGGAGCTGATGGCCCCCAGCTTCCTTGCCCTGAACTCTCCTCTTCTGCCTTCACTTCAAGGCACGGAAATCTTCAAGTAGCCCCAGGAAGGGGAGGGTCTGTCCCAACTGAATTTTCTCAGGCCAGTGATAGTCTCTCTTGGAGCTGATGACATGATCTTCCTGGCCTGGGTTGCTGCTGCTGCTGCTGCTTTTTTTCTTTTTCTTTTTCTTTTTTGGTTTACTTTGTATGTAATGGAAACTTGATCACAATACTTACTTTGGCAAAGGAATCCTACTATCTTTTGACTAGCCTCTCTAGAGGGAATATTTAATGTATTTGTTACAAGTTGAAACCAAATCTAATCAAGCCAAAACTTCGGTGTACTCTTAACTCTTCAAGTCTTGCAAAGTATACACCTGCCTTTTCACCCTGGCACAGGATTGCTGGATATCGTTTATTTTAAGGGAATATTTTGGAGCATGCTTACTTCAAGAGAATCTCTACTTGGCTACGTTCCAGTTTCACCTACATTAGGATTGGGATTATTGGTCTAAAATTAAATGAAGCATGGTATTAATAACCACCCCTCCCAGATCTTTCCATCTCTTTCCCATATCTGTGTCTACTCAGTTCTTCTACCCACTTGAAATTTGGGGAAGTGTATAGATACTCATTATTATAGACAGCAGCATTTTTATTTATCATATTTGTTTTCTCCCCACCCCCAAGGAGCTCAGGTGGGGCAACAACCACATGAGTTAGATTAGACTGAGAGCGATTTGCCCAACTATCCGGTATGCTTCATGGCTGAAGAAGGATATGAATCTCTTCTAGATCATGTTTCTTACTAATTTGTGCAAGGTTCTGCTAATACCTCTGTTACATGCATGATTGTATCTTGTGCATAGTGCTCACCTTACAAAGTCATGTATCTCTGATGCAGGGATGTGGATCAAGTTTCTGACTCCAAGTCTCGAGTCAAGTCCCAAGTCTTTGGATCCAAGTCTCAAGTCAAGTCCAACTCTTTGCCCCCAAGTCCCGAGTGTTTGGTTGTGAGTCCCTATCTATTTAATGGGGAAAACAGGTTTTAACCTGAATAAAATTCAACTTATCGTAAAAGGCTCCAAGTCTCAAGTTGAGTCTTTCGCGTCTTTTACAACTGATGAGTCAAGTCCGACGTGACTTGAGTCCGACTCACGTCCGAGTCAATAGACTCAAGTCTACGTCACTGCTCTGATGGTGTTTCACTTTAGCTTTTCATAATCTGTATTATACTTATTTATATTTATTCCTCACCTCAACCAAAATTAGCTCCCAACAAAACCTACTACAATTAAAATCCATCCCAAAGATATAATACATGATATTAGGAACACATGGGAAAGTCTTAGGTTGAGAAGATAGGGGGGACGTTCGCAGCTCACATATCTCACTTCAGGCTTTTTGTAGCTTGTGTTTTCTTGTTGCTCTTGCCATAGCTTGCTTGATGAATTTATTCCTCTTTGTGCCTTTTTAAAATAAAGCTAATTGGCAAATCTTCAAATTTCCAGTCAGTATTCTGAATCAGAGAAATGTATACCCCTGATTTTTTTTTTCTAAACAATTAAAGTTCCACCAAATATTACAGCTTCTATTGGGACCTGGCAGAACATTGAGAAGCTGGTGGTGTTAGTTGCTGGAGATTTTTGTACTGATTTACATGTCATTCTGTTGCTCTTACCTTCTAGCCTCCAGCTACTGATTTCTGCTACCTATCAGGTAGCCAGAGAGTGATTTGCCAAAGGCCACCAAGTGAACTTTATGACTAAAGGCTGACCTATAGATGACACGTCTCCCAATAGGCAGGGACACACACACACACACACACACAGAGGTTTTTTTTACATAAAAAGGAAGATAAAAAGGAAAAACAGGCATAGTTCATCAAAGTCAAAAGTGGACACTTGAAATTGGAGGCAAAATGAAATAAAATCCTAAAGCAAGCTAGCTAGATGTCCCCGGCCTGACATGACGTGTGAGTGGCTTCCGAAGGTAGGTCGTGAGCTGGAAGCGGCCTCCACTTGTGTTCGGAGGGCTACAATTTGGAGAAACTGGTTCGCAAGGGTGGGTGAGAGGGCCCAACTGTGCGACCCATCGTGCATTGGGCCACAACCCTCCAAGGGATCGCAACCCACAGTTTGGGAAGCGCTGTCCTAGGTTAAATCTTTCCAGAGGATGTGCAGGTTACAGGGGATTATAATGGTGAAGCTACAAGCATCTTCTCTGCCAGGCCAGTTCCATTTTACATACAGGCTTTACTAGAAGAGTGAAGAGTCCCATGTACCACAGATACTTGTACAGTGAATTCATTCATTTTTGTTCTTGGCTCATCTGTTCTACAATGAAGGATGATGAAAAACATCCGATGAAAAACATTTTAATCTGGAATTATGGCAATATTCATATGGCAATATACAATTAAGTGCATAACCTCTTTGGTCCATGTGTCAAATTCTTCAGTACTTTTTATATTACCCTTAAAGATTTATTTGAGAGGCAGTTCAAGTCTGAACTAGGGAATGACAAGTAGTAGTTGCCAAATTCTGACTTCTAGATATACAGTACTTCCTGTTCTTAGGGCTACGTATAAAAGCAATTAGTCTTTCCTGATCCACTCTTTAATGTAAACTGTTATAAGAAGTACTTTTGTGGGTTCAGAATAACATTTGTGAAATGACTTGGAAAACACAAAGAGCTGTGTGTACTGTAATCACTATTATATTTTTATAGTAAGTAAGGTCTTCTGTTAATTGTTGATCTCAGATAAACTTGACAATAGCTTGAAGTATTTTGTTAAGAAAAAAGTGGACTGAGAAAGATGTCTGAAGCTGTTTTCCAGTGGAAAAACGATCAAATGTGCTTACAATGTCGTTTGTACCCTGGTTACTAATTATAGTGTTAGTGCAATTACTTCTTAGCAGCTAGGTTGTGTAGATTTAGTCCTCACCCTGGTGTTTTGAGAATAAATACAGGTTGATCACCCCTTATCTGGACATCCGAAATCCAGACATTTTTGAGGCTATGACTTTTTTAAAGAAACGTTTTCCAGCACCTGACTGGCATAGCACAAGGCATGCTGGGGCACAAAATTATTTAAAAATATTGTAAAAAATTACCTTCAGGGTATGTATATAAGGTTCTATATGAGACATAAATCAATTTCATGTTTAGACTTGGGTTCCATCCCCAAGATATCTCATTATATTTATGCAAATATTCCAAAATCCAGACAAATCCGAAATCGAGATGACTTCCCGTCCCAAGCAGTTTGGATAAGGGATACTCAACCTGTATTACACATTGCAATTCCACTTCTTGATAGTAGCTTTATGGAGGTATTCGTCTCTCAAATGCCGACTTCAGTTAAGAAAAAAAATGTTTTATAACCCTCCCTGTATCAAAGAGTACAATGTGTACTCTTTGATACAGAAGCACAAAAAATAAGCTGGCGTACCTGAGCTCAAGAAATATCTGCTGCCAGCTGTTCTTGCCAGCTTGTCAGCCTGTTGGGGATCCAACCTTGTCCTGCAGTCCCTTAGATGCACTTGTAAACTTGTATAGTAAAGTTTCACACACTTCAATTGCTGAAGCTCCAAGAACTTTCCGAACAGTAACCTAATTTGAAAACAATGGCAGACTTGCTCAACACCTTCTTCAGTGCTCCTGATTGTAGACAGGGCATTATGAACCTGTGGGAAGAGACTCAGCCTGTGGCTGAGTTCAATATGATGTGAAATGAAGCAGTTGTAGTGGCATGACTGAAATATCTGTGGAACCAGGAAAGGTATCAGGCACTCTTAAGGGAGGGACAAAGTCAGCCCTCTAACTTTGGGGTCTATACAGCAGGAGGAAATGAGGCTTCAATATCAGCACAATCCACCGGAGGTTTAGGGATGTTCCCATGGCTGCCAGAGGCAGGTATGAGATCCCCTGGCGGGGATGGTCCCGGCTGCGAGGGAGGGGGGCCAATGGCCGAGCTGGCCCGGGAGGGGGCAGGGATGGCATCCACCATATCCCTGTCTCCTACTGGGCCGGCTTGGCCGTTACATGGCCTCCTCTTACTTCTGCCAGCTATTTAGCTGACAAAAATCCAAGGAGGCCCATTGGGCCTTCCCAGCTCTACTCTGGGGGAAGGGGACGGACATCCCCTTTCCCCGAGTAGAACTCCGGGCTGTACCAGAACAGCACGTAGCAAGCATGGGATCCAGTCCATCAGATATTTACGTAGGATTGGGCTTTATATCCTGTACATCCCCTCCCAAGACACACTTTTTCATTTTTCTTGCCTTCAACGTAAGGGTTGCCCCCCCCCCCCAAATCTGGCCATAGGGTCTGCACAGAGTCTTGCAATCTATCATGCCTCTTCTGTTTTCCTTTCGCTGTGTAGCGTGCTGCTGGCATTAAGAAAATACATACTCACAAGTGTTGTACAAATACGGGTGAAGATGCCATGAGTTTGAAAATAATCTCGTACCTTTAATTATTCTTACAACCGCAGCGGGTCTCCTGAACGGCAGTCGCTGCGGAGCATAAACATTAAAAATCCAAGAATATCCCTTGGAGATTATTTTCAAACTCATGGCATCTTCACCCGTATTTGTACAACACTTGTGGATAATTGCTGGCCATGAAAGATACAGAAATAAATACATACTCTATTACCAGCAGCAAAGCTGGATGTTTTGAAGAGAATAAGGCACAGGTTGGTAACAGACATTAGTTACATGCATTTCCCAAGAAATCTTGTCTGGCTAGATTTTTTTTGTAAGCATTATGTACTTGTGTGATGGAGAGAGTGAAATTTCTTTTATAGTTGTACTCAGCTATATGGTTTAACAATCATTAAGGCCACAATCCTATACAGTACACACTAACAGCCCAATCCTGATCTAAATTAGGGCGGCGGAACGAGCGTTCCGGCGCCTGCAGTAGTCGCAAACGTGCCGTAAAGCACGTTTGCGACTACTTTAGAGCTGGGAAGGCCGGCGCAAGGATGGCTTTCCCAGGCTCCGCCGCCCGAGGACCCGGCCCACCGTCGGACCCAAGCACAGTAGGATCCGGCGGAAGGGTGGGAGGGTCGGCGGGCAGGGGGGGCAGGTCGGCGGAGCTGGGCGGGCACCCATAGGCCCAGCTGCCTCGGGCGGGGGCATGGCTCCCACCATATTTAGGTCCCTGCTGGGCGGCTAGGCCTTTACACGGCCTCCTCTGACTTCCGAGGAGGCCTATCGGCCCCCACCGTTGTTATACTCGGGGAAGGGGACAAGCGTCCCCTTCCCCGAGTAGATTTTCCGCCGCAGGCTGCCTGCTGCAGGCTGCCCGTGGTGGAGATCAGGATCCAGCGGACGGCCTTGGCCTCCCAGCGGATAAGCAGGATTGGGCTGTTAACCTGGGACTAGGCCCCATTGAACACAGTGAGTTACTTCTGAGTAAACATGCATAGGATTGAATGTAAGTCTCTCTTCTTTGTGTGTGTGTGTGTGTGTGTGTGTGTGTGTGTGTGTGTGTGTGTGTGAGAGAGAGAGAGAGAGAGAGAGAGAGAGATGGGTTGTTGTAATCTAAGCTTGCATTGCTTTCTCTGATAATTATCACATTTTATGGAACTAACTTGGCTACAAATACTCCAATATGATGGTTGATGGCAATTGACTGTTGCAAGGTGTGAGGCTGTAATATTGCTTGATAGAGATAACACAAGGAAAGCCTTTGCAATGCTGTGATTAAAAATCTGTGATAGTTGCATGTGTGCATGTGCCAGTTTCTGAATGCACTCTCTTGGTCACTTAGTGTGACCATCAATCTTGGTCACAGAGGAGCACAGACATTCTAAGGCCAACATGAGCTGAAGACAAGGCTGCTATTGGCAAAGACAGGGGGTCTTGTGCTCCTCCATCTTCTTCCCCACTGTTCTTCATGTCTGTCATGCTAAATATGATAAAGAAATTGAAGAATGTTATAGATAGATATTTAGATCAATTTTATATATACATATAGATGGATGTATTGATACAAGATATACAAGCAACTAATTGCGTTGCTACTGCATGTTGTGACAGCTACCTTGAGCACCCTATATTTTAGGGGAAAAGGTGGAATATAAATCCTTTAAGTAAATTTAAATAAATGGTATATAGTTGGGCATGCTGTGCTTGGGCATTTGAAACATTAAAGTTATGTTTTAGCTATTAATACAGTATTTGTGCCTTTAATTGTACTTATAGTAGCGCTGTCAGCTGATTTAAAAAATGTTAGTTAATTACAGGTCCGACCTTGGTATCCGCGGATTTAACTCAACGTGGATCAGGTTGGGGGGGGGAAGAAAAAAGTCAAGTCAAAGTCATGAGTTTTTGTACAGTACTGTATCTTTTGTAGTTGGAGGCCTCCTTCTCAATTTGTAGGCAGCCCACAAAGCCTAAAAACATTGTTGCATCTCGTACAGGTGCAAAAATAGCCCCCGGAGCCATAGAAGAGACTCCTAACTAACATTGTGTGCCTGGCGCAGGTGCAGTAAACATGATATTCCTATGTCTTAGTTAACTTAGGTGTTAGGCTGTAGGCGTTAGGCTGTAGGGCTATTTGCGTAAATGTATGCTACGCAAATTGCATAGCGTACATTTCCAGAAAAACGTCATTTCTGGCTTCTGATTCAGACATCTGCAGATTTTCTCAGCTGTGGGGGTTTGAGGAACCAAACCCCTGTGGATACCGAGGCTGGTCGTGTATTTTATTTTAAACTGATTAATCAATTAAATTTAATTGGTAAATCAAGCATAAGTGCATAGTACCAAAACCTCAACATAGGTGGCTTTTTGCAATATTGAAGGTATGAAAGAACACAAACTACCACTCCTTACTAGAGGGAAATTTTTTGCAACCTTCAAAATAGCCCCCTTTCCCAAATAAACAATTGTGCTTTTTAACTCTCAGCTTCACTGATTAAAATTGCCTACAGCAGGGTTCTCAACCCCTTCCTGGCCGAGTACCACCTCCAGTGCCACTCTCCTGCTGTGTACCACCGGAAGTGACTGGCAATGACATCACCAGTTACTTCCCGGTTTTCGAAGGCCAGAAAACGCAGGTAGGAGGCTCTGGGCCGGTGGAAGTGCCCTTCTCAACGTTCTCGAGAGGCTTGGCCAAAGGCAGTTACGTTATGTTATATTGGAAATAGGAAGTATGGGGTCAGCTCCAGTGGTGTGATTCTTTCCCAGTTGAGTGCCCTCTTGCTTTCTCACTCTACTTGGGTAATGTTTCAGTGTAGGAACGCTTTTGGTTTGATTCATATAGTTCCTGCATCCAAACGCTACCAGAACAGTGTGGGAAGAAGCTATTGCTTAAATGTATGAATTGACCTCATCATGGCCGCTGTTCTGGAATTGCACTGGACTTGCCCTTTCCTTCCTCTGGGGAATTTGCGCTTAAGATTAAGCCTAGAATAAGTTCTCTGGATTGTCTTCTTCTGTGTCAGGGCTAGTACATTACTTCTCCAGATTAGATTTCTTGTAGCTTAATAAAGGGATGAATGGGTGTATTGTTCCCCACCAAAATTTCACTCTGGCTTTTTCCTCTCCCTTGAACATAGCCATTGTTTGTGTAGCTTTCAGCCTAATACACTGTGACAAGGTGTCTCTGCAGACATGTTAGAAGCAATATTACTGTTTCAGTGAGGACAATAGAGGTATCCAAAAACCCTAAGAGCATTTTTAGAAATCAGACACTTGCATTCCCACCTTCAACGTATTTAATAAGTGTCTGAAAGGAGGTATATTATTATTATTATTATTATTATTATTATTATTATTAGGCCCAAAATTAATGGATGCATTCTGTGTCAGTAGGTTGTTAACTGGAACAAACTGTCTCTTGTTACAAGGTTTTCATTTATCAATGTGCAGTATGCAATCATAATTTGTTTCTGGTAACCCAATTCTGAGTGAGCAATTACTGTATATAGAATATGAGCTAAGCTTTGTATAACAGAAAGATAATTTGAAATCTTGTGTGCACATAAAACAATTAATTCCTCCCATTAATATTGATTATTACAGTATTAATTGTAGAAAAGATTTACAAATGGAATGGAAACATTAATTTGCCTGTTTCAGAAAAGCTGAGGAGAGAAAGCTGCAGATACTTTCCTGCGTCTGGTGGAAATAAGCTTGACGTTAGATCACAGGATACAGTATAGGCTAGTGATTGTACATGCACTCATGTTTGAGGTATGCATGCATGTATACAGTGCATGCACCATACAATCTCCAGCCTATGTCCATGCAATAGGATTGAGTCCATGTCCTTTTAATTGTGTCTTTAACTGTTATCCAGCAAGGTTTTTAAAAAGAAAATTTAAAAAAGTGTTTACCAGCTGTTCATGTATGATTTTTACTTGCTGCTCTTTCCTGAATAGTCGTCTTTGATGTGCCCATGCATTCTCCATCTCAGGGGATGCTATGCCTTTGTTTGTCTTAATGGCAGTGATTTCCTCATCAGCTCATACTTCTCTCCCTGTATCTCCTGTTGTCCTCTTGCTCTGGTGATGGAAGGGCAGTGGCAAAGATAGGCACTGACAGAGAGGTATCCTAGCAACTTCCCCTGCTAGAAATCTGCTGTGTCCCTGAGCTCAAATGAAGTGAGAATCACATCAGCACGGTGCAGCGGCAACCCAAGGCATGGTTTCATGCTTCAAAATCTGAGTTTTAAGTATAGGGTCAGGAGATTTAAAAGCCAAGTATAAAACAGAAAGAGGAAAACATTTTGGTTTAAGGCAAAACTGTTTCTTTTTCCTCTCAGATGACTGATCATATGAAAAACACTTTGATTTGAAATGTTTTGCCAGGAAATTTGCACCATTGGACACAACAAATGCTGGCATAAGGTGATCTTGGCTGACTGGGGAATGAAGGTTTTTGCTCTTTGATTTGCAGTAATCTGTTACCTACCTTTGATAAAAGTGAAACATTATTGCAAATCCTGGATCCTATTTTTCTTTGAGAAAATAGGCAACGTCATTTGAATCAAGATCACAAGATTGACTGCCTTTTCATCCTCTTTCCCCAAGAGCAATTGTTGACACTAGTTTTGGACTTCATAGAAGTGACCTGAATATATGTCGTACAGAGTGACTGTTGAGCTTGGGCTTGAACCAGGAGCCCTACAGATCAGGCACTAGCTCACTGCTACCTGCACCCACCAGGGCTGCTAGTTGGCTGGGATGGGGGGGGGGGGACTGCAGACAGTGCCAGGCAGGAGTCTCACAATAGCAAATAAACCTCTGTGCCCGGAAAGTTTGGTGCTACTGGAAAGCCAATCCGATACCTCTGACAAATTTAAAGGTTCTGAGGTCTACTGATTTCCTCAGTCTGAGCAACAGTAATGGGGGAAACTACACAATTCTTTCTCTGTGCACTAGGCTTACTGACCTGCAGCCAGCCTGTCCTCAAGTAGGTCTGCCTATAACCTCACTTTTGCCTGTCTGTCTTCAGAATGTGCCCTCAACCCTGAGTTCCTAGCAGTGGCACCAGAGACCCCCATGCAGGAAACTATAAATAGCTCATCAGTCTTCTGAGTACACAGCTTGGATTTGCCCACTAGCTTCTCGGGGACAGTCTGTAGCTCAGAGGTAGAGCACCTGTTTTGCATGTAGAAGGTCCCAGGTTCAATCCCTGGCATCTTCAATTAGAACAAAGAAAAATTATTCTCTGAAACCCTGCAAGACCCATTACCAGTCAGTGTCAATACCATTGAAACTAGATGGACGAATGATCCAATGGTATGAAGTACTTTCCTGTGCTCCTATGGCAGCAAAACCAAGATCTTAACTTACTGAAGAATACTCTATTGATCTCTTTTCTTCTCTTTTTATATTGCTTTTATTGCTCATGATATGAGAATAGAATTCATGTACAGTAGAGACTGCCCGGTAGCGGTGTGTCTCCCTGACCCATTCTCACGATCTGTCTCTCAGAAGGGGCAGCTAGAACTCAGGCTCCAGGCACTAAAGGGGATGTTGTTGTGGGAGACTTGCTACTCCACAACACTCGGCTAGGAGGCCATTTTGGGGTGAAGCTAGAGCTACAACAACATCACCATGTGTGACAGGACCTGCCATGGTTTTACGATTGTCTTTCATTTCTGTTCCAAGGGGTACTGCTATCGCGTGGGACCGTACTGTCGCAAACTCAGAGTCCCACATACATTCAGGCCAGGCTTGCCTGAAATCCAGTATGTTGGCAGGCTTTTGCATATGTGTTTTGCTAATTTGCTGGCATTCAGTCGAGAATGTCAAGAGCTTTCTGTTACCCTTGGTATCGGTGCAGCATTCTGGGGGTTTTTTTTTCTCAGTGTTTCTCTTATCATTGTTTTTTCAATCCCCTGATAGGTGCCCACGAAGAAGCTGAAGAAATATGAGAAAGAGTATCAAATGATGCGAGAGAATCAGATGCAACAAGAAGACCCTTTGGACAGATACAAGGTAATGGCTTGCAAAGTATTCAGACACCTTCCGTTGACTCCGTTACAAGAAAATGCGTTGCCTGCACAAGCTAAAAGCAGGGTTGTATACCATATTGCCACGTTGGATGATGTTGTCTATTAATGGCTCATTTAAGGCACTTTACAGTTTGAAATACACATTTATATTTTATTTCAAACCATAAAAATGCATCCTCAAGCGGCCACATGTAACATTTTTATTCTTTCAGTTTGTATGTTTGTAGGTAACTCTTCCGCTGTTGTGCTTTTCTGGGAAACTGCATGAGATGCTGAGAGAGTGATTTTCCACTACTGACACACAAAGGAGGAAATGCCATTTGCTTTAGACAAAGCAGTCTGTGGTCCCCTTCCACAGGCACATTTTGGAAGGTGAATGCTTCCAAGACTGACTGACTTTTCCCTCTGTATGCTGCAACCCTTCCTGGTAACGTGTTAGACTTTGTTGTTGTGTTGGACACACAGAATGAGAGGCACTGAATAGGTGAAATTATGCCTTTTATTGGATCAAGTTACTCTTCAGTCATGATGGTTCCAAGCAAAGATACAATGAAAGTCCCTGCTAAAGACAAGACCTGCGTCATCTGTTTTCATTATAGCTGTGCTCTGAACTCTCATGTCTAAAGATATTTTGATGTAGAATAGTAGCTAAATGAACTGGGAACTTCCTAGTTTTCTCAGCCACAAACTTACTAGGTGGCCTTAGGAGGCTATTTTTTCCTCCGATTTGGCTTTCCGTCTTCAATATGATGAGGATAATGCTGACCTACCTTACAGGGCTGTTGTAAGGATCATTGAGTAAATATTTCTCAAATGCTTTAAATACTTGAAATGTGCTATATAAATGCTAATTATTATTAAGTCTGAAGGATTGCACTATGTTAAACTACCCATTAGTCTAATAAAAGATGCTTTCCCCTTTAAATATTGTTGATATGATGTCCTAATCCAGGGGTGGCCAACCTTCCACCATTAGGGCCTCTGTGTTCTTAAGAGTTGTGCAGAAGACAGAATCTTGGCAGCTGCAAGTGCTGATGGTGCTGCTAAAGCAGCTGCACCTGCTGAAATGCCCTCACTTATACAGCCATTAAAGGGCCAGCATTCATGTTGAAAGGTTGGCCACCACTGTCCTAATCCATATTTGGAGCCCCCGCCCAAGCCGTGTTAGAAGTACAGTACAAAAAATTTATCTCCTACTTTCTTGAAGAGATAAAACATAGCCCCAAAGGTATGTAAAATAGAAAGTTTTGTTCTGTTATTGCATTGATCTGAGGCATAGCTTTGATTCTAGGTCAGAATAATTGCTTCACAGTGTTTGGGAGTTACTATGGTTATGATAGTTTGACACGTACAATATATATTCAACTATATTAGTTTCATGAAAGTATTGATCAGGAATGGTAGTACAGGAAGCTTCTACTGTGGTTTAGGAGTCTGTCTCTACCTTTTTGACATGTTCAGGTTTGTAAGATTACATCCTGTGTCTGAAATGGGCTTTTTTATTATTCAGAAGTTTGTCAGAACAAGATTGGCTCTTAAGTAATACCACATACGCATGATGCTTTTAGCCCCTGTGGTTCCAGAGGGAGGTTTTTTAAATTAGAAACTGGAGTGACGCAAATGCTGAAGAACTGGAATTGAAGTGGCAGGTTTAAAAAAGCAAAGCCTGCCCTGTTTTCTGGCTTGCATGATTGCTGTGTCAATAATAAAAATATACTGGATGGGCTGAAGCAGGTTTTCACATTTGAGGGTAATAATTCTGGAACAGTCACCTGCAAGTTGTTGGTTAACAACAAACTGTCAAACGTTTGTTGTTTTCATAAAAATGATATGCAAGTTAGCTGCAGGGGCTCACCTTCCCAGGATATATCCAGTGTGGCACTCAGCACCGGTCAAGTTGCCCACCAGCAATTTCAGTTAAGTGCACTATTTAATTCATGTTGGTAAGTGGGTCTTCTCACGGCATCATCCAGTAAAGACTGCTGTCATGCCTCCTCCATTCATTTCTACAGGGTTTCCAAAGAGCCTAGTGTTGACATGTATAGTGCCAATGAATAGCAGAACAAAATATTCATAAAAATGTCTATATAAACCTTTTTCAGTTCCATGTCTTCTTATTATTCCATATTCACTTTTACAGTGATTTCTGTTGTGATTTTTAACCCTGATAAATTTTCCCCAATGGGATAAGGAAGACTGGGGTGAAGAAGTAGCATTTGTCGCTTACCTTGTGCAATCCAGAGGAAGATCCTTTCCCCTACTATGTTGTCTTGTTAGCTTTGGTCTGATTTTGGTTATGTAAATACAAACTAGGTAACCGATTTCTACAAGATCATCCGTTAGCAAATGAGTTGGTAGTTGTGATGAAACCCAAAAATGTGTGCGCACATTTACCATCATTAATCAGGTAACATTTTTCCTGCAGAGGGCGCCTCTTTGTTGCAAGTCATCTTTGCTTTGCTGCATTCATAGATTGGAGCTAAGAGAGGCATGTTTCCAGTGTGGTTGTGATGTGCAGTTTCTCTGGAGAACAAGAAACAAAGGTGACCTTGTTTGTGTTACGTGTTAGGAAAAGGAAGCATTGATGCTGGTGTACAGTTGACAACAGCATCTTGAAAAGAGACAGAGGAACAGATTCATTTTTCTGCGTATCAAATTCTTAGACACCATGTTGGTCACACAGAGAAAGTGAGGCTATAGCTCACCTTCATTTGAATCAACTTAATGATTAAAGTGTGTGTGTGTGTGTGTGTGTGTGTGTGTGTGTGTGTGTGTGTGTGTGTGTGTGTGTGTGTGTGTGTGTGTGTGTGTGTGTGTGTTACCATCCAAAGGATCTGCAAATTCCATGTAGTCCTAGAAACACAGGCATGTTTTATAACTCTCTTGCTGTGTTTTGGCTGCCATTGTGGTTCTTTGATTTTCTACCTGTTGGTTCCCATGCATTACATCCTTTATGTAATGAATCCTCATGCACACTTCATTTTCTCACAAGTAGTGGGCTATCTTGTGAATTTGGAGGTGGGTGTTTAGAGGTTCTTCTAAAGCCTGTGACACACTGGCTGCATTGCAGTGTGTTGCGTCCGGATGCGACGCAAGAGTAGCCGACGTGTCTCACTGCAACACACCCTGTCTACACTGGAGCAGCTTTGGTCACTTGCGGGTGCCCAGTGATTGGTTGCTTGCAGTGGAGGAGGAGCGGTGATTCAGGAGAGTGAAGTGAAGGAGAGTTCTGATTGGCTAAAAGAAACCTCAACGCGTTGCTCCACGTCCCACCCCCCACAGCACCAAACGTGGCCTCTCATTGGCCAAAGTTCAGTCTTTCCAACTTTGCTTGCACCGCAACGCAGCCCTCTTGCATTGCGGTGCAATCTTGTAAAATTCAAGGCACACCGAGATTTTCCAGCCGTACGTGGATGCTGCTTGACGCAATGCGTACGGTGTGTCACGGGCTTAATGCTGACTGTGCATAGACACTGTGCAGGGAGATAGATACCTTTGGCGGGCTGAGCAAAATGTTAGACAAAAAGAAGGTGCATCTCCGTGTCATTTCAAAAATAGCTATGAGTTTTACAAGGGTAGGGAAAAGTAAAGAAATAGCATGCCTGGTAGAGATTGGTGACGAGGTAGATGTGTGTACAGTCAGATGAAAAGTGATAAAAGGAAGAAGAGTCCTGACAGTAGTGGAGGAGGAGGATCAGTGGCCAGCATGAAAAGGATTGCGAAGTATTTATGCAACCAACCATTATTATTGTCAAGGTTAGAACCTGTCTTCTGAGTTACTAAACTGAACATAAAAAACTACAGATGTGGACATTGAGATGTGGTGTTAGGTGCGGGCTACTCACATATCCATTAGCTGTGCAAGCATACTCTGAACGGATCCACCACTTTTGACAAGAACTGGCAAAGTTTTTTGGGGGGGCATGCTACAAATGATACTCACTAAACTGCTAGATAACAAACTTTTGTGATGAAGTGTTCAGTCACCACAATTCCAAGCAAATAATGTGAATCGTTGAAACTGCTTTTTTCAAGAGTGACTGTGGTGGTACAGTGCTTAATTTCTAGATAAATATTTATCTATATGCGCCCACATGTGACTTTTGCCTTATGAAAATCCACCCCATTGACTGTACTAAAACGGCAGCATTAGATGTTCAGAGCACAGCACTGTGAAGCAGAGATTTCTGTCATTTAAATTTGCAACAGAAAAAGTGCTACGAATATTTCTTGTTTGTACAGTATTTCATTGAGTATTATAATATTGCCATGAATATTTGTGATGCATATCCTCCAACAAACTGTTACCATTGTTTGATGTTATACTTTGTTAATCTCTTTAATACTGTATATTTACCAGATAGTGTTTAAACAGGGTTGGAAAAAGTTTATGAGATGACACACACAGAGAGAATTTCCCATGCTGCAGAAAAAATGCACATTGAGAAAGATTGTTACTTTACCATAATGTACATGCTCAGACAGAAAAAGAACTATTCTTCTCCGTAAAACAGAATACAGCAGTAAACTGCAGATGGGCTCCATATTTTTTTAATGCTCCTGCCACATGAAAAAAGAAACAAATTCTCCCTGCATGTGTTAAAGAAGGGAAACATCAGGGAGAGAGGTTTAGCATAGCACAGTCTCTTCCCAGTTTCCTAGTTTACTACACGTAGGAATGGTTTTTTGATGGAGAAACTTTCAAAAATATGAACCCTTGTTTGAAGTCGTACAGAATTCTATCACTTTGATCTATCATCTCATTCTGTATAATGTGTAGAATTGTTCTGAGCACTGCATGTACAATTAGAGGCATTGAATTTCTTGTTATGCAATTTTGTGTACCTTAAAAAAAAAAACTAGAACCAAATCAATTTTTAGTTTCACGGTATCCTAAAGGTTATTGTGGTGTTAATTTTGAAAGCAATACAGTTAGGCAGGATCGGGCTGCCCATCAATTAGATGAATCTGATAAAGCCTTTTGATTGACGAAAACACTGCTCCCAGTTTCACTGATCAGCTGATTTAAATGTTCACCATTTCTAAAAATATATGCTTACAAAAACTGCGAATGGTAGGAGCCAATTTGGAAAAGCCACACACCCTTCTATCTCGCACACAGAAAGGATCCTTCTTCTAAGATAACACCTGCTATAACATGTATAAGCATAATCTACAAACAGTTTTTTTTCTTCAGAAGCATTTTTTAGTTATGTGCGGATCTGTGTAGATTCAATAAAATGATTGATTAATGAAAGGATTAATGAAAAAGGCATACAATGAATTCACTGCTTTTTTTAAGTAGGTGGCAGACCTAGTTAGCTTTCATAAATCCTGATTTATTTTAAATAAATGGAGACGTAAAGAGAGTCAGAGCTGTGGGTAAGATCCAGTCTACCATATACCCATGTGCAGATTTCCATAGGCTCAACAGAAACCTTCCCCTGCCTACACGTGTGTAGAGGCATGGATCTAGACAACACATCAGACTTTTGAGGAGAATGGTAGGCCTCCCCCGGGGATCTCAACACAGAGGCCCGGTCTACCCTCTGCTTTGAGCAGCCAGTAGTCCTGGCCTCCACGGGGGCAGGGAGGAGAGGAGGTGGGATCTTGAGGCTTGGAGCAGCCCGCCTTGGGTGTCAAATAACCTAGATACACCACTGGGAGGAGCTGCTGTTTTATGTACAGGGGGGCCGCCGTATCAGCGGGGGATACGTTCCAGCCCCCACCGTGGATACCTGAAACTGTGGAAAGGGGCGAACGCCCCGGTGGTTTTTGCCTGCCGCGTGGGTCGGCACACCCTCCCCACACCCTCCACAGCCCCCCAGGCACTTACTTTTAGAGGAGAAACCTCCGTTTTTTTCTTCAAAAGTTCCGAGTGAACAGCTTCCTTTTAGGCCGCTGACAACGACTCTTCGGCTTTGAAATGGGGATGAGCACCACACCCTAGAGTTGGACACGACTGGACTTAATTGTCAGGGGTCACCTTTACCTTTACCTAACAAGACTTAGCTGATAGCTAGAGTCTCTGCAACCTTGCTGAGACTCTAGCTATCACCTAAGTCTTGTTGGTCAGGCCTAAAAGGAAGCTGTTCACTCGGAACTTTTGAAGAAAAAAACGGAGGTTTCTGCTAAAAGTAAGTGCCTGGGGGGGGGGTTGTGGAGGGTGCGGGGGGGATTCCTCAACCGTGGATAACTGAAACCGTGGTTGAGGAATCCGTGGATACGGGGGGGGGGCTGTACATGGTTTTCCTGCAATTTCTCCCTTTTTTAAATGTTTGCATCATGTTCCCAAACAGCTGTTGGGAAAGTTGTGGTGGAGCATCTTCTGAGGAAAAACCTGGGTGTATCTGTGGATTATGTACACTTGCCCTTCTGGATTGCAGCCTTGGAAACATTTGGATGTAAACATCAGAAGGCAAAATGTTTCTTCTGCTAAATTATATGCATAATAATGCAAACAAAACATCTGAAACTTTTCACATATGAATATTTACAGAAAAGCCGAAGGTGAAGGAGGATCTTGGTTGTCACTTTTCTGTGGAATGCACTAAGCCTAGTCACATCAAAATAGGCAGTGAGCTGTTACAGCTAGCCAAACAGAAAACAATTGATCTTTTCCTTGCACTGGGTCACTTTCTGGTCCCAAGGGTCTTGTTAATGTTAAGAGCTGTTTGGGTAAAAGAAATGCTGGATATTATGGAAGGTGACATGTGGAATTACGCAGGATATTACTTGCCCCTTCCAAAGCAATCTGTAAAAGCTTCTGTACACACAGCCTTGCATTGCATCTGGCTTGTGCGACAGTCATATCAGCAAATATGTCATTGCTATGAGTTTAGGATTTGATTAAAAAAAACAAACAAACTTCAACACACTTCTTTCATGGTTGGCAACAGCTATTGCTTAAATGTGTTCATATTTTGTTTAGATTATGTGACTAGTATAAAACTGCCAAGTTATACTCATTTATTCTAATACGGCTGTTGTGGAGAAAGTTCATTCCATAATTAACCAAATAGCCCCCCAAATGCCACATGTCTTATTCTCTTGCGACTACAGACTGAACCAGTTCTTCTGATGATATGCCAAGGGCCAACTTTGGCAAACAATGAAAGCAGTTGTTTTCTGTGAACGGTAATATAGCAACCCTGAACTCATGTAAGATCAAGCTCTTTTTCTGTGAACTGGAAAATTGCAATTTGTGTTTTTCCAGTTCACAGAGGAGGAGCTATAAGCTAGTAAAATTCTGTAAATTCAATTGCATATGCCCCATCAAAAACGTCATCAGTAGAAAATGAAAGATGTGTTTGATTCATGGGGATTCCCCAGGAAATTATGTGAAACTGTGCAAAAGTACAGCCCCAGTTCAGCTGAATGAAGCTTCTACAGGACACATTTCCAGTTGGCTTGTGCCTCATTTGAATTACAGCAGTGGTGGGTTGTGTTCCGATGCTGAGGTAGGTCATGAGTTGAGCCCACCCACCCGTCCTTGCCTTTGTTAAGCTTCAAATTGGAGCCAACCAGAAGCCATGACTCACCTTGTCCTGCCGCTCCTGCATTGTGCCGAGCCTGGGACGGCCTCCGGAGGCCTTTGCAGGCCTCAGAAGGCCTCTAGAAGAACTGGAAAGTCATGTCGTTTACTTCTGGGTTCGCAGACGTCACTTCTGGTTGTTTTCTGAGGCCTGTGGAGGTCCACTGGAGGCCCATGCTGGGGGGGGTTGAGGTGGGTCACGGAGCCCCCCACTATGAAGCAGGTGGGTCGTGGTGGTGGAGGGTTTGAGAACCACTGAATTAGAGGAATGGGATGACATTTCGATTTCCCACCTCAGGCAACAAAATGTCTCGAGCCAGCCTTGTGCAACTCAAAGCATGTTATGTTGGGGATATGTCCCCATGGTTTCCTCTGCTAATCGAGCAAAGTGATGCCTTTTAAACTAGTGTCCTCTTATATTTGGAAGGGGGAGAGCAATTGTCCCCAGCATGGCATCTTTTCCAGTGGCTGTTGCTGGTGTCTGCCTTGCCTCTTTTTTATATTGTGAACCCTTTGGAAACGAGGAACCATTTCATTATTTGTTTAGCTATATAAACTGCTTTATGAACTTTTTGTTGAAAAGCGGTATATAAATATTAATATAATTCTGAGGGACTTACTTCTGGCTAATTGTGTCTAGAAGTGTGCAGTCAGTCTATTTTATTGCTCAATATGTGCCTGTTAGCTTATTTGTATTCTATTGCTACAGAGCAAATATTGACAGCCCAGTAACTTCTGCTTTGACAGTATGCTTTTGTTGATCTCCCCGACTTCAGGAAACAGAAAAACAATTACTCTTTGAGATTTTCTTTTTAAGAACAAAATTCTGAATTATGACACTCTGGAAGAATGTGTATTTAAATTACTCATAGCAACAGACAACACAGTGGAAAAATGTTGTGATGTCTTCCACAAAGCTCCTAGGCTAACTTTAGCTTTTATAGCTTGGTGATGCTGACAGTTTGGTGTAATTTGTTTTGCATTTCAACCTTCTTCTTTGGGCTGAATCCTCTGGATTTCAAACCAGCTGACATCAAGGAGTCTACTTTTTCATACTCCTTTTTAAAGCCCTTTGTTAAACACAGTGTCCGCATATCCTGTTGTAATAAATATAATGGAGATGTGTAGCAAGGTGTCTGACACATTTGAGTCACACCCACCTTTAGGAGGAACAATAGTGAAATCTATTTGCATCACCAGGCCTAGTGTGCCTACATGCTCATTCTTCATGCTGGATAGCTGAAGGTGGAGTTTAGGATATTACAGCCTTCCTGAGCTGGGACTTGCTTTCTGACTTCAAGCTTCCTCCTTTCAATCAAATGTTTGTTTTAATAGGTTAAAGCTGGACTAGGTTATACTTCTTAAACACCAAAAGCTCCACAGAGGAACGCTCTCAAGTTGGGATTTTCTTAACTTCCTAATTACTGTTGGTTGGTATTTAAATTTCACTGGATCACCCCTCTCTCCCTTTCTCTCAACTTTATATCTATGATTGAAAGCAGTAGTTGCTCTATGACTTTGCTGGAGGTAAGTTTTATCTGTGTGTATGTTGTTGCATTTTGTATTTTCTCCTCTGTTTTGGAAATGCAGTATCCTCCTTGACAGCTGATGCCAGCTGCATTCCTCCAGCCCTTGATGCTGCTGCAGAGACCTACAACTTGAATTTGGGGTGCAATAGATATATAGCAAGTATGCTTACAGCATCATGGGGGATTAGTACAGACGTCTCTGTTTATGCTTTTATCTTAGATTTGACTAGCGTGATTTTGAAAGTCTGCCTCCAGAGTGTAGTACTGTAGTCTTAACAAGTGGGTTATGTTTAAATTGAATCTGAAACTTCCTCAGAAGTTTCAAAAACAGCTGCTTATTCCTTGAGACGCATAATTTACGTGCCTTCCTCTCGGATTCGTAATATTTCTCAGGATTAAAACATATTGTTTTAATTACAGAAGAAACAGATTTTTTTTTTCTTGATGGGAAGTACAGAGATGAAAGAATAATTTTGAGTGACAGGATTCTTCCGTAGAAGAAAAATATTGCATTATAATTGGGTTCTAAAAAAAACACGTGTTTAGAGGTCAGAGATGTGAAGGCTGCTTGATAGGGACCATCAGGCAGACATATTGGACTTGAGCATTTATGCTGTCATTTGCGGTAATACATGGGGCATATCCACTTTTAAATTTGGCACCCAGTTTTATTACCGGAGAGGAGGACACTGCAGTTCCTATCACACAGCTTGCTTGCCCACTTGTCTGTGAATGCAGAGCCAGGAGTCTGAAGCTCACATTGTGCTATTTGCTTTGCAAACACTGACGCTTTCAGCAAGCACATAGCAAAAGATGTAAAGCAAGCTATTGTTCAGGCAGGAAGGCTGCAGAAAGTTCACCAGAGTGATGGGTAATAACCTGAGTCAGTAATAATTTCTGTCCATTTAGCCCAAGGTTTTCAGCCATTCCAGAATTTACACCGAATGTAAGATTTCTTATTTTTTAACTCAAGCAGAAGAGTTGCCAGCTTGGATCTCACTTCTTTATTGTCAGATAGCTTTGTTCTAAGGCACTAGTCTTGTATCTTGTGGTCAAAATCCAGACTTTGAACACTTTTTATATAGGAGTGTAGTCCTTGCAGTATGTCTTGCATATACAGGTGGGCCCCCATATCCACTGATTCACTATCCACGGTTTCAGTTATCCACGGATCGTGGGGACCCCCCCAGGCTTTTACTTTTTTCCCAGTAAGCTTCATTTCTTCCTTAAATAAACAGGAGAAGCAGCCTCTGGCTGCTTATTGCATGCAGGTAGAATGAGACTAAGTCCTAGAGAGGCTCTGCAAGGTTAACAGAAACCTTGCAGAGCCTCTCTAGGACTTAGTCTTGTTCTACTTGCCTGCAATGGAGGCTGCTTCTCTGTTTGTTTTAAGGAAGAACCAAAGCTTGCTGAAAGAAAAATAAGAACTGGGGGGGGGGGCAAGCATGCCTGCCTGCAGGGGAGGCAGGGTGGGGGGGCCCTCAGGAAACCATGGAGGGGGTGTTCTCTCTTATCCACAGTTTCAAGTATCCACAGGGGGCCTGGAACATATCCCCAGCGGATACGGGGGTCCACCTGTACCTAAAACGTGTTTCGTTCTAAGGTTCCTTTCAGACAATAGCACAGTTTTCTGTTTTCCCCCATCTTGTGGCTCTACTTTCACTCCCTTGCAGTTCAAGGGCAGAAGTAGTTGCAGTTAATCCTGGAACTGTCCATGTTGTCTCTTTAAATGTTGGCTTCTCTGAGATTTTCAGAGCTACTGTTAGATCACCCCAACTGTTTGGGGGAGAAAAAGTCACTTCCTGCAGTAAGTCATCGCTAAATTATTCATGCAAATGCATCTGTATAATTCAGTAAAAGGTGAGATTTCTGTGTTTGGGATCCCAATTTGATGTCTTCAGGCACATGAAATTGTCTTTCCTTTATAGTGTCTGTAAAGAAGTAAAAGTTGTTTAAAGATGGTCCTCCATAAAACGGAAACCCACGTAATGGGTTTCACTTCCACAGTTTACAGCATGGCCTAAAAATGCCGCTTGTTGGGTAAAACTAATCTGTACGCATATAAGAAGTTCCTTCAGAAAAGCAGAAAGACCCACAAAACCAGAAGGAATAGCTGCTGTTGCAAGATGACAGCTGGCACGTTGGGAGCGTATTTCGTTGCAGTGACGTAAATCGAGGCCAGGGCAACACAAATTTAAGAGAGATTTTTATCCTGTGTGAGATAACGTGTTCATACTTTGACATATGTGACCCCATCCTATTTGTCTTGTAATAGAGGAGTATGGTCTTTCTAAAAAATTATGGTACATGGTGGTTTTCATTTTTTTTAACAACTATAAATGATTCCTTATGAAGATGTCTGATACTGCCCCTACATTCTTTCAGGCACCATCTTACTAGGATTGCTCTCAGGCTATCATAACCTAATACTTAAGCAAGCATACACCTTACATTATTTGTTTGAGGTTTCCCACTTCTTCATGCATACATCTTGCTGATTAAGTGCCTCTACCTGTAGTCGTGTAACATGCTTGGTAACTGATCTCTACACCGCAGTGCCAATTCATCTCTTGGAAACAGAACTACCCCAAACTCTCATCCCCATTTCTGCTCTGATTTAATAGGGCTGTCACTTTTGAGCAGGTGAAACATCTGTGTAAACTGCATCTATCTATTAATCTTGCATTTTTCTTTAGGGCTTGCCCTGTAGCAGATATGTAAACGTTACTCAAGGAAACTGCTCTTATTTTATTGGTTATTTCAGGGGTGGTGGTGGTGGAATTTTGTCCTGCCTTTCAGTTCTGTGAACTTCCAAGGTGGCTTGAAATTGAATAAGAATTAAAACAACCTTAAAAATGGAAAAGCAGTTCTAAAACAGCATATCAATAATACAACAAAAATACAATATGGCATTATAATAAAGAAATTGATAGTGCCTAGAGTTTTTTCCCCTCCTCTTCAAACAATTTTATTTGTACAGGTTTTATGTTACCATGGCTGCATTTGTTTTTCTCATACCAAATAGGAGGAAGTGACATTTCTAGCATGCCCCTAGCATGCCCAAGCGCAGCTCATTTTAAAAATGACAAAATGGCATCTTATTTTAGTTCAGAGCGCTTTATGGTATCAAATCTTTATTTACAAGACCTGGATGGGAATCTGAAGATAAGGAAGAGTTGCTGCAAGTCACAGCTGTTTTGAATGAATCCTGGTAGACATGAGCCTCCGTTAAAATGCTCTTACTTCCTTGTCTGTCATACTACATCTCCCAAGCTCCTTTGCAGTCAAGCAGCCTTCCTATTGGTGCATGAGGCCGCCATCTTTTCTAGCTTTGAGCTCGCAGTTCAAACTGCTAGCGTGGCGAGTGTGCTAGAAGCTTAAAAAAAAGTGACCTGAGCGTGCTGGAGGGAGGGGAAAAAAACCACAGCTCTCCAGCGCTGGAAGGTGAAAAACGCAGCCCATGCTTTGTTTACATGGATTTTGGGAAAAGCTAGGCCCCAAAAAATGCAACCACTTTTACTATAGAGAGGCAGTTCAGAAAGTGCTAATCTGATCTGTCAGACAATTGATATGCTGTTCTAGTGGAAGTTCTAGTGGATGTTCTAGTGGAAGTTATGAGAGCAGCAATGTTCTAGTGGAACAATGTTCTAGTGGAAGTTATGAGAGCAGGATTAAGTTCTGCTAATCATGATCACGTATTTTACCTTGGCCCTTCTTGTTACGTGGATTAGAGGCTAGAGCAGTTTTACCTTCATATGGAATACATACGATCAGTGTGGCATTCTTTGTCTCTTGAATGTAAATAACTAGCATAAGGAGTATCGTAGGGGCTAAAGTGCAATTTCTAATTTCCAAGGTATGCTTCTAGGAGCAGTGTGTGTTTTTTGTCTCCTTAGCAGGCCATGACAGATGAGAACTTGGAACTGCTGGCTTAATTTCACTCTTGCCCTTAAAGCTGCAATCTTGCCTTACTTGTATCACTCCTGCCTTCTTAACTTTATGCACCAAAGAAATTTCCACTCTCTCTCTCTGGTAAGAGTTAACTTCCTATTTTGGTGATTTCTCTTTTTCTGCAGAGGGAGAACCGCAGGCTTCAGGAAGCCAGTATGCGGCTTGAGCAAGAGAATGATGACCTTGCCCACGAACTTGTAACAAGCAAAATTGCTCTACGAAATGACTTGGACCAGGTGAGAAAAGTCTTCTGTAACCCAGCCTCAGCAGGATCCTGTTCTAAAATCAGTGTCACATTTGCAAGCGAAGTAGAATTGCAAGCATTATATCCCATTGCTGCTTGACACCTATTAGCTGTGGAGATGATGTGGGGTTACAATGGTAAACAAGATATTTTATTTTGGATCCCATTGCAAGCATAAATTATTCCTCCATACTTACTTCCTGCCATAATACAGAAGTTAAATTAAGAAAATGTGGGCCTTCAGTCTTTTAAGCAAGGACCAGTCCCTTGGACACAGAGAGAATTATCTAATGAACTTCTAAGCTCTGTCCTGTACTATAATAAATTCATTTGCATCTTAACTGTGTATCTCGTGTGGTGAAATAAGAAAATTGATCTACTTTTTGGGGTTGTTGGAATCATTAATGTATATGAAGTGCTTTGAGCCACTGGCATTGCTAGTGTGTGTGTGTGTGTGTGTGTGTGTGTGTGTGTGTGTGTGTGTGGTGCGCCCTGCACCGAGTGACACCAGTTTGACACCACGGCCGGGCACGCCCTTCTGTGAGCGGTATTTCTCACTGCTTGCAGCTGAGCCAAATCTAAGTCATGGCTTCAGCTCGCAGGCAGAGCTGTGAAAAAAGCTGAAGAAGCCAAGGGAGGGGCAACAACCCCCCCCCCCCCTTGGCTCATTCAGTGGCTCGCCTATGCCCTGCGAGCTGGAAGCGACTCACGTGCCTTTGACTCGCAGGTGGGAGCCGCAAAGAAAGCCGAAATCAGCGAAGGGGCTCTCACCCCTTTGCTGCCTTCAGCTTTTTTTCACTGCTCTGCGACCCAAAAGTAATTGACGGGGCGTGATGATGTCATCACACCATGCCAGTTACTTCTGCCTTTCAGCTGGCGCGTGCTACACCAGGCAAAAAATAAGGTAAGCTATGCCATTGCTTTGAGCACTTTGGAAAAAAATGCTATTTAAATACAAGTTACTATTATTGCCACATGTAGTTTGGGTAATATTTTTTTTCTATTGTGCACAACCCTGTGCTGCCATGCTAGGTTTCACACGAGGAAAATGCAAGAGTCTGTAAGTTGTTCAGTCTCAGTAAGTAGTTAGCATTTGTTCTGTCCACTGTGCGGTACAAAGGAGGATTCCCTGCAGGGTTTTTTTTTATACTACATTTTCCATTTTTTTTCAGCACTACAGGAAAACAGGTGGGGAGTGAGAGAACAGTGCAGGTGCATGAGAGAGGGTCTACTATCACCCAGAATCTTGGGGCCAAACTCAGCATGACCTAAGAATTCCTACGACTGAGACTCTTGGTGTCTTTTTTTTCTTCTAAAAACAGCCAAAGGAAGGAGCCCAGTTTGCAGCTCTGATCCAAATTCTTCCCCCCTCCCAACTGCTATTAGCAACAGAGTGATAAACCTACTGGCAAAATTATATATTTTCCCCTTCACAGCTGATAGCAGCATCTGTGGGGGGAGGGATTTAAGTCAGGGAATCAGACATAGGGTTAAATAATCCTCCCTTCCCCACACACCACAGTTCTGATTCAACTCGGGGGGGGGGGCACCATAGGTGCTTTTTGAAAAAGAGAATGAAATTGACAGTTCTAGTCATGAAAGTTCCACATCTTGTCAAGATTGCACTAAGTCTTAAAGGAATATAGATATTTGGTAAAGAGCAAAGAGGAATAATTTATGCTACAGTGAAAGGCTGTGAGGGAAGGATATTAGAAAAAAACAAATATTCCACCAAACAGGAGCTTTCTCAGTTAGCCTGCTCCATCTTTAATCAACATAAGTGGAAGATCACATAGCTGCCTGTGGAGATATTCACTGTAAAGGAATGTGGGAACTTAGCTCTCCTGGACCAATATTTATATACACTATATTGTACAGTACTATATAATGATGATTGTCGTTATTGGTTGAAAAAGTGTTCTGTAAGGGGGGGAGCTTCCTGCCCTCTCCCCCAACACACACATGACTGGAGATGTCCAAGCAGCTTCAGGGGAGCCCCCTTGCATTGAGAATGGTGGCTTCAGACTGGTTTCCTGCCTGATTGATTGTATTTTCACGCCTCAAGAGGAGTCGGTCTTCTGTCACTAAGCCCTTCTTTGAATTTTCAGGCTGAAGACAAGGCAGATGTTTTGAACAAGGAGCTGCTCCTGACTAAACAGAAACTTGTGGAGACTGAAGAGGAGAAGCAGAAACAGGAAGATGAAACAGCCCAGGTAAGTCTAGCTTTCTCCATGGGAGAAGTCTACCAACGTATATGGCCAATTACTGTAATATAGTGCATTTAAAAAGTGCAGAAAGGTAACTAAAGATCCAGCAAACTCCTACAGACAGTTTTACATTGCACATCTTTATCATGAAGCAAGGTGAGCTGGCTCTCTGACAACAGTTTTTGGGTGTCATAGAGACAGTTATGTAGTCCATGGAGCACAATCCACTGGGAAGATCTCCTTTGCAAACTCCAGTGAACGATTGGAAGCTGCCCAAGAGCACTACGATGCTCCCACACTGCTCCTGCTAAATTCATTGAGGCTTGCACTGGAGGACTTGCCAGTAGACTGTGCCCTACATTAATTCACGAAAAGGAATGTCATTTAGATTTCAGCCTCAGGTACCAAATGGGTTGGATTGACGATGTGCTGAAGGATTATTTCCATGCTCTCACTGCAATTTTTTTCACTCAAGTGGTCATTATAGCATCACCGTACTGTCCAAATCCCACTTCAGCCAAGTCGCAAGTCCCATTTTTCTATCTATAAAACACACAAAGCTGTATAGTGACTACCAAAGCATTGTAAATACATTGGTCTGATGCCTAGTAGACTTAGTGAGACAGTTGGAACCTAAAGGTTATTTGGGGACAGATGTAGTCCGCTCCGAGTCCTACAGAACAAATCAGAGAGCTGAGGAAAGAAAAGAACATTTTAATTGCAATTGACAAGGGGATTTCAGAGTTATTTTCTACAATTGCAATAGAAGGTCATTCTATTTTTATGGTATCTGCTTTATGAATACAATTTTTGGGTGGAAAATATTGCGCTACATATCTGGTCCTAATGGTTCCTCAGAATCTGGAGGCAATAATTACATCATTACCAGGAAGAAATTATTGCATCCTGAAAAATGCTTACACTCGACCCAGCTGTAAGGGCCACACTGCACATTACAGTGAACATGTTAGTTTGGCCTGGGGTTTTTCTTTTTGCAGTAGTGCAGGAGGTGTTCAAAATGGCACAAAATTGCAAAGGGCACTTTGTCCCGCTGCAGGTCTAGTCCTGACTGCATGCCTCCCATGTGCACTATTTTAACTGGAGGGAAAAAAGCTTCTATTGACTTTCAGTGGAAACTATTTTTCTAATTAAAATGGCATACAGGGGAGGCACGCAATCTGGATCAGAACTGTGGCAGGACAAAGTGCTAAAGGCCCCATTCCTGCCATTGTGATTTTAGCTATTTTGGATGTACATTCTCACACAGAGACAGAGAGACACAGACACAGACACAGGCACAAAAATGGGTTCCTCGTAAAGTATGGTTTGGCAATATCGGTAGCTTCATTAGATAAGATTTGAAAGATTCATGGCCAGCAATAAAAGACACAGATTGTAGTTGCATTCCGGGTTTAAAAGCCATGTAAGAAATTGTATATACAAGTTAAAATTACAACGTTTCATTAGTGTACATGAACATCTTCAGGTAAAAATGAGCATCTCAGGCTGCATAAGATGGTGAGTGAAAGCAAAAAGCAGCCCAGAATATAAAGAGGAGAAGGCCAGTAAAATAGTTGAAGCTAATTAACAGCAGAAGCCAGGGTCATGTTCTATGACCTGAGATAACTCCGTAAGCTTCATTGTTGAGAGGAGACGTGTTTTAAGAAAAAAAATTATTATTTTCCCGCTTGGGACATTTCTCTCAAAGCTTAGTGCTAATTTGTTTTCTCTCCTTCTATATGCAGTTGAAGGAGATCTTCAGGAAACAGCTGGAGAAGGCAGAATGTGAAATAAAGAAGACAACTGCCATTATTGCCGAATATAAACAAGTAATTTTAAAACAATCTTTCAGTATATTTAACTTCTTGCAGAGTGAGAACTGTCTGGGATTAGAGTTCTTGTAGCTTTTCCAAGTAAAGTTTGCCAATATTTGGTTAAAATTACTTATGCTGCAATCCAATACAAACTAACCTGGGAGAAAGTTCCCTTGAATTCAGTGGCTTACTTCTGAGTAGATATGCCTAGGATTGTCCTGTTAGCTAACATCCAGTCTAGTAACAAGCAGGTTTTCCCTGCTATCATATCTACCTCTGTTAATAATCTCCCAGTTCATAAATTGCTAATCACATCCTTATCTCCATTACAAGTGCATCTTCTCAGTGCTGATTGATAGACCTTCATTATCAGCCTTGTAAGCACTCATCAATCACCAAACTGTGAGAATGATTCTGGAGAAAGTCAAGGCTTACAATAGGCTGTAAGATGCTGAAACATTAATGCCTTGTTAAAATGTGTTCAATTTTTCTTTTCTTTGAAAAGCAAAATTTTACTGAAATCATGTTTTCTCTTCCTAGATTTGTTCCCAGTTGAGTAGCAGGCTGGAAAAACAGCAGGCCGCTAGTAAAGAGGAACTGGAGGTTCTGAAGGTGAGAACACACACCTCTGAATCTGAGATGTCACTAATTCAGAAAAGTCATACGTATATTGTCGATAGTTGTTGGTTTACAAATTGGCAAGCACTGGCTTAAGAGATTTCTAGTAGGAGGAGTTTCAACAAAGGCAAACCACAAAGTATTCTTTGGGAAGGGCTCATAGCATCACATTGAGCATTTTCTATAGGAAATTCACAGACCACTGAATTTGACCTAACGTATCATGATGAGGGTAAGGATCAAGGACTGCCTCCTCCTCCTCGTTGCTCTTAAGGTGCAGTTTTTCAAAGGCCCGAAACAGTGGCAAATCACATCTAATTGCATTCTTCTGTTCAACAGCTAAAAGTACAGGTAATGTTAAGTTGAAAGACTGACCTTTTCTGTCTTGGTCCCACCTGAAGAAATGCCAGAATATTCTCTATTTTGAGAACTTTTGAGAATTGCAACTACTTTTTAGACCTCTGGTGAGTCCTGCCGCACCATAGCTACACAAGCCTTATGTCACAGATTTCAGTGCTGGAGTCTCATCCAGTTTTCATGGTGAATGCCCCATCATCAGATTTATCAGGACAAAGATAGTAAGCTGTGGCAGTTTCCTTGGTGGTCTATAGCATCTACAGTAGTAGGGCAGGATGTCTGGCTTAGTGGTATAGCTGCCGCCTTATATACCTGAAGATTTGAGGATGCCAGTTTGAGACACCCGGAAGTATCCGAGAGCTGCCAACAAGCTGCTGACGATCTGCAGAGTCCTTGGTGAGAGAGAGAGGAATGCTGTCAGCTGCACTCTGGGTGGGAGACTGTTGAGCATGGGAGCAAATGCCAGAGAGAAGCCAGACTTTGAACGAAACCATCTGAAATGAAGTCGTTCTATGCGAGATTAGAATAGTGTACTGTAAAAACCCCTTTGGGGGCTTAGACAGCTTGCCTGTGTGAACCGCCTTGAATTAAAGTTGGGGGAGAAATCTGATGACCCAGAAATGCAGTATATAAACACTGGTGGTAATGTTCAAAGTGAGAGGTAACACGGGTAACCCGGTCATGTTAAAAAGTAGCGATCCAGCCGAAAATAACGATCACGAAACTACCCGGTATGGGCACGATCACCCAGAAACCCAGAAACTACCCGGTATCGTGCCCATACCGGGTAGTTTCGTGATCGTTATTTTCGGCTGGATCGCTACTTTTTAACATGACCGGGTTACCCGTGTTACCTCTCACTTTGAACATTGTTGCCGGTTATATTAGTTTTCGTTCAAAAAACTGGTGGTAATCACCACCACCACCACCACCACCACCACCACCATCATCATCATCATCATCGGAGCATTTTCCTCTTAAAATCTGTGCAGCCACTGTATGTCCAAGCTTGTTTACAGTCCCATTTTTCTTGGGCACTGACCGAACAACTCTTCTGTAATGGCACTTCCTACTTGACCTCAAAAGCAAGTGTGAAAGTTCTGTTCTTCTTTGTGGTTTCTGTGTGCAGTCACATGGGAGATCTCCACCTGCAGAAAGTTGCACTGAGAAGCATTTAGAGCTTTAGAGAGAATTCAAGCCCCAGCCCTCAAGCGGATGGACCTCATGTACCACGCATGCCCCAAGGGCAGGAAGAACGTTCCTTTCCATCAGTTGTTTTCCAACTACTACCCTAGTAGCAGAACCAGCCTTTAGAGTTTTTTTGCTTTCCTCCTCCTTGAAAGACAATTTACCTCAGGTTTTTGTTAACTCCGTTCTTTTTACGTACACCCGCCCACGCTATTTTGCAAGGCAAATTGTACTAATAAAAAGTGCAGGAGGTGTGTGAAGCCAAATTGCCTACCTCAGAAGGACACAAGTTTTGCCTTTTTTGTTAGGGTGACACCGACAAAGTGGACACTTGTCGTCGTGGGTTGAAATTCAAAAGCAAGACCTTTGATTACTGTACATGCTTCCCTGTGAGAGTTGCCTCTTTTGGCATCAGACAAGATGTCTCTGCTGGTCTGGCCATTTCAGATTCTGGCATTCAGACTCATGTGGGCTACATCAACTACTGCCTTTCAATGTGTCAGGATAGAATTGACTGTACCTCAGCAAATGGCAGAAACTGATATTTAGGAATAGGTCTTCTGAGTTGAAGCTCTCTAAACAGGCTCCATCCCAAGAAGAATTGGATCCTTGAGTGCCCTTGCTGGGAGAAAGGCGGGATATAAATTATTTAAATAAAATAAATGGCATAAACCAGTGGTTCCCAAACTAGGAGGCGTGGCTCCCAGGGGACCCGCGGAAACCAGCCAGGGGAGCTGAGGAGTGCCATGGAATCCTCTCAGGAAACAATGCAATGCCAATTGGCAGGCATCAACATAATGTAATGGGAGCTGCGGCCAATGGTTAAGGGAGCCGCAGGTTGAAAAGGTTTGGGAAACACTGGCATAAACCCTTGCACTGAGCCTGCTCATATCAGTGAGTCTAAGACGAAAAAGAGACATCAACCATCTTCTTCCTGTACCACTCATGTTCCACACAAGGGCAGAAGCTTGTTTTTCACAGACAGAAAGCAAAATTGTTGTCTTCCCCCCAGATTTCTGTTACTTAACACTTCTTGCAAGAAATTCCCACATAGCTCTCCTGGAAATCGAGATCTTGCCAGATTCAAATTGATACCCAGCTTATTGAACAAGGACATCATGGCTCTGAAAGCAAAAAAAGTGTCCTGCAGTTGGAGGTATATGAACCACAGCCACATCGCAGCCCCTGGTTGAGCAGTTTAATTCCTGCAAATCTGAAGTCAGGACCCCATGCAAAGAGAATCCCTTTTCATGATTGCAACTCAAGCTGTTCCTTGCTGACACAGCTTCTCACCTCAAGGCTGCCTCTTTCTCCATTAAGGAAATCACAAGGAGAGGTGGAACTGTCTCTTCTAGTAGCCTTTACAGGCTAAAATAAGCGTGTGACCTACTTAATAAAAAGACAAACTGATTTCTGGCTCTCACTAGTCCTATGACAATTTTGTTCTCCTAAGTACAGAAAGAACCAGTCTAGGAGATGTTCCTTTTCTTTCTCTCTCAACTAACTCTGCCACTTGACTAGTAGGGAGCTGAAACGTTTCCTGCACTGCGCCCACTCCATGTACTCCACTGTTTGTGAAGTATGGCACACTGGCAAACATATTTCAGAGACTCAGAAAATGGGGTTGAGAAAAGCAATGCATTCTGAATGGCATCAATAAACATGGTCCAGTTTCTGGATATTGGGATCTTCAATATCTCGTAACAGATGGGTTTCAGAAGTTGTAATGGCTGTTGCTACTGTATTGTCTTAAAAACAGCTGATATTTTTCAGCCAAGAAGAAAAAGACAGGGAAACTTGACTTCACCTGCTCAACAACGTTACTCTCAAGACATCAGCCTAGCATAGTGGGTAGCCTCTTCTGTATCATAGCTAATAATTGGTTCTCTGCTTTGCTATTACAGGGCAAGATAATGGCTTGCAAACATTGCAGTGAGATCTTCAGTAAAGAAGGGACACTGAAAGTATCTGCTGTACCCAGAGAAAGCCAAGAAACAGAGTCAGATGATGAGAAAGATGCCCTTAAGAAGCAGCTGAGAGAGATGGAGCTGGACCTGGCACAGACCAAACTCCAACTTGTGGAAGCCAAATGCAAAATACAGGTAACATGATTTGATGAACACTGTGTCGCATTGTTTGAATATACAAGACTGCCTTTGCATCCCTCAGTGTGCCTTCTCTTCCACCCGTAGCTGAATTGGGGAGATGAATGACAATCTCTTTGACATGCTCACCTTCCTTTAACGGAGAGACTCTCTAGTGACAAGGCAGCCATCAACTGCATTGGGGGTGCCCTTTCACTGAATGGAGACAGGTCACCTCTTCATCCCCGCCATGGGTACCACCTTCAGTTGATTGTTTACATGGTCAGGGTTCCTCAAGGTTCTTTGGGAGATTATCAATGAATGAACAACCTTCTTACACAGAGAATATAATGGTATGTGTGAGCAACAAACTCCATATCTCTATCCCAGATCACAGTGTTCTTGTAGGGAAGACTTCACCCATCTCAGCATACTTGGGAGTACAAAAGTAGGTAAGAAAGATGGTCCTGTAACACCTTAGAGAGTAAGATGCTTATTGTGGCATGAGTGTATATAGAGAACAGGAAATGTACTATATTATTTAAAAATATTTCAATACTGCTTTTCAACAACAAAAAAAGCTCACACAATGGTCTGAAAATGGTTACTACTACTGGTATGAAGAGGACTCCTGCCTACAAACATCCATGCCAAAATAAATACCTTAATCCTGAAGGTGTTTTCACTACAACAGACTAACACAGACAGCTACATTTACGAAAGTATGTAAAGATGAGAGATCTTTTTTTTTTTTAAGTAGACTTGATTATGTTGGTTTATGGATCTAAAAAGCTTTGAGGTACTCGGACCTCCTATGTGAAATTCAGAGTGACTCGACAGCTTGAAGCATCTTTGAACCACTGATTGTGGTTTAGTAAAAGATGCTTTCTCATTAATTCTCTGCCACCTATTATAGGCACACCTTGACTTTCATTCACTTGTCTTTCATCACTTTGCTCTTTCAACCGTTTAATTATTTATTTATTTAATTTAAATAATTTTATACCCCGCAATTCTCTCCTCTTTCATCCGATTTCATCCAGCCTTCCACGACATTCGTTGATACGTTGTTGTTCTTTTATTTATCTTTATTTAGGTTTAGCATGCATTCACATATGTTACATAGTGTTGTTTATGTTTATTGCTGGTCAAAATACATTTGCAAGGTAAATAAGGCTATGCTATGACATTCATCCATGCTCTTGTCTCAAACACGTTGAAAGAGCAAGGTATGCCTGTAATCCAGAATCGTCTCCAACTCTAATAGAATTGGTTAATTTCAACACTTCAGCTAGAATGACTCTTGACATTACATGTGCCCTGTTGAATAGTTCTCTGATCCCTGCTTTGACTGTTCTCCTTCCTTAGGAGCTAGAACACCAGAGAGGAGCACTTATGAGTGAAATCCAAGCTGCCAAAAACTCTTGGTTTAGCAAAACCCTGAACTCTATCAAAACAGCTACCGGCACACAACTACCACCACCACAGCCAACGCTGTCGTCATCGCCCAAAGAAGGTAGCACATAGTCCTGCTGGATTCCAAGCACAAGAGCACAATGAACAAAACAGCTGAGGCCCCTTGAGGATTCCTCCAGTGCACCTTTTTGAAGGAGGGAGGGGAGGAAAAAAAAAAAGGCAGGCGAGCCAGCCTAGAAATCAATTTCTTCAGTGTCTTTCATTTGTTCTGGTGTGCCCCTTTCCAAAGGGACGTTATTTAAAGAAACCTGTTTCATGTGGAATACTTCGTTCTTTCCCAGCTGCCTTGCCAAAAGCCACATCCTGATACCTTCATATTTTACATGTTATTTTATATGCCTAGATGTTAAAAGATTGGTAACAAATAACTCAGAACTAAGTGTTTAGTACATTGCTAAAAATTATTCATAATTTTTAATCGTGCATAAAACAGTTTTTTCCCCTCCTACGGGGGAGAAAGAGAGAGAGAGTGAGAGGGCAGGGTAAAGTAATGAAGAAAAAGCACATTTGTCATAATGCCAGACGGCTTGCTGGTATCTCAGATCATCTCAGAGGTTTATAGCTGATTGCACCCTGCGAAAAACACACCTATTGTTTTACGGTTCGAATCTCAGGCCAACAGTGGGACAACAGTAATTTTTAACATTTCTTCTAAAGCTACTAAATGAGAACATGTCATAAAATGTGTCTCCTTTGCTGCTGCCTTTACTTTAAAAATTCCGTAAACAATTTCATATATTGCAACTAAGGGAGGCCTCCCCCCCCCCCCCCGGCCCTGCTGTGTTCTCGTTTGCCAATAAGCAGGCTTTGGGCACAATCCACTGGAAAAGCTCTCATGAGCAAACATCTTTGAAATGAACAGGTGCTTTTGGAGAAGAACATTTGGGTGGGTTGTGCCCTTTTTTTATCCTTGCACGATTCCCATTTAATGTCAGTGGGGCTTGTACAGGAGATAGGTGACATTCCAGGTAAAATGTGTCCAAAAGGCTTCGATGGAAAGTGATTCTCACTTTTGACTGGTAGGGCAAACTTTTCAGATGATTTCTGTGTCTGTCAAGAAACCATACTTGTTTTATATCTTTCTAAAGTGCAAAAAAGCATTTGTTACATTTTTGAATTGAACATAAAATGTTTATAGAAATGCTTATTTCATGGAGAATTAAACTATTGCTTAAATTGATGGAAATATTTTTTTTATTATATTTAACGTGTATAATAATGTCTCACAAGTCAACATCACTACTGGATGAGAAGTTGATTGTGTATTTGGTTTTCATGTTATGAAAAGTGTTCCAAGGACATTGTCCTGTTCTGATTTTAATCCAAATTAATGCAATAGCCTATCAGTCAGTTCTGCACAATAAAATTCAACGGTGCTTGCCTTGTGCTTCATTGTTAGGCATACCTGCACTGCAGCATTTGAAACTCTCCAAGCTCTGGAGGACCAGCGAAACTCTGAAGGACCAGCGAGACTACCGGTACGTGCGTGCTAGAGAGGCTGTGCAAGCAAGGTTGCACCCAGTCTCGCTGGTCTTCATTGCGGCTGCTCATGATCTGGGGGTGCACGAAGCTTCAAATAAGTGCTGCAAATTGACTCCGCCATTGCCCCTGGCTCATGCACCCCCCCCCCCGTCGCCGTTGAATTGCTCCCCGTGGTGCACACACCCGGTGGCTTTTTCGGACAGCAGCGGAGCGGGGAGTCGCCCGGCCGCACCACTAGTGGCCGAAAAACTGTGTGGGGAGTGTTTTTCCTATTTTTTCACCGTGGGAGGTGGGGCATGTGATGTCACATCCCATGGGTGGGGCTTGTGCCATCACGTGGGGTGTCACGGCTTGTGGAGGGATGCAGAGTCGCCCTGCCCCCCCCCCCCGTGGAGGCTGGCAACGCCACTGGGGGGAGAGGAAAAGAAAACTGAGCGCTTGATTGCTGGAGAACCAGACGTCTTCCTTCAAGGGAAAGGACTTTTGGTTGGAGGGTAATGTTCCTTTACCAGCATTCAAACTTCCCTGATGCTGGACAAATGCACTTCTTCCATTAGCAGAGCAATTGTGATTTGGCAGACTTGATGGTTGGAATGTGATTGAGTGAGCTCCCAAAAGAAAATTAAGCCAAATTCGCCATGGGCTAATAACTTCCATCAAGAAGGGAAACCTGACCCAGGCATGAGGGAGGAGAATGGCTGTGATTGCCACAGACTTTCCCAGCGCTCCCTTTGCCGCCTGAGCAGTTTCGTTTCTCCACATTCAGAAAGCGCTTCCACCGTCATCGGGACAGTCTCGTAGGGGCGCACACGTCTGCTGCAGATGCGCTCTCCAAGCCAGTGACACCAAGCACGTCCCACGTCCGTGTGGTGTGATGCACGTCTGAGCGGAATGCACCGGTGCCAGGAGTTGCATTCATGTTCACGAATCTGTAGACCCATGTTCTATTTTTGCCGGCGTGTGTCGAGTTCAGTCAATTAGAGCCTTATTTGGAACTCTGGGGACAGGACGTGGAGCAAGTGCAGTAGCCAATCAAAACTGAATCTGAAGTGTCTCAATTCTGATTGGTTAAAACGAGAAGGGGCGGGGCAAAACATCTTCCCTTCTCCTTGCGGATTTCATTGGCGTGCCTGGGGTTCGTAGTGGTACGTTGGCCGCTCAGGCAACGCACCAGACGCGACACACGCAAGGATGTGCTCGGTGTGTCACAGGCTTCATGACCCATGGAGTTGGTACATGTTAATAATTAAAAAAATAACACTGGTCAACACACATTTTCTTGCATAAGGTATTCCAATAGTTTTAATGTAATTTTGGGATGCTGATTCCAAATCTGGCATCAGTTTTTGTCTATCACATCAGGTTTTTGAGATATCAAATATTGCATTTGATAAAATCAATGAAAAACAGCACATTTACACTGGTCTACATTTTTTTCTGGCCTGTACATTTGCAGCTGTTTTAGACTAACTTCAGGGTGCTGATTCCAAATCTGATCTCAGATTTGCTCTATCACATCTCATTTTTATGCTATCGGCATACTCCATTTTCCAAAGTACAAAAATAAGCCCAAAATCAGAGACACAGAATGGCTTCAAAAATAATTACAATTTAAAATCCATGTTAATTAACACTTAATTAAAAAACACTTAATAAGGGGCAGGGCTTGGTGTACCCCCAGGAAGAGGTCCGCATACCCCTAAGGGTACCCGTACAACAGGTTGAGAACCCCTGTTGTAGCCATTGTTAGATCATGCCCTGCAAAAGGAAAATATTAAATGTGGATATCTACATAAAATATTATAAACACACTATCCTAAAAATACAGCACCATATTTTAACACTAAAGTAGTCACTGACTCGCAACAACTTGCAATCATAAGTGACAAAGAGTTAATTTTGGGTAAAATCCATGAAAATGGGGTATGCCGACAGCATAAAAACGAGATGTGATAGTGCAAATCTGAGATCAGATTTGGAATCAGCACCCTGAAATTAGTCTAAAACATCTGCAAAAGTCCAGGCCAGAAAAAAACGTTTTTGTAGACCAGTGTACATTTGCTGTTTTTCATGTAAATTTGCTGTTTTTCACTGATTTTATCAAATGCAATATTTGATATCTCAAAAACTTGATGTGATAGACAAAACCTGATGTCAGATTTGGAATCAGCGCCCCAAAATTAGTCTAAAACAGCTGCAAATGTCCAGGTCAGAAAAAAAAATTTGTACACCAGTGTAATTTTGGTAATTAAATAAAATTGAACAGCAGGGTAGGTGGGCAAGCAGATACACAAACAGAGAGAAGCAGGCACACATCCCTCCTCCTCCTGGCATGTCTGATGGCCAAAGTCCTCCCCTTCCCACTTTACAACCCACCAATATCGATCCCTCCACCTGAGTTTCCCCCAACTTACCTCCCTCCCTTCCATTCCCAACATTTTCAGCACCCCAATTTTTCCCTGTACAGTGGAAGTCTGCAGATCCCTTAGTCCCTCCACCAATATCAACCCCTCCACCCAAGTTTCCCCAACTTACCGGGAGGTAAGCCCCCACATTTTCACCACCCAACTCTTCCCCTTACCCCATAATATCCCCACTAATGACCCCAGATTTCCCCCTAAATTTCCTCTCTCCACAATTGCCATAATAGCTTCTGAACATTGACCCCCCAGATCCCCCCACTTATTCCTCTCCAACACCCAAACTTCCTACCACCCCCACATTAATTGGAACCCCCCATTCCCAAATCCTGGGTAGTCATGTACAGTAAATGTACGTTGTTCTGTAAGTATAGGCTTACCAGATTTTCCCAGTTCTAAACCGGGACACCCCCCAACAATTAGTTAATTTAATTAATTTAAGTTGTGTGCGCAAAATGCCCTTTTGCAGCCCAAAGGGCGCCCCTAAAATTTTAGTTCATTTGTTTTTAGTTAGAATTAATTAAATTGACTTGTCTGTCCCGCCGCCATTCTGCCACCGCCATCATCTTTGTCATGCCCTTCCGCCGCCGCCGCCATTGCTGCCACCTGTCATTGCTGCCATTGCTGTCCCCGCCACCGCTGCCATTGCTGTTCCCGTCGTCCATCGAGCCGCCGTCCGTCGTGCCGCCACTGGCATTCCTGTCCCCGTCGTCCATCGTGCCGCGGCCAGCCCATTGCTGCCCGTCGTGCCCCCTCCGATGATTTCAAAGTGTCCAAAAGAACTTACTCCGGGTGCCGCCATTTTGGATCTTGCGAAATCTCGCGAGATCCAAGATGGTGGCGCCCAAATCTTGTCACATGAGGCAGTACTGTACTCACGAGATTTGGGCACCACCATCTTGGATCTCGCGAGATTTCGCAAGATCCAAAATGGTGGCACCCAGAAGAAAGGTAAGTTTTCACACTTTAAAACAGGGGTGGGGAACCTATTTGCGATGGAGGGTCATTTTCCCATGGAGAAAATGTCCCGCGGGCCGTGTGCCCCTCCATTACAAATGGGTCCCCCGGCACGCGTGCACTGGGGGGGGCGCACACCCACCCACCCACCCCTGCTCTCCTTACCTTTTCAGGCGGCCGCCGCCGCTGCCCCGCGCACGCTGCTCGCATGACTCGTTTCGAATCCGGCTGCTTCTGCACATGTGAAGCAACAGAAGCAGCCGGGTTCAAAAGGAGTCGTGCGAGGTGAGCGCGCGGCGCGCTCTCCCCTCAGCGCAACTCCTTTCCAATCCGGCTGCTTCTGCACATGCGCAGAAGCAGCCGGATTCGAAACGAGTCGCGCCGAGGTGCCCTCTGCAGCCCCCTGCACCTCAGAAGAGCTTCCAATTGTGCTTGGAAGCTCTTCTGAGGTGTGGGGGCCCCATGGAAGGCTCCGGGGGGGCAGGGTAACTCCCGGTAAGAGAAAATAACCTTTTTTCTGCAGCAGGGGGACCCCAGAATTACCATCATCGACATTGCTGCATGTCACCACGCCCCTTAAGGCTTCCGTCTGAAGTGGTGGGTTGTGACCCACCAATTTGAGAATCACTGATCTATAATGTACTGTGAGCACATTATAGATGCACGAGGCTTACATAAGTCTCCAGAGTAAATAAACGCAGTCCTAGAAGCCCCACAGCCTAAGTTGATGTGTCTCAACTTAGATCATTCCTTGGGTTTGTTATAGTTGATTTCTGCCTAATTTGACATGTGTGTTGCATCCCCTGAGCTGTTTATTGCAGAAGGGTCCAAAGTGGGTTTGGTCACAGGCCTGTGAAGAGGCCATGTGAAGAAATTGGTCACATCTGAGGATGCGCTGACACTTTTTGATCCATCCTTGTCCTTCAAGTTAGTATGTGACGCTTCCCCTCACTGAATAGGAGCGTCACTATCTCATGTGATGCCTGACTGTCAAGAAAGGCCAGCAGCATTTATCTCCAGACGGTAACTATGCAATGTTTCTTGTGCCAGCAAACACAGCGTCAGCCCAAGGCTGCACCTCTGCATCCATGGGAGTGGCTGTCTATTCTATGGCAATGTTTGCACATTGACTTTGCAGGTCCATTTTTGGTACGGATGTTCCTGACAGTTTTGGATGCCAGCAGATGCTGCCACCTGTGTTCTGGACTGGTGATCTGTGTGGCTGTACCTGAGATGCAAGCAAGGTAAGCTGTGGGAAGGTTTGCTCCAAGCCAATGCAGATGAGCATTTACTGATTGGTTTTCATCAGTCCATCTCACTTGACTGCATTAGAGAGAAGGGAAACATGCGTGCTGCGTGCTGCTGGTGGCCACGATGGTGTCCGACATCTTGGCTACGTGGCACCGTGTCGGAGCTTGAAAAGCAGCATCTCAAGTTCTGCTGAGCCGGCAGAGCTCGGGCATGCGGGCTCTAAACACAGGGAATGGCCCTCCCACCCTCCCTTGTGACTTACCATGCCTTCCTGAGCTCTAGCGCAGCCACGAACCCGGAAGTAAGTGCCAATGATGTCATCGGCACTTCCGGTGGTATGCTGCTGGCCGAAGGCCCGCGAAGGTGGTATGTGGGTCCAAGAGGTTGGGAACCTCTGTTCTAGATGAATGTATCCAATCTTCCCTTCCATTTACTCTCTGGATCAAGATATCCTCTTAAAAATGGACAGTTGGCAAACATTCTCATTCTCACTCACTCACTCATTCAGTCTCTCTCTCTCTCTCTCTCTCTCTCTCACACACACACACACACACACACACACACACACACACACACACACACACACACACACACACACACACACACACACACACACACAATCTTTTTCTTTAGACAAGAATCTAAACCTTTGCATATTTTCCATCATGGAGATGAAATTTGCAAAAGTGTGTAGGTTGGAGAAAAATCTTGTTTTTGCTCTTTGGGGCTGTTTGTTCTTCATTGTGTATTTTGGAGACCACAGCAAAGTTTTGTAAAGGGCAAAGGAAGAGAAACACTACCCAAGAATAGGAGAATGGGGTGAATCTTTCCAAAACTAGCAAATAAGACTTGCCTCTTTTTTTCTTGTACAAGATCAACACCAGGTATGCAAGTTACAGCTGTTTTGAGTTAGGTACTGTCAGGATGTTAAGCATATCCCTGGAAAACTCTGACACTTCATCGTCAACAGAGGAGTCATGTCCCCAACAGAGGAGTATAGATTTTCATTCCAAAAAGACCCGACTTATATGTATTTTAGTGGGCAGATTTAGGAATGTCACTTCAGAAATGTCGTCTGATTAGCTGCAGATTGCAGACAACCACTGAGCAATCCTTTGCAAAGAAATCTGAGTGGTAATGGGAGGCGTACAGAACAGGAAAAGTCCAGTCTTTCTGAAGGTGACTGGAATATATGACTGGAACACCAAAATTGGTTTGGTTGGCAATAATTCTTGAATAGCTGAAAACACTCTGAGTTGGTTTTTTAAATATTTTAAATGTACAATTACACAAGTGCCATCCGATTGGCTGAATCCCCTCATATCCCATTGGTGACTAAACTAGCTCTGCGTCCCGCCCCTTCAAAATCGTGAGCAGGTCCAATTCAGATCGCACCGGAACGCAGGAGACCTGCGCTCTCTCACGTTCCGATGCGATCTCATAAAACCGAACCCACACAGCTGCGCGCGCTCCGCACACGCCCAGGATGTGCCAGGACTCGTGCGGTGTAGGTCTGGCTTAAATGTTTATTTGAATTGTCTTCTTGTTCACACATCCAGGGTTTGTGGCTGGCCAGCCAGTTTATTTCAGCACAGGTTTTTGAGGGGTGCAGCCCACTTCATCAGGTGCATCAACTTGTGCTAAAGTAAATTAATCTTGAAGGTTCTTGAATTTACTGGAACAGGTATAGAGCCATGGCAAAAAAAAAAAAAAACAAAGTGCAAAGACACTAAGTGCAACTTAATTGTTTAAAATATAGAATATTAAAAACACATACATTAACATTTAAAATGACATTAAAAATTAAAATAATCAAATAAATGTTTTAAAGTTTCATTCGTTGCAATGTCTGTTTGATGGTTTTGATTTTTTAAACCATTCAGATAGAGACGTTGGTTTTGGCAATGAGCCTGACTGTGCCTTTGGTGCTGGAGGTTTCGGCAGTATCATTGTCTGTTCCCTAGACAATGTGCTAGGCAGGGGCGTCGGAAGAGGCCTTGGCAACATGGTTGGTGTCTCCTTCATGTGAAAAGCCACGTTGCTCCAGGGGATTTGTTCTCCAGTTTTGGCTTCTTTCTTTCTCCGCTTTGTCCCAGCTGGATGAGCCTTGGCCTTCTCTTTGAGTTGCTCTTTTGAAGCATTTGTCATGGTCTCTGGTCTCTGAGTGGTTTTCCTTTTAACCGTAGGTAATTGGAGATGGCTTGTCACCTTAGATGTTTCTGGGGTGGGACGGCCTCCATCCTTTGAGCCACAGGGATCTATTGCTGGCACCACACCTTCCCTTACAGACTTTCTGATGTCTGGTAATAATGAGGTCTTCACAGGGCACACGTAGGCCTCTCTTGTGGTTTGCCTCTCCCATGTATTTTTTCCCTGGGTCTCACGTCTCATATTTTTGACCTCTTTCTTCCCTGGAGCTTGCTCCAAAGGCCTTTTTTTAAAAAAACTGTCTTGGGTTGCCTCCCTAGAATCAATAGGTGGGAAGAGGCATTGATGGAGCAGTGGCTCAATTGATGTACTTGGCTTTTCAATATCAGGGAAGTGCTCTGTGTTGAGGAGATCCTGTGGCAGCTGAAACTCATGTCTGAAACCAGCAGTTTCTTGTTCCTCTGGCTGGAGAAGATGTGGCTGATGGGCCTCCTGTGTCCCTGGTTGAGAGCTCAGCACTAAAAGAAAGAAAAATAAAGCAAATGGATGCTTAGAGGACAGAATATCTCTTCTAGATTGCTTGAACAAATCAGGCTCTGATAATGAAATATTATAATATAATTTGAGGTCATGGGAGGAACTCGTTCAATGATGCAAAAGATCATAAAACTAATGGGGTCCAGCAGATTGGAGTTAGGAGAAATCCAGTGGAATCTGGATCAGTGCTTATTATTTCTGGATTTTTTTTCCCTTTCCAAGAGATCGTTAGTGAGCAACGTTCCCTCAAACCCAATGCAAACATTTGCTAGTATATCCCCTTCATAAAAGATTCTAGAAGTGCTAGATGAGCACCTACCATTCACATTCTCTGAGCTTAGACCAGGGGTTCTCAACCTTTGGAGGCCCGGGTACCCCCTATCACGGTCTAATTTTCTGAAGTACCCCCTGATAATTAACTGCTAATTAATTGGATCAATCAATTAATTAATTAGGTAATTAATCATTAAATGAGAAAGTACTAAAACAATTTTAAATGTTAAAAATGCCTTATTTAACTGTGTGTGTGTGTGACACACACACACATGCAAGGATCTCTTTTTTCTCCAAGTCACACTTCCCAAAATCAGCTCCGCCCGCTATCACCCCACCAAAGTACATTTTCCAAAGTACAAAAATAAGCCCAAAACCAAAATCAGGGAGACAGAAGGGCTCTGAAAATAATAAAAACTTAAAATCCATGTTAATTAACACTTAATTAGCTGCTGATGGGGCAGATAAGGGGCAGGGCTTGGCATACCCCCAAGCAAGAGGTCCGGGTACCCCTAGGGGTACCCGTACCACAGGTTGAGAACCCCTGGCTTAGACAATCCAGACTGGAAGATGTTGTTTCCAGGGATCTCTGAAGAATACCCAAAGGGTCAGTCAGCTGAGAGGCATTGCTCTGGCACTCTTCTTGATCAGCAGCAGTTTCTGGAATGTGGTAGACCAGGGGTCCTCAACCTGTGGTACGGGTACCTCTAGGGGTACGTGGACCTCTTGCTGGGGGTATGCCAAGTCCTACCCCTTATCTGTCCCATCAGCAGCTAATTAAGTGTTAATTAACATGGATTTTAAATTGTAATTATTTTCGGAGCCCTTCTGTCTCTCTGATTTTGGTTTTGGGATTATTTTTGTACTTTTCTAAATGTATTTTGGTGGGGTGGGGGCGGGCGGAGCTGATTTTGGGAAGTGTGACTTGGAGAAAAAAAATTTCCTTGCATCTCTCTCTCTCTCTCTCTCTCTCACACACACACACACACACACACACACAGAGTTAAATAAGACATTTTTCACATTTAAAATTGTTTTAGTACTTTTTTATTTAACAATTAATTACCTAATTAATTAATTGATTAATCAAATTAATTAGCAGTTAATTACCTGGGGTACTTCAGAAAATTGGACCGTGATAGGGGATACCCAGGCCTCCAAAGGTTGAGAACCCCTGTGGTAGACAACTCTTGGCCTGTGATGCTCTTGTCTGTGTGCCACATTTGTCCCTGAGAGAAAAGAGCTGCAAATAATTGGTCATCATGAAACCTTCTCTAGTTTGTCATATCAGGTGAATAGCTAGGGAAATTGAGTGACAAACATTTCTGTTTGGGGCAGCCCCAACTATTCAAACCAACCCAAGAGATCCATTGGGATGGCAATATTTTAAGGATGAAAAGGTTATCAACCTTTGCATCATCCCAGTGATGGTACTGAAAAGCATTTCAAGAACCAGAACTGATGCTGTGTATTGTGACTGGTTGGGGCTCACAAAAACATTTCCGGTTTAAAACCATCATCCTTTATAATAATCCCACTCAGTGTGACATGGGGCCAGGACACGTAGATAATGCCTAAAGTCAAGTTTCCATTGCTCAGTCCCCTTAGTAAAATCTTCATTCATTCGTTCAATGTCTATGGACCATAAAATCAGTGCACCATCACACAAACAACTCCGCCCCACAAAAGGAATTAGAGTCAAAATCCATCAGAATGGCCAAAACATAAAACAAAACCTACTATTTAGCCAATCAAAGAGCCAAGGCAGCTCCCTCCTAAAGGCCTTCCCTGCAGTGCTTTCCAGGCACCCCTTAGGGAGCAGAAGCCTTCACTAGAAGATGGAGCCTTTTCACACTGACTTGTTTGCAGGGGATTTGCCCTGGGGATTAAGGGGGCAAATTTTACAGGCATGATCCATTCACCTGGCATGCTGGCCAGCATTCTTGGGGTCTCTCACCCCACATGAGCTATGGGTTCACTGTGTGAATACACCCAACCGTCAGCTACTGCAAGGGGGAAGAGTGGCAGTGGTGGGCAAGCTGGCTTTAAGAGTTATTTATCTGCCATTCTGATCTTCTCATTGAGGAGCCCCTGATAAGCATTTGAGGAAGTCCAAGCATTTCCCAGGATGTAGCCTGAAAACCATGGCCCTGAGAGGAGATGAATAATGATGGAGTTCACCTAAGCCGCTGATCAATGCATCGATCATAGACAGAATGGCCCCTTTGCAAAGATCAGCACACATCTTTTCCTGCTTCTGCACTTATGGATTTCATATTCCTGGATTTTGGTTGGGCTGAATAATACTTACTGATTTTCGTAGCTCTTTTGACCACTTTGTCAGTTGGAGCCGATGGCACTGGGACAGTCCTGCTTGGCTGCACAAGTTGTGTTGGTCTTTGCCCAGGAGGCTGCATGTGCTCCAGTTGAAGATTGGGCACTGGCTGGAGGTGGGGGCGCATGTACAATTGTTCCATGGTTCTGGGTGTGTTTCTGTAACGATACGTCACTGGGCCAAAGCAGGACACAGGAGGAGGACGGTTTGTATTTACATGGATGGGAGGAGAAGGACCCACAGAGCTGGGTGCTGCTGCTGGATGCTGCTGCTGCTGCTCGGTATTCCCAAAGTGTAAGCGGCCACTTGGTGGAACCAGGTAGCGGTAGTCATTGACCACTCTGCCTCTGTTCAATTTGACTGGCAGAGGAGGGGCTACAGGCTCTCGAGGAGAGGCTACAGGCAGAGGAGGGGCTACAGGCAGAGGAGGGGCTACAGGCTCTCGAGGAGAGGCTACAGGCAGAGGAGAGGCTACAGGCAGAGGAGGGGCTACAGGCTGGCGCCCAGCTGAGCTCTGAGATGCTGTGGTAGAGCTGGTTTCAGAGCTGGTCCTTTCCGGAAACCTGCTAAACAGCACCGTAATTTTAATAGGTGGATCGCCTTCCGGTGGCTGTTTTTCCGGGGCTTTATCTGGAACAGAGGAACAGGAAAGGAAGCAAGTTTTAAGTGTTCATCACATAGATGATCTTCTTAGTAATCGTTACAACATCTCTGCAGTGTAGCTCAGTGTTAACACTTGGGGGGCTGGGGGCTGAAACTCAGAGAAGGAAGTGGCTTGCAATGAGCTCATAGCTGAAGTCAGGTTTAAATCTATGTGGACCACCTTTCTGCTAGCGTGTTTTGAGTACCCTGTAATATGACAGCACTTCTAAAGTGAGAAAGTCGCCCCCCCCCCCCCCGAAGCTGAGAAATAGCAGCATCCAAAGCCATCCAGGGATGGGCCTTAGATGAGGCAGGAATTGAAAGGAGATTGTCCTGCATTAAACCCAGAAGATTCCCCCACCCCCACACTGGCATCTCAATCCTGAAGGCATTCTGGAGTGGTTGTTGCATCTCTTCAGCATCTTTTTGTAGGACCAAAAATCCTTTCAGGATTGTTAGGTTAACTCTGGGAAAAGATTGGTCATTTTGCTACCCAGTTAAGTGATAAAATAAAATAAAGGGTTTTTTAAAAAATATTTTTGATGGCATTAAAACATCATAAATTAGTAGTCGTTTAGAGCAAGGCAAGGAAGCAAGTTCCAAGTGTTCACAAGTGTCTGCTCAGAATTAAGTCCCAGTAATTTGAGTGAGACTTACTCTCAGATAAGAGTGCATAAGATTGCAGCCTTACGGCCCAATCCTATCTCCTTTCCCCTCTGGCGTAACTAGCGTTGCAGTGGCAGAGGCTGCTTTACAGCAGTTGCAAAACAGCCTCCACTGACAATGCAGTGGGCCTGCAATGGGGTAGTCGGAGTAGCTTCCTGCGCACTGGCAAACCCACGGAGTCCTGCCGGAGCAGGTAAGCCCATGCAGGGGGTTGGAGGGAGGTGGGAAGGGGGTCGAATGGGGCGGGTGAGCGGAATGGGGGAGGAGGTGGGTGGTGATGGGGTGGGGAAGAGGGTAGATCAGGCCTGGGAGGGGGCGGGATTGGCGGTGGTGCACGTCGAATCCCAAACCCCTTTCCAGATCTGATCCACCTTCCCAGGTCAATGCAGACTTGCACCAGCAATGGCCTTAAGTTATCACTGGTCCTCCGAGAAACCAGCTCTGAGGGGTTCAACCCATGTTAGCCTCCACTAAAACTGGGAGCCAACAGAACTGTGATCATATCAAATTGTTTGCTCCTATCTCCATGGTAACCCCCAAGGTTCTAGGAGGCCTGAGAATGCTCATATGCAAAAGGGAATCCAAAGGGCAGTTGGCCCTGAGCTGAAGGTTAGTTCAGGAAAGGCAGGAGTCCGTTAGGTTTGCTGGGGAGTAAATCAAATCGGAACAAGTTCAGAAACAAGCAGATGCATACATTCCACCTACAGGAGGCATCTCCCAAATGCAAACAAATTAATTTAGATTCTCAGTTCAGCCATGGGCACTTGTTAAAATTAATACCTGTTAAATTCGCTGAGTATTATTATAATACAAGAAATGCAATCCATTATAAGAGTGCATTCTTTTCACACAATTATTTGCTTCTTATTTGCCAAGGTTTGCCTTTTGCTTTGGATTCATTAATACAGAATTACCAATCTCCTTTTGCCCCCATCTCTACTCCAAATCTCCAGTGCCAATTTGTAGCTACAGTCATTGGGTTTGTCATTTACAAACGCACTTGAGTTTGCAGAAGGGAAAATGCAATCATGAAGGGCTCCTTTGCACACATACACCCCCCCCCCCCGCTCGACCACTGACAGCCATCCTAAAGTCCCCTGCCTTCTTAGGCTGCTCCAATCATGGACCTTTGCTGCCCCTTCCTATGTGAAATACCCTTCAGAACCTCTGTGTGGGACCTTTTCCTCTCTCCCTCTCTTTTTTCCTACACCAACTCAACACCATCTTGTCTATTGAAGTCATTAAGCTTAACCCCTGCAATGTCCTTTACATTTTAGATGAGCACCATGGAAAGTACTTTTCCACAGATTCATTCAAGGATACTGGTTGAAAGGCTGGCAGCCATATGGGCAAGGAATGACTGTGTGGGTCTGGTTAGTTACATGAGGCATAAGATGTCATTTCTGCATATTCCTTCTCATGCTTCTTCCTTCTACCCTTTTGGTACTAGCAATATTTAGATTGTAATTGTAATCTGCTTTCGCTTCTGCTAGCTCCACAGGAATAACTATCCAATATTCTAGCGAAAAGGATAAACTCTTTGGACAGAAGTTTATGGTAGGAAGTCAGAGGAGGGGAGCAGAAAGCATGTCACTCAAAAGATAGAGGACACAATCTACCAAGATTAGTCACAACTAACACTGTAATTCTTATACACACTTACAAATTATTGGGGACTTAGTCATGACTAAGTTTTGCTGGACTATGCCCTGTGTCTTTCAAGTTGTGTTTTTCTTGCTCCCCTACTGCTTACCTTTCTAGCACAGCTTCCACTTCAATTTGCTTTTCCTTCTCTGACCTCTCCAAAGACTTTATCCCTTCCCCAACTATGATTCCATAACCTCATGTGTGGCTTCACTGTTAGCCATCTGGGAAAATAAGGGATTCTTCTGATCATATAGATGGCACAGTTTCCTACCTGCCATTGTTAAAGAAGATGTCCAGGTAAGACACGAAACGAAAATTGTTCACCAATCTCTGGAGAGCTAGTTGACCAGTGCTCCTAACGGATCCAGTGACCAGTAAAGAGTGGACAACAGACTGGTGATGAGGCACATTTGTTTATAGCTGTCCCTATGGTAACCCTGAAGATTGTGATGCGGGGGCAAGAAGAATACTAGCATATGATGTCATCGTGGCAGCAAGGTGGGCAGAGAGGAGGGAAGAGAGTGATTAGTTCACCCAACCTTAGAGACAACTCATCTTCACAGGCTCCCTGCCCAACTGTGATCATGTTCACCATGACTTGTGGGTGGAAACCAGTTCTAAGATCCCAAGATTCAAATTTTCAAACAAAGTTAAAATCATTTGAAGTCCCTTTGGGAAAACGCATTCTGCCTTTAGGTTTCATAAGTGCCACTTCCATATCATGTTATGGAGATGGGCAGTCCAATCCTGTCCTTTAGACCGGCAAAGCACCGCACTGCTGGTCTAGTGCACGTTTGTGGCACCCAGCGAGTAGGCAGAGCTGGCGCCGCTCTCTGCACCCCAGATCTGGAGCTGCGGCCGCTGGAGAAGGTGCGTTCCCGACAGGCAACGGAGGGGCATGGGGAAGGTGGAACGGGGCATTCTGGGGGGGGGGGAGTAGGATTAGCCAGCCAGGCCCAGGAACGGAGTAGGATTGTTGGAGGCCTCCTCCGCCAAATCCTATCCCCCTTCCCAGGCCTGGTCATTGTTACATGGACCTCCTGGATTTGCCCCAGCAAAATAGCTGGCGCACATCCGAGGAGACCCGTTTGGGCGGCTGGGGCTTACACTGGGGGAAGAGAAAAAAGGAATTCCTTACCTGGGAATATCCTGTTCTGGGAAGAGGAAAGGGTCATTCTGACTCTTGGGTAATGCCCCTCCTCCAAAGAGGCAGAGCCGGATTGCAGATCTGGACTCCTCCCTGTGGGAGGGCATTCAGCTTCCCAGTCTGGATTAGAAGAGCTGAGATAAAGTACCCTCCATTCTTCACGCCTGGTGTCCAGCGTGCTTGTGAAAGTGTTGCAGCAAAAAAAAAAAACACAAGGAGGTAGTAGAAACACATAACAGGAACAGAAAACGAGAGGGACCGCCCAAAAACTGAACAAATGCGGTACTAAACCTAGGAGACCCATAACGTAAGGGAAGTCCTCCTATGACCAACTGTCCCCGAGCCGCCCACTTGATTCAGCGGTGGGCCGAATAACCCTTTCCTCTTCCCAGAACAGGATATTCCCAGGTAAGGAATTCCTTTTTTCTCTGGAAGGAGGAAAGGGTCATTCTGACTCTTGGGACATAACAGAGCAGTACCAATTTAGGGTGGGCAAAGGACAGCGGCTCGGGATTCAAGCCACTACCCTCTGGAGCACCCGTCTGCCAAAGCATGTGCCCGCAGACCCTGCTAAGTCTACCCTGTAATGTTTAATAAAAGTGTGTGGGGAAGACCAGGTGGCCACTCTACAGATATCAGCGAGTCAGCTCCCTCAAAAGCTGCGGAGGCAGCCGTCCCCCTCACGGAATGTGCAGTAATGCCCTCAGGTGGATCTGCGCCTGAAGACCTATAAGCCAAGGCGATGGCCTCCCTCAACCACCGGGAAATGGAGGCTGCAGATGCCCGCATGCCCTTCCTATGCCCTTTAATGTTAACGAACAAGGATTCCGTGGCATGAAAATCCTTTATTCGATCCTTGTAATACCTAAGCACCCTGCGCACATCCAGAGAGTGCCACTGTCATTCCCTGGGGTGCGAGGGATTCTGGCAAAAGGAAGGCAAGACAATTTCTTGAGCCCGATTAAAAACTGAATTGACCTTTGGGACAAAATGACCTTGTGGAAAATGCAGAGGCTCGAATTCACAGACAGGGCTCCCAACTCCGACACCCTTCTGGCTGAGGTGACAGCCACCAAGAATAGGGTTTTGAGAGTCAGTTCCATCAGAGGAACACTTGCCAGGGGCTCAAAAGGATGGGATGTAAGGACCACTAGGACACGATTGAGATCCCAGTTGGGTGTCCTGTGGATGGGGGGAGGCTTTGTCAATGAGACTCCCCTTAAAAATCGTTTGCCATGGGGATGAGTGGAAACCCTTTGACCTCTGTCCGCTCCCAAGTTGGTATTGAGAGCAGATACCTGCCTACGGATGGTATTGGCGCTGAGACCCTTGTCAAGCCCGTCTTGGAGGAACTCCAGGATGTTTTTAACTTTAGGGTTGGTTGCCACAATGCCCTTGCCCTGGCACCAGCCTACAAATTTCCACCAGGTGGACCCCTAAGATTTGTTGGTGGATGCCTTCCTGGAGGCCAGCAGGGTTTTTAAGACTCTGTCAGAGTAACTTTGGGAACTCAGGGTTTGACCCTTTCCTCCTTCCAGAGAACAAACGTTCCCTTCCCTCGAGGTGACCTCCCAGCTGGCCTCTGTATGCTCTGGATGTGGCTGAGACTGTGCTGGCCCCGCTGCATCTCAAGATGCAGGATTACACTGTAGTTAACCATTGTTGAATGGTGGGCTCAAGGAATTGCAGGATCAAGGAACCTATAGTCCAGTTTGCATTGCTTCTGGTACCTTCTGCCTGTGTTGCACTGAGGGCACCCTTATTGTCTAAGAGGCCATATTGTAAACCAGGAAGTCCTGGGTTCAGCCCTCACCTCTGCTAAGAGCTCAGTAGATGGCCTTAAGTAAGCCACTTTCGCAGCCTGAACCTCATGTACAATATGAGGGTAATAACTCCAACCTCTCTTACATGGTTCTTCTGAGGATTACATGTGTAAAGCAGGAACACTCTGAACTCAGAACATGATTATTTACACCTTCATATCCCACCTTTTTTCATGATGGAGCTCAGGGCAACATGCAGAGGACTCCCAGCTGGACTTCCATCCAGCCGCTCTTAGTGTCAGTAAGGTGACTGCATCATGCACCATTAATAGCGCCCTTTCCTGACATTCCCATTTTATAATTTCCCTCTTGCCCATTTCTCAGACCACAGGTGGGGTCTCACATACCAGATTAGTCCTCCCTGTAGGGAACATGTCCTTCACATAGAAAACCAGTTAATCCAGGAGAAGGATTCTAGCCTCACCATCTCCCTGGCATGCTAGTTTTCTGTGTGCAGGGAATTTGTTTTGTATGAGCCCCCATCTGCAGTCTGAAGTGATACAGCTCAGACTGAAGTTTGGTTGTTTAAAAGATTCATATACCACTTTTCTGATACTCAAAATGGTATACAGTATAAAACTTTTAAATTTTCCGGTACTCAAAGGTTGACCAATGCATTGAGAACTAGGATACTGGGACCAAAACAACTTGGGGTTTGGTACTTCTTGTTCATTTGCACTAACTGCCTGTGGCAACTGCAGTCTCAGTTATGTAGGTCGATCTATGGGGAACTCATGTGGAGCCTATAGAACAAAGTCTCAACAGTCACCGTGGCACCAGGTATTTGCCTCAGTCCAGCAAGAGAAGCTTACAGTGTGCATCTGAGCCCTCTTGAATGATCTAGATGAGTCATTTGATGCAAACAGTGGTGCAGGGGGTGCGGGCCCTACCATGTGACATCCTCAGGGGGTGACATCACTAGTGGCCAAAATTGTTAATACCATTGTCTTTACGAATTATACCATCATGTTATATATCATTCGATGTGTAATCTCATGTAGAATGTAATGGAACAAACCATTGTGAAATATCTGTATCCTATCAAATGTTATGATCAAATAACCGGAAACAGAAAACAAAACTTCCTTGTGTAACAAAAAGTGGATTTCCTTAACTCAAACCAGACCAATGAGACTGATTGTTCTGAGAGCCGAGTTGGTTACTGTTATCTGTACTGTTATTTATTTATTTTTCACATTTTTATACCGCCCTTCCTCCAAGGAGCTCAGAGTGGTGTACATATTTCCTCCCCTCCTTTTGTCCTCACAACAACCCTGTGAGGTAGGTGGGGCTGAGAGATAGTGACTGGCCCAAGGTCACCCAGGAAGCTTCGTGGCTGAGCGGGGATTTGAACCTGGATCTTCTGGATATATTAAAAAAAAGTTAATGCTCTCATACTGGGTGACGCAAACCCTTGTGATGTCTCTCTTTAGGCTGCAAACATACCTCTCTTTAGGCTGCAAACATACATTAGGCTGTGCGTATAATATTGTAAATTTAAAGGTGCAATTTTGATTAAGCGGGAGGTGGGGCAATGGCATAGGGGTGGGGCGATGATGCGTTTCCCCACCCACTGCATGGGAGAAGGTTCATCATGGGCGCGATGCACTGAATTCCTGCACCTGGTGACGCAAGCCATAGGAACGCCCCTGAATTTATGCAACCAAGGAATTCATTTCCATTATATACTTAAATTCAACCCCAATGAGTGCTTCGAGCAACGCCTGAAAGAAAATAGGGTTTTTTTCTGGAATTTTTTTGTGGAAATTAGACAGGTGAAACTATTTTTTAAAACAATTTTCATAGTTCTAGGGTCACCACACTGACCCCCCCCCACAAGAGCAAAGATAACTGTTTTTAGAGAAAATGAGGTGAAGGAATTGGTTGCAGGGTACCCCCTCCTCACCGAAATTAGAAATGAAACTTTGGTGTTGTTGTTTTTTCATGGCCAGGGCCCTGGCTTTTGAATCCACTTTGTTTCCAACACCTCAGGTGTGGGTGATCGGTTTTACAGAGCTGCAAGTAGGAGCAACACAAGGCATTGCTCAAACAACTCATTGGTCCTTAGAGGGTAATCTAATGTTGTTCCTGTAAATTGGCTGTTTGTTTCTAGGGTTTTTTTTTTCTATTCCCCCCTCAGGCTGAGCCTATCAGGGGGTGAAGGTTGGGGTACTAAGAATTCTGTCTCCAGCCTCAAACTGACTGTTTGCAGGGATCTGCCAGGTGGCTGTGTTATACCGATTTTCAGCAGAATTTTTGCAGGCAGCTCAATGTAGATGTTTATTTCTAGGGGTTTTTTCTTTCCTCCCTCATCAGGCTGAGCCTATCACAACAGGGTTGAAGGCTGGGCTCCTCAGATTTATGTCTCCAGCCTCAACTGAGTGTTTGCAAGAACCTTGCAGGTAGTACATTTGGTGGTCGAGGCATTTAAATACCTGTCTCTTAAAAAAATTAAAGGGAAGAACCAAGACAATCCTGCAAAAACTAACTCTAAGAGCTATTAAAAAAAACCTGGCAGGTAGTGACTTGTAACTTGGGGTACACTGTGCTGAGACATACCACTACAGACCCCTAAAGCCAGAAGTTGTGTGCACAACACAACAATGTTTTTTTGAGCGTTTTTGTGCTGAACTCACAACTAAAGCTGCAGCATTTCAAAGATTTGAAGGGTCATTAAAAAAAACCCTGGCAGGTAGTGACTTGTACCTTGGGGTACACAGTTCTGGGACATCCCCCTACACAATCCTAAAGCACAGAAGCTGTGTGCACAACACAACTATGTTTGTTTGAGATCTTGTGTTGTCAGGTCTATGCTTTACATAGGAACGAATTGACAAATTTGTTATGCCTTAAACCACAATGAGTGGTGAATGCAACGTCCATGATATATAGGTATATGGAACACCTGGGAATTGTTTTTGGCAGGTGGCTATATCTCTTTGGGGGTCCCTTAAACATGTGGAACACACTGACATTTGGGAATTCTGGGAAAATCTGACCTCAGGTCGAAATGTAGTTTTGGTTTTAATTATCTACAGCCTTTCCAGTATTAACTGCTCAAAATGCTTTACAACTATGGCTGTTATTGTCTTTAGAACATGTGATGTATTTGAAATGTCAACCTGGCTTCCCTTCAAGGAAGCTAGACTCCCTTAGAAGGCACCTTCCCTTACCCCCCTTACTTCCTTGCAGGTTACATGTACCTAACTTACGGCACAATCCTGCCTAACTTTAGGCCAGCAGAGCAAGCACTCCACTTACCTAAGGAGTCGCAAACGTGCCGAAAAGCACGTTTGCAGCTCCTCGTGAGTAAGTGGTGCTGGCGCAGAGGTCGGCACCACTCACTCTGGCACTTACCGAAATCTGTGCTAGCCTCTGCAGGTAAGAATGGAGAAGGGGACTGCGGTGGTGGAGGCCTACCTTGTCCTCTGGCTCTGTTTTTTGAAATGGAGGGAAAGAGAATGAGGAAGAGAAGCATCTATTGGATTTTTCCCTCTTACACCCAGGCGGACTGCTATAGTATCTTTGTTGAAACTTCCGTTTTACACACGAAGTCTCCTTCGTATCTAGTTGCTGTATGGTTGCTTGCAAACGCGGGTTAGAGTTGCCCTGGCATGTGGGCAGGGAAGACAGAGGGCGGAAGGTAAAGAGGAAACGTGGAGGGCTCCTGAAGCTTCTGCGCAGGAGAGGGAAGAAAGGTGGTCGCTGAGCCTACTGGGAGAAAAGCGGGAGGAGAGCTGAAAAGAGTGTGGGAAAAGGGCGCGAAAGAAGAAGAGGCGGAGAAAGGGAGAAGACCGGCAGGCGCATGTGCACCGGCAGGAGCAAGAAGACGGAGGAGTCGCCAGCGCGCCTGGTTTCCGGGACTCCCTTCCTGCATCCTTTCTTCTGGGATGCCGAGGCAGGGCGTTAAGGAAGTTTGCTCTCTATATATTGATGATTGGCGATAATGAAGAAAATAACTCAGAGTCCTTTTTCTTCATTATTACCAATCATCAATATGAGTACAGTACGTGCAAAATGCCTCTCCGTCAAGAAACTAAAGGGGTCCAGCAATGGAAGAAGAGCGGGGGTGGCGCGCTCCCCCTCCCCTCTAGTGCCGCCTATGCCGTGCTATTTTTAAAAACTGCTAAAAGCGAAAAAAATCTCCAGAAATGACGTGAGCTAAAAAGCACAACATCGCCTATCTTCGCGGCCGTTTTTTGTTTGTCAGAGGCTCACAGCGGTGCTAGTCCTTTTTTTTCATTTCATAAATGCGGCGTCGTAGTCGGACGACGCCTCCTCTCACCATCATCCCCATTCAAAAATAGCTTGCAGTATAAACCCGGAAGGGCTCTCCAGGCTACAAGGGAGTTTAGGTTTTTATTAGCTCTGTGGTATTACGCTTCGCCTCGACGTTATGTCGACGTTCAAATTGAAGGCGGAAGCGAGGAGGCGTAAAAAGCGGGGTGTTTTTTTTAAAGACTGGCGCAGCATGTCTTCCGCTTCCGGTATGGGCGTGTCTCCTGAGCGGGCGGGGGAAGAAACGTTGGAGAAAGTTCGAGAGCCGGGAGGAGCGAAGCGTCGAGAAAGGAACAGCCGCTGCTGGTTGAGTGTCGCGCCTTCGCCCCCTCCCGCCGCTTGGTGCGGAGGTGAGCTGCTGCGCGCGTGCGCGATTCCCACTTGGCTGTCAAACCTGCCGGCCTCGACATGGAGGAGGTGAGTGGGGCTGAAGGTGCATGTAAGCATGTGGGCCTGCCTGCGGAGCTGAAGGGGAGGACAGGATTGTGCCCCCTGGCTGGGAGGGCCGGTCGTGGCGGACTGCGTGGTGCTCGGGGGCTTTTGCGAGGGCGCAGAAACCTTTTCTCTCTCTCTCTCCTTATTTTCCTTTTGCATACAAAAGGAAAACAGACATAATTCCGGAGTATAGAAACCGAATAATCCCGATAGGACAGAGATTCTTATTCCCAGACGAAGTAGACCTTTGTTTACATCCCCTTTTGAAATGTGTAGGCGTGTTTATTCGTTGAGGACTAGTAGCTTAGAAAGAAGTGTGCGTAAGGATCAGACGAGTTCTATCGACCTCGAAAGCCAATGTGGCTTTTTTGCATGTTGACTGTCAGGCTGTTCCCGGTTGAAATGGTGCCTCCCTCGTGAATTTACGAGCTGGCCTTAGGCAAATCTGCTTTCCCCCCCCCCCTCCTCTCTCTGCTTTAGCCCACTAGAACCAACCTGGTGTAGTGATTATTAGAGTAAGAGCCCTCCAGACTTTCAGCAGTCAGGGCCACACCACTCCTTGCTCTTATGGTGGGCCAGAGTGGGCCAATGGAAAATAATATATATCAGGGGTGGCCAAACTTGCTTAAAGTAAGAGCCACATAAGTGCAATCTTTGAAGAAGCATTTAAATTCTTAAATATACAGTATTTACTCACCATGAACATTAAATTTATGTTTTAATCCAGTGGACTCTCAGTTTATACCTGGTAAATAATTATAAAGCTTTAAAATTTCTAATTTATCTTTTATATTGTGATGCAAAAAGGAGCTCAGCCAGGGACCGTTTCTTCCCACATGAAACTGCCTGCCCTCTTCATTCACCTTCAGAGGCCCTGCTATGTGTATCCCCCCCCCCCCCTTTTCTGGAGATGGGGCAGGAGGAAATGCATGACAGGTCCTACTTGATTGTGGTTCGCAGGCTCTAGGATAGATGGAATACCTAAATGTACAAGCAATCGCAAGCTTTCATGGCCCAATGTTTGGAGAATATAAATGTGTTTAAAGAACAGCCCAATTCAAACAGAGCCAATTTTTATGGCATATTAAGAGACCCGGATGAATGGGAGTAATCAGATGGTGTTTTCAGAGCTTTACAAATGCTGCTAATAGGACTCCTCCAGTGTCCTAAACTATAATGATGCCGGAAACAGCCGTTCAGAAATATGCAGGAAGGGTTTGGGGAAATGTCTGGTTTTTTTAAAAAAAATATTGCAGTCTGAAAAAGACTGAGATGTTTGGAATGAGAGAACTCCTGCTACCTGGGCTAAGAGGCACCTTTCATGTGGTGGTTCTCGTGTATAGCAGGGGGAGAGTAACTGTCCCTGTTCGTCCCAGCATAGTATCCTCCCAGGGGCAGTTTACTGTTGTCTTTTTTAGATTGTGAGCCTGGTGGAGACAGGAGACTTATCTTCTCATTCCTTTTCTGCTTATTCCTGTAAACTGCTTTGTGAACTTTTTTTTGTTGAAAAACAGTATGTGAATACAGTATTAATAATGGATGATGGAACAGGTGTGTTCCATTCTGTCCTAGTGTGAAAAAAAACAGTTTTGGCTACAAAGAAGTCAGCGTTTGTATGCTTTGTGTTTCATCTAGCTACAGAAAGATTTGGAGGAGGTGAAAGAACTCCTGAAAAAAGCATCAAGAAAGAGAGTTCATGATATGCTGCTGGCAGAAAAGAATAAGATAGAGAAAGAAATCAAGAACCAGTCATTACCCAAACTAAAAGCAGAAACATCTGAAGAAGAGAGGACACCTTCCACAGGATACACAATAAAAATCAACAATTATGGTAGGACTGTTCACATCTCCTCCTTGTAGTAATGCAATATAATAAAAGGGGGTAATGTAGACACCAATTTCCATTAAATGGCTTAGATTTATTCCATTGTTCCCTTTAAAGGAAAACCATATCCTGTGCTTGTCATTCACTGAATCCTGCATAACAATCCATAACAAATTGACTTTGCTCAAGTAAGGTAGATTATTGTGAAGAGCAGTTATGGTTTTCTATGGTCCCTAGATTCTATGGTCCCAGTTATGGTCCCTAGATTCATAACCAATATAGTCTCTGATCTTGCGGGAGCACATACAAACCACAGAATGTGCGGTTAGCCACTTTAATTCAGTTTCTTCAAAACCCCAGCTTTCATTTAATAAAATTAAAGGCAAGTTGCTAGCCCTTTTGGCTGCCAGGATTGCATTGTCCACGCATTTTCAACCAATTTCAGAAGCCAGAATTTTTACCTTATTTTTGTTAAGGCTTGTATTTTATGATAGTTACAGCGCAATCCGACTTAACTTTTGTGCCGGTTTAACCAGCAGCGCAGCGAGAACGGGAGGCCGTTCAAATTTGAATCCCTTTTCCATTCTGGAGCCTCCCGTTCTCGCTGCGCTGCTGGTTAAACCGGCACAAAAGTTAAGTCGGATTGCGCTGTTAGTCATGACTCGGAACCATTGAAATAATTGACACATTTGTCTCATTAATTTCAGTGGAAATACTGATTTTCTTAGGATACAACCCATAAATAAAGTGTCTAAAAGTAAAATAATTGAATAAAAACAAGATAACAAAACGTAGCAGCAAGCTAAAACCTCCCTAGAGAACAGTAAAACAGCAATTACAAGTTAAAAGCTACTTAATTGAGAAGCCTTTTCCATCTGATGAAAGATGGGCAAAGGGAGCCCAACACATCTCTGCCAGGAAGGAGCTCCACAATCCAAAGCACCAAGAAGGCTGTAGCTCTTGTGTTTGCCTGCCTTATACATGGGATGGAGAGTACAGCAGAATTGCTGGCAGAGGAGAGCAGAGGAATGGTTAGATTTCCAGTCTGGGACAAAGTTTCCATGTATAGTTCCTTGCCTTCCTTCCATAACTAACAAAATCAGAATAAATTATGCAAAATCATAACTGCACATTTACTGAGCTTATAGAAACTATGCAGGCTGCTGAATTCTGCTTTTCTTGTTGCAGAAATAGGTACAGAATTTTGGTTTAGTGCTGGGTGCACAACAGCCCTGGTCATGGGTAAATTGAGGTTCTGAAACTCTTACCAGTTTGTTTGGATGACTTAGGCCATGTATGACTGGCAGGGAGAGAAACCTGTGCACCCAATTTAGCTCTCTGTGGACGTGCGAGAGCTCTGAACTCTGGTGTGTAAAGGCGGACATGCGGTTTTGAAAAATTGTCATACCTACCTTTTCTGAATCGCACAGACCAACCTTACTGGTTTAGGTGACAGCAAAAACAGTGAGAGGATTACCATCATGTAACTTGTCTCCCACTGCTTGGCTACCTCATAAAAGAGACTGACATATGACAGTTGTTACTCATTCAAGCTGTCCAGTGATCACCACAAATGTGAGAAAAATCATGGTTTTTACCCCATGTTCCTTACTCGGCCTTTCATCAGTTGTTTCTTGCCTCTGAAAGGGATTTAGGTCTACTCATGCCCAGAGTGGAGTTTTAAGAGCTCATTTGGGGAGTGGGAGAGAATCACCTTTTTTTTAATCTGAAGAGAGCATTGAGGACTCCTGTATGAAACATTTGTCTGTCCTTTAATCTCTTTAGCTTGGGATCAGTCGGAAAAATTTGTGAAAATCTATGTCACTTTGACTGGCGTACAGGATCTCCCAGCAGAAAATGTGCAGGTGCATTTCACAGAAAGGTGGGTTCTATACTGAATACCAGAAAGCACAGGCTGAATAATTTTTCGCATCATTTATCCTGGGTTGCATGGTCCCATGTGACGTTGCAGAAGCTCATGTAATACTCCATGTGTTGAAACTTCCTCAATCTGACATGTGAGAGTATGACTATAAATGGTAATTTTTGGTCTGTCTGGCAAGACTTGTTTCCTGTGGTCTTGAATGGGTGAGAACACACCGTTGATTCTGATTGCTCTTCATAACTGGAATTGTGTCTCCTCCAGTGATGGTGGGCACCCAAAAGTAGTGGGGAAACAGCTCTAATTGTTACATCTTTCCTATCTGAACACGTCATCCCAAATGCAGGTTTAAAGCTCACTTTATTAATTTAACAGATATATATCAAGCTGGTTTGCAGTTATACTTGAATAAAGTATAGTTTTAGCATGGGTAGTCTTCCACACATAGATCCCAAATACTGCACCGTCAGTATTTTATTGAAAATTTACTCTGCACGTCCTCTAATGTGGGTTTTACGCCCCAAGCAGCTGAAACGATATTTTCCTTTCTGTTTTCCTTATGTATGGCGGGGGTTATGACTGCATTTCTAACTTGTATTCTCTCTTGCAGATCATTTCATCTGTTGGTGAAGAATTTGCATAGCAAGAACTATACCATGACCTTCAACAATCTTCTGAAACCCATCTCTGTAGAAGGCAGCTCACGGAAGGTTTGTGCTCTTCATTTAATACATGCTTAGAAGGTTGGAGATTCCTACTTCAGTGCTGCTTGCTTTAGTACTTCCTATTTTGCTTACTGGGTGGTTAATGCAGAGCAGCCTCCTCTTTAAGGCTTGTCTGAGCAGGAGGAGCAGCTTCTTCTATGCATCTACTTTTAAGACAGATCCCTGTCCCCACAGAACTCTATGTACAAGTTTTACTTTCTGCATTCAGTAGTTGCAGGCGTTAAAGCAACCTGCAGCTGAATTACAAAGGCCTAGTTATTATCACCTGTGCCTAGAGAATTATGATTTCAGACTGCAGGCGGTGGTTCATGAAGTCAGATGCACCCTGACGCAAACGATTCCCATACGTAGAAAACTAGCATGTCAGAAAAGAGGGTTCTAGCCGCATCTATGTCCTATTTTGTTTCTGTGTTGGATTAGATGCGGCTAGGAGGGCCACTGCCTCCTGAGGATAGCAGAAAGCTACTGCCTGTGGCTGGCACTAGGTGGTGCTGTCATGTTGCAACTACTTTTGTGTTTCATCCAAAGATGGTCCTTAGGAAAACATCACTAACAACCAACCTCTGTGAACTGGTCATCAAAGGAAATAGCATGTCATATACCGGGTGGCCAAACTGTGACTTCTGTGGCTCTTTGCCATATAATGTGCAGCTCTTAGAAATATGTTGGCTGAGCTCCTTTTGCATCACAATATATAAAAGGGGGGCCGCCGTATCCGCGGGGGATACGTTCCAGCCCCCACTGTGGATACTTGAAACCGTGAAAAGGGGCGAATGCCCCCTCTGTGGTTTTCTGAGCTCCCCCGCGGGTGCGCGCAGCCCCCCCGCGCCCTCCACAACCCCCACAGGCACTTTTACTGAAGAAATCTGTTTTTTCTTAAAGGACCGGGATGAGCAGCCTCCTCGCAGCCCTCACCAACAAGACTTAGGTGCTAGAGAGTCTCTGCAACTTTGCTGAGACTCTCTAGCGCAGTGTTTCTCAAACTGTGGGTCGAGACCCACTTGGTGGGTCACAACCTGATTTCTGGTGGGTCCCACAGAGCCTCCAATGAAAAGGCACACTGGTGCTGGAAAGATCAGATAACTAATTGCGGTGGGTCCCGACAGATTGTCATTTTAAAAAGTGGGTCCCAGTGCTAAAAAGTTTGAGAACCACTGCTCTAGCACCTAAGTCTTGTTGGTGAGGCCTGCAAGGAGGTTGTTCATCCCAGTTCTTTTCAAGAAAAAATGGAGGTTTCTTCAGTAAAAGTAAGTGCCTGTGGGGATTGTGGAGGGCGCGGGGGGGGGGGGCAACCCCCTTGCAGGCCTCACCAGTAAGACTTAGGTGCTAGAGTCTCAGCAAGGTTGCAGAGACTCTCTAGCACCTAAGTCTTGTTGGTGAGGCCTGCAAGGAGGCTGCTCATCTTGGTCCTTTTCAAGAAAAAACCTCGGTTTTTTCTTAAAGTGCCTGGGGGGGTCGGGCGGGGGGGGCCATCCGCTATCCGTGGATAACTGAACCCACAGATAGTGGATCAGCAGATATGGGGGGCCCCCTGTAACAAATTTTCATGCTTTATAATTATTGACCAGGTATAAACTGAGAGTCCACTGTATTAAAACGTAAGTTTAATGTTCATGGTGAGTAAATATAGTTAAGAATTTAAATACTACTTAAATATTGTGGCTCTCAAACATCTGAAGTTTATCGTATGTGGCTCATACATTAATCAAGTTTGGCCACCCCTGTCATATAAGGATCTTTCTGGGATTAGCAGTTGAAAAAAGGTATACCAGCAGTGTAAACAATTAAAAAATATTGTCTTAGAGCCATAATCCATATTTCTCTTGATGCACCAAACGCTGTACGGCCTAGTGCCCACTGCAGCATGAACTCAGTCTATCTATTTCTGATGTTCTGTATACGCCTAGCCCACAAAATTAAGTCGTTGCTCATTCATTTGTCCTTTATTTGTTGAAACTATATAGCTGTTCTGGTGTTATAAAATGTAATGGATACCATGAGTACTCTGCCTTCTAGTTCTGCGTCTCATTTCTTTTGAAAATGTAGAGCACTATTTTCCTTCCCTTTACAGATCAAAACTGATATGGTCCTGATACTATGTAGAAAGAAGCATGAAGAAAAATGGGAGTGCCTAACACAAGTTGAAAAAGAAACTAAGGAGAAAGAGTAAGTGTACCGCTACTTCCTGCACTTATCCGTATTGCAGCACTATTGCTAAATAAATCTTTCAAGATGAAACTTGTTAGCCCAAATTTCCATGCAAAATGTTTGGAGGATGAGCAGGTTCTTCAAGTTGAAAATTATTCAGTGACTTCCACAATTAGCAAGGCTATATAGAAATTTGGGATGGGGGACAAAGAGCTATGCCACTCCCTCCCCCCCAAAGTCCCTTTAATTGTACCGCTTTAATAATTTGACTGCTTAGTATTTCTGATGGCCAGTTTGATCAGAAATGCTTCTAAATCTTCCTTTTGCCTCTGTTGGAGTGGAGTCCGATCCTGTGCCCTTCTAAATTGAAACAGGGCAAGCTTTTAATCTCTGCTTATAAAATTGATTGCAGAAATTAGTTTTGCTTCTTTGCACTTGCGTGCCCCAAACTGCCCACAGCATTTTAAAGGAGACCTTATCCATGTGCTTGTGCAAGAGAACCCACAGAAATGCCCTCCTGAATGTATTCTGGACCTACTCATACATTGAATTCCAGATGTTCAGGATCACCTCTCTTTTGTATTGTGGCAAAATCTGACCAAAAGAAGCCCATAAAATATGGCTCTCAATATGGAAGATGGAAGGGGGGGGGGGGCACAACTACCAAAGCAATGCCAAACCTTTCTGCAGCTTCTCCCAACATGACTCTTGCCTGTGTGCTGTATTTTCCTTTGATCTTTGTCTCTTCCCCCCTGGTTTTTAAGGGTATAAGGGAGCATTGGTAAACCATTTTCCTTTTTTGTGTTAGTGGCTTAAGGCATTTCAGATGCAGAGAACAGGAAGTGCCAAGTGACATACATGTTTGTAATGTCTGATGTTGTGCATTTCTTGCCTTCTGTTCCCCACTTCACTTTTCAGATGCACAGATACCCAACATGGGGACGTTTGTACTAGGTCAACTTGGCTCTTCAGAAAATGGACAGGAAATGTGAAAGTCATTTGGGCTATCTGTGTCTCCTTCTCCTCCCCTCCCCCTTATGTAATTGTCAAAGTCACTCTTGCTGCCCAATCCTAATCTATATAGAAAGAACTTCTGTTTTCAACAAGACTTAATTTCATGAAGGTATAATTAGAATTGCAGGTTTAGTTGTGCTAAAACTCAGCCACTTGTTTTGTCTTTAAAGTTTGTTTTAAAGTATGCCAAACTTGGGGGGCAACTGGTAACACTTGTTTTTATATTTACATCTGCTTTAGGAAAGCTTCCTATGATACATCAGATCCCAGTGAGGGGTTGATGAATCTCCTGAAAAAGATGTATGCAGAAGGAGATGATGAGATGAAGAGATCAATTAACAAAGCCTGGGTTGAGAGTAGAGAGAAGCAAGCCAAAGAGGATTTACCAATAGATATTTGAACAAAGGTTCGAGAACGGCTGACAACCTTAATGCGGCTCGTTTTTGTATGGGGCTTTTGCTGTGCCATTGAGATTGGAAAGAATGTGGTGTTTACACAACATACTTCCAAGAAAAGACAATGCAACTTCTGTGTTTCAGGTTAAGTGAAATAAAACCTGCTACAAAACATCTCCTTCAACTGCGTTGCCCTACTTCCTTAAGGCTTTGGCCCTTCAGTGCTTCTGTGAACCTGACAAAGTAAATTAGCTTGAATGCATCTGCTCTGTGTCTGAAATCAAAAACTTCCTACTTTCACTCTCTCCCAAGTTCCTCTGTACAAGAAGCTGAGGAAACCTGCAACTGGCAATTGTTAAACTTGTGGGAACGTCTCTCCTGGGAGATGTGTGTAGCTGCATGCTTAAGGGTGGCAAGCACAATGATTGCTTATAGAGTGAAGGTGCTGTTTCAAGAACAGTGTTGAACCATGCTGATTGAGAACCTTGTAATAACACTACTAAGTACATTCTAGGTAAGGGTTAACTTTGTCTAGAGTGCACAACTTGTTTCACTACCATCTAAAACCGTGGTGTAAAATAAGGCCTGTGGAAGCTTTTTTCGGGCCCACATGAGAATTGGGCTCTCCCAGCTCTGCCATCAGTTACTCTCAGCTGCTGAGCTGCAAAATGATGTCTCAGTAGAAGCGGCACTGCTGAAAGGGCTGTGCTGGGAGAGCCCAATTCTCAAGCAGGCTGCCCTTTCAGCAGTGTTGCTTCTACCAAGATGTCACTGCTTGAAAGGGGACAGCCTGCATAATTTAGTTTTTTCAGTGCCATTCTTTCATCAGTGCTGCTTCTGCTGAGGCACTAGGGGAAGAGACAGGAAGCCTCAGAAGGTGAAGAACAGTACAGGGGGAAGCGGCAGACCAAGAGGGTGAGAGGGAGAAAGGAGATGCTGCCAAGGCACTGGGAGAGCCCAATTATCACATGGGGCTGCCCTTTCAGCTGTGCTGCTTCTGTTGAGGAGTTGCTTTGCAGAGCACCTCTCAGCTGCTGCACTGGGAAGTGATGCCTTGGTAGATGTGGTGCTGCTGGAAGGGAAGCCAGTGTGATAATTGGGTTCTCCCATATCTTGAAAATATGATCAAGATTTTCATATTTTCTCTTGTCATTTGCAGCTAGGTTGAGAAACTGCTCATTTCTAGTCATCTGTTTAATGATGTCACTTCCAGCTTAATGATGTCACTTCTGGTCCTCAGCAGGTGCCATGAATGCCATCTGGTTTGCAGTATAAAACGAATTTGACACACCTGATCTAAAACATCCTCATGTGCTGTACCAACTGAGCAAAGCTATACATACTGTAAGCAATCAATCTGATATTCAAATAAACATTTGAGGCCCAGGCCCCATGTAGTTAAAAACTAGCAAAACAAAGGAGACAATACATCTTTGGTACTAGCATTCCCCAAAATTTTAGATAAGACCAGTATGAGATATTAACTTGAGACTTGATCTAACCCACTGTGTTGCCATCTGTTCATGGAATATGCACACCTTCTGTGTGGTTCTTGTGGAGTTGTGCTGACCCTTTCTAGAAGCCATTGAACAGCCTAGTCAGGCAGCTAATGTTGTAATTATACCCTGTATAAAAGTGATGTTACTTCCAGATGTATTGGAATGTATGCCCCTGCAAAACTGTAACTTTATACACTGCAACTTAAATGCAAGAAATGAACATGTCAAGTCTGGAACTGTTTCTTTTCAATGTTCGCTTTCTAAATATGTCAGTGAAGCTTATAACCAACAAAAGGCTGGATAAAAATCAAACTAGGTTCTCTTTAGGTACAGAACTGTTTTAATTTGTTGCTCTTTCTCTCCCCCCATCCACCCTTGCATGTTACAGGCAATCATCACCTTCAAATAAATCCCTAAGTGTTCAAATAGGGCTCAGTTTTCGTGTTTTGAAGAAACCTCTTGGGGTTTACCACATAGCTCTTTGTACACCAGAGAGTTGGCCATGGTCAGCTAGATGGCGGAAAACAATTCGGCTGAGCCTCCACCGATGCACCAAACCTCGTGGGCGGGATGTCATGACACATCGATTGTGGATTCTCACAGGGCAGCTGTCACGAGGCAGGGCAGCAATCTCCTTATCTGCCACTTCCTAAAACAAAAAGCAGAGTAATGCCCACCAAACGTTCTGCAGAAATTGTTCCCTTCAATTCACCAAGATATTGGTCTTTTATAAGTTTAGCACCCCACAAGGGAAATATGACATGATGCCAGCAGTTCTACAACCAATATGGGATGAATCATTTGTGTCTTAGAGCCGGGGTGTTGGGCAGATTTCAGGCTTCAGGGAGCTACTTCTTGTGCCAGAGTGAAACAGCTTAGGGGAGGCAGAGCCAGCAGTGAAATGACACAAACAAGGACTTTTTTTGTAGTTTTTCCCCCAAAAACTCAGTACAGGAGTGTACTCCGTTCAGTACTTTCTCTCTTCTCTTCCCCCCCCCCCCAACAAAACTGAGCTGGCATTTAAAACTACATTCCTGGAAGCCAGGCAGGACACAGAAACTAAGCTACGGTCACTTAGGAGTGAAGGAGTGCCCTTCTGCCTTAGGGCCACCAGTTTTCTATTAGGACATGGGATATTATATATGCTGCAATCAGACTGACTCTTCTCTTGCTAAACTATTGTAGGAATGGTTTCTATGCATACAAGGAGAGAATCAATGTAGGTGGGTTTTGCTAAAGGTTTGGAGCCCGGTGGGGATATACCTTCTGTGCTCAAAACGTTTTCTTGTAGTCACTAGCAAACGTACATACTTATTCTAGGGACAAGTTTTGGAAGTTAGAACTGTTCTAGGTTTTATTTAAAAAATCCTGAGAGCCAGGATGGTGTAGTGGTTTGGGAGTTGGACATAGACCTGGAAAATCCAGGTTCAAGTCCCTGCTCAAGCATGAAGCTTCCTGGATGACCTGGGGCCAGTCACTATCTCTCAGCCTACCTTACAGGATTGTTGTGAGAACAAAAGGAGGGGAGGAACTATTTATACCACCCCAAGCTCCATTGAGGAAGACTGGTATAAAAATGTGTGTGTGTATTTTAAAAATGCACTCTCCTACCAATGAGGTGTTCAAAGATGCATATAACAATAAACTAAAATAATTAAACAGCAGTGAAACATTCTACTAAAACAATAGTACAGCAGTAAATCATGAACAGAAAGGCCTTTAGCCAGTGCTGAAACAAACGAAGATGGCACCAATTTTCGCTTCTGGGGGATAGAAATTCCAGCTTGGGTGCCACCACCAAGAAGGCCATATCCTCCTGTCACCAATCATATTTCTGTTGGCAATAGAACATGTGGGAGTACTCTCTCATGGGACAGACATTTTCATGTGGCAGGAAGTGGTCCTCCAGATACTTTGGTCTCAAGCAATTTAGGGCCTTAAAGCAGTGGTTCCCAAACTTTTTAGCACTGGGACCCACTTTTTAAAACACTCTATCAGGACCCACCTAGCTTTACGAGACTTTAAAAAAGGGTGATCTAGAAAAAAAAAGTAATTTATTTTACAGTTGGCCCTCACTATCTGCCTCACTATCTGGCCCTCACTTTCCAAACCCCCCATGGATAGCAAGGATCCATGGGTACTGGGGTCCATGCTAAAATCAGTAAAAAAATAAAAGGCAAAAACTGCAGGGTTTTTTTAACCATTAGCAGCAAACTGCGCCGTTTCCAAGCCTCTGGCGGTCTTCTGTAAGCTTACCGACCCACTTCTGGGTCGTGCGAAGGCTCTTCCCTCCTCCCAGGGCTGGGAGGGGGTAAGAGCCTTCGCATGCCCCAGAAATAGGTCAGTAAGCTTAGAGAAGCCTGCCAGAGGCTTGGAAACGGCACGGTTTGCTGCTAAAGGCTTTGCTTTTTTTTTTTTTAACTGATTTTAACGTGGACCCCACAGTGTGGGGTGTGACAAATCTGCGGGTCCCAAATCTGCGGATGGAAAGGGTCCTCTGTATATATTTGCCAAAAACTCAATTCATTTCTCGTAATGAGGCAGCCCTAATGAATAGCCTCAAGGCTTGATGAGCTTAGTTTTGTGACCCAGCCTTCACCTACCCCTACTACCTGTCCTGACAGACTTGGAAAAAAAACATCAGAAAAAAGACACTCAAATATGTATCTCCATATATTTACACAAGCTTGCAAACTGCAGGAGCTCAGCTATCTGCAGGGCAATTAGCAGCTATCTTGCAAACTCTTTGCATTCTCAAACTCTTGCAAACTCAACTCTTTGCATTGCATTGCAATGCGGGGCGACCTTGGGAGGGGAGTTGTGTGACCCAGAAGAGGCTAATGGAGCACGATTTCAGCCTGTTTAACATTTTTTGCCTTTTTTCCCTTTTTACAGTGGACGTCGTGGATCCCGGATCTGTGGTGAGTCAAATCCGCAGATCCTGGATCTGCGGATAAAAAGGGTTCAATTATCGCTGTATTGCAGGGTGGGGGAATGTTGAGAGAGCAATACAGCACACTATTAATATTGCAGATTAGAGGCGAGGTTGAGAGATTTTTGAATTTTCAGGCCCCTAATCCCTCATATAAACCACTCCTAGAATTGCATCAAAGGCCAGTCTGGTAGCATTTCCTCCTTAGATCCCCTTTCAGCAAAAATCCAGCGTACAGCTACATACACAAGCTTTATGCTTCATTGCTTTACATGAAGAAACATTGCACTTCTAAGGTTTTAAAAACGTAAAAACAACAAAAACATCACATTTAAATGTGCCATCCAGGAGGATGGCGGCAAGGTGTAGGGCCTTCTCTGTTGCGGCACCTCACCTCTGGAACAAGCTGCAGGAGAACTTGAGGACACATGGTTTTCGGCAGGGCTTAAAGACCCATCTATTTCGTATGGCATTTGAGGAAGGAGGAACCTTTTAGTTCTTGTTGCTGCTTTACGTTGGTGATGTTTATTTTTTAATCTGCTCTGTACCTTTTTAACCCCTTTCGACCCGAGGCCATATTTCCGCAGAACTTCCAAATGCCAGTTTGTCACATGTTTAAGGTACCCCCAGGTGTGCCATATACCTGTAGCATGGGGGTTGCAAACGCCACTCATTGGGGTTTAAGGCATAACAAATTTGTCAATTCATTCCTATGTAAAACATAGACCTGACAACACAAGATCTCAAACACACACATAGTTGTGTTGCGCACACAGCTTCTGTGCTTTAGGATTGTGTAGGGGAGATGTCCCAGCACAGTGTACCCCAAGTTACAAGTCACTACATGCCAGGGTTTTTTTAATGGCAATTTGAACCCTTTAATTGCTGCAGCTGTGAGTTCACCACTACAACGCTCAAAAAGACATAGTTGTGTTCTGCACACAACGTCTGTACTTTAGGGGTCTGTAGGGGTATGTCTCAGCACAGTATACCCCAAGTTACAAGTCACTACCTGCCAGGTTTTTTTTTACGACCCTTCAAATCCTTGAAATGCTGCAGCTTTAGTTGTGAGTGCAGCACAAAAACGCTCCCAAAAACGTAGTTGTGTTGTACACACAACTTCTGTGCTTCAGGGTTCTTTAGGGGCATGTTTCAGCACAGTGTGTACGAAGTTACAAGTCCATGCCTGCAAGAGTTTTGTTGTTATAGCTCTTAAGAGTTCATTTTTGCAAGATGTCTTGCAAATATAGTTTTTGATGGGTATTTAAAAATTAAATGCCCAGCTCAGCAAAGCAGACGCCTTTTGTTATACAGCCAGCCTTATAACAAAGGCTGTTATTCCACCCACCCGCACATAGCTGGAGGCTAGTTCCTGACCCTTGTATGCACTTGTTACTGGAAAAATACCATGTCACCAGGCTGGGCTCAGCCTGGGGGGGACGGACCCCCCCCAAGAAATAAACAGCTAAACTGAGCTCCCTGCAACAATCCAGCTAAAAAAATCAGTATATTTATTTACTTATTGATTTAAATAATATACTGTATACCCCGCCTTTCTCCCAGCAAAAGCACTCAAGGCGGCTTACAACAAACATTAAAATACATATATATACATTAAAATAATTAAAAACAATTAATTAAAACAATTTAAAATAAACAACAATAAACATATAATGACAGCTGCCTTCCAAGTTCTTGCAATCACTCAGTTGAGGCTGGAGACATAATTCTGAGGAGCCCAGCCTTCAACCCTGTTGTGATAGGCTCAGCCTGATGAGGGGGGAAAGAAAAAAACCCTAGAAATAAACATCTACATTGAGCTGCCTGCAAAAATCTTGCTGAAAATCAGTATAACACAGCCACCTGGCAGATCCCTGCAAACAGTTTGAGGCTGGAGACAGAATTCTTAGTACCCCAACCTTCACCCCCTGCTAGGCTCAGCCTAAGGGGGGAATAGAAAAAAAACCCCTAGAAACAAACAGCCAATTTACAGGAACAACATTAGATTACCCTCTAAGGACCAATGAGTTGTTTGAGCAACGCCTTGTGTTGCTCCTACTTGCAGCTCTGTAAAACCGATCACCCACACCTGAGGTGTTGGAAACAAAGTGGATTCAAAAGCCAGGGCCCTGGCCATGAGAAAAAAGCCAGAAATCCACTCACAAAGTATAGGAAATGATGCAGTATAATGAAAATGGCTGCATAGGTTTATTCTGTTTCCCATATAACCCAATGAGTGCTTTGAGCAACGCCTGGTGTTGCTCCTGCTTACAACTGTGTAGAGCTGATCACCTGCACCTGAGGTGCTCCAAACAAAGTGGATTCAAAAGCCAGGGCCCTGGCCATGAAAAAAAACACACCAAAGTTTCATTTCTAATTTCGGTGAGGAGGGGGTACCCTGCAACCAATTCCTTCACCTCATTTTCTCTAAAAACAATTATCTTTGCTCTTGTGGGGGGGGGTCAGTGGGGTGACCCTAGAACTATGAAAATTGTTTTAAAAAATAGTTTCACCTGTCTAATTTCCAAAAAAAAAATTCCAGAAAAAAAACCTATTTTCTTTCAGGCGTTGCTTGAAGCACTCATTGGGGTTGAATTTAAGTATATAATGGAAATGAATTCTTTGGTTGCATAAATTCAGGGGCGTTCCTATGGCTTGTATCACCAGGTGCAGGAATTCAGTGCATTGCGCCCATGATGAACCTTCTCCCATGCAGTGGGTGGGGAAACGCATCATCGCCCCACCCCTATGCCATTGCCCCACCTCCCGCTTAATCAAAATTGCACCTTTAAATTTACAATATTATACGCACAGCCTAATGTATGTTTGCAGCCTAAAGAGAGGTATGTTTGCAGCCTAAAGAGAGACATCACAAGGGTTTGCGTCACCCAGTATGAGAGCATTAACTTTTTTTTAATATATCCAGAAGATCCAGGTTCAAATCCCCGCTCAGCCACGAAGCTTCCTGGGTGACCTTGGGCCAGTCACTATCTCTCAGCCCCACCTACCTCACAGGGTTGTTGTGAGGACAAAAGGAGGGGAGGAAATATGTACACCACTCTGAGCTTCTTGGAGGAAGGGCGGTATAAAAATGTGAAAAATAAATAAATAACAGTACAGATAACAGTAACCAACTCGGCTCTCAGAACAATCAGTCTCATTGGTCTGGTTTGAGTTAAGGAAATCCACTTTTTGTTACACAAGGAAGTTTTGTTTTCTGTTTCCGGTTATTTGATCATAACATTTGATAGGATACAGATATTTCACAATGGTTTGTTCCATTACATTCTACATGAGATTACACATCGAATGATATATAACATGATGGTATAATTCGTAAAGACAATGGTATTAACAATTTTGGCCACTAGTGATGTCACCCCCTGAGGATGTCACATGGTAGGGCCCGCACCCCCTGCACCACTGTTTGCATCAAATGACTCATCTAGATCATTCAAGAGGGCTCAGATGCACACTGTAAGCTTCTCTTGCTGGACTGAGGCAAATACCTGGTGCCACGGTGACTGTTGAGACTTCGTTCTATAGGCTCCACATGAGTTCCCCATAGATCGACCTACATAACTGAGACTGCAGTTACCACAGGCAGTTAGTGCAAATGAACAAGAAGTACCAAACCCCAAGTTGTTTTGGTCCCAGTATCCGAGTTCTCAATGCATTGGTCAACCTTTGAGTACCAGAAAATTTAAAAGTTTTATACTGTATACCATTTTGAGTATCAGAAAAGTGGTATATGAATCTTTTAAACAACCAAACTTCAGTCTGAGCTGTATCACTTCAGACTGCAGATGGGGGCTCATACAAAACAAATTCCCTGCACACAGAAAACTAGCATGCCAGGGAGATGGTGAGGCTAGAATCCTTCTCCTGGATTAACTGGTTTTCTATGTGAAGGACATGTTCCCTACAGGGAGGACTAATCTGGTATGTGAGACCCCACCTGTGGTCTGAGAAATGGGCAAGAGGGAAATTATAAAATGGGAATGTCAGGAAAGGGCGCTATTAATGGTGCATGATGCAGTCACCTTACTGACACTAAGAGCGGCTGGATGGAAGTCCAGCTGGGAGTCCTCTGCATGTTGCCCTGAGCTCCATCGTGAAAAAAGGTGGGATATGAAGGTGTAAATAATCATGTTCTGAGTTCAGAGTGTTCCTGCTTTACACATGTAATCCTCAGAAGAACCATGTAAGAGAGGTTGGAGTTATTACCCTCATATTGTACATGAGGTTCAGGCTGCGAAAGTGGCTTACTTAAGGCCATCTACTGAGCTCTTAGCAGAGGTGAGGGCTGAACCCAGGACTTCCTGGTTTACAATATGGCCTCTTAGACAATAAGGGTGCCCTCAGTGCAACACAGGCAGAAGGTACCAGAAGCAATGCAAACTGGACTATAGGTTCCTTGATCCTGCAATTCCTTGAGCCCACCATTCAACAATGGTTAACTACAGTGTAATCCTGTCTAATTCTGCGTCTTGAGATGCAGCGGGGCCAGCACAGTCTCAGCCACATCCAGAGCATACAGAGGCCAGCTGGGAGGTCACCTCGAGGGAAGGGAACGTTTGTTCTCTGGAAGGAGGAAAGGGTCAAACCCTGAGTTCCCAAAGTTACTCTGACAGAGTCTTAAAAACCCTGCTGGCCTCCAGGAAGGCATCCACCAACAAATCTTAGGGGTCCACCTGGTGGAAATTTGTAGGCTGGTGCCAGGGCAAGGGCATTGTGGCAACCAACCCTAAAGTTAAAAACATCCTGGAGTTCCTCCAAGACGGGCTTGACAAGGGTCTCAGCGCCAATACCATCCGTAGGCAGGTATCTGCTCTCAATACCAACTTGGGAGCGGACAGAGGTCAAAGGGTTTCCACTCATCCCCATGGCAAACGATTTTTAAGGGGAGTCTCATTGACAAAGCCTCCCCCCATCCACAGGACACCCAACTGGGATCTCAATCGTGTCCTAGTGGTCCTTACATCCCATCCTTTTGAGCCCCTGGCAAGTGTTCCTCTGATGGAACTGACTCTCAAAACCCTATTCTTGGTGGCTGTCACCTCAGCCAGAAGGGTGTCGGAGTTGGGAGCCCTGTCTGTGAATTCGAGCCTCTGCATTTTCCACAAGGTCATTTTGTCCCAAAGGTCAATTCAGTTTTTAATCGGGCTCAAGAAATTGTCTTGCCTTCCTTTTGCCAGAATCCCTCGCACCCCAGGGAATGACAGTGGCACTCTCTGGATGTGCGCAGGGTGCTTAGGTATTACAAGGATCGAATAAAGGATTTTCATGCCACGGAATCCTTGTTCGTTAACATTAAAGGGCATAGGAAGGGCATGCGGGCATCTGCAGCCTCCATTTCCCGGTGGTTGAGGGAGGCCATCGCCTTGGCTTATAGGTCTTCAGGCGCAGATCCACCTGAGGGCATTACTGCACATTCCGTGAGGGGGACGGCTGCCTCCGCAGCTTTTGAGGGAGCTGACTCGCTGATATCTGTAGAGTGGCCACCTGGTCTTCCCCACACACTTTTATTAAACATTACAGGGTAGACTTAGCAGGGTCTGCGGGCACATGCTTTGGCAGATGGGTGCTCCAGAGGGTAGTGGCTTGAATCCCGAGCCGCTGTCCTTTGCCCACCCTAAATTGGTACTGCTCTGTTATGTCCCAAGAGTCAGAATGACCCTTTCCTCCTTCCAGAGAAAAAAGGAATTCCTTACCTGGGAATATCCTGTTCTGGGAAGAGGAAAGGGTTATTCGGCCCACCGCTGAATCAAGTGGGCGGCTCGGGGACAGTTGGTCATAGGAGGACTTCCCTTACGTTATGGGTCTCCTAGGTTTAGTACCGCATTTGTTCAGTTTTTGGGCGGTCCCTCTCGTTTTCTGTTCCTGTTATGTGTTTCTACTACCTCCTTGTGTTTTTTTTTGCTGCAACACTTTCACAAGCACGCTGGACACCAGGCGTGAAGAATGGAGGGTACTTTATCTCAGCTCTTCTAATCCAGACTGGGAAGCTGAATGCCCTCCCACAGGGAGGAGTCCAGATCTGCAATCCGGCTCTGCCTCTTTGGAGGAGGGGCATTACCCAAGAGTCAGAATGACCCTTTCCTCTTCCCAGAACAGGATATTCCCAGGTAAGGAATTCCTTTTTTCTCTTCCCCCAGTGTAAGCCCCAGCCGCCCAAACGGGTCTCCTCGGATGTGCGCCAGCTATTTTGCTGGGGCAAATCCAGGAGGTCCATGTAACAATGACCAGGCCTGGGAAGGGGGATAGGATTTGGCGGAGGAGGCCTCCAACAATCCTACTCCGTTCCTGGGCCTGGCTGGCTAATCCTACTCCCCCCCCCCCAGAATGCCCCGTTCCACCTTCCCCATGCCCCTCCGTTGCCTGTCGGGAACGCACCTTCTCCAGCGGCCGCAGCTCCAGATCTGGGGTGCAGAGAGCGGCGCCAGCTCTGCCTACTTGCTGGGTGCCACAAACGTGCACTAGACCAGCAGTGCGGTGCTTTGCCGGTCTAAAGGACAGGATTGGACTGCCCATCTCCATAACATGATATGGAAGTGGCACTTATGAAACCTAAAGGTAGAATGCGTTTTCCCAAAGGGACTTCAAATGATTTTAACTTTGTTTGAAAATTTGAATCTTGGGATCTTAGAACTGGTTTCCACCCACAAGTCATGGTGAACATGATCACAGTTGGGCAGGGAGCCTGTGAAGATGAGTTGTCTCTAAGGTTGGGTGAACTAATCACTCTCTTCCCTCCTCTCTGCCCACCTTGCTGCCACGATGACATCATATGCTAGTATTCTTCTTGCCCCCGCATCACAATCTTCAGGGTTACCATAGGGACAGCTATAAACAAATGTGCCTCATCACCAGTCTGTTGTCCACTCTTTACTGGTCACTGGATCAGTTAGGAGCACTGGTCAACTAGCTCTCCAGAGATTGGTGAACAATTTTCGTTTCGTGTCTTACCTGGACATCTTCTTTAACAATGGCAGGTAGGAAACTGTGCCATCTATATGATCAGAAGAATCCCTTATTTTCCCAGATGGCTAACAGTGAAGCCACACATGAGGTTATGGAATCATAGTTGGGGAAGGGATAAAGTCTTTGGAGAGGTCAGAGAAGGAAAAGCAAACTGAAGTGGAAGCTGTGCTAGAAAGGTAAGCAGTAGGGGAGCAAGAAAAACACAACTTGAAAGACACAGGGCATAGTCCAGCAAAACTTAGTCATGACTAAGTCCCCAATAATTTCAAAAGGATTTAGGTGAATTGGGATTATTTCAAGGCTTTCCATGCGATTTACAGCAGCTTGACAATCCTAGGCACATCTACTGAAATGTAAGACCCACTGAGTTCAATGGGACTTACTCCCATGTAAGTGTGTATAGAATTACAGTGTTAGTTGTGACTAAATTTGGTAGATTGTGTCCTCTATCTTTTGAGTGACATGCTTTCTGCTCCCCTCCTCTGACTTCCTACTATAACCTTCTGTCCAAAGACTTTATCTTTTTCGCTAGAATATTAGATAGTTATTCCTGTGGAGCTAGCAGAAGCGAAAGCAGATTACAATTACAATCTAAATATTGCTAGTACCAAAAGGGGAGGGAAGGAAGAAGCATGAGAAGGAATATGCAGAAATGACATCTTATGCCTCATGTAACTAACCAGACCCACACAGTCATTCCTTGCCCATATGGCTGCCAGCCTTTCAACCAGTATCCTTGAATGAATCTGTGGAAAAGTACTTTCCATGGTGCTCATCTAAAATGTAAAGGACATTGCAGGGGTTAAGCTTAATGACTTCAATAGACAAGATGGTGTTGAGCTGGTGTAGGAAAAAAGAGAGGGAGAGAGGAAAAGGTCCCACACAGAGGTTCTGAAGAGTATTTCACATAGGAAGGGGCAGCAAAGGTCCATGATTGGAGCAGCCTAAGAAGGCAGGGAACTTTAGGATGGCTGTCAGTGGTCGAGCTGGGGGGGGGGGTATGTGTGCAAAGGAGCCCTTCATGATTGCATTTTCCCTTCTGCAAACTCAAGTGCGTTTGTAAATGACAAACCCAATGACTGTAGCTACAAATTGGCACTGGAGATTTGGAGTAGAGATGGGGGCAAAAGGAGATTGGTAATTCTGTATTAATGAATCCAAAGCAAAAGGCAAACCTTGGCAAATAAGAAGCAAATAATTGTGTGAAAAGAATGCACTCTTATAATGGATTGCATTTCTTGTATTATAATAATACTCAGCGAATTTAACAGGTATTAATTTTAACAAGTGCCCATGGCTGAACTGAGAATCTAAATTAATTTGTTTGCATTTGGGAGATGCCTCCTGTAGGTGGAATGTATGCATCTGCTTGTTTCTGAACTTGTTCCGATTTGATTTACTCCCCAGCAAACCTAACGGACTCCTGCCTTTCCTGAACTAACCTTCAGCTCAGGGCCAACTGCCCTTTGGATTCCCTTTTGCATATGAGCATTCTCAGGCCTCCTAGAACCTTGGGGGTTACCATGGAGATAGGAGCAAACAATTTGATTATGATCACAGTTCTGTTGGCTCCCAGTTTTAGTGGAGGCTAACATGGGTTGAACCCCTCAGAGCTGGTTTCTCGGAGGACCAGTGATAACTTAAGGCCATTGCTGGTGCAAGTCTGCATTGACCTGGGAAGGTGGATCAGATCTGGAAAGGGGTTTGGGATTCGACGTGCACCACCGCCAATCCCGCCCCCTCCCAGGCCTGATCTACCCTCTTCCCCACCCCATCACCACCCACCTCCTCCCCCATTCCGCTCACCCCGCCCCATTCAACCCCCTTCCCACCTTCCTCCAACCCCTTGCATGGGCTTACCTGCTCCGGCAGGACTCCGTGGGTCTGCCAGTGCGCAGGAAGCTACTCCGACTATCCCATTGCAGGCCCACTGCATTGTCAGTGGAGGCTGTTTTGCAACTGCTGTAAAGCAGCCTCTGCCACTGCAACGCTAGTTACGCCAGAGGGGAAAGGAGATAGGATTGGGCCGTAAGGCTGCAATCTTATGCACTCTTATCTGAGAGTAAGTCTCACTCAAATTACTGGGACTTAATTCTGAGCAGACACTTGTGAACACTTGGAACTTGCTTCCTTGCCTTGCTCTAAACGACTACTAATTTATGATGTTTTAATGCCATCAAAAATATTTTTTAAAAAACCCTTTATTTTATTTTATCATTTAACTGGGTAGCAAAATGACCAATCTTTTCCCAGAGTTAACCTAACAATCCTGAAAGGATTTTTGGTCCTACAAAAAGATGCTGAAGAGATGCAACAACCACTCCAGAATGCCTTCAGGATTGAGATGCCAGTGTGGGGGTGGGGGAATCTTCTGGGTTTAATGCAGGACAATCTCCTTTCAATTCCTGCCTCATCTAAGGCCCATCCCTGGATGGCTTTGGATGCTGCTATTTCTCAGCTTCGGGGGGGGGGGGACTTTCTCACTTTAGAAGTGCTGTCATATTACAGGGTACTCAAAACACCCTAGCAGAAAGGTGGTCCACATAGATTTAAACCTGACTTCAGCTATGAGCTCATTGCAAGCCACTTCCTTCTCTGAGTTTCAGCCCCCAGCCCCCCAAGTGTTAACACTGAGCTACACTGCAGAGCTGTTGTAACGATTACTAAGAAGATCATCTATGTGATGAACACTTAAAACTTGCTTCCTTTCCTGTTCCTCTGTTCCAGATAAAGCCCCGGAAAAACAGCCACCGGAAGGCGATCCACCTATTAAAATTACGGTGCTGTTTAGCAGGTTTCCGGAAAGGACCAGCTCTGAAACCAGCTCTACCACAGCATCTCAGAGCTCAGCTGGGCGCCAGCCTGTAGCCCCTCCTCTGCCTGTAGCCTCTCCTCTGCCTGTAGCCTCTCCTCGAGAGCCTGTAGCCCCTCCTCTGCCTGTAGCCCCTCCTCTGCCTGTAGCCTCTCCTCGAGAGCCTATAGCCCCTCCTCTGCCAGTCAAATTGAACAGAGGCAGAGTGGTCAATGACTACCGCTACCTGGTTCCACCAAGTGGCCGCTTACACTTTGGGAATACCGAGCAGCAGCAGCATCCAGCAGCAGCACCCAGCTCTGTGGGTCCTTCTCCTCCCATCCATGTAAATACAAACCGTCCTCCTCCTGTGTCCTGCTTTGGCCCAGTGACGTATCGTTACAGAAACGCACCCAGAACCATGGAACAATTGTACATGCACCCCCACCTCCAGCCAGTGCCCAATCTTCAACTGGAGCACATGCAGCCTCCTGGGCAAAGACCAACACAACTTGTGCAGCCAAGCAGGACTGTCCCAGTGCCATCGGCTCCAACTGACAAAGTGGTCAAAAGAGCTACGAAAATCAGTAAGTATTATTCAGCCCAACCAAAATCCAGGAATATGAAATCCATAAGTGCAGAAGCATGAAAAGATGTGTGCTGATCTTTGCAAAGGGGCCATTCTGTCTATGATCGATGCATTGATCAGCGGCTTAGGTGAACTCCATCATTATTCATCTCCTCTCAGGGCCATGGTTTTCAGGCTACATCCTGGGAAATGCTTGGACTTCCTCAAATGCTTATCAGGGGCTCCTCAATGAGAAGATCAGAATGGCAGATAAATAACTCTTAAAGCCAGCTTGCCCACCACTGCCACTCTTCCCCCTTGCAGTAGCTGACGGTTGGGTGTATTCACACAGTGAACCCATAGCTCATGTGGGGTGAGAGACCCCAAGAATGCTGGCCAGCATGCCAGGTGAATGGATCATGCCTGTAAAATTTGCCCCCTTAATCCCCAGGGCAAATCCCCTGCAAACAAGTCAGTGTGAAAAGGCTCCATCTTCTAGTGAAGGCTTCTGCTCCCTAAGGGGTGCCTGGAAAGCACTGCAGGGAAGGCCTTTAGGAGGGAGCTGCCTTGGCTCTTTGATTGGCTAAATAGTAGGTTTTGTTTTATGTTTTGGCCATTCTGATGGATTTTGACTCTAATTCCTTTTGTGGGGCGGAGTTGTTTGTGTGATGGTGCACTGATTTTATGGTCCATAGACATTGAACGAATGAATGAAGATTTTACTAAGGGGACTGAGCAATGGAAACTTGACTTTAGGCATTATCTACGTGTCCTGGCCCCATGTCACACTGAGTGAGTGGATTATAAAGGATGATGGTCTTTAACTGGAAATGTTTTTGTGAGCCCCAACCAGTCACAATACACAGCATCGGTTCTGGTTCTTGAAATGCTTTTCAGTACCATCACTGGGATGATGCAAAGGTTGATAACCTTTTCATCCTTAAAATATTGCCATCCCAATGGATCTCTTGGGTTGGTTTGAATAGTTGGGGCTGCCCCAAACAGAAATGTTTGTCACTCAATTTCCCTAGCTATAAACCTGATATGACAAACTAGAGAAGGTTTCATGATGACCAATTATTTGCAGCTCTTTTCTCTCAGGGACAAATGTGGCACACAGACAAGAGCATCACAGGCCAATAGTTGTCTACCACAGGGGTTCTCAACCTTTGGAGGCCTGGGTATCCCCTATCACGGTCCAATTTTCTGAAGTACCCCAGGTAATTAACTGCTAATTAATTTGATTAATCAATTAATTAATTAGGTAATTGTTAAATAAAAAGTACTAAAACAATTTTAAATGTGAAAAATGTCTTATTTAACTCTGTGTGTGTGTGTGTGTGTGTGTGTGTGTGAGAGAGAGAGAGATGCAAGGATATTTTTTTTTCTCCAAGTCACACTTCCCAAAATCAGCTCCGCCCGCCCCCACCCCACCAAAGTACATTTAGAAAAGTACAAAAATAAGCCCAAAACCAAAATCAGAGAGACAGAAGGGCTCCGAAAATAATTACAATTTAAAATCCATGTTAATTAACACTTAATTAGCTGCTGATGGGACAGATAAGGACTTGGCATACCCCCAGCAAGAGGTCCACGTACCCCTAGAGGTACCCGTACCACAGGTTGAGAACCCCTGGTCTACCACATTCCAGAAACTGCTGCTGATCAAGAAGAGTGCCAGAGCAATGCCTCTCAGCTGACTGACCCTTTGGGTATTCTTCAGAAATCCCTGGAAACAACATCTTCCAGTCTGGATTGTCTAAGCCAGGGGTTCTTAACCTGTGGTACGGGTACCCCTAGGGGTACCCGGACCTCTTGCTTGGGGGTATGCCACCCCTAGGGGTACCCGGACCTCTTGCTTGGGGGTATGCCAAGCCCTGCCCCTTATCTGCCCCATCAGCAGCTAATTAAGTGTTAATTAACATGGATTTTAAGTTTTTATTATTTTCAGAGCCCTTCTGTCTCCCTGATTTTGGTTTTGGGCTTATTTTTGTACTTTGGAAAATGTACTTTGGTGGGGTGATAGCGGGCGGAGCTGATTTTGGGAAGTGTGACTTGGAGAAAAAAGAGATCCTTGCATGTGTGTGTGTCACACACACACAGTTAAATAAGGCATTTTTAACATTTAAAATTGTTTTAGTACTTTTTCATTTAATGATTAATTACCTAATTAATTAATTGATTGATCCAATTAATTAGCAGTTAATTATCAGGGGGTACTTCAGAAAATTAGACCGTGATAGGGGGTACCCGGGCCTCCAAAGGTTGTGAACCCCTGGTCTAAGCTCAGAGAATGTGAATGGTAGGTGCTCATCTAGCACTTCTAGAATCTTTTATGAAGGGGATATACTAGCAAATGTTTGCATTGGGTTTGAGGGAACGTTGCTCACTAACGATCTCTTGGAAAGGGGAAAAAAATCCAGAAATAATAAGCACTGATCCAGATTCCACTGGATTTCTCCTAACTCCAATCTGCTGGACCCCATTAGTTTTATGATCTTTTGCATCATTGAACGTGTTCCTCCCATGACCTCAAATTATATTATAATATTTCATTATCAGAGCCTGATTTGTTCAAGCAATCTAGAAGAGATATTCTGTCCTCTAAGCATCCATTTGCTTTATTTTTCTTTCTTTTAGTGCTGAGCTCTCATCCAGGGACACAGGAGGCCCATCAGCCACATCTTCTCCAGCCAGAGGATCAAGAAACTGCTGGTTTCAGACATGAGTTTCAGCTGCCACAGGATCTCCTCAACACAGAGCACTTCCCTGATATTAAAAAGCCGAGTACATCAGTTGAGCCACTGCTCCATCAATGCCTCTTCCCACCTATTGATTCTAGGGAGGCAACCCAAGACAGTTTTTTTAAAAAAAGGCCTTTGGAGCAAGCTCCAGGGAAGAAAGAGGTCAAAAATATGAGACGTGAGACCCAGGGAAAAAATACATGGGAGAGGCAAACCACAAGAGAGGCCTACGTGTGCCCTGTGAAGACCTCATTATTACCAGACATCAGAAAGTCTGTAAGGGAAGGTGTGGTGCCAGCAATAGATCCCTGTGGCTCAAAGGATGGAGGCCGTCCCACCCCAGAAACATCTAAGGTGACAAGCCATCTCCAATTACCTACGGTTAAAAGGAAAACCACTCAGAGACCAGAGACCATGACAAATGCTTCAAAAGAGCAACTCAAAGAGAAGGCCAAGGCTCATCCAGCTGGGACAAAGCGGAGAAAGAAAGAAGCCAAAACTGGAGAACAAATCCCCTGGAGCAACGTGGCTTTTCACATGAAGGAGACACCAACCATGTTGCCAAGGCCTCTTCCGAAGCCCCTGCCTAGCACATTGTCTAGGGAACAGACAACGATACTGCCGAAACCTCCAGCACCAAAGGCACAATCAGGCTCATTGCCAAAACCAACGTCTCTATCTGAATGGTTTAAAAAATCAAAACCATCAAACAGACATTGCAACGAATGAAACTTTACAACGTTTATTTGATTATTTTAATTTTTAATGTCATTTTAAATGTTAATGTATGTGTTTTTAATATTCTATATTTTAAACAATTAAGTTGCACTTAGTGTCTTCGTTTTCATTGGAACCATTTTAAAACTTTTTTTTTTTTTTGCCATGGCTCTATACCTGTTCCAGTAAATTCAAGAACCTTCAAGATTAATTTACTTTAGCACAAGTTGATGCACCTGATGAAGTGGGCTGCAGCCCTCAAAAACTTGTGCTGAAATAAACTGGCTGGCCAGCCACAAACCCTGGATGTGTGAACAAGAGGACAATTCAAATAAACATTTAAGCCAGACCTACACCGCACGAGTCCTGGCACATCCTGGGCGCGTGCGGAGCGCGCGCAGCTGTGTGGGTTCGGTTTTATGAGATCGCATCGGAACGTGAGAGAGCGCAGGTCTCCTGCGTTCCGGTGCGATCTGAATTGGACCTGCTCAAGATTTTGAAGGGGCGGGACGCAGAGCTAGTTTAGTCACCAATGGGATATGAGGGGATTCAGCCAATCGGATGGCACTTGTGTAATTGTACATTTAAAATATTTAAAAAACCAACTCAGAGTGTTTTCAGCTATTCAAGAATTATTGCCAACCAAACCAATTTTACAGTGTACCCCAAGTTACAAGTCACTACCTGCCAGGTTTTTTTTTAATAGCTCTTAGAGTTAGTTTTTGCAGGATTGTCTTGGTTCTTCCCTTTAATTTTTTTAAGAGACAGGTATTAAAATGCCTCGACCACCAAACGTACTACCTGCAAGGTTCTTGCAAACACTCAGTTGACGCTGGAGACATAAATCTGAGTAGCCCAGCCTTCAACCCTGTTGTGATAGGCTCAGCCTGATGAGGGAGGAAAGAAAAAACCCCTAGAAATAAACATCTACATTGAGCTGCCTGCAAAAATTCTGCTGAAAATCGGTATAACACAGCCACCTGGCAGATCCCTGCAAACAGTCAGTTTGAGGCTGGAGACAGAATTCTTAGTACCTCAACCTTCACCCCCTGATAGGCTCAGCCTGAGGGGGGAATAGAAAAAAAACCCTAGAAACAAACAGCCAATTTACAGAAACAACATTAGATTACCCTCTAAGGACCAATGAGTTGTTTGAGCAACGCCTTGAGTGCTTTGTGCAGAGCAACGCCTTGTGTTGCTCCTACTTGTAGCTCTGTAAAACTGATCACCTGCACCTGAGGTGTTGGAAACAAATTGGATTCAAAAGCCAGGGCCCTGGCCATGAGAAAAAAGCCAGAAATCCACTCACAAAGTATAAGAAATGCTGCAATATGATGAAAATGGCTGCATAGATCTATTCTGTTACCCATATAACCCCAATGAGGGCTTTGAGCAATGCCTGGTGTTGCTCCTGCTTACAGCTGTGTCACCTGCACCTGAGGTGCTCCAAACAAAGTGGATTGAAAAGCCAGGGCCCTGGCCATGAAAAAAAAGCCAAAGTTTCATTTCTAATTTCAGTGGGGAGGGGGTACCCTTCAACCAATTCCTGAACCTCATTTTCCCTAAAAATAGTTATCTTTGCTCTTCTGGGGGGTCAGTGGGGTGACCTTAGAATTCTGAAAATTGTTTTAAAAAAATAGTTTCACCTGTCTAATTTCCACAAAAAAAATCCAGAAAAATTGGGGAAGCCCTTTTTAAAAAAAAAAAACTATTTTCTTTCAGGCATTGCTCAAAGCACTCATTGGAGCAAAAATTAACTTAACTTTTTAACTTTAATTTTAATTATGAATTATTTTAATGGCTCTGAATTGTTTTATCTTCATATGTTTATTTTTGTTGTGCATCGCTTGGAACGCTGGCAAATAAACCAACAACATCAGAGCTAGAGCTGGATCACCTTATTGCTACCTTTATTATTCTTACTGCTACCTGTCTTTGCACCCCAATGCTCCATGCATTTTCAAAACAGACAAGGCTCTGAAATACACTGACTGGAGAACCATATGAACAGAAACTTCCAGGCGTAAAGTGAGAGAATTTAGAGTCGGAAATAAAACGGACATTTTTTTTTCTGTGACTCATGAGATTGTGTGGATACGATGGGATTGTGGAGACATGTTACAAGTGTGTACCAAGCCCAGAGAAACTGGCTAGCGTAGCTTGAGCAGAGTCATTTTCTTCTTACCTGGAGCTCTTTTGGCAAGATTTTGTTTTTCCTGAGGGAATTTAACCGCAGTCTTTCATCTGCATACTCAAAGGCCATCTTCCTTCTCTTAACATCACGCAGCATCCTCCAGTCCACATAATAACCCCTTACTTGCCCAATACATTGCAATGGGAAGACCTATTAACACAAGGAAATTAGAGGCAAAGTTTCACACTTCTTGTGCTCAGGTAAGTGTCTGAATCATTACTCTTAACATCGAATTATATTTTTTGCTAATTTGCTGAAAATTGACAGTCTTGGAAATAGGGCCACAGAGGCATTTGCCCACAAATAATATTTAGTAGCTTGCCTGCCCACATATACCTTTGTGGCACAATGATGGGCAAAGAAGTGCCTGGCAGCCTAACAGTGATTCTTACTTGCCACAGACAATGGCTAGTTACAAGCTTAACAATCCATTTTGCTGTTGGGTTTTATCCACAGTAGTTTGATGTGGCTTGTGTACAGGTCTGGGAGTTTTGGGGTAAAATCTCAGCTGACTACCTTTATGTCCAGACCAATTTTGATGAGTTTCTATTTCTGAACATAACATAAGCACATAAGAAGAGCCCTGCTGGATCAGGCCAAAGGCCCATCTAGTCCAGTTTCCTGTATCACACAGTGGCCCCACCAGATACCACTATTCTGAAATAGAATATTTACTATTCTGAAATAGAATAGTACTGTATCACTTTGGTGGCTGTAAGGCTAAATTACAAATCTGTGTTGTCAGCCTTGGGTCCAGAATCTTGTTTGAACAAGTCAACCTGATGGCTTCCTTCAATGGGGAGTATTAACTTCCTCAGACAGAGATCCAGTCAAGTTACATTCAGCTGAGCAGCATTTATTTATTTATTTTTATTTAAAGAATTTTTACCCCACCTTTCTCCGGATAAGGGCAATTTAGTTGATAAATGGACCCAGAGGCAAACTACTGCGGGATTCAGAGGCACCTACTATGTATAGTGACATTCTTCCTGCATATGAAATACCAGCATGCATATAGTTACATATGTAAGGAAATAATTTTTAGTAACACCACTAGTGCTAACCTCATTAACAAAAAATGTAACACCTCCTTTTCAGTGGATCAGTAAATTACTAGAAATGACAGCCTCAGACATGTTCAGGGTGGGACCAAAAAAAAAAGGGGGGGGGACCCAGAATAACTTTGGAGAAACTATTTTAACCTTTGTTTATAACAAATATATTCCAACAAATGGTACCAGCAAAGAGAGGAGTCCCCACTCTTAGGTTAAATTTAACTTAGGTTAAATTCCTCTGTGACGATCTTTTTTAAGATTTTTAAATATTTAACAACAGTCCTGTCAATATTAATTCCAATACCAATTCAGTCCATTATCCCCATATTGCAGGTTGATACTGGGACAAAATAACTCAGAAGTGTTGTCATGTTATTAAACCCCTATTGCAGGTTAGGGGAGGGGACTGAGGTTGAAAGAGTAGCATACAACCACATATGTTTTGCCATGAAGCTTTTGGCACAGTACCTTAGTTATTTCCACACTGTAACTATGTGTAACTGAAACAGCCCTATATTTTTTCCAGTGCATCGTTCCCTCCCCTTTCTCTGTTGTTCCCTTTGTATCTATAGAAGATTGTAAGCCCCTTGGGGCAGAGACCTGCCCTTTCATTCTATATGAAGTCCACTGATGGGACTCTGTATTAACAATAATCCTATGTTGTTGTTGAAGGAGACAAAAAAGCCATGAAGATGAAGAGTCATCATCAATACCTCCAATTCTGCTTGGACAGTGCCCCTCTTTCCTCACAGTAATTACAGAAACACCAACTGAGGAGAAATGCAGCTAGCGAGCGAGGCATATCTCCCTCATTTTTCCCAGTTCCATGATCTAACATTGTTTTAATTTTATGCAAGCCACTGCAAAACGGAGTACAAATGCATTAAATGCATGCACTGTGGCTGAGAGAGCGGCTTACGACAGCCCTGCAATGCAGTCCACGGTTAACATTGCTGGGGGAGAGAGGGCGGTTTGTAGGCAAAAATCCCCCGCACAAAACACTCCTAAGGTTGCAGCCACGGCCAATACAGTTACATTAACACACACACACCCCGACCACCGCCGCCCAGTCCAACTGCAGCGCTCCCTTGACGTGCATGCAGGCGCGCTACATTTTCAAATGTTGAAACATTCAGTCCCAGGTACATAAAATCCTGGACGGATGCCGCCATTATTTTCTACGGACGCCTCTCGCTCCCTCCTTCAGAAACAGGGATGTCACGGGGGGGGGGGCTATGGTGGAGACACAGTCGCTAAGGGGGGTGCGCCCCTCCAGCCACCCTGAGACACTGAGGCATCTGGGGGCAGCAAAGCAGGAAGAAAATAGACACGCGCACAACTACGACCTGTTGAGATGCCGCCCGCATCACCCACGCCGCAGCCATTTTTCTTCCCACAATGCTCCGCGTCAAAAGCGACGTCGCGCGCATGTGCCAGCAGCAGCTCGGCAGAGTTGCCTACTAACGGGAGGTGGATTGCGCGTGCGTGAGAGAACAGCAAGGCTAGTGGAAAGTGTGGAAGTGGGCTGGTGGTCAGGTGTAGCAGCGAGAGGGATGCTTTCGGTAGAAGAGACCTCAGGAGGGCAAGGAAGGAAAAGAAAACGTGAATGTGTTGTGCTTTCTTTTTGGTCCACTTAAGGCTGATCTACACGAGAGCGTCGCGGCTCTGCCGTCGCCTCTGCCTGGCGCCTCTGCGCTGGAAGTGGGGGGGAGTGTCTTCAAGCCTGTTACCCCTCATGTTGTCCCGCCTTCCTAAGAAAGCGCAGTTGTGATTGGTTAAACTCCTCCCCCCCCTCTCTGTGATTGGTAGGCTGCCGCAGCTCCGCAAGCCACCTCCAAGCTCTGCCGTACGCCCCCTAAAAAATAGAGCACTCGACTTGGAGTACGCGGCAGTGGAGCGGAGGTCCGGCGGCTCCGCCGGATTACAAAAACGCTCCGCGACGCTGTCGTGTAGATCAGCCTTTAGTCATCAAGGACACTTGGCTCACAAAATGTTCAAACGGCCTGCGTCAATGTATACAGCATATATGGCAAAAAATGTCCTCAAAGTTGCAATTCTGTGCATGCCCTTTGGGAGTAAGCCCCACAAACCCAGTGAAACTTACTTCTGAGCTCATTTAAACCAACAGCACGTGACATGCCTATAGCCTATTGCATGTCTATTTTATTTATTTATTTATTTACAACAGTACAAACAGTTAACGAAAATTAATAAAAAACAGTATCTAAAAATCAGTTTAAAGAGATTACAATTAAAACAAGAACATAAAAACAGCAGCACCCCACCTGTACCAGCGAGATGTTAAAAAAGGCAAGGGCTCAGAAGGCTTCTTTGAACAAGAAGGCCTCGCCGGAAAGTGTCCAAGGAGGGAGCAGTTCATAAGTCAAAGGGGAGGGAATTCCATAAGGTTGGTGACACTACTGAAAAGGCCCTGTTTCTGGCCACTGCCTCTCGCACCTCCCTGGGCGACGGCACCCGCAAAAGGGCCTTCTCTGATGATCTAAGGAGATGGGCCGGACTATATAGAAGTAGGCAGTCTCTCAAATATCCTGGCCCCAAGCCGTATAGGGCTTTAAAGGTCAAAACCAGCACTTTGAATTGTGCCCGGAAACGAATCGGCAGCCAACTGTCGGAGGAGCAGCCCGACAGAGTCGAACCGCCTACCTCCAGTGACTCCAGTAGGAGTGGAACCACAGCAGAACGGTACCCCCGACCCCCAGCTCGGCCTGTCGGCCCAGAAGGACACCATGGTCGATGGTGTCGAAAGCCACTGATAGGTCCAGCAGAACCAACAGGGACGCACTCCCCCTGTCCAGTCCTTGGCGTAGATCATCCACCAAGGCGACCAAGGCCGTTTCCGTCCAAAGCCTGGCCTGAAACCAGACTGAAAGGGATCTAGATAATCCGCTTCATCCAGGATCCTGTGGAGTTGAGACGCCATGTCTACTCAGAAGTAAGCCCATTGTGTTCAGTTGGGCTTAGTCCCTCCCAGGAAAGTGTCTACTATAGGATTGTAACCTACCGTAAGTTCCATGACGTTTGCAGTTCTTTGGGCACACTTAACTGGGAGCAAGCCTCATTGAACTCATTGGAAATGTCTCTGAATATAAATGCGTAAGTATGATAAATGCTCTGTTTTTTCCCTTATTTTTTGGCTTATTTTTTGGCTTATTTTTGGACTCCCCCCCCCCCCCCCGCTTCTGTGCTGGTCCTAAAAAAAGCTCCTAAAAGCTGCTCGATCGTGCTCCTGCAGTAGTCCTTGTCTTTTAGTTGAAAATTCCATTTTCTAAACAGCCATAGGTTGGATGTGAATTTCCCAGTCTCCTATGACTGGGCAGTAGGTAAAGGGGTGGGATGAAGTGGCCAGGTGAGTTCCATTCCTCCAATCAGGTAGCTTTATAACATCATCAAATAGGTTACATGTATGCTTGTGTGGCCTGTGGAAGGCACACCCACTTACTCCAATAAGTGCAGGGAGAGGGTGTCTTGGGACAAGCTAGCTAGCGGGACTGTATTTCTAGCTAGACATGATCAGGGAATTGTCCCCTCTGCTGGACATTATGAGTTACTGCAACCAATTTGGTCAAGCTGTTTCTTTGTGTCCATCTAGCCAAGTTCATGTATTTCTAATCAGCCTGCTTGTACATTTCCTACTCCCCCTTCCCATTTGGTTTAATTCCTTTTCTTCTGTTTAATATACTAATTATCTTTTGACAGCTTGTCTGTGTAGTCCATGTTCATGAGTAATTCAGTGAGGTGTCATGTCTGATTGCTATTGGATGCTACTGTGTTTTTGATTTTTAAATAAGAACTGTGCCTCTGCGCTCTCCTGAGAGAGGTAGTTTTTTTTCCAGGTGGCCCCTTCCTGATCTCCTTAGTTTAGAATGGTGGCAGAAGTAGAATTACTAGTTGTCCCCCCCATCAGCTGCTGACCCAGTAAAATGAGAACATTGGAAAGCAGGAAGGGGTGTATGAGTGCTAACTACTAGATCTACTCCCTCCCCTCAGCCTGTGGCCTTCTCCTTGCTTGAGGATGATATTGAAGTAAGGCTGCAATCCTATGCACGCTTACAGGAGTATAAGTTGAACTCAAGGGACTTCTGAGTAAAGCTGTTTAGGGTTGCACTGTAAGAGAAGGAGCTTTCTGTAAGATGAATAACTTGTAGCTGCCTGGTGTTGCCATTTTCAAGATAGCTGGGTGTTGAGGCTAACTCTTCATGTGTTTGGTGATGGGTTCTGTCTTACGGCAGCTTGCACCATAACACATTTCTTAGCCTAGTAGTTACCAAACTGGGAGGCGTGGCTCCCATGGGATCCGCAGAAACCAGCCAGAGGAGCCGCGGAGTGCCTCAGAATCCTCTCAGAAAACAGTGCAATGCTAATTGGCAGGCATCAACATAATGTAATGGGGAGCCATGGCCAATGGTGGCCAATGGTCAAGGGAGCCGCAGGTTGAAAATGTTTGGGTAACACTGCAGCCCATATGGTGCTATTTTTCCAACAACCATCTAGCACAGGTACCCTTCTAGGATTGTGACTCCAGTCCCAGTGCATTATGCTTCCCTTCACTGACACGTGCATGTGTGAGCCATTTCTTCATACTGCTCACTTCCAATTCAGACAAGAAACAGGTAGTAGCCTCATTCTGCCAGTTTCAGGGCAGTACTGCTTCCTACTGGTGGCTTCTTTAGTGGCTCCAGAACGTCTTTGTGTGAAGACTGCTCTTCAGTTGCAGCGCTTCATGTTTTCCATATCTCGTAGTCACCATAATGTATTGCTGCTCACCTGATTTCTATTGAGTGTCATCTCTACTAGATTGTTGAGCTGGTGTGCTTATTTATGAACCAGTGGTTACTTGCCCTGCACCAGGAATTTTTGGGACCTATTGAGTACTTTTTTGGTGGATTGTTTTTAGTACATAATGCTTGTCTGATTGATTATCTTGTCATAGGTTTGAGAGGAAATTTTGTTCTAAAGTGAGAAGTTCTTGTGGATACCGAATCAGTGGTCCTATGGGATCAATGGGTTTAGAGGGAGGGGTAACTAACCTTGTCAGGAATACCAGCAGCAAATACCTTCAGAATGATGCGGAGAGCTGAAGAATGATCATGGATGCAGTGAATGGCCACGGATGCAGCGAATAGCTTCAAAATGGTGGCCACAAATAGCTTCAGGATGGCTGGGGAGAGCTTCGGAATGGCTGGCTGCAAATGCAGCGAATGGCCACGGATGGTGGGACATGAGTTACACTCTTGTTCCACGTGGATAAGCGAATCTGCAGGAATGGAGTGTGTGGGTAGCGAGAATTGACTACTCTAGGATGACTGAAATCTCACCTTTTAAAATTAGCTATTTGGAGGGAAATTAAATCAAAACAGCCCTTCCTGCACTTTTTAACGTAAATGATTTTGAAAGGAAACCTGTATTTTGATTTCTGACTTCATACAGGGAAAAAAAAAACAGCGTTTGCAAGTTTTGCTTATGACACGCTGTATTTCCTTGGTTGTCCTGCCATTACCATACTCTGCTGCATGGTTCCTTCCCCCCATAGACAGATTTTGCTTTTGTATTGTGATTTCATGTTTTTGGCTAAAATGCAAGTGCACAAACAAAAAACCCAAATGTTTACGTTTAGTTTTTCATCAAAGTGAAATTGTGTTAATAAAATTGTTTTTTAAAAAAATGAATGAGCAAATGGTGGGATTGGTCTGAATGCAAAGAAAAAAATGAGTAATCAAGGGCCCATTTCAGTGATGGGGGGGGGAGAAGCAGGAGCCATTTTAGACGCCAGAAAATTGAAGAGGGAACCATGCAATAAACACCTGTTCGATAGAACATCAGTGCTCCGTACCACCCCCAATTCAGTAACTACTGTGCTCTTGCCTAGCTCCCGTTCATTTCAATGAGGGTTTGTACAGGAGAATTTTTCAATGGCCATCGCCATCATCAACAGCATTTATATACGCAATGCTTTTCTTAAATCATTTCAGCAATCATTACAACATTCCTGTGCAGTAGGTCCATTTTATCCCTATTTTACAGATAGAGGTGGGTAAGTCTTGTGGCTGAGATTGCAGGTGAGTTCATGCACAGAGTCAAACCAGGGACTTTCTCCTTTACAGCTTAGCCACTATATGATGTAGTAGTAGTAGTAGTAGTTTAAAACCATCTTTGTTTATATATTTGGTAGTATTTCTTGTCCTGGGGACTTGGGCTGGGTAACAAATTTCAAATTCCCTCTCAACATTCCTCTGGGGTTCATCACTCTACACCCCCATTTTTCAGATGGGGAACTGAGAGAAAGTGACTTACCCAGCATTACTGAGGTGGGATCTCAGGCCAGGTCTCCTAAACCCAGGCCCACGTCCCAGTAAATCCTGACACAGGCCTTAGTTGTTTGTGATATAACCTGGAAAATATGTGAACTCTATAACTCCCTTATTAGTCACATCTTAAATTCCACAATAAACGACCATATATTATGTACCCTTTAGTGTGCGGAAATTCCTTGAAACATCTTCATGGAATGAAAGAAAAAAGAAGGCTGTATTTTAGTGGTGGAGCACATGCTCTGCATGCAGAAGGGTTCAATGCTCATCATCTCCAGATAGGGCAAAGAAAAATTCCTGCCTTAAACCCTGGAGAGCCGCTGCCAGTCGGTGTCAACAATACTAAACTCGATGGACAAGGGGCCTGACCCAGTACAGGATCCTAAAAACACACACAACTATTTCTATTATTGGGTTTTATGATGTGCAGCAATTTCGTCTCAGTGCTGATGTCAGTCCATATAAATGCCCTTTTCATTGGATTCAGCTGCAAGTAGCTGTTGCAAAACCCTAGAGTAAGAGCTTCTGCAGACCACAAAGGTCTGGTGGTTGGGAGGGGAGCACTCATAAAAAAATCATGGGGGATGGAGTTCCAAGAGGAGAATATGATGCTATGGAATGTTTGGGATAAAGCTCATTTGCGGTCACTTTCCACTGAAGTATGTCTGCCTATCCTGCAGTTCCATAATTACTACACATTTGGTTTCTCTATCAGCCTCTCATCTTTCTTTCTGACCTTCTCTGACTGACTGACTGCTTTGCCCCTACTTTCTACAAATCAATTTACAGATATAACAGTTTCACAGTTTCTCACTTCCTGATAATGATGGTGTATTCCACTTATCTGGTATTAAAAACGATTGCAAGCCTCGCACCAAGGAATACATGGCTGGAAAATTCTTCTGCACACACACATGTTACCTGACTACATCCTCCTGTTATGGTGTGTCTGATCTCTGCTAAGCTAACGCAAAAATAATTTTTTACCTGAAGAATCGATAGCTCCGTCAGTTAGTACAGGCTGATCTGCTGGTTAAGGTCAAATTCAGTCAGTTCTCTAAGGAGAGCTGGGAAACATACACTGAGTATCCCATTTTATCCTGACAGCAGCCCCATGAGTTAGACTAGACCGGGGATATCCATACCAGGGGTATCCATGCCTCTTTGGTGGTATGGAAACCAAATGATGGGGGTATGGGACTCAATCTCTGAACAATTAAAACAATTGTTGTTAAATTAGATTAACTATCACCATTATCAATATGGATTGAGGCGTGATATAGATCCTGTTCCTAGCTATCCATATGTAAAGTACAGTAAAACCAAGCTACTGACATCTTTTGAAGTCATACTAGTACCTAATAATAGGACTGGTGATGATGATTTCTACAGTCTGGCAAAGGGATTATGTGTACATATATGATATTGGGCATATTGGGCAATCCACTGGGAGTCTGTAATCGTAAAATGGTTCAGAACCCCATGTCAGGATTATGTGAGAGAGAGAGAGAGAGAGAGAGAGAGAGAGAGAGAGAGAGAGATGCAAGGATCTCTTTTTTTTCTCGGATTACCCACTGAGCTTCATGAGCAAGGATTTGAACTCAGCTCCACAGTCAAAAGCCAAGACTCCGCCCTTTACACCACACTGGTTCTCCATTAAAAGTACACATTTTCCCACATGCAGAACCTCTGTCAAAAGCAGTGTCATTTGTGGGAATAATTTTTGTGATACTTTACATGTCTTCCAGCTGGCCCCAGAATAACTGAATTATAAGAGACTAAAAAGTCCATCTCGTCTGACCACCTTCTTGCAGAGCTTGACACCTCTCACCAGTCTTCCAAGACCATGGGTTGGTTCGTACAATATTTTAAGTGCTGCTCCCTATGATTTAGGAGGAGTTTTTTCTATCACCTGGGGGGTTTATTCCAAACCACCTGTTTGCACACACTACTGATCCCGCAAATTGCTGATCCGACTTTTAAAATATCATCCTAACCAGTCTGACTCTTACTTAGTCAATTGCACTGACAGTGAATTTGCACTCTGTCCTGGAGTGATGGCATGGGATTTAATTCCTAGGTTGATTTTTTTTCTTTTGTTTACGGTAACTTTATTACTTCTGTTTAGGCTGGATGCTGTAATTATTCCCGTTCACCATTCACTGTATGTACTAGTTTTACCCTTCCTGGAAATGCCATTCCGTACTCTGTTGTTGTGCATAAGGAAGTCTGAAAGATGCTGCACTGAACAGGGGATTCAAGCCAGTGACTAGCATAGTGATGTCCCTACATGTTTGTTCCTGCATGTGTGAGGACTTCCTGGCTGCATGACCTGCCCCTGCAGGTGACATGGTGATGGTGCTGCCCCTGCCCTCCCCATGATGATCAGTGCTTGTCTGCAGTGAGAAATGCTGAACACTGGGAGAGATCCTCTGATTAGATCCGTGATTTAGATTCTAAAACCGAGTTTTAGAGGTTGCCTACCTCTGAATGCCAGATGGGAGTGGCAACAGGATACAGGTATCTTGTAGATACAGGTATCTTGCAGCACCCTGAGGCATCTGGTGGGCCACTGGGAGAGATACAGGAAGCCCTTGGCCTGATCCAGCACGCCTCTTCTTACGTGATTGCTGCCCTGGAACATGGGGGCTTCATTTTTGAACAGACCTAGTGTGGAGTCCTCTGCCCAACGATAGAACTAGGTGTGAGAAGGCAAACGCAGTGTTCTCTGAAGCCCATGCTTGTCTCCTAGTGCTAATGGTGGGAGGGGGATTAGTAGAGGGAGAATTGGCGGGAGGAGGTGCCTTTACGGTCAGAAAGAAGCCATATTTGGGTGTGAAGCGTGGAGAAAGGAGTTGTGAGGAAGAACTGACAGGTGGGAGAAGGGATAACCAAACCCTCTTCTGCTCCCATTATCATTAATATTTAGTTCTGCTGTCCTCTGCTACAGAGTCACTAGGTGACCCTAACCCTAACCAGTCTCTCTCAGGCTCAGCCTACCCCCCCCCACACACACGCAATGCAATGTGGTCATAATAAAGCTGGCCTCCTTGTAAGAATTACTGAGCTAACATATATGTACTATATAAATACTAAGACCCAAGGGCCTTAGGAGCTGCGGTGCCCAATTGGAAACATTTTTTGCAGGACCCCAAGTTCACAGCTAAGGTCAGTAGAAACTTAGAGATATAAATATAGGCTTACCAGATTTTCCCGGTCTTCAACGGGGACACACCCCCCCCAACCAATTAAATAAATAATTAAATAAATAATTAAATAAATAATTAAATGTTTTAAATTAATTTCTGTTTTTTTATTTGGGGGACCCCGAAGCGCCCCTTTTTTGCCGTGCGTAGCGCGCTCGCAAATTTATTTATTTATTTAAAACAATAAATAAATAAATAAAATAAGTTTTAAAATATTAAGGGGGCGTGAAGTGTGTCCGGAAATTTCAATTAATTATTAATTAATTATTTCCTATTAAAATAATTAATTTAATCGACACCTTCTGATGAATCCCATCGCCGTCGTGCTGCTGCTCCTCTTCTCCTCGTCGAGCGGCCTTCTTCTCCTCACCAAGCGAGAGCAAGCCAAGTGGACGGGCGAGAACGCGGGGCCATGCTCGCCTGCCTGCCTCGCTGCCTCCGGCGCCGCGCTCGCCTGGCCACTCGGCCCGCTCTCGCCTGGGCGAGAGCGCGGGGCCGCGCTCGCCCAGCTTGCTGCCTCCGCTGCCACAAGCCAACCGCCCAGCCTGTTCGCAAGCCCTGCTCTAAGTCGGCTCGTGAGCCAGCCGCCCAGGCGGTGCACGAGCTCCGCTCCGAGCCGGCTCGCGAGTCAGCTGGCTTACCTGGTCTCGCCGCACCGAACTCGGAGCGGTGAGACCGGGTGAGCCAGCTGAGAGCAGGCGAGAGCTCGCTCCAGCCAGCTCACTCACCTGCTGCTCCTTGACGCCGCCGCCAATTACTAAAAAGGAACTTACGGGGTCCCGGCACTGGCGTCCTCTGACGTGGTGCCCTGGGGCGGTGGGCCCCAGGGCGCAAGGGCGGGAGGTGGTGCGGGGGGGCGGGAGGCTCCGGAGGAGAGCGGGAAAAATCCCGCTTTTTTGGCGATTTTAAAGTGTTTTTTTTTAAGTATGTCTGCTTTGCGGCACTTAACTGTGTTATAGGAGCCTCCAGCGAAGCGATCGGCTCTCTCCAGCGACGTTCTCTTCCAGGGGCGCAGATCGGCGATCTGAGATCGCTCCTCTGCAGCCCCTGACCAGAACTGCTCATCGTAAGCTCTTCCTTTGAGTTCGCGCATGCGCATAGCAAACAGCCATTCACGCATGCGCGAACTCAAAGGAAGCGCTTACGATGAGCAGTTCTGGTCAGGGGCTGCAGAGGAGTGATCTCAGATCGCCGATCTGCGCCCCTGGAAGAGAACGTCGCTGGAGAGAGCCGATCGCTTCGCTGGAGGCTGCTATAACAAAGTTAAGTGCCGCAAAGCAGACATACTTTAAAAATACACCTTAAAAATCGCTGGAGGCTCCTATACCACAGTTAAGTGCCGCAAAGCATACACAGTTTAAAAATACCCCTTTTGTAGGGTTAAAATGTAGGTAAAAATCGCCCGGAAAATTAGCATAATTTATGCTAATTAGTTTTAGGGGGCGGGGCCGAGGACCAGGCCCCACACGCAAAATCGGCTGGGTCCGGCACTGGGTCCCGGCATCTTGACTCCCGAAATTTCGCGAGATCCAAGATGTCGGCGCCCAAATCTCGTGAGGCCATCATGCCCTGATATTTGGGCGCTGACATCTTGGATCTCGCGAAATTTCGGGAGTCAAGATGCTGGCGCCCGGTAAGTTCATTTTTAGTAATGGCGGCGGCAAGGAGACTTGCCAATCGGCCTGAAATCGTTCCGGGACTTTTCCGGGATCCAAGGCCGGTTTCTGGGACTGTCCCGGAAATTCCGGGATGAATGGTAAGCCTATATAAATATAATTTATTATAGACTTTATATCTCTATGGTAGAATGGAAAGCAATCAAAATGTTCACTTAAAAAGTGCATGTGAGTTAATGGACCAAATGGATCTAAGCACATTTTAAAATTGCAAACATGTAAGCCTACGAGTAAACAAACAAAATGTGTAGATTACCTTTGAAAAGTAAATAGTTACAAAACCACTTGTTTTAAGCTGCAATCCTGTCCACGTTTACCTGGGAGTAAGTCCTATTGGTTATAACGGGACTTCTGAGTAGACATGCATAGGATTGGCCTGCAAGTAACTATGGAATGATTTAGTAAAAAAATATTAATACAATATATTTTGCAATAAAGATGTGCATAAAGATATAATATAGTAATTTAATCACATGATACTGTTAAATTAAAATGTTGCAGTGTCTTGTGATAAAACTAGCATAGGGCCCCCTTAGGAACGGGGCCCAATTGGGAGCAATTGGTCCAATTGGCTTAAAGCCTGCCCTGCTAAGAACTATTTTTTGAACTATTTTTTGGTGAAGTGATGCAGGTTGCATCAGCGACCGATTGCAGGGAGGGAGAGAGGGTGGCGAATTTGGGGTCCCCTTCACCATGTGTCTTCCACCGCCTCCCTCCAGTCCGCTGCGGATGCAGCCCACACTAATCTACTTTCTACCCACTAAAAGTGAGCAGAAAGTGGATCTCCCGCCTTCTTACCATGCTCCTCGCGCAGTTTCTTCAAACATGGAAGCACAGGACTTCCAGGTTGATTTACAGGAACTGCGGAATCCAAGGAACTATTTCATTTGTACGGTCCCTTTAAATTGAACGTGGAAGTCCTGCACTTCCGCAACTGAAGAAGCCGTGTGAGAAGCACAGTAAGTGCCTGCTGTTTTATTTATTTATTTATTGGGTAGAGGAGGTGGGCCTGAGACGGCAGTGGGTGACATTCCTGGCCATGTCGCCGCTGGTGAGAACTTGCGCAAATGTGTGTGTGCAAGGGATCAGAAAGCAGTATAGCACTACTATGATAGCATGTTGTAATCAATAAAGCTTTCTTTGATTGGATTTCATTGACTGGAGCTGACTCTTCCAGAGAGAGGAAAACATTCCTGCTACAGGGGTAAGGATTGGGGAATCTTGATTGTACTTCCCTCCTGTGATGTTGGCCGTTTTGGCCTAGATCAGAGGTTCTCAACCTGTGGTACGGGTACCGCTAGAGGTACGCGGACCTCTTGCTGGGGGGTACGCCAAGCCCTGCCCCTTATCTGCCCCATCAGCAGCTAATTAAGTGTTAATTAACATGGATTTTAAATTGTAATTATTTTTGGAGCCCTTCTGTCTCTCTGATTTTGGTTTTGGGCTTATTTTTGTACTTTGGAACATGTACTGTACTTTGGTGGGGAGGGGGAGGGAGAAGCTGATTTTGGGAACTGTGACTTGGAGAAAAAAAAGAGATCCTTGCATGTCCCTCTCTCTCTCTCTCTCTCTCTCTCTCTCTCTCTCACACACACACACACACACACACACACAGAGTTAAATAAGACATTTTTTTCACATTTAAAATTGTTAGTACTTTTTTATTTAACGATTACCTAATTAATTAATTGATTAATCCAATTAATTAGCAGGGGGTACTTGGACCATGATAGGGGGTACCCGGGCCTCCAAAGGTTGAGAACCCCTGGCCTAGATCTACCTTTTTGTTTCTGACAGAGGCTCATTGACAATCATCGTTTGCAAAATAGCAATTCATATTGCAAAGCAATGCAGATTACAGATATAAATTACAAACTGCTGCCGTTTCTTACAAGTAAAACATGCATGCAAAGGTTTTTATCATACCTTGATTAAAATTTTGGTGACGCCACCATGGGCTGGATAGCGTTGCTCCAGGGGCCAGATATGGCCCATGGCCTGTTAGCTTACTGAAATTAACATTCATATAAGGATTTTCTTTATGTGCTTAAAGTACCATGCCTACATTATTCCAGAAATCCTTACATCACAGCCCTGTAAGGTAGATCTGTATTATTATCCCCATATTATAGAATGGAGACTGAGACAGAAAATAGTACGGTACCTTCTTGAAAGGGATAGAGGCTGCATAGCATGGTAGTTGGTGGGTTGCTCCGTGTGACTCTAGTGGACATCTGAAGTTTTCAAGGCTGTCATTAGCTTGTGAGCTTCTCCCATGCCTTGTGGTTGACCTCCTCCATCCAAAAAAGCATAAAAGAGAGTATGGGTGGGCTGGGTTATCCACCCAGCAAAAGCTACTTTTCTTTTATTAACATTTTCACAGTAACAGTTTGTTCAACATTTATTTTATTTGTTTTATAAACAGTAAAAAATGAAACGTTATGGCCAGAGCTGAAAGAAAACAATTTTAAAACATAACCGGTGGCACATGTTGCTTACAGACCAGCTAAGAATATTCTGAAGAAACCATCAAATGCAGAAATGGTGTTCAATGATATAACAATATATAGACCAATAGAAAGTGTATTTGACACAAGAGGTTCCATAAAACAAAGTTCAATTTTCATAACACTTTTTGAAAACTTGGAGGCATCCATGAAAGTGGCTGCAACAGCTCTCCAACAGAACTATTCTTGTTGGGGAAAATGTAGCCTCACTCTTTGGGTCCCATTGTTCAAAGGAAACATGTAATTTAAAGAGTTAAACCTTAGACCAGCGTTTCTCAAAGTTCTCCCCGCGAGGCATGGAGAACTTTGAGTGTTTGCGGGGGCGGAGCCAGCAGTGGCAGCAGCAATCCAGGGGATTGCCACCGCCGCCGAAATCACCCCCGAAACGGCTGTTGCGGCACTTACCGGGGCTTGGGGGAGCTTCGGGGAGGCCTGCACGACCCTCTGCAGGCCTCCCCAATCTTCAGATCACTTCAAAACTGTGATCTTTAGCCACTTCCGGTTTTCGCAAAACCTGGAAGTGCCTGAAGATTGCCGTTTTGAAGTGATTCGAAGATTGGGGAGGCCTGCAGAGGGTCGCGCATGCCTCCCTGAAACTCCACCAAGCCCTGGTAAGTGCCGCAACGGCTGTTTCGGGCACTTTGGCGGTGGTGGCGATCCCCTTAAGGGGGCAGGGGACAGCTTTTGTTCTCAATGGTGAGTCGCGACGCACCACTTTGAGAACCACTGCCTTAGACCTTTTATGGGATGGAGCTAGACTCTACCCTTAGACTTTTCTTTCTTGTTCCATTGAGTTTCTAGTTTAGTTGAGTTCTGCCCTTTGAAGAGGCAGAGGAACTAGAGATCAAATTGCCAACATGCGCTGGATCATGGAGAAAGCATGAGAGTTCCAAAAAAACAACAACACCAACTTCTGCTTCATTGACTACGCAAAAGCCTTTGATTGTGTGGATCACAACAAACTGTGGCAAATTCTTAAGAGATGGGGGTACCAGACCACCTTACCTGTCTCCTGAGAAACTATGCGGGTCAAGAAGCAACAGTTCGAACCGGCCATGGAACAACCGATTGGTTCAAAATTGGGAAGGGAGTACAGCAAGGCTGTATATTGTCACCCTGCTTATTTAACTTATATGCAGAGTACATTATGAGAAATGCAGGGCTGAATGAATCGCAAGCCGGAATCAAGATTGCCGGGAGAAATATCAACAACCTCAGATATGCAGACGATACCACCCTAATGGCAGAAAGTGAAGAAGAACTAAAGAGCCTCTTGATGAGAGTGAAAGAGGAGAGTGCAAAAGTTGGCTTGAACTCAATATTAATAAAACTAAGATCATGGCATCTGGGCCCATCAATTCCTGGCAAATAGAAGGGGCAAAAATGGAAGCAATAACAAATTTTACTTTTTGGGGTTCCAAGATCACTGCAGACGGAGACAGCAGCCATGAAATTAAAAGATGCTTACTCCTTGGAAGGAAAGCTATGGCAAACTTAAACAGCATAATAAAAAGCAGAGATATCACCATGCCAACAAAAGTTCGTATAGTCAGGGCGATGGTGTTCCCAGTTGCAATGTATGGTTGCGAGAGTTGGACCATAAGGAAGGCTGAGCGCCGAAGAATAGATGCTTTCGAACTGTGGTGCTGGAGAAGACTCCTGAGAGTCCCTTGGACTGCTAGGAGATCAAATCAGTCAATCCTAAATGAAATCAACCCTGACTGTTCCCTGGAAGGACAAGTACTGAGGCTGAAGCTCAAATATTTTGGCCACCTAATGCGAAGAGAGGACTCTCTGGAGAAGACTCTGATGCTGGGAAAGATTGAAGGCAAAAGGAGAAGGGGAAGGCAAAGGATGAGATGGTTAGACAGCATCACCAATGAAAATGAGCGAACTCAGGAAGATAGTGGAGGACAGGAAGGCCTGGCAGGATATGGTTCATGGGATCACGAAGGGTCGGACACGACTTAACGACTGAACAACAACATACAAAAGAAACTCAGGACAATGTTATCTCTGAATCAATGATGGGTTTTTACCATCATCGAAGAACATTCAAGGATATATGTCTGACAACCCAATCCTATCCAACTTTCTAGCACTGGTGTAGCCATGCCAACAGGGTGTGAGGCCTGCTGAGATCCCAGGAATTTTTGGGGGGCCCTCCTTTGGCTCCTGTTTTTGACCCTGGGCCCGGGTACAATTTACCCCCATTACCCCCCTCTTATGGACCCTGTCTAGGGACCGTAAGTAGGTTTCTGGTAGTTAAGCACAATATCTTATGCTTGGTAATGGTTCCCTTGCAATGTCATATTCACCTAACACTGAAATGTCAATTTTTCCTAAAAGCAAGTTTTCATATTTTCAGTTTTTTCAGGACCACCCTGTGGTGGAAATTCCAAATGGCACATGTCCATGTGTGTAGAGACTAGAGGTTAGAAAGTGTGCCTGAGAACGGAGGTCACAGATACTGTGCAGGCTTTAGCAGAGCTGACACACCTTTCCTATGGGCTTTGCCACCCTCTTGGACAACCTCTGCTGTGCAGACAGCTAGGGGACCATCGGACTGGGTTGTAGGCAAGGCATCATGCAAGGAATTCCTGCTGCAATCATGATTCCAAAATGCTCTCAAGCAGTGACAAAGAGGTACAACAAAATGCTGAAACAGAAGTCAAGAAACCAGATATTTTAATGTTTGTTGGCGTGAGGTAAGGCCACCTTAATTCACTGACTTCCTAAACTTTCCGTTCCTATGACTGCACTGATACTATGTGTAGCCCATCCTATCCTAGAGTCTCAGGGTAGGTAACATTCCTAGGTCTCAATTAATCTGCACAACTTGTTTTTGAGATAGATTGTTGGAATCTTCCTCCTACAAAATGGGGGTTTAAGGCAGAGGGACAGTTCCTTGTCCAAGTCCTCCCAGAAATTACATGGCTCAGCTGGGATTGAGTCCAGGGCTCCTCCCAGGTCAATCTCCAGCCACTCAGTCCACTGGGCACAATGCTATTTTGGAAGCAAGCTTGCTTTCAGATTTGAGTTTGAAGCTAAGTGTGCACAATCGGACCTGGTTTCTCCAACTAGAGCAAGTGCCACAGTTATAAATTTCTTTTTCCATCCCTCAAACCACGTCCATCCTTCTGAGGGGGAAAAAAACCGATTTCAGGAGGGAACCACCCAAATATCTCTATTGGTTCTTTTCATCTGGTCCCAAAGAAATTTAAACCCCTAGAGGAGAGGGAAAACATTCTGGAGAGAGAGAGAGAGAGAGAGAGAGAGAGAGAGAGAGAGAGTTCATGGCCTTTGGCTGGCTTTTTCTGTCAGCAAGTGTTGATCACATCAGAAGAATCTTGCTGCTCACCTGAGAGCAGAAGTACACCTCCAAGGTAAGGACGGCTTTTATCTGCAAAGTTTAACTGAAAGCCAAAATAGATGTGACAAGGAGTTCCATGTGTCCTTTCCTTGACTAAAAATAAAAATGAAAAGTGACTTTGCAAGACTGTGATTGGGAACAGAAGTGTGTGTGTGTGTGTGTGTGTGTGTGTGTGTGTGTGTGAGAGAGAGAGAGAGAGAGAGAGAGAGAGAGAGAGAGAGAGAGAGTTTTAAATCAAGTAGATGGCAGGAGAGGAAAGAATTAAGCACCTGCTGGCTCTGACTGAAGTTATTCCTGGACATTCCCCCCCCCCCCCCAACATGATGTAATATTGGAGATTCCTGAAAATCCTATTGAAATTTTCTAGGATTGCTTTCAGCAGTCACCTGGAGATTGATGCTGATTGCTGGAGACTCCAGGCCAATCCTGGAGGGTTGGCAGCCTTAGTTTCTGTCACCATTCTTCCATTCTCAATAGCAGTCTTCCAAGGCTGCTTTTCATGTTGTTAAAAATGGAATAAAAGATACAGATCTGTGTCACATCTACCGGTAGTTTGGATCTGTAGAGCGGTGAGGCTGGGAAAGTAGTTTTTTAAGAATGAGTTTGGTAGACTGGGGGCATTATTGCCTTTGGGGTCTTGTACTTTCTTCTGTTCCATTGTCGATCTCTTTTCAAACAGGTCTTGCAAGGTTTTGAATTACTCCGAAAACTAAACCGTTTCCAGTTAAACCGGAGTAGGTTTGGTTGAATGTGATGGTATGCATGCAATGCGTCCTTGCCTTTCTCTACACGTTGTTTTGGAAGTAAGCCCATTGACTTACAGGACTTACATCTGAGTAAATATAAAAAGGAGCAAACTGCAAGCTTATGGGAGTGGGGTCAAAGATATGTGTCTGTATATTGTTTTTGTACACGTACAAATATTTAACATTTCTCATAAATGGAGCATGGTGCTGTTGTGTTCCTTGAGTAATAGCCAAACTTAACATCTGTAGTCAGAAAATATTATTACTATCAACACCAATAGTGAATATTGCCTCACAGTTATTGCCTCCCAATATTGCCTCACAGTTAAATTCAAAGAGTAAAAAGATTTTTAATCTGTTTAAGCATTTTTCTTCAAACAAGTACATTTCTCAACCTACTCATTTCTAATCGGTGGTGTGTTTCTCCCCAAATTTCTGCTCAGCCTAATCAAGTTAATATTGCTGTAGCAGACAAAGTATAGAGATCATCTGATGACTTAAGTATCTGAAGTATTTGCCCCAGTATAGTCGCTAGCAACACTGGCCTCGTGTAAGAATATTCATATCTATATTTACCCTGTGTTGCTAGTGGGAGATCACTTCTGCCAAGAACTCACTACCCCTTCCCAGCTGAGTACCACCTCTGGCTCCACTCTCCTGCTGCGTACCACCGGAAGTGACTGGCGATGACATCATCGCCAATTACTTCCGGGTTTTCGGAGGCCAGAAAATGTGGGTAGGAGGGCAATTCTCAGCATTCCTGAGAGGCTTGGCTAAAGGCAGGAGCCTCTCGGGAGCAAAAACACACCACTGAAAGCGCCGTGTCAGAGCGGGGTTCTGGTGGTCCAGCAGTCCGAGTACCACCAGCAGTTGGCCGGAGTACCACTGATGGCACTAGTACCACTGGTTGAGAACCTCTGCACTACAGGGTTTGGTGTGTTCAAGGCATGATCTGCTCCTTTATCCATCTTTAGTAAGTACGGGGGTAAGATTGTCAAAGTGGCCCAGCAGATCCTGAAACAACTGTTAATTTTAGGTTGCTTTTAATATTGCAAGGAAAACTTTTTTTCCCTTGGACTTTGGCTGTGCATCGATGTGACTATTTTATAAAAAAAGTAATGCTATTATGCTGGGGTTCCAAATGAGATCTTTGAACACCCATGTCTGAAGTGCTTCTTTCCAGTCATTGTTGTTAATGAAATTGGAAATCTTTACTCATGTTGCATACACAGTATATATTCTAAGTGCCTCTGCTCCCCCTCTACTTCCTTTCCTTTTTTTATTGGGTTATCAATATTGGAGGCAAACATTCACATAATCACAAATAATTAATGGAGAGCGTTAAACTTTTGGCTCATGATCTTGCTTGATCAAGAATTTCACATTATTTGTAAAATATTGTTATAGGCAGGTAGACAATTTCTAAGGCTGCAATAGCACTTACCTAAGAGCAAGTCCCACTGAAATAAATATAACTTACTTCTGAGTAGACAAGCATAGGCGTGTGCTTGTCATGAGCCTTGTCATAAGCATATGAGCCTTGTCATAAGCCTGTTTACACAGAAGCAAGTCCCATTGATTTCAAAGGAGTTTTTCTATAGGTAAGTATGCTTAAACTTGCAACCTATAATTAGAGGTGTTTGAAAACGATGTTATTTATTTTACTCAGAAGTAAGCGCATTGTGTTCAGTAAGACTTATGGCACGATCCTGCAGAGCGTGTGCCCGGTGTGCTTATGGCAAAGCGCCTGCAGAGCGTGTGCTCTGCAGGTGCCATAAACATGCCGTAAAGCATGTTTTCAGCACCCGGGGAGTAAGGGCTGCTGGCACGCAGGCCGGCAGGCCTTACTCCACCTCCCACCTGACCCTGCAGCTGCCGGTACAGGTAAGAGTATGCACCGGTCGGTGCAGGGGCGGGGGGAGGGCAGGCTGGGCAGCAAGGGAGGCCAGCTATTGGGTAAGCCAGGTCAGGAGGAGGCGGGGATATTGACGGCAAGCTCCACCGATATCCCGCGCCCATTCCTGGGCTTGGCAGCCCTTACCCCGCCATCCCGGATGTACGTTGGCTCGAGAACCAACGTACATTTGAGGAGGCCCATTGGGGCTCAGCAGCCCTACACCGGGGGAAGGGGACGAATGTTTCCTTCTCCTGAGGAGTGGCCCGGGAAGGGCACAGGATACTGCGGCCGGCCCTATGGGCTGGCTGAATATCTTTACGCAGGATCGGGCTGCCTGGCTATAAGCCTCTTGTATTCAACAAAAACGACCACCTCCACCTATACTGGAGAAACAGTATTTAATAGCATACCTAACTAAAGATAGTCCTACTTCAGTTCTGTTTAACTCAATGGAAGACGTTAGTCTCAACTGTTTTGCCCCATTGATTTCAACAGGACTTAAGTGTGATGGTTAGGTATTTCATTTTTAATTTGTATGGCTTCACCGGTGTATGCTCAAAAAGGGTAGAAATATTTATTTATTTATTTTTCCACATTTCTTCTGTTAAGCAGATTATTGGTTAAGATGCCAGGATGTCCCATTGTCAATGGGAGCTAATGCTTGAGAGAGGTGTCATGTCTAGAGGTATCTCCTGAGTGGTAGCCCTCAGATCTTGGAAGAAGTGCCCCTTCCTTAAGCTTACAGGAGAGGCTGATGTTTGTAGTTTTGGGATAGACCGAAGAAGCAGAGGGAAAGCTGTAAGCTGACAGCATGGTGTGCAAGGTGCCTCTCTCTGAGGATCTGATGTGAGGTAGAAGACCTGTAACCTTGTAGTTTGCATGCTGTTTTCCACCTCAGCTGATGCTCTACTAGTATGTTTGTAAATAAAGCAATGCTTACTTGAACACCACGAGCCTCCAGTGCTCTGTTCTTCAAAGGGGACCCCAACCCAGGTAGCATTTGCACCTGGAATGTCTCATCTCTCAGGGAAGTTGAGTTAAACAATATCTATTTTCAGAGATGCATAAAATTCATCTGGGATAGCCGCATTCACATGTGAATGTCAACAACATCCCCCCAATGGCAACATATAGCTCTATTTTGCAATGACCTCGGATAACTATTGAAGAATAACCATCTTCAAGAGCTCACTAAAAGCAAAGAATAAAGAAGTTGCACATACGTAAAAGAGACTGAGTTGGTGGCAAAGGAGTTTAACATGGTGAAAGGAAAATAGGTCAAGCTCGTGTGTCAATACAATGAGTGTGAGATTTAAATATACACACATACATACAAACATCAGCCCACACAGGAAATTTATACTTGGTTGGAGAGGCTTTCCACAGGAAACAGTGCTGGAAAAGAGGAGCAAAGCATTATAGCAGGAAAAAGGATTTATTTCAGCCCTTTGAACGAGGCTGTTGGCAAACCTGCCGTGTGCATGGAAGCTGCTTGGCTGTGCCTGAAACTGTGCTTGCCAAGCTGTTGCCCTCCGTTCCTCTGGGGTCCCAAAACAGGCAGAGGGAGATTCAAACACACATGTTCAAAGAGCCTAAGAACATATACAATTATTTTTTTTAAAAGCCCCTTTGGTTTAATGTGAGAGAGTTAAGGCACTTGACGCATACATACACTCTTGCTTGAAAAGGCATGGACGTGGTAAGTTAAGGTGCTCATCTTAATTTCTGTGCCGTGTAAATCATGAAGCGGTTGTACAGTCTCACATATATATTATGCTGGTTTACAAATTAGGTTCAATGCACCCACATTTGACTTGGTCCCTGCAACTTCACATTGGGCTGGGGGGGGGGGAGATTTGCACAGAGGCAGAAATTTAACAGCTCCAACTTTTTCAAACAATTACTACTCTCTCTCTCTCTCTCTCTCTCTCTCTCTCTCTCTCTCTCTCTCTCTCCCCCCCCCCCCCCGAATTTCTGTCTGGCACATCCATAAAATGCACAGTACTCTATTCCCCCTTCACAGCAGCAAGTGTAGTGAAAATTCAGGCAGAAAATTCTACAGGTGCAGCTTCCCAAATTCTGTGCAACAAATGATGAATGTCTCCCTAAGGCAGTGTCAGCTTCTCAAATCAGTTCCTCCCACCACAAAATACTAAAGAAAGCACCCTGCTCCCCCATCCATAGTAGGCGTTAGTAAATACGCCTGTAACTGGTGGTTTTATTTACTGTATTTAAATAGCACCATCAGTGTACCTGGCCAGTGAGAAGACAGGAGAAACAGAATAGCTCAGAATACGTCGTCATCGAGACCACTGTGTGTTGATCTACAAGTGTGCACAGTAAGCAGAGGTATGCATTTTTCACATCTGCATTCTTAGAAGCTTAGGGCAGTATACGTGGGGGTTGTCCGATTTCTCACAACAACTCTGAGAGGTAGGTCAGGCTGAGGTTGAAAGCCAGTCGCTGGCCCAAGGTGACATAGTGGTCTTCATGGCTGAGCAGGGACTGGTCTCCCCATGCCAACTCTTACACTCAAGCTACTACATCACTGCCAAGCAGCTAACTGGAAGACCCTTTGTTGAGACCATTCCATAATTTAATAGATGTTCTTGTTAGGACTTTTTTTCCTTCTATAATTCTGTCCAATGCTCTTCCTTTCATCCCAGAGCTCTCAGTTACGCTGTTTTTTAAGTTATAACCAATGATTCATTGATATCATTATGTAATGGGCCGATGTCCCTCCTCTGCCTCTTAAAAACAGGAAATCTATTGGATGTTCTGTCCCCAGAAGGAAGCCAAAGTCTCTCATTATATTGCTCAAAAGTGCTGGGTCCAGGGGTTTTACTCTGAGGGCCTGGCCAACTCAGACAAACCTGGAATCAATTTGTGGCCCTGGAGAGACTTTTAACTACAAAGTCACGTTTATGGCTGTGAAAGGCATGTAGCAGAGCTGAAGGGAGGAGTTTAAAAAAACAACAACCAGTGGCTTTTTCATCTGGCAGTCTTATCCAAACGCTGCAGCATAAGATCATGGACAATCCTTGCTGAGGTTTATATGGGGACAATCTGGGGGAGCGTAAATACTACCTTGGTTCAAAACCCTGATGCAATGTCTTCATTAGTTGATGTGTCTCAGAAAAGCAGGGATTGGAGAGCTCAGGGAGCAGATAGCAAACGTCTGTAACTGTGGTTCAAGAGGGAAAGGTTGGGAGGAGAGAAAGCTGATTATGAAAGGAGTCCGTTGGATCGCAGGTAGAAAACTATGTATAGGCTACGAGGGACTGCAGAGAAAGGTAAGTTCTCAGCACGATATGTCGAGAGAGAAGGTGCTCTTTCATCCTGTATTTGATTGCAGGAAAGATCATTAGAAGTGTCTATTCAACTAGTCACACTTTCCCAGTGGCACATAGGAACATATAAAGCAGACTTATACTGAATTGGACCATTGCTCCCTCTCGCTCAATATTGTCTGCACTCATTGACAGCAGCTCTCAAGCTTTCATGCAGGAGTCTTTCATAGCCCTACCTAGGGGTTGAGCCTGGGTCGGGTCCTTCTGTCTGCAAAACATGTACTCTACCACTGAGCTTTGGCTCGTTCTCATTCATAACATCACATGTTATGCTGTACCAGAAATGCTATATATATACACATTTATGTGTGAATGACTGTACTTGAGTTCATTTGTACAGATCAATAATCTGTGTACACTACACACAGATTATACCTGAATTGAATGGAAACTGTGAATAAGAGTACCTACGTCAGGGCCTCTGAGAGGAGGGTGCAAGGGGTACATCGTACCTGGGCCCAGGATCAAAAAGGAGGCCCGGGAACCAAAGAAGAGGAGCAGGAAATTTCATGGATAAAAACAGAATGATGGAGAAGGGAAGGGGCCCAAAAGAAACTTTGTACCCCCTGATAAAATTCCTCTCAGAAGCCCTGACCTACGTACAAATTAAGGCTGCAATCCTATACACACTTTCCTGGGAGTAAGCCCTATTGAGTACATTGGGACTTACTTCAGAGTCGATATGGACAGGATTGCGCTGTGACTGCGAAAACCGGAAGTACCCGAAGAGCGCCGCAAAACGGCGATCCGAAGATCGGGGAGGCCTACAGAAGGTTGCGCAGGCCTCCCCGAAGCCCCCCGAAGCCCCGGTAAGTACAGCGGTGGCAGTATTGGCGGCGGCGGTGATCCCCCAGATCGCCACCTCTGCCGCCATGCTGTCGACAGCAGTGGTTCTCAATGGTGGGTTGCGACCCACAGTTTGAGAACCGCTGTTATACAATATCTTATAAAAACACAATGCATGGAATGAAATTGCAGCATAACTATGGAAAACAGACTGTTCATTTTTCAGTGGAAGAAATTATGTGGTTCTATCTCCGTTTAACCATAAACAATAGGGTTCTTTCCCCTTGTGATAAGTTCAGGGACAAACTGGAGACGATGGTGGTAGCGACATCTCTTTAAATGTTGATCTGCTCCAGTCATATGTACAGTATTACATTTAAGAGCAAAAGAGGGCATGCAGGTGAGGAATGCCAAACCCTTCCCAGCCTATGCTTTACTTCTGGGCAGCTTGTCCTCCAATGTCACATTTTCTTCAGCTGGGCTCTGATACTGGAAGCCAGCACAAATGAGGGGAAATGGTTCCTCCTGAATGAAAGGGACAACCTATTTGGTTGGTGGTACTTTAAGATACTTTCAGGATACTTTCAAGATACTTAAGATACTTTAAGATACTTTCAGGAAGATAGTGTAGGACAGGAAGGCCTGGCGGGATATGGTTCATGGAATCACGAACGGTCGGATACGACTTAACGACTGAACAACACAACAACACTTTAAGATCACAAGCTTTCTGGTCTGGAGTCCAAGTTTACCTATGTGTCTGTTGACACTGTCAAAAAACTTGAGAAGGTGAGTGAGGCAGGAGAGGCATCACTAGGGCACGTGCTGCCCCAGGGCGGGCGGGCGCTGCCCCAGGGCAGGCGTGCGCGACACCCTAGTGAGCCCTCCCCCCTGGACACAGCCCCTTTATTAATTTTGGCGCGGCCATAGGCCGCACCATGATTTGGGGTTGGGGGCGCCCGATGGGTCGCTGCTCCGGGCACCCCCTCAATCGGGAGAGCCGACTCGGGGACGTCTTCCTGGGCCGGCTGCCCGGGGCCTTCTGAGGAAGGCCCGCTGCGCGAACGTTATTTATAACGTTCGTTTGCGCATGGGCAGACTGTTCCTGAGGGAAAAGGGCAGCCCTTTTCCCTCAGGAACAGTCTGTCCATGCGCAAACGAATGTTATAAATAACGTTCGCGCAGCGGGCCTTCCTCAGAAGGCCCCGGGAAGCCGACCGGGGAAGACGTCCCCGAGTTGGCTCTCCCGATTGAGGGGGCGCCCGGCCCGGCCTGGCGAGGTGGGCGGGAGGCCCCCAGGCGACGTGTGCGTGCGCGTGTGTTATTTTATTTTCCTCAATAACAGTCCTTTCTGCGCGGCGTGTGCGCGCTTCACCTGGGGCCCCCCGCACGCCTCGCCACGCCACAGCGACGCCTTTGTGGACTTGCCTTTGCAGAAACCATGCCAATGCCAACAAAAAGTAGTTCACAAAGCAGATTACATAGCAAATAAATCATTATGCTTTTTCACCAATGTACCCAGAATAGATATTAAACTGCAATTTCTCTGATCTCTCCCCCCCCCCACTCTTTTTTAAATATTGGTGTTACATTTGGCTACCTTCCAGGGCTACCTTCCCCAGAGGCTGATTTAAAGGACAAGTTACATATTTTTGTTGGAAGATCAGCAATTTCACATTTGAGTTATTTAAGAACTTTTGGGTGGATGCCATCTTGATTCAGTGATTTGCTAATTTTAATTTCTCAATATGCTGTTCTAGAACCTCACCCTCTGACCCAGTTCTCCAGACTCCCACCCTGAGAAGGTCAGTTCAGGCGTAGTATCTGTCCTACATCTTTTGTAGTGAAGACAGATGCAAATAATTCATTCAGCTTCTCTACAGCCTCCATTTGCTCTTTAATTTTCTCTTTTATTTCCTCAATAACAGTCCAACCCTCTCCCTGGCAGGTTTTCTGCTTTTGATGTATTTAAAGAAGTTTTTATTGTTGGCCTTGATGTTTTTAGCTATGCACTCCTCAAATTCTCTTTTTGCAACCCTTTTTGCCTGCTAATATTTATTTTGCTAGAGTTAATGTTCCTTTTGGTTCTCATTTGGGCAAGACTTACATTTTCTGAAGGAAACCTTCTTGCCTTTTATTATAGCTTCCTTGGCTCCACTAGTGAGCCATGCGGACTTCCTCCTAGACTTGGTGATGCCTGTCTTTCTTTCCCATTTCTTGTGGCACAATTATTAACTAAAGATGAGTTCAAAGACTTAACATTTTTCCTGCTGTCATGATTATAGAGAAATTAAACTATGAATGGTTATGCAAAGTGCTGAATTTCCAGATTATCATAAAGAACTAATAGTAATCAGTGCTTCTGGTAGCTGACTTAAATGTGCTTTTGTTCATTGGAATTCTAATTCCATTGAGAGCCAATTTACATGAGCAGCAGAAAAATGTGATGCAGCTCTCACTGGACACTACCACTCACGACGGTAGGTGGTGAACTGCATGACTGAATGTGCCTACCTTCTTGCACACAGAACCCTTGCTAACTAAGAGCAAGGGAAGAGTCAAATGTTTGCTGGTCTTAGAACGGAGACTGTTATAACAGGCAACAGGAATTAAGTATGGCCAATTGCATTTGGCTTCCCATAATTCACAAATTACAGGGAGAAAACGGAACATCAACACACGTTGGAAAACAAGACAAGAAACATACGGATTGACAGTGACTCTGAATGAGGTTTATTGCAGGTGCTCTTTGCAGGATCAGCAACCCTGCAAGAAGGGAGCTCAAAGTTCCGCAGCGTTTACGTCAGTTACAACAACGAACAGCACGAGGCGTTTGACAGTTAACATCTACTAAGCCTTGGGAAGCCCCCAGAAGATGTGTTTGGATTAAAACACGAAACGTCGGGTCCTCAGCGGTTCAGTTTTTTGGGTTTGATACATGTCTTTTGTCCGTGGTGTATTTTGCTTCATTCTACCCGGATAAATCGGTACTGTTTCAAATCGGCTGGCTCGCTACCTTTTTTCACTCCTCACTATGACCGCATTACCCGTATTAACCTCTAGTTGCAAAATGTTTGCTGGTCATTTATTTATTTTTAATTGGGAGCCCATATGAGACAGGGACCCATCTTTTCATTTATTTTGCTTTGTAAACTGCCCTGGGAACTCTTGCTGAAAAGCGGTATATAAAAGAAATAATAATTTAGCTTGTCCAAGAGAAGGTTTCATAGATAACCTTCACCCTGATGTTTTCTTTGTGCAAGGAGAGATTTTTACATGAGGGAGCATTCAAACATGAGATTGCCTATTACCAAAAAAGCTGGCAAGGGGAATTATTGATTTATATGTCTCTGTCTTTAAGGCGGGGGGAGGGAGGGAGGGGAGCCCTTTACTGTAATGCTCAGAGCGAGAATACAGTCAGTATATTACAGCACAGCTCTCTTTGATAGAGGGATCTTAAGACTGGATAACAGATCAGCATAATGCAGAGAATCTCCTTCCCTCAAAGAAGAGACCGAGAGAAATAACCTCCAATAAAAGATTATCGTTTTATTAAGAGAGAATACAAAATAAAGGAATACCAGTTTCACCAAAAAGAGTTGATAGAGAACTATTGTAATGCCCTAACCAGAGTATCCTATAGTAGTACTGTATTTCTTCAATTCTAAGACGCATGTTTTTTCCCAATTAAGCATTTCAAAAAATGGGGTGCGTCTTAGAATCGAAGGTCTCCAAAAAGCACCCCAAAATGCTATCTTCTTACTTACTGGGGCTTGGGGGAGCTTCAGGGAGACCTGTGCAACCCTCTGCAGGCCTCCCCGATCTTCAGTTCAGCAAAAAACGGTGATTTTCAGCCATTTCCAGTTTTCGCGAAAACCAGAAATGGCCAAAAATCGCTGTTTTTCGCCGAACTGAAGATCAGGGAGGCCTGCAGAGGGTTGCACAGGCCTCCCTGAAGCTCCCCCAAGCCCAGGTAATGAAGGAAATAGCACTTTCTGGCGGGGCCAGAAATGCTATGCAAAGGCAGTGCACTCAGTCATCCTCAGCTGCAGGAGACATGCTGGGGAGAGTTGGTGCTGAGCGGGTAGATTCAATGAAGGGAGGTGAGTCTTGCAATCAATGGATTTTTTCCCCCTGCTGGTGGTACTGAAAGTAAAGGTGCGCCTTAGAATCAATGGCGCCTTAGACTCGAAGAAATACGGTAAGTGCAGTGTAGTGAACGTGTATTTGGTGCATCCGAGGAAAGGAGAGGGGGGAAATTTAGGGAAAAAATTCCAGGAGTCCCTGCTCTTCCACTCTAGCTTCTAGCAACCAGAGTCGGGGAAAGAAAAGGGGAGGCAAAAGGGGGATGACTGAGAGGGAAGGCGAAAAGGCGCAAGCATATCTACCTGTATTCTTCAAGATTTCTTTGCAGGGATCCGGAGGTCCTTTGAGCAGCGTATGGAAACTCAGTCCTGACACAACACAGGTGTATTGTACCAGAATAGAGTGACAACCTGCTGCTGGTCAAAATCCATTACTATTTAAGGATTTTTGAGGTTGCTACTACATGCAGAATTGAGAGAAGGCTGGTTATATCAAGGGTGATGAGGAGGGCTTGGGGTGCTCTGTTTTAAAGTGTAAATGTGTAAGGGAATTCTTTCTAATCAAGATGTAGGTAAATAGGGTTCCTTCAGAGGGTTAGCAGTGTCAGCTATAATGCAGATCACCAAGCAGTGACCATGGAGATGTCTGGAATTTTGAAATGAGTGCAGAATGCAGGTGCAAGAAAATGCAGATGTTTTGATACAAAGTACAGAGGTTATTAAGGCTGCATTCACTAAGGGCAAAAACAAAATTGTAAATACAGAGAAAAGATTACAAAATTGCATTCAATGGAAACACAAAAGTGAGATCTTTCCCCCAGGATTTGTGACTGTGGTGATTGTGGAGGAGAAGATCATGTACATAACATGTACTCTTGAGGCTTGACAAGAGTCCTTTAGGAACATGCCCTGCATGTCAGAGAAGCAATGTCTTTACTGTCCATTTTGTGCACAGACGTTCTGGGAAACAGTTCTTCTTGCACACCATTGATGTGCAATCTATTGATGTTGGCATATGAATCTATTGATGTGGCATCCGTTGATGTTGGCATATGAAGGTGGTAATAAGGTTGCTTGGTATCAGATATTGTCCTTTGTTATAATGCGATGGCATAACATAACCATGAATGGAAAGAAAAATAAAGAAGAAAAAATGGTGGGAGATCCATCCAGAACATGCCCACCTGCTGTCTTCAAGGATATAGGACCTAGGTAGTCTAGGAAATGTGATTGTCATGTGATTCTGCTGCTCCCAGGCTGCAATTTCCCAGAAACAGGTTGATTCTATTAAGACATTTCTTGATATATTTTCTGGAATATTTTGAACTATGTAGTAAATTGCTTTCATACTAGGATTTTGTCCCATTGTTCTCTTTCCAAATTAGCCTTGCTGTTTTTGTGGCACTCACCCTCCACTCCACGCAAACAAGATGGCAGCCTGGCATTTCTTCCTGGGGATTCTGCTGCACCATGGGCTCCAGCCAGTGTTGGCACAGCTGCCTGCTCAACCCGACAGCTGCTCTGGCAAAAGCCAGAAGATCTCCCTCAGCCACTCATACAAGATTGATGTGCCCAAGTCCTCTCAGATCAAGGTGGAGCCAGACCCGCTGCCCCTCCAAGATGACAGCTACACGCTCTTGGTTCCTGGTGAAGCGGCGGGTGAGGGTGAGGAGCAAAATATCATATTCAGGCACAACATTCGGCTGCAGACTCCCAAAGGTGACTGTGAAGTCCTAGGCCAGCTCAAGGCCTTGTTGGGAAGGTTGGAGAAGATGGAGATGGAAGTGGTGCGTCTGAGGGAAGTCTGCAGTCCTCAAAGGTGCTGTGGGAGAGGACAAGGTGAGAACTGCATGTTGTGGCAGAAATATCCCTGTGCAACTTGTGACCCACCAAGCTAAACTCAGTCCACCAGCTAGATACTGTGGTCTCTTTTGTGCTCGACACCCCGACACCCCTTTTGTGCTCGACCCGTACTCTGAGGTCATCAGGGGGGGCCCTGTTAACCGTGCCACCATTGACGGAAGTGAGGGGGATGGCGGCACGGAATAGGGCCTTCTCAGCTGTGGCGCCCCAATTATGGAATTCCCTCCCCCTGGAATTAAGAACGGCTCCCTCTTTAGAGACCTTTCGGCGGGGCCTTAAGACGTTTTTATTTAGGACAGCTTTTGATGTCTGACATGGTGGGCTGACTTTTTAACAAATAGCTTTTAACAAATGTACATTCAGGTGACCCACTGGGGTTGTTTATTTTAAATTGTTTTAATTAATTGTTTTTAATTATTTTAATGTGTATATATGTATTTTAATGTTTGTGTTGTAAGCCGCCTTGAGTGCCCTTGTTGGGAGAAAGGCGGGGTATAAATTCTTTAAATAAATTAAATAAATAAATACATATTTTGCAGTCCCAAGCAAGCAGAAAAAAACACAGGGACAGAGTTACTGCGCTCTTGGGTGCTGACCATTCTTGTCTGGTGGGCTATGGTCAGCTCAACACCAGTTATTCAAGTCTGCAAGTCTTAATGGTGTGGCATCACCTAGTGCTCTCCCCACTAAGTGTACACGTAGAACCTCTCTCCCAGGGCAGTTCTGCTGCTTCTTGTTGATTGTATTGACATCAACGTGTACAGCCATTTACAGAATGACAACAAAAAGTCAGGTCCCTGCCCTAAGAAGCTTACAATCTAAAATTCAACACCGAGGCAGCCATAGAGGGAAGGAGAGAAAAACAGTTGAATATAAACAGGGAAGATTATGTATTCCATTCAGCTGAATGCGCTTAGGCTTAAACTTAGTAGAGAAGAAGGGGCTGTGCCAAAGGTGTGCATGGAAAAGGTGAGTTTCGAGGCAGGGTTTGAAGGAAGAGAGAGGTGGCATCATCACACAGCTGTTGTGTGAGATAATTCCTGACATTGGGGCAGCAAAGGAGAAACAGCAACGTTGTTTAAGGGAGCAGGAGACCTTTGGGTGGCTGGGGTTGGTGGTACCCTGTAGCTACCAGGAGCGAGAAAGGAAAGGAGGGAGGGCATTGATATAGATACAAACAACTAGAGAGGGAACCTCCAAGGTGCACTGCACAAAGATAGGATTTTTTTTTTTAGCCCAGTGCATTCAGAGGTAGTGATTGATTTTATTTTTTTACTTGGGGGAAATATGAAATCACCCTCTTGTTTGCTGTAAGAAATGAGATGCCCAAGCCTGGAGATCATCCTAGCTGAGAACACAGGAAAGAAAATACAAATGAAAAACAATTGGAAGTTTTCTTCATGGCTCGTTACAATGTAGAGAGAGAGAGAGAGAGAGATCTCGGATATCCGGGTTTAAAAGCCATGTAACAAACAGTACAAACACGTAAAAAAACAAGTCCAAAATACTGACGTTTATAAATGGTTAAAAAAATGGTTTTAAAAAAAGTTTCCTCCGAAAATCTGCGAACCTCTTCAGGTGGCAGCAAAAGCTGTAAGGTGTTGCCTTACATCATCCAGCCTCCATAGCAACACCTTACATCTTTTGCTGCCACCTGAAGAGGTCCACAGATTTGCGGAGGAAATGTAGTGACCTGGTAAATGCGTGTTTTTAAAAAGACTGGTAAAAGACTGCTTTTAAGACTGTTTTTTAATTTTTTTAAACCATTTTTAAGTGTCAGTGTTTTGGACTTTTTTTTAACGTGTTTGTGCTGTTTGTTACATGGCTGTTAAACCCGGATATCCGAGATCTCTCTACAAATTACAAATTGTTACACTTGGAGAGAAGCTTCCCCCCGCCCCCCCGTTCCTTTTTAAAAAGACTTATATTGTAACTAATACATGAGCATGAGTAATACTGTCAGACTCTTTTGTTGTCATGTCAGAGTTTTTCTAATGAGATGAATTTTTTTTAATGACATAGTTAAGATGTGCATTTATAGATGTTCTGTAGATTGCCCTGATGAAAACAGCCAAATTGCCTTCGTTCCTCATGCGGTCTCATTGTCTCCCTTCTGCTTCTTGTGCTTCTGACCTGCGTGTTGAACAGGGGTTTCATCCTGTAGTGGTCACGGCACTTTCATTCAAGAGATTTGCAGCTGCCACTGCGATGAAGGCTGGGAAGGCCAGGACTGTTCCCGCCCTACCTGTCCGGGGAACTGCAACGGTAACGGGCGTTGCGTGGGTGGCCAGTGTGTTTGCAATGCGCGTTATACTGGTGAAGACTGCAGCCAGCTCCTCTGTCCTGAGAACTGCAGTGGAAATGGTGTCTGTATCAATGGTGTCTGTCACTGCTACAAGGAATTCATTGGGGACGACTGCAGTGAGAAGAGGTGCCCAAATGATTGCAGTGGCAATGGATACTGCGATGCTGGCGAGTGTTACTGTGAGGATGGGTTCACTGAACTTGACTGCTCCAAAGGTAAGAGGCCCTTCCATGCAGAGATGCTGTTACCGTTGATGCAGAAATTTTGCTCTTAGTTACTTTGCATAATCACCTATATTAAATGTATGTTATGTTAGCTATTTTGGAAATACAAGCCTTCCTAACTGGTAGAGGTAAAAGGCCAAAAACTTCCCTCTTACAGCGATTCTCTCAAAGCAAGCGAGTCACATACCCCATCAAAGGAATTAAGGCCTTGGGAACCGGAGGTTATCTCCCCTTTGGTATGCAGAGAGAAGCGGTCTTATCTTACGGATCAGAGTGTTACATTTCACACAGTTTCCCCTTATTGTAGAAGTGTTGGAAAGTGTAAACTATGGGTCAGATGGATCCTGGTGCCATAGAGTTTATTTACTTGTTTGTGGTCTTTTTGTTTGGAATGGTATAAGAGGTGCTCACTCTTCTGCTTTGGGGGCCTCTCCTGACCTTCTAGGACAGTCCACGCGAGGTGCTAAAATAAACTGGACTATTTTCTTCTTACCTACAGCCTACGTGGTCCATTACTAAAATCGATAATCAATAATTTATGCGACACCATGAAGCGAGGAGAGGCAGCTAGTGACTCTGTCCCATAGAATTAAATGGGAGCCCTTGGGATCTGAGGCAGCCTATTTCTGCCACTCTGGGTTCCATTTCTAGTTGTGATGATGTAACGGAACCCAGGGGGCTGCTCTGTCTGTTTCTCGGTCTTAGAAAACAAAACAAAATCCGAAGATGGGCAGAAAAATAAACAGATAAATAGAGCAGCTCTTTGAGTGCTGTCACAGCACCAAAACCCGTCAGGGCTCTATATTTTTCTTTAAATCTTAAGAACGTTCCCTTGTCCAAACTTGGAAAAAGAGTCATTTCTCCAATAAAAGCCATCACACGAAACAGTAAAGGGTCACATTCTCCTCTTTCCTTGCACATTATAACCACAAGCAGCAGCTGGGAACTTTATGTGCTCATTTAGGTACTGTGAACATTTAGCTGGCAGCAACAAAAAGGGGAAATAAATAACCCAATTAGTTTTGAGAGAAAACCTCACCCAAAATACAAATAAGAATTACTTTACCATCAGAGTTAATATCACGATCGTTATGAAGGCAAAAGGGTTTGTGGGGGGAGCCAAGCATGCTACATTATTGCCAGGTTAAGACGTTAAAATGGAATGAGCTGATCAGGAAACAATTCCAGTTTTCATCAGAGTAGCTATTAATTTACCATCAGGAAGGAAGAAAAATCATACATCAATAGAGGCTTGATCAGCCAGACTGCAAAGCTATTGGAAACAGCATCTTGATAATCTATCTCTTCTGGGGGTACTAGTCTTGGCTTAATGAGAGTGGTAGGAAGCCAGGAAAAGAATGTGCTGGAATCTTGCATGCAATATTTGTTGGTGATTGTTTTACTATCAAATGTCATGGGATATGTTGAGGCTAATTTTGCCATTTGCTCAGATTTCAAATACTGGCATTATCTCCAGCTGTAGTCACAATGGGTTTAATGCTACAATCTTATTGCAGCAGCAGCAAAGCTATGTATTTGAGTACTGCCTGATTTAAACCTTAAATAAGTATGTCATTTGCAAAAATTATGGAGTCAGTTGCCAAGAATCTTAACCAAGTGGGATAGCAGTGCAACAGCACGAACAGTTAAGGTTGTGGTGTCAGCACTTCGGCCAATAGCACCATGCGTAAAACCGCAGTGATGTACATGGATGATCACACGTATATTAGTGGCTGGCTTAGCCTTCTTTTTTTTTTCTTTGCGCATATATGGGTTTTGAAAAGTAATCTGTATAGGGTTACTTAATCCTTCATAAAAACAGTTAAATAATTCCTATTTACGACTGCAGCTACTGTTTACCAAGGACACACTATGTCAGGAAGCTCTCCAGCACAAGCTCTGTTAAAATGAATTGGAACTGTGAAACCTTTTCCCATGCTGTTTACCCCAATGTACATAATTAATGTTGTACTGTGGCTAGTAGTTGCAAGAGAGGGCTTTAGATCAGGAAATGGGTCCCAGGTTCCAGCCCCCAGTCTTTGGAACTTCCTCCTCCCTCTGAAGGCTCATTGGGCCCCCTCACTGGTGAGCTTCCACTAGCTAGCAATAATAATAATAATAATAATAAACATATAGTATTTATATACTGCCTTTCTTGGTCATTGGATTTCTCCTCTGACTTTCCAGGGCAGGCTTTCCTAACCCCCTTAATGGTTTTCTTTTACAATATATAAATGTCCAATCTTTCATGAACAACTACATTCTAGATAGTATCCTTTTGCAGTCTGGCCTCTCCACTGGCCATCGCCTCCCACACTCGACCGAAGCAGCTGGCAGCTCTTATCTCTCCTCACAGAGGCTTTCACAGCTTTTTGTTGGCGGCGTGTCTCAAACTTGCCATTTACCGATCTTCGGGCTTGCAAGGTGGCAGGCAGCTCTACCGACTGAGCCAGACCCCTCTGCCCTTAGTAAAGACCTTTTTCCTTTTTAAGTAGGCATTAAATTAATACCCCAATTTTTGTATATTTTTGTGTCTTCTGCTCTTTTGGTTCAGTTGTTTTTTGGGGGGAGGGGCTGAGGTTTGTTTTATTGTGACTTTTTTGATTTTATTATGTATTTGAGTGCTTTAAGTGATGTGGACTGTCTTGGGGGGCCTCTTCTACAGTAGAAAGGCAGGATATAAATTTCCTGATAAATGTTGTTGTTGTTGTTCAGTCGTTAAATTGTGTCCGACCCTTCGTGATCCCATGAACCACATCCCGCCAGGCCTTCCTGTCCTCCACTATCTTCCTGAGTTTGCTCATTTTCATGTTCGTTGCATCGGTGATGCTGTCTAACCATCTCATCCTTTGCCTTCCCCTTCTCCTTTTGCCTTCAATCTTTCCCAGCATCAGATACAAACAAATAAATGGCGGGAAGGTAAAACACCCCACCCTCCTTTTGGGTGGCTGCTGCTACAACAAAATCCAGAAGCTCCCACAGCTGCTTTCAAGTAAAAATGAGAATGTTAGGAGACTTAGAGCACAATTCTGTGCAATTCTGGAATGGCGGAGTGAGCACTCCACCGTTCCAAGCCATTGCAAACTTGCCATAAACTAAGCATGTTCACAACGACTGGAGAGTAAGGGCAGCTGGTGCGGAGGCTGCCCGCCCTCACTCCGCCGCTGGATCAGGGGGAGGGGGGCCGAGCCAGCCCAGGGGGCAGGGAGGGGGGCCACCATATCCCTGTCCCTTCCCGGGCCGGCACAACCTTTACACAGCCTCCTCCGACTCCGCCAGCTAAATAGCTGATAGAAATTCGAGGAGGCCCATTGGGGCTTCCCACGTTACACCAGGAGACCTTGGGGAACGGGGATAGGATCTGGCAGGCAGCCTGGGCCTCCCGCCGGATACTTACACAGGATTGGGCTGCCCTTCACAGATCTTCCATGTCTTGCCTTGTCTGGTGCTGAGATGTTTGACAATGTGATATCAGTACAGCTTTTGACTTCCAAGTTTCATGGCACAAATCTGAACGATAAAGTTGCCATTAGTAAATGTAGAAAGAGTGACAGCAAACACTATTGTCCTGGTCAGATTATGATACAGTATTAACATCTGAAGAGGCTGTAGCCCTGTTTTCTTCAGAAAAATTGAAAAACTACGGTATGTCTTTATTGAACTCCGGGCACCCTTTCTGAATGATGTTGTTTGTTCTAGTGGTTGCTCCATGGAATGCACGACTCCTCAAGTCTGCAGAGGATTCTTTGACCATTGGCTGGGATAAAGTGATGGATGTAGATTCTTACCTCATCAGCTACTTTCCTGTTGGGCACGAGGCCTCTGTGAAGCAAGTGCGAGTGCACAAAGACCAGATCAGCTATGAAATCCTGGGCCTTCTTCCCGGCACAAAGTATATAATAGCACTTCACAATGTAAAGAAGGGGATTTCCAGTGACCCAGAACTCCTGCAAGCAACCACAAGTAAGAGCACTTAAATCATCTCTTTGCTTGTCCTAAGATCTGTAGAGTCTCAACAGGCAGAAAAAGTAACACTGAAAAAAAAAAATGGCTGAAGTCAATCCAGTCATTATTCTATTACCACTGTTAAAAAAAAAAGCTTCACTATGTTTGTGGTATGTATGGTGTGGTGATACCTGATTTTGACACACTATGGTTCACCCCTGCTAACTGGGCAAGAGGCACTTTTTCAATTGGTGCTCCTCTTATATTTAGCAGGGGGAGAGTAACTGCTCCCCTTTCACCCCAGCACAGTGTCTTTTCTGGTGGCTGTTTGCTGGTGGTCTTCTGCATCTTTTTTAGATTGTGAGCCCTTTGGGGACAGGGAGCCATTTAATCATTTGATTTTGTCTGTAAACCGCTTTGTGAACTTTTTGTTGAAAAGCGGTATATAAATACTGTTAATAATTAATTAATAATATGGTTTGCGATCATCAGCTAAACCAGAATCTGAAATCATGGATTGAAGCAGGTTTGATAACCATGGTTTGTGCCATTAACTGTGGTTTATCGTAGGCTTACCATATCCGAAGGGGGACAGGGTGCCTACACCTTTAACCATTGTAAAAAGAGGGAATTTGGGCAGGTGCAGCTCATAATGGAAGGGTGCAACAAGCTGCACCTGCCCAAATTCCCTCTTTTTACAATGGTTAAAGGTGTAGGCACCCTGTCCCCCTTTGGATATGGTAAGCCTAGTTTATCGTGATGTCTGAATTGACAACCACACTTATAGCTACTGATCCATTTCTGGGCAGTCCCACTCAAGGCCAGCCTTGTGATTAGGTGGGGAAAGGCAGGCTGCCTTGAATGGTGACTGTGCCCATCCACTGCCTCCACCACTGCTTCACTTTGCCTCCATTTACCTTTTCTTCCCCCTTTTTGGGAAGTGGGGTGGTGCTTCATCTGACTTCCTCCTTCTGGCTGACTGCTGCTGTATTTGAAAATAAGGTAGCAGGGTGAAGACAGAGGAGGTAGCAGGTAAGATGTGTTTTTTTTTTTCATGGCTCTTGGTTATTTTCTCTTTGTCTAGCTGTTTCTGCCATTGGGGCTATCTGGGTGACCGAAAAGACAGAGAATTCGCTGGAAGTGGAGTGGGAGAACCCTGCAACAGATGTGGATTATTACAAGTTGAGGTTCAGCTCCCTGCTTGGGCAGGGGGAGGAGAAAGAGGTGGTGATCCCCAGGAGCAGTGACCCCAAGAGCAGATACCTCATCACAGGTAAGTGGTGAGCTCATAAGTCCATGCCTGGACAGGAATGAATGAGGGCAGTGGAGGGGAGCTGCTGACTTCACTAGAGATATTGGCAAAGTTCTCTGGAGCCAGCCTTGGGAAGGCATATCTGGGATTTGTTAAAGCACCCCTCAAAGGAGAGGCAAATTTTACAAACCTCAAATTCTCCTTGGGCTCAGATTAAAGTCCAAACCTAGACAAATTGCCCGCTTTCTTTGCTGACAAAGGCTTTGCACAGCCAGACCTTGCCCAACTGAGCAAGAACTTGAAGATCAACCAGGGATCTTCAATCCCAGTCTTGGAGATGCTGTGTAGCCATCTTTGAGGCTGGGCTGAGCTGGGCTGGGCTGGTTGGGCAACTGAAGATCACCTGAGAGGACAGAGCTGTCATTGTGAGCAATCCTTGACTGCCAAAGCAGAGCCAGTCCAGCCTTGGATTGAAGAGACAAAAACTAAAGGACAAGGAAACTCACCCTCCCCATGAGTCCTCTACAAGAGTGAGCTCCCCTCACTCTCCTTGGTCACTGCAGCCTCTTACAGCCCTATTCTATCCTCCCCCCCCCAGTCAATTCAGGTGCACCAAATGGCTCACGCGGCATCCTACGGGGGGGGGGGGCAGTCCTGGAGGTCTCCTCTTGGTATGGGAATATTTGTTCCCTTGCGGAGGGGTCTACTCAGACCCACACTAGCAAAATTGCTGACGCAGGTCCATGTGGACCTGGGCTGCAGGATCGGGTCTGGGAAGGGGTTTGGATTCAGTGGCTGCTGCTGCTGCTTCTGCTGCTGCCGCCGCCAAACCCATCCCCTTATGGACCTGATCCACCCCCTTACTGCCCCATTCTGCCCTCCCTCTTCCCCATTCCGCCCTCATTCTGCCCTCCCCTGCCACGCCTGCCCCACTGGCTTTGTTGGTGGTTCTTTGGCGCGGGGCTGCTCTGGCGTTGTCACTGGCGGGTTGGCAGTGTACAGCTTTGTGCATTCCTAGGAGGCTGTTTGCAATGGCCATAAAGCGCTCCCCGCCGTCAGAATGCTAGTTCCGGTGGTGGGGGAGGGGGATAGGATTGGGCTATTAGTTTTCCTAGTTAATCTAATGGAGTGATGTTGTTCCTTCTTTAATGTAATGAGGGGAACCTATGGGAGCTTTCCTCCTGGGGCAAATAGCAGTCATGGACTGGAACTCTGGTGGGGGCAAAGCCCCCTTCCTATGCTATGGTCCCAATCCAAATTGCCCCCTACCCCATAGCTTCCATTGACAAAAGAAAACCTAAGCCCATTTGGGCTAATGATATTTTTAATGTCACATATTGTTTGACCCTCACTGATGAGAAAAAGAGGGCTTTGAAACTTCTGCAAAAGATGCAGTTGTGCTTCAAAAGCATTTTTTAATCTCTCTGCCTTCTGTTTTCTTCTCTTTATAGGCCTAATACCAGGAACACAGTATAAGATCACTGTCGTGTCCATGAAGGGTGAGATGGAAGGGAAGCCATCCTCTGTGAATAGCTGGACAGGTATAAACAAAGAACTATGACTGGTGCATGTGAGTTACGGTACCTACACAATTCAAAAGCATGACTGCTACATCACATCTGTCCTACAGCTGTGATCCTAGGAGGGTTCCAAGTTGCCCCAAACTATTCCCTCACTTCTCCAGTTTGTAGCCCTGTGCATTCAGACAACTAAAATCTACCAAATCCTCCTCCAACCTCCACCTGTCAATCAGCTCTTTGGCACAGAGCCCATGCTTTGTACCATGCTATCTGCACCATATAGTCTTTTCTCAGTTTGTGTTTTGATCCTGCATTTTTGAAGGGCACAGGTGGCAAGGACAGAGTTGGTTTCAGCAAAACGATAGTTTACACTGAATTCAGGGACAAAACTTAACAACAGTATGGAGCAGGGGTGTCACTAGGGTTGGTTCACACCCAGGGTGAGATCTCATGGTATCACCCCCATGGACCTCCTCCCATACCAGACCACATGATGTGCAGGTCTCCTGGGAAATGCAATCCCTGCACAAGTCATGACAGGGATGGGGAAAAACCCATTTTCTATCAGTGGCGCATTTTTGCACCATTGGTAACAAATAGAATAGAAAGTCATTTTGGTGTCACTCCTCTTTGGGGTGACACCTTGGGCGGTCTGACCCCCCCCCATCCCCCTGGTGATGCCTCTAGTATGGAGCAGGGCTCATATTATGATGGGGAAAAGGGCTCACCTGATGCCCATGCTCTTGTCTCTTTGGGGTCAGGCAGACCCTTTTTATTATCTGGTGAGATTATCTGGTGAGATTTTTGCATTTATTGCAGCTTTTATGTTCCTGTTTTATAGTTGATTAGAGAGTTTTATTTTTGTTGTTCCATTGGTTTTTATCCTGATAGTCTCCATTGAAGGGCAAGATATAGATCAAATACATAGATGATGATGATAGCAGCAGGATGGAAATGTGCTTGTAGGGGAATTTGACTGCCAAAGGTCTGCACTCTACAGCACCTGAGTTATCCCCTGAAAAGTGATTTCATCACTGTTGTGTCACTATTGGATTGCTCATCTAGTGAAAACATGGGTTTTGTCTGGGATTATTCAGCCTCAGCAAGTTGAATATTGTACCTTTCAATATAGTCGGGATGCCTGGTGGTGTAGCAATCCTCATCCATAATCAATACTGGTTATTGCCAACCACTAAAATAGCACAGTCCTGTGCCTGCTCTACTGTTTGATGGACAGTCCATTCAGCTGTCTCGCAGTTCAGGATGAAGGATTTCAAAAGCATTGCTGTGAGCTGGAGCCACTATAGGACAAGGAAACATTTCTCAAGCCTTACTCCATTGTGAATGTTAAAGTAGAACTGCATTGATTTGCCTTTCAAGGATGTCAGAGTTTCATCAGAATGGATGCCAAATACAGTATCTTGAATCAGTGTATTGCCATGGCTGGAGAAGGAACTGACGCAGAAAACACCCCTCTGTATGCAACATTTTATAGGTGCCACATTAATAGTCTGGTCTCAACTGATGGTAGAAATCAGGCTGAGATATAGGAAAGAAGGTGATGTGTAAACTGTTTGACCACTATGTCCTCCTAGCAGCCAGTTTCCCTGTTCTGAGGCTGAGCATCTGGACCTGGTTTGCTATATTCCTACACTCTGGTGTGCAATTCTGTTGTGCCCCTGGCCTACTACTGTACTTTCCAGCTAGGCCTTTTGGTTGCCTCAACGTTTGCTTTCCCATGGGTCCCACTTGAGTCCTAGCTTTGGGGACAAGAGAGACCACAATTATGGACAGCAGCTGTTTGTAAGTAAGTAAGGAAGGAAGGAACCTTTATTGGCATAAAAACAAAACAAAAACAAACAAACATTACATAATACTTAACACATAATATTTATATTACAAACATCTACAAGCACAACAAAATTACAGCTTAAACATCAGAGGGAATACTATCAGCTTTACGTGCTATAATGATTGTATCAACAAAGGCTGCCGATCTTTCCATTACGCCATCCATCTCCATCAATAAAACGTACTACCTCCTGATCTGCCCAGCCCTGGAGCTTGTCTAATATAGGGCCCAGATGTTGCTTGCGAGGTGCCTCGTGGAGTGGGCAATACAAAAACATATGTAGTAATGTTTCTACACAACCCACTTCACAAGGACGATACCTCTCAGAGACTGGAATTCCACTATATCTGCCAAGTAACAGAGCAGACGGGAGAGCGTTGCACCTAGCTAAAGAAAGGGCTCTGCACTGGGGGCACTTAAGATTACAAAGATAAGGTGCCATCTTCCCAAAGCTGATAGGGATGTGAAATTGTAGTGGGGAACAGATCGTATGTGCCGCACTATGCCACTCCTGATTTTCAATATCTAGAATTCTGGCCTTGATTTCACGGTAGGCCGCCGCCTGGCTCAACATACCCCACCTCTCCACATCGAGGCCCAAGGAGTTTAATTTCTGTTGTAATTCTATTGCCCCAATAGGTGGAAGCAGCTGTTTGGTTTCACCCAAGAATGAAGGCTTTAGTGTTAAGTCAATCAGATGTGTGGAGATGAGGAGGGGGTCAATGGACTGCAGTGTCTCTCGTCTGCCATTAATTGTCAAATGGCAGTGTCATTATGATGGAATTATTGTGTTGCTCTTTGTTGATCAGTTTGCACATTCAGTTTTTAGGTGTACACCTGAGATATTTTAATTGTACATTTGAAAGTGTAATGTGTGACCAAGAAGTGGGGATAAACATGCATTCGCGAGAATTGGCTGTAGCTTCCTTCTACGTGTACTTTCAAGGGTAAACCCAGGTTTGCCACTGTATAGTGTGAAAAAAGCAGGGTGATACAATGGAGGACAAGGTGCCTATACCTTTAACCATTGTATAGAAGAGGGAATTTTGGCAGGTTCAGCTTTTTGCACCCTTCCATGATCTAGCATGCAAAAGCCTGCTTACAGTATGTACAGAAATCTCATTCACTGGTTTGAGGCACTCATCATGGTTGTGGAGGAATGTTTCAAAAAAACACAGTGGAAATAATCTGTGATTATCGGATTCAATAATCTGTGATTATTCATTGCTCAGGGATAGAATTGCTGCATTGTGCATAGTTTTAGGTCTCCCTCTTCTTCCTCATAGTCCTTGGTTGTGTCTTCCAACTTTCACATCCTTGCAGGCTCTTTCACACATCAACCTCTTCTTTTACCTTATTGCTTCTGTGTGTGCATGCGCAGTGCACTCCTGGGGGAAGACCAGGAGTGTAGAGTATGAAACAGCCCTGCTTGTAACGCTTCCTCTTTTTAATCTCCTTTTGAAGAAATTGATACCCCCAAAAATCTAGTGACTGAGCAAGTCACAGAAGATTCAGCTACAATCTCTTGGGACAAGGTCCAAGCTCTTATAGACAGATACACAGCACGATGCACTTCTGCAGATGGAGACAGCAAAGAGGTATCTCTAGGCACAGATGAAAGCAGCACCACCCTGACGGGTTTGGGTCCAGGCAAGGAGTACATCATCTACATCTGGGCTGAGAAGGGGAACCAGCAGAGCAAGAGAGCAAACACTAAAGTTGTGACAGGTAACTGGCCAGAAGAGAGGCTCACTGTTCACAGTTTGCCAACTGATGAGCACACGGTAGTGACCTCTCAAGCTGTCTTCTCGCAGGAACTTACCAGTTCCTCGCCAAAGTGTGAATTTGACCTACATCTTGTGTGTCTGCATAACTGATACTCTTTTGCCTGTCCTGTCTGCTTCTGAAGCTTCACCTGGAAGAAATTGTCCTCAGACAAGCACCAGCTTTGGGCTTAAATTAAGTTCTGAACAATGATTTTGGAGGCCTCAGCTGAGCCCTCTGCTTCTCAGAAGACGCTTGTCTTGAAGTTGGATCCTTCCCCCTCCCCCTGTTCAGCTGATTATTTTGCCTAAGGATCCATTTTCAGGTGCTAACTCCTTGCTACTCTGACTTTAGGAACTGCACACACGTTTATTCTTCAGCAGTAGCCCATATGCCATTATCCCCTCTCTCTATAAACATGGAAGCTGCTTCTTAGCATCTTTGCAACAATTCTTCCATGATTATTCTTGCATAGGCTCTCCAGATTTGCTGGCTGCCACTCATATGGTCTGCCATCAATTCCAGCTTCCTATGCCTCCATTGGATCTGGGGCTCTGCTCCTGTTCCTACTTAATATCTATCATCACCTCCTCATGGTCCATCTTCCTGGATTTGACCATCACGTCTAAGTGCACCATATCCATTGCTTTTTCCATTTGTCATGCTATTTAGCGCTCTTTAATTTTGCAGCTTCTGATCTTCTAGCCTGAATGCCGTTCTGCATTCAGCTGCTTCCTTGGTTGAATGCTGCATTCAGTTACATCCCACCATATGCTACCCTTCTGAACACTACTTGTGGTGCTGTGTCTGAGGCTGCCAGAGCAGAAATCCTCTTTGCCAACCTCTTTCTGGCTGAACTGCAATCCTAAAAGGAGGTGACCAATCGTTCTAGCTATAGACAGAGGCATCACTAGGGTTTGCATCACCTGGTTCAAGAGCTCATCGTGTCACTCCAGTGGTGTCACTAGGGTTGGTGTCACCTGGTGTAGTAACTCATGGTGTCACCCCCATTAGCTATTTATTTTAATATATAACAGTACAGGTCACCCAACAAATCAGTAACCAACTCGGCTCTCAGAACAATTGCTCTCATTGGTCAGTTTTGAGGTAAGGTTCTGTTTTGAGTTAAGGTAATCCACTTTTCCTTACATAAGGCAGTTGTGTTTTCTTTTTCCGGTTATTTGGCCATACCCGTTGATAAGAATACAGATAATTCAACATGCTTTGTTTCATTACATTCTGCATTAAATTACCTTTATGGTATTATTCACAAATACAAATTTTCCAAAAGGTTTCCACAATTTTGGCCACTAGTGATGCCACCCCCCCCGGGGGGTGTCACCTGGTGTAGTCTGCACTCCCCACACCCCATCCTGGCTTGCCAGTTCAGCTCTTTGGTTTGGAATCTTTTCTTAACAAAAATGGACAGCCCCCGTAACCTGCTGACAGACCAAGAAACTGAGAGTACAGTCTCCCTTTCCCTGGAGGAGTGAAGTCCAGGCTGTCATTGACAAGTATGTGGTGAACGACACTTCTGCCAGTGGGAACCCCCAAAAATTGTCAGTGGGCAAGGACAAGAGCAGCACTATCTTAACAGACCTGAGGCCAGGTGTGGCATCTACCTCTGGGCTAAGAGGAGAACCCGGCAGAGCAAAGGGACAAGCATTAAAGCTGTCACAGGAAACACCAGGAAGCCTTTTGGAATATGAAGACAGATGCTGGCCTATTAGAGCACTGCTGTAGTATAGTGGCTAAGCAAAGTGGTTCAAATCTTGCCTCAGGGACAATCTCATTAGGTGACCTTAAGCAAGCCACTGTTCTTTCCTCTTCAGCCTCCCGCCTGCAATATTTATTATTTATTTTTCACATTTTTTTTACCACCCTTCCTCCAAGAAGCTCAGGGTGGTGTACATGGTTTCTTCCTTCCTTTTGCCCTCACAACAACCCTGTACGGTAGGTTAGACTGAGAGATAGTGACTGGCCCAAGGTCATCCAGGAAGCTTCGTGGCTGAGCGAGGATTTGAACCTGGATCTTCCAGGTCTAAGTCCAACTCCTGAACCACTACACCACCCTAGGTCAGAATGCTGACCCATTTTACTGGGTTGCTGTAAGGATTGCTTAGGTAATGAATGTGAACCACTTTGAACACTCAAAATGCTGTAGAGATACTATTAGCTGCTGTCACCCTGACGATTACCTGGAAAGAGACCTCTCTCATTTCTTATCTGTCTTGTGAAATGCCATGTATGTTGCCGGCACTGTGAAAGTTTTAGCTGTAAAGTGCAACTCAGGGCTGTTTGAACGGATGCTCGGAGGGGAGTTTAGAATTCAGTTCTCTCTCCATTCTGTCAGTGGCAGAACTTTCATTCTTTAGCTGACTCCATGACATTAATTGGTTCTCTGTGAGTTCCTATCAAACTCTGAACGTGGTTCAGTTAGCTAATAGTTCTATGCTATGCATGTTAAACCGCTAAACCATGAGCTGTCGATCGAAAGGTCGGCAGTTCGAATCTGCGACGGGGTGAGCTCTCGTTGCTTGGCCAGCTCCTGCCAACCTAGCAGTTCCAAAGCATGTCTATGCGAGTAGATAAATAGGTACCGCTTGCGGGAAGGTAAACAGCGCTCCGTGTTCCAGCCGCATGCTACGCGCTGCAGCAAGGAGAGTCATGCCGGCCACATGACCACGGAGGCGTCTTCGGACAACGCTGGCTCTTTGGCTTTGAAATGGGGATGAGCACCACACCCTAGAGTCGGACACGACTGGACTTAATTGTCAGGGGTCACCTTTACCTTTATGCATGTTTACTTGGAAATAAGTCCTACTTGCTTTGTGGGGATCACTCCCAAATAAGTGGATTGCAGAGAATTGAAAGCTAAGGTGGCTTCCACATTAGCCTTTTCCTCCTGAACCACTTTCCTTTCTTCGTTCACTGGAGCATACGGATAATGTCGTCATCAGATTATTGCAGTCCAATATTTCCTGTGCTTTCTTCCTGTGCTTTTTCTGACCTGGTTTTCTTGGTTTAAAATGCAGTTACAGAACCAGACTGTCCACATCAGGATCGCAGAAGGAAGGAATGAGGGTAGGGGGTATCAGGAGTTGGCTAGGTTGGGCACTGGCTGAGGACCAAGTCCATCAGAGGGCCCACCTGGCCAGACTGATGCCTGAACCCTCAATTGTCATGGCAGTAGTAGCGCTCACTGCTACAACAAAGGCAGATGGGGGCCCAGTGTAAGGCTTTCCACAGGGCACCCCGCAACCTAGTGCCAACACTGAATGTGGTAGAAAGAATTCATATTGGTGTCACACACCATTAGCTGAAACCGTCAGGGCTTATCATGGGGCACGCAAACAGGGAGCTGGCCCTTACTGAATGGATGCTATGCTGGTGTTGTAGCCAGATATGCTGGTGTAAGAGTTTGAAACCCAATGAATGCAGAAGAAGATGGTCCTACTATGGCATAACGTGAGGCAACAACCTCAGGTGGTGGATTTTGAGTGCCATTAAGGGTGAGAGTGGAATAGAGCTGAGCGGACCCAGGAAGCACTATCTACTGGCAAGTTTTCATTCACAAGTCCCATGTAGTGTGTGTTCATAGCTGTAAATTTCTGTAAGATTGGTGGATGGTGGCCCATGTTAACTGTTGGGAAGAGGGGGTACTGCTGGATTGTCTAACCTTAAGCTCCCAAAGGCTTTTGACTGCCTCTGAAGAATGCCTCAGGGAGGCTCCTGGAAATCTTATCAGGATCATTGTCACAACCAACGCTTCTTATTCCCTTCACAGACATTGATGGCCCGACTAATCTGGTAACCAACCAAGTGACGGAAGATACAGCTACCATATCATGGAATGGGGCTCAGGCTCCTATAGACAGATATGTAGTGAGCTACACCACAGCTGATGGAGACACTAAGGAGATGACTGTGGGGAAGGACAAAAGGACTACCACCCTGATGGGTTTGAAACCAGGCACCGAGTATATCATCTATATCTGGGCTGTGAAGGGTACCCAGCAGAGCAGGAAGACGAGCACAAAAGCTGTAACAGGTAGTCCACAAATGTGATATTTCATTTCTGTGCTATCTCTTTGGTTTCCCCCCCCCTGTATTTTCTGTCTGACTCACAGCACAATCCTGTCTACCTCTGCGCCTTGCAATGCAGCGGGGCTGGTGCAGCTTCTGCTGCATCCAAAGTGTAGAGCGAGCAACTGGGAGGTCACCTCGGGGGAAGGGAAAATTTGTTCTCTTTCCCCGGTATAAGCCCCAGCCGCCCGAATGGGTTTCCTTGGATGTGCACCAGCTAAATCCAGGAGGCCTGTGTAATGGCGGCCAGGCCCAGGAAGGGGGATAAGATTCAGCGGAGGAGGCCTTTGATGATTCCTCCCCCTTCTTGGGCCTGACTGGCCAATCCTAACCCCCCCTCCCCAAAATGCCCCGTTCTGCCCTCCCCACGCTCCTCCGTTGTCTGGCAGGGAATTTACCTTTGCCAGAGTGCGCAGCTCCAGATATAGCCAGGGGGAGAGCGGCTCCGGCCTGTGTTCCGGCGCTGCCTCCTCGCCAGGTGATCCAAATGTGCCTTACGGCGACACCCAAGACCAACAGAACATGCGCTTCGCCAGTCCAACTGTAGACAGGATTGGGCTGTAAATGTGTGACAAGCATATTGGAATTGTGGCAGAATGCCTGATAAGTTATAGCTCATTGAGCTGGAGCATCCACAAAATCTCCCGGCCAGATCTTTTCATAACGTTGTCAAGACATGCCCAGAGCAGATTCCGAATCTAGGATTTGAGGACTGCCAGGTGGTGATTCAGCCTCTGCTCCATTGCTAATCTCTGGCCAATGGAGGGAACAACAGGAAAACCTTCCAGACCACTATGGATGAGTCTTAATTTATAGGCCAGAGAGGGTTATGTCATACTGCCTGGTCCCTGGTTCCAGTTCAGCAAAAGAAGAGTGTTCCAGTTGTAGTTTGCCCTTTTCATCACAGGATCTGACAAGCATTCTGGCAACGTTGTTTATATGCACCATCAGTTGCTAATTCTATCTTCCCAGATCCTCCCATTAATATTAAACTGACTCTCACTGGCCTGCTGTGCTCTGTTTGCTAGGCACTGGGACCAGCTGTAGGAACCACTGTATCTCACCAGTTACTTATACAACTATGCTGACTGCTGGTGCATTCCAGAGCATAATTCAAAGTGCTGCAGGTGCTTACCTTTAATGCCTCAGGGTTGAGACCTGATTATTTCAAGGACTGCCCAATTGCTCCATTCATCATCTGACTGGCCCTTCTTTCAGTTCTCATGCCTGCTGAAATGAGGTGAGTGGTGAATGGAGAAAGGGCCTTTTCATTTCTAGCACCCCAGATATGCTAGTGAGGCTCACCTAGTGCCAAATCTGATGTCGTTCAGGTGCCAGACAAACGACATTATTTGCCCAGGGCTTCCCACACATCAACTAGCTACTGTAGTTCTAATCTGGTGGTTTTTATTCCTCCCTTCAGGTTTTGTTTTTATTTTGATTGTTTTTATATTTTTATCCTTCCTTGGGTTGTTGTGAGGACAACAAGGAGGGGAGGAAATATGTACACCACTCTGAGGTCTTTGGAGGAAGGGCGGTATAAAAATGTGAAAAATAAATAATAAATAAATAAATATAGTGGCTCTGAGAACTTGCTAACTGAAGGATGGCATATAAAGCTTTTCATAAACATAGTATAAATAAATAAATAACACAACCCAATACACGTTTTGGTACCTTAAAAGTTAGACCTATTCTTGGGTATATTTGGGGCACTCGTTCCAAAAATGGCCTAAGTTTTGCCCTATCAACTCTAGTTTTGGAGATATGGCATAACCACCTTATGTGCTGATTCAAGCAGCTTCTTCGTGAGGAAACCATGGTGTCAGCTTCCTCATGAGGAAGCTGCTTGAATGGCTATGCCGTATCTCCAAAACTAGAGCTGATAGGGCAAAACTGATGCCATTTTTGGAACCAGTGCCCCAAATATACCCAAGAATAGGTCTGACTTCTGAAGCACTAGAAAAAAAATCTTTTTTTGTTGGGCTGTGTAATCAGTAAATTACTGATTAATTCAAATCCTCAGGTTCCAGAAATGATCATGACGTTTGACTCATGAAATTGCTGAAACCTACTGGCAAATCTACCCCCAGTGGTAACATTTGTGTTCAGTAAATACCTGCAGCTCAATAAAACTCAATCATTTACAGTCAGAAAGCTGGAAGTCTCAAGGAGATTATGAATAATACGGTAAGTAATTGATACTGAAATAAAATAATAGTAATACCTACGCTTTGATTCACAGAAATAGATGGCCCTACAAACTTTACCACAGACCAAGCAACAGAGAGCACTGCCACTGTCTCTTGGAACAAGGCCTTGGCTCCCATAGATCGATACATTCTGAGCTACACCTCTGCTGATGGAGAAACTAGAGAGATAGCGGTTGGGAAGGATAAGGCCAGCACTACCTTGACTGGACTGAAGCCAGGCATGGAATATGTTATCTACATCTGGGCTGTGAAGGGAAGCCAGCAGAGCAAGAGGTCTACCACAAAAGCGGTGACAGGTAATTTGAACAGGGGATGGGGGAAGGTAACTGGGTTACTCTGTTTACTTTCAAATCTTTGGATGTCCCTTCATAAAGATTATGCATATAATCACATTAAAGGTTGCATTGAATAAGGGCTACCTTGCTGTGGCTATCCCATTCTGTACTTTTTTGCTTTCCAAACACATGCACATTTTTTCCTGGTCTGATTTGATTTCTGGTTAAAAATAGTTTCTGTAGTGCTAGGGAAAGCCAAAACTAACTCCCACCAGTAAAGCCAGCGCTACCAACACTGTTGCAATAGATATCCATATGTCTGACGTGGGCACCTATTGAGATGTCGCTGGAGAACTTTATGTTGGATTGTGCTCCATGTTAGTTAGTAGAAAAGAGACGCCATTTTGTCACCAGAATGTCTTCGACCCAAAAATATGTCGATGTAAATGCCCCAAGATTGCAGATGTTTCCACACAAGCCATTTTCTCTGGCACTGGTTGTTCACTCAGTTATTACAGAGAATTCAGACAATGTTGCTGTCAGACTGTTACATCTTCCATGTTGACCTCCCATCTTTTTAAAGACTTGATTTGCTACCATTCTTTCTGACTCCTTGTTTCTCTGACCTTTCATGTGACTGGAAGGAACATTTGCAGATCATCCAAAATTGCCTACTGTCTAACATCTGCTAACTGGGCAAGAGGTACTTTTTCAATTGGTGGTCCTCTTTTATTTAGCAGGGGGAGAGTAACTGCCCCCCTTTCACCCCAGCACAGTGTCTTTTTGGTGGCTGTTGCTGGTGGTGTTCCGATCTTTTTTAGATTGTGAGCCCTTTTGGGACAGGGAGCCATTTAATCATTTGATTTTGTCTGTAAACCGCTTTGTGAACTTTTTGTTGAAAAGCAGTATAATAATAATAATAATAATAATAATAATAAAACACCTGCTGACACAGGCGCTTATAAAGAGGGAAGAGTGTATTGTACTTTATGTAGGGCTATATCTAGGGTTACCAGATCGTCAACCGGGACGCAGCGATAGCCCCTTAAGGTAACCCTTAACAGCCCCGCCCACGCTCCTCCCCCTTAAGGGGCTATTGCTCCGTCCCGGTTGACGATCTGGTAACCCTAACTATGTCTGAAAAGTGTTTGGAAAGCGTACAGCTGATCCAGGATGCAGTTTTGGACTCACTGCTCGGGTATATTATAAAGTTCTAAACTGGTTTCCAGTTGACTTCTGAAAGGTACGATTCAGCAGTCTCCAAAGGAACCTGCCTGCTTGCTGAGTTCTCTGTCAGAGCCCTGCTCCAGGTAGCTCCACCATCGGAGGTTAGATGGTTTGTGACCAAGAGCAGAGCCTTCTCAGTGGGTGATGACCATTTCTTCCTTGGAAACTTTCAGTTGCTTCCTCTCCTTCCAGAGATAGGTCAAAATGATTTTATTTAAATGAACTTTTGCATGGGGAGAGGAGGAATAACTTTCAAGGACATGGTCTGCTGCTAATTTTAGATTTGGCTTAGATTTAGACCCAATCTAAACATTATGTGAGGGGAGATGATAAGCTGAGGTGGTAGAATTCTGAACTGTTCCATTTGAGAATGCAGGTGGAGAATCATACTTCTGAATCTTTCCCCTATGCAAAACAAACAAAAAAACCCCATCAAACCCTGCTAGCAGTAAATCAAAGGTTTGTACTAAACCTTTCCTTCAGTGTGCTCATTTACTACATGCAGTGAGGGTTTATTTGTTTTGTTTTTCATGGAAAAGCGATATAAATAATTATTACTCCCACCTGCAGTCTGAAGTGGAACAGTCCAGAATTCTATCACCTCAGCTTACCACTGCACTCACATGTAGCTGGATCAAACTTTTCATTTATAATTTTGCTGATTTTAAATTGTGTTTTTGAAAAGTTGACCCAGTGTGTTGCAGCTGTGAAAGCAATTTTCATGTTAGGGGCCCTTAGGAAAGAGAGTGAGAATAAGACCGTTACTATCATATTGCCACACACAAGTTTATGGTGCAACCGCATTTATTTATTTATTTATTTATTTATTTATTTTTCACATTTTTATACCGCCCTTCCTCCAAGGAGCTCAGAGTGGTGTACATATTTCCTCCCCTCCTCACAACAACCCTGTGAGGTAGGTGGGGCTGAGAGATAGTGACTGGCCCAAGGTCACCCAGGAAGCTTCGTGGCTAGTTCTGGTCACCGCATCTCAAGAAGGATATTGTATAACTGGGAAAAGTTCAAAAGACGGCAACCAAAATTATTAGAGGGCTGGAGAATTTCCTTGCAAGAAAAGGCTGTAATGTTTTGGGCTTTTTAGCTTGGGAGGGGGAGGTGATTGAGACATACATTTTTGCATGTTCTGGAGACAGTGGAGAATGAGAATTTTTTCTTGCTTTTTCACTGTACTAGAACCAGGAGATATCCAATGAAACTGATGGGTAGGAGATTTCAGATGGATGAAAGGTGGTATTTTGCACAGTGCATAATTAGTCTGTGGAATTGCTTGCCACAAGATGTGGTGATGGCCACTAGCTTGGAAAGCTTTAAAAGGGGATTGAACAAATTCATGGAGGGAAAGTCTATCAATGACTACTAGTCATGATGGCTACATATGACCTTTAGGTTCAGCAGCAATAACTAATTGCAGGGGAACAATGGCAGGGGAGAGAGATGCCTTTCTCTCCTGCTTGTGCGCTTCTCAGAGGCAGCTGGTGGGCCGTTGTGGGAAACAGAATGCTGGACTAGGTGAGCTTTTGGCCTGATCCAGCCGGGCTTTTCTTATATTTTTAGGTTTGTTCTGACTTACTGTTTTTTGTGGTTGCCTATACTTTATCTCCTGCCAACCTAGCAGTTCCAAAGCATGTCAATGCGAGTAGATAAAAGGTACCGCTTGCGGGAAGGTAAACTGCGCTCCGTGTTCCAGCTGCATGCTACGCGCTGTGGCAAGGAGAGTCATGCCGGCCACATGACCACGGAGGTGTCTTTGAACAACGCTGGCTCTTCGGCTTTGAAATGGAGATGAGCACCACACCCTAGAGTCGGACACGACTGGACTTAATTGTCAGGGGATACCATTACCATTATATACTTTATCCCTGGCCAGCGGGTGGCGCAGCGGGTTAAACCGCTGAACCATAAGCTGTCGATCGAAAGGTCGGCAATTCGATTCCCGCGACGGGGTGAGCGCTCGTTGCTTGGCCAGCTCCTGCCAACCTAGCAGTTCCAAAACATGTCAATGCGAGTAGATAAATAGGTACCGCTTGCGGGAAGGTAAACAGCGCTCCGTGTTCCAGCTGCATGCTACGTGCTGCGGCAAGGAGAGTCATGCCGGCCACATGACCACGGAGGCGTCTTCAGACAACGCTGGCTCTTCGGCTTTGAAATGGGGATGAGCACCACACCCTAGAGTCGGACACGACTGGACTTAATTGTCAGGGGTCACCTTTACCTTTACCTTTTATACTTTATTTTATTGTTTAATTTGTCCACTGCCTTGTGTCTTTTTTTTTTTAATGGAAAGGCCAGGTATAAATGTTTTAAATAAATAAATGATAAATATTGAGGAGTCTTCAAGGAAGCATGAATAGGCTTATTATTGAAGCTGGAGCGTTGCGTTAGCGTTCCGTGTGTATCTGGTGTCCCGCCCCCAGGTCAAACAACGGCTCTGATTGGCCGGACGTAGTGCGGACACAGCAAAAGTCGAGTCCAGCGCGACTTTTGCTGCATCTGCGCTACGTCCGGCCAGAGGCGACAGGCACTGGGAGGGCACCCGGGCGCTTGGGGGTGGGGCCAGCGTCGCGTCAACGCGCCCCCCTGCCCGTTTTGCTCCCATTTCGGAGCTAAACCGGCTCAAGGGAGGGAGGGAGGGCCCAGACATGACTCTGCTCTTTGGAAGAGGGTGAGTTCCCCCGCCCCGCAATCTTGCCGCCCGCCTGCTATCGAGCACCTGGAGCTCCTGCTCCACGCGCTCCACCGTGGTTCCGCCGCTGCGTCCGTCCAATCAGAGCCGTTGTTTGACCTGGGGGCGGGACACCAGACGCACATGGAACGCGAACGCAACGCGAATGAGGACAGTGTAACTTAATATGTATTCAATGAATTCACGAGGCTGAAGAAGGGAGATTTGAACTGGAAACCTCTTGGCTCATGTTCTCTCTACTTCAGGTGCCTTCTGCTTCTAGGGCTGCTTCTTGTAGTCTGTTGTGGCATCAAAAAGGTGCTGTCCATACAAAAAGGGAAGCATTGGCAGTGGCACCTGCCCTGTGCTGTGAATGTGCCCCAAGACTTCAATGGTTATTACAGAATCTACTGGAATAGCTCTGCTAAAAGTCATCACAGGGCCCAAACCTAGCAAGGACAGATGCATTTGGTACCCTGCAACCCCCTCTGCTGGACAAAGGAGAAGAAGCAGGCACTGAATATTTCTAAGGCTGTTTGGCAACCACTTCGCTCTGCTGCAATCAATATATAATCTATCTATTCAATCTGCATGGTTTTTCCTCTCAGTGGGCTGGTAACTGATTTTGAGGGGGCAGAGCATATACTGTACTTTAAAAAATGGGAAATCTTAGCATATCCAGATCTACTGGTTTCCTTCCTGTGAGACACCGCTGTCCTTACTGTACTGGATGTCCAGAATGCATTCTCTGATTGCAGAATAAGCTTGGATACACCGGAGGGGGGACAGACCACAAATTCAGGGGTTCCTTGGTGGATTTGTGTGCAAGATTTATCTCTGAGGAAATTAAGTCTAAGTACATTATTTTGTTATGTAAACTACTGTTTGTTGAAAACCATTATATAAATATTCTTAATAATAATAATACATTGACTGAGGTGACTTGAAAGCATATTATTTCATTGTTTGCCTTTCGTTCTTTCTTCCTCCCTCCCTCCCTCCCTCCCCCCCTCCCTGGCCTTCTCTGTGTCAAATTTTATATTTAAGCATCTTGGTGCAGGGATCTGTGCTTTCTCTTATGTTACTCTGTAAAATGCATGTTGATGATACAGTATAAGTATTAGCAATAATATATGCACAGTCTGATTCAAAAACAGCAAGCGTGCACTTAAAACTTTGCTGAAAGGGCAAGAATGAAAGGCGTTGTGCAAATTTTGTTCAGTTGACCATTGCTAGAGCTTTAATGGATGTTGCGATAAGATTCACATGGATTTTAGAGCTGGGAAATAGAAGTGAAGCAGAAGGCAGGACTCCATATTGGAGAGCTGAACCATCTAATGGCATGAAGGCACATCATCATGTGAAAATAGGTTGGTGGCCGACATACCAAAAGAATTGCAGACAGATGATGCTGGTTTGGAGAGTTAAAAGTAGTTTGAAAGTGGGATCACTGCTTCTGGCTGTTGTGTACATACATTCACCCCACATTGCCTCTGGTAAACAGGTTTTACGAGCTTCGTCTTGTTTCAAAAAACCTGCTTAACAGGGGGACTGGCAAAGCACTGATTTCTATGACTTGACTTTTTATAGTTAATGGAACAAGCTTGCCCAATTACTGACCAGAGACAGCTGTAGAAACATGGAAGAACCTGGCTTGGGCTTTCCCCTCTGACTCATGGCTTGCACTTTACCCTCCGGTCATGAAATTATGTTCCAGACTTGTAGAAGGGCATCTGCAGTGCACACAGCTGCTGGAAGATTAATTCACCCAACTGACTTAATATGTGGGCTTTAATGCTAGATAAAGGTCTGCGTCTTAAAGCAGGTCAGTCATTATAGTTTTCTGAATAAGGTAAAGGTAAAGGTATCCCCTGACAATTAAGTCCAGTCATGTCCGACTCTAGGGTGTGGTGCTCATCTCCATTTCAAAGCCGAAGAGCCAGCGTTGTCCGAAGACGCCTCCGTGGTCATGTGGCCAGCATGACTCTCCTTGCCACAGTGCGTAGCATGCGGCTGGAACACGGAGCGCTGTCTACCTTCCCGCAAGCGGTACCTATTTATCTACTCGCATTGACATGCTTTGGAACTGCTAGGTTGGCAGGAGCTGGCCAAGCAACGAGCGCTCACCCCGTCGCGGGAATCGAACTGCCGACCTTTCGATCGACAGCTTATGGTTCAGCGGTTTAACCCGCTGCGCCACCCGCTGGCCATAAAGGTAAAGGTATCCCCTGACAATTAAGTCCAGTCGTGTCTGACTCTAGAGCCAGCGTTGTCCGAAGACGCCTCTGCGGTCATGTGGCCGGCATGACTCTCCTTGCCGCAGAGCGTAGCATGCAGCTGGAACACAGAGCGCTGTTTACCTTCCCGCAAGCGGTACCTATTTATCTACTCGCATTGACATGCTTTGGAACTGCTAGGTTGGCAGGAGCTGGCCAAGCAACAAGCGCTTACCCCGTCACGGGAATCAAACTGCCGACCTTTCGATCGACAGCTTATGGTTCAGTGGTTTAACCCGCTGCGCCACCTTATTATTTTCTGAATAAGCTCTGTTAAAAGACAACCATGCCGCTTTCTGATACTGATATATCTAAGGACCTTGTTACACACGTGCTTAATAGCGCAATTAAACCTGATGGGGTGTAAGCTTTAACTTTAAATTGCAGGGGAGCAGCAATGGGGATAGGGATTTTAGTAGTTTGCCCGTACTGTGGTTTGGATCCCAGCTGTGTCCACCCTGTGCTATTTTCAAATGGAAAAAAAACACCCCAAAACCTTCCATAAGCCAATGGTTTTGCTGCTTCCCCCTACCCCATTTAAAGTTAAAGCTAACACCCTAAAATATCTAATTGTGCTGTTAAGTGCACATGCAACTAGACCAGGGGTGGCCAACCTTTCAACATGAATGCTCCTGGTCCTTTAATGGTTGTATAGGTGAGGGCATTTCAGCATGTGCAGCTGCTTTAGCAGCACCATTAGCACTTGCAGCTGCCAAGATTCTGTCTTCTACACAGCTCTTAAGAACACAGTAGCCCTAATGGTGGAAGGTTGGCTACCTCTGAGCTAGACCTTAATATAAGCCTTGGAGAATAAGATAGACAAAAATAAAATTCTTGCTTTTTCTTTCTCATAGAGATCAGGAGGACACATCTGGATTCCCTGTTTTTCACTCGTTTGTTCTCATATTTCATCTGACATGTTCTGTGTATTCAGAACACAAAACAATATATCTGAACAAAAAACAATATATATTAACAAATGCAACAAAGAGTGTGTTTCATGCTCTTGTAAGATTCTTCTACTTATCGTTCACTCCAAGGCATCAATCTTCATGCTATCTTGGTTACAGCACTACCTACGTCACAATTTAAGTTTCCTCTGAAACCACATTCACCATTCTGTTCCTCACGTCATTATTCTGATAGTGCTTCTTTCCACATCAACATTTTGGGATAAGTTGACGGTATTTGTTGAAGGAGTGTGTTGCTTTTGATGGGTGGTCGGTCACTGCAGCACTGATGTATGTGACACCCTCCAACCTGCTTTGGTTCTGATGGAAGCTGTTTTGCAATGTGCATCTTGTCAGAGGAAAAAAAGGGTTTGGAGTTAGCTAACAAGATCAACAGGCTTGGAGAGGCTGCTGTGGCTCATTGGAGGTGGGGGAGGAAGGAACTGATGTTGCTTCAAAGACGACCGCTACCTGTCAGGGTCTTTGCTTGCACTCCGTTGCTCATTTTGTATAACTGTAAAGTAAACAAACCAACAGATATGACAAAAGCACCACAAGTGTCCAGTTCTCTCCCCTAACAAGGAAACTGATTCCACAAAGGATGACCCTGTAACTTCAATCCACTCAGGGAAATGGGGAGACACACACACACACACACACACACACACACACACACACACACACACACACACACACACACACACCACACCACCCCACCCCACCCCCCTTGTGTATAGGTTCCGTTCCCATAACAAACCATATCATGAGGAGACGTTCCCATTGTCCCCTATTTTGTGTTTTGCTTAGAAATCGATCCTCCCAGGAACGTTCGTGTCTCAGACGTGACACAGTCCAGTGGAGTGATCACGTGGGTGCCACCTTATGCTCAGATCAGTGGTTATCTTCTCACCTATCAGGAGCCGGATGGCACCAGCAGGGTAAGTCTGTACATTATCGTGGGAATAGTCCAGCAGTTCAAATTCAACAACAATATAGTCTGTTCCCTCTGAATAATGGATTTAATTTTATTCTGTTCATACTATGAGTGACTGTTTTTGATGAAGAATCACAGCATTCCTTGGGAGATGGAATTTTTCATCTTTTCATGGATTGATAGATGATTATCATTTTTCTCCATGTCCCAGGTCTAACTCGGATAGGGCACAGATTGCAAAAGGAAGGAAGTAAGTCTGGAGGAGCTAAAGTCTAGAAGAATTCTCAGTGGAATGTAATTTTAGCCTGTGTTTTTTTTTTTAATGTGTGTGGCAGGAAATACTACTTGGTCCTAATGATGTAAAGTATGTGCTAGAAGGCCTTAGTCGTGGTACTAAGTACATCGTACATATTGCGGCATTTAAGGGAGATCGCTGGAGCAGGAAGGCATCAATCTCCTTTTCTACAGGTAAACCTTGGTAATTGCAGTAAGATTTTCACCACTTCCTGCTCAAAATGGTGTTTGTCCTTAACAGGTAGTATGTTGCAGATGAGAATCTCTGTTTGTCTTCTGAAGGGTGAGAATTCGGGGCTAATGGCTATTTGGAAACAGGCTCCAAAATGATGAGATCAAAGAATAAGTTACCAGACTTCAGGATTTGACCTGAAGTTCCAGGACTTTCTCCTCCTCCAGAGAAAGGGGTAATTTGCACCAGCTGGAATCTTAATAGGAAAATATGTGACTCAAAAAACCATAATCGCAAATTGTACGTATTCATGTTTTTAACCAAGCATTTGATTAGGAGTCTGATGGGGTTTAAATTTGGAATTGGGCTTGGAATAAACAGAGCTATTTCCTGATCTATTTTTCAATAGCATTGTTTGCCAAACCCAACTCTGAATTAGTAAGCTGTGAGGAGACATGGAGGTTTGCCCATTGCCAGATAGGGGGCACTTCCATTTTGAAGGGTAGAATTCTTGTTGCTGAACTGAGAACTACTGTAGGTGTATTTGAAAGAGATCCAAGAATTTATCCTGTTTTTTGAATTTAATCTATTCTGAAGACATTCCAAATCTGGTGAAATAAAGAACCCCCAGCTCTCAGATTCAGATACTAATTATGGAATAAATGTAGAATTTAACAGATTCAGAATTGGCAGGACTTGCAAACCTCCCTAGATACTATTTCCCTGTTGTCCAGGATTTAATTTTACAGGATTTAGATGGGACTGCCAATCCCCAAAACTGGAAAATATATTAATCAACGGTAATGGTATGTTTTGACTGGTTCAATTCGTTGATTGTCATGTCAACATACCACTTATGGAGGCCTGAACTATGGCCCCAAAACAAAGAATTTAGTTTTGTCATAGTTTATTCTTAAGAAATATTGTGGAAAAATGTAAGCATGTAAGGATGGATGCTAATAATTTGCAAAAACTCACCTAAAAATGAGATGGGGGGATCATAACACCAACACAGTGAAGCATGGATAGCTTTCTATCTCTGACCATAATTGGAAAGTAGTTACTCACTTTTAATTCTGTTATTACATAATTTTTAAAGAAGGAGAAAACGTTTGATGCCACTAAATGCTGGAATACAGTTGGATAAGAGTCCAGAATGAGAAAATTGTACTCTCAACTTGTTGCTTGAATTGTTGCTATTTATTAATGTTGAGTATCAACATTAATAAATAGCAAACACGGTTAGTAGTGATAGTGTTCATGGTTCATCAGTGTTCATCAGCCATTACATAGTACAACATGATACTACAACATAGGACACAAGAGTAGCAATGGATGAATGTGAGAAAATGAGGTGACACATAATTAAGTTTGTCTCATGTACCGTAATTGCATTTGTTGGTGACCACATATTGCCCCGTCTTTCCCTCCCTCCCTTCTGTTGACTGTGGCCTGGGGTGTTCTGCCTTGGCCTTCATTTATTACTGTTCCAAATCTCTTTTTGTCATGTCTGTATTTTGTTTTGGACTTGCTGATGGGGCTTTTCACTTGCTTTGTTCCTGCAGTCAATGTACTCTATCCCTACCCTGCGGATTGTAGCCAGACCCAGCAAAATGGACATTCCACCAATGGCATCTACACCATCTACCTGAATGGTGATGCCAACAGGCCCCTACAGGTGTACTGCGACATGACCACTGATGGAGGTGGATGGATAGTGAGTGTTGCTGAGGAGGATGCTGCTCCTTTCGTTGCTTTTCAAAGTATTTTATTTTCAGTCTCTTTTCAAAACATTCCTAATATTGAGTTTGCCCCTTTCATTGTGTGAAGTGTATTTATTTTATTTAGCAACAAAACATTCTCAAAGCAATTTGACAACATCCTAAAACCTCTTTTCACTGTAGTTTTACCTGCATTCTCCATTGAGCAAGGACATTCCTGGAGCCTTGGCCGATGGTATTAGATGCTCTTGGCTCTTATGTCTCTCAGTGGAAGAGGTTGTCGGAGTTACTGGAGGGGCAGTGATGGAAGACGTCCTTTCAGTAGCCCTCTTGCTGCAATTATTGCCTCACAAGGCTCACAATGACCACAGGGAATAGCCCCCCCCCCATCTTTGATGTGTGTTACCCATCACCAGGCTTGGGTAGCAAAAGATGTTAGTGCTGAAAGGAGACAGGGACATCTTCTCACCTGGGCAGATGGCATCAGTGACTTCTGCCTGTCCTGCAATGGTGTGGAATAGTGTAACTCAGTACTGACATTGCAATCAACTACACTTATCTCTGAAGACCTTCCACCAAAGTGCAGGCAGTGCTGTTTCTTTAGGTGCCTTGAGTTCTGTTCTGACTGCCTTCTAGTTTAGAGTGGAGAATTTCTAAAACTAATTTTGGATATGATGCATGCATATTTTCTGCAATTTTCAGTTCATATTTCCCCTACATCCCATTTGCAGGTTATTGATATACACAAGTGCTTATGCACACTGATTAAGGGCGAAATCCTGATCTGGGCCACCCGCCAGGTCTATCCCCTCTCCGGGCCACACTGCTGCAGCCCAGAGGTCTACTCAGGGAAGGGGACGTTTGTCCCTTTCCCCGGGTGTAAACCGGGGCAGGCCCAATCGGCCTCCTTGGATTTCTGCCAGCTGGTGGAAGTAGGAGGAGGCCGTGTAATGGCTGAGCCAGCCCGGCAGGGATGGGGATATGACGGACGCCATTCCTGCCCCCTCCTGGGCCGGCTTGGCCAATGTCCCCCCTCCCTTGCCTCCTGGTTTGCCCATGCGGCCGTCGGCGGAGACCTACCTTCCACTGCTGTCTGCATGGACATCCTGGCGCCGGAGTGAGGGCAGCCAGCCTTGCGCCGGCCTCCCTTACTCATGAGTCATTGCAAACGTGTCATTTGCAACGGCTTCCGGCACTGGAATGTTTGCTTCGGCACCAGAAACATAGTATGGATCTGGCTGCCCATCACTGCACAAAAGGACATCTCGATGGGAACACATAAGATTTTCTTTTTCAACTGCCACTTAATCGATGCACACATGTGCCCATGTACTTTGGTAATTTGTAAGGGAAAAAACAAGATGTGATCCAAAAATTGGAGCAAAGTGTGCAAGCGCAGTCGTCTGACTAACATCCAGAAATAAAAAAAGAAAAAACAGCCAATTACCAACACAAACAAGAGTAGGTAATTTGGATCTCCCAAAATAAACCTGGGAGAAATTCCATGGGAGAGAAATAGGTAGTTTACTGTAAAATTGCCCTAATCCTTCCAGCGTAAGTACCATTACTGCTGTATCTAAAGGGCTTAACCCGCCTTATCTTCAGTGTTCTTCTAGCTTCTAGAATCATGTCACTGATATCCAGCATTTAGAAAGCAGTGTTCCATGAAAGAGAGATATCACTTGGTTTCTGCTTGCTTCTGCAGGTGTTTCAGAGGCGGAACACAGGACAACTGGATTTCTTTAAGCGCTGGAGGAATTATGTCGAAGGCTTTGGAGATCCTACAAGGGAATTTTGGCTTGGTATTGTATCTCTATGTGATTAGGGGTGAACGGGCTTTGTAAAAGAAGCACACGGTGATTCTGATTAGAGTAATCCAGTCTTTGTGGACAGCATGGGGTTATATTGGGAACTGCCCTAGAAGTCTGTGACTGTGTAGATCCACCAAACGTTTTGTCTAGTGATGTCACCAAACACTGTCCTATTGATTCCGTTGGGTTAGGGGTAAGGCTTAATTCATTTTAAGTTAAAGTCTCACGCAAGTCCAACAACATGGGGATATGTGTCGAATATCAGCAAATAGAACATTTGTTTGTTTAAAACAGTGAATTTCAAACCTCTTATTCTCAAGGAACCTTTTCCACGTCGATTTTGATTGCTTTGGAACCCCTGTGTGTACGGCAGAAGCAGTTGGGTCCATTCTAGAGCGTATTATCTGTTCATTTGGGGGCACTGATGAACTGCATGAACTTGGTGTAGAGCAGGCCTGTGGCCCACATTTGGTCCAAGCCAGAGTTTTCTGTCATTCCTCCCCCCCCAAACCACAGCCCTATTCCACCTTTAACTTGCAAGGTGCCTCTTCTTACCTGGCAGGTGTCCCTCCGAGTGGGAAATGAGAGGTAGCCTCTCTTTAAAGGGGTACCTTGCACACTGCCAGAGCCATTTCCCAAGGGATATTGTTCAGCATGTAGGACTAGTAGTCAAACTAAAGGGAGTCTCACTGTCACATTTTTACTGCCATTGGGTACCCCTTCTGTCAGGAAATGAATATCAATCAATGGGAGCTCTAACCCCATCCTGGCCCAAATAGCAACTGTGCAGGAGGCTGATCAGATTTGGGTTTGGGACTGTGGTGGGGTAAAAAAGCTCACAGCCCCTTCCCTCATGCCAAGGTTAACTCCACATGGCTATTTACATCTTTAAAAATCTGCCTCTTGACTAGTTAGGCTCTATGGCAGTCGCGATTGTGAAGACTTTCATGGCCACTGGAATCCTGACCATAAACGTTTTCGGGTTTAAAAGCCATGTAAAAGTGGATAAAAGTTAAAAGTTCTTCCAACGTTTTAAAACAAAAGTTCTTACCATCTATGGCGGGCATTTGTCACTCATTTGTGGCCTGAAAGGAATTTTTTTTTTTTAAAAAAAAGAACCAACCCACTTACTTGGTCATAATTATTGATCTGCCATAAGATGTGGTGGTGGCTGCTGGTTCAGGTGGCTTTAAAGTAGGATTAAATACATTCACAGAGGATAGGTCTGTCAGCAGCTATGAGATATGATAATGACATGGAATCTCCATGCTTGGAGGCAGCATACCTGTGAGTGTCCGGATGCTGAGGACAAAGACCGAGGTGGACATCACTTTCGTGTCTTGCTCACGGACGACTTCCCAGAAGCATCTGTCTGGTGCTGCTTGCAACAGGATGGGCCTAGATGGGCCCTTGGTCTGATCCTTCAACAAGGTTCTTCACGTGTTCTTTCTTATGTTGTGTGCAAAAGCTTCCTGGCCTGGTTGCCTGGAGGCCATTCTTGTTGACCCACCTGGTTGCCTTTGCAGACCTTCTCATAACCATTACCCTGCCTGGACTGCTTCTTGTAGGCCTTGACAAGCTGCATGAACTCACCAGTAATGCTGCTGTTCCATGTGAGCTCAGGGTGGATTTGCGAACCTACAACGAGTCTGCCTATGCTGCCTATGACCACTTCCAGGTGGCCTCTAGCAGGGACAGATACAAGCTCTCTGTGGGAAAGTACCGAGGCACCGCTGGTAAGGAAAGGCATTTTGCTTCTGCTGGGAATATCATGCCTTACAGAATTGGGCAAGTAAGTGGGAGGGAGGCCTTCCTTGACTTGCTTTGCGTAGGACTAACGGGATGTGTTCAACTGCCCAAAGTCATGGACAAAATAAATGTTGCACGCAATTAAAGTATGATGCTGGTATTTCAGTTTAAGGAACCTTCCATTTAAGGAGGGTTACAGGATTTCCAGACTTTTGCCATTGCTAGTCTGGCTGCTGAATGTGTTACTAGCTCCCGAACATTATTCCTAACTGTTCCTTTCAGAAGACAGAAAAGAGCATTATTAGTGCTGCTTCTGCTGAGGAGTCACTTCACAGAGCACCTCTCAGCTGCTGCACTGCAAAGTGATGCCTTGGCGGATGCAGTGCTACTGAAAGGGCAACCCGGGTAATAATTGGGCTCTCCTATATCTTGAAAATATTATCAAGATTTTCATATTTTCTCTTCTGTCATTTGCAGCTAATGTAACTAGGTGAGAACAAACAGCTAATTTCTGGTCATCATGTGTTTAATGATGTCACTTCCTGCTTAATTATGTCACTTCCAGCCCTCAGTAGGTGCCATGTATGCTATTCGACCCGCTGTATGAAATGAGTTTGATGAGTTTGAGTTCTCAACCTTTGGAGGCCCAGGTACCCTCTTATCACAGTCCAATTTTCTGAAGTACCCCCCTGCTAATTAACTGCTAATTTATTGGATTGTTGTTGTTGTTCAGTCGTTAAGTCGGGTCCGACCCTTTGTGATCCCATGAACCATATCCCGCCAGGCCTTCCTGTCCTCCACTATCTTCCTGAAATTTATTGGATTAATTTATTGGATTCATCAATTAATTAATTAGGTAATTAAGTAAAAAAGTACTAAAACAATTTTAAATTTGAAAAATGTATTATTTAACTCTGTGTGTGTGTGTGTGTGTGTGTGTGTGTGTGTGTGTGTGTGAGAGAGAGAGAGAGAGAGAGAGAGAGAGAGAGAGAGAGAGAGAGAGAGAGAGAGAGATGCAAGGATCTCTTTTTTTCTCCAAGTCACACTTCCCAAAATCAGCTCCTCCCTCCCCCCCCCCACCAAAGTACATTTTCCAAAGTACAAAAATAAGCCCAAAACCAAAATCAGAGAGACAGAAGGGCTCCGAAAATAATTACAATTTAAAAATCCATGTTAATTAACACTTAATTAGCTGCTGATGGGGCATATAAGGGGCAGGGCTTGGCGTACCCACAGCAAGAGGTCCGCGTACCCCTAGGGGTACCTGTACCACAGGTTGAGAACCCCTGGTCTAAACAATTATGTATTTTGCAAAGCTCAGCTGATGTTAACTACTATTTGTACAACATTCTGCATCACTTTATTTTTACATCAACTGCAATATATATATATAGGACTTTGAAAGATGTTCATTTGTATTTCTGATGCCTAAAGGCATATCTTATTTTGCAAATCCGATGTGCTCATGCAGCAGAAATCCCTATGACCTTTAATACTCCTCTCTTGCCTGGTTCAGGGGATGCCATGACTTACCATAATGGCTGGAAATTTACCACCTGGGACAGGGACAATGATATAGCTCTCAGCAACTGTGCAATAACACACCGTGGCGGCTGGTGGTACAAGAACTGCCACTTGGCGAACCTCAATGGCAAATATGGAGAAGACAAGCATAGTGAGGTAAGTACAAAGCTCCACACAGATCCAGGTTTGTTTTGTTTTGTTTCCTTTTCTATATGAGGCATAACAAGTTACTGGCATCTTAAGGAGTTTCCCAATGGTGGCGGTTAGATATCTCAAGGATATTTGGAGTCTTCTTAATCCTACTATGAATGGAACACAGAATCCTTCTATTCTATCATCTCTTGCCTCTGAATGTACAGTATATAAGGAATTCTTATTAGTAGGGTTCCAGCATTTAATTCACTAACCTGTTGGATGAATCTGCTATAGAATGTGTAGGCTTCAGACTTCCCTAGAGCTGCAATAAAGGCATCCCTGTTAGCTGCAATAAAGGCATTATAAGAGCTGGGGTATCTTAATGGCGATGAGATGTAGGCCCAGACCAATCATGCAAAAACCCATGTGGAAATGAGCATTTCTCACAGAATAACTGCACATTTGGATACAAAACTCACGTGGTTTTCCTTACTTGTGAGTGTTTTTCTATGGAATAAACCAAGCACCTTTTTTTTTGCTTATTATTCTGTTAGCAGAAATTCTTCCACATGGGTTTTGAATGTAGGGTTGCAGAACTCACGTGGTTGTGGATATCCATCCATGAGTTCCCAGTCCTTGGAGGAAGAGAGGCAGCGCCCTAGACTGACTTCCAGCAGAGCTGCCATTTGCTGCAACTTGTTTTCGACTTTAAAAGGCAGCCGTCTCCTCCCCCTTGCTTGTGGCAAGTAGGAGAGAAAGGCACCGAAAGTGACGTGTGTTTGAACTGTGGCTGATTCTTTGGATCTTTTGATTGACTCCTAATGGAGGAAAGCAGTATTCCAGCTGATCCTGTCAACAGTGAGGGGATTCCTTGCCATCTGGGGCATCCTTCATGGTGAGAGAGGAGTTGAGAGCCTTCATTGACGTTTGGTGGGAAGAGGTTATCTGGGTGGCTTGGCGGGAGCGGTGCGCACCGAATCTGATCCCTCTTCCCGGGCCTGATCCACCAACACGGGGGCACGCGGACATGCGCCAGCCATATGGCTCATGCAAGTCCAAGTACACCCGTTGCGCAGGCTGGGGCTTTTCCCGGGGCCCCTTACCCTGAGGAGACATCCCGCCTGTTAAATTCCCCTGCGGGATGCAGCGCAGCTCTCGACCATGGCCCTGCTGTATCAGCACGGGAGAATTTGCACTGGATTGGGCAGTAAAGCTGAACAATAGTAGTACTTTTCCATCCAAAGACACACCGGTTACTGGGAGAATATTACCCATGTCCTCACTCACTCAGAACTTCACAAATATGATGGCATATATTTTCTCTTTCCAGGGAGTTAACTGGGAGCCATGGAAAGGCCACTTATACTCCATCCCTTACACTGAGATGAAAATACGTCCACGGTCTCATAATTTTGAGCCAATCCTGGGCAGAAGGCGGCGGTCTTTGGCAATGAAGAGGAAGGAGGCTACGGCTTAAAATGGTTTCCTGGAAGTGCTGTGCTTGTCAACCTAGATGTGGAAATCTATTATCATGTAACAAGGTGTCCAGCCTTAGGTGGTCTATTTTAGTACAATTATAATCAAAGTAACAGGTTTAGCCTCCTCTGAAGAATTTTTTGGTTAAATTGGCGGGAATCCTAACACAACTTGCAGTACACTTATTGAAAAGAGGTAGGTGTGAATTTAGGGCCAGTCCATAAGTAATACTTCTCATAAAGGATTAACTCCCCTGTGCCTGTAGAGGCCTTTGGTTCTTAAAGCCACTACAGACAGCTGTGGCTGGAGAACCCCACTCCAGCCATCCACTTGCACCAGTATCTTGACCTGGAGGAGGCCTATGCCATGCATTTGCCCCCTTAACAGTGCCATGCTTTTCCTTACCAAAGAAAACAAAGAAACTATAAAATTGACACTTTTTCTTATTTCATGCTGGTGGAAGGGGCAGCTCCTTTCAGTAAGCTCAAGTGGAAGCGAAGCCTTCTTCATTCAGGGATCCCAGAATAAGGCAGGGTTTGAAAGAGGACCTCTAAGCATTATGGATGTTCATTGGCTGTACTCGGCAAGGGCCTAATTAGACTGCTGTGCTCTAATGTCTATGGTACAGTTTTGCAAAACCCAAGGTGCTACTTACTTACATAGTTTTCTATACATTGTGTTCCATAACCAGCTCACAGGTGTATGCATTTAACTCCAGAAGCATATATACAGGTGGGCCCCCATATCCGCTGGGGATATGTTCCATGCCCCTCCGTGGATACTTGAAACCGTGGATAAGAGCGAACACCCCCTCCATGGTTTCCTGAGGGCCCCCCCACCCTGCCTCCCCTGCAGGCAGGCATGCTTGCCCCCCCCAGCTCTTATTTTTCTTTCAGCAAGCTTTGTTTCTTCCTTAAAACAAACAGAGAAGCAACCTCCATTGCAGGCAAGTAGAACAAGACTAAGTCCTAGAGAGGCTCTGCAAGGTTTCTGTTAACCTTGCAGAGCCTCTCTAGGACTTAGTCTCGCTCTACTTGCCTGTAATAAGCAGCCAGAGGCTGCTTCTCCTGTTTCTTTAAGGAAGAAACAAAGCTTACTGGGAAAAAAGTAAAAGCCTGGGGGGGTCCTCACGATCCGTGGATAACTGAAACCGTGGATACCGAATCAGTGGATATGGGGGCCCACCTGTACACCCTTGGGTTTAAATGACAGTGTCGCCAACAATTGCAAACCCTACAGTCCTGGGAGCAAAGTTTGAGTTTCTTCCTACATAAAGCAAAGTCATTCTGTGTGTCAGGCCTTCCATTTGTTTCTGTTTTCAGTTTGGCTCTGCTTCCATATGAGAAACTCTCAGGCATAGTTGTCTTCCTGTGCTAACAGCATCTTGAAATTTGAGTTGCTGTTACAAAAAAAAAAAAAAGATTTTGTATTGCTGTTTCCATTATAAAGAGCAGTAACATTACGCATGTTTGGTTTCGATTTTCTTTTCTTTGAGATATTATCTCTGCAATAGTGAAAAACGTAGACCTAATCCCCACTGAGCTGGTAAACCTGTATCTGAGCAGTATCACTTTGTACTGCAAATGGGGGCTCGTGTGACTAGTATGTCAGGAAGAAGTCTAGGCTAGAACCCTTCTCTCTGACTTGCTTTTTTTTGTTTTTTGAATGTGCAGGGAGTTTTTGAATGGAGCATCTTGCAGGCATGTTAGGTTCACCCACCTGCCCCTGTAGTCTGAGGTAGAACAGCCTTGACAAAGGTTTATCCTTTCAGTGAGAAGTAAGTCTTAGTTATAGTGCTACCTAGTGTTGATTTTAAGTATGACTAACACAATTAAAAGCAACAGCCACACAGAATACTATACAGTACTCTTAATAGACTATGGATGGAGTAGGGGAGGTGCTTCTCTTGTTCATAAAACCTGAATTTCCACTCATTGCATATGTGAAACTAGTCTTGTACCCTGCTGTGTGTCTCATGACTGTGTTGGTACCAAGTGTTGTTGCAAATGAACGTGGAGGGGCCAACGGAGAGCGTTTAGATTTTATCTATAGGATATTGTGTTAAAAGTTCCACGTCAGCCAGGAACTAAAAGGTTAGCTATGGACAAGTGTGTCAAGAGGCTCTATTTCAGCGGTTATCAGATTGTTGTGAGAATAAATAAATATACAAAGAATCAGAAAAACCACTTTATATGTTAAATGTTATGGAAGTACTTATTAGTAGGGGCAGTCTCCGACTACATATTGGTAATGACGACTGTGGCTGCATCTGCTGACACTATACCACCTATATCACCTACCTAGTACACTTTTAAAGTGATTATAATTTATAAAAAATGAATAAAAACACATAACACCACTTAGCAAATTTTATTTTGGAAAACACCGAACTCGCTTTTTGAAAACACTGTTTTGGACTGCCTCTGCTTATTAGTAGTAACAAGTCTAGGAAATACAATTTTCTCCAGGTTTGACCTGCTGGGGTGGGTGCAGGTGTCTGGCTCATGTTTGTTTGCTTTTTTTTCCTCACAGAGTAGGTTTAATTCAAATAAAGCTTTAGTTTCTGCGATGGCATTGTGTCCCCCCCCCCCAATATTAGTCTTTTGTATTTTTGCAAACTGCTCAAATTTGATTTTTTTTTAACCCATGGAGTTAATTCGCTATGCTGGTTAGAACAAATGCATTTGTGTATGATGCCGAATTCGGTGCTCTCTGTGGAATCTGAAATATTTCAAAAATAAACATTGAATAGCAAACCTCATAATTTAGTCACATAGTATAACTGTAGAGAGGGACTTTATTGTAGAGAGGGAGTTATTGATAAGGATTTTTGTATGTTTATCTTAAGATTGCATATTCAGTGCCCACTGCATAGAGTAAGATCTTAATATGACAATGCTAGGAAATTATCTTAGTTATTATAAGAGTTGCTGTGTAGTGCACAAATGCTTCACCCATGTTATTAGATCAGTTTAAGGCTAGCCATTGCATGTGTACAGAGATGACGGGCGCGCACCCGGCGCCGGGTGCACGGGGGCGGGGCCTGCGCCCTCGCGTGACATCGACGCCCCCCGCCCGTTTACCATGCATTTCGGAGCCTAACAGGCTCCAGGGAGGGAGGGAGGGCCGATGCAGCACTTCGTCAATTCCTCTGATCACGCACTCCCGCCCGAGCACCTGGAGCTCCTGCTCCACCGATGTTCCGACGCTGCTTGTGTAGACCCTCTGAAACTGATTGCTGCTATGATTTTGAAAAATGCTCTCAAGTGGAATTGGGCTCTCTCTCTCTCTCTCTCCCCTCCCTCCCTCCCTCCGTGTGTGCACACATATGTATGATGTACACACAGACACGTACAAGCTCCAGTTGCTTAACAAAACGTTTTACAGTGTAGAATATCATACAATTCCTAGATGTTTGTGTGACAGCAAATCCACCTGTAGCCTTGGACACAAGGATTACTGCCCTAAAGGAGCATCACAGACTACAGTTCTGATGTCACACTGAGGTGACCATACCACAGACAGCGTAATGAGTGATGATGTGCTTGTGTCAGCAAGAGCCAGACTCCACCAGACACCAAGTTGTTTGAGAGCATAGAAGTGGTAGCTGTTACATGGATGAGACAGGAGGTGACACTGCTCCAGACTTGGTGGTCATATCATAAGAGAGTAAGTTGGAGCGCTCCAGCACCCTTTATATATTTCAATAAGTGGCTATAATTGGAACTGTGCCCTCCACACAGAGAGCCCTGCGAGGGTGATGATGAGAGGCATGTGAGACCCAGAACAACTTTTCTGTTGCAATTATTTCACATTGTTTGATTTTATGTAAACTGCTCTGGGAGCCCTGTCAGCTGAAAAGCAGGGTACAAATACTATAAATAAATACATTATAATTAGGGCTGTCAGATGTTTAAGAATTGGTCCTTTGATCAATTGATGAAATGTTCATGAATATTCATATCAAAACCGTGCTGCATGTGAGATCCCTTCAGGGCTGTCCCTCCTTGTAGCAGCCTCCTTGTCTACCGCAGTCCCGTCAGCCGGCTTTCCACTCTGAACCAATAGCAACAGCTGCTCCAAAGCTGTGGAACCTCCTCCCAGCAGAGGTCAGGACAGTTGTATCTCTGTTTTCGTTTTTGGGAATGGCTGCAAGACTTTTACATTTTTTGCCTGGCTTATGACTGGTTCTGAAGTTGCTGCAGACTGTTTAAATGTTTATTGTGGCTCATATTTGTTTTTTTCATTTACTTTTGTTATCATTGTATACTGCTTTGAATATCAAAACATAGTATAAAAATATTTTCATAAAATATGACAAACTTCAACACCAGAAGCTAGCACTTGCTATTAGAAAAAAAGGACACTGGTCCTGTTTTCTATTTCATTCCACTACAAAATCCTCCTGTTAAATTCACTACAACAAGTCCTCACTTAAAGTTGTTGATAGGTTCTTCTTGGAAACTGTGACTTTATACAGTACACAGTTTCCTGTGACTTTATACAGCAAAACAACTTATAATGAAACCAATTTTACCATAGGTGAATTGATAAACGTAAACATTCATATGGCATTTTCCCATCAACTTTAAAACGAAACAACTTTAAGTGAGGATTTGCTGTACCACTATAGCCTTGAAAAACAATGCCCTTAGCTCTTATCCTACCCAATTACCCCCCCCCTCCATTAATCGGCTAACAGCCCAATCCTGTCTAGCCTTGCACCCTGCGATGCAGCAAGACTGTGCAGCCTCCGCTGCATTCAGGGCACAAAGCAGGCAGCCGGGAGGTCACCTCGGGGGAAGGGAACATTTGTCCTTTCTCCCGGGTAAATACGCAGCCTCCCGAACGGGTCTCTTTGGATCCATGCCAGCTTTAGCTGGTTTCAAGAGAAACGGACCTGGGAGGGAGGATAGGATACAGTGGAGGCCTTCCCTGCTGTTTCCCCCCCCCCCCATGCCCGATCTGCCCAACCCCTGCCCTGAAATGCCCAGAAACACCCTCCCCCACCCCTCCACTGCCTGGCAGGGAACTTACCTTCCCCAGTGGGCGCTTCACTTGTTCTGCAGCGCATAGAGTGGTGCCGACCTCTGTGCCGGTGCTGCCTACTTGCCGGGGTGCTGCAAACGTGCCTTGTGGCACTTTTGCGACACCCTAGACCAGTGGAGCAGTGCTCTGCCGGTCTTATTTCTAGATAGGATTATGCTGTACAGTTGTAATTGTCAACACTCTTATTAGAAAGCCTAATAATTGAATTCAGTGGAAATTATGTCTGAGTAAACATGTGTAGGCCTCATATTGCTTAGCTTGATTAAGCTACAGATTAAACAACCTAAAGCTGACAGGCCTAGTTCTAGTCATTTATTTATTTATTTATTTATTTATGGAGATGTTTGTCCTGCCTTTCAGCCGCCAAAGAGGCCCCTGAGGTAGCTTCCATCACTTTAACAGTACAATGTAATGGTTAAAAATAAAAATTACAAACTCTTTTTTCCTGCTTCTCTTCCTCACAAGGCTGTTGGGTATCCCATGGCCACTGTGAAGAGAGAGGGGCACAGTCTGCATTTCTAATGAAAGCATTTTCTGGAGTTGGGGCTGTTCAAGTGTCCAGTGTTGCCACTTTGCTTGAAATGACTGTTTCTACTGATTTTGGCTTTTTGGCAGACTGGCAAAAAGAATTAAGCTCAAGCTGCCTGATGGCTGCCATTGGTTTTTCCCCCCATTGTTTTTCCTCTGCCACCAGACTTTTTCGCATTGTTTTTCAAGGCTTGGCAGTCTTGTGAGTGACATCACCAGGGCCCACTTCGCAAACTCAGGTTTTGGGATGCACCCAATCTTGACAACCTTAAAAATGACACAAGCCAAAACAGACTTGCACATCTGATCTGGCAAAGCAAGGACAGCCTGCTAAGAAGCCTGGGTAAAGTGGTTGCCCTGAGGGATGGATTGGTGGCAGGGTGGGGGTGGGGTTTGTCTCATCATGCATACCGTTTCCCCCTGCTGCCTCAGTTATCCAACCTCCCACTTACTGACCCCCTTTACTGCCTCCTCTTCCTGCTAGTCCAAGACAGTTTTAAGAAGCAGGGAAAGGAAGTCTGGGGAGAAAATGAGCAGTGGCCAGCTTATTCACATGAGGAACAACAGAGGCAGCTGCCTCGGGCAGCAGATTGGGTGGCCTATTTTCACAGGCATACTTTCCAAGGTGGCCTACTTGTCTCCACTGTGGCTGTCGCTCCTCCCACTCCCTAGACTGGAAAACAGAAGAGGAAGTATTGGAGGAGAGTGGTGGGTTAGAGCATCTTCAAAGCTCTAGAGCCCACCACTCTCCTCCACACTTCCTCTTCCGCTCCACCCCCCTTCCAATCCAGGGAGTGGGAGGATCAGAGGCTGGTACATCACCAGGTAAGAAAGGTACAGGTACATCACCAGGTAAGATTTAGCACACAGCGCCTCAGGTGCTGGGAGGTCTTTGACCAGTCCTGGCTAGAGCAGTGTTCTGCAGTACATCAAGAGCAGAAACGCACCTCAGACCCCAAACTGCAAAACGGGACTCCTCTTCAAGATCCCAGTGAGCAAGTGAGTGGTTGTAGTTTCTTTTCTTTTCCTGCCCAGTGGTCTCCAGGCAGCATGTGCTACTTCAGTGTTGCTCTGCCCCGACTTTCCTGCCAGGCAAAATAGGAGCACAGGGGCAGACAGTGGCATGGGAATAGCAATGCAATAAGTTGTGAAAGACAGAGGAAGTGCCATTGCAGAGAGCAGGCAGATAGGTGGAACATCAAGGGGGCCTGATGAAGATTGGGGAGGTTTGGACAAAGCCACCGCTCCAAAGTCAAATGGCTCCAGCAAGCAGGATCGTAGCTAGAGGGGGGCCAGGGTGGACATTGCCCTCCCTGAGTCAGCAGTTTGTCCACCCTAGCCCTGTGCCTGCCTGTAGACTGCTGAGAGGAAAATGTGACTGCTGTGCTGACATGGGGTGGGGGTGGCAGACAAGGAATTCCCCCATGGCTTAATCATGGAATGCAGAAATGAATGCAGGAAGGTAAGAGGCAGAAGAAAGAAAACAAAACTCCTTGATCACCTTCATTAGAAACACCCTACAGTGGGAGGAAGCATGGACCCAGGTCTGTGATGTTTCTTGGCTTTCAGGAATTTTTTTATTTAATCGCTGCTTCTTTTGCCCCTAGCGGCCTAGAGGCAGGTGCAGGATCCTTGTTTCTGCCCTTGAGACGGGCAAGGGCCCGAGCCCTTCGTTCTCATTCCCACCTTCAACTGTGCCAGACTTAACCCTGCTTCCCTAGGGTCTGTGGAAGACCCCCCCCCCCACTGCCACAATGGAACAGGCCGCAGGCAAAGGGGCTGCCTTAATTTAAAATCCACTTTCTTCCACCTCTAGCAGGCTGGGATGAAGACACCTGAGCCCTTGATAAAGGGCGTCCCCTGGAATGCCTTCATTCATTACTGAATGAAGGCATCCCGAGGGTCATGTATTCCTTACCTGATGCACAAGTTGACGCACCTCCAGAGCACCTCCACTTCCTAGCGGATTGGGCTGTTGTGCTCGACCCCTTAAATTATTGCATTTCTCAATTAATTAATGGCTTTTTACGCCCCCCCCCCCCAGTGCTGCTTTTGCCCCTAGCAGCCTGGAGACAGGTGCAGAATCCTTGATTTTACCCTCAAGACTGGCAAGGGTCCAAGCCTTTCGCCTTCAGCTGTGCCAGACTTCACCCTGAGGCCCTAGGGTCCACGGAACACCCCCACAGCCACAACGGGACAGGCTTTTTTATACCCCCCCATACTGCTTGTTTTATCCCTAGCAGTCAGCAGTTTGCCCACCCTAGCCCTGTGCCTGCCTTTAGACTGCTGAGAGGAAAACCTGACTGCTGTGCTGACATGGGGTGGGGGTGTCAGACAAGGTAGGAATTCCCCCATGGCTTAAAAACCCCTTGATCGCCTTCATTAGAAACTCCCTACAGTGGGAGGAAGCATGGACCCAGGTCTGTGATGTTTCTTGGCTTTCAGCGATTTTTTTTTTAATCGCTGCTGTTTGGGGGCTGGGGAGATAAAATGAAAGACTTTTAATAAAAGTAAATACTACCTGCCTCACAGTGATATGTTTTACCTTTGCAGGGAAACTGTGGTAGTGGTGTGCAAAAGGATAAGTTGCATGTTATTTCTATGTAGAAAAATACATTTTACAATGCATAGAGAGATGCATTTATTCTATGCAAAATCTTGTTACATTGCTTTCATGAGATGATGAATGCATCTTTCCCAATAACCCCAAATATACATAAATAAATAAAATATTTGGCCAGCCACAAAGCGGCTAGCAAAAAAAAAAAAAAGCCTGCCACTTTGCAGTGGGGAAAAAAATATACCCGACAGTCGCCCACCCACCTCTACAATCCTGGCTACAGGCCTGCCAGCAAGACTTACCTCATCTCCATAGAATCTCCAGCTCTGGTTACTGTTCAAATCTATGCAGTCCTAGGCCTACAAACAAAACCACATGGCAGCAGCATTGCTGTGACCCTCCTGATGCTGGGTTGCAATCCACTTCTGGGTCCAGACCCACTTGTTGAAGACCGCTGGCCTAAAGCAGCCATGCACCTGGCCAAAACCAAGGGGATACTCAAGCACGGTATCTGCATGTGCTTAGGCCAGCCCTTCTGCCATGAGTGAGCAAGCAAGTACACTGCATGTATCCAAGTCCTCAGACATGCCCGTCTATTCTGGTTTAAATACAGGGATGGTGGGGGTGATGCATGGCTCTCCTACTGTTGTATGCTTTGACTACAAACAATGGTGTGCATATTGAGGACAATGTAGGAGAAAGGAAGCACCAACACAAGAATGAAGAAAACCTCTAAGGCAGTGGTTCCCAAACTAGGAGGCGCAGCTCCCAGGGGAGCCGCAGAAACCAGCCAGGGGAGCCGTGGCGTGCCACGAAATCCTCTCGGAAAACAGTGCAATGCCAATTGGCAGGCATCAACATAATGTAATGGGGAGCCACGGTCAATGGTCAAGGGAGCCGCAGGTCAAAAAAGTTTAGGAAACTCTAAGATGTACAAGTAGTCCATTTATTCTGCCCAACACCTTTCAATTAAAACTTCAGTAAGGGGCACTATCGAAATAAAGCACTCAGTTCTTCAGAAGCACGAGAGCTTGTGAAGAACACAGTATTTTATTTCTACAGGGCCGGGAGTGCCCCTTAAGTAAAGGTAAATGTGACCCCTGACAATTAAGTCCAGTTGTGTCCGACTCTAGGGTGTGGTGCTCATCCCCATTTCAAAGCTGAAGAGCCAGCGTTGTCCGAAGATGCCTCCGTGGTCATGTGGCCGGCGTGACTCTCCTTGCCGCAGTGCGTAGCATGCGGCTGGAACACGGAGCACTGTTTACCTTCCCGCAAGCGGTACCTTACTGATGTTTTAATCAAAAGGCATTGGGCAGAATAGATGGAGCATCCGTGCACCTCAGAGGTTTTCTTCTTTGTTCAAGCTCTTGGCAGGCCACAGCTTGGTGACTCACAGTCTGTGCAAGTCCAACTCTGTTGATTTAGATTTCTTTCACGTTCCTCATCAGATTTCAGTCAAGGAACAAGCTGCATTTCATTTCCTTGTCAGTTATGAGCAAACCAATGAAATAGGAAGCATAGCAGAGGTGGGACTTAAGAACCATTCACGTTTGTTTCATTAAAAAAGTTTATTTTTAAATAGGTTGGGGGTTTTGTTGCATAAACTGTGCAATAAAAGGACAATTCTGGAATGCAGACCCAAAAGCATGATATGAGACAAACACTGGTGAAATGAAGACAGCCTATGTCCAGTACATCTCTCGTGTGTGTTAAAATATACTGTACACGTAATTGCCTTGTCAGGGATTGCCCAGGCATTTCTAGTACCCTGCACTGAGTTGACCTGAAATGTTGGGCCAGGACGGCGGTTCATCTAAGTACTGGAATATGATGTAGATTGCTATGAGCTATAGTTTTTGTTATATTGGTCTAGCCATTCACATAAATTTCCCAATTCCGATTCTGTGCATCAGAAGTCCCAATACACTCAACGGGGCTTAGTAACCGTGCAAAGGATGTACTCCCTAATTAACACCAGGACTGAAATGGAGATGGGACGGTTTCCAACACTCAAAAAGGAAAAAGGGAATGAGAGGTAACTGAAATGGAAGGCGATTTCATCGTCTCATAATCAAGCAGGAAGGAGAGACTCCATACACTCATCATAGTGACTTTAACAAAGCACCATCCCATATATACCCATGACTCCAACCATCAGCTATTATTATCACAGTGAGCTCTAGTTGCCAAGTGGGGAAAATCTGGATTTTCTAGCAAGTAAGTATTGAAGTTTGAGTGCAAAGAAGGTATACCAGAAACAGATGCCTTAGATGGGAGGATATTCGCCTGGATTTCATATACTATTCCTTCCTGCAAGCTTATTCCCTTCTGCAACAACTACAGGCACAATACAGTCAGAGTTGCACTTCTTTAGATTTTAATAGCAAATATTTAAACATGCACTTTCCCACTGAAGTCTGTGAGACCTGAAACATGCTTAACTTTTGGCTGAATCATGCCCATGGAAAAGTCTGAAAAAGAAATGGGATATTATAGAAATGGCGGTGCTGGGAAAAAACAATGCTGCAATATAGATGGTGCAACTATGCAGATACTGTAGGTATAGCTTGCATAATTCTGCTTTTGTTAGGTCATGGGGAAGGCCCAAGAGCTAAGCATTGCCCTGCAGCCTCACCCTCTAACCACTAGAATTTCTGCTCAGTTGTTCCTCCCTCTTCATCAGGCATGTCCTCCAAACTCTTGAGCCTGTTTTTGCAGCCCTAAGGGCTAGAAACCTGGCACTTAAAAATGTAACCTGAGATTCCTGCTGTGCCAAATGTTGTGATGCAACTGCAGAATACACAACGTTCTGAAGAATGAGTTGGAAAGATCTCATGGTAGGTTTGTGACATCTGGTTTCAAGGACAGCTAATAACATTTAGTACAAGAGCAACCCCACTGGATCAGACGAAGGATCCATCCAGACCAGCATTGACAACTATGACCCACCAGCTACTTCCATGAAGCACACAAGCAGGGCATGAAGGCAACAGGTGGCCTCCTCCATTGTTTGTCCCCCTTCCAACAACTGCCATTCAGAGGTTCAGTGCCTCTGGGCCTGGAAGTTCCATTTAGCTATCATGAGTAATAGCTGTTGGTAGACCTAAACTTCATGAATTTCTTTAACTCTTCTTTAAAGTAACCTAAGCCTAAGAACATCTGAAGCAGTCATCTATCCACCTGTGTATGAACCAACTTGGCATGTGAATATGTATGATGATGCATGCCCCCCCCCACAGTTGTGCAGCAGTGATTGCTTGCTAGTGCACATAAGAGTATTAGTGCAAGACTTGGTTGTCAAAGTGAATGCTTGTTCACATGTACATCTTTAAGCTCAAGGGCACAGATAATGGCAAAATGTGCTGGTAACTGTACAAGCATGTTCTTATGTACACATTGAACTAGCATGTTTGCTGGAACAGACGTTAGTTCATTCCTCCCGAGTGCAATTAGCAGGGTGCTTAAGCATGTGCCCAACTAGGGACCCTCCAGAGTGTATCAATGATGTTAAGACAGCTTCTCCATTCCCAAGGTCTTTGTTTAATGCTGCAAGTCATCCTTAAAGGGGAGGGAGCTAGCACAACCTCTCCTCAGTCTTCCTGTGCATAGTCCCAAAGTGCAAGGAGACCCTGGAGGGGCAAAAGTTTTCATCTGCCTCATTCTCTTTAGACCAGTAGTGATGGCCTCTTTTCAAGCAGTAGCAGTTTGGGCTGGGCTGAGATCCACAGGTCCTCTTCTCTCTTCTTCTTCTTCATCTTGTTTCTTTTCTTCCACTGGGAGGGACTGCTGCTTCTGGAGCCACCAGTGTCCTTTTGCCTCCGGCTACAGAAGCAACAATGGCAGCAGATGAAGATGCCAACAGTGAGGAGTAGAGCTGGCAACCCCAGCACCACAGCCAGGCAGACTGTGTTGTAGATGCCCTCCTGGTGCTTGGATTGGATGAAGATCCAGATGGAGCGGAAAAAAGAGCTGATCTGCTCCATGGCACCTCCTGCTGGCTGGAAGAAGGGCTGATAGAATGAATGAATGTGACGGCTACTTCCCTTGTCCTCTGCCAGCACCCTACAGTGGGAAATGCTAGTGGTTGTCAGCCTTCGAATGGTATAACTCCTCCAGTCAGTACCTGCAAAGACAGAAGATAGAACATAAAATAAAGACAACTGCCACGGAAAGCCCTGTCAGTTTATGGACTGAAGACCTGTGCTTGCAAAAGCAACAGAATAACATGCTCCACAGAATGTTGGTACTTCCACTAAAAGATTTGGATTAGTACTCAAGTAGTAAGGCATCTTTCTCTGGTGTAGCAGCTGAGGGAATCTACCCCCTTGCCTTGTTCTTTCTGCAGTACCACTGCTGGCACTGTGTCGTAGCATAACAGCTGAGATAGAGCTACAAATCAAAAAACCCCTGGTTTGAATTTGGCCTCTGCTAGGACCTCACTAGATGCCCTTAGGTCAGTCCCTCTCTCTCTCTCAGCAACCCCCCCCCCCTTGCCACCTGCAGTAAGGGGATAAGAAAAATGATCTACCTTAACCAAAAATGATTTTTGTAAAGATTATGAAGTTATGTACACAAGATGCTTTATTGGGTTGAAACCCTAGCTGAAAGGATATTGGTGGATAACTGGATGGGACAGAGTTCATTTGAATAGCCATGTGGCAGGCAGAAATTCAACAGATGCAGCTTTTCTTAGCCCAGAAACACAGATGGGGAAAAAACATACCACACGTTGATTTCTATTTTCTTTGCAGATGTGCAAACACTCCTGTCATGAAAAACGTGGCAACTGACCAGTGGGCCCAATTCAGAAAGCGTGACAGCCACAATCTACACAACTGTCTACTTGAAGTTAGGCTGTTAAACCCAGAGCTTCTGTGTTTTGCAGCCTCAGTGTCTCTGGCACCCAGAAGTAACATTCACAGGAAATTATGGAAAATCTAGGTTTCTAGATTGGCTATTGGATGTGGAATTTCTTTTGGTATTATCTCAGGGAACCTCCCTCACCCAGGCTGAGTGCTAACAATAAAGCCAAGGACAGACACGAGGCAGTGATAAAGTTACCAAAACATAGGTTTACTCACAGTGCCATGATTGAATACATTATATTATATATACACCATTTGATTAGGACCAGAGGGTCAACGAATACTTAAGATAGCAAGCCCCTAAAGCTGGCTCGCCCTGCAGGCCTTTTGCTCAAAATGGTGGAGGCATCTGAGGCATCTTGTCTCAAAATGGTAGAGGCAACTTGTCAGATCAGTAGTCAAGAGAAGAAGGGCAGAAGAGGGGGGGGGAGAAGCAGTTATGCCACACCCCCAAGGATCACAGAGAGAACAGGCAGGATGGGTCTGAGTAGGCTTACCAGATCGTCGCCGGGACGGGAGCGGTCTACCCTTAAGGGGGCGGGGTGTGGGGGGGGGCAGAACGTGACGATCTGGTAAGCCTGAGTGAGTCACTGGGCATTAGTTGCCTCCTTCAGATATCAGTCTTCTGGATGCAGATGGAGTTGTACCAATTCCAACATTGGCCTGCTAATGCATAAATTGCTTTCTTCCTATGATGTTAGTGGGATCCCTTAACAGCAGACTTTGGGTTTAAATGCAACATTAAGGCCACTCCACGCAGTCATGTGGTCAATTCACACATTATGTTTTCAAATGTACACGTAAGCTATCATCTTTAGTCCACACCTTAAGTAAAGTGTGAGCAATGTGGGAACAAATTTGTGTTTGTAAAATCATGTTAGGTACATATGCATTCATTCCGGAATGAGAATAAGCTGTCACTTTGAGTTGAGAGTACTCTCCATGTCAAACCTGGCTTTGTCACTACAGAATGTGTGAACAAGTCCTACGCAGTACACTTTTTAGGTGTGTAACATATAAATGAGTGCTGCTACACCTGCATTATGTTAAACTGTCAGGTGGAGATAATTTCTCAAACAGCCTGTGAAGAATTAATAAAAGGAAGCATTTTCCAGGTTGATGAGGAGCATTATCAAAGGAACAGAAGAACTAGAGCAGACAGCAAGTTGCTGTTCCTTTGATAATGCTCCTCATAGTTTAGGAGCGAAACATTAGGACAATCTCTTGTTAACTAAATAAAACAACCAGAACCACCTGGAAAATGCTTCCTTTTATTAACTCAGAACATATAGCCTGTGAAGAGATGGGTTTTTAGTTTCATTTCCAAGACTAACAGTAAGTATGTGGACTCCTTAGCTGGGGGTTGTGGCTTTAATCTCTTTGTCGCCACCCCACTCTACTACCACAGATCATACCATTCACTGCAAGAATGGTTGGAGAGTTCCCTCTGTCATTACAAAATGCTGCCCACTTTTCTCCTAACCCTTAGTCAGCAAAATGGCTAGCTAGGGCTGCAGCAGGGGGAGAGGCGAGGCAGCTGCCCATCAAACAGAAGAATGGCAGATCGCCAACACAGTGGTGCCGTTCCAGAAATGGGAAGATTTTGTAAGCATTCCTTGAGCAAGCACATCTTCGAGTACTCAAGCCAAGTATGATCGATCTTGCTGACAGCTTACCGGACAGCTTGGGACGGGAACTTGTCTGGATTTTGGAATATTTGCATAAATATAATGAGACCCCTTGGGGATGGGACCCAAGTCTAAACACAAAATTCATTTATGCCTCATATACACTTTATACACATAGCTTGAAGGTAATTTTATACAATATTTTAAAATAATTTTGTGCCCTAGCATGCCTCGCGCTATGCCAGCCAGGTGCTGGGAAAAGGTTTTTTGTTTTTTTTTAAAGTCATCCCAAAAATGTCTGGATTTTGGAATAGTCTGGATTTCGGATGTCCGGATAAGGGGTAATCGACCTGTAATGGTGGGGGACTTCTTGTAAACTGACAGGAACTGGCTTGTTTTACAGGAACTGGCTTGTTTTACAATAGGAATGTCTTATGTATGAAAGCTGCTGCTTTTATCAAATCCTTGTCAAGGATAAACTTGTCATGATGAGAGAATTGAGATGCATGTGCCTCAACACTGCAGCACCAGAAGGGAGGATGCTGCAGTGATTTTAAAACGCACCCTTAGAAGTTATTTTAGAATGTTGTTTCCTCTCCACTTAGCAGCGGGGGTGTGTGTGGCTTCCCCGTCTTCCTGCTAGAGTAGTTAAGACCTCGTTCATTTTTAAAACTGCCCAAGTTCCTCAATTTATACAACAGAGCAATCTCTACTTGCCAGATCCTTTGATACAGGAGCAACCTGCAAACACATGGCACAGTGGTCAAACCAGGCTCAGCATTTCAGATTCCAGGAGAGAGAGAAGCAAAGATAATTCAGTGGTGGCGGGAGATTCATACAAGCTTTAATAACCTGCTCAAGTATATATTCAACATTAAACAGCTACTCCTCCACCCGCCCACCCCAAGCACATTAAGGATATTTGTGGCAATAGCTCTTTTATACCTCAAACTATTATTATGACATTGTCAACACAAACTTTAAACTTACCATTGGAGGATGGGGAGAGACAGGAATTTGTGTCTTTGGCATGTATATCTCCAACATAGGCCTGCTGAATTAGCTGTATGTGGCTAATGTTATATACATTTTACGAAGCATATAGAATAGGAGATAAGAGTTCTAACCAATATGACTATAGGCTGCATGTTGATAAGTGGGTGTCATAGTTTTTTTGTGTAACAAAATTCCCTGCATGAAATAAACTAGCACACAGGCAGCCCAATCCTGTCTAGCTAGGCTGTAGCATAGGTGTAGAACCCAAGCTGCATCCTGTCCAGATAGGACCCAGCCGCCCCAATGGGTCTACTTGAATGTGCCAGGCTGCCATCTATTTTGCTGGCGCACATTTGAGCTGGCCGTGTAACAGCAGCCATGCTTAGGAAGGGGGTTAGGATTTGGCAGAGGCCACCGCCGATCCCTCCCCCTTCCCGGGCTCGGCTGACCAATCCCCCCAGAACACCCCGTTTCGCCCTCCCCACGCCCCTCCATCGCCTGGTGGGGACTCACCTCTCTGCCATGACGTGCCACCGTTCTGCAGTGCCGTAGGAGCGCAGCCTCTCCGCCAGCACCGCTTACACCGGTGACAGGCACATTTGCGACACCCTGGACCGACGGAGTGATCGCTCCGCTGGTCCAAGCCTAGACAGGATTGCGCTGTAAGAAAGAGGGCTATGCTACAGCTCTCTATACTACTTTGCTACATGTTGGGGCCAATTAAAAAGCATCACACATACACCCTAGCTATAGTCTGAAAATGTATAATCCAGAATTCTACCACTTCATTCAGTGTAATGCATAGTACATAGGTCCAGTGAGTTTTCAAGAGATATAAGCTCCTGAGGGACACATCTCACATGTATTCTGCAATATAGGGATGGACACACTTCCTGTCTCTCCCTAAGCGGTATTCCTGATGCAAACATACATTTATTTCCCTTTCACAGACAGAGAACTGTGCATACTCACTTCTCTAGGAATGGGGTGTGTACACTTACCACACCCCACCTCAACTTTGGAGTCTATTGGTGTCAACATGTCTCATGGCAAATGCATGCACTACATTCCTGAGTATGCTCAGTCACCAACTCCAGCAACAAACTCTCATGCAATCAACTTTGTCTCCAATCCCACAGCAGGTTTTTTTTTATCTTAAACCTGACACAGAGTGCTGAAGGCAAATCCTGGCCTTGAGGTAAGAGAAGAGGGGATTATTATGCCATCTAAAAGGCAGCCAGGTTTATCTTAACCACATTAAAATGCAGATTGGTAAAGTGAAACGTTCTCTAGACTAGAGAGTCTTGCATTTAATACAACACTTCCACAACACGTATTTCTAGACTGCAGTATAGCCTGTGGCCCTTGATTCTTGCATGTCATTAGTGAAATGCAAGACAACGTTCTCTGAACTTCAGTGAGATTTCCTGGGTCCAGACAGGGATGGACTGCTAGCTGTGCAGGGCTTGTTGCCTCTCACTTTCCCTCTCCACTCTGGCCACAGTTTCTGCATGAGTTCCATAAACAGCCACAAAATGTTGTCTTACTGGGCATTTGCTCTACCGTGGTGGTGGAGCCAGAAAATATTCTGAATAACTAGGTGCCCAAGGGCAGAACTACACATTACACACACTTACACACACAGAGTGTGTGTGTGTGTTGTACTAAACTTAGAGTTCACTGAATTAAAACATAAGTTTAATGTTCAGGAGGAATAAATATCGTATTGTCCCGAGTATAAGACGCACCTGATTATAAGACGCACCCTTAAAGTTTGGTGCTATTAAAAAAATGTAATTAAATCACTGGCATTAAATTGCAACAGCCTGATTATAAGACGCACCCCTAGTTTAAAAACTTAAATTAGGAGAAAAAAGTGAGTCTTATACTCAGACCAATACGGTATATTTAAGAATTTAAATGCTTCCTAAATATTGCGGCGCTCAAACATCTGAAGTTTATCGTTTGTGGCTCTTACATTAAGCACGTTTGGCCACCCCGACTGTATACTGGTGTGTCCAACAAAACTCAGAGAGCTGCTTTTGTAGGGAAGTGGGGGAGCTTAAAAGTGGAGAAGTGGCAGGGAGAGGGAGTGCTATAATTTGTCCCTCCTGGCCGCTTTTCAACCCACGGGGTTCCAGACATGTTCACCTCACGAACACACATCTGGAACGCAATGCAGGAGAAAACGGAGAGTAGGAGCTGCAATGGAAAACCAGAGGACAGGGTGAAGTGCACATGCATGTGCACAGCTGAGTGTAATGTGTAGTTCTGCCTTGGCTAGGGGATCCAAACACAGAAATGTGGTATACAGCCAGGCCTTCCCTCTGTTCCCAAGGACCGCTCATAAAAAGGATGCCGCCACGAGCGGGCATCCATTCATTATTTATTTCATTTACATCGTGCCTTTCCTCCAAAGAGCTCAAGGCAGCACACATAGGGTGATGTTACTCGAGGTCAATGAGAACTGCAGGAATATCTAAATAGACAAAGGAGGTCTCATCATCACTGTCCACCAAGGCTTCCTCCCCCCCCCACCCCGTTTATACAGCTGGGAATCTTACTTGAAGCAGAGAGCACATGTGACTGGCTTGACATTGCTCAGGAAGCTTCAGGCATAGCCAAGAACGGAACCCTGTTCTCTCCCAATGTTTTCTTTGGTGCCTGGAGCACAAGGGCCTCCTTCTCCTCTGACCTAAATTGCCTCTTTGGCTCATTCAGAAGAGCCAAAAAAATACCAGCTCTTACTTTATGTCCATACTGCTTCATCCTCCCTGGAAAGATTTTGAAAACCTCCCAAGGAAACATGGAGAACAATTTTATTAGCTCTTTCTTCCGATTTCCCTAATGTCAGACTGTTGAAACATGGTGGTGTGTGTGGGTGTGTGTGGGTGTGTGTAAAGTGGGTCTGTAAATATTATGTGCAACTAGGCTGAAGTGTTACATTTTCCCTATTTAAAGGACATGGTTGAATGTCTGAGTTACATTCCTGTTACCCCCCCTCCAAATTAGTTTTGTAGGGTATTGCCCAAATTTAGCCTTGATTTAAAAGAAAAACTTAAATGCAAAATACAGAATTTGCCATGGTCATCACGTGGCTGTTTTTTCTTAATCTGGGGAACCATGCAAATATAGCTGCAGCTCTTTCCGTACAAAGAAATAAGCAGAGAAAAAGCAATGTATAACTTTGGGTAAAAAGGTAAAGGTGACCCCTGACAATTCAGTCCAGTCGTGTCCGACTCTAGGGTGTGGTGCTCATCCCCATTTCAAAGCCGAAGAGCCAGCATTGTCCGAAGACGCCTCCGTGGTCATGTGGCCGGCATGACTCTCCTTGCATGTCTGCAGCGCGTAGCATGCAGCTGGAACACGGCGCGCTGTTTACCTTCCCGCAAGCGGTACCTATTTATCTACTCACATTAACATGCTTTGCAACTGCTAGGTTGGCAGGAGCTGGCCAAGCAACGAGAGCTCACCCCATCGCGCATTCGAATTGCCGACCTTTCGATCTACAGCTCATGGTTCAGCGGTTTAACCCACTGCGCCACCCGCTGGCCATAACTCAGGGTACTTTAAAACAATGGTGAAAGCTAAGAGACCATTTACAAGCCCCATATTAAAATCACATTTGAGCCACCCTCATGTGTTTCATGGTATGTATGAAGACTTGCTAATGCAGAAGAGAAACCAAAACATACACTGTGACTTTAAATTTACTTTAGGAGCCAGTTTAAGACCCAACAGTGCTAACACGGCCAAAGAAGAAGAGAGACATGTCTTTGTCTATGCTGAGTCTTAAGTTTACTTGCAAGTGGCAGCTGCCCTGTGCTATGATTTGGACTGGGACTGCAGTGCAAAGGCAGGAGATATTTTACACTTTTACTTAAACATGAGCTTCTTGCTGAAAACTGCCCCCATCCAAAGCAGTTTATTTAACTGTGAAAGGGATATTTATTTAAATGATTTATATCCCACCTTTCTCACTGAATAAACTATGTAAATAATACCCACTAATAGTAAACTTAGGATTGTGGCTTCCTTGGAAGATTCCCCAAATATACAGAAAAACATTGTTTTGACTTTGTTTAAATAAGCGGGGTGGGGGGGGGGAGAGAGAGAGCGACCTGTCCCAACCCTCCTAGCTAGAACTGGACATGTGCAAAGTCCTCCTATGGAACAAAACATTTGAAACAGTTACAAGCCCTCACAGCGATGAAAACAAGACTACTGAAGAACCATCTTGCCCTAAGAGCAGGAGAGAGATGACAGAATAGCTTGTTAGATCACCTGACTGAAAAGAGCAGCAGGAAAAGTGCAGGTAAGTATTGGAACCCCAGTGATGTTATTATTGCATATCGCCTGGGGCACTTTTAAAATACAAACGGGGGGGGGGGGAGTCCAAGAAGGGCCAATTCCCTCAGCTGCTCCAAGAGAGAGAAAGAAATAAAAAGGATCTTTTCCAGACTATGGGATCAAATACTGCCCTCCCCTATTGAACTGCTCAGGTTGGGGGGGGGTCACCACCACCATCATCCCCCCCTCCCTCCAACAGTGGGAGGCCAAGGCCTCCTACCTAGACCCTCAACTTGTCATAAACAACACTGGTCAACACACTTTTTCTGGCATAAGGTATTTTAAGGTAATTTTTGGGGCGCTGATTCCAAATCTGGCATCAGTTTTTGTCTATCACATCAGGTTTTTGAGATAGCAAATATTGCATTTGATAAAATCAATGAAAAACAGCAAATTTACACTGGTCTACAAAAACTTTTTTTTTTCTGGCCTGGACTTTTGCAGCTGTTTTAGACTAATTTCAGGGTGCTGATTCCAAATCTGATCTCATATTTGCTCTATCACATCTCATGTTTACGCTATCGGCATACCCCATTTTCATCATGCCAAACCTGATGCCAGATTTGGAATCAGCGCCCCCAAATTACCTTAAAACCATTGGAATACCTTATGCCAGAAAAAGTGTGTTGACTGGGTACCCCCTTATCATGGTCCAATTTTCTGAATTACCCCCTGCTAATTAATTGGATTAATCAATTAATTAATTTCAGGTAAAATCAATGAAAACGTGGTATGCTGATAGCATAAAAACGAGATGTGATAGAGAAAATCTGAGATCAGATTTGGAATCAGCACCCTGAAATTAGTCTAAAACAGCTGCAAAAGTCCAGGCCAGAAAAAAAAAGTTTTTTGTAGACCAGTGTAATGCTTTTTTTCAGCTTTCCATCAGGCTCTCTCTAAGCACCCACTTAAAAGCAGGTTTTTGGAAACAGAAATAATTTTGGTTTTAAGTCTGGTCCCTTAATGACAGGCTTAACGGAACATGTAGTTTGGTCCTCAGAGAAACAATTGGTAGTGGGCGAGGAGAGTGGATTCCTCATCATGGTTCATTTATACATGAATGAAATTCATATATCATTTGTATATGAATTTAAGTTGTTCACTTAAAAGTATGCAAATAGTAAGTAGCCCATTACCTAGCTAGGTAGAAGGTAAAAAAAAAAAAAGGCAGCAGAAAACCCACTTCAGTTTAAATATTCAGTTGATCTTTGTTTGAACAGTAAACTCCTTGGGGGGGGGGGTGAGGTGTTCTTACCACTTACGGTCTAAATACCGTACAATGTGCAGCATAATAAGCAACCAGCAACCCAACCTGGGCAGGGCAATCTCTGTTCTATACTGCAGTAAACAAAGAGTCCCAGAAATGTATATTAGCAGAGTGCAATTATCATCAGTCTGTTTCCTATCTCCTTGCCTTCTGGCTCTGAAAGGCCCTTTGTTGGAGGGGGGGGGGAGAAGAGGATCAGTTCCTTTACACACACTTTGATCTGTGCCATGCCTTTTAACAGGGTGTGTAACAGGAAAAAGAGGTTGGGCAGAGCTCTGCAAGGTCCCTGTACATTGATCTCTACTTCACTCTACATTGTGTGGCAAAGAAATACATCAAACTAGGATAAATTAAACTTCTTACTCCTAATCAGCGCCACTAAATTTTGAAGGTGGATAGCCGCCTAGGTAAGATTATACTGTGGTTGTTATGGAATAATAGTGTCCCACAACCATTTCTAAGTGTTTTTTTTAATATTTATATTTTATTGATATATTAAAACATAAAAACAATACATATTTCATAGTTATAGCAAGCACGAAGCAATACATCGTACTAGCATACTATTCACTATTTTCTACATATAATTTCCAACTAAGCCAAAATAACACCCACATTCTATTCATTAAATCCGCATATCATCACATCGTTCCCCTCTCTCTCTCTTAAAAAAAATCGATAAACCATTTCTAAGTGTTAATTCAGTTCTGACTTACAGTGAAATCCTAATCAACTTTCTAGGGCTGGTGCAGCTGCCACCTCATGCCGGAGAGTTAGCGGGGATTAGCACAGTGCGAAACTTATGGTACCGCCCCCCCCGTAGCAACACCTCTACCAACCCCCCCAACCCCCGGTCCTGTTCCTATGCCTTCAAATAGCAGTTTGACACACTGAAATTTCACAGGAAAAGCTTCTCACCATTTCTGGGCATGTTAGGAAAAGCTTCACCATGTCCAGCTTCTGTTATGGGCTGATAAGAACAGAACAGTAGATGGTGATCCTAGAGAAACGTGCTCTTGTAAACATGGCTGAGCTCTCATTTTTAAAATAGATGTACCGGTAACTCAAGGCACTCTTAATTTCACAATGTGAAGGAGCATCATATTTATTTATTTTTACCTTTAATGGTGTAAATGTGGTGGCACTTTCCAATTTACAACATTAAAAAGGAACAATTAGTTATGGAAAAGTTGTTTGAAAATGGTATTACGTGTCCGTCCCCCTCCCCGTAGATAGAAGGTGTTTGTTATGCAGAGGAATGTTGCCCATGGACTATAGAGTTCAAGAATGCTAACATTTTGGCAGCAAGATAAGTTTAGAAAAAAATAGTTTCATGTCCTGGTGGCAAATATGATGAATCACACACAGACCAATTCCATTTTTTCCATAACTGGGCATTGCCTTTTCTGAGAACATGACGTGTAAAGTTTGTTTTGCAACAACCTGTCTAATCATCATCATGCTGTTTTGAGATGTTCTGGGGCTAACAATGGCAAGGGGTACAAGGTAGCAGCCAAGGTGACCAGCTAATTTCACGTGTGAATGAATTGTGTGTGTGTGTGGCGAGACAGCAAAGCATTTGATGACAGGCAGTTCATCCTGTCCTTGCCAAATTGCAAAGAAAATCAGTACCAGTAATATTATTAGGGTGGGGTGGTAGAAGCACCTGTCCTTGGTGCACTCTGAAGAGGGTTACGAAATGGGACATCAACAATATCATGCAATGATAGTTATTTAAACAAATTAAAACTATACAGTACAAGACAGCAGACAATAAGCTGGATTTCGCCTTGCCCAGAGGCTTTGCCGGGCCTGCTGCCCTTGCGGAGTGTGCCCAGAGCCCTTAGCTCTGATGCTGCCTCCTTCCCTCGCGCCATCGTGTCTGAAATAAGTTTATTTCAAAAACAGGATGGGGAGGAGGAGGAGGAAGGAGGCAGCAATGGAGCTGAAAGTAAGGGTGCAAGATCCAGATTGCCATGCTCTGCCTCTCCTTGCCCACCTGGCTGGATGGGCAAGAGGGAGGCGGCAGCAGCAGCTTCCCACTCTCATCTTCCTCCAGCAGTGCTGATGAAAAGAGGTGGGCTGACACGGCCCCAATCCTCTTCTTACTTGCTCTATAGAGGATAGGAGAACCGATCAAAGCGGCTCAGTGGATGGCAAGAAGCAGGCATGGGGCCAGAGGCGTCACCCAGTGCGAGAGCTCAGCGTTGTCCCCATGATGGACCCCAGAGGTGAATAGGGAGAAACAAGGTTGGCCTGAGCTGGGTTCTACAAAAGATGCCCATCGAGCAGGACTATGTATTTCTACAGATTACTCCTGGTCAGCGGTGTCACTAGGGTTGGTGTCACCCGGTCCGGTAACTCATGGTGTCACCCCCATTAACTTTATTTATTTTAATATATAACAGGACAGGTCACCCAACAAATCAGTAACCAACTCGGCTCTCAAAACAGTCAGTCTTATTGGTCTGTTTTGAGTTAAGGAAATCCACTTTTTGTTACATAAGGCAGCTGTGTTTTGTTTTTCCAGTTATTGGGCCATAGCCGCAATGGTTTATTTCATTGAATTCTGCATGAAATTACACATCGAATGATATATAACATGATGGTATTATTCATAAAGTTTTCACAATTTTGGCCACTAGTGGTGTCCTCTCCCCCTGAGAGTCTGCCGCCCCCCCTAGTGACGCACCCTTCTCCCACTCCCATATGAAATGGCCACTCTCCCCCAGCCCACCACTTGAAATGGCTGCTTCAGTTGGCCTAATTGCTAGGCCAGCCCTGACCTTCAACCTGGACGATGGAAGAATGTAGGCTGTGAAGAGGACCTTTGTCTAGAAATTGAACAAAAGTACCTGCCGGGGGCTATGGCAGCATCACAGCCTGCCACTGTAAACAAGGGGCTTCAGGAGAGGTGCACACAGGCAGGGCTGTCATAACAGCATTATTGCCCGGGGGCCGGCTAAGCAGTGCACGGGACCCTGCCTACACAACCACTCACAGGAATAAAAATGTAAATTATTGATAAAATAAACTTCTGTTCATTGGTACCTCTAACAAAATCAGAATTCCTGGAACACAAACAGCAGAGGCTCTGCTAATATTGTTACGGACTCGCGCGGGAGGCAATCAATGGCTGGGGACAACCATTGCTGACAGAGTCTGCTTCCAATAATGGAAATGTTCTGTTACAACATTCTGATTCTATACCATTGCAAGCAATAAAAGTGGCAAAATTTCTCTTGCGAATGCAGACATGCCAACTCTCCGCTACATGTCTTAATTTTTCTCCTTCTACCAAGTTAGCGGGAGATTTGAATGTTGAGGCGGGTGATCAGGAAATTAGTGTTAAATTCAGGTCTGTGCATAGATTTAGCATGGGGCCCCTATGCTTGTGGAAATCTCCCCCCCCGGGCAACTGTCCAGCGTGCCCATGCGTTAAGACAGCACTGCACACAGGCAGGAACCACAAGCGGCTGAAATCCATGTATAGATTTGAAACTGCTAGCCAAACTGCAGGCCTCTAGTTTCATATACCAAAAAATGGATGAATGAGATGGAATGGCAAGAGGTGTGGCCTGGAGGTTGAGCCAGTGTCCTACCTGAAAAAGCTAAGCAGGGTCAACCTTGGTTCTTGCTTGGATGGGGGATGGAAGCTGCTGACGGACCTCATGAAGACACTGAAAAGGCACCGTGAGAGGGTGGAATGCGGAGGAGTCACCTAGAGAGAGAACATCTAGACAACCATCCAAGGGTGAACTGCAGTAGACTGTGAAGCTTGGAAGTGCAGAGCACAAGCCAGAAGGAGGGCTGTACTCAGAAGGGAAACATCTTGAGTATGGAAGGTTCTATATACGAATAGAACAATATTGTAAAGACCCTTCGGGTCTAGGATAGCCTGCCTGTCTAGGATAGCCTGCCTGTGTAAACCGCCTTGAATAAATCTGATGAGAAATCTGATGATGAGAAAGGCGCCGGCGGTATATAAATACAGAAAATAAATAACAAATAGTATGTATCATGAGTCAGGGATGGAAACACAAGTGGAAAGTTGTGCATGTGTGTACTTGTGACTTTATCAATTGTACCTTTGTGGCATATGTTTACCTAATCTTCTTCCTGCAACTCAAGCCCCTGTTCAAACAATGTCCCAACTGCAAAAGCAGATGCTAAGATTCCAGGAAATTCAGACCATTGCCAAAAAGATGGTTGGCTATAACCCATCACATGACACAAATATCCAGAGGCAAGTCATCCTAGGGAGGCCACTGCAATCATCTCTTCAGCAGACAAGCACACAGAATCCTCATCCAGCCTCACAAGTGCAGCACACTACTGCATGTACAAGGAGGACTTGGGCACTCATCTAAGTGTAGGAATAGGTCTAGAACAGCCCATTTCAGGCTTCCTCCCTAAAACTAGCCAGCCAAGGAAGGAGGCCATAGAGGGCAGAAGCTGTGGTGTCCAGAAGCTCTCTTACACCCCCTGCTTCTCTGCAGCTTCTATTGTTAGCATAGCAATTAGGATGGTTGCAATGATAGAGGAAGAAAGGACCTCTGACAACTGCCTTCATGCCACCCCTCCAGATGCCTTGCACATCCCCGGAGGTCTGCCCCAGTGTCCAAAAACCACTCTCCCAATTATAAATGCACTTATGAAGAAGTAATGCTAATTTAAAATCAGTGGGTTTCTTTCTAAGGAAACATGTCAGCGATCAAGAAGGTGTAGAAAAATGAAAGCATTTTTGAGAAAAGTGTGACTGTTTTGAGCACAAACACTGCAGCTGTCTTGAGACTCCTGCAACATTTGGACTGACTGGCATACACAAACACCAAGCATGAAGTCATAAGCCTGATCGCATAAATCATGGAGGGATTTTTTTTTTCTTCCAATGCCCATTTTTATATTCATGTTTGTTTAGCTTTTCAAACATTAAGAGATAGATGTCTGTGTACTTTTCAAAAATGAGGAGCCATGTTTTTCACCTCATCATTTAGATTTAGATGCTGAAATGGTTTAAAACAGTGATTTCCAAAGTGTTCCAGGGAACCCTGAGGTTCCTCAGAAGCTTATCAAAGGTTCTTCACTCCATAACAGAGGGCAAGTTTCCCTGAAACGCAGCCTTACAGCTACCAATTTTCCCCCTGCAATGGGCAGTTTTGAATACATAAGAACATAAGAAGAGTCCTGCTGGATCAGGACAAAGGCACAGTGGCCCCAACAAATGCCTCAGGGAGCACACAAGACAAAAAGATACCTGTATCCTGTTGCCACTCCCTTGCATCTGGCATTGAGATAGCCTACTTCTAAAACCAGGAGGTTGCTTTAGGCTTACCAGATCTCCAACTGGGACAGAGTGCTAGACCTTTAGGAGAAGGAATGCGGGCAGGTGTAGCTTGTTAATCCTTAGAGCACAATCCTAGGCATGTCTACTCAGAAGCAAGCCCCACTGAACACAATGGGGCTTGCTTCTGAGTAGACAGGCCTAGGATTGTGCTCTAAGGTTTAACAAGCTACACCTGCCCACATTCCTCCTGTCCCTGTTGGAGATCTGGTAAGCCTACTTATACCCATCATGGCTTGTAACCTGTAATGGACTTTTCCTTCATAAATCTGTCTAATTCCCTTTTAAAGGCATCCAGGCCAGGTGCCATCACCACATCCTGTGGCAAGGAGTTCCACAGATTAATTACACGCTGGGTAAATAAATATTTTATTTTGTCTGTTCTAATTCTCCCACCACTCAATTTTAGCAGATGTCCCCTAGTTCTGGTGTTGTGCGAGAGAGAAAAGAACTTCACAGGGCAACGGTGAGGCTCAACTGCGTGAACTAACACAGTGTACCTTAGAATATGCCCTGGAGTCCTCTACAGGAGTCCAGTGGGATATGTGCAAGGGTCGTTTGGGAGACAAGACAGTGGGTAAGGATTTCCAACGATCTGAAAAACACGCCTTTAGACAAATACACCAGAAAATCAGGATAAAATAGATTCCGCTCTTCTGACTCATTGGCAACACCGACTCATTCCCCTGTAAGCCAGACAAAGGCAAATGGTTCATTTAACCTCAACTTGCCCAGGATGAACATCAACAGAGAGGTCTGAGCAAAGTTCTTCCCTTATGCGCCGCCTTGGCTGCTCATTCCATTTGCCTGTGTCCAGCTCACACACTGGAGCGAACACTAGAGCGGCACAAGGGGAGAACTCTGGCAGAACCTCTTTTGCTGGAGGAGGGAAAGTGAGCCTGGGTGCCTCAGTCAACATAGCAGGAAAGGGCTGAGGTGCATAATAGAGCGTGCGTGTTCTCGCCCCCACACATACAAGTGTTCTTGGGATCAGGAGATATGCTGGGTAGGAAGCCCTTAAAAGGATCTCCAGTGTCCTAGTCCTACTGTATTCTCGACATGACTGCTATTCACCATTTAACCTCAATTCAATACCATCACCTCCATCCATTCCATTCTGCTTCCTTCCCTTGCCCAAAAATTATATAAACATCTGAAAATTACAGAAGTATGGTAAGCTTTTGCAAACACTAAACCGATTCACATATGCACAGATTTTAAGAACATAGGAACATAAGAAGAGCCCTGCTGGATCAGGCCAAAGGCCCATCTAGTCCAGCTTCCTGCATCACACAGTGGCCCCACCAGATGCCTCAGGGAGGACACAAGACAACAAGATACCTGTGTCCAGTCGCCACTCCCTTGCACCTGGCACAGAGAGAACCTACTCCTACAAAAAGGAGGTTGCTGGCTCATGGCTGGTAAGCTGTGATGGACTTTTCCTCCATAAATCTGTCCAAACAATCCCCTTTTAAAGGCATCCAGGCCAGGTGCCATCACCACCTCCTATGGCAAGGAGTTCCACAAACCAATTTAGTTTATTCTAGTTTCAGAATCTGTGTGCCCTTTTCTTCCTCACAGAATACCCACAACTCAGTCTCCAAAAAGTGGGCATTAGATTAGTAATTAAAATAACTTTTCCCAAGTCTATCTCACTGGGGCCGGACTTACCCGACCTTGGGATCAGCCTACCTGGCACAGGCCGGAAAGGCCCCAGCGGGGCAAAGCGCAGACTGTTGGCCCATGGAGCGGATTACGCCTGCGCACACTGGAGTGGCTGAGAAGCAGCAAGGCATGGCAAGTGTCGTCAGGAGCCTTCCTGCCTCCCAGGAGAGGAGGCTTAGGACTCGGACTACTAACAGGCCAGGTGGGTGGAATCAGGAAGCAGGGAGGGACCAGCCAAGGCCAGGGGAATATAAGGAGGGGGCTCGGGAAGCAAACAGGCTGGTGACTAGCTGGATGGGGGGCTCCAGACCCCTGTGAGGCTGAGGAGCAGTACAGTGCTGTAGACCCTGTCTCTGCTCTGAGGCCCATGGGAGGAAGAGGAAGACAGCCCCAAGGACTAGGAGACAACAAGCCATAAGACCATCCCTACTGAAATAAACACCCATCTAGTCCAGCTTCCTGTATCTCACAGTGGCCCCACCAGATGCCTCAGGGAGCACACAGGACAACAAGGTACCTGTACCCTGTCGCCACTCCCTTGCATCTGGCATTAAGAGATAGCCTATCACTAAGACCAGGAGGTTGCTTATCCCTATCATGGCTTGTAACCTGTGATGGACATTTCCTCCATCGAGCAGTCTAACCCCCTTTTAAAAGGCATCCAGGCCAAGTGCCATCACCACATCCTGTGGCAAGGGGTTCCACAGATTAATTACATGAATCTGTGAAACCAGCCAGGTGGGTGTAGCCCTACTTAGACTGTTGCCCCTATATGGGTAGGGACCAGGTGACAGGCAGGAGCCCAAGACCCTCCTCAGTACCCAGATGCTACCATAACACACCCATCTATAAACACTTAATGAAGCAGTCTGGCCCCAAGAAGTCAGCCCCACATAGTTTCACTGTAGGCATTGGTCTAACAGGGACGTCCTTTTAAAGGCAGAACTTTATCCATCTGGAATTTAGTGCAGTGCAAAGGGTTTAATATGAACTGACTGAATGGCAGTTAAAGCAAAGATCTAGGTAAAACGGGCATCATAGCCATGTATTTTCAAAAAATAAAGACTTGAATAAAACAAATTAAAGAGACTGCTTGTATTCCGTTTCAACAAGGCAGGCAAAAAAAATCCATTAAAATCCGAAGTCTGATATTGTTAACACTCCAACGTTTCGTTTCCAAATCCCGGAAACATCGTCTAGGGAACAATCTAAAAGATTGAAGGATGTGGTTGCCTGGTGGGCCCTGTCTCCTCTTGTCCTAGTCCTGTCAGTACGATTTGCATATCAACTACCTGGACATGCTTGATGGATTTTGAGACTGGCAGATCCTCCTTACTAGTCTTGTGGCTTGTTGACTGGGGCCTCCTACACTTGTATTTGCAGGTGCAGGTTCCCCCACTGCAATGAGAGAAGCTAGAACAGAAGTTTCCCTTTCACTTACAACTATTAAAAGCACAGGAGTTCTATGATGCTGAATGAACTTTAGCAGCCCTAGCCTGCCCTCATCAGTTCCGTCCCTGGGCCTAAAAGGCTTGTTGCAAGCCTATTACCTGTATATGCTGTGATGATAACAACACAGGAGAGCATGGAAGAATCAGAACCACCACCAAGATTCATGACTCAGACAGGTAGTCCTGAGAGCTAAGGGGCCAGGGGAAAATGTATGGATAAAGTTGCTGCCTTCTGGCCCTGCTATTATACTTTTAAAATCAACTTTGTCTGGAGACATTAGCAGGATGATGATTATCTCTATGCTTTGATTGTTGTTGTTGTTCAGTCGTTAAGTCGTGTCCGACCCTTCGTGATCCCATGAACCATATCCCGCCAGGCCTTCCTGTCCTCCACTATCTTCCTGAGTTCACTCATTTTCATGTTCGTTGCATCGGTGATGCTGTCTAACCATCTCATCCTTGGCCTTCCCCTTCTCCTTTTGCCTTCAATCTTTCCCAGCATCAGAGTCTTCTCCAGAGAGTCCTCTCTTCGCATTAGGTGGCCAAAATATTTGAGTTTCAGCCTTAGTACCTGTCCTTCCAGGGAACAGTCAGGGTTGATTTCATTTAGGATTGACTGATTTGATCTCCTAGCAGTCCAAGGGACTCTCAGGAGTCTTCTCCAGCACCACAGTTCAAAAGCATCTATTCTTCGACGCTCAGCCTTCCTTATGGTCCAACTCTCGCAACCATACATGCTTTGATTATCTCTATGCTTTGAAAAGTGTTATCGGTTGATTTCTGCAGCTCAAGCTGAGGTTAGAGGCAGAGGAGCAGCAAAATCATCAGCCCTACCCTCAACAAAGCGCTGTTCAAGGCAGCCACTAAAAAAAGTATACAGTATTGGCTAAGCTGATCCTACTATAGTCTATGATCAGCATATGTGAAGCACTGTTTTCTCCCACATTCACCTGCATGCAGAGCTCTCCATTGGAGGCCCTCCTCTAGGTATAATCGCTATCAGATGTTTGAAGGGTGGTAAAGAGAGTCAGGGATCTTTCAGTGGTGACATCCAGGTTGTAGAATGTTCTTCCTAGAAATGTTTTTCCAGGATCCACTCTTCTCCCTGGTTGGGGAGGCCATAGGTTGGTGGTAGATCATGCAGAAGGTCCCAGGTTCAATCACTAGTGTCTCCAGGTAGGGGAGGGAGGGAGAGAGAGCGAGAGAGATTCCTGCTTGATACGCTGACTGACAGCAGCAGGGTAAACAATACTGAGCTAAATGAACCAATGGTTGGACTCAATACAAGGCAACTTCCTAAGTTTATGCTCCCCTTCCAGTACTGTCTTATTTGGTTGACCATCTAAGGAGTGGGGGATAAAGCCTTTTGGGTTACCACTTCGCTGCTGTTTTATGTGACATTGAAGTCCATTGGGCATTGCATTTGTACCGTTTTAAACTATTTTTGTTAGTTGTCCTTGATATTTTAAATAATAAAATAAGTATCTTCATATTGACTGGTAGCTCACACTGAAACAAAATTTTAGCAATCATCATTAAGAATTTGAAAAAAACTAAAAAAACCAAAACCCACAACAAAACAAAGCATCAGAGCAAAAACATAAGACTCTCTGTCACTTGTGGGTTTTCTGGGACAATCCTGGCACGGGGAGATTGGCAAGCTGCTTTATGGGCTCCATATGAAAACAGTGGTTTTCTTTAAGACTTGGTTCTTTTTTTTACAGTACCGGTATTTAATCCCAGATGACTTTGAAGCAGTGAAAAGTAATAGAAGGCTATACAGGATGCAATATCTTAAGCATATTACCTTGGAAAGAAGCCACACTGAAACCAATGCGACTTAGCACCAAATTAGACTTCGACCATGTCATTGGCCTTGCTTTCCTCCTATAAACAGCACATGGGGGAGGGGGGCTGATCTGGACATCGCCTCCCCCAGCGCATGGGATTTATAGGAAAAGAAGCAAGCCCACCACCAGGCCAATGAAATAAAGTCACATCTAGTCTGATCCTTACTCCCTGACTTTCGCCATTGCTTGCAAGTATGATATACTAAGGTTTTTAGCAGTGGTATGCAGGGACTGCCACAAACTGTACGCTTATTGGACTGTGTTCTCAGAATACCAGCATGGGCAATACTTAAATTTCAGAAAAGAGAGGTGCGTCCCACACCTCTATCTGAAGCCCTGCCACCTTACCGAAGAAATCACTACTTAATTTGGGAACAGGGAAAGCTGAAGCTATAGTTGCTTAGTGATAAGAGTTAGATCTCCTGAGGCTCAGACCCCTGAGAGATAAGGGGCATGTGTGTGCCTGGCAGATCAGGAGGTAGAGCATTGTGGGATAGGGGCCAAACCTGGTTGTGCCTGGTAGGGGCAGAAATAGTGCCTAGGAAGTCAGGGGAAGAGCCTGGCTGTGCCTGGTGCCCCAGGATGGATCCTGATGAATATGGGAGTAGAGCAAAAACTCTTCTCAAGCAAAGCAGAAGAGTGTCTCTCTTTCTCTCCCCCCCCCCCATTTCTGCTTTTTATACCTCCCTCCTGGAGACCCTGAGAAGAGGCTGAAATCTTAAACCAGTTGAAATCCTAAGACCTGGCAGTCTCACTCATTACTGATGGAAAGACATTCTATACATGCTCATAGGAACTTTTTTAGTCCAGATTGATTTCTTTAAAGGGAGGGGGTGGTCCTAAGTAGGTGTGGTTAAAGGAGGAGGGGGGAGCGTACAAGATCAAGACAAACAGTATCAGCAAGAAACGTTTTTGACACATACCAGCATTGTTCAGTTTCCGAAGTAAACAGGGCTAGGAAACTTGGGTGTCAAAGGAAAAGTGCAGAGACCTGAGAAACTAAGAGCTGAATACCTCATCACTTGAGAAGCTTTGGAAGTTCAATAAACTTTTTGGCAAGCTCGTTTCTAATTCCTCAGGACAGACAACTTCCATTTTTCATCAGAGCTCTTTGCTTTGACCCATTTCCAAACACCAGAGGGAAAAGTGACAGTTTTCCTAAACAAGCTCCTGGCCACTCAGAGCTGGCTCCTCCCCCTCCCCCTCCGCCTCTTCAGGACAAGTCTTGTGAAGCCCTTTTCTGAAGCACGCTCCAATTAGGATGGCCTGCAGTCTGAACCCAGAACCTGGCGGAATTGTTCCAGATGTTCCTGGCAATTGATTTTAACAAGGGTGATACTTTTAACTGAAGAAGGGCTGGAGAGCTCAGCTAACAACTCACTTAGGCAGACATACAAGCTATGAAGCATTTTAAAACAAGAGAGAAACGGATGAACATCTAGTTTAGCTCTTTGCAGATACGCAATATAGCTATTCACAGTTGGTAGAGAAAAGGGTTAGAGAACTGTGTGTGTGTGTGTGTGTGTGTGTGTGTGTGTGTGTGTGTGTGATGCACACACAGAAAGGTTCTCAATTGGCCCTTGTACTTCCAGTTGTCACCCATATCCACAGGTCTTTGTTCATTCATCTCCTTCCAATGCTTATATGGTGCTGCTGAAGCAGGAATGAACACTGATTTACACAAGGTCTGTGTGTGCTGAGGCCATTATCTTGAGTACCAGTACTGGAAAAAGGGCATGAAGTTCTGGGAAGAGATGGTGGTAAAATAAATATGATTCTTCCATGCAAGATTACAGTCCTGCACATATTTGACGTCAATTAATTCAGAACTACCACCAGTCCAGGAGTCTGTACCCAGAACTGGTACCAACATCTCTGCACCCACAGCTCCTGTTCAATCAACCCTGCTCCTTTTGGTTTGAAGATCTCATTACAGCAGTATTAAACCTGCCACATAGCACCAATACATTGTCATTTTTCCCCTGTGAAAAATTCTGAGAATGTTGCCCCTCAACTCATATGTATACCATTACTTTAAAGCCTATAGTAAAGTAATCACCCCCTCGCGGTGAAGAACAGGTAACAAAGTGTGTACTCTTTTTCTGCCACTGAAACCCTTGTTTCGCCTATAAAGGAAACAAAATGGGTTACTGATTTTCTGTTCCCAGCTCTCTATTAGCAGCCTCAAAAGGATTCTTGGGTAGATAAAGCCCCACCCCCAAAGAAGCTTAAAATAATTCAACCCCCCCCCCTGTTCCCTACACTATTACAGAAAGAAAAGTCCCACTTCCTAAAAATGGTGCCCAGCAAAACTATTTTCTTTTTTTCAAACCTGGTTCTCCCCTCCAGCAATACTACAAGTCTCCAAGATGAACAGACTCCACATTGTCTCAGGGCTCAGGAAATGAACTGGAACTCTTATTATTTCAGGGGCTGGCACTGCCTGGCTGGGCAGACTTGGGAATATCACTTTGCAGAGCATACCCATTTGCACTCTTCCCCCCCCCCCCCCCCCACACGCACAAAACAGAGATGGCCCTTTCTTCCTTCTCCCCTTGTGCTGGCTAAGAGGTCCTGTCAAAGTTATTTGGTTATCTCATCTGCCTGGTAAAGTTCCTAAGACTTACCTTGCTGAGTCAGAGCAAGAAGGGGCGACCTACCCCAGCATCCTGTTTCCAACAATGGACAGTCAGAGATGCATCTGAGAAACAACCCAGGGGCAGGGCATGGAGGCAACAGCCCTTCCCAACTGTTTGCCCGAGCGATGGAAATTCCATATTCAGAAATAATGCAATTATCATGATTAACAGCCCCATCCTCAAATATTCCTGATCTCCTTTTAAAGTCACCAGCCGTCACCATACCTTGTGACAGCTTCCAAGAATGCACAATTAACTTATTATGGGACAGTCCCATAATAAGTTAATTGTGCATTGTTGGAAGAGGTACAGGTACTCTCTTTTTGCCTGTGCCGAGTCTCCTGCCAGTCACATCTGGTCGCTTGCCAGGTCTGCCAGTTCGTGGGTGGGGAATCTCCGTACCAGTGAGCGCAGCGTACCCAGGACGACCAGTAACTAGCATCCACTTGTGGAAAGCCTCGGGGGCAGGGAGGTTAAAGACACACGTTTTAAAACCGAATTCAACTGATCCCGTGTGTTTGGCACAGCCCGATTTTATATAGCAATAACTTATAAGTAAGTACCACTTATTCAGTGAAACTCATTCCTCAAGAAAGTGTGCGTTAGGAGGAGTACCGTTCTCCTTTTTCTTAAGAAAAGCTTTTTTTTTCTGAAGTTTCCCAACTAAAAACAACGGGGAAAGGGAACTTGGTGGTGGAAAGTATCGGGGTAAGGCAGTTCGTCCGTTTTAACCGACCGGAGTTCGAGTCGAAACGGATTATGGTTTAAGGAGCACAGAGGAAGAAAACAAACAAACAGCCCTGAGCGCCCAAACTTACCAGCTCCACCTTAGCGCGCTCTTGGCGGCGTCCGCCTCATCTTTCTGCCCGGCGGCCGGCTAAAAGAACTTCTCAGTCTCCAAGAGGAAAGCCCGGCCCGGAGGACGGCCGAAGCTACCTCCTTCTTCCCGCCGGCTGTCAGCCGCTTTTGCTTTCCACGCCCATCGCCTCTTCTCGGCTGCACCTGGGCGGGATCGACGATCCCGGATCGTATTCGTAACTCTTTAGGCGTCGCTCTCGCTTTCTCCTCCCTCTGTCTCCAGCCGGCACTGGAATCTGTTCCCAAACAGACCCGCTCCTTTCACGTGCCTAGCACTGGCTGGATCGTCAGATCACGATTCATCCATCAGATCTGGGACCCGACTCTCAGCAGGGGTTGGGTCCCCCAATGAAAAAACTGCTATCCCTGCCCAGGGCTCGCTCGTTTCCCCAAAACACGCCCGCCCCCCTAATAATACCGCTTGTTTCAGGCGCAAAGTCTCGGGGCGGGGGGGCGAGAAGCCATGCTCAAAATCTTTGACCTCACTAAGGGAAAAAGCACGCACCCCTCCCCCACCCCATCTCTCATTGTGAAATGTCAAATTGACGTGTCTCATTGTGAAATGTCAAATTGACGTGCCAGATGAAAGCTGACTGAAAATTGTGCAATTTAGGGCTTCTTTTTGTAGTATTTTCATCAATGTGAAATACAGTCGTAGCCGATTGTGTGCTAAAGGATAGGGTTGTAGACCTATAGCCCTTTATTCAGAAGAAAGTCTCACTGTTCATGAATGAAAGCATTACTACTCCCAGGTAGTAGATTGCATTAGATTGCAGCCAGAAGCATTGGCCCACAGCAGGCCTGCCTGCACACCTTGTGAACCTCTAGCCAAAGAAGGCAGACCTGTAATAGTAGGTGGAAGTGGCTTGCCAGATGAGCTTAATCACAGCCATGTTTTCGTAAGGGGCCTACGCAAACAGCCAGCCCAAAGCTGAAGTTTGAAGGCTAGTAGTGGACTGTATTTTGCTTGATGGGTCACAAAGTATATAGGTCTGTGCTAAGGGAAGCCTACTACCAGTATACAGTATTAAGCTGCTACCATCAGAGGTGTCACTAAGGTTTGTGTCACGCAGTGCGTGTGAGAGTTCAGTGTGTCAACCCCATGATGAACCCCAGAGAGGTGAATAGGGAGAAACAAGGTTGGGCTGAGCTAGGTTCTACAAAAGTGCCCATTGAGCAGGACTATGTATTTCTACAGATTACTCCTGGACCTGGTCAGTGTTTTTATTTATTTATTTATTTTCACATTTTTATACCACCCTTCCTCCAAGGAGCTAAGAGTGGTGTACATATTTCCTCCCCTCCTTTTTGTCCTCACAACAACCTGTAACTCATGGTGTCACCCCCATTAACTTTATTTATTTTAATACAGCGTTTCTCAAAGTTCTCGCTGCAAGGCGGGGAGAACTTTGAGTGTGTGCGGGGGATTGCCACCGCTGCTGCTGAACCGGCCCCCGAAATGCCCCCCCCGCACTCACTGGGGCTTGGGGGAGCATTGGGCAGGCCTGTGCGACCCTCTGCAGCCCCCCCCCCCCTGATCTTCAGATCGCTGTTTTGCAGCGATCTTGGGATGCTTCTGGTTTTCGCGAAACCGGTTTTTGGTTTTAACCTGGTTTTTGGGTGCTTCCGGTTTTTTGTCAGGCTGGTGGCTGACAAACAAAAATCAGAGGGAGAAAGAGACAAAGATGTGAGGAAATAAGAAGTTAAGGAGGGCCTTGTGAGAAAGGAGACTGTGAAAGAAGTTCCCCTGGGACTTAAGAATAGTGTGTGTATAAAAACAACTTTGAAACCTGATTCTTTGTCTCTGAGAAGAAACAGGAAGTGGTTGAAGGAGTGCACCTTGCTAGTGGTTTCCTCCTGTAACTGAAGTTTATTATAGCCATATCTATGCCTTTGCTAGAGGAGATGGTTTTCATTCATTGTTGTGTTAACTTAATAAAAATTTTGACAATCAGCATAGCTCTGAGTTTTGGTATACAGCTTCTTCTCTGTTGCAAAAGACTTTGAGCCTGGGGCTGTTAGAATCAACTTGAATTCATGGGTGAAAGGGGCTTTTGCCCACTTTAGTAGAATGACTTGGGGAGAAAAGTTATTTGGAACTGGTCTGTAGGCTGGCAGCTACTCTGTCCTTTGGTGTTCAGTATGTAGGCTAGTATGCACGAAGGACAGAACAGGGCTGTGTACAGTATATGCTTTCCCCCTGTGTATTTATTTGTTGTTCTCAGACTGTGTAGTACAAACTAGGTCATCATGCTACTCTTATCCGTTTGACGTTAACAACAATCAAAAGCTAAATCCAGACAGCATTTCTGTTCCAAGCCTTTAAAGTGATTCAGATATTTGAACTGTTATCAGTGTAAACATTGTGACTTGGGTTATTGGATTTTTTGGCACATGTCTCTGCCAAGGAGGAAAAACTGGTCCATAATATTCTCATTGTCTTCAGAAATTGTTTTGAGACTTCTCTCAGGGCTAAGCGACGTGGTTCTCGTAGTTGTGTGATCCTTTTTCCTGGGGGCTGTCCTTTTTCTTAAAAAAAAGCACCTTCATGAGACTGGAACTTTGAGTAGAGGATCCTATGGGGGGAAAGGCTGCTTAGCCATTCCCTGACTTTTTTTCCTGCCTAAAATCACCCTTCCAAGCTTCTTTCCCACCTGTGAGGAGAATCCATATCTTTTACCTTACAAGAAGAAAAGCAACTGTGGGAGGATTTTGAATGGAAAAACAGCTAGAGTGGAAAGTGCTAATCAACCTCATAACATTGCCGATTATCCCTGAAGGTGCTCTTCTAAAAACAAAAAAGTATTTGAGAAAAAAATCATGTAATCACATGCAAGGAAAAGTACATATAGGGGAAGAGTTTGCTGTTCCCCTCCTGCCTGCCATTTAATCTCACCTCACAATGTAGGGATTCAGTAGCAACTTGGGACTGACACACAGCGGTGTCATTGTCGTCATACTGTGGGCAGGGCAGGAAGTGTACAAACGTTTTACTTGGGCATATGGGGATATATTCAAGGCAGTGTTTCCCAAACTGTGGGTCGCAACACACCAGTGGATTGTGAGCCGATTTTTGGGGTGGGTTGCGAAAGGCTTGCAGCGTTTCTGTTTGGGGAAGTGCTTTCCTGGCCTGGACGATGGGCTGCAGGCGATGTGGGAAAAGCCGGTTCCTGCCTCGCCAGCATAGCGCCGAGGCAGCCAGGCGAACCGCGGATGGCCAATTTCACCCCCGGGCAGGCTATAGGAGAGGGTGGGGCATGGAAGCAGGGAGATGGTGAGGTGGCAGCAGGGCCCCTTTTGGGCTGGATGGGCAGCCAAAAGTAAAGCTATGTGGGTCGTGATAGATTGTCATTTTAAAATGTGGGTTGTGGTGGTAAAATGTTTAGGAAGCACTGGTTCAAGGTATTGGGTAAGACGATGGCAGTTTGTGACTAGTTTCTGGGTGCTACTGTCATCTTTCTCAGGTCTGCAGCGACTGCCATGTTTCAGCACCTGTTGGCTGTTTGTTTTACCAATATTTGGGGAGGAGTGAAAGTAGTTTGTGTTTGGTTAACTACCCTGTTTCCCCGAAAATAAGACAGTGTCTTATATTAATTTTGGCTCCAAAAATGCAGTAGGTCTTATTTTCAGGGAGCTCTTTTTTCCCAACCTGTGGCACAACCCCCCTCCCGGCACTTACTTTGACCGATTAAAGCTTCATCCTTTCCTGAGGGTGCAAGGCTCTGCAAGGCCTGTACTTGAGTCCTCCACCATGGAGACGAAGGCTAGCAAGGCCTGCAAGGAGGCTGCAACCTTGCAGAGTCTTTCTAGCATGTCGTCTCCATGGTGGAGGACTCAAGTGCAGGCCTTCCAGACCTTGCACCCTCGGGAAAGAATGAAGCTTAAATTGATCAAAGTAAGTGCCGGGGGGGGGGGGGGTTAGTAACCCAGTGATCCTCAAACTGTGAGGCTTGCTACCCTTGTGGAAGGGTGCAGAACACATGGAAGGGAGTAATAGGCTTGTTCTGAGGCAGGTGGAGCCTCCTTCTCTCACCAGTCACCATTGGATGTAGCAGTATCCTTTGCTAAATTTACCATAACTGGGCAAATAGCTTTGGAGTGGGTGGATGTGTGATTAATATTGGGGGGGGGAGTACGGGGAAAGGGTAAGGAATGCTGATGTGGCGTTGGTCCCAACCAGGTTTATGGTTGGTCCTCAGTGTCATGGTCCCAACCAGAACTGGGCCATTCTGTGGCTGCTTAAAAACAGTAACAAATTAAACGGCATCTCCATCCAGCATCTCATCTAGTTTTGGCTTAAGACTTTTGTGACTCCCAACATTTCAGCAGTGCCCTTCAGAAGTCACTTGCAAAGTAGCTTTTCCCTCAGACTATGAGTGTTACTCCTGAATTAAACTGGTGGTGTAAGTCAAGTGAATGGAAGAGCAGTAGTAGTCTAACATAAATGTTTTCTTTTGGAATTGTTCTTCAATGCATTACAGTATTTGTCTTGTTTCTCTCTGGCTCAAATATTGTTTTTAAAACACATGAGTATTGTTGCGGCTGTTTAAGGCCAACGGAGAAAGGAGGCTAGGCGGAACCTTTCCCATATGTCCATACCAGCTTTATTTTCCCAGCCTAGTTCTCTTTGCACACATATTGACTGGAATTAAACTGAGTAATGGAAAATATTTCTCTTCAGACAACATTCCTTCAGAGTATTTTCCTGGATTGTCACCGCCTCCTCCTCTTCTCCACTCCCACTCCCTCAAAGCAGTCCAGTTAAATGCTAAAAATAAAACTGGCCAGAAGTAGGTTGCCTAAACATAGACTGCTTGTTTCCTCCTTTTTTTTCTTTTTTCTTTTTTTTTTGTAATGTGTCACTGGAGCTCCACAGTGAAGCTGAAAACCGAAGTGGGGGAGATGACCCTTCTTGAAAGTACATCTCATTTGCTCAGAGTTCTTTTCTCTTGACATCAGCCTACCCAGCTCTAAGGTGGCAGTCGGCAAATCTGGCAGGAAGTGAGTGGACAGTTCCACCCTAGCAGACTAAATGTTGATGTCTGTCAGGGAATTGCTCTCCTGAGAAGTTTCCCCCCCTCCCTTTTCCACAGGGTCTTGCACTTATACAAGACAATTTAAACTACTGCCCTGGGCCCCACTTCAGGGGTTTCAAAAGCTGCTATGACTCTGAGCAATAGCTGCTGTAAAAGCTATAGTTGCTGCTATAAATGGTTTCTATTTGCCTCTCCCCCCAGGGAGAACGTATCCCTGGGTATTTGAGGAAGATATATATTCAGAGTAGCCCTAGGATTGCCAGTCTCTGGAGGCCTTCCAGCCCTTCTTATGCCCACCATTCATCTTAAGTTCCATAATAGTTTGGACCAATTAGAAACCTGGGGTGGGAGCTGAACTGCATTTTTAAGCACTTTGTTATGGAAATTGCAACTAGTGCAGAATGCGGCTGACAGTGTGGTCACCAGGGGCTTATCAGTTTCGACTCAGTCAGGTCATTGCAAAACACTAGTTTTGACTTTTAAAGCCCTTTATGGCTCAGGACCAGGGTATTTGAGGGAGTGTGTCCTCCAACCCATCCTCTTAGGTAATCAGGGGGGCGACTTTTAACTGTGCTGCCACTGTCGAAAGTGAGGGGGATGGCAGCAAGGAATAGGGCCTTCTCGGTGGTGGCACCCCAATTGTGGAATTTCCTACCCTTGGAGTTAAGAACAGCCCCCTCTTTGGAGACCTTTCGGTGGTGCCTCAAAACATTTTTATTTAGGTTGGCGTTCAATTGCTGACATGGTGGGCTGGCTTTTTCAATCAAATGTAATTTTAAGGTGACCCATTGGTGTTTGTCTGGTTTTAATTGATTTGTTTTTAGAACTCTTTTGACATTGTTTTAATTCTGTAAGCCACCTTGGTTGCCCTGTCGGGAGACAGACAAAATATAAATTCTTTAAATAAAAACAATATAATATCTGTACTGATATAGCACACAGAGAGACAGAAAAGCATTAAAGAGAACAGGCAACCCTTAAAGTAAACTGTTGTTTACTGTTGTATAATGAGTGTGTGATATAATGAGCATGTTACATCTGCCTCAGAGCACATCTGGTAACAGAACAGCAGTCAAGTGAAACCTAACTGCAGGTTCACTTAGAGTGAGACACATTCATTGAACAATGAATGTGTCTCACTCTAAGTGAACCTGCAGTTAGGTTTCACTTAACTGCTGTTCTGTTACCAGATGTGCTCTGAGGCAGATGTAACATGCTCATTGGACCACATGTGCAGGGATCAAGTGCAGTGGCTCATGGCACACCTCAGTGGATGGGCATGAAATATGGAGGAGAAAGACAAGGGTATAAGTGCAACAAGATATGAATTTATTGTGGAGATAAATATACCGTAAAACAAAGGGGAATCAACAAGATCCAAGACTCGCAACACACTCATGCCAAACAAAAAGAGGACATAGAAACATTAAGGGGGTTTAGCTCCTGGGCAGTTGGTTAGGGGCTGCTCTAATTTAAGATGTTAATGTAGGATGAGCCAGTGTTAGCAATACTCCCATGGTCAGGTAGGCAATGACAGTTCTTCCTTTGAAGGTAGAATTCCCTTAATATGTTAAACAGTGGGTATGAAAGGTGTCTCTATCTCAGTTTCTGTATAACATTAAAGAGCCTGGACTTGCAGAGTTTACTACTTCAAAGGTACAGATGGGCCATTAATCTAAGGATTGGGTAAATACTTTGGCAAGAGATGCTCATTTGCATTTGGCAGACAGCTCAAAAAGGGATATCCAGACAAAAGGACATTTGCTAATTTTGAAATACATATTCCTGAGGACTGAGGCTGAACAGAGCACTTTTACCAACAGATATACTGTGTGTTTGTGTGTGTGATTCTACCAGCAGGCTGCATTTATAGAGGACTTTTAGGTATAAAAATGGATGAAGAAAGGGCCTTTCTGCTTTCTGTCACAAGGTCTCGTGTTGACTCCAGCTTAAATTGTTTATTGATGATGAAAGCATCTGCATGGGCCTGGGGTGGCATCAGGGGCCAGCCAGATCAGGCACTGAACAATAATCCACACCACCAGAGGGGCCACTTGTATGGACCAACCCCTTGAACCAGTGGTATGGACCAACCCCTTGAACTAGTGGTAGCATCCAGTTTAACCTCAGTGAGCAAGCAGGGGTGTCTTGGGGCCCCAGTGCAAGGCCCCCAGCAGTCTGACATTGGCACAGTTGGGGGTTTTCAAATCCAGAGCAGCCCAGTTAAAATTGACCCAGGCCTTGCTCTGTGGCTTGCTATATCTACACACCACAAACGTCTTTAACAGTTTCCTCTCTGCTGGAGAACTCTGGGGACTGTCAAGCTATGTGAGAAGTCGGGGATTGCTAACAGAAAATTCTTTGCAGGATTGTCAAGACACTTAAAATGATATAACACCAAAGTCAGACATAGTGGTTAGAGTGTTAAACCTGAACTGGGGAGATTTGGTTTCAAGCCCTACTCAGCCAGAAAGCTCACAGGGTGACCCCAGTGTCTCTCAGGCCTCAGCTGCCTTAGGCACCAGGTTGGCAAGTTCTAGGAGCTGGGTGTCAGTTCAAGGGGAACAGAAGTAGATGCATGGTTCAGATTCAAAGCAGCCAACAAGTATCAAAGGCAACTGCATAGTCAAAGTCAGGCAGAGATCAATATCCAGAGCAATCTGGAAAAGCGAGTAGGAGCTAGGCAGAGTCCCCTGCTAGAGATGAATTATACTGAGGCCTGCACCAGATGTGGAGTTTGTAAGTAAGGAAAAGTAAGGAAAGTGGAGCAAAAACCACGGATTCCACTTGTATCAATTTTCTATGATTTTTTTGCTTTTGAGAAAAGCAAGTCCTAGGGCACCTTCAGTCTGCATATTGGGGGTACATGAGGACCGCAGTCTAATCCGGGGACTGTTGTACTAAGTTGAAGCTGGAGCAGTTGAATATTTCAATGGTATTATATCATGCTTGTGGGAATCCCCCCCTTTGCCAAATTATGCTGTATTGGATCAAGAAAGCTGCATTAGTTGGTCCAAAGATCCTGAAATTCAGCCAAAATTCAAGCGAGGTCCTTTCGTGCCTTTCTCAAGGCAAGGGGGAGGAGATGGCTGCTTTTTAAAGCTGAGAACAAGACAGTCTAGATATCATCTCCCCTCCTCTCAGGACTCAAAACTCTCGAATATTGACAACCACATAGGTTTTCCTATCATACGTTCCTATCATACTCACTTGGAAGATTTGGAACTTGCGGATTAAGAAGTGAAAAGGGTATGGCGCTCCCCCCATATCCGTGGATCCGGTTATCTGCAGATCCAGGATTCGTAGGGGGCCCTGCCCCCCGTGCCCATTACCTTTTTTATGCTGGTATTGCTGGTGCCAAGCAAGCGCAGGTCTTCCTTAAACAAAATTCTATAAGCAGCAGCGTATATAAGCACACTCCTGCCTATAGTGTTTTGATTAAGGAAGACCTGCGCTTGCTTGGCGCCAGCGATACCAGCATAAAAAAGGTAATGGGCGTAGGGGGCCCAACTCCCCGTGGGGGATAGCATTCCCCTTATATGCGGGTTCCCTGTATCCGCGGGGGGCCAGGAACCTATCTCCCGAGGATACCGGGACCCTCCTATACAGTACTTGGTTTATGCCATGGTGGGAAAAAAAACTAATGGATATAAGGAAACTCGTGTGTTTTGCATTCAAACATTCAGTTGTGGGCAATTGTGATTTCCACATGGGTTTTTGCATTTTTGGTCTGTCCTGAGTGTGTTGAGTTTCCCCTGGGATTAGCTGCCTGGATGCTCAGACAGGCTGGTACTGCAGCCTACCTATTGCCCTTGAAACCTGGAGCTCAGTCTACCAGGCCTGCAGTAGAAAGGAAGTGCAGGAAGTAAGGCACTGGAGGCACTGATGACTGCTGGGTGCCCTCTCTGATTTTGAGACCCTCTCTAGTGCCTTACGCTGTCTCTTAGTTTAACCTACCTCACAGGGTTGTTGTGGGAATAAAACGAGAGGAGCACACTATACATAGTGTCCTGAGCACCTTGGAAGAAGCACAGAACAAAAGTTTAATAAAGAAACAAAATAATTACTGTTATGGAATGGATAAAAGCTGCATGTTTTGATTGTGGGTTTATCAAGCCCTGACACATAAGTTTAGGCTAGGAGCTGCCTTGAATTTTGTCTAGTATCTCAGTATGGCATTGAAATTCAAGAGCAGATGTTAATGGTAAACATAAATTGTATAACTCAGGACCTCTCTCACAGCGCAATCCTTCCTAACCAATTTTCCAGTGCCGGTACAACCGCAGTGCAGCCCCTAGGTAAGGGAACAAAAGTTCCCTCACCTTGAAGAGGCCTTCATGACTGCCCCTGCATGGCAAAATGCAGTGTGCACCCTGTTGGCCCGGCTACACCGGTGCTGGAAAGTTGGTTAGGATTGCGCTGATATCCAGAACAAAATGGTGCCTGTAGCCCAAGAATGGTTTATTATAACTCCTCAAGCTTTGAGTGCACTCAAAAGATATCTGCTATTTATTTGGACCAGGTTTAAGCACAACATGGAGGTTATAAAGCAAGCCACAGAACATTTCCACCCAATAACAATTGCAGGAATTATTCTGGACTATGTTTGTCTGAGCAAGTTGGAACAATGAAAGTGGCCAGTCACTCATGCTGAGTGTGTATCTCCCAGCAGTTCTGTAGAGTCTACAGTGTAAGACCATGCAAATCAAATGACAACTCCCTTGTCTTTCTGTCACAAACGTCCCCAGGGGAATTAAGACGCTCGCTCCCAGACTACTTGCAGTGGAATGATAATTTATGAATGCAAAACTCGGGAACAGAATGTGCTGTTGTCCGATTTGGTGATCTTCTGTCACTTTTCCCCCCCAACTGGTGTGATTTTATAGGTCTTGAAAAACTTGGCTGGTTATGATCAGATGTCATGTGGCCGAGAGTCTCAATATTTGGGGTTGATCTTTCTGTTGTTGGAGTGATTTCTGGGCTTTCTGCCTTGCTTGCCGTTCTGTGCCAGCTGCAGCTGGCAGCCGTTTGTAGTTGCTTCCAGCAGTAATCTTATTATTGGCCTGCTGTGGCCAAACATTGGGTCTTCCCTCACCCCGCAGCACTCCTCTCAGCCTCCTTGTAACTCTCTACCTAGAGACCCCAGTTCTGAGAGAAACAGGACAGTAGAGAGATAGTTGGTTAGGCACATCTCTGTTTACATATGCCATCAAAAGATCCTGTATTTTGCCAAATTTCTTATGTGAAGAGCGAATAGGGCTGCCAATTGTTTTTAACTGACGCCACTTCTGTGCCCTTAGCAACAGCCTGGGGGTGGAACTACAGATTCCACGCAATTCTGTGCCTGTTTTTCCTAAGAGGTTTCCTTTATCATATAAAACAGCCTGTGGGTGGCTTCAGGTTAAGGAAGGACAGGGTGGGAATGGGCTATTCAACTCCTTCCTTCCCAGCCGTTTGCAGCTGAAATTCATCTCCCAATGGATTCCCCCCCCCCCCCAAAGATACAGGGTGTGTACTTTCATCCTGACACATGGACATGTAGCATGGTGAAGCTTTTGCTGACTTTGGGGAGAATGGTGGAAACAACGACACCACTTCTAATTTCTGTGTGTCCAAGGCGTAAGTGCAGAGCCTTTTTTATTATTATTATAAGTGGCAATTTTTCAACTAATGTAGCATTCACTTTGTGTTCTCCCACAGACGTGATGCTGGCCAATTCACTTATCTTTGCTGTCATCATGCTTAGGAAAGGAATCCTGACACACAAACCACAACATGCCTCTTGTGCGAAAGCCATTCTCCTGCTTTTGGTCAGCCAACACCTTTTAGTCGAATCTACTTTTAGTGGATAAACTGGGATAGTTCTCATCATCTCCTGTATGATAGTTCTCATACATACTGCCTTGGACTCTGGGAAAGGCAGGACATAAAATGATAAATAAAAATGGCTTTGAATCTCCTTGACCAGTTTTCCACTGTACACTTTATTTTGATGTTTGAGTTTGCAAACTCTCACTAAAAGAATGCAGTGGATCACATAAGCACACAGACACACATACCCATCCCTTCCTGACATTTTGCCCAAGTGAAGGCTGACTCATATTGATGATGTCAATTCATGTCCACTTAATTTTATTGTCTAGTCTGCTGCCCACCTAGGAGCCAAATTACACATGAGATCCATATTCCGATACCCTGATTTTTTAAAAAAAGATTTAAAATGCAGCTATTGGGAGGAATGGATCCGGAACAAGGGGATGGAAGTTAACCTCTTTCCCCAGTATCTCCTCCAGCCTGCATAGCAGCCTGAAAACTACTCTTAGCCGTGACTGGAAAAAGGGGACAGGTACATCCTGTGGGGCCTCCAGAAGGCCGTTCTCCTTTGGGTGACTGGGTCCCATTCAACACATGAGACATCACTGATTTAATGCCCAGCCTATTTGCGTACCTCAAGTGAGACCGGAGAGCCTACCCTGCCCCCCTTAGAATGGCTCCCATGGGAGTATGGCCCCCATGTGGGCTGAAGCACCAACACTGGGAGCTCTCCAGACAGCGACAATTATAGCAATGAGGAGGTCACCATTCCTGTCTCTTTTGCCATTGGTAAATGGAGGCAGGGCCTCTGAGAGGGGGGTTAAGGGGGTACAGTCGTACCCAGGCCCAGGGTCAAAAAGGGGGCCTAGGAGCAAAAACGCGGGGCCACCAGCCAAATTCACATGAAAGGAAGGGACCCAAAAGAAACTTTGTACCCACTGGTAAAATTCCTATGAGTGGCCCTGACCAGAGGACATTGACAAGGTTTGCTGATTTGCTGGCCTTGGTCCAGTCCTTGGCGCCTGAAGAATGCTGGCACTTTTGCAGTTTCCTCCCGTGAATTTTTGGGCTCCTGGCCACTTTGTTGGGGAGTGCTGGGCTTTGGCACAAGCTCCGCCGCCGGTTGAGCAGCATTTGCATCGAGGTTTTGCATGAGAAGCAGCCTCGCAGAGCTGCTCCATGCTGGTTCGGTGCTTTAAAACATACTGCTAATCAGCTGTAAGGCACTGGTCAGATGGGAGAAAAGGACGGTTCTTTAAATTTGGCATCAGCAGTTAGGCTGATTGCTTCGGCTTACAGTGTGTCTGGGACCTTCAGAAAATCGAGGAGGCCGGTGAGGGACACCAGTGGAGCCTACTGTGCCGGGGACTTTGCCGGTTTTATTTTTTCGCGGATAGAAGTGTTGACCAAAAATGAAAATAGCAGAAAGTGGTGTTATGTGTTTTTATTCCAAAATTCTATTTTATCAGTTCTAACTGCTTTAAAAGTGTACTGAATAGGTGGTATAGATTGAGCAGTGTTAAGAGATGAATAAAGACACGAGACAGATGCTTTGGTTTAATGTGTCACTTTATTTAAACTTAATGTACGATACAGCTGACTAGGCAGTTTTTCCTCAGGCCAAGCTATGAGGCAGTCCAGCCTAGCCAGCCTACAGTGACCAATAAAATGCCAATTAACCTAAAAGCTGCCGGCCAAGGGCCAATCAGGCTGACAGCCAAAAATTCCTACCCGGCCCCCTAAGGCGACTAGCTACTCTCAGACTATACAACAAGTGGGCGGGTTGTACTTCCTCCTTCTGTCACAACCAGACTGGACCTCCTTACGGAGTGATCTTCTGTTTTATTTTCTTAATTTTCTATTTTTTTATTTTATTTAGGGACCTGGGGGGGAGGGATACTTTTTGGGAGAGTTGTGCGCCAGGCTCTTGGCGAACTTCAAAGCAATGCAGGCCTGCTTACATGCAGGTTTACGATGGAGGATAAGAACAAGAAGCATTCGGGAGGAAGGGTAAGGTGTGGCTGCCTTGAGGTCCAACCAATGGTGTGTGTATCTTCCTTCTCCCCTCCCAGATGAATCCAAAACCTACTGGTCAAAAACCTTCTGGCTGGACACCAGAAGTGTAACTAAGGTTTGCATCACGCGGTGCGGGAGGTTAGCACATCACCCTCATGGACCTCTCACACGTGGACTGGACCTCTCGCGTGCAGAGTTGGGACCAGGCATCCAAATTTGCCTGAAAGCAGAGCAAGCATATCATCTGTGAGAATGACCCATTCTGAGCTCTTCATTTCATCCCAGAAACCTCACAATGGGGACAGGAGGGTGCAGATGCAGCCATGGCAGCAGGTGGGATACTTACTTTTGCATGTGAGAGGCTGGTGGCCAGTCTGAGCGTTTCTCCCAAATGCATCTTGTCCTTGTTCTCCATCGTAAACCTGCATGCAAGCAGGCCTGCATTGCTTTGAAGTTCCCCAGGAGCCTGGGGCACCTCTTCACCTCTGGACAGCACTGGTGCTGCAACCTTTGTGCCCCCGGTCAGTGGTGTAACAAGGGTGGTGCGAAGACAAGTAGTTGTGCAAGACTCCGTTACACTGGAGTCAGCGGCCCCTCCCCCTTGCTGTTGGAGCCATTCTGGCAGCAAAGGCAACACGCAGGACACTCCCTCACTCACTCACTGATGCTGCTGGAATGACTCCAACAGCAAGGGGGAGGGGCCGCTGACTCCAGTGTAACGGAGTCTTTCACAACTACTTGCCTTCGCACCACCCTTGTTACACCACTGCCCCCGGTGCCCGGCAGGCTGGCAGAATGAGTTTTCCCAAAGGTACTTCAAATGATTTTAACTTTGTTTGAAAATTTGAATCTTGGGATCTTAGAACTGGTTTCCACCCACAGGTCATGGTGAACATGATCACAGGTGGGTAGGGAGCCTGTGAAGATGAGTTGTCTCCAAGGCTGGGTGAACTGATCACTCTCTTCCCTCCTCTCTGCCCACCTTGCTGCCATGATGAGATTACATCATATGCTAGTATTCTTCTTGCCCCCGCATCACAATCTTCAGGGTTACCATAGGGACAGCTATAAACAAATATGCCTCATCACCAGTCTGTTGTCCATTCTTTACTGGTCACTTGATCAGTTAGGAGCACTGGTGAACTCTCTCTCACTCCAGAGATTGGTGAACTATTTTCTTGACTTGACCTATCTGGACATCTTCTTTAACAATGGCAGGTAGGAAACTGTTCCATCTATATGATCAGAAGAATCCCTTATTTTCCCAGATGGCTAACAGTGAAGCCACACATGAGGTTATGGAATCATAGTTGGGGAAGGGATAAAGTCTTTGGAGAGGTCAGAGAAGGAAAAGCAAATTGAAGTGGAAGCTGTGCTAGAAAGGTAAGCAGTAGGGGAGCAAGAAAAACACAACTTGAAAGACACAGGGCATAGTCCAGCAAAATTTAGTCATGACTAAGTCCCCAATAATTTCAAAAGGATTTAGGTGAATTGGGATTATTTCAAGGCTTTCCATGCGATTTACAGCAGCTTGACAATCCTAGGCACATCTACTGAAATGTAAGACCCACTGAGTTCAATGGGACTTACTCCCATGTAAGTGTGTATAGAATTACAGTGTTAGTTGTGACTAATCTTGGTAGATTGTGTCCTCTGTCTTTTGAGTGACATGCTTTCTGCTCCCCTCTTCTGACTTCCTACCATAAACTTCTGTCCAAAGACTTTATCCTTTTCGCTAGAATATTGGATAGTTATTCCTGTGGAGCTAGCAGAAGCGAAAGCAGATTACAATTACAATCTAAATATTGCTAGTACCAAAAGGGGAGGGAAGGAAGAAGCATGAGAAGGAACATGCAGAAATGACATCTTATGCCTCATGTAACTAACCAGACCCACACAGTCATCCCTTGCCCATATGGCTGCCAGCCTTTCAACCAGTATCCTTGAATGAATCTGTGGAAAAGAACTTTCCATGGTGCTCATCTAAAATGTAAAGGACATTGCAGGGGTTAAGCTTAATGACTTCAATAGACAAGATGGTGTTGAGTTGGTGTAGGAAAAAAGAGAGGGAGAGAGGAAAAGGTCCCACACAGAGGTTCTGAAAGTGCATTTCACATAGGAAGGGGCAGCAAAGGTCCATGATTGGAGCAGCCTAAGAAGGCAGGGGACTTTAGGATGGCGTCAGTGGTCGAGCTGGGGGGGGGGTATGTGTGCAAAGGAGCCCTTCATGATTGCATTTTCCCTTCTGCAAACTCAAGTGCGTTTGTAAATGACAAACCCAATGACTATAGCTACAAATTGGCACTGGAGATTTGGAGTAGAGATGGGGGCAAAAGGAGATTGGTAATTCTGTATTAATGAATCCAAAGCAAAAGGCAAACCTTGGCAAATAAGAAGCAAATAATTGTGTGAAAAGAATGCACTCTTATAATGGATTGCATTTCTTGTATTATAATAATACTCAGCGAATTTAACAGGTATTAATTTTAACAAGTGCCCATGGCTGAACTGAGAATCTAAATTAATCTGTTTGCATTTGGGAGATGCCTCCTGTAGGTGGAATGTATGCATCTGCTTGTTTCTGAACTTGTTCCGATTTGATTTACTCCCCAGCAAACCTAACGGACTCCTGCCTTTCCTGAACTAACCTTCAGCTCAGGGCCAACTGCCCTTTGGATTCCCTTTTGCATATGAGCATTCTCAGGCCTCCTAGAACCTTGGGGGTTACCATGGAGATAGGAGCAAACAATTTGATTATGATCACAGTTCTGTTGGCTCCCAGTTTGCTCCGTTGGCTTTAGTGGAGGCTAACATGGGTTGAACTCCTCAGAGCTGGTTTCTCGGAGGACAAGTGATAACTTAAGGCCATTGCTGGTGCAAGTCTGCATTGACCTGGGAAGGTGGATCAGATCTGGAAAGGGGTTTGGGATTCGACGTGCACCACCGCCAATCCCGCCCCCTCCCAGGCCTGATCTACCCTCTTCCCCACCCCATCACCACCCACCTCCTCCCCCATTCCGCTCACCCCGCCCCATTCAACCCCCTTCCCACCTTCCTCCAACCCCTTGCATGGGCTTACCTGCTCCGGCAGGACTCCGTGGGTCTGCCAGTGCGCAGGAAGCTACTCCGACTATCCCATTGCAGGCCCACTGCATTGTCAGTGGAGGCTGTTTTGCAACTGCTGTAAAGCAGCCTCTGCCGCTGCAACGCTAGTTACGCCAGAGGGGAAAGGAGATAGGATTGGGCCGTAAGGCTGCAATCTTATACACACTTATCTGAGAGTAAGTCTCACTCAAATAACTGGGACTTAATTCTGAGCAGACACTTGTGAACACTTGGAACTTGCTTCCTTGCCTTGCTCTAAACGACTACTAATTTATGATGTTTTAATGCCATCAAAAATAATTTTTTAAAAAAACCCTTTATTGGCATAACTTTAATGCCATCACTTAACTGGGTAGCAAAATGACCAATCTTTTCCCAGAGTTAACCTAACAATCCTGAAAGGATTTTTGGTCCTACAAAAAGATGCCAAAGAGATGCAACAACCACTCCAGAATGCCTTCAGGATTGAGATGCCAGTGAGGGGGTGGGGGAATCTTCTGGGTTTAATGCAGGACAATCTCCTTTCAATTCCTGCCTCATCTAAGGCCCATCCCTGGATGGCTTTGGATGCTGCTATTTCTCAGCTTCGGGGTGTGTGTGTGTGCGACTTTTCACTTTAGAAGTGCTGTCATATTACACGGTACTCAAAACACCCTAGCACAGTGGTGGCCAACCTTTCAACATGAATGCTGGCCCTTTAAATGGTTGCATAGGTGAGGGCCTTTCAGCAGGTGCAGCTGCTTTAGCAGCACCATCAGCACTTGCAGCTGCCAAGATTCTGTCTTCTGTACAACTCTTAAGAACACAGTAGCCCTAATGGTGGAAGGTTGGCCACCCCTGCCCTAGCAGAAAGGTGGTCCACATAGATTTAAACCTGACTTCAGCTATGAGCTCATTGCAAGCCACTTCCTTCTCTGAGTTTCAGCCCCCAGCCCCCCAAGTGTTAACACTGAGCTACACTGCAGAGCTGTTGTAAGAATTACTAAGAAGATCATCTATGTGATGAACACTTAAAACTTGCTTCCTTTCCTGTTCCTCTGTTCCAGATAAAGCCCCGGACAAGCAGCCAGCGGAAGCCGTAAACGATCCACCTTTTAAAATCACGGTGCTGTTTAGCAGGTTTCCGGAAAGGACCAGCTCTGGAACCAGCTCTACCACAGCATCTCAGAGCTCAGCTGGCCGTCAGCCTGTAGCCCCTCCTCTGCCTGTAGCCTCTCCTCGAGAGCCTGTAGCCCCTCCTCTGCCTGTAGCCTCTCCTCGAGAGCCTGTAGCCTCTCCTCGAGAGCCTGTAGCCCCTCCTCTGCCAGTCAAATTGAACAGAGGCAGAGTGGTCAATGACTACCGCTACCTGGTTCCACCAAGTGGCCGCTTACACTTTGGGAATACCGAGCAGCAGCAGCATCCAGCAGCAGCACCCAGCTCTGTGGGTCCTTCTCCTCCCATCCATGTAAATACAAACCGTCCTCCTCCTGTGTCCTGCTTTGGCCCAGTGACGTATCGTTACAGAAACGCACCCACAACCATGGAACAATTGTACATGCACCCCCACCTCCAGCCAGTGCCCAATCTTCAACTGGAGCACATGCAGCCTCCTGGGCAAAGACCAACACAACTTGTGCAGCCAAGCAGGACTGTCCCAGTGCCATCGGCTCCAACTGACAAAGTGGTCAAAAGAGCTACGAAAATCAGTAAGTATTATTCAGCCCAACCAAAATCCAGGAATATGAAATCCATAAGTGCAGAAGCATGAAAAGATGTGTGCTGATCTTTGCAAAGGGGCCATTCTGTCTATGATCGATGCATTGATCAGCGGCTTAGGTGAACTCCATCATTATTCATCTCCTCTCAGGGCCATGGTTTTCAGGCTACATCCTGGGAAATGCTTGGACTTCCTCAAATGCTTATCAGGGGCTCCTCAATGAGAAGATCAGAATGGCAGATAAATAACTCTTAAAGCCAGCTTGCCCACCACTGCCACTCTTCCCCCTTGCAGTAGCTGACGGTTGGGTGTATTCACACAGTGAACCCATAGCTCATGTGGGGTGAGAGACCCCAAGAATGCTGGCCAGCATGCCAGGTGAATGGATCATGCCTGTAAAATTTGCCCCCTTAATCCCCAGGGCAAATCCCCTGCAAACAAGTCAGTGTGAAAAGGCTCCATCTTCTAGTGAAGGCTTCTGCTCCCTAAGGGGTGCCTGGAAAGCACTGCAGGGAAGGCCTTTAGGAGGGAGCTGCCTTGGCTCTTTGATTGGCTAAATAGTAGGTTTTGTTTTATGTTTTGGCCATTCTGATGGATTTTGACTCTAATTCCTTTTGTGGGGCGGAGTTGTTTGTGTGATGGTGCACTGATTTTATGGTCCATAGACATTGAACGAATGAATGAAGATTTTACTAAGGGGACTGAGCAATGGAAACTTGACTTTAGGCATCTACGTGTCCTGGCCCCATGTCACACTGAGTGAGTGGATTATAAAGGATGATGGTCTTTAACTGGAAATGTTTTTGTGAGCCCCAACCAGTCACAATACACAGCATCGGTTCTGGTTCTTGAAATGCTTTTCAGTACCATCACTGGGATGATGCAAAGGTTGATAACCTTTTCATCCTTAAAATATTGCCATCCCAATGGATCTCTTGGGTTGGTTTGAATAGTTGGGGCTGCCCCAAACAGAAATGTTTGTCACTCAATTTCCCTAGCTATAAACCTGATATGACAAACTAGAGAAGGTTTCATGATGACCAATTATTTGCAGCTCTTTTCTCTCAGGGACAAATGTGGCACACAGACAAGAGCATCACAGGCCAATAGTTGTCTACCACAGGGGTTCTCAACCTTTGGAGGCCTGGGTATCCCCTATCACGGTCCAATTTTCTGAAGTACCCCAGGTAATTAACTGCTAATTAATTTGATTAATCAATTAATTAATTAGGTAATTAATTGTTAAATAAAAAAGTACTAAAACAATTTTAAATGTGAAAAATGTCTTATTTAACTCTGTGTGTGTGTGTGTGTGTGTGTGTGTGTGTGTGTGAGAGAGAGAGAGAGAGAGAGAGAGAGAGATGCAAGGAAATTTTTTTTTCTCCAAGTCACACTTCCCAAAATCAGCTCCGCCCGCCCCCACCCCACCAAAGTACATTTAGGAAAGTACAAAAATAAGCCCAAAACCAAAATCGGAGAGACAGAAGGGCTCCGAAAATAATTACAATTTAAAATCCATGTTAATTAACACTTAATTAGCTGCTGATGGGACAGATAAGGGGTAGGACTTGGCATACCCCCAGCAAGAGGTCCGCGTACCCCTAGAGGTACCCGTACCACAGGTTGAGAACCCCTGGTCTACCACATTCCAGAAACTGCTGCTGATCAAGAAGAGTGCCAGAGCAATGCCTCTCAGCTGACTGACCCTTTGGGTATTCTTCAGAGATCCCTGGAAACAACATCTTCCAGTCTGGATTGTCTAAGCCAGGGGTTCTCAACCTGTGGTACGGGTACCCCTAGGGGTACCCGGACCTCTTGCTTGGGGGTATGCCAAGCCCTGCCCCTTATCTGCCCCATCAGCAGCTAATTAAGTGTTAATTAACATGGATTTTAAGTTTTTATTATTTTCAGAGCCCTTCTGTCTCCCTGATTTTGGTTTTGGGCTTATTTTTGTACTTTGGAAAATGTACTTTGGTGGGGTGATAGCGGGCGGAGCTGATTTTGGGAAGTGTGACTTGGAGAAAAAAGAGATCCTTGCATGTGTGTGTGTCACACACACACAGTTAAATAAGGCATTTTTAACATTTAAAATTGTTTTAGTACTTTTTCATTTAATGATTAATTACCTAATTAATTAATTGATTGATCCAATTAATTAGCAGTTAATTATCAGGGGGTACTTCAGAAAATTAGACCGTGATAGGGGGTACCCGGGCCTCCAAAGGTTGAGAACCCCTGGTCTAAGCTCAGAGAATGTGAATGGTAGGTGCTCATCTAGCACTTCTAGAATCTTTTATGAAGGGGATATACTAGCAAATGTTTGCATTGGGTTTGAGGGAACGTTGCTCACTAACGATCTCTTGGAAAGGGGAAAAAAATCCAGAAATAATAAGCACTGATCCAGATTCCACTGGATTTCTCCTAACTCCAATCCGCTGGACCCCATTAGTTTTATGATCTTTTGCATCATTGAACGTGTTCCTCCCATGACCTCAAATTATATTGTAATATTTCATTATCAGAGCCTGATTTGTTCAAGCAATCTAGAAGAGATATTCTGTCCTCTAAGCATCCATTTGCTTTATTTTTCTTTCTTTTAGTGCTGAGCTCTCATCCAGGGACACAGGAGGCCCATCAGCCACATCTTCTCCAGCCAGAGGATCAAGAAACTGCTGGTTTCAGACATGAGTTTCAGCTGCCACAGGATCTCCTCAACACAGAGCACTTCCCTGATATTGAAAAGCCGAGTACATCAATTGAGCCACTGCTCCATCAATGCCTCTTCCCACCTATTGATTCTAGGGAGGCAACCCAAGACAGTGTTTTTAAAAAAAGGCCTTTGGAGCAAGCTACAGGGAAGAAAGAGGTCAAAAATATGAGACGTGAGACCCAGGGAAAAAATACATGGGAGAGGCAAACCACAAGAGAGGCCTATGTGTGCCCTGTGAAGACCTCATTATTACCAGACATCAGAAAGTCTGTAAGGGAAGGTGTGGTGCCAGCAATAGATCCCTGTGGCTCAAAGGATGGAGGCCGTCCCACCCCAGAAACATCTAAGGTGACAAGCCATCTCCAATTACCTACGGGTAAAAGGAAAACCACTCAGGGACCAGAGACCAAGAAAAATACATCAAAAGAGCAAGAACTCAAAGAGAAGGCCAAGGCAAATGCTCATCCAGCTGGGACAAAGCGGAGAAAGAAAGAAGCCAAAACTGGAGAACAAATCCCCTGGAGCAACGTGGCTTTTCACATGAAGGAGACACCAACCATGTTGCCAAGGCCTCTTCCGAAGCCCCTGCCTAGCACATTGTCTAGGGAACAGACAACGATACTGCCGAAACCTCCAGCACCAAAGGCACAGTCAGGCTCATTGCCAAAACCAACTTCTCTATCTGAATGGTTTAAAAAATCAAAACCATCAAACAGACATTGCAACGAATGAAACTTTACAACGTTTATTTGATTATTTTAATTTTTAATGTCATTTTAAATGTTAATGTATGTGTTTTTAATATTCTATATTTAAACAATTAAGTTGCACTTAGTGTCTTTGCACTTTGTTTGTTTGTTTGTTTGTTTTTGCCATGGCTCTATACCTGTTCCAGTAAATTCAAGAACCTTCAAGATTAATTTACTTTAGCACAAGTTGATGCACCTGATGAAGTGGGCTGCACCCCTCAAAAACTTGTGCTGAAATAAACTGGCTGGCCAGCCACAAAACCTGGATGTGTGAACAAGAGGACAATTCAAATAAACATTTAAGCCAGACCTACACCGCACGAGTCCTGGCACATCCTGGGCGTGTGTGGAGCGCGCGCAGCTGTGTGGGTTCGGTTTTATGAGATCGCATCGGAACGTGAGAGAGCGCAGGTCTCCTGCGTTCCGGTGCGATCTGAATTGGACCTGCTCAAGATTTTGAAGGGGCGGGACGCAGAGCTAGTTTAGTCACCAATGGGATATGAGGGGATTCAGCCAATCGGATGGCACTTGTGTAATTGTACATTTAAAATATTTAAAAAACCAACTCAGAGTGTTTTCAGCTATTCAAGAATTATTGCCAACCAAACCAATTTTGGTGTTCCAGTCATATATTCCAGTCACCTTCAGAAAGACTGGACTTTTCCTGTTCTGTACGCCTCCCATTACCACTCAGATTTCTTTGCAAAGGATTGCTCAGTGGTTGTCTGTAATCTGCAGCTAATCAGACGACATTTCTGAAGTGACATTCCTAAATCTGCCCACTAAAATACATATAAGTCGGGTCTTTTTGGAATGAAAATCTATACTCCTCTGTTGGGGACATGACTTCTCTGTTGACGATGAAGTGTCAGAGTTTTCCAGGTATATGCTTAACATCCTGACAGTACCTAACTCAAAACAGCTGTAACTTGCATACCTGGTGTTGATCTTGTACAAGAAAAAAAGAGGCAAGTCTTATTTGCTAGTTTTGGAAAGATTCACCCCATTCTCCTATTCTTGGGTAGTGTTTCTCTTCCTTTGCCCTTTACAAAACTTTGCTGTGGTCTCCAAAATACACAATGAAGAACAAACAGCCCCAAAGAGCAAAAACAAGATTTTTCTCCAACCTACACACTTTTGCAAATTTCATCTCCATGATGGAAAATATGCAAAGGTTTAGATTTGTGTCTAAAGAAAAAGATTGTGTGTGTGTGTGTGTGTGTGTGTGTGAGAGAGAGAGAGAGAGAGAGAGAGAGAGAGAGACTGAGTGAGTGAGTGAGTGAGTGAGAATGAGAATGTTTGCCAACTGTCCATTTTTAAGAGGATATCTTGATCCAGAGAGTAAATGGAAGGGAAGATTGGATACATTCATCTAGAACAGAGGTTCCCAACCTTTTGGACCCACATACCACCTTCGCGGGCCTTCGGCCAGCAGCATACCACCGGAAGTGCCGATGACATCATTGGCACTTACTTCCGGGTTCGTGGCTGCGCTAGAGCTCAGAAAGGCATGGTAAGTCACAAGGGAGGGTGGGAGGGCCATTCCCTGTGCTTAGAGCCCGCATGCCCGAGCTCTGCCGGCTCAGCAGAACTTGAGCTGCTGCTTTTCAAGCTCCGACATGATGCCACACAGCCAAGATGTCGGACACCATCTTGGCCACCAGCAGCACGCGGCAGCATTCCAAAATGGCAGTTGCGATGGACCTTGCCGTCTCCTTTCTCTCTAATGCAGTCAAGTGAGATGGACTGATGAAAACCAATCAGTAAATGCTCATCTTCATTGGCTTGGAGCAAACCTTCCCACAGCTTACCTTGCTTGCATCTCAGGTACAGCCACACAGATCACCAGTCCAGAACACAGGTGGCAGCATCTGCTGGCATCCAAAACTGTCCGGAACATCCGTACCAAAAATGGACCTGCAAAGTCAATGTGCAAACATTGCCATAGAATAGACAGCCACTCCCATGGATGCAGAGGTGCAGCCTTGGGCTGACGCTGTGTTTGCTGGCACAAGAAACATTGCATAGTTACCGTCTGGAGATAAATGCTGCTGGCCTTTCTTGACAGTCAGGCATCACATGAGATAGTGATGCTCCTATTCAATGAGGGGAAGCGTCACATACTAACTTGAAGGACAAGGATGGATCAAAAAGTGTCAGCGCATCCTCAGATGCGACCAATTTCTTCACATGGCCTCTTCACAGGCCTGTGACCAAACCCACTTTGGACCCTTCTGCAATAAACAGCTCAGGGGATGCAACACACATGTCAAATTAGGCAGAAATCAACTATAACAAACCCAAGGAATGATCTAAGTTGAGACACATCAACTTAGGCTGTGGGGCTTCTAGGACTGCGTTTATTTACTCTGGAGACTTATGTAAGCCTCGTGCATCTATAATGTGCTCACAGTACATTATAGATCAGTGATTCTCAAACTGGTGGGTCACGACCCACCACTTCAGACGGAAGCCTTAAGGGGCGTGGTGACATGCAGCAATGTCGATGATGGTAATTCTGGGGTCCCCCTGCTGCAGAAAAAAGGGTATTTTCTCTTACCGGGGGTTACCCTGCCCCCCGGAGCCTTCTATGGGGCCCCCGCACCTCAGAAGAGCTTCCAAGCACAATTGGAATCTCTTCTGAGGTGCAGGGGGCTGCAGAGGGCACGCCCCTGGTAAGTGAAAAAAAACTTTTGCCGCCGTGGGACACCAGAAGTGCCATCGCTGACGAGTCTGCGACGACTTACAGGTTCTCTTACTCCCCTGTAAAAGCTTGAGAACCACTGCTTTAAATACCGTAATTCACATTTTGCACACTTAGCGCATAGTCTGTATTCTTCTAAACATTTGGTACAGCTTGCAGGATTTTCAGATGTTCATCACTTTCTCCTGTCATAATAATGTCATCCAGACAGCACTATGTTCTTGGGACACTTACAAACTCGGTTCATTGCTCTTTGCTAGATAGCTGGAGCTGATGCAACACCAAACACACTAGCCTGTTATATTGGTACAACCCTTTTGAAGTATTGACGGTAAGGTGATGGTGACGGTACCTTCACATCTTATTCTATTTCCATCTGCAAGTAAGCCTGTGGAAAATCAATCTGGCTGAACTGCTTCCCTCCTGACAAGGTTGCAAATGTGTCATCCATAGATGGCAAAGGATAACTGTCCACCTTCAAAAGAGGATTTATAGTAATCTTGAATTCTCCACACAGAACCTAACTTCATAGCAGAGGCGCCACGCGCCGGGAGGGTGCCCGGAGCGAGGGGCGGGGCCAGCGTCACAACGCGCCCTCGCGTCACGTAGACGCGCCCCCCGGCCCGGTGTGCTCCCATTTTGGAGCCAAACGGCTCCAGGGCAGGCGGGCGGGCCCAAGCAGCGTCGCTATTCCTGTTCCTCGCTTGGTAAGTTCCCCGCCCTCCCGCGAGCGAGCGCCTGGAGCAGGAGCTCCACCCGCTCCACCTTAGTTACGGCGCTGCTTCATAGAACTTCCCCCTGTTTTAATAACTGGAATAATAGGGATTGCCCATTGTCTCCAGGCTACCTTGATGTGGATGCCTTTTGTATATCTCTGTTTCTTCTATAACTCTGCTTTGGCCTTCCACTGATCTCTAGCTGCTGCTTCCATTACCATTCCAATTTCTACAGCATGTCTGAGGGTAAAGTGTCCCTCTTTTAAAAGTCTCTTTTGAATACACTCACTAGTGCAATCCACATATAAACGTGTCTCTTAATGCATCATTAAGGCCTTCCTTGAAGTCAGTGTTCTGAAAGCCTTTTTAATTCTGCCACAAATGAAGACACAGATTTGCCTTCACGCTGGTGTTTCTTGTGAAATCTGACCCTTTCCGCTACACTCATGGGTTTTGGTGGATTTGGTGGATGTTGCTGAACAAATTTGCACTATTTCTTTAAATTTGCACTATTTCTTTAAAAGACTTGCTTGCAGGCGTCTCAGGAGCAATCAAATTCTATACAAGACTATACCTTTTCTTCCCAGAAAACTCAACAAATAGACAGAACGGAACAGCAGATTCAACATAATCAGCTACTAAGTGAAACATAACTGAAGATTCACTTAAGTACATTCAATATACACTACAGGCACTATGGTGACTGGAAAAGCTCTCAAGCACTAAGAAAGAACTTCACCACTTAAGTGCATTTGCAATTACTGTTATTGATTCTGTCCCATTTCTGCCTCCTTAGTCGCTGGGGTAAAGGAAAGGTACATGTCTTTCCACTAACAATACGTCGTTAAAAGCAGAAAGATAAGGTGGTAAGAAGCCCTGAATTAGACTATTCATTACACACCAGTCCTGTATGGGTAGGCTTGCCATTCGTCCCGGAATGCCTGGGACCATCCTAGGTTCCGGGCTCCAGTCCCGGATCGGTTCCAGGCCCGGTGGAAGCCGCTGCTGATGATTTTAAAGTGTGAAAACTTACCTTTCTTCTGGGCGCCTGCATTTTGGATCTTGCAAAATCTCGCGAGATCCAAGATGGCGGTGCCCAAATCTCGTGAGGGCATGAGGCAGTACAGTACTGCCTCATGTGCCCTCATGAGATTTGGGCGCCACCATCTTGGATCTTGTGAGATTTTACGAGATCCAAGATGGCGGCACCCAAAAAAAGGTAAGTTCTTTTGGACACTTTGAAATCATCGGCGGGGGCACGACGGGCGGCAATGAGCTGGCGGTGGCACGATGGACGACGGGGACAGCAATGGCGGTGGCAGCATGACGGATGGCGGCTTGATGGACGACGGGAACAGCAATGGCGATGGTGGCAACAATGGCGGCGGCGGCGGCAGAGGAAGGGCATGACAAAGATTATGGCGGCGGCAGAATGGCGGTGAGGGACAGGCAAATCAATTTAATTAATTAATTCTAACTAAACATAAATAAATAATTAAAATTTTAGGGGGCCCTTTGGGCTGCAAAAGGGCACTTCGCACACACAATTTTAATTAATTAATCAATAATTAATTGTTGGGGGGGGGGTGTCCCGGTTTAGAACTGGGAAAATCTGGTAAGCCTAACATTACAGATGTACTTCTGCTTTGTGAGAGAGGGAATTGAGCCATTTCTTCTTCTTCTTTTTTTTTTTTACCATGGCTTTAAAACCCTTAAATACTTTGTACTCTACAACTTGCAGCCATGAAAACTGCAGTACCTGATTTACAGATACCTGTCTGTGTTTGGTACTGTGACTAATAATATTGCAGGGGGGTTAAACCAGGGAAACAATATGAAAGGGTTAACTCCACCCCCCATGGTGGTTAATCTGGTTCAGGAGCCGCCCACAGCTGCTTTAAGTCTTAGAAATGAAGGTTTAATTTTGAATCTCCCATTTCTGAATCTCCCATTTAATATGTAATGTGACTCTGAGATGGGTGGCAAGAACTTCAGTGATCTGATACAGATCTTCTATGTAATGTATGTGTAGTTTGCAGCCTCCCACCCATTCCGCAAGGTAATTTATTCTACTCTTTGAAACAACCATCTGTGAGGAAAGGTATTACCATAGTTCTGTTGCTATACCACACAGGAAGGCAGTAACGTGGTTCGTGCTGTCGGAGAAATGGGCATGTAATTCTGCTGGTATGGGGATGGCCAAAGAAGCTCAGCTATTTATCATTCCAGTTAATGAAAACATTCAGCACAGGAGAGAGACTTCCCAGAGCATGGACTCCTTGCCTAAAATATTGCTCAAATTGTTTGTTGGCAGCATTAAGATGGGGCTATTGATGCTCTCATCGTCCCAGCCCAAAACTAGGGTTGTCTCCCAATTACAGAAATCTTAGCTGATTAGGGCTACAATCCTGAGAGTAAGTTCTGCTGAATACAGTGGGACTTGCATCTGAGTAAGCATGCATAGGATTTTGCTGTAATTATATAAGTTTTAATCAATTAATTGATTAAAGACACAATCCTAATTATACTTACCTAGAAGGAAATTCTATCGAAATTATTGGGACTTTGGACTTAATATTCTTAGGATGAGGCTGAACATCGGCATATATTTGCACATGAGTAAAACCAATGGTTTTGCCATGATGATGACAGCATGTGATCTTTGTTTTTAGATGACACCCACAGGCATCATCTGAGAAGTGGAATTCCCAGAGAGAGAGAGAGAGAGGCCTCTTCTAAAATGATGCCTGATGCCCATAGTTTTTTTTTTTTTTACAAGAACCTGTGTTCAAAATAATTTAAAGAATGTTTAATACGTGATGCCCAATTAAGGGCAGCTATTTAATCAAATCAAGAGTTTTAATATATGCATCTAACCAATTAATCAGCTAAATGGTTGCAGCCCTATGGTATGGAAGAGAATGTGTAACTGGATTTGCTCAGATTTGTATTCCTTCCCTTTCCTCCCTGTTGCTTCTTGCATTGTTAGAGTTTACATTATAATAGGCTTACCATTCGTCCCGGTTTCGCCGGGACAGTCCCGGAAATCGGACCCGATTCCCGGTCGGGTCCCGGGGGACGAATGGGCGCCGCCATCTTTTTTTTTAATTTCAAACTTCCCGGGCAGCATCTTGGGTCACGAAATCTCACGTGATCCAAGATGTCGGCACCCAAATCTCGTGAGGGCATGATGCCCTCACGAGATTTGGGCGCCGACATCTTGGATCACGCGAGATTTCGTGACCCAAGATGCTGCCCGGGAAGTTTGAAATTTAAAAAAAAAGATGGCGGCGCGGCGAGCGGGTGCTTCTCCCGGTCGTCAGCGCCACCGGGAGAAGCACAGTGCTTGCCCGCGTTGCGCGAGCCTGCTGGAGGCTCGCGCTGGCCGGGCAAGCAGGCTGTGCTTCTCCGGTCTCCCAGCGGCTCCATGCGGTGCCGCTGGGAGACCGGAGAAGCACAGCCTGCTTGCCCGGCCCGCGCGAGCCTCTAGCAGGCTCGAACAACGCGGGCAAGCAGGCTGTGCTTCTCTCTGTGCCGCTGGTCTCGCAGCGGCACCGGGAGAAGCACAGCCTGCTTCTTGCCCGTGTTGCGCGAGCTACAGGGCTCGCGCAACGCGGGCGAGCAGGCTGTGCTTCTCCCGGTGCCGCTGCGAGACCAGCGGCACCGGGAGAAGCACAGCCTGCTTCTTGCCCGTGTTGCGCGAGCCTGCTAGAGGCTTGCGCTGGCCGGGCAAGCAGGCTGTGCTTCTCTGGTCTCCCAGCGGCACCGCATGGAGCCGCTGGGAGACCGGAGAAGCACAGCCTGCTTGCCCGGCCAGCGCGAGCCTCCAGCAGGCTCGCGCAACGCGGGCAAGCACTGTGCTTCTCCCGCTGCGAGACCAACGGCACTGGGAGAAGCACAGCCTGATCGCCCGCGTTGCGCGAGCCCTGTAGCTCGCGCAACACGGGCAAAAAGCAGGCTGTGCTTCTCCCGGTGCCGCTGCGAGACCAGCGGCACCGGGAGAAGCACAGCCTGCTTCTTACCTTGTGTTCTCCAGGGCTGCGCAACGCAGGCGTGCAGGCTGTGCTTCTCCCGGTGCCGCTGGTCTCGCAGCGGCACCGGGAGAAGCACAGCCTGCTTCTTGCCTTGCTTTGCCTTGCCGCGGCCCCAGCCTGCTTGCCGCGGCCCCAGCAGCAGCAGCAGCAGCGACCACGGACCAGTGACCAGCAGCGACCAGGTAAGCTTATTTTTAAATTATATATTTTTAATAGAAATATTAATTATTTATTTAAAAATTTCGGCCGCGTTTTGCGCGGCAGGAGGGGGCGCTTCACGCCCCCTTTACTTAATTAATTAATTATTTTAAATTGATCATTTATTTAAAAAATTGCGGCCGCGCTTTGCGCGGCAGGAGGGGGCGCTTTTAGATTTTATTCGTTAAAAGGGTTTCTTGTATTTGGATTAATGCTTTATTAGGAGTTTTATGGTCTTTTTTATGCTTTTTCGTTGTGCTTGAGAATGGCTTTTTCGTTGTGAATGGTACTTTGGGCTTCGTTTGGGCTGCTTAGGATTGCTTTTCGTTGTGCTTTAGAGTGGCTTTTTCATTCTGGATGGGACTTTGGGCTTCGTTTGGCCTGTTTAGGATTGCTTTTTTGTTTACGATTGGTTGTGGTTCTTTGGCCTTGCTTTTTCGTTGCTTTCACATTAATTAATTAATTAATTAATTACCTCGGAGGGGGTATGGGGGGGGTGTCCCGGTTAGAAGTTTAAAAAATATGGTAAGCCTACATTATAAGCTCTTTGGGGCTAGGACTTGTCTGTCTTTTATGTATTTTATTATGTAAAGTCCTATGTTACTATTTTTATAATAATATACCGTATTTTACGCTCCATAGGATGCATCCTATGGAGCATAAAATAGAGAAAAAAAGGTTTTAACTTACCTGGGCTTGGGGGCGCTTCGGGGAGGCCTGTGGGGGCTTCGGGGAGGCCTGCGCGAGCCTCTGCAGACCTCCCCGATCTTCAGTTCGGCCGAAAACAGCGATTTTCGGCCATTTCCGGTTCTCGCGCAGGCCTCCCCGAAGCCCCGGTAAGTATTTTTTCCTTTTTTTTTAAGCTTCGCTCTATAGGACGCACACTTCCCCCCCTATTTTTTTTGGGGGGGAAGTGTGTCTTATAGAGCGTAAAATACGGTAATTGTTGTTCTTAGGCAGCTAACATAGTTTCAAGCACTATTTGGGCAGATATGGGCTCCTCCTCCTCCGACTCTTTGGAGCTTTTCTTCATTGGTGTGGTAATTAGTGATGATGCCAGGGCAGGATTCCTGGGAAGGGGGGGGGGATGACAACTGTGCAATCCCTATGCTAATTCCTGATGGAGGGGTGACAGGAGTAGAAGAATTCCTGCAGCGTCTGCCAGTGCTGGCATTCGGACACCTTGTGTTACTCATGCTGGCAGCCATGGGTTGAATGCTATATGTGTTTGAGTACACACTATGGTACTTGAAGAGATTCCTGTTGCTTGTTGTCTCCTGTTGCTTGACCTTCTTGTCTTTGTGATTTCTTGGCTCCTGCCAGGAATTCCTTCCTGAGGAAATCCTCAGAGCAGGGCTTTCTTTGTTGAGGATGTAAAGGCTGACAAAGAGGCCTCGGAGCAAAAAGACTTGGTAGAAGCACAACGGGTGCTTGTTATTGGGAATTGCCTAATGGGAAGAGAGAAAGCATAATCCAGTCTAGCCCTAGAGACCTGTTCTTATAGCCCTTATGTAAATAAAGGAGGGCTTCTAACCACAAGGATGGAGATTTCAGGGGAAAGCCACTGTCATTTTTCAAAGTAAGAACACACATTTTTATTACTGCAACCAGAGATCAATGGAAGAGGATAACCATGACATGAGGCAACTCCTCATAAAGGTTGGAAGCAGCTTTTGATCTGTCACTTAGAAGTGGTGACTATGAACACATTAAATGCTTCAAAACCATACTTTAAATCCATTAAAAAGATGCCTTTTAAAAATCTATATTGTATAGCCCTGCAACCCAGGTCACCATTATTTTACAGAACTTCTGTCATGTGTATCTTCTTCCTGATCAAGTTTGTTTTAAGCAAAAAGCAACTGCTGTAGACGGATGTTCCCTCTTTAGGGGAAAAGAAACTGGTCATTGTATCTTTTCCCCTGATAGGAGAAAGGAATTTGAGGGGGAAATGCTGGGGACAGTAAATGGTAGTTTTGCACTGAGAAATAGTGAGCAGAGATCTGAAGTTGACTTTCCCAGGAACAGTTGCTATACTGGATCAATGTATTTATCCTGCACTACTTCTACTTATTTTTTCCTTAATGCATTTGATTTATATCCTGCCTCTCTGGCTAAGGAGCTGTGGGTGGTGTAAGCTTGTTGTTCGTTCACCACAATCCTATGGTTGAGAGATTGTGACTTGCCCAAAGTCCACCCAGTGACCTTCAAGTTCACTGTTCAGCCAGGATTTCACCCTTGTTTCCTTTCACCATCCCACCTCAACATAGTATCCCCAGGCCTGCTTTAACTTGTGGCCCACCAGGCCATGTGCAGTCCATCGTGAGCCATGAATGGGAGCCCACCAGAGACTTGATATATCTCCTCCTATATTTGTTTGGGATGGGAAATTGTGTCTGGTGGGTTGTTTGGCTTGATGGGTTGCATGCACTTGCTCTATTTATTACACCATGCTGGTGCCCTAGGAAAGTGGACTTACAGCGCAATCCGACTTAACATTTGTGCCGGTTTAACCAGTGGCGCAGCGAGAATGGGGGGCCCCAGAACGGAAAAGGGATTCAAATCCCCTCTAAAAGATGACCCTGTAATACAAGGTCATATTTTTGTAAGGTTTTTCAAAGTAAATCTATGAAAAAAATGATAGACTGATTACAGTAAACGCTTAGTGGAGAGCTAGGCCCTTTAGCCAATTTAGTCCCACTGTTGGGATGCAAACTTGGGATCTCCTAGGAGATAAGCTCAGATCACCAATTTCTATTGTGAGCTAATAATGATTCAGTTTTCAAGTCCTTCACAGGTGAGATGTGTGCTGAGGTAGCATTGGTTCATTCATTTGTTAATAGTCCCCCTGAACGTCTTATGTTGCAGATGTAGATGTGGCTGTTTGTGCTGAGCTACTATTACTGCATACAGTTTCCCTTATCAGTGAATACAGTTTGATTGCCTCTTAACCAGAATGCTCCAAAATCCAAACGTTTTTTGCATGCCGACATGTCTTTTTCTAAAAAAAATTGTGCTCCAGCAGATGCCAGCCAACATAGCACAAGGCATGCTGGGGGCACAAAATTACTAAAAATGTATAAAATTACCTTCATGCAGTGGTGTCACTAGCAGGTGTGTCACCCCCGGTGGGTGGTTGGCCGCATTGGCGCGTCACTAGGGACGGGAGGTTGGCGTGTCACCCCCCGCGGCACGCCACGCCCTAGCGATGCCAGTGCCTTCAGGCTATGTGTATAAGGTGTATATGAAACATAAATGAATTTCATGTTTAGTCTCCACTTGGGTCCCATCCCTAAGATATCTCATTATGGTTATGCAAATATTCTGAAATGCGGAACACTTCCGGTCCCAAGTATTCTGGATAAGAGTTACTCAACTTGTACCAGCCATGGTGGAAGTGAAAGCAAAGTTCAAACAGAGTCAGTTGAAAGATACATAAGAGCTGGGAAATAAGTCGGTTTTTCTCCTCTGATATGTGTATATAAATTAGATATAATGGGTATGCTGTGTATCGTATTAGCCCTCTCAAGGAAAAGTTGCATTGCTTCATGCTACTAGGAAGTGACGTTTGGGTGCCACCTTGTTCAACCCAATCTCACCCACCTACCATGTGTCCAGCAGTGTTGATACATGCTACCTGCCATGTATTGATCCCATTTTAACCAGACTGACATGTGTGGGTTTCTACCTACGCACCATCTCAAGCGGACCAACCGATTGTGTAAATTAGCCTGAAGCAAATATGTGATCATTGGCATGTTCAATTTTCACGATCACATGTCAGAAATTGGGAAGAGGGAATCGGCAAAGATCATGAGCTATCTTTCTAATGGGGCTAAAGTTTAATTTTATGTGGGCTTGGCATGGTTGATATCTAGAGAGAGCACTGAACATTTACTAGTAATCTGGAAAAGACAATGAGCAGAAAGGTGGTCATCCTCAGTTGAGGATAAGGTAATAAAGGTTGTTCACTGCTTCAGCACAACCTAATCAGGGGGCCACTGGCTATGAAAACAATAGAGAGATTAAAGAGATTACACAATGATTACTTCAGTATTAACTCTTTGTGCAGTAACTGAAGCTGAAAGAGTGTTGGAAGCAGCTGCTCAGCAAGGCTTTATAAAAAAAGAAGTGAAATACCAATACAGCATTTTCGAGGCTGCTTCGAGAATGCACACATTCTTTGCACACATTCTTTCCACAAAGAATTATGTGATAACAGTGAGTTCAAGTTGCAATTCTTTTAAATGCTTGAAAAAAAAAAGAGAATTGAATTGGAATTGTTTTAGGAACTGTGGCTGTAAATTGGATGTGCGTCCAAATTAGTGATGGTTAATAAGACTTCAAACAGAAGGGGTTTAAAATGCAAACTTCCCTTGCTTGAAAAGTCTGGCTTCATCAAGCGGGGCCTGACTTGAAATGGGCCGTGCATCCATGAGTCCAACTGAAGCGGTTGCCTCAGGCAGTAGTTTGGTGGGGGGCAACCATCTCTGTCTGCCTACTTGCCTCCATGGCGCCTCCTCCTCCTTCCACTCCCTGGACTGGAAAAGGAAGAGGGGGGTAGAGAGAGGGAGGAAATGTGGGAGGAGTGCTGAGCTAGAACATTGGAGAATGGGAGGAGCAGAGGTGGGCACATAGATGGGTAAGGGGGGGCAGCATTTGACATGCCACCTCAGGCATCAGGAGGTCTTGGGCTGGCCCTGCCTGCACCCTGCTACTGTCTAGCCCAGAGGTTCCCAACCTTTTCGGGCAGTGTATCACCTCTGGGGCTGCCACTGCGCTGTGTACCACCAGAAGTGGTGGTGATATCATTGCCACTTCTGGGTTTTCGGCCACACCAGAGCCCTGCAAAGGACGGTAAGGAGGTCAGGACGGGCGGGAGGGCCTTTTCCAGTGCGGGAAGCATGCACGCTCGAGCTCTGCCGGTTTAGCGTTGTTTTCAGGGCTCCGAAGCAGCACAGCCACATTGGCGGCTGCTATCTTGCTGCCCGGGTGCCAGTGTACCACCGGGCGGCGGCCCGCGTACTGTACCACAGGTAGGGAACCCCTGGTGTAGCCCTCTTTGCTAGTCGCCACCTTGATCAAGCAGAAGCAACGTTACTTTAGGAGGGGGCAGAAGAAAATGGGCATGGGGGGTGGACGCTACCACACAGAAGCTAAAGAAAAATTATGAATAAAGCTAAAGAATTATGAATTTGGGTTCATTGACTCCACCAGCAGGAACAACAATATTTGTGCAGGACATTAAACCTGCGAGTGTTAAGCAACATCATTGTTTAAGAACTCTGAAGTCCCAGGTTCTTTCTGCCTTCTATCTCAAACTGCAAGTTTAGAAGTACTTCTGTACGCCAACAATAATGGCACTTGACTTGGTTATGGCACTTGACTTGCAGGTGGCATTGCAAAGGCTGTTAAGGAAGGGTAGTGATTTTTTCCCCCAAGGGAATACAGTGTGGTGAATTACAGTAAAACTAAAGTGGCTGTTTTGAGGAAGAGGCTGAAATGGGCATAAGTGGTCTCCTGATGGCTCTGACATTGATCAGGTGAAAATGTTTAAATATCTTGAGATGCCCTCATTTAATGGGGAGGGGGAGTACATCATTTACAGAATATAATAATAATATACAGTATTTATATGCCATCTTTCTTGGTCATTGGATTTCTCCTCTGACTTTAATCCAAGGGGATTTACATGGGCAGGCTTTCCCAACCCCCTATGGGGTTTTCTACAATCATATATAAATGTTCACTCTTTCATGAACTGCATTCCAGATGGTATCCTTTGCAGTGTGGCCCCTCCCTGGCTGTTGCCTCCCACGCTCGGCCGACCCAGCTGACAGCTCTTTATGGCCTCACAGAGGCTTTCACTCCTTTTTTTCAGCGGTGTGTCTTGAACTGGCCATTCACCAATCTTCAGGTTTACGAGCCAGCAACTCTACCAACTGAGGCAGTCCTCCTGCCCTAAGTCATCTCTGGCAATCTTAACTTTGACCCAAGAACACTAATCTATAGGATACAACGTTTTCATCTACAGGCTGTGGACCTCCTCGGGTATCAGGCAACAGAGTTGCAGAGATGTTAGCCTCTTGATGTACTAGGCTGGCTTATGTAGCAGAGCTTCAAACGGTAAACATACTAGAACCCCAACCAACCAAATGAAGTTTGTGGTCAGGAGGCTATTAAGGATATTTTCCATGTTACACTGCCCACGTTGTGATACTCCCAGAGAATGACTTATCTGACAGCTTTCTAATGGGCATGTTCAAATTTTGATAAGATTTGCTATCTTCCTTTGGACCAGGATAAATATATAAACAGAACTTTTTCCGACAGCTGCTCGGAAGATTAGGTGTAAATAGGTCCAAACAATTGGTGTGGTTTTCTATGGTGATCATTTGTTGTAGGAAGGAAATTGCTGTAACCTATGAGCAAAAACAGAGGCAAGGTCACACTTGACAGTGAAAACAACAAAGAGAGATGAAGTGGAAGTCTTGAAGCGTGGCACTCTTTTTGGAAACGTGTGAGGCAGCTTTGACTGTAGGGTCATATTCGGTAGTTTCTTGATGCTTGTAAGTGTTGCTTGTAGTGGTACATTTGTCATTTGTAATAAAGGTTATATATGGCAGACAAGTGAGATGACCATGGAAACTATATTGATTTCGACTGTGCAGCAGCATATTTGCCCCACTGAGTATTTAGTGCTGTGAATTTGAATGTTCTGTAAAAAATTGTCTTGCAATGACCTATGACATTAGGCAATTAAACTACATCTGGTCATTTTGTGTGCCGTTCCACTTTCAAATTCTTCAACATGAAGAGTCTTGGCTTTAATTATATACCTTGATATATACCTACAAGATTCCTGTAATTCTCCTGGCTGCAGTTAGATGTTTCCAAACATGTAGGCCAGGGGTGCACAACTTGGCAGTAGGTAGGGGCCAAAATTAAAATAGAAAAACTTCTTTGGGCTGCAAAGGGCGGGCGGAAGTGACATCAAGGGTGTGTGTCAAGGAAACGTGACGTCACAGGGGGCATGTCCAGCCAGCTCCACTGGAAGTGACATCACGGGTTGTGTCTGTGAGCCAGAAAATCTCCAAAAAAGCAAAGTATAAATAAAATGTTGATCCTTCCTGGACAACTTGCTGTGAAGACTTAACTTTCTGCCACATTTGCTTTGCTGATGGTGTGCTGATGTTGTAGCCAAGGGAGGTATATCTCCACCCACTTGGCACTCCTGTTTTCCCCAGGCAGCTTGCTCCTAGAGGCTTCTGTTACTGCACAGAGGCCATTAGGGCATTCAGGAAAAATTGCCACCTGGATCTAAAGGAGCGTGGGAGCGACCAGTGCACCACTTCTGATCTCACCAGAGCTCTCTTCATCCCGGTATCATTGCACATGCCTGTGCGGCCCCACAAAGTGGCTGGAAGCTTTGGGAACGTCCGAGGTGACTCTCCCTGTCCTGCCCCGTGCAACCTTTTCCCCATCCTGCCACTCAGTTTGAAGCTGAACTCACTCACAGCTGAAAAAACAGTGCAGCTTCCATTCAACCAGCTACCGCTGCAGCGCACCATGCAGAGCTGCTCATTTGCCACCATTTTCCTCGCAGTCTACCTCGCAGGAGTCTCCTCGGACGATTCCGAAGCTTCCAGCCGCGTTACAGAAGTGACAGAGTTATGGGAAGTACTTGGCTAGAGCTAGGCTTACCATTTGTCCCGGTTTCGCCGGGACAGTCCCGGAAATCGGCCTCGATTCCCAGTCGGGTCCCGGGGGACGAATGGGCGCCGCCATCTTTTTTTTTAATTTTAAACTTACCGGGCAGCATCTTGGATCACGAAATCTCGCGTGATCCAAGATGTCGGCGCCCAAATCTCGTGAGGGCATCATGCCCTCACGAGATTTGGGCGCCGACATCTTGGATCACGCGAGATTTCGTGATCCAAGAGATGCCGGGAAGTTAAAAAAAATTTTTTTTAAAAAAGATGGCGGCGCGGCGAGCGGGCGCTTCTCCCGGTCGTCAGTGGCACCGGGAGAAGCACAGTTCTTGCCCGTGTTGCGCGAGCCTGCTGGAGGCTCGCGCTGGCCGGGCAAGCAGGCTGTGCTTCTCCGGTCTCCCAGCGGCACCGCATGGAGCCGCTGGGAGACCGGAGAAGCACAGCCTGCTTGCCTGGCCAGCACGAGCCTCCAGCAGGCTCGCGCAACGCGGGCAAGCAGGCTGTGCTTCTCCCGGTGCCGCTGCGAGACCAGCGGCACCGGGAGAAGCACAGCCTGCTTCTTGCCCGTGTTGCGCGAGCTCCAGGGCTTGCACAACGCGGGCGAGCAGGCTGTGCTTCTCCCGGTGCTGCTGCGAGACCAGCGGCACCGGGAGAAGCACAGCCTGCTTCTTGCCCGTGTTGCGCGAACCTCCTGGAGGCTCGAGCAACGCGGGCGAGCAGGCTGTGCTTCTCCTGGTGCCGCTGGTCTCGCAGCGGCACCGGGAGAAGCACAGCCTGCTTCTTGCCCGTGTTGCGCGAGCTCCAGGGCAGTGGTCTCGCAGCGGCACCGGGAGAAGCACAGCCTGCTTCTTGCCCCTGTTGCGCGAGCCTGCTGGAGGCTCACGCAACGTGGGCAAGCAGGCTGTGCTTCTCCAGGTGCCTGCTTGCCGCGGCCCCAGCCTGCTTGCAGCAGCAGCAGCAGCGACCAGGTAAGCGTATTTTTTAAATTATATTTTTAATAGAAATATTATTTATTTATTTAAAAATTTCGGGCGCGCTTCTCGCAGCATAAGGGGGCGCTTTGCGCCCCCTTTCTTCTAAAATTTATTCATTAAAAGGATTTCTTATTGGGATTTCTGCTTTATTGTGACATTTATGGTTGGTTTTTCTACTTTTCCGTTGTGGTTTAGAATTGCTTTTTCGTTGTGGATGGTAGTTTGGGGTTGGTTTGGGCTGTTTTTGCTTGCTTTTTCGTTGTGCTTTAGAATTGCTTTTTCATTGTGGATGCTAGTTTGGAGTTGGTTTGGGCTGTTTCTGCTTGCTTTTTCGTTGTGCTTTAGAATTGCTTTTTCGTTGTGGATGCTAGTTTGGGGTTGGTTTGGGCTGTTTCTGCTTGCTTTTTCGTTGTGGTTTACGATTGGTTGTGGTTCTTTGGGCTTGCTTTTTCGTTGCTTTGACATTAATTATTTACCTCGGGGGGGGTATGGGGGGGTGTCCCGGTTTGAAGTTTGAAAAATATGGTAAGCCTAGCTACAGCAGCCCGACAAAGAAGCGATGTTGCTGCTCTAGCCAAGCACTTCCCATAACTCTGTCACTTCTGTAACGCGGCTGGAAGCTTCGGAATCGTCCGAGGAGACTCCTCAGACAATTCCGAAGCTTCCAGCCGTGTTGCTGTGCTCGCGCAGGAACGTGCCGGGATGAAGAGAGCACTGCCGCCAGAAAACCTTTGGGGTCTGCAAGCAGCCCGCGGGCTGTATGTTGTGCAGGTCTGATGTAGGCTGTGTTTTCCATATAAGCCATGAATGACCGCTTAGCTGGGGCTTCCATTGTTCACAGAGTAACCTATAGTAGTTAAGTTGTAGCAGTGGTTAAGATAAAAAAAGAGGTGCCCTAGGTGGCTGCCAGGGTTCAGAGAAGCCAAACCTCCAGCATGGCGACCCTGAAACTGTACTATTCCAGATAGGGTTGAGCCAAAAGTCTGTGTGTGGGGGGGCACTTTTTTGAGTAATTTCACCACTGCAAAAAGAGGAGGTGGATACAGCAAACTTATGGCAAATGTCATTTGAAAGGAAGCAATTGGCAACACACCCAGCAATCCCTCCCTCTCTTGCAGCGCAATCCTATCTAAACCAGCGGTGCAACGAAAACGGGAGGCCCCAGAATCGAAAGGGGATTCAGATCCCCTCCAAAGGGGGATTTAAATTTCCCCTCCTCTCCAAAGCCTCCCACCCTGCCTGTTACACATGGTGTAAATTGGATAGGATTATGCTGTTGGCCAGTGTTTATCCAAGACTGGAGGGTGGGTGAGAATTAGATTTCTCAATGAAGGACATTATTATTCCTGGGAACACTGCTCTTTCACAGAAAACAACCCCCCCCCCCCCAAGTGCCTGTCACAAGCTGAATCGCAGAGCTAAATCACTGCTGGATTCCATTATTGAACTAATTGGGAGAAATATTGCTACCAAAGTTGTCCTTGTAAATAAACCCAGTTTCATTTGAGAAGCTGTGTTGACTCCATTTCGTTCCTGGCTTAAGTTCTGGCAGAGTGCCTGGTTACTGGAGGGTGAGCTAGACTCAGGAATTGAGAACCTGAAGGAACCTGGAAGGGAAGTTCCTACTCCCTCCATGCCTTGCAGAAAGCGGAGCCCTCGTATACTAGGGACTGGTGGCAGTGGAAGAATGACCAGATAGGTTGGCGTCTTGAGGACCCAGGTCGGGAACATTGGAGACTACCACAGGACCTTTCATTTTGCAAGTGAAACCCCATGAAAATTCAGTGCAGCCCTCCTTCCAGATAACAGGATAATATTACTAAATACTTATAAAATCATAGGCAGCCATGTTTGTCCATTAGAAGAAAAATCCACAACTCAAAGTTAAGTCTTTAGGGCCAACTGAAAATACAGCAACAAGCTATCAAACAACAAGCAAGCTTTCGAATCCAGAGGCTTCATCAGGCTAGATGGTGAGCAAAAGTGGGGCAGGCAAGAACAGTGGGGAAATGTTGTAGGTTCCTCAATCTGTAAAAAGCAAAAGATGTTTAAGAGATCTTCATGCAGGCAGAAGTGAGCTTCTGAAGGGTGTGAAATTGTTTCAGTGCGCACGCACGCACAGGACTGCTTAGACAAAAGAAGCAAAAATAGTTGAATCCCTCATGTTCTGGAAATACAAAGCCTGTAAATAATTACTACCTGTAATGATACAACCTGAAGCACACAGGTTCCTTCTAAGGCAGAGAACAGGAAAATGGAAGAACAGCAAGGTGGACTTTATATTCTCAAAGAGGAGACAAATGTAAGGTGTCGTGTTCTGGCCCCCCCACGCCCTGCCCCCTTAAGGGTAGACCGCTCCCGTCCTGGCGGCGATCTGGTAAGCCAAAAGTGTTGCAGTAGTCTGAAAGTCAATTGAGGTCAAATGGGCGTGGAGGGCTTACCATCGTCCCGGAAATGACCGGGAAAGTCCCGGCAAGCCCCTTTTGTCCCCCCGTCCCCCCCGAACTGTAGTTTAGTCCCGGCCCCGGCCTGCCGGCTGCATCGCAGCAGGCCGGAGCTCTTCTGAGACTGTGCTGCCTGCTGCAGCACGTCTCCGTCCCTAATCTTCCTAGTCTCGCGTGTTTGCGCGAGACTGGAAGCACTCGGAAGATGTCCGAGTTCACTCGGACAACTTCGGAGACATTCCAGCCTCGCGCGCATGCGCGCGAAGCTGGAACGTCTTGGAAGACGTCCGAAGTTCACTCGGACATTTTCCGAGACGTTCCAGCTTCGCGCGCAAGGCTGGAATGTCTCGGATGACGTCCGAAGTTCACTCGGACATCTTCCGAGACGTTCCAGCTTTGCGCGCATGCTCCGAGTGCTTCCAGTCTCGCGCAAATGCACGAGACTAGGAAGATTAGGACGGAGACGTGCTGCAGCAGGCAGCACAGTCTCAGAAGAGCTCCGGCTGGCTGCGATGCAGCCGGCAGGCCGGAGCAGGACTAGTAATGTAAATAAATTCACACACAATACACACACATACACAACAAACACAAATAAAATAAAATACACAAATAAAAGAACACAGTATTTAGCACAGGAAAATAAAATACAGTATTTTACCTTTTTTCACGTGCCTCTGAGCACGTGCAGAGTGCCACTGCTGTTTTCATCCCAGCCAGCTGGCTGCGTTGTGACGGCCAGCACTGGCCATTACAATGCACCTGGCTGGCTGGGACAAAAACAGCGGTGGCAATCTGCACGTGCTCAGAGGCACGGAAAAAGGCAAAATACTGCATTTATTTTACAGTGGACACGCCCACTTCCGGTGGACACGCCCACTTCCGGCGGAAGTGACATCACAGTTTTTGACCCGCCTTCTTGTGATGTCACTTCCGTCCCCCTTGGGGGGGGCAGAAATCTGGTAAGCCTACCTCGGAGGGCCTGTCGCTGCTCAAACATCCCATTGGGCTGGTGGTGAAAGCATTCTCAGTTCAAAAGTTTGACGACTGTATCTCTTTGTATGTGCCCACTAGCTAGCTGAGGGCGAGGCTGCTGGCCCTACTGTCCACAGCATCTGCTTGACAGGTTCAGAGATGCTAGATGGTGAGGCCTGTTCAGCAAGAGCCTCTAAATTGCGCAGCCTCCCCCTTTATCAAGGCTTTGCGTGAAACTGTGTTTCTGTGAGATGTCATGTTTGATAGCATTGCGTTTTAAAATAGTGCTTTGATTTTGTGTATTTGTTGATTGTGCAGTGCTTTGAGTTTTTGGAAAAGCAGAATAAAATGTTTTAATTACAGGTTGATTACCCCTTATCTGGACATCTGAAATCCAAACTATTCCGAAATCCAGACATTTTAGGGCTATGACTTTACCTCTAGGCTATTTGTATAAGGTGAATATAAGACATAAACGAATTTTGTGTTTAGACTTGAGTCCCATCCCCAAGATATCTCATTACATTTATGCAAATATTCCAAAACCTAGACAAATCCGAAACCCAGACAACTTCCCGTCCCAAGCAGTGAGGGATACTCAACCTGTAATAATAATTACGCTTACCATCCATACTGGAAATTCTGGGACAGTCCAGGAACCCGAGCTCGGGTCCCAGATTTGTCCCAGAACGTTTCCGGGCCGGTGCAAGCCACCACAGCCAACCACTGCCACTTTTGGGGCTTTTAAAAGGTTTAAAACGTACCTTTTTTACTGGCGGCGGCCATCTTGGATCTCACGAAATCTTGCGAGATCCAAGATGGTGGTACCCAAATCTCGTGAGGGCATGAGGCAGTACAGTACTGTCTCATGTGCCCTTATGAGATTTGGGCGCCTCCATCTTGGAACTCGCAAGATTTTGTGAGATCCAAGATGGCCGCCGCCAGTAAAAAAGGTACGTTTTAAACCTTTTAAAAGCAGCAGCGGCAGGGGGCTCGATGGGCATTTGGGGGAGCTTTCCCTTCCTAGTGGAAGCAGCTACCCTTTCTGGGGCTGTCCGTGGGTCATACCTACATCAATTAGCCAAAATGGAACCTCCATGACCAGAGGAAGTCTACCTCTGAGTACCTGATTTGGGTAGCAAACACCAAAGGGAAAACTGTTGCCTTATCTCCTGCTTGTAGACTTCCAGCAGCATACGACTGCTCACTGCTGGAAACAGGATAATGGGCTAGATGGGCTTCAGTCTGATCGAGCAGGGCTCTTGTGTTCTGTCCTGCGCTCCTGTGACCATTCTTAGAAAGGAAAAAGTGAGAATCAGAATTTCCTCGTCCTCCCTACTAGATCTAAGCAGCAAATACAAATGTCCACATGAACCGAAGAATGAAAAAGGGAAAGAAAACGGCAGATCTTGGTTTGAAAGCAGCAAAAAAGTGTTTCCTCCGTGTGTTGCTATTTAGAGGCCTTTGGCTCATTGTTTCTTCCTGTCTGCATGGCAGATGCAGGGGAGCTTGTGGGTGATGCACACATGGACAGTGCTGTGTACAGGCACAGGGGCAAGTTCAATGCTGGCACAAAAAAAACTCCATGTGGTTTTGTACCTCCTTTTCTTGTGATTAGCTTCCCACACAGACCAGCTGTTTCCCCCCCCCCAAAAAAAGATTTTTTACATTTATTTTATTTAATTATTTAATTAATTAATCATTGACTAAAATAAATAAATAATTAAAATTTACAGACTGCCCTTTGGGCGGCAAAAGAGCACTTTGCACTCCAATTTTTTTACATTTATTTATTTATTTATTTATTTAGTTGTTGGGGGGGGGGTGTCACAGTTTAGAACTGGGAAATTCTGGTAAGCCTAATAATACATTTTAATAAATTTGCAGCCCTAAAAAGCTTCAGACTCCTCTAGGTTGCTGCTCCTTTTCTATGTACAGCTGCAGCAGTTTCCTTTTAGCTCCATTGTCCATGGACTTGTTTATCAAAAGATCAGTGATCTTGTCTGGCGGTTGTCCTACTCATGAGCAAGGAGTGCGTTTTAGCACTGTCTGGCTGTGGAGCCTCCCAGCTACTTTCAGGCTGTCCAACTCTTGCTGTTTGGTGTCCAGGATTTTTTTTTTCCATCTCTCTGGGTGGCTTCTTGTTTACAGAAACTGGTCTTGCAGAAGTGGAAACTCCACTTGTGCTGCTCATGGTGGTTCTTATATAAACCCATCATCCGGCCTTTTTGTGAATTGCCTACACGTTTTCCTTCCATGAACTGCAATAAATAGAACACTCATCAACCAATGCTAGAGCAATGCTCCCCCAAGGGAACACCAAGCAGAAAGGTGTCGTTTTCTTATGCTGTCTTTTTAGCAGCCAGAGATCCATAACAAAGGGCAATTAACGGATGAGGATGAGAAACTAGCCTAAATTTAGACTTACCAGATCTCCAACTGGGACAGAGTGCTAGACCTTTAGGAGAAGGAATGTGGGCAGGTGTAGCTTGTTAAACCTTAGAGCAGTGGCCCCCAACCTTTCCGGCATCAGGGACCGGCATCGTTGAAGAATTCTTTTCCATGGACCGGGGGGGGGGGGGGGCGCCGACGCCACGCCCCCACGTGACCCGGGCGTGAAGTCAGCTGCACGCGCCCAGGGCGGCTCCAATCACCACCACCACCCGCCGGTCTCGTGACTATTTTGGAGCCGTTCGAGCTCCAGGGAGGGCGGGAGGGCTGAAGCGGAGCGAAGGCAAGTACGCCCCAACCCCAACGCTTCTGCCTCCCGTGGCTCCCCGTGGAGGCTCGGCCCGGGGCCCAGTCCCGAACGGGCCGCGGACCGGTGGTTGGGGACCCCTGCCTTAGAGCACAATCCTAGACATGTCTACTCAGAAGCAAGCCCCATTGTGTTCAGCTTAGGCCCTGTTTCACATCATTGTCTGGCATGGTTAGTTTGTGTGAGCCATCTGGATTTATATGGGATAAGTGCTTCTTGCAGAGTGCTTGCTCTCTGTTTATGGCACACTGAGGTTTGAATTTCAGAGACTGATGGTGCACGACATGAGGACTATCTTGGGGCAGGGCAGGGGCCACCTTTGGACTAGGTAGTCTTTTGATCCTTGGTAGGGCTCCAGGAACCCTTTCCAAACTCGAGATTGTGAACTCTCGGGCCATTTTCCCTCAATACACAACCAATTTGTCTCACTCCACAGCCTTACTGTCACTTTAATAATCACAGCACTACAATGTTAGAGAAGTGCAGAACTCATTTAGCAGTTTTTGCACCCTGGGTGGATTTTTAATTTAGCACCCAAGAAGTTGGAGCGTAAGGAAGGAATTGCACTGAAAAGAGAATCCAAACTAAACCAAAACACATGCGGAAGGAGGAAGAGTCGGCATGGACCTCTTTCTTTTATGATGGAAAAAGAGGAGCACACTGGAGAGCTGGAGGTGCGCAAGAATGTGGAGCACACCCAGACTCATCTTCTGGGAAATTGGGTCCCTGCTACCTGATTCCTGTCTTCTCAGCCCTGGTGCCCAAACAGGCATGGTCTCGTGATCCTGCGAATGTGTGCCTGTGGAACTGATGGAGCACTGCCTTTTCTCAGGGGGTCTGGCTCAGGGGCAGGGGATCTGGCTCAGTTGGTAGAGCAGCCACCTCATATGCCTGAAGATCTGAGGTCAGCAGTTCGAGACCCATTGAGAGCTGTTGACACGCTGCTGACACGCTGCAGAAGTCTCCATGGGAGAGAGAATTCTGCAGCTGGCACACTGAGTGGGAGGCAGTGTTACCGTCAATTCGATGCGTGGGAGGCGAAGGCCAGAGAGGCCAGACCGTGAAGGGAACCACCTGGAATGAGCGTTCTATGCAAAATTAGAACATTTGTAATATGTAAAAAAATGCTTCGGTTTAGATAACCTGCCTATGTAAACCGCCTTGAATTAAAGTTGGAGGAGAAATCTGATGACCAGAGAAAGGCGGTATATAAATACTGGTGGTATTAATTATTTGTTTGTTTGTTTGTTTCCCCGTAGGGGTGCATTGGTGGCTCCATTGTGTGTGGCATGAACTGGATTAACTTGGGGAAGAGAGTGACAGAAAAACAGTCTCACATTTGTAGTAAAAATACCAGTAATACTAATAAAATTGGTACATGGACAGTGAAAAGGGGTTTTAAAGTGTTTGTTTGCTTGGAGGGTTTTTGTTGGCTGGTGACATGCCACTCAGCTCAGAGTGGCTGTAGCCTGGGTGAAAATCTGTGCATAGCTGTGCTTCTAGTAAGGGGTGATATTGGTTCTTATTTTCTTTTAGTATCATCTGAATGGTCTTAAAAGCTTCCGTTTGTAGGATGCAGCATATTATTTCATGGACGTTTAGGGTGAGGACCTTCAGTTTCTAGCTGTTGATGTTTTGTAGCTGAAATGTTGGCCCCAGCCCCTGGAATCTGGAGCAGCAGGATCCAGCAGAAGGAAGAAGCAGCAGCAGCTGCCTGATGCCAGGAGTGAAAACCAAGGAGGCCATTTGGACAGGTGGCTTTGGAGACATAGCTTGTGACATGGCTGTTCCATTCGAGAGGAAGCTCGAGGTGGTGAATTGCTTGGCAGCGGCTTGAGTCCAAAGACACTTTTTGCCTTTTAGGGGAACTCAATTAAGATTGCTTAACAAGGGCCCAAAACTAGCCCAGGTTGCTGGTACTGAAGGGAGAAGCGTTGGTGCAAATCACACAGCTCCTCTCTCCCCCCCACTTTTTTTTTGGAAGGGGTGCTGCCCAGGTTGCAGACAGATGGACATGAGAGGTGAGGGGCGTCTTAACTCTTTCTTCTCTGCTGTTTGCCCCCCTTCAAATCCCCCCTCCCAAGTTTAGCTCCATGTGGAAGATGGTACAGATAGATAGCCATTTCTTTTCTCTCAGGGACCTAAAAGTAGCCTGGGAATGGGGTAGAAACTGCTAAAATCATTCCCCTAACAACTAAACTGCATAGCAGCAACAGTTCTATTTTAAATGGTTACGCCCAGGTAGGGTTGCAGCTCTGACTGATGCTATTCCATTTCCTGGATATTTTTTCCCCAGCATGATGTACTGGTGGAAACTCCTGCAGGCTCTGTTAAAAGCTCCAAGATTGCAGAGTTAAAAACAATGTTTCCTGGGTGAAGATTGCTTTCAGTAGTCACCTGGAGGTTGATGCTGATTCCTGGATGACAGTCCTATACCCAGGATATCCAGAGGGGTGACAGTCCTATACCCAGGATAGTCCTTGTTCTACGGGAACAAAACTCTTGTACAGGGAAGCAAAGAGAGAAATTCCAACCATGGACTCCTCCTCCTGCATCCTCTTTTTCTTGGAACAACGCCATAAGCCACCACCCCCCAGGCTAGTCAAGTGCCTTGGATAAACATAGCTGATGTCTTCTTCAGTCTTGTTTGCTGCCTGCCCCTCTAATTTACCTTATAGGAGTGCAGGGTTCCCCCCTTCGCTGGTATCTTGCAAAACGCTCAGCTTTTCCACCTCACTTTCCAGTAGTGTTGCCAGTGAGAAACAACAGGCCCACAATTTACCCAAGACAAACTAAGAAGGAAGGAAGGAAGCCCTCCTCCTCCTTCCCTGCTGCTGTTTGTATAGTTGGTGATGATGGGGGTGCTGCAGCAGGGAGAAAGGAAACGGCATGCATGCACACACCCCCTTGGGCAGCAACTGTGCTAGGGAATGGAAAGCATCTCCAGCCATCCAGTACACTCTTGAGGACCAAATTATAAAGTATGCTGAAGCAATTTGGACTGGGGCTGAGGTTCTTGATCCAAATTGCCTCCTTGAAGCTATTAGCCATGGAAGGAGAAACCTATGGGCACAAAAACGTGCAAATAGCAGCTACTGGAAGGGAGGGTTTAGTCAGGGAATTGGCACAGGAGGAAAGGCTTGGACTGGACCCCCCCCCCCACACACACACTATGGCTCCTTTCCAAATCTCTCTCTCTCTCTCTCTCTCTTGCATGCATGCATGCATGTGTGCATGTGCACACTTTTGCAATAAAATTATACCGGAGTTCCAATCATGGAGCTTGAAAATTAATATGTAGCTTGGGTCCTCTTTGCATTCATATTCTTGCTTAAGATTTGCTGGCTACATTGGGAACTGCTGCCACCAGGCTGCTCTTCTAAACACCATGGCTACCAGAACTTTTGCTGCACAGAGCAAATCAAGGTTTTTTGTATATTGAGTGTAGGAGGCTTTGTACAGAGACCCAGTTTCTCATACAAATATGTACTGTACTTGCTTTTCTTCTCTCCCCCCCCCAACAAAACCAGGAAGCATTGCAGCCTTCCTGGAATTCTGATTCCCTAGCCCCCATGTTCTTCCCGCTAGTTCTAGGATGCTGAAACTGTGGAGGTGAAGCTTTTCTCTTAATTTCATCCTTGGTCAAGAAGAAAGAGTCACCATTAGGGATGTATAAAACACTCTTAAAACATTTCACTAATTTTATCAACATACATTCGAAAGAAATTATTAAGATGTGCTCAGGATCTTTCACATTTGTCTCTAATGTGAATATCTGACGGGCCAACGCCGTCAGGCACCAAGACAACACACCGGATACATGTGGACGGTGCTGGCCATGCCGGTGACGTGTGCGGTGTAACTCTGGCTTAACTGTTGTTCAAAACTGTTCTATTTTGGCATGTCAGGCAGCTGCTAAATAGCACAGGAGCCCTTCTTAAAAAAGAAAATGACTCTAGGGTCTGGGGCCAGTAAAGAAGAAGAACAGAAGGAGGGTCAAGGCAGGAAATCCCAGGACTACAGTGCTGATACAAATCAGTTTTAAGCTGGCCGCAAGTTTTCATTGTGTGGGGAGTTGACGTGACCCCAGTTACATGAGAGACTGCAATATGAGTTGATGGCAGGGGTATGTCCCCGTATTGTCTTGGGGTTGGGAAGTCCTATGAGAGCTTGGGAGCACCTGTGGTGGGGGGCAGGGAGTGTATAAGGGCTCTGCTGTGACCGCTGAGCAGACCTAGGAGAAGAAGCAATCATGAGCTGTTAATGCATTTCTGGCCTTCTGTCTGTGGCACCACACCAGCCCCCGCACATTAATCAGACACGCAGAATGTTCTCCTTTGGAATCTTTTATTAACGTATAGAAAATGCATTAAAAAAGGAACTATACAGAGCCTAAGAGCAATCAGGACTAAAAATACTAGTTAACAATGGTTAACAAGCGTATATCCCATTCTCTGAGCTACGGTTCTGTTACGGGATCATTGGGAGGGCAGTTGCTTTTTCTATCTCTCCCTCATTCTTTTACTGGCAAGATTTAGTTCATCGCGAGTCTTTCTTGAGGGAGCTATCGCCTCATTTATTTTGTCTATTAAATAGTAAGCACAGTTCCAGAATAATGCATGTACAAAGGAGGGATCTGAGTCTTAAAAATCTTTTTGAGTCATCCTTGTGAAAAAGCAACAGTGACAACCAGCCAAAGTTTGGACTTTTTTTTTTTAATGCAGTTCAATCTTCTCAGCAGGATCTGGTCTCATTTTTGTTAACTTCCTCCCATCTCACCCGTCTTCCTTTGTTGACACAGCAATGTCTGAACGAACAGAGCATTCATCAGCCTTTAGGCAGCATTATCAGAGTGCCATAGGCACTGTGGATTGCAGGGTTAATGGAAATAGTCAACAAAGCACCTAGTCATTTCCCTGGGCAAGACAAGATGGGGAAGTACCCCAGGCAGGGACATAAAAACAGAAATGGGGTGTGCTGTTTTCAGCATTCCCAGTAAATTCCAGCATCACAGTGGTTTCCTTTCCATTTGGAAAGGGCATCTCTTGTTTAACTTTTGGCCCATTCTGCCTTTCTGGAAGTTGAGAGATGTAGAACAAGAAAATATATTTTCTTATATTGGGCCAATATGGAGGGCACATAAACCCTCTTCGTATTTTGGATTCATGAATCCAGAGTGACTACCTCTCCCTGGTTATGTACTCACAAACGATACAATCTAGAATGCCCACTGATCACAGGGTCCATGCCATGAGGCGACCCACTCTTCAAACAGCAGCCTCCCTGCACTGTATGGACAGCTACATAAAACCACTCTGGAAATTCTCCCAAGTTTCAAAAGTAGTTTGACAAGCAGGATGCAATGCTTCTGTCAGAGAAAAAAAAAAAACTTGGAAGTCCCTCCTGTCCCCTGTCCCAGCTCACTGCCGGGATTACTGTTGCGGCCACACTGTTGATTATATCCTGTCACAGAGTATACATAAAATGTACATTTAGAGTTTTAAAAATCCACTTTTCTCGTCATGGACAACATGGATTTGCACATACAGAGGAGGGAAGTGGGTTACATTGCATTTTTAAGGGGTAACTAATTCACCTGATATGATCTTGTGGACATGCCCTGTACTAGTTGACTTCAAAAGGTTCTGCAAGGTTTAGAACGGTACAACAAGTTTCATCCTCAGGTCTGCTTATTTAGGGGGAAATTGTCACTGTCATGTATTGGATTGCCCTCATTTTCTGGAAGAGCTGGAAAGCCAGAAGAGTAGCCATATTAATCTGCTGTAATACAGTACAAGCAACTCAAAGTCTTGTGGTACCCTAAAGATAAACGCATCTATTGTTACATCAGCCAAGTGTATGCACTGCAATAGATTTCTTACAGTGCAATCCTAAGCATGTTTACTTACAATCATGTAAGTCCCACTGAGTTCATGTATGGTAAGCATGTATGAAATTGCAGTCTTACAGCCCAATCCTATGTGGCAGCTAGGCCAGTGTAGGACAACCGTGTCGGCCCAGGATCATCTGCTGTAAGATAGTTGTGCCAGCCCCTGCAGGACGGATCCGGATGGTGTGTGGCACAGGTAAGCCATGGCTGGGCAGGGGAGGGCGTTCCAGCGCAGGGGGAGGGTGGGGTGGGTGGATCGGGCCCGAGAGGGAGGTAGGATCGATGGCAGCAGCGTACACCGTATCCTATCCCATTCTCAGGCCAGTTTCTCCAGACACAGGCCTTCTTGCTTTGTGCCACCAAAATGGTAGGTGCAGATCCGAGGAGACCCATTGGGAGGACTGGGGCTTTAAATGGGGTAAGGGAACAAAAAAGTTATCTCCAACCCCACCAACTGTGCTCAGAATACAGCATTGCTGGCGCTGGCATAGCTGGATTGCTGAGCACAGTGTTGGAATAGGATTGGGATCTGAAGAAACACGCACAAACACATGCAGGGAGCTTTGTAAGTGCCCCCCCCCCCCTGCAGTGGAGGAGCCCCTCCAGAGTGCTTGGGAGGATGCTGTGAGAAATCAGGACTTCTTCCCACACATACTCAAAAGTGCTTTGTGTGCATACATGGGCCTTTTTGGATCCTAGCTGTTAGACTTTAGGGTGTCACAGGAGTCTCTGTTGATTATATGTGAACACCACCCCAATCTTCATAATGAATAGGTACAGTTGGCCTGCATCTTATGCATACTTAACCTGTGCAAATTCAAGTGTAGGCACGACAAAGAAAAGAAAAAAGAGAGAGAACAGTTTAAATAGTGCAGGCAATTCCACCTGCCATTCCATCCACTCAGTATATTCACCAGCGTAAGCTGAGAGGGGAGACCGAAGCTGCTGTTCCCTCAATTGTCTCAGTTCCTGCGTGCCTCTTGTACTGTGATCTTAGTTCTTAAAGAGACTGTATACATTTTCTGGACTTAAGGTAGTTTCAACTATACGCGATTTTGGCTTTACGCGCCAACCTCAGAATGTAACCTTTTGCGTAAGATGCGGGCCACCTGTATTTGTTATGAATTTACCACAAGTATGAGTAGGGGTTCCATGTAGGTTCATGTGTACTGGTGTGTGTATCCTTTGTTAACAGTGTCAGTGGCTCATCTGGCTTGACAAATTGAAAACTTTGCTTTCTGAAGAAACACAGGTTTGTTGCTCTTGGAAAAATGCCTGTTGTTAACTAATGTGGTATGATACAGTTTGGGCTATGCATCAACTTACAATTGTGTCTACCATGACGGCAAAAATGAATGTCACAGAAAAGAGACCATTACCGAATGGGGTATGAAAGCCTTTTCTGAGTCCTGTCATGTTCTTGTATACAGAAAAGAAAGGCAAACTACCAGGAAATGCCATACAGTGTTCTTTTGTGAATAACAATTTGAGCTCTTAGTTTGTATATTGCCTGTTTGATTACTCATTTAGACTCCATACCGGTATTGGTATTGTAACAGGCTTATTGAACAAGGTCCTATATAGCTCCCTGGCATGAGTCTGAAAACACAGATCTGCAGAAGGGCTCCTTCAAGACCAGGGGAAGGGGGCACCGTGTATAAACTGGGTTGTGTTTAAGAAGACGGTGCACGGTTAATGTATTGTGCAGAGTACAACACACGTTGCTGATTGAATGGTGTTCTAGTACTTGGTTTGGCATTAGCCTTATTCATGGAACTCCCCTTAGTAACCATTAACACAGCACACGTGTCTCATCCATAAAACTCAGAATTGAAAGGGGCTAATAGAGTGGAATCCCACTGACAAAGTAAGGAGAGCTGAGTTTGTTGTTCATAAAAGACTAACAATGCAATCCAGCCTAAACCTAGGCTGGCGGAGTGAGCGATCCGCTGGCCTAAGGTGTTGCGAAAGTGCCGTAAAGCACTTTTGCGTCACCTTGGGTATAAGCGTCACCAGCGTGGAGGTCAGATCCGCTCACACCACCGCCCTACTCTTCCTGCGCTGCCGGACGCAGGTTGGTGCTGCAGTGGGAGGGTGTGGGGAGGGCAGGCTGGGGTGGCAGGGGAGGGGGTGATTGACTGGCCAGGCCAAGGAGGGGGGTACAATTATTGGCGGCACGCTGCTGAGGATGCAGTGGGTGGCCAGTGCATCTTAGGCAGGACCAGGCTGCCCGAATCTGTGATGGTACTCAATGACTGTAACTGGACTCATCTTTGAAGCTCTATGAAACGTTGGATGTTGGCTTTTTGCATATCTACCATTTAAATTTATGTACATTTTTTTTAAAAAAGAACAACTTTATCAGGTAGCCCTCATTTCCCATACTTTACAATTCGGGTATGTTTTTCTTTTCACCTCTTTTGTTGTATGCACATTCTCATCTGTGAGTGGGGCCTCAAGTTATCTCAGCAAAAAATATGCTGTCAGACAAGCAGTTGCTGAGATAGATAATGGAAATGAAAGGGTGGGAGCTTGCAGGGGTGGACTGAGGAGTGCTTTAACCCCTCTTGGACCAATTCTCCCCTGCAAATGCCCCCTCCCCTGAGCCAGGCTTACTTCCAATTCTGGGGCCTGACTGGGGAAGAGATCCGTTAAAAATGGCTGAGGGGACATTTGCAGGGAAGAATTGGCCAGCAGGGGCATGGTTAAGTACCGGTACTTCTTGCCCTCCAGTTCCCCCTGCAAGTGCCCACTCTATCCCTGCAATAGCCTTGTGAAGGAAAGATGGCTAGAGGAGCTCTGTCTTCCCCCTATAATGTCCTGTTCTGCCCTGTGTCCACACATACCCACAGAAGTACTATATTCCACTTCACACCTGAAACCTACAGATTGTTCACTCTTTTTGTATTGGTCGGGCTACCAGTATTTCAACGTTCCCTGCAGCTGGGATTGTTGTCGCTGCTCACTCATCTCACGAGCTGTCATATTCAGAGCTACGAGCATATTAAGGGACCCTGTAAAGTAAGTAGGACAGGCTTACCTTCTGCGATGGGGAACTCTCAGGTACTTATCCACAGTATTTGGCTAGAGTTTTATTATAGGCTGATGATGAATCTGGCCTTGTTCAAAAGCAGAAGGGAGACAGTGCCCACCTTAATTCCATTCACTGCATTTTCTTGATCTCACCACAAGGTGGCGGTCTTGCACTATTCTGTTCTTGAATCTGAACATTCCGGTTCTCTCTGTGTGTGTGTGTGTGTGTGTGTGTGTGTGTGTGTGTGTGTGTGTGTGTGTGTGTGTGTGTGTGTGTGTGTGTGTGTGGTTTTTAATGGCCAATATTAGTCATCATTACTGTTATGCGGTTATTAAATAGTGATCATTGCTGATCAGAGAAATGTAGGCGAACAGGCAGTCTCTGCCCTTCATCTCTTTGCAGCTGATGTTATGTCGTTTTATCCTGTGGAAACAGCTTTTTAAACTCTGTTCCTTGATTTCTAAATGTCACATATATACATTCTGCTCAATTTTTTTCAAAAAAATAGAGGTGGTAGTAATTGATGGTTGTTGCCACCATCCACTTTGTGACCTTTAGGGTAAACAGGTAGGTAGGAACAAATTGTGTAGGCGTGTGTGTGTGTGTGTGTGTGTGTGTGTGTGTGTGTGTGTGTGTGTGTGTGTGTGTGTGTGTGTGTGTGTGTAGAGGAGGGCATTATGCAGGCATCTGCACAATGTTTTCTGTTGTCTTTGGCCTTCTGGTGCAGACACAGGTTAATGTTATATATGCACAAAGTGGAAGAGCCAGTTCTAAGAAACTCTGAGGAAAAGCCATGGCATTTTTAGCCTGGACTGACCAGCCACAGAAATAATTTTAGTTAGTGTTAATTTCCTGGCGGAATTGAGCTCCAACAGATGCAAACAGAACAATCCCAGTTGCCTTAAGTGGTTTGGGTGATGCAGTCACATGCATGTAACTGAGGCTTAGATCTTGGTGAGGCGGTTAACACTGGTCTATGGACCGTTTGTGACAACAGGTGAGGCCTGACTCCACAAGAATGCTCTGCCATACAAAAAGAAAAATTCCTTCCACATAGAAACTAAATGTCAAGGGAAGGTGGAGTGGTATCTGATAGAAACAATACAGCAGAGAGGTGAACGTTACTCCAAAGTGACTTCTACATGAGCTTTGTTTGCATTTGCTCCTGTGACCTGTGAGGGTTGCTCTTTTTTGGGGGGGGGGGGAAGAAAGGCCTTGACTTCTTGTGTAAGGGGAAGTTGGAAGTATCCCCATTTGCCCTGTGTGAAGGAGAACTAGTTGTCATGCCCTTAAAGGAAGGCCAGGGACTTGTGTGGCCTCTGAAAGTGGATTAAATAAGTCCCCCAATTTTGGAATCTCCTTCCTGGCTGAGGGGCCTCTGCTGACTCAGCAGGCATCCTTGTGGGAACATCGCTTAGTTCATGTGGCAGCAGGACGAGTAACATTGGTGCTGGGCGTCTCCCTTGGTGCCCTCTGGCAGAGCAGGCTAGAATGTGAAAAGGAAGCACCTTACAACAGAAACGGGGTTAAGAGGAAAACCATAAACAAAGCCATTTTCTAGCGGGTTCAAGAGGGTAGAAAAACCAAACGGAACTCCACCTTCCTTGTACTATGCAGGTGGGGCTAGGCAGGAACTCGATAGGTCACTGGGAATGATAGCAAAGCATCAAGGTGGTTCTCTTACCAACGTGAGCCAGCCCTCAGGTGCCTCATGACTTCCCTCAGCCACTTAGTATGGAGCAGGCTGGCACCTCAGGATAACTTTTGCTCTTTCCTTTTCATATTATAAAATACAAACAAATGACAGAAAAAGGACTGCTCATCCAGAGGAATTCCCTTCCCACCACTTCACAGCTGCACGGACCGCCGTTTTCTCCCCAAGGTGTTACGGTGGTTGTAAGGCCGCATCTTCATTTCCACAAAAGGTACGGAGAACTCGTGTCCTTTCCAGTGGTACCAGTTAATACCCTGCGGGACAAATGGAGGAAAAGACATTGACTAATAAAAGCCAAAACAGATTTCTGCTCATTTGGTAAAGGGATCAGACAGGTATATGCTTGGTATCATTCAGATAGCTGGAAGGTAAAATACTCTTACTGCCCAATCCTATCCAACTTTCCAGCGCTGATGCAGCTGTGCCAACGGGGCGTGCGCTGCAGTCATAGGAAGGTAACTCCTTTCCTAGTTACCTTTCCTAAGGTAAGGAAATGTCTGTTTCCTTGGGGGGCTGCATTGTGGCTGCATCGGTGCTGGAGAGTTGGATAGGATTGGACCTTTACTGAAATATTTTAAGGCTAAAAAGAAGCAGGAAATGATTTCTTTTTGGTTCTGTTTATAATTATGTTTTGAACTTATATATAATTTCAGGGTGTTCAGAGCGCTTCATACACACTAGATCTGGTCTACCTTTCCTGAAGAATGAGGTGGTAAAATGAACTGTACCACATAAAGTTGCCTGTGGGGGATCATATTTTTGAATTATGTACATAAGAACGTAAGAACATAAGAAGAGCGCTGCTGGATCAGGCCAAAGGCCCATCTAGTCCAGCTTCCTGTATCACACAGTGGCCCCACCAGATGCCTCAGGGAGCACACAGCCAACAAGATAACCCGGTTCCTGCTTCCACTCCCCTGCACCTGGCACAGAGAAAACCTACTTCTAAAACCAGGAGTTGCTTATGGCTTGTAACCTGTGATGGTCTTTTCCTCCATGAATCTGTCCAAATCCCTTTTAAAAGCACTTGATTCTATGTCCTTTGTAGAATAAGTAATTCTTAAATCAGGTTGAAAAGATAAGCTAGTAGAAATGACCCAAAACATTTTGGTGCCTAAGGCACCAAATGGCTCGGGTCATGTCAGAGGTCTGCCAGAGTGGGCACTAGCTGAGGGTCCACACCTGTCAGAAGATCCACCTGGCCAGGTTGACTCCTGAATCCTCACATTGCTGGCAGTGGTGGTATCAGAGGTCAGGCAAGAGGCACCATGGGAGCCCAATGCAGGGCTTCGTCCCAGGGCCCCCATCAAACTGGTGCTGGAACTGCAAATGACACCCCCTGGTGGTAATGATGATATACTGTGTGGTAAACTAGATGATTTGTTGGGCTTAATGAACAGCAGTTTGCCTAAGGCCACTTTGTGATTTCATGGCTGAGGTGAAATTTGAACCAGGAACTGCCTGGCTCATATCCCACACTCTTAGCTACGGAAAGATATCAATTAGGAGTTAATAGACTTGCAAAACATATTTTTACTTATGTTGCCTTAAACTTGTTATGTTAATAAACAAGCAGAGGAGCTGAGCCCTTGCAAGAAGCTTTGCGTTGATCATGCTCTTACCTGACTGTGTCGGGACTCGCCATACTTGCCATTGAGGTTGGTCCGGTGGCAGTTCTTATACCACCAGGCCCCTTTGTAGGACATGGCACAGTTTGTAACAGCAACATCGTTGTCTCTGTCTTTGGTGGAAAATGGTCGTCCCTGATGATAGGTCAGTGAATCCCCTGCAACAGAAGACATCCTCTTAGGCCACTTTCCATTTCCCTTCAGGGGCAGTTAAAGCGAATTCATACATGTATGTTTGTCACTTGATGACTACTACAGCACCATGCAGTGACGACTTGCATGTGAAAATGAGGTATTACACTTTCAAATGGCAGTCAGGACTTTCCTACCACCTCAAACACAACATGCTTCACTCGAGGCATTTTACACATTCAGCTGCAAGTCCTCAAGCGATGTGATGCTGACTGATGTACATGCAGGTGCGCCTCATCCCTCATAAGGTAAAGGTAAAGGTAAAGGTATCCCTTGACAATTAAGTCCAGTCGTGTCCGACTCTAGGGTGTGGTGCTCATCCCCATTTCAAAGCCGAAGAGCCAGTGTTGTCCGAAGACGCCTCCGTGGTCATGTGGCCGGCATGACTCTCCTTGCCGCAGCGTGTAGCATGCAGCTGGAACACGGAGCGCTGTTTACCTTCCCGCAAGCGGTACCTATTTATCTACTCGCATTGACCTGCTTTGGAACTGCTAGGTTGGCAGGAGCTGGCCAAGCAACGAGCGCTCACCCCATCGCGGGAATCGAACTGCCGACCTTTTGATCGACAGCTTATGGTTCAGCGGTTTAACCCGCTGCACCACCCGCTGGCCTCATACTTCATAGCTAATACTTCTGGATCATAGCCAGCCCACATCTCTGGAGAAGGTGAAACATGATTCTAGTCCTCTGTGGCCTACACGAGGCTTGTCTGTCTCAGAGATAACTGAAAACAGGGGTGCTTTTCATAGGGACAAAAATGTTTGTGAAAACACCCACCCACCCCTCATTTTGGCTTAGCCGAAGACTGGAAGCCAGTTTAAAAGTTTGCTTCCATATAAGCACATGGGAGGCAGATGTCTACAGCTTTCTGCCCTGCGCATTACATATGAGTACAGTACATGAAGCTGCTTTATAGACAATCTTCTAGACCAATACTGTCTGTCTTAGATTAGGAGTGGCTCTCCAAAGCCTCAGGCAGAGCACTGTTGCATGAGATCATTTTAACTGGAGATGCCAGGGTTTCAATCTGGGGCTCCATACATGTGGAGGACAATTGCCAAGTAATCTCTGTAACCATATTCTCGGCAGCCACTTAGTCACGTTAATGGCTGGCTTACCTAACTAAATTGTTATGGATGACACACAGTACTGTACATTTTCAAGGATCTGCTATGTAGTTCCTGGTTGTCTATTCCCACCCCATGAACTGGGCATTAAGAATGGGAAGAACAAAATAAAGAGATAGGACATAGAGATCTGGTGGGTTTGCACAGAAACAGTGGGGTATGGCTGCTCTTGTGTGGAGTGGAGGGCAGGGGAACTGAGGGCAGTTAAATGTGGAAAGAGAAGGGAGGAAGAGGGGTCCATTTGCAATGGTCTTGTCTTGGAGTGGGGAGAGCTCATGCTGAGTTTATACCAGCAGTGCCGTTGTAGTCCCCTATCCGGAGCTTGTATAGGCTCCTTGCATCTCCAATGGAGAACTTGTCATAATAGGCATACGCTGTTTCCTGGCCGTCTCTCATATCTATTCGCAGTTCGTAGCGCCCCTGGGATGTGATCTTGTGCATGTTATCTAGTCCTAGAGGGGAAAAAAAAGAGTTGGTAAGTTTGTGTGGTCAGCAACCATATGAATAACATGGGATGAGAATCAGTATTTGTGGTGCATGCAGTGTCAGGGAGCTGGAAATAAAAGCAGAGTACAAGTCTGGTGTATTCTTAAAAATAAAATAAAATCCTGCCTTAGGTCTAGCTTTGCTACCTAGGTCTAGCTTTGCTGCCTAGGCCCAGTACCAGATTTTGGGTGGTTCTGGGTGTAAGAACTCAGAGGCCGGGCATCTGTCTGGGAGCACTCTCTTTATCAGTTTGCAGGATCACAGATTGTGTCCTTTATCACCCATTGCCTTTGCCACTCCTCCCTCCCTTCCTCCTCCCAACTGATAGTAATAATACTGTAATTATTATTATTATCCTACTCCTCCCCCAAGGAGCTGAAGGTGGCATGGAGGGTGCTTTCTCACTTCTCTCTCTCTCCCCCCCCCCGCCACTTTGCACTGGTATCATGCCTATTCCGGGACCCAAAAAGCAATGAGAACTGGGGAAAGAAAGAACTGTCTTGTATGCAGGTTTTCATGGCTTGTTACGATTTGCAGCGAGATCGGAGGTATGGGTAAAGAAGCCATGCCAAAAGTTTTTGTGGAAGAGACCAATAAAAAATTTTTTATTACCAATTGCCTGTTGAAATTCCTTTAGCGCAAAGACTTCAGCGTACTGAAGAGAAGAGGGGCGCATAGGATTACCCTGTCTGACTGATAATCCTATGCGCCCCTCTTCTCTTCAGTACGCTGAAGTCTTTGCGCTAAAGGAATTTCAACAGGCAATTGGTAATAAAAAATTTTTTATTGGTCTCTTCAACAAAAACTTTTGGCATGGCTTCTTTACCCATACCTCCGATCTCGCTGCAAAGAACTGTCTGCTCCCCAAATCCGTGTCTGTTGTTCTCATCAACTGTTGCCAGTTTTTTTCTTGTCCTGACGCCTCCATGGTATCCTTATTGGTATCGTCTTATTCCTAGCATGTCATTCTCTTCTCTGGCCTGACTTGCTTCTTTATTGGCACATATTTGTGCTTGCTGGTTGGATTCTTAGCAGATATATTTACAATATTTCCATGTTTTCATGTTTCCTGTTTCCTATCGGCTACACAGTGGTGTTCATTAGAAAAGAAAACTATTAAAATAACATATCCCTTTGGCAGTGCTGAAGTTTCTAGTGCTCCTTTTGAAAACGACATAAGGTGACTCCAGTTTAACTGTCAGACTTTCCCCAAAGAAGACTAAGACTTAGTGAGTAGTCTAGGTTAGAGGCCTCTAGCTTCCCTCACCGAACAACAATTCCTAGAGATGCCCAGAGTGAGGGAATTACTGTTAAACAAGTTTAATGGTTCTCAAAGTTCCTGCTGCCACAACTCACCTTCTCCAGCTGCTTCCCCCATTGTGACCTACCGGGGAGGCCTCCGCAGGCCTCAGAAAGGCCTCCCAACGCGACCGGAAGTTGTGTCAGCAAAACCAGAAGTGAACCCGGAAGTCACTTCCAGAGCCTTCTGAGGCCCACAGAGGCCTCCGGAGGCTGTCCCGGGCCCAGCGCAACGGGGGAGCAGCTGCAGAAGGTGAGTCATGACCTGGAAGTGGCCTCCGGTTACTTTGTTTGGCTCCAATTTAGAACCAAATGGAGGCAAGGGCTGGCAGGCGGGCCCAACTGATGATCCACCTCGGCGTTGGGCCATGACCCACAGTTTTCGAGAAGCCCTGCTGTAGTGTAAACATTCTCAAGCACTAAGGGTAGGGCTAACTTGTATAACTTGAAGAAGAGATACCCAGGCCAGAGAACTCCTATATCATGTGCTCCTATAGAGACCAACACGGGCCTCAGAGGACTGTTTTGGAAGCCCTTCCCCACCTTCCTTGGGTCTCCTGGATGATCTGTTTGCCCTGAGGGAGTCGGGGAGCCATCAGTAGGCAGCAACCACTGATGACCTGAGACAACTCTGTTGTATCTCATGGAACATTTTCTGCTGTTGCTTTAATATTTTTCAGTTGTAAACCACCTTAAATGCCAAGACAGAAAGTGATATATAAATGCAGCAAATAATTGGTTTATCAATAAATATATTGTGTTAGCTGTACAGTTCCGTTGCAGAGAACTGTGATCCTGATTTAACCTAAACCAATTCTTCAACTTAGGCTTTTCCCTTAGCAGAAGCTGCCAATCATACTGAATGGCAAAGTGTATCTGTGGTACAGACAACAATGCTCAGGTACTGAATGAAATGGCTCCATCTGGCCTCTTTTGTGAGCAAGGAGATGTTTGACCATAGTTCCATGGAGGCAAAAGGGCAGCAATTAAGCTTGCTGTACCATCTAACAAACCAGGCAGAGGTCAGGCACCAGTTATGTGCCTGTCATGCCACACAGCCCATCATGAGTGATGAGCAAAGGCAGGATAAAGAATGAAGAGCTCTGGTAAATCAAACGGCAGGTTGCCAGATAATGCAAGGAGAGGGGGAGAGAGAGAGAGAGAGAGAGGCTCTCTGTTGATGCAGAGAGAACAATGAATGAGTGAGTGAGTGAGAGACTAAGGGGTTATGATGGACAGGTGAATGTTCCTTTTCTCCACTGAAAGTGTCAAGGACAAACAAAGGGCAAAAGTTTTTTTACCCAGCCAGAACTCATCCTCTAGGTTTCCAAAACCAATACGGTAATCTGACCACTTCCGAAAGAAATCTGTCAGGCCATTCTGTCGCCTCTGGAACACCTGCAAAGGAAGAAAGGACAAAGGTGAAGCGTACAAATGCCTTCAATAGAGCAGAAGAGTTGCCGTGTGCATGTGGGTGGCTTTTGTTAACAGGAGAAGTGGCAGGAAGGTACATGACCCTTCCCTGTGAAAGCTTCAAATGAACAGCGTTAAGGTCTTAACATTCAAACACAAACCCCAAGGTGTCCCACAGGCAACTGAATGCCTAATTGTTCAGGGCTGAGTGGCTGGTCATTCTGTCTTTATCTGAGTGGCTGGTCATCATTCTGTCTATCATTCTATCTTTATAGGCCTTGCTAGCAGTTCTGCCATAGACTGAAATAGGATCTCATTGCCATGCTTATTATTCCAGAGAACAAGGGATAGACCACATGTGATCCGTTTTATCTGATAAGCTTTTGTTGTGAGCCAGGGTGGTATGGTGGAGAGCATACTGGAAAGCATCTGTCCCTGCTCAGCCATGGTGGCAGCACCACATAATCAACGATAAACCCAGGATATTTGCTTTCTACCTGCTCGTTCAAAGCCAAGGCAAAGTACATTTTAACTCCTCAGCATGGGACTGCTCTTTCCCTAAGGCACTGGATGAGCAGGCTTTGAAGTGGATAAAGCAGGAAAATGCATCCACGCCAGCTGCAATAGGAATCCACACTATACATTTCGTAGCTCTTCTTAGACTCTGTGTGTGCTGTGCCAGGAGCAGTGTGGGGGCAAAGGCTCACTTCTCCAGCCTGAAGGGCAGTTGTCTTCTCTTTGGCTGAAACCAGGTCTGTACATGACCTCATAATAGTTGACTGGCTTGCTCACAAATAAAGGCTTCTCATTGGCTGAGTAACTGACTGATGATCTCTCTATACATTTCTGGGTTTCCCTCAGCTCTTTGGTGGAGTAACAACCTGCTGCATCTCATCTGATGAGGAAAGTATCTCCCCTTGACCTTCTGACTTGACTTTCCTATTCTGGCTTATGCCAGCCCTGACTGTATTTGTAGTATGTGCCTCAGCTTACAGTACTGTATCTACCCTTACTTTCCCCTGATCGTTCTGCTTCCTGTCTGGTATAGCTAGGTGCCATGGTGTCTAACCCCCTTTACTGTACATATTTACTGGGCTTATGCTCAAGTCTGCAGCCTTAGATTCCCAGATGGGGCTCTGTTTGTGCCAGGGCTTAGCTGTAGCATCTGCTTTAGAAGCCAGAGCTATCAATCTCCAATCTTATGAAGGAAGAATAGATGAAAGTACCCATGTGTAGGTGCAGAGTGCATTTTTCTCCTCACTGGAGAAGAGTAACTATAGCCTCAACGCATTGGGGGGGGGGGGCTACTTCTAATCTAGCACAAAGGGCAATGTTGCCAGTCAGACTTGAGCCTCAACTTCTCTTTTTCTAGAAATTAAATACTGTTCCCAGTTCAGCTGATCTCTCCCACCCTGCTGTCTGGCTGATTTTTCTGGCTTTCATGTCCACCTATGTAGTCTTAGAGAGGGATAATAGCTAAGTGAGTATCGGAACCTGCTTATAAGTTAGGCCTCAACTTCTTGTTTCCTCCTATTGGGTATTCAGTGCAGTCTGGAACAGCTTATGATTGAAGGGTGGCTCTTGCTTTCTGCCTTCTATGTGCGCCTTGCACCTCTGGGCACTCCATCACAGTGGAGGCATTGCATTGCTTCCATCTGCTCACTTGTGTCTGTCACCCCTAGTTACCCATAAGCCAGCTTGAGTGATGGCTTCAAGGCCACAGGAAAAAAACCCAAACACTTGCCTCTTGGCCATGTTCAGTCTCCTTGTCTTCCTGACAATTAGCAAGGCCACAGGCACCACATAAAACACATTACTTTTTGTTTTTATTGTTCATTAATAATGAATTCATTATTATTTCTCTATTTCAGGAATAGAGAAATAATGAAAAATTCATTGTTCTCTTCTGAAGTCTTCTCTGCTTCCGCCCTCCATGTGTTAGACACAAGCCTAGACTGGTAGCCTGGGACATAGAAGTCTCCTTTCTGTTTGCTCTGGTCTCTACAAATCCTAAACTACCCACACTGACAACGTGTCCTTCCCACTTCTCATTTCTGTCCAATTTTGGCCAGCTCCTTTGAATGAATGAATACTGTGTGTTTCAGGGTTTAAGTCAGGAGCATTTCATCCTTGATTTGATCCTGCAAATTCAATTTGCTCCCCAGTTCATACATACTGCCTTGGGGCAGCGGCAGCCAAATGTGTTTTATGTGCCAAGCTGAATTATCCATATATTTATATTTTATTGATATATTAAAACATAAAAACAATACAAATTTCATAAAGTTATAGCAAGCGCAAAGCAATACATCCTAGTAGCATACTATTCACTATTTTCTACATGTAATATCCAACTAAGCCAAAATAACACCCACATTCTATTCATTAAATCCGCATATCGTTCTTCTCTCTCTCTTAAAAAATCAATAAATGGTTTCCAGTTATTCACAAAAAGGTTAACTGATTTTTCCTTAATTAAAATTGTAAGTTTATCCATTTCAGCACAATTCAAAACTTTCACCCACCAATCTTCCAGCCAAGGTACCTCTGAATTCTTCCAATATTGTGCGTATAAAATTCTTGCCGCATTTATCATATATAAAAACAAAGCTTGAAATTTTTCGCCTACATGATCATCCCTCATACCCAACAAAAAGGTTTCTGGTTTCATTTGAACCTTAATCCTTAAAATCAAGCTGAATTATCATGTCAATGCACCTAAGCAAATACTAGTTCACATGATTCCACGACAAATGGCATTTCCCTTTAAAAGCCTAGTGCACTGTGCAGGGATGTCCTGTATTCTCAGGGGCCAATATATTCTTTGAACACTAATTCACAGCACATTCTTGAAGTGGGAGAAAAGAAAAGGAAGTGGGATGGTTTTGTTTCAGAATAGATCTGACTCAATTGAAAGATGGCCACCAAAAGCACATTGCCAATAGTTCTCCACTTTTCCAGAATGAACATGAGATAGTAATGTATTTATATGAAATAAATGTAGACTCACATGCACAATCCTTACCAGTGGAAAGCTGGCAAGAATGTTCTTACCGCACCTTGATTAAGATTTGGTAAGGCTACTCAGAATCGGCCAAAGTTGCTTGAGGAACTAAATCTTCCCACAAGGCCTTCAGTAGTGTGTAGTGTGGGTGTGTGTAGTGTGAGCTCCAGAGCTGCAATATGTTGAGTGGTGAATATGCAAATTTCAAAAGACACCGTCGATTAATTTCCTGGATAGCATCATGAATCAGTTCCAGCTTTGCTCTCAAAAGGAGTTGCAGATAAGTGTCAAATAAATCATAGGGAAACTCTCAGAGCATAACTTTTATTAACTCAGTCCCTAAGGCTTGGAAAATGGAGTACTCTGGCAAGATGGTTCTGCTTTCTGACCAGTGTTTTGCTTTGCTTCACTTCCTTTCAAAATTAAAAGCCTAACTACACATAATGTATAAAAAAAAGTAACAAAACCTCTTGCTTTGGGAGGGAGCATTTTAGGGTGGCTGTGTGTGCTTAACTCTTTGAAGCTCTACTCCAAATCCCCCCCACTGTTCCCCCCCCTTGCAGGGTTCAAAAAGTGTGTTTACCTTTACAAATGTGCACCTGGAACTCTGTGGGGAGAAAACACTGGGGGTTGGGGAGCAGAGAAGCAGCTGGCAAAGAAAAATGCTCCAAGTCGCTCCCTCCTGGAGTGACTTTTCTCTTAAGAAAAGGTTGTCAGGATTTTATCACATGCATTTGCTTGTAATGTGGCAACAATACTGTTCTTTGCTCGCCTTCACTAGTCTAAAGTCAAGGCTGGATAACTGCCATGTCAAGCAAGTAATGGGATTGGTACCTGAAATTCACCATTGTGGGACTGTGCCTTGCTCTCCCTTTACTGTGTTCTCATAAAATTTCCTGTAGATCCCAACAAGACAGGGAAATGTGAAGTGTGAACAAGAAGTGAGAATAAGCTTCTATTTGTAAGTACAGGTGGGCCCCCATATCCACTGATTCGCTATCCACGGATTGTGGGGACCCCCCCAGCCTTTTACTTTTTTCCCAGTAAGTTTCGTTTCTTCCTTAAAGAAACAGGAGAAGACTAGGCAAGTAGATCGAGACTAAGTACTAGAGAGGCTCTGCAAGGTTAACAGAAACCTTGCAGAGCCTCTGTAGGACTTAGTCTCATTCTACTTGCCTGCAATGGAGGCTGCTTCTCCGTTTAAGGAAGAAACAAAGCTTGCTGAAAGAAAAATAAGAGCTAAGAAAAATAAGAAAAAGACAAGCATGCCTGCCTGCAGGGGAGGCAGGGTGGGGGGCCCCTCAGGAAACCATGGAGGGGGTGTTCGCTCTTATCCACGGTTTCAAGTATCCACGGAGGGGCCTGGAACATATCCCCAGCGGATATGGGGGCCCACCTGTACTGTATGTGTATCACATATGTAGTTAAAACAGCCGTTCGGAAGCAAGCATTGGCATGGTAAGAGTTGAGTGAACGTTCAGTGGCAGTTGTTGTGCAATGTTGTTGTGCAATGTGTGATAAGGCCCTTAAAATACTGGTAGTTTAACAAAGGGAGGACTAATCATGCTCACTATATGCTGACAGACACAGCATTAGCAGGGGAAGGGATGATGCCTGTCTTGGCTATATGCTAGTGTGGAGCAAGAGAATCCACACTTTCCAGATGCGAAGAAGCACTCCCATAGCCCAGTCTTATCCAGTGCCAGTGCAGTGGGGCCACATGGCCCACGCTGTATCCAGCGGTGGAAGCGGAGGGGTTGGAGGCCTCCTCATGGTAAGGGAACATTTTCCCCCTTACCCTGGGTCTATGGGCCTCCTCGGATCTGTGCCAGCTGGCGCAAGTACAGAAGGCTCATGTAAAGGAAAAAGGCCCAGGAAGGGATAGGATTCAGCGTGCGCCAGTGCCGCCAATCCTGCCCCCTCCCGGTCCTGATCTGCTCACCCCGTCCCATTACGCACCCTTCTCCCACCCTCACACCACTTGGCACGGTACTCACCTGCTCTGGCATGCAGTCCACTGCATTCAGCGCCAGTGGGGTGGCACAGGCCTTCTCACCAGCACTGCCTACTTGCTGGGTGTTGCGGAGCTCTATACAGTGCTTTTGCAACACCCTAGCGAGCAGAGGACTGTGCCACCAGGCTATTACAAACAGCAGTTTGGTAAGGCTTGGACCCTTGTTGCCTTGAGAATATTGGCTTTCGTCTGATCACCCCAATGGTGGATTGTGTTTCCTTTTCCTTTAGGGCAGGGGTTCTCAACCCTTTCTCGGCCAAGTACCACCTCTGGTGCCACGCTCCTGCTGTGTACCACCAGAAGTGACTGGCGCTGACATCACCAGTTACTTCTGGGTTTTCAGAGGTCAGAAAATGTAGGTAGGAGGCTCTGGGCGAGTGGGAGGGCTGTTCTCAGCATTCCCGAGAGGCTCAGCCAAAGGCAGGAGCCTCTTGGAAGCGAAAATGCTCTGCCGAAAGCACCGCATCTTAGCTGGGTCCTGGTGGTCCGAGTACCAACAGCAGTCAGCTGAAGTACCACTGGTGGTACTAGTACCACTAGTTGAGAATCCCTGCTTTAGGGAAAAGATAAATTTCTTTTCTGCCTCTTATTTGCTGTATTCATGTACTCTGCTATTGTCTGCCTTATGCTGATTTAAAAACAAAGAAGTAGTTGCTCTTGGTGTTAAAGATATATTAGAAAAAACATAATTATCCTACAAAACATTATATTTATCTATAGTTCAATATATCACAACTGTGATGTGTGAAGTGGGAGACTATATGCTACCTTATGCTTTAGCGTTCATGTACACGCAACCACATGTATGTGCACTAGGGATGCACCCACGTCCTTCTGGGACCTCAAGAGATTTAACTTTTAGAGGCACTGGCGTCACTACAGGGGGGCGGAGCTGTAAGTTCTGCTGAAATTGGAGCCTCCCTTACACGGAGCAACGAAGCAGTCTCCTGCGCATTGCTTTCGCTTCCCTGAAAGGCTCCGAAGGTGAGGGGGCGGGGCTGCTTCGTTGCTCCGTGTAAGGGAGGCTCCAATTTCAGCAGAACTTACAGCTCCGGCCCCCTGTAGTGACACCAATGTTTAGAGGAATGGGTTGAACTGTGAAGAATTATAACTTTAGCCACTCAAATGAACACATTTTCATAAGCCTTCCCCCAAATGTCAAAAACAGGAGCAAAGTAGGATTAGGTATCTATTGGGGGGGGGGGCTGATAACCAGAAAACCAAGACTGTCCCTAAAAAACAACACAGTTGGAGCATATGTTGTTCACGTTTAAGAAAAGGTGAGACAGCTATCTTTTTAGGCTGTTCGTGCGGAAGAGCTGGGCCTCCACAGTTTTAATATCACCCTATTTTAACCCATTGTTTTTGGGTAAGCTACTTTGGGCTGTCCGCACTGAGAGGCTTTTGGGTGCACTTTAGACATTTTACTGCATAAGCAAAATAACTCCATGGAGTCTCTGAGCCCTTATAAATGGTGACTTTTTGACAGAAAAAAGACCCAGGTAACAGACGACACTGTTTGCTCACTTACAATCCATCCACCCCCATCCGTGGTCATATCACAGAACACTTGCATTCTCTGGCTGAGGTCCCCGTTAAGGGAGATGGTGTAAATGCCGCTCAATGTATCACCGTTCATCAAATGCTGGGCACAGTCCTGAGGATTCATAAATACCCGGCCTCCTGCAAAATTAGAGCAGTGACACATCAGAAGGGATATCATGCTCAGGTTGACACATCATGTTGGCACTTTAATTCACAGTAAGCCAGGACAATAAGAGAGAGGTTCTAGGAGTTCACTGCAAGAGGAATAAACTGTGCCAGTTTTTGAATGACTGCACTAAACTTGTGCCGATTGTAAACGACACAACTTTCAATGTGGAAATCTGTGGAGAAATTTGCATTAAAGAAGACCATGGGTCCATCTAGTCTATCTAGGCCCATCTGACTGGCAGTAGCTCTCCAGGTCTCAGACAGAAGTATCTTTCCCCCCACTTACCTTGGTGCTGGCATGGTAACAAAATGTAGGTATCTCTAACCCTTTGCTTCCTTTCTTACAGCCCAATCCTGCCTAAGGCCGCCCGTTGGATCCCGTGCTCTGCCGCAGGCAAGTGCCTGCTCGGCGGAAAGTCTACTCGGGGAAGGGGACACTCGTCCCCTTCCCTGAGTGTAACCGGTGCTGGGGCCGATCGGTCTCTTCAGAATTCTGCCAGCAAAATCACTGGCGGAAGTCGGAGGAGGCCGTGTAACGGCTCAGCCGATCGGTGGGGGACAGGATTCAGTCAAAGCCGTCCCCTCCCCCTCCGGGCCTATGGCCGCCCTCCTGCTACCGCCAGACCGCCCCCCCCACCAGCTAGATCCTTACCTGGGTCCGCTGGTGGTCCTTTGGGCGCTCCGGCGGCTGAGCAGGGGAGGCTGGGCTTGTGCCTTATGGCACATTGGCGACTGCTTAGGACGGTGGAACGCTCGTTCCGACGCCCTAATTTACATGAGGATTGCGCAGTCACTTTGAGAAACACTGCTCTAAAGTATCTCTATGGATTGTCTGAATATTGTTAATTACATTATCATAGCTGCCCTATATTGTCAGACCATTGGTCCATTTTTCCCAGAACCCCAACTGGCAGGGGCTCGCCAAGGTCTCGGGGAGAGGTCTTAGATCCCTTTAATTTGTGACTTTCTGCATTCAAAGCCTGTTCTCCATCACTGCGCTATGGGCCCTCCCTAAATTGAGGGAGGCTTCATATACACTTATTTTTATCTTATTTAACTTAAAATTTAGAGACCGCCTTCCTACCCGCAGATACCTAAGGTGATTCACAGCAATAACATAATGTAACATACAAAACATACAAAACCGACACAATCAATAATATAAAAACGACAACATTCAATAAAGGATAAACACAATTAATAGTAGACCAGTAGAACAGGTGATTTCATAAAACTCGGCCAAAGGCTTAATGAAAGAGGGTGGTCTTCGCAATCTTTCCAAAAGTCGTGATCAATTATGCCTTTCCCTGCCCTGTTAACTTGAGATTCCAGGGACTGAACCAAGAACCTTGTGTTTGCAAAACACGTGGTCTTCCAGTGAGCTATGTGTTCTGACCCGGACAGCCTTTTTTCCTACTGCATTACAACAGTCAGCCTGCAGTGCCTTACAAAAGACTAACGTCAGACCAGCAGAGCGACTGGGCTGCAGGTCTAGGGTGCCACAAACGTGCCAAACAAGCTGCGCCGGCAGAGAGGCTTGCGCTGTTCCTCTGGCACTGCAGAATGGAGCAGCGCCATGGCGGGAAGGTAAGGCCCCGCTGGGCGGCGGAGGGCGGAATGGGGGTGTTCCGTGAGGGGGGAATTGGATGGTTGGGCCTGGGAAGGGGGACTGATCGGCGGAGGCCTTACCTCTCCTATCCCCCCCCCTTCCTGGGCCTGTTGGGCCTTACATGGGCTTCTCCCATGTACGCCAGAAAAATTGCTGCCGTGCTTTCAAGAAGACCCATCGGGGTGGCTGATGTGTTATTCGGGGTAAAGGGACAAACACCATCAGAAATTCCACCACGATCATTTTTGGCTTTGAAGTTCTGTTTCTCTACTTGTATTTTGAAAATACATTTTGAAAACCAGCCAAAAATGTCAGCTTTGTATTGCTTCTGTTTATATAGGTGCTGTCGTTGTCCACACTCTCTCTTTAGCAGATAACACACCTGGAATGTATTCATGGTGCCTCATGTTCTTAGATGGGGCTGTGTATAGTCAACTCTCTGATCATCTTGTGTAAGTGCCAAAATTGATACAAGGTACAATTGATCCAGCAGCTGGAGAATCTCAGTTTTCATCATTACTTTTTAAAAAGCATGTTTCTAGTCCTTAAGGCTATGAAGATAACCTTGAAAGTGTGTGGGTCACAATGCGTGGTGAAATTCAAGAAACCAGAAGGGGCGTGAGTAAGATTTCCAGTAGTCATGGTAATCTGTTTTTGGGGGGAACAAAATTTCTTGCATGATTTTTAATGGATTGTATACACAGACAGCCTTGTCCTGTACTGCTTTAAAGATGAACAGCTTTTGTGGGCCAGAGGCCATGTTGTCATCTTCATGAAGGGCCATAAATCAGGTACTGGCTCATGGAAACTCATGACACAATACAGTCAAGTCTTTAAGGTACCATAGGTCTCTTATGATGTTACGATGACAAAGCCTGCTGTCTACTCCCTCTGGAATGAGTCTTTTTCATGGAATCTCCTTTTTTACTGTTTCCGTGTCTTTAAGATCCACTCTACCAAGGGACTTATTTCAATTTCATAACATCCAAACCACTTATGAACCACCCAGTGTTCCACAGGGACTACTTGTTTCAGTTTATATTCATACTTTTAAAACTCCGAACAGTCCTTGGAAGAGTTGGGCGACATTAAGGATAATGCTTCCTTTGTGCTGCTCGCTCCCCTAGAACCTCATGTACACAAGAGCAACAAAGAACAGACAGTTATTAACATGATGGAAGGAATGAAAGCAACCTGTCTCCAGTCAACATGGGCAAGCTCAACACTTCCAATGTACAGGCTGGGGATTTTTCTCTTTTGTTAATCACACCCTATTGTTCTCCTAAAAAGCATTGCTGGAATTAAATGAGGTTAGTGCCTTGCTTCTTAGATTTCTCAGGAACGTGGAAGTTAAAGATCCATCATTGCTCCCTGTGCTAGGTGCTGGTTAGAGCATAAGTGATGCAGTTCTTTCTAGGAGGGAGCCTACAATCTCTATTAAAGGGAACTAGAAATAAGTAGCGAATGGATTGAAGGAGTGGATTTTCAAACTTCCCCTTCAAGGATCCTGTCCTGTATCTGTCAAAGAATTCCTGCACACCTGCTCTGGGATCCATGCATGTTCCGAAAGGTTCTTGAGCACATTCCAGGACACATATTCAGCTCATGTGGAGCAGCGGCCAGGCCTGTTGGGCGTGGCCATTGCTCTAAGTCAGGGGTGGCCAACCTTCCACCATTATGGCCTCTGCATTCTGAAGAGCTGTGTAGAGGACAATCTTAGCAGCTGCAAGTGCTGAAGGTGCTGCTAAAGCAGCTGCACCTGCTGAAAGGCCCTCACCTGTGCAACCCTGCCCTAAGTGAAAGGAAAGCATTGCCCAGAACAGTGGCTGTGCATTACAGGGGAGACTGATGGGGCAAGCCAAATGTATTTCAGGGAAGCTTGTCCGCCAATAAAAAGGTAAAGGTATCCCCTGACAATTAAGTCCAGTCGTGTCCGACTCTAGGGTGTGGTGCTCAACCCCATTTCAAAGCCGAAGAGCCAGCGTTGTCCGAAGACGCCTCCGTGGTCATGTGGTCGGCATGACTCTCCTTGCCGCAGCGCGTAGCATGCAGCTGGAACACGGAGCGCTGTTTACCTTCCCGCAAGCGGTACCTATACTGATCCTTAAATTGAGGAACCCCTGATAATATAGGTCGAAATCTGCTTGACTAAAGAATTGCTGACTGACTATCTCTTGTTAGGCAAATAATTAATGTTTGAATATATTCAAATACTGCCAAAGATTCTTTATTTTGAGACCACTTACAAGTTGCTAAATCAATAAACCCAGAGCCAAACCCAAACCCTACTCACTGTTCAGAAGGAAAGGCCATCATCCTAAATATTTTCTTCCTCATTTTCTGTGACAAACAGTGTCTGTACTTTGCAGGATTGTAATACAGTGTGCAATGCGCCAGAATAAAAAACACCTCAAATGAAAAATAATCATGCCCTTATCTCTCAGCCCTGCTGATTATAATGTGCCCCTGCAAATTAAAATTGGCACCTGGCTATTCATCACAAAAAAACCTTGATTTGATTCATCTACACATTAAAGCAGGCAGGCAGTCCTAGGAGTGAGCATGGAGACCAGGGGAGCCAAGTGGCTGAGAGCAGCAGAGGCTTTGCTGGAGAAGGAATTTTGAGGAGAGACTTGGAGGAGGAGTGGGAAGGGGCTTTAGCCGGGGGGGGGGGGAGGGAGGGAGGGGGATCCTCTAGACACAGGGGCAGCACAGCAGAAAGCACACAACAAAGTAGAGTGGGGGAAAGGGAGCTGAGTGTCTCCTCATCTGAGTGGCAAAAGCAAAAAGGAATGTAAGATGAGATGTAGTTAGTATCTTTTCTTCTCACAGCAAGGAATAGGGGAGTCAGAGTGTATGGGTCGGAGAACACAGCCAAGAAGCAGTCTTGAACATTGACATCTTTTATCTACAAATTAAACACTGGTGGGATGAGCATTCCACTAGCACTGACTGCCTTATGGCAGCCATAAGCAACCCTCCAACATTGCGCAGAAGCGCGCACTGCCAGAGCGCTGTCGGGAAGCCTGGAGCCTTCCTGCACACGCCAGTGGATCCCCTTGGACCCGCTGAGGCAGGTGATGGGGGAGACAGGATGGGGTGGGGTGGGTGGAACAGGAAGGCGACGGGATGGGTGGATCAGGTCTGCGAAGGGGGCAGTTTTGGCAGCAGTGGTGGCCACCGAATCTTAACCCTTTTCCCAGGCCCGATCCACCGTCCTGGGCCAATGCAAGTCCGAGTAGACCCCTCCGCATCATGGAGGCTTACCCCTGGGTAAGAGAATGAATGTTCCCTTACCCAGAGGAGGCCTCTGCAACTCCCCCCCCCCCCCGCAGGATGCAGAGGTAGCCTTTTTGGTACTGATGCATTGGCCGGGGGGGGGGGAATGGATAGGATTTGGCTCTCAGAGTAGTAGAGGGGATGGTGAACATAACATGGGTGTATTGAGGGCCAGAGATGCAGGTATGTCATAGGGCTTATATGGTTGGAAATGGATCCTAAAAGAACATAGAGGAAAGTCGCCTTAGCATGAGTTTTTGTCCTATGAAATGTTGAGAGGGGCATAATAAACGTCTGCAGGAAATTGTTGTGTGGAGACCTGTTCTCTTCTTCCTCACTATGTTACAAAGGGTTGATCTTTGTGGTGGTGGTTGCTCCATTCTTACTCTAGAGTAGCTTAAAATGAGAAGGGTGATGGAGGAAACATTGATGTCAGTGGTGATCCTCGGGAGGGGGGCTGCCAATGCCACGCCCCCCAGTGACCCGGGTGTGATGTCGGCGCGCGCCCAGCGTGACACCAGCACGGCTCCAATCACGCCCCCGCCGTTTTTCTATCTATTTTGGAGCCGAACGAGCTCCAGGGCGGGTGGGAGGGCCCAAACCACGACGAGCAGCGGAGGAGATGCGTCCCGGAGGCAAGTACGCCCCTCCGCCGCCACGTGTGCCCGCCCCCTTAGGGCCCATGGCCCCCCCGCCCCAACCCCGATGACGCTTCTGATTGCTGTTTTCATTTAATGGGAAAGCAGAAATGGATGGCTAGTGACTCATGAACCAGAGCCAGCCTCCAAAACAGTATTATCTTGCTGCTGGCGTGCTCAACATATTTCAACCAAGGTGTGACAAAGAATTTGGGGAAAATAATGTTTTCAAAAAAGGGACACACACACACACACACACACACACACACACACACACACACACACACACACACACACACACACACACACACACACACACACACACACACACACACACACACACACACACACACACACACACACACACTCACTCACTCACTCACTCACTCACTCACTCACTCACTCACTCACTCACTCACTCACTCACTCACTCACTCACTCACTCACTCACTCACTCACTCACTCACTCACTCACTCTGCTCTAACATTGCATCTCTCTGCAGGTTTTGTTGTATGTAGTGATCTGGGCATATTGCAATGGGAGACCGAGGGCGCAATACTGCCCAGATACTGTGCCAGTACAGTGATTGCTGCACCAGCCTATGGTGTCATGAACGTGCTGTAAAGCATGTTCATGACACCCCGCAAGTAAGCTGTGCCAACAGAACTGCCTGTGCCATCCAGTCTGTGTCAGTATAGGCCCCAGCGCATGCTGGAGCGGGTCAGGGTCGCCTGGAGTAGCACATGTCCCCTTACCCCAAGGAGACCTCCAGCCCCTCCTCTTCTGCCCACTGCACCAGTGGTGGTTAGGATTGTGCTGCCCGGCTGGGAGAGAGTGGCTTGCCTTAGGCCACCTGGTGAGTTCATGGCAAAAGTGAGGTTCAAACTAAGCTTTTCTCTTTCTTAGCTCAGTCTTTTAGCTACTGTGTTACATTTACTCCTATGTGCTCCATCACCTTGAAACCCTTATTGCTTGGTGACACTGGTAACCATCACAGCAAATTGCACTGTTGGGCGAACAGAGTGATTCTTGAAAGTACAGAAGTTGTTCACTCTTGGTGTAAATAAAAAGATATCAAACAAGTAAAAAAAACAAGAACAAAACCTGCACTACCACCCGTTCCATTGAATCACAGCAGACAGTCTGATCTGCTTTTCATCTGCCAGCACGATCAATCTGAAAGCTCTGCATTGGTTTTCATCCTTTGCAATATACTTGCCCTAATCCTTTACACTAACTAAAGTGGACGGTGGAATAATGCAGCAAACGCTGATCTATAGTTGTATGAAGCAAGTGAGGTTTGTGCCTATTGATAACTGCTGCTGTTAACTGACAGATGTTTCAAAAGCCTTTTCATGTGGCTCAGGAAAGAATGCGTCTGCAGCGGGTTCAAAGGCAGCTCTTTTAGACTACTAGATATAAACACCGAGGGAGTGATTTTGGCACTAAAACGTTGGACAGCTCCTTTCAGCTTCTCTTTGTCATCTCTTCTGAGCAACAACCGTAATTGGATTCAACCACTTTTGAGCACTACTTTCTAAATAAACTTCCACACTGGGCATCCTCTAGAGCTGTCTATGTATGGTACTTAAAACGTTCGCGGAAATGCATCCTCTAAAGAGATTCTTTTTTTGTTGAGACTTACTCCTTCCAAAAGCACCAGCAAATAGATTACACAACAATTTGCTAAATAAACTAATCTTAAAACAGCAGCACAAAGGAAACATTCAGGCTGTAGAGTCTGACGGTGACAAAAAAATCAGATCGTGCTAGGTGTTAAGAGGCAGTCAATCTTATAGATAGAGCTTTTTCATTTTCTGTGGCTCAGGGTGGAACGACACATTACAAAGAACATGGGGGCTGTTGGCTAAAATGTCAGGCCATGTTATGTTTCCCCCCCTCCCTCTGTGCCTAGTTCAGGGTAACTCCTATTGTGACCTCACCCTGTTATATATCCCCCTTGCCCCTCTATATTATTGGCTACTGCTGGCAGGGACAGGAAATGCAAAACCTGACACTGAAGTAAGCTGTGATGTTACGGAGGTGAGATGGGAAGTTGACATGGGGCTGCTGTTGTCAGCAGCAGATCTGTGTTCTTTGTAAAATGCAGTTCTGCCCTTGGAAATGCCTTGCCATTTCCTGCAGGATCAGGAATCTGACACTAGTACTTCAGTTATAGGAGGATGGGCAGGGCGACCTTAATGAAATTCACAAGACACACTTCTGACTCCCCCTAGTTTAACTATATCATGTATCTTCGCCATAGTCTTCTAGAAACAATAGATAAGGGGGCTAGAAGAAATGGCCCCGATAATTTGAGCATTGTCTGGCACAGAAATACATTACTAACAGCGCAATTCTATCCAACTTACACCACCAGTGTAACCAGCGGTGCAGCGAGAACAGGAGGCCCCAGAACGAAAAGGGGATTCAAAGGGGATTTAAATCTCCCCTCCCCTCCAAAGCCTCCCACCCTGCTCTCCCCCACTGGTTCTACCGGTGGTGTAAGTGGGATAGGATTGCGCTGTAAGACTATCAGATTTTGTTCTTTTAAAAGTTTCTAGCCTCAGTGTTATCAAGATACAAGTGAAAATGTACAAACTGTATCTGCAAAATACTTTGGAAGAACTAACATTTCTTCTCCCTCATCACGTCATCAAATCACATACTTCTATTTCATGGTCAGACAGAGCCAAATCACTGCATACTTCAGAAAATCTGTGATTTGAACCCTAACTTTGTACCTATTTCTGCTTTGGCTTTTTGTGGGAAGGAGGGAGGGTAATGCATTCCAGCTATGAAAGTTAACGCAGCCATAGTTGCGGGGTGATGAATGGTCCGAAAGTGTGTTTGTGTTGCTCTGAACTCATTCAGCCATATTGGCTCTGGCACCAACTATAGAACTGTTTTAGTTCTGAGAAGCAAGAGATACAGCCTTTTTTTTTAAAAAAGCCCACCCCGATGAGTCCTCAATGGAAAGTATGGAGCCAGGATGGTGTAGTGGTTTGGGAGTCGGACTTAGACCTGGAAGATCCAGGTTCAAATCCCCGTTCGGCCACGAAGCTTCCTGGGTGACCTTGGGCCAGTCACTATCTCTCAGCCCCACCTACCTCACAGGGTTGTTGTGAGGACAAAAAGGAGGGGAGGAAATATGTACACCACTCTGAGCTCCTTGGAGGAAGGGCGGTATAAAAATGTGAAAAATAAATAAATAAATAAATAAAATATTTGTGGTCAAATACAACAAGGGAGATGATGTAAGAGAACATGGGTATGATGATGTTGCAGCCTCCTCACCTGTTGTGAAAATGGTGGAGGTGAACCCACTCCTCACAGCATCCTGGGCTGCTTGCAGGCGCACAGTGTACTCTGTGTTTTCCGAAAGCCCTTCTAGGCGGATCCAGGTGTCTTCTGCATCCACAATCAGTTCCTGTGCACAAATCACCCAAAGAGAGGAAAAACACAAGAGGTCAACAGGCGGGAAATTTGTGGCGATTATATAAGAAATAAGGTCAAGGAATCTGGAGGCTTTTTAGAGTTAACAGGATTCTGGTTCTGAACCTACAACCTGAGGAATGTCCAAGGATTTAACAAGTGCATACCCATTCAAACTCTGACCAAAGGAGAGGGGAATACAGAGAAACCAGCATCATAAGCAAGGATGCCTATAATAAACCACAACAGGCCAGAGCACGTTTTGTGGTACTGCCTGAGCCCTAAAAGCTTGAAGGTTACTCATTGGTCTGAACAACAAGGGGATTCCTCTGCTGAAGCCCTGTGCTAGGTTGCCCTCTCCCTAGCAGGAAAGTACTGTATTGGAGCTGGCAACTTGCACTTTGCTTCATGATCTCTGTAGCAATGAAGCCCATGTCACTACTTCCAAGTGAGTGGTGTTTACTTGGGCGGTGTCTGGGGCTTTGTTGTTACTTCAGCTCTCCTTTTGTGGCTTTTTTGAAGCATTGAAATGCAAAATGGCTCTGCTGGTTTGACAAGCCTGTAAGAAAAAAACCCATTGTTAGAAAGGATGCACAATCCCAAATATGTTAAGATGCTAACCGTGCAATCCTAACCTACTTTCCAGCGCCAGTGTAGCCGTGCCAACAGGGCGCACACTGCATTTTGCAGTGCAGGGGCAGTCATGGAGGCCTCTTCAAGGTGAGGGAACATTTGTTCCCTTACCTCAGGGCTGCATTGCGGCTGCACCAGCGCTGGAAAGTTGGTTAGGATTGCACTGTAAATCATATAACTTAAACCAGTGATTCCCAACCCGTGGTCCATATTTCTTCCACAGGTGGTCTGCGGGAACAAGGGAAGTGGTCCATGAGCCAGCTGGAGACTGCTGGTACCCACGGCTGGCAGGCGAGCAGCATACCGTGTGCTCGTCACATTGCCGTCATTTGTGTGGATTCTCCCTTGCCCTGAAATCAGGACAGTCAGGCAGCCATTGACGGTGGCATGATGATGTCATCGTGCCACTACCACGTACTTCCATGGCTGCACACTCGGTGGTCTGCAACGGACCCAAGTGTGGGTGCAGTGGTCAGAGGTCGGTGAAAGGTAGGGAACCTCAGGTCTTAACCAACAACCTGAGCTTTAAATTGGTAACTGGCTCAGTACCTATTCTATCTGCAATGGCTTTTTCCTCCTATACACTTGTCAAACTGCCAGAGCCACAACAAACTTCTACTACTTGCTCAATGTGGGAGTTCAGGGGTCATCTCCATATTGCTGAGGTCTTCAAATACAGGACTGTGGTCCATAGATAGGGAGCAAAAAGGAAGACTATGAATGAGCAGAGAGGGAAGTCACAGGAGCAAAAACAAACTTGCTGGTTTGGCTGGTTCCTCCATCAGTAGGCCCAGAAATAATAAAGGAACAAGACACTCTTGTTCCAGTGACCTCAAATGATCCTCTTAATCTGGTCCGAGGCCTTTTCTTGGGTAACAACCTGGGCACCAGTAAAGGCCTGCTCATGATGAGGGAGGTAAGTTAGCCAGTGAACAGGCGTGGCTGTAGAGCCAAATATACCAGTCAGAGGAAGGCCAAAGAAGAAGGAGTTCCATGTTTCCCTGGTCAGGAAGGGAGCAAAGGAAGAAACTGGGTGACAATAATTCCCTTCCCTCAAGCTGAGGCCAATTGGGTTCCCCCAACCAAGGCCACATAAACATTATCAATACAGTCTACATCCCAGAACCCCAAGAAGGCTGATACACAATTTATGAATACAAAAAGCCCTCCCGTATCCCTGTTGTGGTTAACTATAGAGTGAAGAGAAATATGTTACTTACAGCGCAATTCGACTTAACTTTTGTGCCGGTTTAACCAGCGGCGCAGCGAGAACAGGAGGCCCCAGAACAGAAAAGGGATTCAAATCCCCTTTGAATTCCTCTTTTGGAGGGGATTTGAATCCCTTTTCTGTTCTGGGGCCTCCCGTTCTTGCTGCGCCGCTGCTTAAACCGGCACAAAAGTTAAGTCGGATTACGCTTTTAATCCCACAGAAAATCTTACTTAGGGACCTCTGACTTTGGGAGCTCAAGGTTAAGATGAATCAGCTAAGTAAGTGTTTGAGGCTGCAATCCTATAATTCCTGGGAGTAAGCCCCGTGGAATACAATGGGACTTACTTCTGAGTAGATATGCACAGGATTGCACTGTAAGTTAGTTTGACAAAACAGGACCTCAAAAGGCATGTGAAATGAGGAGGTACAGGTTTAGATGGGTTATTAAGTACAGTCAACACCAGGAACGTGTTCTAAAACTTCACATAGATATAGGATCTCCAGGTTTCACAGTTTGACTTGGAAGTTTTAGGGGTGGGTTTTTTTAAGCCTTGATCAGGAAGGGAAAGAACATCTCAGGATGAGGGGCCAAAATCAAGAAGGCAGACTATTTTCTGCTTTGTTTAAATTTCGCTATTCCCTCTGACCTCTGTCTAACAAAATGCCACTTTGAGGTGCCAGGTTGTTGATCCACTAGGTCGTGTCTCCTTACTCCCTTCCAGCTTTCACTAGGCTCAGCTCGATCCCACAAAGCTGAATTCCTGATCTCCTAGGTACTGCTCCGTTTCTCCCAGCCTCTGCCGCTTATGTCTCAGGAGTTTTGGCAATCCTACGTAACAATGAGAGAGTCTTATTTTGGATGGTCTGTATACGTGGGTAGACATAAACAGAACCTGTGCCTCAAAGAGGCAAAATATACAAAATATAAGCAAAGAATATGGAAAGAGAGATGTTTCCTAAAGGTTCTTGCTTTTATGGTAGGCTGAAAAATGCCCAAGGTTTCCGATGATGATGATGATGACATACTACTTTTCAATAAAAAAGTTCACAAACCAGTTTATGTAGCAAATGATTTCATCATCACTATGGTTAAAAGGAGAAAGCTCCAGCCACTGTAACTCTAAGGGGGCAGATGGAGGACAGACAAGGTGCAGTGCATAGTGGTTAGCAACTGGTACCTGCCTCCCTGCTTCACCCTTTTAAGTGGGTAAACTGGGAATGAACTATGAAAAGGTAGTTCTCTGCCAGCACCCAAAGCTAGAGAGCCCAGACAGAATGCTACTGCCCCGGGAAACCTCCCTCCCAACTTAATAGGGAGTTCCCAAAGTCCAGGGTGGTCCCCTTAAAATCAAGCAGTAGCAGGACATCTAGCAACATCTAGCAATCAACCTGCTCCTTTTCAAGTGAACTGAGACCACACAGATAAAACAATAAAAATATAAGCAGTTTATTAATTAAAAGGCTGCAAAATATCAAGGCAATGGAGGGGGAGATGCAAGGATAAAAAATGAGGCACTGATAATAAATTTACAAAATTGGAAAAGATGGTTGGCAGAGGTTGGCAACAATATTTAAATGCAAGCAGCAACTCCTCTGTGACTCCTCTGTGTCTTTTATGCACTTGCTCACACTGTTTCAGGGCCCTGGGCCTTGCACCCATTCTTTAGTAGGATGGGTGGGTGAGTCCCAGCGGAACACTTGATATTTCTGATGTCAGACCTGAGCAAATGTGCAAAGGGGTGTGCATGACCCCACTTCATATACTCTGTGGGCATTAACCAGGCTTTACCTGTGGGATTGGATACTTGGGATCACCTGGGCCACTTGAATTTTCTGCTTTTGGGAACTGGGTGGGTTTCATGGTCCAGTGAGCCAGTTCAAGGCCACGTCCTTGGTTAACTGGTCAGTTGGGAAAGAGGGAGATGCTCAGACAATAAACAACAACAACAAAGGAACAATGGCGGCTACTGCAGCTAGATGACTCAGTAGCTTTATCAGGATGCTGAGGCATCACTGAGGTGCTAGAAAGAAAGGTCCAAACAGGTGAAAAATAGGCAAAAAATGGGGGGAAATCAGGGAAGTTCACCACAGTAAGCAAAAGTGTTCTCGGCTGATGCTGTTCACCAAGGAAGTTCAGGCAGTGATGAATTCATTTCAAACTCCAGTTCTGGGGAAGAGTTTAGGTATTAACTTTCCATGGCTGAGCATCAAATTCCAGCATTTACTTGATGACTTCACATCATCCATCAGACTGACACAGTGCAAGAGCAGCAGCTCTAATGGCCAGTCCACAAAGCAACATCGTACACAGCTGGAGTTTTTCGCTGCTCTGAGGCATGGTACACAGACACTGATTGTGAGCCTTTTGGGGACAGGGAGCCATTTAATCATTCAATTTTGTCTGTAAACCGCTTTGAGAACCTTTGTTGAAAAGCGGTATATAAATGATGATGATGTTGATGAGAGTGGCCTGCAGAGTTATAACATCATTGTAGAGATGAGAGAAGGCTGGGGTGGAGTATGGTCATGGCACTGAGGAACCAGGTGGTACAGGACTGCCTATGATTTGGGGTGGAGGTGGTCAAAAAGGTTGCAACTCTTTTGATAGATGCCTGCCAGAGGGGAGCAAGGGAGGCGCTTCCTCCTCTGACTTGAGAGGAAGGGGGGGGGGAATTAAAGTTTTCAAAAGCAACCGAAGATAGTATAAACCCAACTTAACTCACTGAGTCAAGCCCTGCAGGTGAGTCAGGGCACAGCTGAGTCTGTGTGTAAGAATGAGTCTGGGAGAAGACAGGTATGCTGTCAGGCCTGATTGACCCTGTAGAACTTTTTTGTTAAAATCTTAAATATGCATATGGGCCTTATGGCACAATTGCGGCACCCAGCGAGTAGGTGGCGCCGGTGCAGAGGCCTGTGCCGCTGTACTTGCCACAGTTGACATGGAGCACCCACTTGGGAAGGTAAGTTCCCTGCCAGGCAGTGGAGGGGCGAGGGAAGGCATTGTGGAGCTGTTTCAAGGTGGGGTGGGCGAATTGAGCCCAGGAGGGGTGTAGGATCGGCAGATCAGGCCTCCACTGTATCCTATCCTCCTTCCCCGGCCCGTTTCTCCCAACACAGGCCTCCCGGACTTACGCCAGCTAAAAAGCTGGCATGGATCCAAGGAGACCAGTTCGGGAGGCTGAGGATTTACCCGGGGTAAGGGAACAAACATTCCCTTCCCCCAAGGTGCCCTCCCCCCAGCTGCCTGCTTTGTGCCCTGGATGCGGCGGAGGCTGCACTGGCCTTCCTGCATCACATGGTGCAAAGTTAGACAGGATCGGGCTGTTAGAAACATGACCCTTATTTAAAATAGACTTTATTTGCCCTTCATGATGTCATCAAACTAACCATATCTGATCTGCATACACTGTATTGTGACATCATTAAGCTTGATATGTTCCTTGATTGGCTGAGATCAGTTAAGGAGGAATGAAACAAACAAAAAGCCTGCCAAAGCAGTAACAAAGTGGCTGTAAGCCATTACAAAAATAAAAATAAAAAAAGGATTGAGATTTTTCTGAGGAAGGGTGGGATTTAGTCCATCTGAAATCACTACTTGCAAGCCAAAAAGTGAACGTGGAGATCTTTTGGTTCAACCCCTAACATTAGAGTTTCCCTGGAGTGATGACCCACCTTACGGTTTCCATCAGGTGACCGGTATGTCATGATGTAGTTTTCAATCTCAGCCATAGGAGGCAGCCATGAAAGAAGCGCACTCCGCCGCGTAACTTCAGTTGCTGTCAGATTTGATGGAGGATCCAAAACTGCAAAGTTTGTGAAAGGATAAGGGGTGAGTGGGGAGGCAGGTAATTTCCCAACCAAAGAGCTATCTGGCTGGGGGGGGGGGGGGAAGCTCAGTGAGAGAACCTGAAGAAGCTAGCCACTTCAGCTTTGAGACATCCCTTTTTTAATGCCTGAAGGAAATCTTAATCTGAAAGAGCAGAAAAAAAATGCATGCACTAAAGTACTGCGGTGTTTATTCAAGCTAGCTTTTGGGTACCCAAGCGCTTAAAACAGTGGCTTATCCATACTGGTCAGTAGTTTGGTTTCATACCCCTCCCCCCGCCCACTCCCAACCAAAAAAAAAAATTTAAATTGGTATTTCATGGCACTGGGTTGGAGGATATTCATGTATTTAATAAATACAGGGTGATTCAAAATTATTGTAGGGGTTTCCATGGTCTAGAATAAATTTCAAACTAGAAACAACAGATCGAAACTGCTTACAGAATGTGAAAGAGTAGCTCAAAAGGTTTTATTACCTTACTGTAGAATACTAAAGAACTTCAACATGCGCGCCATTCGTGGCATGTTAGATGTCCAAGTGATACTCGTGCATCCCCACATTTGGCATCTTATTGTCCACGAATCTCTTGACATGCATTTTCCTGGGTGCTGGGTTGGGCACGGTGGACCGATTCCGTGGCCCCCCCACACTCACCCGATATTACTTGACTTCTTCCTGTTGGGATACATTATTTCATCCCAGCCCATAGGTGTACACATTTAACACCTGTTGTGTATATACACCCTTGGGTAAAAATGCCTTAAGGACACTGTATACAGGACCCCTCTGACCTCCCCAGATGAACTTGAGACCAGAATTGTTGCTGCGATACGAACAGTTACACCGCAAATGCTGGAGAACTCATGGAGGTAAATTGAGTATCGCTTGGACATCTTATGTGCCACGAAATAAAACTTTTTGAGTTATTCTTTCACATTCTGTAAGCAGTTTTGTTCTGTCGTTCCTAGTTCGAGATTTATAGACCCTACAATAATTTTGAATCACCCTGTATTTATATGCCACTTTGCCATTTTATATTAAATATCTGAGGTGGCTAACAACGCAAGAGAAAACACGGTCAAATAAACAGTACGCATCACATAAAAAGAGCAAAACAATCCATAAAAGAAAACCAGGAGCAATAAAAATAGCAGATTAAAAGCCCATCACAGCAATATAAGAATAACAGCAGACAAAATGCCCTTTTAAAATCTGCTATACTTACGGGTGGTGAAGTTGGTGAAGATGGTTCTGCTGGTGACAGGCCCATTGGTGGCATACATGGTGACCCCATAGCTGGTACTGGGGAGCAAATTGACCAGCTGGTACTGATGGGTGGTCCCATCCACTAAAATGGTCTCTCCTGCAACTAAAATCAGAAGATGGACTGTAGGGGACATGGGCTTGTTGAAAAGAAAACCTTCTAGCGTAGGATCCAACTGGAGGAAAATAGGCTGCTACCGTCAGATAGCTCCAGCAATGCCACAGGAAAAGGGATTCGCTTGAGGGGTGTGTCACAGAAACTGTTCACACATCAAAGTGAATTTGGGCAGCTGCTGCCTCATGCTGAACATGTATGTTGGTCCCACCCCTGTCAATAGCCTGAGACATATATTTGTGAAGTCTCAAAATCAGGTGTGCTGCATTCATGAGGGCCCATTATTGCAACTTGATCCAAGTGGAGATCAAAAGCCCCAATTACTAGTATTTTCACCTCCTTCCATTTCCCCCATCCTGTCAAAGGCTGCTGTTCCTCTTCATCCCTACTGGGGCCAGAGTCAGACAATCATCAGGCAGAGGCATACCTGTGTCATGTGTGAGCACAATGACATAATTCTCAACTTCAGCCACTGGTGGATTCCACTTCAGCAGGGTTTCTGTTGGGGTGATGTCGGTGGCAGTCAAACTCTCTGGATTATCCATGGCTGCAAAAGATACGGAAAAGACAAAGTGAAGGAGTCATCATTCTTTTGTTTCAGCCATTAGCCATGACAAAGAAATAACAACAAACCTAAGAACAGCTTAAAATGAATAGGAAAGTCCAACAATCATGGAGTAAAAACATAGCAGACAACCTGAAAGACTGATACAACAGCATTCATTCACGTTTCGAATCGGGTTGAGCAGCAAGTATCCAAAACATAGTTCACTATCTATGAAAAGAGTTAATCCCCCCCCCTTCCCAGTGGTGTTCCTAGAGGGGGGATGGTACAGTAAGTTGTGCACAGATCTACTCAGCGTTAAATGGTGGCCCCGCCCACTTGCCGTTGGAACCATTCCAAGCAGCGAAGGCAACGTGCAGGGAGTCTCCTGCATGTTGCCTTCGCTGTTCGGAATGGCTCTGATGGCGAGTGGGCAGGGCCACCATTTAACGCTGAGTAGATCTGTGCGCTTGCAGTACCGTCCCCCCTCTAGGAACACCAATGCCCCTTCCTGAGCATTGCAGTCCCAATCCTGATTCTCTTTCTCCCTAGGGCAAACTATGTGTTTAACGTAATGTGTCACTTGGCCCTCAACCACAATGCTACAGCAAGACACGTCAATTGGAGTGCTAAGTCATCCTGCCTCCAGTCTTTGATCCTTCTCCATCATAGCTCCATCTGCATCCACCTGTAGACTCATGGCTCTTTTGTATACCCCAAAGGAGCTCTCCATACCTGTATACATGATGTGGGAGAGGGGCTCACTTTCCTCTCTGCCCCGTACGCTCTTCAAGCTGATCTCGTATTCAGTGGCTGGCTGCAGGTGGCTGAGCATATATTCAGTGACACCTTTAGCAATAACAATGCTGTCTATTCGTCCTGTGTACAGATTAAGAAAATGGCCCCATTACCACTTAGCAAACCTCACCGCTTTAAAACAGTCTGGCAAAAGCCGGGTATTGGCAAGGTCTTGGTTACGATGGAAGTATCTGAGACAGCATGTTCTGTGGGTGCTTCCTTCTCTTATTTGTCCAAGTGGCCACTTGGAACACTTGAAAAATAGCCATAGGGTTTTCAGGAAAGATGTGTACCTTGACAAAGAGATGGTTCAGTGATAAGCAGGCTTGAGATACTCACTCTAGCTGGGACCAACTCTAGTGAGATTGGGCTCAAGACTGACAAAGGGCCTCCACCCCAAGAGTACCATCTATCTCACTTTGCTTGGAGAACACAAGAAGGTCAAAAGCAGCATGATAGAATTCTCAGCTTGTAACTTCCACCTCTTCCAGGTTTGGGTGCCCTACTGGTGGTGCCCTGTCTAAGGACCCCACAAATCCTTGCACCAGTGTACTAACAGCCCAATCCTATCCAAAGTCCCATGCCAGTGTGGGACTGGAGGTCTCCTTGAGAGAAGGGGATGATCGTCCCCTTCCCCCATGTTGAGCTCCAGCAGCCCCTAAGTGGCCGGCGCAGCTAAGTGGACGGCGCAGCTCAGAGCAGCCCCATGTCGGGCTTTCAAGTCCGGGACAGGGGATAGGATTTGGTGGAGGCCACCTCTGCCGAGTCCGCCCCCTCCCCGCTGTCTCCCCACCCTGAAACGCCTCCCCGCCACCCTCCCCCTGCCTCCCCACCAGCCAGTACGGAGCTCACCTGTCTCTGGCGGGCACAGCTCCTTCACCGGTGGGTCTGGCCTCAATGCCGTTTCAACGAGCTTTATGACATGTTTGTGACAGTGTGGAGCCCAGTTCCGCTGGCAGAGGCCAGCAAAGGATTGGGCTGTAAGACTGAAAGTTGTGTGATACAGTCAGCATTGCTCAAGGCATGGGGAGTTATTTTGCTTGTCTCACTGTTGTCGCTGGTCAAACATATTTTGCAGATTCTGCAGTGCTTAAAGCTGCTTTACCAGAGACGATAACGGGGCAAAAGAAGTGAATATGTGTATCATAGGCAATGATGAGCTCTATCATCATAATACTTTAAAGCAACTGTAATGTGTAGTGCTGCCTCCTGTTTTGTTACGAAAGTGGTCTTGTAGTGAGGATGTTTTTTCCTAATGTTTAACCAAAATGTACCTTCCTCCAGTTTAAGCTCCTTTATGTATTATCTGTTGAAGCCCAGGACCTTACAGTCACAAACCTCTGGGTTACAGAAGAGTTACCTTGGGCAGATTTGAAGGCTATTCTATAGTGGTCAAAAGATGCAGTCGGAGGAGCCCAGTGGACAGTCACAGAATCTGTAGTCACATTATCAATGGTCAGGTTTCTCGGCGGATCAATCCCTGGATTGAGGACAAGTACAACTCAGGCAAAAGTTGACAAACACTTGGGCATTACACACTCATTTCAGAGTCAGTAGATAGTTCCTGACCGTAGTGGTATGTGTGGCATCCCTTCTTATAGGGGTAATTTACTTCTCACATCGTACACACTTACACTCCTTTCTTAAAATTAAAATAATGTACTACTTAACCTCCACCATTCGTACTTTACTGTACCATCAGTACAGCCTCCAACATGTCACAGATGAAAACAGAGACACTTGCGCATACATTCGAATACCTTCTCACACCAAGAGCAGTGCATGAGCACCCCCCCACCCCCACCCCCTTGATTGCACGTTTCTGAAGCTTCTTCTCCACCTACTAGTTGCCATATTAATGTACTGGTGTTGCACTGGCTTCTGAAACAGAGTATGTTGGTGAATTAACTCCAACCAGAGGCGAAACAAGGGTGGAGCGAAGGCAAGTAGTTCTGCAAGACTCCATTACACTGGAGTCAGCGGCCCCTCCCCCTTGCTGTTGGAGCCATTCCAGCAGCAACACGGGAGTGTCCTGCGTGTTGCCTTTGCTGCCAGAATGGCTCCAACAGCAAGGGGGGGGGCGCTGACTCCAGTGTAACGGAGTCTTGCAGAACTACTTGCCTTCGCTCCACCCTTGTTTCGCTTCTGACTCCAACAGTTTTTTGAACTTTAAGAACGTTCAGTAGAGTGACTCAGAGTCTCGTTATGCTTATTAACCATAACCATAATCATTAGTGGGAGCCAGGATGGTGTAGTGGTTTGGGAGTCGGACTTAGACCTGGAAGATCCAGGTTCAAATCCCCGTTCAGCCACGAAGCGTATTAAATTATTATAGTGAACTCAAACACATTCAGCAATATTTACTGTCTGGATAGGTAGTGTGTGTGTGTGTGTGTGAGAGAGAGAGAGAGAGCACAGCATTTTTTGAAAATGATTTCGGCACACATTTTTAGGTCAGATTTTGACTTTGTGTCTCTCATCCTCCCTTGTCTTTCCTTATCCTCCCCTTCCTCACTTTTCCTTGTGTGTGTTGTTGTTCAGACTGTAAACTTGTAAGCAGGGCATTGTGAATTTTACGTTTGTACAGTGCCTTGTCATTTAGATGATTAAGAGATAAATACAGGGTTATTCAAAAAGGATGGTGCAAAAGTAAGGCTGATTTATTCTCAAATAAACTGACATACCACAACCGTCATGACATGAAAAGACAGAAAAACTGTCCCAAGTTTCACATGCATGTTACAAATGTTCAATGTGGGCACTTGTGCAGCTACAATGGGGGGGGGGATGCCCTGGGTGACAGGGCTGCTGTTCCCCCCCACTGCTGTTCCCCCCCCCCCGCCCCATCGTAGCTATGCAAATGCCCACATCAAACATTTGTAATGTGCATATGAAACTTGGGACAGTTTTTCTGTCTTTTCATGTCATGAGGGTTGTGGTATGTCAGTTCATTTAAAAATACATCAGCTTTACTTTTGCACCATCCTTTTTGAATAACCCTGTATGATGATTATTTGTTCAAAAAAAATCCCCCAAATCTCCTCAAAGGGTTTCAATACTGAAAGAGATCAATACTGGGCTGCCACTTTTGTCAGCAGTCCTGTGTTTCTTATAGTATGCGAGATGTGTGTATAATTCAGATGAGTATAGCAAAGAAAAGGCGATCTTTCATGAGACGGTAGCTTTTGACTTGCTACATTTAAACAAAGGAATGTCATTTTTGTCCCTCTGATAGCTTATTTCTCTAGAATCTTACACTCATTTTAAAAGAGTAATCTCCTAGTTGTCATTGATGAGGAGATCTTAAAATGTGCACCAAGGCATAATTGCAAGTATATCTGCAGAGGTCTTATAGCAATGGCTTTGCTCCATTTATCATAGTAATTGGCAAGCCAGTTAACATAATTATACATTTCATTCCTCATTTGAGGTGCTGATTTTGATGCCACAAGAGGATGATGATTAGGGGAAACAAGTGGGATTGGGAACAAAATGCTGCATTGTATTCTCAGCCCCTAGGATGAGCTTCTGTTCAGGATTTCAGCCTGCACGTGATAGGAGCCTTGTAGGGCTGTTCAGACCTTACCAGCTATGTTACTGGTTTGGCTATAAGTGCAGCTGCCTCTGATCTAGTTCTCACTGAGGTAGTTAATCTCTGTCTGGGTTGTACCTAGTCTTCCACATAGAAAACTAGTTGTCAGAGAGAAGGAAGAACTTAGCTTCCTGCTGCTTGATATTCTAGTTTTCTGCATGCTGGGAATTGTTTTGTATGGAGGCCAGGAGCATTCAATCGTGCAACCCCATCTGCAGTGGAACAGTCCAGACACAGGTTTACTGCCTGGAGGGAGCTAGGCCTCTGACCCCCCCCCCTCCCCAAGCACCCTTAGTCTAAGAAAGAAGATTGTGGCTTTTTGAAGGGGATTTCATTTCAGAACAAACATGGGCTGAGCAAATCTGGTTTCTTGGCTGCTGTGTGGATTTTGGGGTTAACTGAGCATGAATATATAATTCCCTTGTACTGCGTTTGGAAGCAGTCACAGTCTCAAAGCAAAATTCGGCATCAAGACAATAGGAGGATGGATATGGAGATTACTGTAGCACAGGCTCAGGACAAATTAGCTGGTTAGAAAAAAAAAGAGCTTCGGGATGTATAATGCTGGCATAGAGTTTGATATGCTTATAAAAACCAAGGGTATATGAAGCTAACAAACCTTTAATCTGTTTTGTGGCCAAACTGAGGCAAGGAGCCACTAGTGGCACAAGAGTTTGTGTTGTACATGGACCAGAACTGGGAGGGCTCATAGGTCTACGTTGTGACAAAGAGTCAGGCCTGCCTTTCCCATGCTGCTTACCTCAATCCATGGTGAAGTCAATTCAGGCCACAGCTGCCATGCCAGAGCAGACTGTGAGAATTAGCCCTCAGTCAAACCAGTGCTTCTTTAGCATTGTGTTTCCTAAACTCTGGACAGGACAGGCACACTGTTTTTCTGAATCAACACTGAAGGCAGACTTTTACGTTTGCAGCATACCAGTGTAAGAATTGCCCTCCTTTAGAGACGAGGGAACCTTTGCATGAGTTATGCATGAGTCACTGTTCTGGGTATGTTTCCTGATTGGAAGGCAGAAAGTCCAGACCAGTTTTTCATGCAGAGAGCAGGTTATTTTTGCCGAGTCTCTGCATTCAGAATGGCTGAATGCTCCAATCACAGAAATAGGGCAGAAGTATATGTTTTCAGCCGAGGCTGATTGGAAGGAGAAATGGGGCCAGAGCTGTGAATCATCCAGAGATGGAGCAGGCATGGTTGGGATTCTGGGCTTATAGAAGCATTTAATTAATATATTGTTGCTTGCCATACATTAGCAGTTGTCACAGCACACAGTCTGTGAATTATTGAACTAGGTAGGGCTTTGTCTTCTGATTGTTCTATGCCTTCTCAAATTTCGTAGATTAAAACATGGACAAGCTTGCTTACATGTAAACTTGTGCCCTTGCTCTGTCTCTCTCATATGCATGCACACTGCTAAAAGCTCTTTTCCACTCTTTTCCAGTGTTCATTGACTCCGTAATCTGTCCTACACTGATTTAAAAGCAAAAAGGATGTTTAAAGGTATTACAGAAAAACAAAATTGTCTTAGGATATGTCATCAACAGTTCAGAATGAACCTTGCCGAATGCCTCATATGAAACGGCAGGCTGAGCACTGCATGGTGCCTTAGTGTTCATGTGAGTGCATGTGCAATAGAGATAGAAAGCTTGCTGTTTCTCTTGCTCTCTCTCACCCCATTCCTTAGAGATTTAACTTGTTGACATCTGGAAGAGGAGGGTTGACATGTTAAGAATGATAACACTAGTAACTCTCTCTCTCTCTCTCTCTCTCTCTCACACACACACACACACACACAAACTTTCACAAAACATCCCCAACAGGCTAAAGAAGGACAAAATAGATACAGCAATTACTATGAAGAGATTTCAGAAAATAATTGTCTCCAGAAAATAGGGACAGTTGGAATGTATGCCATTCTGTGTTAAATATGATGTTTAAAACTTACTGGGGCCTTTAATTAAAAATGGAAATGTATCAGCTCTGACTTTGGTGGCTAGCTCCCACCAAGGTACTTCCTGCTCCCCATACATGTACAATGGGTTGTCTCCTGATCAAGATGTTAGGGCACAGGTATTAAATCATAGCGGAGAGAGCCCTTCTACTGTTACCTGTTGTGATGGAGCCCATGATGGGCTCAGAGCTGACAAGGCCATGCACAGCCACTAAGGACACAATGTATTCTGTGGATGGCTGCAGGCCAGACAAGGCAGCATGTCTCTTGGTAGGGTCTAGCATCACTTGCTTGGTGTCTTCTTTGTCTTTGGGACTGTAGTTCAATATCAGCCTATCTGCTGGAGGGGAGGGATCACTCCAAGTAATGTTCACGCTGGAGGAAGTCACATGAGAAAAGTGAAGCTGCGTGATTGGTCGGAACCCTGGAAACAAGAATGTAGAAGAATGCTGCAAGCCTGAAAATGATGGGCTGGGTCTTATTTGACCCTACAATATATGGTCTACATGTGCAAACTATCAGAACCAGCTTTCATATGCAAAATTAGGGTAAAGGGCATCTGGGTCTGAAATGCGTCTTGAGTTTCAGCATCTGTCTCTTCAGAAATTAAGCACTGGTTGCGATCTAAGAGCCAAACTACACATGATATTAAGCCCATCATTAGAAGAGGGACTTAAAACAGGAAATGGACCAAAAGATCCTGTCCCCCCCTTTTTTTTAAACTACTGGTGCAGGGGAAGGTAGGATCAATATTGGGATTGTGGCACATAGGGTGCCACATAGATTGTGGCAAAAGTTTGTTTTCCCTGGCACTGTTTTCCCACCCCCCAAAGTCACCCCCCCCCAAACAACAACAGCACAAGAAATTCTAATCATGGATCTCCCATGTCATGTTGAGTATGGCCTTAGTCAAATCAACCAGCAGACAGTAGCACCAGACTCTTGAATCGCCCAAGATGATGACCCTCAGTACCTGACTAACATAACCTGATTCTCAGTACCTGTAAAAGCATCCACTGTCTTCTCAAGGCTCTGCTGACGGCCTCTCTCAGCAATGACAGAGATGGTGTACTCTGTGCCGGGCTCCAAGTCTGACAGCGTAAGCTCAGACTTATCTTTGGAAACTGTGACTTCAGATGCCATTCCTGAGGCAGGGATGAAGATGACTCGGTAGTGATCAATGGGGCCCTTAGCTTTGGTCCAGGACACGGAGATTGACGTCTCTGTGGAAGCTGTTACTATGAGGTCACGAGGGCTGTCAAGCTCTATGGCAGGAGAAGAAGATGAAAAAAGGTGAACTATAACTGTGGTCAACATGGCTGGAATGGATGTATCTGAGTTTAGAATTGTCATCACACAAACAGACCTTAAGGAACATCAGATTCTTCTTGAAGCACTCTTCAGGAAGAAATTTCAGCAGGGCTTTCCTTTGAAAAGTATCCCTGGAATGTAAAACTTGTCCTGAGGAACAGGACAGGAGTGTCTGTAACCCACCCCCATCAGCAGTGATGTCTAGGGTTGCCAGCCTGTACCTGCAGGTTCCTGGGTCCATCTGTAGCCACGACAGAGGCAGCTGCTGCACCTCTCTCCCACTACCAGGGCTGGCCCCAGATATTTGGGCAACTGGTGTAGAAAAACCAAATGACATGTTCTTCCTGGCAGTAAATAACAAACTAGAGACAAACTGTCATCCTTTTTTGGTTGACAACTTCCACTTCAGGTCACCCCTTTGTTTTGCCTACTGGTAGGCTGGCCCTGCTAGCTATTGCCAAGCAGTGCATGATGAACTGGATTGAGACGAGAGGGCTCGGTTTGAACCTGGCTGCACGTGCAGTCAGTGGCCTGGGCAGATGAAAACATCATTGGCTTGAGGCACATGTGACCTGTTAATGCTTGGGCAGGCCACCAGATACCCCTATGCAGACACGAGTCTCAAATGGGACGAACGGGGCTCTTTTGTCTTCCCCAGCAGCCTCCCTTCCCCTTAACTAATGCTTGGTGGTGGGTGAGGTGCAGTATGCACCTCTAATGCCACCCTGGAACCAGGCTCTGAAAGGTATGGACTGCTTCTGTAAGTAGTGAGCTGACCTCCTTACTCAGTGGTTCTCAAACGTTTTAGCAGTGGGACCCACTTTTTAAAATGACCCTCTATCGGGATCCACCTAGCTTTACGAGACACTCAAACATTTATTTTTCTATATTTACACAAGCTTACAAACTGCAGGAACTCACATGTTTTCAGGGTAATTAGCAGGGCAATTATTTATTTATTTATTTAAGGGATTTATACCCCGCCTTTTCCTACGCCGAGGCAAATGCCCAAGGCGGCTTAGCAGCTATCTGATTTTTGAATAGCCTCAGGGCTTGTGGCAATTACATATTTGATCTTTCCATCACCTGGAACCCACCAGAAATCAGGTCGTGACCCACAGTTTCAGAAACACTGTCCTTACTGATACTGGCACGCACTCTGAGTGGTCACAGGAAGCAAATATGGAAAAGAAGTGGGTTTTAGGAGCGCTGGTAGAACAGTATGATCTGAAATCAATACCCAGAACTCTAAGCTTGTCTTTGATATTTGCAGCTTTGGTTGCTATACAAATATCACATAAAGGCAAAATCTGTGTCAGCTGTAAATACTTCCCCTTGTGCAAAATGTTAGTTAGTTATATGTCTAATAAAAACTGGCTGACCTTCTCATTTGGGATAATGTTGGCATAATCCCTTTAACCCCGTTATCCCCAAAGTGTGCAGCAACAGAGGCTTTGACAGAGCCCCCCCCCCCCCCCGGGCCATGTGGCTCACTCCAAGACTCTTCTTAGGATTCTCTTTAATGGTTCTTTTTATTTTCCAGTGTGATCCACAACATTGTAGGATTCTCTCTAATGGTTCTTCTCATTTCTCCAGCGTGATCCACAACACTGATGGAGTTCTCCCCTTAAGCACCTCAGCTGCTGTTTTCCTCAGTTCTCACACAGGAACACTGAGGGAGCATATGTTGCTGTTCACACTGGAGGAAAATGGGGCTAAAAGGCCCCTTATCTATGAACCAGAGAGCAAAGCCAACACTAGACAAATTCAAATCCTTGCTCCATTCAAAATAGGGGTTCTGTGGAAAATTGGTTGGCAGACAAGCCCATGGAGAAGAGATAACTAAATGGAAGTCCATGACACAATTTTACCTGATTCCTAGCATGCTCTGCTTTTGAATCAGGATGTTTCAAATGTTTTCAGAGAAAGATATTCCATGCTTTCCCTTTTGGGGTCTTCTCCATAATGCCCATAATCAGGCCTGTGCATACATGTTCTAAAACTATGAAAAAAACCCAAAACACCTCACTGCAGTGCTAGCTGCTAGCACAGGAGGGGCAGGATATAGATATTTTAACTAAATAGGTGGTGCCGGTTTTATTACAAAGCCTGTCTACCTGTGGGGGTTGGGGTTGGGTTGTGCAGCAAAATACTGTATACTTCTGGCTCCTGGGCTCCTGTTTGGAGAGCAGTGGCTTCTGCAGAATTTGGCCATCGCTGCTGTAAAATATAGCAGAATGACATGATTCTGTATAAGCTGCTCATCCTGTTAGGTCTCATCCAGACCTTGGTGAAAACCTACTGAGTGAAATTTAGTACAGTATGCGTTTAACCAGGGGCGTAGGCTGATATGGGGCCCTGGGGCAGTGGGCCCCAGGGCGTAAAGGCGGAGAGGCTCCTGGGGGGCCGTAGAGGGCCTCTGGAGGGGCGGGAGACATCCTAGGTTTCGGTTTTTTCTTTTGTTTTTTCCCGTTTTTTTCCGGGTTTTTTTTTAGAAGTAACGGGGCTTTGTAGTTTCCCCCCGCCCCTTGCATTGCAGCCTTGCCTAGCAGCCCAGGAGTCCTGATTCATACACCCCCAGAGGGCATTAAGGGGCAATACACTTTCAAGTTTATTCTGCAGAGCAAAATTCACAAAATTGATGTTTGGAACACTTTCAAGTTTATTCTGCAGAGCAAAATTCACATCATTATGAATGCCTCATCATGTGTGCTGCTGGAAATGGAGACAGGAGGTACAAAGTGGACAAGGAGGCTTCCAAACTGAAATCAAAAAATCCCAAAAATTTGCTGCGCGGCTGCGCTGTGGGGCATAAAGGATTACGGCCGCGCGTTTTTATGGGGGGGGGGCGTCAAGGGTTTGGGCCCCGGATCAAAAATGGTCTGGCTCCTCCTCTGCGTTTAACCTGACAAAATACTAACTAATGAATTAACTGCGAGCCTCTTAACCATGACACCATAGTTAGCGATGGAAATGTGTCAGCAAGTTAGTCCCAAGTTGAAGAGCAGAATGTAGGAGAGACTTCTTATATCTGTATCCGCTTGCAGGTCAGACTCAGGCCCGGGTCAGACATTCTCCAGAAGCAGTCTGAGGCAGCACGAGTCATTTATGCATCTTCTCTCCTTCTTTCTGGGTAATGTCCGAAAGATAGAGGAGATGCATTCCCTTCCCCCATGGTGAGATATGGGTTCTTCCAATATGGAAACAAAATATTCATCACTTTCTGGGGGATACTGCCATCCCTTATTTTGAATGTGACCCAGAAGTATGGTGAGTGGAAGCATCAGCCATCTTTCTTTCACAGTTTCTGGAGAACTTCAAAAACATCCCCTGAGATGCCCGAGAATCCTAAAGATGAGCAGGACCTGCTACTTCTGCTCCATACTGGATTTTTTTAAATTAAGTGCATTTCTGATTCATAATTAATTCAGACTCCAATGTGAAGTTTGAATTAATTGCAGTTTCTGAATGAATTACAAATAGTTTCTGGCACACCAGCGATGTTACCATGGCCTAAAGGCTTTTAAGCAAACTGGGCCTCTGGCCTCAAAGGAATGTATTCTCAAAGACAAGACACACCCAGACCCAGACCCTGGGAGCAGGTACAGGTCTGGGTAGCAGGGATTTGCCCTCCCTGCTACGTACCCAAAAGCAGAAGGGGTTTGATCCTCACAATTCCAGCTGCAACTTACTACAAGGTCAATGGTTGTCTCTTAGCGTATGGGAACTAGATTTCTTACAGCACCTAGAGGTTTAGGCATTTCTGTAGCACTGTGGGCCTCAAAACAGGCTGCAGTCTCTTTGCCTATTAAGATGCACCCCTACAAATGAAGACTAACAAGGGAAGCAGGCTGGCTAGTCTCTGAAGACATGATTGGCTTTGGCTGACTTGGATTATCTGGCCTTGTGACATCACTGTAGCATTTATCAGCCTCAGCCAATAGTTGCACAGACCATTTTAGTTCACTCACAAGTTGCCCATTATTGGCTATAATATATAACCCACTCACCAGTCCTTGCATTCATAGTAGCTGGAACACTTTGCTTGCCATCCATTACTGCTGAAATCCCCACTCCATACTCTGTCCCTGGTACCAAATCTGCATGTGGGCACACAGAAAGGCACTGGTTAAACAATGAGGTGTAATTATTTTACCGTGTAGTGACATCTTCTTGTCTGGCTTCACAGTCTGTGTTCTCTGTTTAGCTGCAATTCTATCACAGTAGCAATACTCACCTAAATCTCGAAGCTGTTAGAGCGTGAATAATTGTGTTAGCATTTGCTGCTAAAACCACAGACGATGAAAAGACGAAGTACAGTATAGACCAAATAGACTGAATTACTGTTTAATATCACTCAAGATTTCTTGAAAACTGAAGGAACTCAGCAATGTCTCAGAAAAACAGTACAAAACTTTAAACATGTACGTAACAGATTTGCAGGAATCCCGTATTCTGACAAATGCTGCCAGTGTGACCCAGAAAGAATTGAAACTGTGCTACATACGATTATATCATGCCCCTTTTCTGATGACCTCCGCTCACTGGCGTCGCTGCGGGGGGGGGGCAGAGCTCTAAGTTCCGCCACGGTTGGACCCTCCATTACATGGGTGCACGAAGCGGCCCCGTCCCCTCGCTTTCGGAACCATTCAAGGCGGTGAAAGCAATGCGCAGGAGACTCCCTACGCGTTGCTTTCACCACCGTCAATGGCTCTGAAGGCGAGGGGCGGGGCCGCTTCGTGCACCCGTGTAACGGAGGGTCCGACCGCGGCGGAACTTAGAGCTCCACCCGCCCTGCAGCGACGCCAGTGCCTCCGCTCACTCTACCTTGGGAGGATTGGGAAAACTGACTGAGCAAAGTATGTTACGCTACCTTCTCACGGTCACTGATGTTGAGGTTTTATCTAAGGTGGTTGCTTTCCTAAAGTCAATGGCTGACCGACGGAAGCGCATCTCTTAGCAACTTGGTACAGGGGAAATGGTTCTGGGTTTATACTGTGTGGTGTGCTAGGTTCAGCATTTGATGTTCTTTTATGTGTATGTGTATCTGTTATGCCAATAAAGGTTATGAAACAAAATGAAACATAACAGAAAATGTTAGTTTTGTTCAGTGGGTTGTTTGGTAGATGTTATAAGAATGCAGGTCTATAGTTTACAGGGCTGCTGTATGCTTTAGGTTCAATCCTATCCAACGTTCCAGCGCTGATGTAGCCATGCCAACAGGGTGTGTGCTGCATCCTGTGGTGAGGGAGCAGTCATGGAGGCCTCCTCAAGGTAAGAGAACGTTTGTTCCCTTACCTTAGGGCTGCATTGCGTCTGCATCGACACTGGAAAGATGGATAGGATTGGGCTCTAAGTCATCCAAAATAAAATTAGATTGACTGTGTGTACATGTGCAACCCCCACCTACCCCACCTACACAGTGCAAAGGAAGCAACATTCTCTGAAACATCAGAGCCCACAAACACCACCACACACCTCTTCCCCCTTTCTAGCACAAAATGGGTGTGGAGCATTAAAATTTAGAGGCAATCCTGACAGCACGAATAACGTGTGTGTGTGATTTCTGGAAAGAACAGGGATATAAACTTCTGCTATTCCAAGAAATTCCATGTATCTTATAGAGTCTCCTTTGGCTTCCCTTGAAAATTCTCAGATGTTTCTTAGGAGGAACCCTCAAAATATTCACCTCGATTTTCCCTTTTCAAAATGCCAGTGCTGTAAGCCGCCTTGAGTGCCCTTGCCGGGAGAAAGGCGGCATATAAATTCTTTAAATAAATAAATAAATAAATAAATAACATCAGCCTATGCATGTTTAAGCAGAAGTACATAGATTCAAGCCCAAGGAGGTATGCATAGGACTGCAGTCTTAATGGGACCGAGGGAGGCAGAGGTACACAAATCCAGGTGGTCAGTAGACCCTGGAACCTTAAAAACTGGGCCTGGTGATCGGCATCTGGGTTGCTGAAGAGTACGGTAAGTAAATGGGGCTTCTCTTCTCCTATATAAGCTTCCTGTAGGACTAGGGTGCTGCCTCCTTTTCTCCCTTCATCCTCACTGTAGTGGTTGTATACCAGAAGACCATTGTAAACACAAGGAGTTAGTGAGCTTTTACAATTTGTCGTCGTCCGCTCAGTGAAAAGCCTGGAGCTCTGGTGAACTTTACCAGCTGGCCTGTCTGCCTGTTCCTTTAGCAAGGCCTGAGAATTATAGACTCACAGCTGCTGTTGAGAGCTGTGCCTGGTTAGCTCACTGCATGCCTTAGATAAGGCAAGGCCTAGAATCTTTCCTGCAAATGTATAACCCCCAGCAATGCCAGTGCCTTTGGACTGCACCACTGGTTGAGAAACTGTGCCGGTGTGGCCCAGAACTTGCTCCATTGGCATTCATCTGCTGCTGTTCAGGAATCCCTGGCAAGCGGAAGGGATGTTGTTGTAAGCTTTTGTTTGCCCAATTCCTATTCTATATATAGGCTCTTTACCTATTGCATGTTTTTGTATATCAATAAATCTTTGGCAGAGATTTACTCTAGTATATTGTGCTCTAGCTCCAAACTTGTGAAAGCAGAGTCTGGCTGGACAAGCCGCTTGATTTTAAGGAATTCACGTTGTTCCCTTCCCAGTTTTATCAGCTCTACCACACTTTCAGCATAGCTTGGCTGAAAGTGCTCTTTAGGGTTCAGTGACTTGCAGTGAGGTCCAAGGCTGGGGAGGCACACAGCACACAGAATAGGCAGGGACAGAGAAACCTTGCAAAATCTTCTTCACTTGTGCATGTGTTTTCACGGTCCCCCCCCCCCCCCCTCTCTCCAGAACTGGAAATAAATTCAAAACCAGCTTCCTGCTGTTTTCATGGCTTTCACTGAGGCAAATCTGCCTGCTGCCACCCCAGTGCTTGCTGATGCAGGCAGCCTGCCTTTTTTTCATTGGAAGACAGGCAAGGTACTTTTTTAAAAACTTGTTGGGTCTGGTGTGGCTGTGCCTCCCCTGTCTGCACGTCCATGCTAGAGTTGTAAGCAGAGGTGGAGGTAGGTAGCAGCTGTTACCAGGGCCTGGCTAGTCCTTGAACTACAGCTATACAGGGAAGCTGTAGCCTTCTAAAAACAGTAGGAAAGGGAGCTAACACAAAACGTAGGGCACTGAAGCCTCACGACCCACCTGTAATTTTAGCACTGGCGTAACTACAACCTTCTCTTCCACTCAGTTAAGCACAGTCTGAAAGGGAGGCAGTGGGAGTTGTGGGGAACAGACTAGAATGGAAACAAGAGTCATCTTATTGGAGTGCCCAGGTTTCTCTCCAGTCTGACTCTCATGTTTTGCTCTCTTGCCACCTGGTCAGAAATTGCTTGGTCTGCTTTTGTACCTTGAACTGTGATTTAATATGCAGAAAGAAGGTGGTAAAACATTTGACAGCAGCACTATTACCTGCTAATTGCCACAAGTCAAACTGCTGTTAAAGGGACAGCTTCAGAGGCTGTCCGAAGTTGGAACCACTATTCCTTGGATGCGGGGTTACCATATGTAAATAGCATAAATGGTCAGAATCTAGTATTTAAGGAACATGATAAAATAACCCTCAGGATGAGAGAATCCAGTTTCACTCTCCACTTCCCCAGCCCCTTCTTATAGCCCAGGGGTGGCCAAATTGCAGCTCCTGAGCCACATGCATATAATGTCTGGCTCTCAGAAATATGTTGGCTGAGCTCCTTTTTGCATCACAATTAATATAAAAGGTAAATAAGAAATGTTCAAGCTTTATAATTATTTACCGAGTATAAACTGAGTCCATTAGATTAAAACATAAGTTTAATGTTCATGGTGAGTAAATATAGTTAAGAATTTAAATGCTTCTTAAATATTGCGGCTCTCAAACATCTCTCTTGCGGCTCTCAAACATCTGAAGTTTATCGTATGTGGCTTCTACATTAAGCAAGTTTGTCCACCCCTGTTAGAGCCCAATATTATATCTATTTTCTCATAAATAAGTTCCAACGTAAATGGAGCTTATTCCCCAAGTTAGGTGGGCATGGGAGGCTCAATTTCTAATCCCCATCTGGCTGAGAAGCTAATCAAGTAATCTTGGGCCAGTCACTTCAGAGTCTTTTTTTCAGGCTCAGCTACCTCTCAGTGGGCTAAGGGGAATAAAAGGGGAGGCAGTATCATGTATGCTGTCATGGACTCCTTAGAGGAAAGATGGGATAAAGGGCTGTGATAATAATGGAACGTGATTACATTATTTGGCAAGGGCAACCAGCTGGAGGTAAAGAAAGCTTTTAGTTGTGATTTCTTTAACAAGCACTATCAACTGGAGCACTCAGTGTCCCCATGATGAAATTAGATGAAATCCGGGAGGATACCGGCCATTCCGGGACGTATGGTAAGTCTACTTCCTGGTTGCGCGACTCCCTCCCTTCCCCCAGACGCGCGCTAGAATACATTGCGCAATGCATTCTGGGGCAACCTTAGGGGACGGGAGGGAGGAATCACGCAACCAGGAAGTGCCTCTTGGATTGTGATTTCGCTTTGTAAAAGCAAGAAAATGCAGCAGTTTGGTGCACAAAGGCGCCCAAAGGTAAAAACAAGATTTAAAAAAAAAACTTTTAAAAACTCCCTATTGCGTTCCTGTGACTCGAATCGCGACTTGGCCCAAAAGGGGCCAAGTCACAAGTCGAGTCTGAGTCAGTCTCGTGGGACCCAAGTCGAGTCGCAGCAGCAACTTAAGTCGGACTTGAGAATGAGTCCCATGATTTGAGTCCCCAACCCTGCAAAATAGCACTCTCTCTTCCCGAAGTCTTATAAAGCGCTGCATGAGCAGTGCACTGAGCAGCTTGAAGATTACTCTGTGCTGAGTGTAATATCTAGTTCTACTCTCAAAAACTTGTTTCTTTCAGCAGAGACATGAGTGGGACAAGAAAAAGGAGTGTACCTGCTGTAGGTAATAAACGATTCTCTTGTCTCCAGTCATAATGAGAAAAAAATATGCAATGTCTGTTTAGACCACTTTGACACTCTGAATCCTATCATAAAAGTCAAAAGAGATATTTTTGTTTTAAAGTCAACTAAAAAGTGACAGGGAGTTGATGACAATTGTGGCCCATTTTGTCCATTTTAGATTGAGAAAACAAGACTGATTTTGAGACTAGAATAACCGTTTCTTGACAGTTATTGAGAGCCACTGCAGTTACTTTCCACAAAGCTGAAATTCAGAGGGAGAGAGAACATCGAGATAGCTTTATTTGCTACTATACGGATTTGACATCTAACATTTTCATCCGAGTTTCTTATTTATGAGGCATAAATGAAACACTCAATAATCAATGAAAGAAACCAGCTTCTCCCTGCATGCCATGGAGCTATAAGCATCCAGCAGCCTGCAGGAGGCATGCCCTGTGGTTTCGGGCTCATCAGGGGAGATGGCAATTTAGTTAATTTCCAGGCCAATCTATTATCATTATTGGATCAAAGCAGATTCCAGTGGCTCTTTGTTGGCATTCTTTGGCTTCTGGTGGGTTTATTTATGTCATCAGTGAATGCATGTTGGTGATTTCTCAGAGCCATGGAAAATGTAAGATGACAGACAATTTCTTTTCATAAGTGCAGCCAAAATATCAACCAAGAAATGTTAAGGTTTCTTCTCATTGAAGGTAGCTTATTACCCCTTGAGCTATTCTAATTTGCCCATTTTAAAATCACAGTAGTGTGGGAAGGACTCAGTTAATTACTCAATGCAAACATAGAAAGAGCCAGGTTGATGTACTGGAGGGGGGTGGGCTGACTTCAGTCGTGTGTGTGTGTGTGTGTGTGTGTGTGTGTGTGTGTGTGTGTGTGTGTGTGTGTGTGTGTGTGTGAGAGAGAGAGAGAGAGAGAGAGAGAGAGAGAGAGAGATTTTATTCTTAGAATTCCTAAGGTCCATTTTAAATGTATAAATCAAAAGTGCATCTTGAGGATCTAAGTCATACATGTTAAGTTTATGAGTATGCCTTCTTACTTAAGAATCTAAGTACTTTAACTTATCAGACAAAAGTCTACCTAGACCAGATATTCTTTGCAAAATTTCCAAAAGCCAGCAGGCAATGGGTTGTCCACCAGTATATTACTAATGGATTAATCTAGAATAGATTTCAGCGGGACTGACTTCCATGTAAACATGCACAAGATTGTGTTGCATGTTCAGTCATGATCAATCTGAGAACAAAACAGATCAGCTAACCTGGTCTGTTGCAAGAATTTAGCTTCTCAGATAAGTAGGTTACTTCAGAGTAGAAAATGTTGCTTACAGCGCAATCCTGCGCAAGTTGCGGCGGCCGGCTGAAATGACCGTCCCGTCCGCTGCATCCTGCACAGGATGTGTGCTGTGCCGGTGCGGTCTGGGCTAATTTAATAGGTGTAAGTGCTTGGAGGCCCCAATGGGCCTCCTCAGATGTGCACCAGCTCTTTAGCTGGTGCATGTCTGGGGAGGCTGTGGAAGGCTGGCCCGGCTTTGGAAGGGGCGTTGGATATCGGCGCAACCCAGTGCCGATATCCCCACCCCTTCCCAGGCCGGGCTGGCCCCCTCCCTCCCCACCCCTGCCCACCCTCCCGCTGCCCGGCACAGTACTCATCTGCGTCGGCTGGCGCAGGTCTGGGATGACAGTAGTGTGAGCAGTGCCGGCCTCCGCACCGGCACCGCTTACACTCGAGGTGCCGCAAAGTGCCTTATGCCGCTTCTGCAATGCCTTAGGTCAGCGGAGCACTTGCTCCACCAGCCTAAAGTTATCACGTGGCCAATTATCACAGCCCAATTATCACGTGGGCCGCCCTTTCAGCAGTACTGCTTCTGCTGAGGCGTGGCTTTGTAGAGCACCTCTCAGCTCCTGAGCTGTGAAGTGATGCCTTGGCAGAAGTAGTGTGGCTGAAAGGGCCGCCCACATGATAATTGGGCTCTCCCAGTGTGATAATTGGGCTCTCCCATATCTTGAAAATATGATCCAAATTTGCACATTTTCTCCTCTGTGATTTGCAGCTAATGAGTTCCTACATGAGAAAGTGTTTATTTCTGGCCATCATCTGCTTAATGATGTAATTTCCTGCTTAATGATGTCACTTTGGCCCTCGGCAGGTGCCATGAATGCTACTGGGCCTGCTGTATGAAATGAGCCAAAATTAAGCTCTTTTCATGTCCCATTGATTTCAATGGGAGCGATTCAAGTATATGCCAAACACTCCACTGAAGTCAGTGGGACTTAAGCATGCCAGCTCAAGCTGGATTTTGCCCCCTATTTTTCCTTCTCTCTGAAATTTGCATAACATTTCCTGCCCTGACAGTCCCGAATAGTTGAATGGGGCTCCCTGCAAGCCTGGCACCATGGACAGAAATCCAGATAATCTAGTTTATAAATACAAAGACCACGTTGTAACCGCATAGAATAGCTAGCTATAAGGGGATTCCACTGTAGTGAGAAACCTCTGCCATGGATGTTAGTTTAAATGGGTGTTGAGCTCCTCAGAAGGCGTCTTTCATAGAGCAGTGCATGGGGCGCCTTGTGGAGAGTGGAGACTTGGCCAAAAAGCTGTATCAGCGCATGAAAAACAGGAAGTGGAGACAGACAGCTGCGCTTGAAGAGGAGAGAAAACAGACACTACAGATAAATCCCCCCCTCTAGAGCGGAACGTCCTTGCCGATGGAATTAAGGAAAACCTGTTATATGCTCTTCTGTGACAGCCCAGCCCAACCGTGAAATCTGTGCTAAGAGCAGCTTTCAGAAGAGACTAGGGAAATGTTTCTACTTCTGCTCCTTGTTTTTCTTCTTCACTGATGCTAGAGACACTGGCTCCAGCTGCAACCGTGCATGCGTGAGCATACTTGAGCAGAAGGATAAAGGTGGTATCTACAAAAAGTGACAGGGCTTCTTCCCTCTTTCCATCTCTTCCAGAGGTGACTGTATAGCAGGGGTTTTCAGATGAGTTCTGGGGAACGCTTGAAAGGCTCTTGGTGGATAAAAACAAATTGCTTTCCTTAAAGATAGCCTGTTCACCACTACCAGTCTTCACTTGCAGTACAGAGTTTGGGGTGTACCACAGGCTTATTTTCAGTTCATGCAAAGCAATGGAAAGGTTCAAGAGGACTGCCCAGCATCCTCTGTGAACTGTGTGCGCTCATCTAGAATATACTCCAGAATTCTTTGCAACATGCAGCAGACTCCTGAGCAGAGAATCCAACTCTGAAAGGGTTTCCTAAAGGTAGGAGGGCTGAAAAATTACTGCTATATAGTGATGTACAGGATCAGATTTCCCCAGTTTAGCAAGATCCTTTACTAACCAGTAAAGACTACCAGTAAAGCAAGACTATTTACGGACTCAATTCAAAATGCTGGTGTTAACAGTGGCATTTTAATGCCTTCTGGCGCCCGGGGGCGGGGGCTGGAGCGCCCCCGTCGCGCCAGAGCCCGGCTGCCGCCCCCCCGGAAGCAGCCCGTCACCGGCATCCAGAGACGCTTTGCTCCGAAGCCGGGAAGCCCTCCGCATTGCGACCGCCCAGTTCGGCGGTCGAGGGCTTTGTGAGCCGGCCTAATGCGTCGCCGGCTTTTATTTGTTTTTTCTGCACATGCGCAGAACCTTTCTGAGGGCAAATGGGCAGCCCGTTTGCCCTCAGAAAGGTTCTGCGCATGTGTAGAAAAAACAAATAAAAGCCGGCGACGCGTTCGGCCGGCTCACAAAGCCCTCGACCGCCGAACTGGGCTGTCGCAATGACGAGGGCTTGTCCCGGCTTCGGAGCGGAGCCTCCGGAAGCCGGTGACGCGCTGAGTGGGCGCGCTGCTTCCCGGGGGCTCGGCAGCCGGGCTCCACCGCACAGCCCCAAGCCCAAGCTCCCGCGCCCCCCGGAAGCAGCGTGCCCACTCGGCGCCTGGGGCGCAGCACACCAGCACCCAAATAGTAAGAACGCCACTGGGTGTTAACTTTTAAAGCAGTGCAGCAGGCCATGTCTACTTATGGGGAATGCCTACTCTCATACGATTCTCCTCACACTCTTAGATCTTCTAGGGGGGCCCTGCTCCATATGCCACAGTCCTCATAGGTTGAGGCAGTCTAGTCGGCCATCTGAGGTACCACAATTCCAGGGGTGCTCCTCCAATTGCCTAGGAGAAAAGGCTTTCCATGAACAAATCTAATAGACATTTTGCTCCTCTGAGGCATGCAGGGAGATATAAACATGAGCTGGCCCTCCAGGAATTAGGTCGGCAAGTACAAGGAACAGACCATTTCTTTATTTTTCAAAAAACCCACATTTAATATTTTTAATATACATTCAACCCAAACCCAATAACATCCTAATAGCACATGAATCATAGACACTCCTACTCCATCCCTTGTAGACCAGAGGTTCTCAACCAGTGGTACTAGTATCACCAGTGGTACTTCAGTTTACTGCAGGTGGTACTCGGACTGCTAGACTGCCAGAACCCCGCTCCGACACGGCACTTTTGGCAGCACATTTTCTCCACCCGCCTAGAGCCTCCTACCTGTGTTTTCTGGCCTCTAAAAGCTTGAAAACCCGGACGTAACTGGCAATGGTGTCATCGCCAGTCACTTCCGATGGTATGCAGCAGGAGAGTTGGGGCCAGAGGTGGTACTTGGCAGGAAGGAGTTGAGAACCCCTGTTCTAGACCAAACATTTTTTCATTCTGAACCTGTAGCATTTTGAAATCTATATGTTTCACTGTGTGTTTTCCAAAATACAATAAAATGACTGTTATTTCCACTGGGAAGTCTCAGTTTGAAACCTTACTTCTCTAAATTTAACATACTGTACATTACAGTCAAATCCCAGTTTAAGAACTGGTTGTTTAAAATGTCTAATAACCCTGGATTTTTCTCCATTTAAGTAATATATAATTATGCTGCTACCAATAAATATGGCATAAAGTCTTAATCCTACCTTCAGATAAATCTTCAAATATTACTCAGTAATAATGCCTTTTGGCAACAATATATAATATATTATGTGTACATAATACATATATTATGTATATGTATCTTAATATACAGTGGACCCTTTTTATTCGCAGGTTTGGGATCCACGGATTTGTTATACCGCGGGTCCCGGACCCGGAAATGTCCTCTCTAAAAACCCTGTTTAAAGGAAATAGCAATTGGACATCGCTATCCACAGGGGATCTGTTCTGGACCCCACCCCCACGGATAGCAAAGGTACGCAGATACCGGGGTCCGCATAAAACCCCTGGTTAAACCCCCCCCCCCAAAGTGCAGTTTTACGTTTAAATAGCAAAATCGTGGCATTTTCAAGCCTCCACGAGGCTTCTTGAAGCTGCATGACCCACTTCCGGGTCGCTCAAAGCTTCTTCCCCCCTCCCAGCCTTGTCCCAGGGTGCATTCTGGGACAAAAGGAAAAAGGACCAGATTCCAAGAGTGGGCTGTAACTCACTGAGATCTGGGGAACAGGGTTGACTTGAGGAGAGCAGGCAAGCCAAAGATCTCCAACAGAAGTGCTGGCTGCCACAACTGTGTAAAAAATAGCTATGGAAACACCGGCTGTAGAAATTCTACACCTGTGTGATGCAGGGAAGGAACAAATCCTTTCCAACTCATTTTATACATTTTTTGCAACCAGTCAGTCAGTCTCAATTTCAAACATGGCTTCATTAAAATTCTGGAACAGCCCTCCTTAGAACAGTTATGAGAGGAAAGAACCTGGCTGAATTAAAAACAAAGTCATATAAATTTATGAAGGATAGATCATTAGTTTTAACCTGCTGCCTTCGCTGTGGTCCATTTGTGGCCATGTATTCTCCAGCAGTCTTGGGTCTTTTTCTCCTGTACATTTCCTCTGGGACATTATAGATTTGTAATGATAGGATATGAGATGTTGAGCTAGGTAGATGGTGTGGTGGTAGACGTGCAGTGCAATCTCATGCATCTTTACTTGGAAGTAAGTCCCACTGTATTCAATGGGGATTACTTCCAGGTTAGTAGTGTGCATATGGTTGCAGTCTAAGAATGGACTTTGCTTGCATTTGAGTTCCCATATTAGAGACTGGAAAATTATTGTTCTCCAAGTAATAGCAGCTAGGGAACCTAGAGCCCACTCTCCCCCTTTCCTTCTTCTGTACCATTTTTCTTGGTTTGCTTGTTTAAGCCATCTCGATTAGTTCACTAAACTTTTCCTAAAAATGAGCATGCCTCTCACAGAGTACTTTTTATTTCTGCTCCCTTGTGTATTCCTACTCTTAGGCAGCAATCCTATTCACACTTTCCTGGGAGTAAAGACCACTGAACGCAATGGGGTTTACTTCTGACTAGGCATGCCTAGGGTTGTGCTTTTGCTTTTCTGCAATATGCCCCTGCCAGGTTGAGGTAGGTTAACCTCTAAAGGTCGTATGTTCCAATGTATGATCTAAATAGGGACAGCCTGTGCCTTGTAGGTGACTGGACAATGCTCCCATTGGCTGTCTATGGCCCCCTGACCATCATGGACCTAAAGATCAGTTTAGGATAGAGATGTCACCTGCTTAAAAAACATTTTAGTTGCTTCATCATCAGCCTTTTAATTGATTAATTATTCAATTAGATGTAAATAAATTTGCATATCACCAAACCTCAGTACTGTATAAACATATTTCTCAAATGCCAAAGGAAATATAATAGTGTACAATTTAATAAACAAGGGTTAGAAGAAAAGACCCTCTTTAATTTTTTTCTTTTTCATTTCCTCTTCCACACAATAGCTTTAGAAAAGAAAGAAGTATGTCTTTCACTTGTAGTCCCACCAGTTAAAATTCTCCCTTGACAATTAAAATTGACCCCCCCTCAATTATTAGATTATGGCCTAAAGCTTTAGTTGAGTATTCTACCACATAAACGTTTCCTACTATACACATTTGTTTGGAAGTAAGCACCACTGAGGTTGATGTTGCTTATTCCCAAGTAAGCGTGCATAGGATTACAGCCTAAAGCATTCAGCCCTCCTTTAACATTAAGAGGATTACTTGGTGGATGCCTTTGATCACTACATTTGGGGTCATGAGAAGACATAACCGACCCCCAGTCAGATTGATTACTGGTCTTGTGAGAAGAGAGCATAGAGGCTTGGTTTTTTTTAAAAAAATAATATCTTGTTATTTTAAAATGTACCAGTAGAACATGAAGGGAGTCACTGGCGTCACTGCAGGGGGTGGAGCTCCATGTTCCGCCGGGCTCTGACGTTACACGACGGGAGAAGGCGGCCCTGCCCCCTCGCCTTTGGAGCCATTCCGGCCGACAAAAGCACTTGCTTTCGTCAGCCGGAATGGCTCCAAAGGCGAGGGGGCGGGGCCGCCTTCTCCCGTCGTGTAACGGAGGGTCAGAGCCCGGCGGAACTTGGAGCTCTGCCCCCCCTGCAGTGACGCTAGTGAAGGGAGTGGACAAGTATCCAATCACCGTGGTAGTCTTTAAAGCAGCATCAGCTCCCCCCAAAACAAATATGCCCTTGGAGCCCATACCTCCTATTCTCTTCCTTGCCTGCCATCTATAAAAACTCATACTTTTTTTTTTTTTTTTTGCACAAAAGCTTTCATGGCCAGCAATCAATTTCACAGATTTAATTGTTACGGGCATCTTCATAAAATAATGAAGCAGGGTCATCTCAGGACATGGAGGCTTCTCAGGTTGAGCACAATAAGAGAAGTCTAAGTATTAACTGAATGAGGGGATCTGTTGCATACCACGGTCTATCTTTCCTTGCTCTCATTCTGCCTATTTCCTGCCATTTCAGCTGCCCTGTGAATATCGGACCTGAAGGTCAATTCAGGACACAGAGATATCGGGAACAATTGCAGCATGTACAAGAGTGGGGGAAATATAGGTAACTGGTGAATGGAGTAAGGGGAAGATAAGGAAAAAGACAACAATCTCTAGGGCTACTCTTCAGGTTACGCTGAGTAAACTAATTGGTGCATGATCCCTGTGGCTCTGAAGCTCCGCTTTGCCGTTGAGAAAAAAGATCGCTCCAAACCGGGTCATCTCAGGACATGGAGTCTCCGTGGGACGATTGTATTGACAGACAAATGGGTGATCTGCTCTGTGAAAAACCCTTTAGACCTTAAGTGTTTGCTGGATAGTACACTGTGAATAACCAAGGGATACAGTTTTCCTATTGCTGCGTTTGAACAGCGGGCTAATTGGTTGTTTCTGTTTCAGCCCGGCTTGAGCCGTTTCATTCCCGCTCTTTCCTTTGAGGATAAAAAGCAACTAATACGAACCTCAGGGAACACCATCTTCAATCTTTTTGATTGCTTTTCCTAGACAATGTTTCCAGGAATTAGGAAACGAAACGTTGGACTTAGAACCTGGGACTTTGGATTTTAATGGAATTTTATCTGTCTTGTTGCAACTGAAAAGAAACAGGAGATGCAAGTAGATTTTATTTTATTTTTTATTCAAGTCTGTTTTTTACATGGCTGAGATGCCCGTAACAATTAAATCTGTGAAATTCATACTTTCTTCTTTGCTAGCTATTTTCCGGTTGCTAAACTTTTACTCTCCAGCTTCCACCTACAGCAGGTGGAAGGCATCGACGTAGTAGCCACTAGCCAGCAATGCTTATTTAAGTAAGGCATCCTTGCAATTAGCACTCATTAAAGGAACATCTTTAGTACAAAAACCCTAGAGGAAAGGTAATTTTACTTTGCATGGTGTTTACAAGATCTACGAGTTTTACAGCGCAATTCTAACCAACTTTCCAGCACTGGTGCAGCTGCACTGCATGCCCTGAGGTAAGGGAACAAATTTGTTCCCTCACCTTGAAGAGGCTTCCATGACTGCCCCTGCACTGCAAAATGCAGTGTGCGCCCTGTTGGCCCAGCTACACCGTTGCTGGAAAGTTGGTCAGGATCACGCTGTTAGAAAAGTTTGTTTGAAATGGAGCCTCATGTGTGTGTGCACACACACAATAAGCATAGAGACTTCTCATTTTATATGTGTCTGATTTAGACGTTTTTGAAGAACGCACTTATTTAATACCAAAACTTAAATTATGCTCGCAAATTTTTGAAATAATGCGGTCAAACTTCCCACACGCTCTCGCATGTTTGGCTGTGAATCTCTGGTTTCCCTATCAACCATGTCTGCAAAATGGCCATCTGCCTTGTCTGAGGAGCCTAAAGCTAAAAAGGGAGGAAAAGCAATCACAATTGATGTGAAATTAGATGTGATCAACTGCGTTCAGATAGGAGGGCGTGTATTGGATGTTGGCCACAAGCTTGGTTTAAGTGAGAGCACTGTTCGTACCATTCAAGATGGTGCTGAGAAGATAAAGAAAAGTGCTCAATTAGATACACCTGCAAGTACAGAGTTCTATAATGGAAGGCATGGATTCCCCTAACCCAGGGATGGCCAACCTTCCACCATTAGGGCCTCTGCGTTTTTAAGAATTGCGTAGAAGACAGAATCTTGGCAGCTGCAGTTGCTGATGGTGCTGCTAAAGCAGCTGCACCTGCTGAAACGCCCTCACCTATACAACCATTAAAGGGCCAGGAGCATTCATGTTGAAAGGTTGGCCACCCCTGCCCTAACCTGTACCATTTACATACATTCTTATGGTTTTTTTTAAAAAAAATGTACGTGTTTTTGAGATGCGCGCTTTTCAAAAATGTAACTTTCATGTAAAGCAAGAGGTGCTTGCACAGGTGTCACTGCAGGGGGGGCGGAGCTCTAAGTTCCACCGTGGTCAGACCCTCCGTTACACGGGAGCACGAAGTGTCCCGCCCCCTCGGCTTTGGAGCCATTCAAGTCAGTGCTTTCACCGACTTGAATGGCTCCAAAGGCGAGGGCGCTTCGTGCTCCCGTGTAACGGAGGGTCTGACCCCCTGCAGTGACGTCAGTGGGTGCTTGTATACATATTCAAAAAGAATTAACATTTTCCATGTGTAAATTGTAAAAGAAAAATCTGCCCACGCTGTTGGTGGGGAGGCTTACCCACAAGGGTGGCCCTGGTTGTGGCACCTGAGTTCCGTGGCACCAACACTTCATGGTACTGCTCACCAGCCAGAGTGCTGTACACTACCTTGAAGTTCTCCACCTCTGCCTCACTGTTGTCCCACTCAAGTTCGAGGCTGTCAGATGTCCGAGAGAGCACACGCAAATTCTTAGGAGCATCAATTTCTGCATTTTAAAACAAAACAATCAGATCTTAATTCAGTTTTTTGCCCTTCTCTACGAATGTAATCTATATACTAAATCAGTCACTGTAGGCAATTAAATGGGGCTTCACATAAATAAGGTGTTTTCAAATTTACAACCTTTTTATATGTTTGGAAAAGTTGGCCAAGTGTCTTGGGGCTTTTTCTAATGCAATGCTTCTTAAGATACTTAGAGCCCAATCCTATTCTCCCCCCTCCCCTCTGATGCAGCGGCTCCAAAATGGCTACCAATGCATCCGGGGTGGTGGTGGTGTTTGGGTTTGCAGTCTCCTCTAGGTAAGGGAAGGAACAATTATTCCTTTCCCCGGGGGTAAACCTCCGTGGTGGTGGTGGAGGTGGTGGTGGGGTCTACTCAAACCTGCGCTAGCTAAATAGCTGGCACCCCCATTGCCACATCGTTCCACCCGCTCCCATTCCGCCCACCTTCCCTGCCACCTTATCTTTGTTAGCAGGCGGCTCCGGATACTTTGGTGTTTCCTGGCAGAGCACTACTGAGTGCATTGCCAGGGCACCTTTTATGACTGGTGCTGACTGCTTTACAGCAGTCAGCGCCAGCGGAAGAGGTGCACCGACATCGCCTGACCCGGATAGGATTGGGCCCTTAGATTTCTTGTGTTCTTATCCTCCTGTATAATTCATAGAATTTAAACCAATAATTCTTACACAGAGTCATTTTTGAACTAGCTCATTCATTAAGTAATTCTACTGATAACCCCTTATCATTTATGTTATGCATTAAAATGTGCAATGCACTTCATGGCATTTATCTAATTAGAAGTGGAGCACATTGTTCAGTGAGACGTCCAGTTTATATATACATATAATATGTAGGTTTGAGATTATGGAAAATCTACCGCATTCCTTAATAAGCTATTTGGATGGGTAATTGCTTAAATGAGGGGGAAGCTATTTTGGGTTGGATTTCAAGTTGGAAAGGGAAACTGAGGAAAGAAAGTAAAAGTCAAACTTGAATGCTACAATGCAAAATAATTTTTTTTTTCATATGAAGCTGCCTTGTGCTGAATTAGCCTCTTGGTCTATTTAGCCCAATGCTGTTAACTGTAAGTGGTGGTTATCTATAAAATAATAATATAAAATAAAATAAAATAATTATCTATAAAATAATAAGAAATACCTATTTTACCTAAGACTCTTTTAAAATGAAGGTGCCAGGGATTTTCTGAATACAGAACATATGATCTAACAACACTGAGCTACCGTATATTCCCTCTTTTACCTGATATGAATTGTGGATTTGAGGGTGGTGAAACTAAATATTTGATGTTCAGATGTGCACTCTATAAAAAAAAAAACCCTGCAGCCATGCAGGGAATTCACATTTGAATTCAATGCAGTGCATCACTTTTAATTTGTGTGCATTTTCATTGCCGAAGCAACCAGAGTTCCCCAACTGGGTTCTCAGAAGGTGGTGTTCAGAGTCACTGACACTATACTGTATTATCCTTCTGTGCACAAGGGCAGTAGCGCCACACAGGCAGTGCTGAAAATTTGAGCAGTTTTGTGCTGTGTAAAGAAGTGACAAATGTGTAAGGCAAATAGTTTTGCTGCCTTATTTGCTTTTTTGATTATGAAATTTCATAGAAGTAAATCAAGGAATGAAAGACTCAGCAAATCAATAGTCCACATCATATAGAAGCATGAGTATCCATCTGTAATCTTTCTGACAGGCCATATTTAAGTCATAAAACAGCTCTAAAATATGCCTTCCTCCTCCTTCTTTATGAAACGTAAATTAGACCTGTTAGCTGTCTTATAGGCTTTGATTTAACTAAAGTATTCATACGTGATATTAATAAAAGCATGTTACGGTATATTATAGCAATCATAGATAGTTGTTATTTCTATACCCCGCTTTTCGGGGGGGGGGATTTCACAGCAGCTTACAGATAAAAACCAAACACAGGCACTAAATTAAAATGCAGGCGTTTCTTAATATATAACAGCCAGTATAAAATCAAATTAGAATACAGAGTTAAAAGCGCTCAGAAATAAGCAACGTCTGCTAAAAGTGGAGAAAAAGGAGGCCTACCTGATCTCCATAGGTAGTTATGGTGCTGTCACCAAAAAGGACCTGTGTGTGTGTGTGTGTGTGTGTGTGTGTGTGTGTGTGTGTGTGTGTGAGACTCCTGTGGGGTGAGGGGAGTGCTGTGGTATCCTTGTGTTGTGTGTATGTATGTGGTGCCCTTGGAGCATATTTTGGGTGACAGTTGGAAACACAAGTGTTTTCAAATACCTGTTTGTCACATTCACACCCTAACTTAAGTATACACTTCAAAAAATCTTAGATGTGCACATAAAAAGCACTGTGTGAAGAGGCCCTTAAATAGGCTTACCAGATCTCCAACCGGGACAGAGTGCTAAACCTTTAGGAGAAGGAATGCGGGCAGGTGCTCTAAGGGTTTAACAAGATACACCTGCCTGCATTCCTTCTCCTAAAGGTCTAGCACTCTGTCCCAGTTGGAGATCTGGTAAGCCTACCTTTAAAGATATATTTCAGGCAGGATGGACACACCCCTGTTCCTCTGCGGCGCTAGGGACAAATCCTCAGCCAAGCATCAGAATGCATGACAATGCATGTGCTTGTCTAATATATATTGAAGGACACTTGGACTTGGCTGATCCAGAACTGATGATACCAGAACTGTCAAGGTATTAACCCACTAGCTAGAAATCTGAATGCTGATACACCTGTAGTCCAGCAGTCCCTGATCACAAAAAGTCTGAAAACAGGTCATTTCGTATACAGGTCCACTTGTCAAATAGCTGGGATTATCTGGGGTTCTCTGAGAATATAAGGTAAAGGTGACCCCTGACAATTAAGTCCAGTCGTGTCCGACTCTAGGGTGTGGTGCTCATCCCCATTTCAAAGCCGTTGTCCGAAGACGCCTCCGTGGTCATGTGGCCGGCATGACTCTCCTTGCCGCAGCGCGTAGCGTGCAGCTGGAACACGGAGCGCTGTTCACCTTCCCGCAAGCGGTACCTATTTGCATTAACATGCTTTGGAACTGCTAGGTTGGCAGGAGCTGGCCAAGCAACAAGAGCTCACCCCGTTGCGGATTCGAACTGCCGACCTTTCGATTGACAGCTCATGGTTCAGCGGTTTAACCCACTGCGCCACCCGCTGGCCTGAGAATATACTGGGTGGCAAACCTGAGTTTGTTACTCTGCAATACATGAAATGGCCCTAAAAACACATTCACACTTTGTACTGAAGCGAGTTAACTCCTTTCCCAACACAATCTGGGTGTTAATCCACATTTTTGTAAACTTTTGTACTGTAATTGTAAAATTGTACAGACGTGGGTTCTATGGGATTTTCAGCCATTTTAAATTGTTAGAAATTGAAGAATAAAGAAATATATCGTCCAAAACTTGCCTGAAGAAATTCCTTTTCTACTCGATCCCCAGTGATATGGGTGCCGCTTTCAAGGATTATCCAGAACAGACAGGCACAAATAATTCTTTAATCCTCTGCTTTACGTTTCCTCCCGCCTTGGGACATTGTCATTGCTGTGCAGAGCGGTCATTTGATTTCAATTATTCAATTAAGCTGTTCCTGCTTTTTTGCACTTCTCTTTTTCTTTATATGTTTGTGTCAATGTAATCTCTGGTTCATGCACATCTACCAGCAAGTTGCTGAGTGTTCTTCTTTTTAGCTTTTGACAATGTCCCAAGGCGGGAGGAAACGTAAAGCAGAGGATTAAAGAATTATTTGTGCCTGTCCTGGATAATCCTTGAAAGCGGCACCCATATCACTGGGGATCGAGTAGAAAAGGAATTTCTTCAGGCAAGTTTTGGACGATATATTTCTTTATTCTTCAATTTCTAACAATTTAACATGGCTGAAAATCCCATAGAACCCACGTCTGTACAGAAAATAAGCCATGAAAATCTGCATGCCACTCTAATTGTAAAATTACAAATGGTAAAATGTTGGGAAGGAGATTGTGCGTGTGAGATTTGGGGAAGGAGACCTATGCCAGCACAGTGTGCGCTTATCTATATCTAATCTTATTGGTTGGGTTTCCCCATGCTGAAAAAAAAATGTTTTGTTCACAAATGAATTGATTTTCTTGCTGATGGTGTTGCCAGAACGATAACCTGTGATTCTCTGAAAAGAGAGTCAGAAGTTATAGGCAGTGGAACCTACAGCCTCAGGGCTCATGCCTGCTACCGTCGCAGGAACACGTGAAAACTGCTTTGCATCAAGTCAGGCTCTTGCTCTACACCTCTCAGTGCTGCTGCTTCTAACTGGGAGCAGCTCTCCAGGATCTCAGGCAGAGTCTCTCTGAGGACTAAATTACTGGAGGTTCTTTTAACTGGAGACGGTAGGGATGAAACAAGGGCCTCCTGCAGGCAAAGCAAGTGTTGTCCCATTCAACTATGGCCCTTCCCTTTGTTGAGAATCCTATATTTTCAGGAAAGGGCTAGGTAAATGTGTAGGAATGCATCTTCAGTTGTAGATAAGAAGCACTTTGTATCTGATTATCTGGGGCATACGCACCTGTTACAAAGCGGGTAACTGCAGCATCACTTTCATTGGTTCCACGAACAGCGGTGATGGAGACTTCATATCGTGAGCCGGGTCGTAGGGCCTGCATGGAGTACTGGCTCAGGGGAGGCTGTAGCCGGAATGTGGTCTTTCCACCTTCCCCATTCTCTAGACCATACTTCAGCAGAATGTAGTCCACTTTAGCCCGAGGTGGAGTCCATTCAACAAAGGCTACAGTGTCTGAGACATCTCGCACCAGTATCTGGGTTGGCCCATCAATTACTGAACACAGAGCAAATGCGTAAATAAAAGAAAATAGACAAATTACAAAAGAAAGAAGCAGGCAGTCTTGCAATGATCCAGTCATCACTTTGTTCTCTGAAGTGGATAACAATAATAATGGGGGGAAATGAACTAGTTCAAAGTAGACTACTAGAGCATGAACTGAAGATCTTAATATTCTTTGGACGTATGTGTTTATATGGGTAGGATGAGAGGACTTGAACCCTGGGTGCAGGGGTCCCTCGTGGTTCTTTGCTTTTGCCCCTTTGCTGCTGATGCCATTGTGACTCCTGTGGGGTGAGGGGAGTGCTGTGGTATCCTTGTGTTGTGTTGTGTGTATGTATGTGGTGCCCTTGGAGCATCTCCCCATGGTTGGGGGTGGTGCCTGTCGCTGTGTTGCTCACTTCTAGTGGTTGGCAACATTGGCCACTCCTTGGCCTTGGACCTACCTCTGCCCCCTGCTCAGTTTGCCTTGTGTATGCTTGTCTGGCTACCAGAGAAGCTGACTGGATTGGGGCTGATTGGATGTGGTGATTGGCTCCAAGGACATTGCACTGATAACACATAGAAATCACACCAATTATGTGCTCATGTCACAGTGATGATGCGTTGATGATATGCCAACATCAGGACCAGGGTTCCCACTAAGATGTGCAGTTCGTAGCTGGGATGCTGGGGGTGTTAGTGGGAAGGGCTGCTGCACCAGTGTTGCTTTGCCAGGACAGACTTGGCATACTGCCCTTGTTGCACTGGCACTGATGTGCCATTTCCACTCCATTGCCAGGACAGACGTAGGATATGGCGGATGTCGTGCTGGCATCCATGTGCTGTTGGTGTGGCGTTCGGATAGGATTGAGCTGTAAGAATCATTATGACATTTACATTCAAATACACACCCTACTGAATGGAATGCAATGGAAGCAATGGAGTAGCTAGACAGCCGGCCGCACTTAGTTCTGCATTCTGTTATGCATTGCAATGTGCACTGAGTGCCAAGAAGAGTTGCAGCATTTACTGGATTGCGCCTGTATAGAAAACAGGAGGTGATTGCTTGTTAATCACTTATGTACCAAGCCAGCATTACCCTGCTGTTCCTGCTGTGCATTAATCTCAGGCTTATTTCCTGCCTGGCGATCAGAGGGCTGTTGTTCTAGGTTTCATTCTACAAGTTTCATTGTTTTTTCCTCTTTACCAGAGACAGCTAAAAATAGGTGCATTGGCCCTGTAAGTCACACTTTACGGATGGTGAGTTTTTTTTAAAAAGTGTTTTTTTATTATGTAATGTGTGTTCTGTATGTTCTCATTAAAAATGCACGGGATGTATATGTATATATGTATATTCCTGAAAAGGGCAGGGAGAGGAAGAAGGGAGAGACAGGCTTGCCAGTCTTTGCAGCTAGTCCACTATTAACATTCCTCAGTGTGCTTGGTAAATTTCAGCCACATGTGTGAATAGTCTCAACTGAAAAGCAATCTTTGAGATCAGGTGGTTTGAAAGTTCTCTCCCTGATGTTTGATTTGTATTGGCTCACTCACACACATGCAACACTCAACAAGTGATCACCATCACCTGCATGTGTGAACCAGCTTATAATTGATTTGCATGGTAGCCTACCCTTGAACCTTTCTTATGCTTTTGATTTTTTTTAATTTTTCATTGTAATTCACTTGTGTTCTGATCAGTTTTATCTAAATAAAAATGTTTCTTCACTGAAGCTTTCCAAATAATGTGACTGGCAATTACAATACACAAGAGAAACTCTACAAGAGGAAAGCTTCTAGCTCAAAGCACAGTTGCTCATGAACATTCAACTTCTTGGCAAGTAATTCACACAGTGTTAATTGATAGTGTCATAGTATGGATTTATTGTATCCCATTTGTCCTCCAAGGAACTAAGAGAGGCTTACATACCAAATGAATAATTTTCACCTAAATTGGAATCAGTTTATCCAATTTTGGAACAAGTGCTATAATCAAAATGTACCATTAGAAATTGTGTTGCTCCTAGAGGAAAATTGTATCTCATACATCTTTCTTGAATTGACTGATCCCGGGCTAAGGTAAAGATTGAGCTGTAGTTATGAAGTTTATATTTTAATATGTAGAAAAGACTGTTTAATTATGTCTTGAAAAGTTTATGTATGATTTCAGATCAATGGAGAGTTATATTACAGTGAATTACAAGTTGTATTTTGAGGATATAATTTTTCTATATTTTTTATTTATACTGTATAAATTTTAGTATGTACAATTTTATAGACTAAGATCCCAGCCCCTTCACCAAGACATTCCGCTACCCACCCCGTCATTCCAACGCTACAATGTATCCAGAGGAGCAGTACAGAAAGTTCCAAATGGCTCCAGGAAGAGAGCCAAGCCATGTAATTCAGGGCAAGGCACGAATTCCCCCAAATAAATGTGCACATATACTAGATTACTGTCTACTTCTTAAGGCTCAAAATGTGGGACTGTAAAGTACTGAACTAGCCTTCTGCATCTCTATTCAGATGCATCTCAGATGCATCTCTATTCATTGTGTTCAATATAGGACCTACTCCCAAATAAGAGCACATCAGATTGTAACCTTAATTGTATTGTTTGTCATTTTGCTTGTAATTAATTAGCTGGTCCCAAATAATTGAGCAGTATAGAAATGTACTAAATTCTCTAAAGGTGACTGATGGGTTCACCTCCAAAATCGGACTGCCAGCTTTATTTCTGGTATGGCTTCTTAAACGGCAAAGGCAAAAAGTCTTTGATTTCCAGGAAGCAGAAGATGCAAGGTGGACACAGGTGCAGAGTGACATAGAAACCAGGAGTGGTGCATTGGAGGGGAGGAACACGTGTTTGGAGGAGCATTGATGTAGAGTTACTAGTGTGTGTAAAACCCACTGGGGCTGTTTGTTTTAATTGTTTTAATTCTTGATTTTAAATGTATATATGTATTTTAACGTTTTTATTGGAAGCCGCCTTGATTGCCCTTGTTGGGAGAAAGGCGGGGTATACATTCTTTAAATAAATAAATAATAAATAATTGCTAGGTATCTGTTTATTGACTCTAATGTGGGAATGATGGTTCCTTAGCTAGATCTCACAGGTCTGCGGTTCCCAAACCCATGAAATTCCCTTGTGCTGTCAGAAATTACTGTAATTAAGGAGTCCCAAGTACCCACCCACAGAGAAGACTGCCTGTAGTATCTTGACATGATTCAATGCTCTGGCCTTGCCTCTTTTGAATCAGTGTTTGTCCGGGGCAGGTAATTCTGCCACATCTCTGCATCAGGTATGTTTGGATCATTCAGTCACTCCTGGTGAAAAGATGCAGCAGAATTATTCGCTCTCGGAGAAGCTGCCCATCATGGCATCTAGAGCAGTGATTCATGCAGAGAAGTTGCCTCCTTCCAATCAGGAGCTATGGTCAGAAAAGCGAGTCCAGCAGCAGAAACATATGGGGGTGGGGACTCCACTGAAGGTGCTAGCTCCTACTCAAAACCCATCCAACAGGTTTTTTTGGGGGGTCGTGTAAACATGAAGTATGTCCCCTCCATTTTTAGTTCAGGAAAAAAAAGTGTTCCTCAGTGATCAGATTTTAGGGAAACACAGCCATACAACAGATGAACAAATATGAAGTCCAGCCCTTCAAAGATGGGAATTGCTTCTTGCGGCCCGTAGATGTCACTGGTAAGCCATATCCTACATACAATTCTCAAACACAGACACATTTGGGGGGGGGGGGGGAAAGACACAATATCTGTATATAACATGATGAGCAGTTGACTAAAATCTGTACCAGGATTGCAAACCATTGTTCATGATATTCAAAAAGACCTTCTTTTGTTCAAGGGAAAGGCCTGCCTGTATTACATGCTACTTGGCACACGTTTCTTGCTCTTTGGTTCCAAAGCCCATTAATTGTGGTATAATTATCAGCTTTGTTGGTGCATCTCCTCTTTGAGAGCTTTTTGTATGTTACTGTCTCTTGCAGATTGATTTTGATGAATGGAGCTATTTAATTAGATTACCAGGAACGGAGCTGGTGAATGAAATCCTCTTTGCTCCGTACATAGGTCAGAGCTTGCCTTGTTCAACCTCCTAGCTATGACAAACATGAGCTAAGGGGTTAGGTAATAATTAATCTATGGCCGTTAGAAAAGCCCTACTGTCTCAGATTAACTTGGGTTTATATATCCTGTTTCCAACAATGGTCAGCTAGATGTCTCCAGGAAGCCCACAAGCTGGGCAAGGGAAACACTGCCTCCTCTGATCACAAATCAGAAGTATGCTGCCTCTGAACATGGAGTGCTTAATAGAGGACTAAACTATCACAGAAAGAGAAAAGACTGTTGACCTCCAGCTTGGCATAGAACTATTAAGTATGAATTACTCACAGGTTGAGACGCTGGCTGAGGTGGGCGGGCTTCGGGCTTGTTCCTTGAGGGCGACCACATTGACAGTGTATTCCTCGCCTGGCTTCAGCCCTGTCTGATTGAAGGTTGTCACGCTGCTAGGGAGCTGTGCAATTACACCCCCTTCATTGTCCTAGGGGTATAAAATATGCTGGCTCAAGCCAAGGTTTGTAAGCACAGGCGAATCAAAATGTAAATGTCTCTTTCCCTTTGCTATATGGTTGGATTGTTCTAGTTACACAAGCATCCTAAAGTCACATAAGCCCCAACACTTCTCTCACTCTTGATTAATTTCTTTAGCATACTTGGTTTGCTGAACAGGAATCATTTTTCTCAGTCCTTGTACACGCGAGCTGGTTTCCTGAGCCCTTGTGAGCACTTACAGTTTTTGACTATGCTGCTGTGACTACCAGTTGCAGCTATGAGATCTCAGTGGCTTTGTTTTTCAGGTTTACTTACTACTTAAAGCGCATTTTCTCCAAGGTGCATGCTGCCCTCCATATTATTATTATTAACAGTATTTATATACCGCTTTTCAACAAAAAGTTCACAAAGCGGTTTACAGACAAAATCAAATGATTAAATGGCTCCCTGTCCCAAAAGGGCTCACAATCTAAAAAAGATGCAGAGGAACACCAGCAAACAGCCACCAGAAAAGACACTGTGCTGGGGTGAAAGGGACACTGTGCAGAGAGTTGTTAAGGACAATGGCAAGAGGCACTTTTTCAATTGGTGCTCCTCTTATATGTAGCCCCCCTGCTAAATATAAGAGGAGCACCAATTGAAAAAGTGCCTCTTGCCATTGTCCTTAACAACTCTCTGCAATAGCCTTGAGAGCAAGCAGCAGGCCCATAGTTACCCAATGAGCTTTATGACTGAGCAGGAATTTGAACCTAGGTCTCCCTGACCCAAGCCCAACACTCTAGCCCAGCGATTTTCAACCAGCGTGCTGCGGCACATTGGTGTGCCATGAATGGTCTGCAGGTGTGCTGCAGGAGTCTGGGTCATTTATTAGTAGGGCCATTGGGAGATGTGAGCCCCCAACAAGCTGCATGGTGTGCCTCGTCAATGGTCAAAAAACTGATGGTGTGCCTTGACAGTTTTAGCAGTGTGCCGTGAGATGAAAAAGGTTGAAAATCGCTGCTCTAGCCACTACAGCAAGGTTTCCCATCCCATCTTCATTAAGGCACCCAGCTCCTGTGGCCTCCAGCTTTACACAATGGATTGTAGCCCCTCCGGAGAGGAAGGGCTGCAGCCTGCCCCACTTTTTCTAGCGGAAAGAAGTTCTCAAGGAGAAGTGCAAACAAGGAGGAACCTCTACCATGTGGAGGTTGCAGCCTTGCTTTACCAATGGCTGCAGTCCTGAGTAAGCACCCTGGTGGGGTGATAACCTACAAGTAATGGGTTGCACAGACTGCACGTGTGCAAAAGGCAGCTGTGATAACTACCTTTTCAAGGAAGGAGAGAAAAACTAAAACAAAATAATTGCCCCTTTTCGTGCTAGGAAGACATCTGTTGGTACAAACAGAGAGCCTTAAGGTAGCATTTGGACATTATTATATTTCACATTTTTATACCGCCCTTCCTCCAAGGAGCTCAGAGTGGTGTACATATTTCCTCCCCTCCTTTTGTCCTCACAACAACCCTGTGAGGTAGGTGGGGCTGAGAGATAGTGACTGGCCCAAGGTCACCCAGGAAGCTTCATGGCTGAGCGGGGATTTGAGCCTGGATCTTCCAGGTCTAAGTCTGACTCCCAAACCACTACACCATCCTGGCTTATTACACATTACAAGGAAGAAAGGATTTTTGAGTGATATCAACTTTTTGCATTGGTCACATCTGAAGAAGGAAGTTGCACGGTGAGATGTACAAGTAACGTACCAAAGTTGTATCCATGTATCTCACTGCACAGTACAAGTAAGTACAGCATCCTCTTTGGACATTACATGGAAGTGTGAAATTGCATGCAAGAGTCACCCACACAGCTGCTCTCACTGTTTCCTTTTAACAGCCAAAATAGAGTTGCCAACTTTTCAAATGGCCATTGTAACTGTGTCTTTAAGCAACACTAGCTGCAGTTGCCAACATTAATAGAGATAGTTTATTTTCGTGCTGTGCAAAGCATTACCCAATGTTTTCTGCAGATCAAACTGCTGTTCAGGGGCCAGGGCGCAAGAGAGCAGGGCAATCTTTTCTGATCAGTTGGCAACCATAGCCCAAAGCTACTCTTAGAAACAGGCTGTTAGCTTCTTTGTTCATCCATTTCCTTCTAAAATGTATCTAACACATTCTTGCCTTACATCACTGTTTCTTAACTATTTGGTAAAGAGCGGAAGTTTTCATGACCAGATACAATTTTCAAAGAAATAGGATATACAGAACCTGTATATCCTATTTCTCTGAAAATCTTAACTATTTGGGAACTGGTGCTCATTTTACCCATTCACTGAGTCCTCAGGTTAATATTTCCATCACATTTTTTTTCCTTTTAGGCAGGAAGGGAGTCTGCTCTAGCAAGAATGTAACTGTTTTTGAATAGAACATCATCTTTGGACTATAAGCCTAAGGATAGGAGGAACGAGACCATGTCAGAGTGGGAAGGGAGGCAAGAGCTTGTAAAAAGAACTTCCCTCTGGCCCTTTAAAGACAGTTTGCTTTTCATTTCTTCTGCTGATTTTGTCGACTTTTACACCTCTAGGGCTCAGCTAGCTTGTTCATCCTTGGGTGAACCTTCATTAACTTGAACAGCTTTATATGGTACACACCCGGAATGAAGTTCTCAATCTGTATTTCCTTATTGCAAAGCAGGTCTTGTTTAACTGCGCAATTCAGCGCAGAGAAACACCGGTGGAACTGCTGCTCCACCGGCATTGGGTGCTGCAAAGGCACTTTCGCGGCACCTGCGGAGTAAGCAATGCCGGTGCCGCTCACTCCGCCACCGGATCCAAATTCCCTTCCCTAACCCCCTTCCCGGGCTGGGCTGGGCCGGGCTGGGCTTACACGACCTCCCCAGATGTGCACTAGCAAAATAGCTAATTCACATCCGAGGAGGCCCATTGGGGCTTATACCGTTTGTCCCTTTCCCCCAAGGTGTGCCCCAATTCTGCCAGCATCGCCCTGATCCTGCCTAGGATCTGCCACAGCACGCTTTGAACGCTGCAGTGGATCTTAGGCTGGATTGGGCTGCCCATGTGTTCTACAGGCACAGTTCCATGCAAACTGTATAATGCAGGACTAAATTTCTGAGGATCCTGTTCATTTTAGGCTTACCAGATCTCCAACTGGGACAGAGTGCTAGACCTTTAGGAGAAGGAATGTGGGCAGGTGTAGCTTGTTAAGTCCTAGAACACAATCCTAGGTATGTCTACTCAGAAGCAAGCCCCATTAAACACAATGGCGTTTGCTTCTGAGTAGACATACCTAGGATTGTGCTCTAAGGGTTTAACAAGCTACACCTGCCCACATTCCTTCTCCAAAAGGTCTAGCACTCTGTCCTGGTTGGAGATCTGGTAAGCCTAGTTCATTTAATGCACTGCTTGGGACTAAGGGTGAAACTGGAGAGGCCAAACTGCACGGGACTGCTGTCAGAGAAAGCAATCTTATGTTGTTGCCTCTCCCCTCCCCTGTAAGATGTAGTAATGGAAAGACATGTCACATCATTTCTCAGTTCCTCATCATTATTTTATTTACAATTATTCATTTTAAAAATGTATATCCTGCCTTTCCCATCCTATCCTGGGGTGCTTAAGGCAGCTGAGCTGCCAGTGGGGATGAGGGAGCAGGGAAAGACAGAAAAGTGGACGTGCTGTCTCACCAGTCATGTAATCTGGAATTGCTATCACTCACTTTTTGTGGAGAATCCAGATGACTATGTTACCAATCCATTGCATTCCAAGGCTTTCTGTGTTGTCCTCCTGTCTTTTTTCAATCCTGATCTGTAGCCATTTCTTTTCATTTCAAATGCAACCATAGTGTTTCCCTGATTAGTGTAAACTGGCAAAGCACTACTGGGGGCTTTTTGGGACTACTGTCCCTTTAATTAGAAACTTCCTCCTTGTCTCCTGGTGCTTCCTGATCAGCAACGATGCAGCATTATTAGTTGTGTCTTAATTACTCAGTTCCTATTATCTGAAAGTGCTTTAAATACTGGTTTTTAATCTTTTTTTAAAATTATGAAAGAGTACTATTTTGCAATTTTAAAAAAGTAAAAGTTAGTGAGTGGAAACTGGCATTTAAAGTTCCCCCTGCCCAGAAAAGGAACGGAGTAATTAATAGACACTTAAGAGGCAATTCAGGAATGCTGCATCCCCACTGAACAAGGAACAATCACAAGTTCCCCAAATTCTAGCTCTTTCTTGTAGGGAAGATGCTCCAGGCCTTGTTCATTCTAGTTGCCTTTATTTTCTTTTTGCACGCACGCATACACACACACACACACACACACACACACACGTGTGTGTGTGTGTGTGTGGACATTAAGATACTACTGGCAGCTTTTCCATTTCTTTCCTGTTGATTAACTCCTTAATTAACTTTCCATGATTAATTCCTAACATGGAACTTCCTTTTTTTCCACAGCTGAGCTGTGCACAAGCCATCTGCAATAGTGAATGTGTGATAATGGAGTTACACACTTCCAAGCTATTTGTATGCTGAGAGTGACTGTCATGTAGTGAACACAGTTGTCTGACCCAACACCCAAAAAGTTATTATTTTGAGATTAGAGTTAGGCAGCTAAATGGATACCTAGGCAATCATTTTAAAGAGCTGGTGTGACTGAGCCTTGTTGCCTGCAATGTGCATACGCGAACACATTTTTCAACCTCACTATTGCCTCTGGTCAAACAGATTTGTTTAGCACTTTCCAAACCTACAAATGGTAGCAGATCAAATGATATGAAGGCAAACTGCATGGATAATGATAGCTCCACTGCATCACTTTCGACTTTGGAAAAAAACCCACTACCATTGGTCTCCAGCCAAGGTGCTAATTCACATGGCCATGTTTATCTTTTAATGACAGCAGCCGTTACATTAATAACACATTTGTGTAAAAAATCAATCACAGTTCACTTATCATAGGAGAAATCTATGGAGTGGTGTGAAGTCGTCCTTATTATTGCAATCTGCATGTCCAAGCTTCAGAAATGCATTATGAGTATGCAGGCGGAGTAATTCTGGCATTTGCCATTCATGTTCATAATATAATGTCTAAATTGGCTTTCATAATATGAGACTCATAAAGCTAAGCAGTCCCAAAGGGCTATGTATTTATATAAATAGTTCAAGTAAATCAATAAACACATGGCCTTTTGTTGTCTACTTCCTGCAGCAAAGTAGGACCACCAGCTCAACAGATTTTCACATATCAACCCATTGAATCCAGAGCACAGTGTGCCACAAACAGAAACCAGCCAGTTTTAAGCATGGCAACTTCATCCAGCTGCCTACTCTCCTCCTCTCCCCTCCCCATCTGATCTACAGAAAACTGCCATAGCCCCAGGCCACCCTCCCACCATTCTGACAATCAAGTAACCCAGGTGAAACACGGTGGGTTGCCTGCCTTTTTTGTGCTCTTGCTGGTTGGCAGGAGAGTGCCCTTGACTGAAGGACAGTTCTGAATGGTGATGTTACCTTGGGGATGAAGCTGACTTCCCAGCCATCAAATGAGAAGGAGAAGGGCTCCCACTGCATCTCAACGGTGGTCTCTGTGATTGTTTTGAACTGCAGACCTTGAGGAGTGGAAAGCTCTGGAACATAATGGGACAGATGATGGGGAAAAAAAAAAGGCTTTGTTAGCTGTACTGGGGCCTACTGATAGCTTCACATTGATGTCCATGTGTAGCACACATCTCTGCTCTCTATTTTCCAAAGCACCTTCCTTGAGTGGGGAACGGGATGGGTGTGATGAGAAAACTACGCGTTAGGTACAGGCGTACAGCTATTCTCTGCACATGGGTGGATAAAGGTCCCATGTCAAAGACTTGGCGATGGAGGTGGGACTGTACGCTGGGAAGGTACAAAAAAGCCGTCTAGCTCCAACAGAGCACAGGATGTAGAAGACAGAGCCAGCTCTGAGCATAAACTGGAATTCTGTTTCAAGAAATTCAGGGATGGAGTGCTGCCTACGACCCTGCAAAGTGGTCTGCAAGGTCTCTGGGCCGCACCTGTGCGTCAATTACATCCAGGCCACCTGGCTCTCGCATGAGCTCAGGCGGCCCAGAGGTGAATGGGGCCTCAGTTGGGGGGGGAGCAGAAGCATTGCCCAATACTTCAGTCATCGCTGTGGGGCCGCCAAGGCAAGCGGAGCTGGAGGGGCCCTCCCTTCGCTCGGCTTCGGCTGAAATCCCAGCAATCCATAAGCAACTGGCAGTGACGCGATGACGTGTTGTTGCCAGTCTACTTCTGGGCTGCCAGGTTCCATACCTGCAGTGGTCTACGACACCTCACCGTTTTGCCTCACTGGTCCGCAGTCTCATGAGGGTTGAGAACCGCTGGTCTAAATAACCATGGGCAATGAAGACGCGGCAGGATGGATGGGCTTCTTCACACCCTTCCTGAGAGCTGTGATGGGCTCCACAGCAGTGGCAGCAGTTTTTCATGAAAGCAGCAAAGAGCCTTTTTCACACATCAAACCATCCATGGCAAACTGTACCAGCAACATGTGGCATTCACGTGGCAGGGTGGCCACCACAACCCATACAGCTCCCTTACCGACTGCATGTGTATGAAACACAGATTTACAAAACTCAAATTTGCTCCATTTGTTCATATTTAGCATTTGCAATCATACATTTAAAACATCTCAGGTGTAATGTGGGAATCTCGAGTGTAGAAGCCATTCCCTACTTTCTGTGTTAGGTTAACAGAATGAAATGAACACAAACATTAGCTGCAGCTCCGTTCTCTTGCCTCACCAGTGTTTGTTCCAATGAAAGAAACTCGGGGACAAAAACATGCTGGGAATTCTAACCTGCAGACCAAAGCAATGTGGTCAGTGCAGGGCCCATCCATGCATAATAACCATGATCTCTTTTCCATCCATCCTCCTTCTGGCTTATCTGGCTGAAGGCTTGGTTCAGTTACCAGGATGTTTTAAGACCTCTTTTGATTCTTGCCAGTTGTCCCAGATTATGACTCCTTTTTTGCACAGATAAGGTGTTGCCACTTAGGGTTAGAATTTAGGGTTGCCAGCTTTTCAACCAGCCCCTATAGCTGCACCTTTACGGTCTGCACATCAATTTACTGCTAGAGATGATAATGCTGATCTCTGTGCCTTGAAAAGCTACATTTGCCAATTCCTGTATTTCACTGAAGTCACAGGAACAGGCCACACCCGGTTCTCACCCCACCCACCCCCAGCAACCCTGTTAGTTGTACCCACTGCGTGAGATTACTCAGGACACTGTATGCTTGTAATTAATTCTGATCCCCACCTTCGGATCCTCATTAATTCTGATCTGATGTTCCTTTCAGGCTCCGATACACTTTTTAAATTCTGTTTTTATTTCAGGATACCTGATAGTGTAAACAAACTGTACTGGGGGGGATATGGATCAGGATTACTATCATTTTGCCACAGGAATTATACTGAGTGTGTACTTTCAGCAATGAAGCTTTCAGTTCATGCTGCGTCATGATGAATGCAAAAAAACTTGAGACATGTGCTTTGACTTGTCCTGTATAGAGGAAATGGCTCTCTTTAGGTCTGCCTCCTTGAGGCTTGATGAGCATCTCTTTCTCCCACATACTCCCTCTATGTATGGAAAGTATACTCCCACATACTTTTCCCCTCAAGAGAATCTTACAGACTTGCAGATCCAACAGGGCTCTTCTTATGTTCTTACTTGCAATGTTGCAAATACTGTACTTCCAAATGTGTGTGACAAAACCCCAGTGTTGAAATGTTCTATGTCAAAAAACCCTGCTTTGGAAGGGGGAGAGCTGGAAAAGATAAGCATTGGTGGGAGGGGGAAGGATTCCCCAGTCATGCTACTCTTCTACAACTCTCCCTGCCTATGTGCTTCCCCCCACCCCAGCCCCAGAGATCCAAACACATGTTTGTGCAGGTAAATATGATCAATTTCCCCACATTGTTGTGTGTGTGTGTGTGTTTTAACCCTGAATATAAGAGCAACCCTTTGAGCCATAGTAAATCTTGCCCTCTCAAAGTTTCCCTGCCTCCCTGAAATCTCCCTCACCTCCGAAACTTAAAATGGCATGCCTGGGTGCAGAATAATCATGCAATACTTACGGGTTGCCACCTTGACACCAACAGGTGTGCTGAGCACATCGCTGATAACCGCATAGATACTGATGTTGTACGTCAGGCCTGGCTCCAGCTCCTTGATCGTGACAGTGCTCCAGTCCCCAGGTACCCGCTGCTGGAGCTGCAGGCCCCCAGGCACTGCTGGCTGGTAGGAGATCACATATTCCGTCACAGTCATTGGCCCATCCCATTCCAAGTCAATTGACCGATCGCTGATGGCAGCTACTCGCAGGCTTTCAGGTGGAGCAACTGGTGAAAGAGGCAATATTCAGAGAGGAGCTGGGGAAACTCACCAATCTCTTCATGGAGCAGCATGTCTCTGAGGGCCCAATCTTATCCAATTTTCCAACACTGATGCAGCCATGCCAGTGGGGGGGGGGGAGTCATGGAGGCCTCCTGGTAAGGGAACATTTTTTCCCTTACCTTTAGGGCTGTATAGTGGCTATATCAGTGCTGGAAATGTTGGTTAGGATTGGGCCCTAAGAAGTATTCCTAAGGCTGCAATCATAGGCACACGTACTAGGAAATGTCCTTTGAATTTAGTTGGACTTACTTGCCTCCATGTAAAGCCAGTGTATACGCCAGGGGTGGCCAACCTTTCAACATGAATGCTCCTGGCCCTTTAATGGCTGTATAGGTGAGGGCATTTCAGCAGGTGCAGCTGCTTTAGCAGCACCATCAGCAATTGCAGCTGCCAAGATTCTGTCTTCTACACAACTCTTAAGAATGCAGAGGCCCTAATGGTGGAAGGTTGGCCATCCATGGCATAAGCCATTTCACACATTGCATAATAACAAGCTTGAGTTTCGTGTATTTGATGAAATGGACTATGGTCCATGAAAGCTTATGCTGAAATAAATTGGTTAGTCCTTAAGTGCTTCTCTAATCTAGACCCCTTGCTTATTTTTGCTGCAACAGACGAACACAGCTACCCCAGAATGAATGGAGCTTAGTTTGACTAGTTGCTCATACAACACTCCTGTCTGCTGGACAGGGGAATTGCACATGTTGAATCTGTTTGCACTCACAGTTCTCCATCCGGTTAGGATACATGCAGGGCAAACTGGCTTCTGTATATGTATGCATCCGGGCAATTGGTTCCGCACTTCCAGAGTATCTGGCAACTATGGGGTATAGGAACCTTTTCTTTTATGGAATGAAAGTTCAGAATTTGGGGAACTCAAATTCCCCATCATAACATAAAAACAGCACATAACAAGAATCCTGATATTACTCCATACAGCATCCTTGTGATCCGGAAGGCAGATGCTGCTATCAACCCCGAGAGATGTAATATAACCATCACTAGGGGGGGGGGGGACGACGAACTTCTGTAGCTAAGGGAGTCTAGAGAGCCTTGACTGAGGAAAATTAGCTACAGTACTGTAGTTTAATTGTAGCTGCCTGCGAAAGCCTGGACATAAAATACTATTCTATATAATGAATCAGTGTGCAATGGAGAGCGTGGAGTACTTGTGCTCTTTAACATCTAACTTTTATTTAGGATGGCACGTCCTGTACAGAAAAATAGAAGTGATACAATTGCTACCCAGAGAGCCATTTGCAATTATGAATTGACAGGACACAGTAAAAGGACCAGGTGGGGCCTTTGAAAGGGGCTGGAAAGGGGCTGTATGCTAAACTAAAAGCACAGCAAAGGTGAAATTATGGTATGGTCTAGAAAGGGCTGGGCCTTAGAAATGGGTTTAAGGAGGGTTTTGACAGAACTATGCGAGTCCTCTCTCTTTTCAGAAAACCTCTGGCACAGTGAGGATTAGCTCTAATAAGCAGAGGGCATTGGGGATTTTAAGATCCTGCATGTGCAGCCTACTGTAAATAATAGGACAGGCGGGAGTGCCCTTCTCGATTCTACCTCACACACGCAGGAGAACAAATATCAAAATGTCAGTGTCAACACTGAAGCACCACAGCTTTTTAATTAGCCAGGGCAAATTATGCCTCTCAGATTAACTGCTAAATGCCCAGCCGGGCCATTGTGTTTGCTGATGGTATTGCCTCTTGTATCCTTGCAACAGTTTGGGAGGAGGATTTCGCCCAATCTGATACTCCTTCAGAATAAATGATTACCGGGAATTGTGGACTCCAAAATGGGCCCTAACAAGACAGGTCTTTTGGAGCTCTCTAGGCCTCTAGCATTAATGCTGTAATCAGGACTGCCATGGGGCTGAGGCTTCTGCTTCTATGATGTTTGTTTTGTACCTCCTGAAATGAATCAAATTAAAGCGCAGAACATGTAGAGTTGCAGAAAAATACTTCCAATTTCTCCCAAATTAGAGTTACTACCTTAAAGGAAAAAAAAAAAATCAACACACACCACACATGAAGCAAGCACAGGCTGCCATCTTGGAAACTTTCCTACCTAAGAGCGCGGGTTTTTGTGTATTCAAATGAAGCTCTCCCCCATTAGTTCATCTGCTTAGGAATGTTCAAATGCTTACATTCAGAAATCAGCAGAAGCCTCTAATGACCCCCAGTGAAACCATGGATCCCAGCAGCACATTAGTGGCAGTGGCCAGCTAGCTGGGTGGCCATTACCTGGTGGCGGCAGTGTCCTGAAGGAGCTGCCCTGCCGCCATTCTCATCCCCAAGCTCCCCTGTCTGCTGTTTAAAAAGCCAGTGGACATGGATGGGAGAGAGGGAGCGAGAGACGACCTGCTGTAGCTCCTCAGTCTCAACTCCTCTCTCTACTTCTGTGGTCTGTGGTCTGCCCCCTGTGTCTCAAGATGCTCTGCCATGCTGTTTGTCTGCTCCATGCTGTCCCCGCCCCCCGTGGATTTTATTGTTTTTAAAATTGTTATGTACAGTTATGTATTGTTTAAACTTTTTAATGTATTTTTTAAGTTATGTATTTTAACTTCTGTTGTAAGCCGCCTTGGGCATTTGCCTCGGCATAGGAAAGGCGGGATATATTTTTAAATAAATAAATAAATACTTCCTCCTTTCCTGCCCTTTGAAATGGCAGGGAGTGGGAATTGTGGGTGGAGGAGAAGGAGGAGGAGGATGGAGGCAGAAAGAGGAAGAGCAAGAGGAAGGCGTAACGTAGGTTATGGGGGAGGAGCAATTTCGCCAAGGCGAAATTGCCGTAACGTAGGTTACGGGGGAGGGGCTGGCAGGAGAGATCCAGAGTGGTGGTGGTGGAGATCTGAAAGGGGGCAGGGGAGATTGTGGGGCTGTTACTCCACAGCTTTAAACAATTTTCTCATTATCTACTGTATCTTGGATACTGGAAGTGGGCCAGGTTTTGCTCCCCTCCCCCATGTGCTCCTTTTCATTTAAACTGCATAGTCTTCACCTCTATGTTTAACGGTTGCCCTGCATGTTTAATTTGGTACCAAGAACACCTTGACTCAACTTTCTTCTGAGCATCCAGTCAATGCAGTACCCAGTACCATTGTCTACTGGGTGCTCCAGCACACGTTGGAGACCAGCATGAGATGGGACAAGATGTAGAGAACATAAGAACATAAGAAGAGCCCTGCTGGATCAGGCCAAAGGCCCATCTAGTCCAGCTTCCTGTATCACACAGTGGCCCCACCAGATGCCTCAGGGAGCACAAGACAACAAGATACCTGTATCCTGTCGCCAATCCCTTGCACCTGGCACAAAGAAAACCTACTCCTACAACCAGGAGGTTGCTTATCCCCATCATGGCTTGTAAGCTGTGATGGACTTTTCCTCCATAAATCTGTCCAATCCCCTTTTAAAGGCATCCAGGCCAGGTGCCATCACCACCTCCTGTGGCAAGGAGTTCCACAAACCAATTACACACTGGGTAAAGATAAGAAAGGGAGGGTGTGTGTGTGCCTGCACATGCACTAAACTAAAAATACCTTATACATTAGTTCAATAAACCTTTCAACAATCCTGTACGTTAGGCTAGAATGATTTTTGCACCTATATTGCCAATTAGGAGCTGAGGCTTTCTTGACTATGGTCATTATTATAAGCAAGTTTGTGGTTGAAGTGATATATTCTTCCCAACTCACACTCTTAGCCACTATGCTAAATTTGTAGCTCCAGGTTGCAGGGGGGACCTTAGGGCAGAAGTGGTCCCGGGGATCAACAGTGAAACAATATTCAGCTGTGCCAACTCCTGATGCCAGCTCAAGTTTAGCTCATTGCTCCCCAACCCCATGAGCAGAGTTACCAACTGACTATAAGGCCTGGCCTTCTCCTGTACAGTATCTTTAACAGCAGCTTGATCTTTTCAAGTCATGGAGAGAAGGATTATTGTCAGCAAATGCTTGTAGAGCTACTGCTAAAAGGCTCGGGAGCAAGGATTGCAGCTGGGGGCTCATGGGTGCTTCTCCATACAGAAAAATTCCCTGCACATAGAAAAATGGATGTCAGGGAGAAGAGTTTCAGCCGGCCTTCTTCCTGGCATACTATGGAGGAGTATTTAATCATATGAACCCCCACTTGCAGTTAGAAGTGGAAAGAAATCCAGGTGTGGGTTTACCTCGGAGGGAACTGAGCCATAGTACCGAGTAATTCTTTTGAAAAGTTCCATTTGGGGCTGGTTTTATAAAACGTTTGCCAAACAGGAACTGAGCAGGCAACACTACAGCTGTTTGGAGAGAGTCCTGAACAATATATGCAGCATGGAAACAGAAAGAAGCATTTCTTCTGGCCAGTGCCTCCCTTGGGGGTGGGCAATTTACTTAGAAAAGGCATGAAATCGCTTTGGGTTAGGACAGAGTGCCCTCCCACATTATTTCTTATCACCCCTCCTCAGACTCAAGCCTGTTATTTTAAGTGAGAAATGCCAAACATTGCTTTTATCCTATTGCTCAAATAGCCTTCTTCAGGAGACACAAGTGGAAAAGCACTTTAGATAATGGCCCTGATGCTCCAGTGCAAAATAAAAAAAAATAATAATAAAAGGACAAGGGCACTTTGTTACCTGACTGATGGATGGCATGAATCCCGAGCAGGCACAGTGTTTGGTCCTGGCCACAGCAGGCAGGATGCCTTCACCGTAGCAATAGCTATGGGGTGCAAAGCAGCAAACCTTCCCCTATATCACTCAATATGTCTGGAAGTTCCCAAATGGGTACTTCTGCTTCTAACAATTGAACAGAAAAGCAACCTTCCTGATCATATTTTCAGTTTTCCTTCATGATCTTTCCCAGGGTTGCCCAGCCTTAGGCATATTAATTAATGCCTTTGGCAAACTCAGAAAACAGTGCCCAAGCGCCATTTCTTTGAGCCCATTATAAACTTGTAATACACACACACACACACACAGATCCCTTGCCAGTTTTGAAAAATTAACAAGAAAGGTCTGGTTTGTTTTGAAAATCTGGAGGCTTGATAGCTGTCTTTTAGCTTCTTTTAGTTCCCTTCTTTTAGTTCCCATAAAGCACTTTATGTTTCTGACTGTCTGATTGGTACAGTGTTTACAGCCAGAGCTGGCAGAGCTGCACGTATGTATATTAATTAATTATACATTAGTGCCAAATAAATGTCCTTTCGAAATTGTTCCCTGTTCCTGGGATCGCCTGTCAGTTCTTCTATGCATTCTAGAGACAGAAGCCAAACTCATGTCCTCACATGTGTTCTGAGGTCTGTAAATTCTATAAGCAGCACTGTCTTCTACTGTTCCTGGGATTTTAATGTCCCCAGTTATTATTATACTTTTCCCCACCTTCTGCTGCCAATTGTACTGTGCACTGAAAATGGAAACTGAAGCTAAGGAACTCTGGGACATGTTCTTGAAAGAGTAAGTTACTGTACATCAGGTGGCATAGTTCTATTTCTTCAGCTGTAAGCTTTCTATATAAAAGTTTTCTATATAATCTCTCTCTCTCTCTCTCTCTCTCTCTCTCTCTCTCTCTCTCTCTCTCTCTCTCTCTCTCAGTGTGGGCCACCCATTCACTGTTCTGTTCTACCATTGCTTCAGAAGATCTGGGCATCCCATATAGATAAACAAATACAAGGAATTTTTCGCTCCATAAGACGCACTGGACCATAGGACGCATGTGTATTATGGAGCTAAAAATAGGGGGGAAAATATATCTTGCTTTTAACATTTTTGTAAACATTTTTCCGGCCACTTGGCCACTTACCTGGTTGTTTCCGGAGGGGTTGCAGTCGCGTTCAGTGCATGCGCGAAGTGAACCCCTCTGGAATCATTGCACCCGAACAACGGAATCATTGTTCGGCAAAAAACCGGCGATTTTCGGGCATTTCCGGTTTTCGCGAAAACCGGAAATGGCCAAAACCCGCCGTTTTTCGCCGGAATGAAGATCGGGGAGGCCTGCAGAGGGTCGCACAGGCCTCCCTGAAGCCCCCACAAGCCCCAGTAAGTAAGGAGGTGGCGTTTTGGGGGTGCAATGATTCCAGAGGGGTTCACTTTGCGCATGCGCTGAACGCATAAGACGCACAGACATTTCCCCCTAATTTTTTTTGGGGGGAAGTGCGTCTTATAGAGCGAAAAATACATACAATTGCATAAGCAGGAGGAGCCACAGTATAGCCTCAGGTCTTTCTCCTTCTCCTTCTCCTCCTCCTCTCCTCATGGGCTTGCAGCCTGGGTCAGGCTCTCCTGGATTGCTGGAGCCCAATAAAACGTTTCTCAGGCTAGCTCAGGGATTGCACAGTTCCCTTACTCCTTAGGCTCAGGACTTTCCCTGAGCTGTGCCATTGGCAGGCTTGGTCTGCATCTGCACAGTTCCCTGGAGCCTTAAAAAATATCAACCTTTGGGAGCAAAGTTCTATCTGGGCTGTCATTTTTGTCCAGGACTTGGATGAAATTTTGAGGCAGTACTCGAAAGATCCCAGTAAAACGGAGGTGCTTTTTGACAATAATGACCATGAAAATTAAACAAAAAGACTGTTTGGGCTCTGCCCCGACTGCAAGTATTTGCTCAAACCTTGTTAAGCATGCCTCTCTTTTTTTTTCATTCCTAAATTTAGGTTGTTCTGTACATTCTTTGGAGCAGGGACTTGTCTTTCTCTCACTTTACATTCCTCTGTAGTGCCATGTACTGTATGTTACTGGTGATGTATCCATAGATAATCATCATCTATCCATTGTATTGTCCTGAAACCTATTCCATTGCTGAATTGTTAGTATAGCTTGGAGGTTTTTTTTTTCCTATTGTTACATCTAAACCTATGTGACTCAAGACTGTTCGAGTAGCATCAGCTTGATGCTTCTGCCACCCGGGTTTTCTCCTTGTGCGTAGCTGCCCTGCTGAGTTAAGCATTTGTATGAGGTCTGCAAGCATTAATTGGATTAACCAGTGGGTTAATCAAGTCAAGCTTTAGTTGACTAATAACCGAGGATCCATTTTAATGGGTGACGGCAAAATTTAATCAATGGGGCTCACAGTTAAAGCTATGTTTGTTTATTGAGGCTCTTTGGTCTTGGTGAATCACTGTAAGGGGAGTAGGAAAAAATGCAGAAAGGTTCTCCCTTTAGGCCATGCTCTGGCTTTGCTGGCTGCTCTTTTACTTTCAGGCCCCCCCTGAGCGAAGACGGCAGCTGGAGAGGTCAAGTCCATTTTGTTCAAGTGCTTGAGAGAACATTTGCCAATTTCCTATAGTCGACTCGCTTTTTAGAAAACTTATGGATGAAAACCTTGTCAAGAAGTGGATAATAGACAGCGGTGCTGTTTCTGATTGGGACGTGGGGGCACTTCCCGCATAACAAGGGCTTTAGGCTGTTGAAGAAATAATGGCATTGACACAGCCCGTAAAGCACCACAGGTTACAAAAGATGATTTCCTGACATTTGATTATATGCTGTGTATGGATGAAAGCAACCTATGAGATCTAAAAAGGGAAAAGCAATGAAATTAAGGAACTGTAGAGCTTGGTTTGAGCTACTTAGGATCCACAGAACCAGCTCATTATTGGACCCATACTATGATGAAGATTTTGAAACGGTTTATGAACAGTGCCTTAGATGCTGTAAAGCAGTTTTTGAGAAATCTGATTAATGGAATTGAATGTTTCTGAACGTAAATAATATGTAGCTCTTCCACAGAAGTATTAATTTAAAATGTCACTTGATTAATCAATTGGAACACTGTGCCTCTAAAGTTGATCTTATTGGAACTGCTGTAACTTTGGCCTTATACTGCAACTACTATAACCTACTGAGAGCCCAATCCTAACCGTTACACCCCCCGCTGATGCAGCTGCGCCAAAATGGCAGCCGCTGCATCCTGTGGGGGGGGGGGGGACAGGACCAGGAAGCTTCTGCAGGGAAAGAGGATGTTTAATCCCCTTACCCCTGTGTAAACCTCATGGTCTGCAATGGGTCTCCTCGAACCTACACTAGCAATTTTGCTAGAGTAAATCCGAGGAGAGAAAAGGGGCGCGGAGGCTGCAGGGAAGGGGGATAAGTTCCGGCGCAGGCCTTCCGTGATGGATTCTCCCCCTCCTGCGACCTCCCCACCCCGTTACGCTCCCTTCCTGCCCTTGTTCTGCCCTCCCCCCACCTTCCTGCCAGCCTACCTTTCCCAGTGACATACATAGATTGTGGTGCTACCATAGTAGCACCCCTCCACTATGACACGTGACATGGCTGAAGGTACCGTCTCTTTCTGCCATATACTGCATTCGTTTACCCTGCAATATAGTACCTGCCTTGCCTGCACTGATTTCTCAATCAGTGTGTGAGTAAACTGAACATGATAATCTTTTTTTTTTTAATTTAGGGATGATGTGTAATGTGCAATTTAACAATGGATCTGATTGTACCTGTGGAACAGCTGCAACTCAAACACATTTCCTGCCGCATTGATTGTTTAGACAGAGGGAAGGGAAGCTGGTCCATACTGACGTGGATGGGTGCAGATGGGAAAATGGAGATATCTGGGTGGGGCATATAGAACCTTAATCTTTACATTCTATCCTACCTGCTGAGCAGTCTCGGCCCTGGTAGCCTTCCTCACAAGAACAGAGTCCCTCTTGGCAGAATCCACGCCCACTGCAGGCATTGAGGCACCTCAGCTGCCCACAGTCTTCCCCTACATATCCCTCCTGACAGAGGCACGTTCCATTGGCACATTGTCCCTTCCCTGAGCAATCTCCAGGACACCTCAGCTCGCTGCAGTCTTCTCCCGCAAACCCTTCTTCGCAGATGCATTCTCCGTCCACACAGAGTCCTCGGGAGCTGCAGTCAGTTGGGCAGCGGGCCTCTGAACAATCTTCCCCACTATAATCACTGTCACAGATGCACTGGCCATCCACACAAACACCCCGGCTTGAACAGCCCATGGGGCAGAGGGGTTCTGAGCAGTTCTTCCCAGCCCAGCCTTCGCTGCAGATGCACCCGCATGATTCTAGACTGAAATTGCCATGACCACTGCAGTGGGGGATGTAATCCAGCTGCCCTGCAAAAATGAAAAAAAAAATTTTTTTAGCACATTTTACATATTTTATCACAGTAATCCTTTTAACAACCCAGGGCCAGTAGTGTTGTTATGCCCATATTGCAGACAGTGTGCAGGCATGCCTCCAGCTGAGAGTGGATCATTGCCTAAGGCCACCTATTGCATCATGGCGTGGCTCAGATTGAACTGCAGCCTTCTTGCTAGTGATGGGAGAGAACTCCCCCCAGCTTGATTCCAAGCTGGGCTTGGCAAAATGAGCTATTTTCCAATAAAGTTTCTAACAGATCTGGAAACCTCATCATGCTCCCACAGTTGCCACATCAAGAGCGTGACAGGGTGTGATCACTTCCCCTTCCCAACACTCCATGCCCTGCTGACCCTTTCTTCCTAAATGGAGATAGTGATGATGAGCAATGGTCGGGCAGTGGCAAGGTCTCTTTGGAGACCTTTGTGAGATGCCTCCCTCCCTGGCATCTACAAGGCTGAAACAGAGCATTGCAGCCACCGGTGAGCCTGGGAACATTGTTCTCCAGGGTGTCTAATTGCATAGGATGGACTGAAGAGTTGCATTTTCCAGAGCTTCTTGCGCCTAGGACACTGGAACTGCTGTGTTCTAGGTGCAGGGAAGAGAGAGGGAGGCGTTGCTCAGCGACCTCCAGAGAGACCTTGCCACTGCTCTCAAAGTAACTGACTCCTTAGTATAGATATCGGTTGCCCCAGAGACGTCATGTTCCCAAGGCTTTTTGCTTTAGGGATGCTACCATGAGCATACTCAGCAGCATATCAGGCACAAGAAGCCTTTGGACATACAGTTTCCAGGGCACCTGATGTCCATGCGAAGGACTCAGACATCCCAGAAGATTTTATTTCCTAGGGGTTGTGGTGCCAGGGATTTTACTACTAGAGCATTGAAGATACCAGGAAGGGAGGAAAAAATGGAATCTTCACAGAATGGTCTCCTGTGAGACCTTGCAACAGCAGCTGCTACCATTGGAAGTCTCCACAAATGGCAAAATTAGGGCAAAAATGGAATAAATGCCTCCCTCCCTGGCAGACACGAAGGCAGGGACTTACCGGAGACAGATACAAGAAAATCAGGACTGTCCCATAGGGAACGTTAGAGCATGCAAGTCTGCCAAAATTCAGTTCCATTTTGACCTGCAGGTCTTCACTGCAGTTCCAAGGCTGGGCTTCTGCCCAACTGAATATGCTAGTCACGGTGAATTGCTCCCTGCAGCTCAGTGGTTTTCTGAAGGACATCAAAAGTCCATCTGGACGTAAGAGAGGAGCTGCTGCATGGACACAACCTCTGTTCTCATTAAAGATAATTTTGCATTATTCAAATCCTGTTCCAGGCTGAGACCAAATAGGAAAGGGAGGTTGGTCTGGAAAATAGTACATATAATTAGATACCCCCTTCTTAATAGTACTTCTCAAGGCTTTTTCTAGTCTTGAATGTTCAGAAACTTAAAGTGGTCAAATATTGCTGGCCTACAAACAGAATTTCAGATTTTACAGAGTCTGTTTGCAAGAACTTAGGCCCCATCTAACTAAGGACCATGCTGGGAGATCCATGATGGGATTTCCTGCTCTTTTTTCCGTTCAAAGCAGAGCTGGGCCCCTGAATTGAACTGGGGAAATTACACCGGGAGAGGATGTTTAGCCTTTTCCCATGCTCCACTGCCTGATTAATGCAGGACACGACACTTGACACATGCCTGACTATGCCTGGGGCCACAGGGGTACAGCCTTATGAACGTGGTAATGGAACCAATAGCAAAGCTCTTGAAATGTCAAGCAGAAAATAGCCTTCCCTGCTCCTTGATTCTCTAGTCCCAGAGAAAAAGGTTAAAACCCCAAAACTTCAGATTAAACTTGACCCATACATGTGGATTGCGGTGGTACATGTGGACCCATACATGTGGAGTGTGGACTGCGGTGGTATTGCACCCCAACAGGAAGACCACCTCTTCCTGCATAGCCACTTTAGTAACCAATCACTGCTGGAGGGTGTGGGTGTGTTTGTGGGGGGGGGGGATCTGTTCAATATTTTGGGCTGACCCTATCTGCAATGATGGTAGAAAGCAAAACATTCCATGAATGGGTGTAAAGAGGGAAGCAGTTTTGGGCAACACTAGATCAGCGATGGTAAGAGTTGTACAGCGTTAAGTGCAATTTGCCCAAGCCTCCAGTGGCATAATTTCATAACTGTTCCTGCAGCAAATATTGCACCATCCACAGGGGACCAAAGACTCGCATTCTTCTCTGTCGTTCAGGAACCAATGTGGTGCTTTTAGGGACGTCAGGCTTCCACATCCTGAAACGCCAATACCCGTTTTGAGACCAAGGGCTGATTTTAATATTTTGCTACAGCTTTCCCTGCTGGATGTCTACATATTATAATAGGAGGTCAAAGCAGCAAGCAGAAGCACTTTCAAGGAAACGACTCTCTTTTATGACATTCCCTCAGGTGTAAAATATTTTCGATACTCTGTGTCTCCCTCACGGGACTGGAATTCATCATACCAACAAACCCCTTCAGTTGCTGCTGCTTTAGTTCTGAAGAACAGATTTGTAGAGATGACCAACTGAACCGTTTCTTTTGAAAGACTAAACCTGATGGAAGGTTTACAGAGAGCACCACAAAGCATCGTACTTTCTTATTCAGATGAAAACCTGTGTGGATAGTTTTCTGCTTTCATTATAAAAGGTGTTTGTTGACAATATTCCTGACTGCTGAAGATATCCTCCTGGGCATTTAAAAAACAAAACAAACCCCAGACCTTCTGATTTTCACAGACACAAAGAGTGTGATCCTGTTATGTGTGCACAAGTCCCATTAAGTCCATTCAGACATATGCAGGTGGAACCACTGGCATCACTGGAGCGTGGAGGGGGGGCGGGCCGCCTGGGGGTGACGCGCGCCATGGGGTGACGTGCGCACCCCCGCGCGCGTCACCTCCGTGACATGCGAAACCCTCCGGACGCTCTGAGGCCAGACCGGGAGCCGGCCTCGGAGCGTCTGACCCCGCCGGCGCTCCAGGGCCTTCTGAAAGATTTTTATCTTTGAGGGCAAAATGCCCTCAAAACGGTCTCTGCGCATGCGCGGAAATTGTAAAAAAATACCCGTATTAATGCGCTGCATGGGCCGAAGGCCCTGGAGTGCCGGCGGGGTCGGACGCTCCGAGGCCGCCTCCCGGGCCGGCCTCGGAGCGTCCGTAGGGCAACGCGGGGGGGGAGCCGGGTCGCCCCCCCGCGCCGCGATGTCAGAGCGTCACTAGGGTGACGCGCGCCCCTTGCCCCAGGGTGACGCGCGTCCTAGTGACGCTACTGGGTGGAACTGGATGCAGAATTGCAGCCTTAGAGGAGAAGTGCTGAACCGCTTGATATATTGTCTGCAGCCATAGTAATCCACTTTGGAAACCCTCAGTAAATGTTCTCACTTTACTTTGAAACCGCTACAGAGAAAGGAGTACGGCTTGTCTTCTGGATCACTACTGCTTTCTGTTTTGTTCTATACTCTGGTTTGGATGGGTAAGCAACAACCAGGGAGAAATCTTCTCAAAATGGTTACTCAGTCTCTAGTCTAGTGCTATGTTTCTTACATTTTAAAAAATCTCTTCTTCCCCCCCTAACATTACCTCCTAATCCCCCTTAACCCAACAAGAACATGAGGGCTATTTAGGACAAACCTATGAATATCTGGGTTCAAATCCTGACCCAGGGCACAATCCAGATGAAGCTGCTGGCACTGGAGTGAGCGCTCCAGCAGCAGTCGCAAACGTGCCGGAAAGCACATTTGCGACTACTCGGGAGCAAGGGAGGCCGGCGCAGAGGCTGACCTCCTTCACTCCGTCGCCAGAATGCCCAGGCGGCCACCAGAGGAGGTGAATCCGGATCCGGCGGGCACAGGGGCGGTTCGGCAGGTGAGGGCGGTTCGGCAGGCAGTTCACCTAGCCGGCCCAGGAGGGGGCAGGGGATGGCTCCCGCCATAGGCCGTTACATGGCCTCCTCTACTTCTGCCAGCTATTTAGCTGGCAGAAATCCAAGGAGGCCCATCGGGCCGGCCCTGGTTTACACCCAGGGAAGGGGACGAGCGTCACCTTCCCCGAGTAGACCTCCAGCCCGCCATTGGATTGGCAGCCCGGGTGCAGGATCCGGCAGGTGGCCGTGGGCTGCTGGCTGGATCCTTAGTCAGAATTGCGCTGCCTGCCATGAATGCTTGCTGGGCAAATCACTGTTGCTCAGCCTGATCTACCTCACAGGGTTATTGTGAGGATAATATGAGATAACACCATGTTCGCCCTCGAGGTACTTGGAAGAATAGTTGGATACAAATGTCATAATATAATACTGTATATGTAAACTTTTGTTTGGTAGGTGAGTGTGTGGCAATCCTTGCACACAGTCATGTATGTGCAGTCAACTACGTTCTGCTTCTGCATTTCTTCTTCTCATCTAAAATAGAACTTTTGCATTTCCTGCAGTTGGGAGATAGGTTTCCAGTTATAGTAAACTTGGTCAGCTTGCGTATATCTATTCCAGATGTACGGTATGTCTGACATGATGGGTAAGTGTGGTGAAAAAGCATGTGGCATTTGTGTTACCTGTTTCCCCAACTTCTCTGTCCTTCTTCTATACATATTTTTCAAGGCCCCAGAGTTTGGAACACCTTAGGCTTGTGTCAGATCAAGGCATCTTTGCACAGCATCCATTACACTCTGAAATCTCCTACAATTGTTAAATATTTCCCTGCACCTGTCCCATCACAGTCGCCATGTTTCAGCCTTTAGCTAGTTCTTTTATTTGAGTGAGTGCGTGAGAAGGGAGATGTGTGTCTTAGCAACCATAGTAGTAATTCCTAACCATATCCAGGTCAGTATGCTTCCTTTGTATCTTTTCTCCACCCACCCCATCCCATCAGCAAAACAGCCTGCTGGTGGTTGAAGATCAGTCATGGGACTGACCTTCAAAAGCAAGGTGTGCTACATACCTGAAAGGGGCAGGGTAACAGAGGTGGGAACCTACCGTGGGTATACCCTAGCCTAGACCAGGTACAGAAGGTCAGGGGTGACCGGATTTTTGATCCTTTTTAATGACTTTTGGAATTTTCATCCATGAGAGACTGTTAGGGTGTTCTGTAACGCTGACCTTTGGTTGTCAGCTAGGACACAAAAATGGGGGTCATGTGGTAGTGGGCTGGGACACAAAAATGGGGGTCATGTGGTAGCCCAAGGTGGGTTGCAGCAGCAGCACCATAATTTCTTGTTTAAGGGTTTAAAAAAGAAGAAAAATCTGGGGTAGAAAGAGAGGAATGGAGAAAGTGGGAGAAAGAGGGAGGGAAGGAGATAAACGGAGAGAGAGAAGGAGAAAGATGGACATATTTGATAAACATTAAAGGTGAATACAGTATAAAGTTCTAGCAGGTGTGAAAACTGAATTGGTCCCCAGTTCTGCAGAAGGTGAAGACCACTGGTGTAGACATTCCTGGAAAACGTGGAGGCACAATGGAGAATTCTCTCTAATGACTCCAAGTTCATTTATCTTTCCACTGAAATCTTTTAGCCCCAGCAAGACCTCATGGCATCAGCTACTACCTGTGGCTGCACTTTCTTGACAGCAATTGGAGTTGCATTGGTCCCGGAGCATGGATACCTCCCTCTCCAGCATCTCAATCCTGCTCAGCAGCTCCTGTATGTCCCGGGAAGAGGCGGCGCACTTGCAAGACTGCTTGGGGAGGTTTATCCTGTGGGTGAAGGTGACCTGGCTCTCACTGTCTGAGGTTTGCTCGGTGTATTCCGTCATCCGGTCATCTTCCGAACTCACCTCCGGGTCAGATGAAGCCTCTAGGGATGTTGAACAGAGGCTGTCCAGAGGCACATTAATGTTGTATATATGGCTGAAGACCATAGGCTGCTCTTTGATAGGTGACGTGTAATTGGCAAAACTGCCTTCCTCACTGGCAACCTGTCTTTTGACTCTCTCTGTCGTAACTTCTAGTCGGCACTCAAATGGTCTAAAGATGGATCCCAGCAGCATTAAGTTGAGACCAATGAGAATATTCCTTAGAACTACATTTTCACCATCAGCCCCCATTTTCTTGAGAACGACTGGAAGCTTCTACGCCAGTTTTAGAAAGCAGAGTGCTGAGACAGCCTGAAACAAAGAACAGAAGGTGTATTTATGATACCAGAATTTGAAGTAGATCCTAAGGGAATCTGATGAAAAGATAGTAGTGAAGAATTAAGAATGAAGGTTGAACTGGAGGAATTAGGAAAAGAACTAGCATCAATTTCCATTCCAATTCTTAGCTAGGAGAGTGAAAAAACAGCAAAATGTATGTATCTGAGTACTAGTAGTTTATGTTACCACTGTTTCTACTACTGTTGTTACTACTTACTAGTGACATGTACTGATTTGCACAGTGCCTGACAATCCTGTCAACAGAAATCCTGTGAAGCTGGTCGAACAGAGATGCTTCTTATGAAATGTCTACCCAGATTGTTTAACACCAAGAGGAGCAACTGCAGGACCAGGGTCAAATCCATCCCTCTGAGTGATGTCATCTGTTCTCCCAGTTGCCAGACCCAGAGGTAAAAGAAGGGTGTGGATGACAAACACCTGTGACAATGGCCTTGGCCATCTATGGGGGGGGGGCGGGCTTTATTGAGGCTTTGACCCACCTCCCCCCCCCCACTCACTACCTGATCAAAGTGGTCCTCTGGTTTTGTTTTTTCAGACAAACTAAACACAGCTGCATTACTAATCTCAGTGCAAAGCTGCAAACAAGTGATGCAATGTTTTCACTTTTGTGATTGTATGGGGCTGAAATTTAAGCAGTAAAAAGATCCAGTAAAAGGGCACTGAGATAGCCCAGATGCCAGGTGTTTGTGTCGGATGCTGAAGTTCAAATGGTATCAGGGCAGCTCTATATTCTTGTGATGATTAAAACAAATCCATTCAAATGATTGTTCTGATTGACCATCTTTCACCATCTGATAAAAAAATGCCAACAAGAGCTTGAATGTATCCAGTGTATAAATACTGTTTAGAAGTAGACTAATTACCGTATTGTCCCGAGTATAAGACGCACCTGATTATAAGACGCACCCTTAAAGTTTGGTGCTATTAAAAAAATTTAATTAAATCACTGGCATTAAATTGCAACAGCCTGATTATAAGACGCACCCCTAGTTTAAAAACTTAAATTAGGAGAAAAAAGTGAGTCTTATACTCAGACCAATACGGTATTAAAGTGCCAAACATGCTTTCAACCAATTCTGAATAAAGGAAGAACTGGGTGATTGGACAAAATTGAAGGAGATCTAAATCTTCTCAATTATATTATGGGCAAACTGTTAAATCCTGAGACAACAGAATGAAGTTGCAACTAGGGCTGTGTTAGGGGTGTTCTGGGGTGTACATTTTAGCATTACAATTTGCGGGGCATGAAAAAGTGCCTTTCAGAGAACTTGAAATATTCACACACACCCAGCGTATCGTTTTTGCATCTCTTTGCCCCTATATGCTGCCCCAGTAGTTGTTTTGTGCCATTAAAAAAAAAAGCTTTTCCTTCTATATGTGATCACAAAGCCAACCTAATGATGTGGTGTGGCGCCACCACATAGCCATTCTGGTTTGGTTATATGATGACGACTGAGGGCAAAAGAAGCTTTAGGACTAATGCTGAATGGTGGGGGAGAAAAAGAGCATCTTGCAGATAACAAGGGACAGAGTCTGCAGAACTCAGGTGTCCCTAAGTATCAAAGCAGGTTCAAAAAGGTTGCACAAGCCTTGCCCCACAGCTGTGAGCTGGAACATTCTCAAAGCGGCAAATCATGGCTGGGTAACCTTGTGCTCTGCAGCTTCTTAAGTGCCTCCTAGAAATATCTTCTGCCTTCAGAGGTGGAGGCTTACAGGGCAGCAACTTGCTCAGGTGGGTGGTGTGTTGACCAGGAAGAGAATGTAGGTTCACTGCTGCTGATGCTTAAGGCCTAGTTTTTAACTGAGGTGGTAAACTTCTTTCTCTTCGGTGCCTGATGTCAGACTGTAGGTGCAGTGTGCTCACATCACGTGCCTGAATGATCCTCCATGCAAAATGTTCCCTGCACCTTGAAAACAAGCATCTCGGAGAGAAGGCTGGGCTAGAACCATTCTCCTTGACATCTACTGGTTTTCTAGATGGAGATATATATATTTGAATTGAGGAATAGTCAATGATGTGATCTCCCCCCCCTGCCATCTGAAAAATGGTGCCGTCCGGACACACGTTCACCTTCTCAGCGAAAACTATACCCCCAGTTGTGGACTGAGAGGCAGAATTGGATGTCTTCCTCATGGCAACCTGCTGGGTGTTTTACCTCAGCTTGCATCTTACGCAGACTTAAGGAATATGCAATTTCCAAGCAAGGCATGCTTTTCCACTCAAGGTCACTGTCTGAGATGTCTGGTGCATCAGGGGGCTGGGCTATGATGACTGGTGACAGATCTCTCTTCAGGGTCTGGTGCACCAGGCCTAAAATGGAAGGAAACTGGATCCGGCTGTGTGTGTGTGTCACTTGAAATAATAACACCCACTTTCTATTGTTCCACCTCTTTCTCTTCCTCAAATCCTTCATTAGACCCTCCTTTTTAGTGAAGCTTTTGGCACAACCCCTCCGTTCTCCTCCCCTAAATTAAGACTATTTGTGTTATTGAACTGAACACATAATCAGTCTTTCCCTGCTTATTCTCCCCTCCATTCCTATCCCCTCCCTCTATTACCTCCCCTGTGTTGATCTTAGATTGTAAACTCCCCAGAAGAGCAACCTGTAATTTTGTAAAATATCATGCACATTAATGGCAATAAATAATAATAATAATAATAATAAAAACAAAGATAATGAGCACTAATAAGGTAGCTTGGCTTTCTGGAAAAGCATCTGGAGTTACAATCAGCCCCGAGGGCTGTTTTCTACGTATATTACCATTTAATGCCATTTCTTGGAAGGCACCCTGTGATTCAGTTCTGTTGGTTTTTGAGAGTTTCCCCAGGCCGGTTCATGTCTTATGAAGGGGGCTTGACACTTTTTAACCTTAGGAGGCTGATATTTTAATGAAATGGGGAACTGCCCATGGAACGAACGACAAAAATTCCTCCTCTCCCCCCCATAGGTAAGGATCTATTCTACATACTGTATATTAATCAGCACTGGAGAAGGAAGAAAATGAAGGGATAAAAGTGTGGATTGTGATTGTTTGTTCTGAGTAGCAATGCACTATTATCTCAGACTGTGTAATGTTCCCCAGAAATGCAGAGTGCGTTTGATTGAGGGGCTCTTACAGCACAAGCTACTGCATTAAATATCATTAAATTACACTGCACAATATTAGGTTTATTTACGTTTGTGCTCAGAACACACAAATATTGCTTGTTAAAAGTCATTTCACCCCCCACCTGCACGCAGAATTATGTGGTAAAGTGTCTTTATTTGCAACTGGGCAACTTTCCATTTTGCTATCGATTTGCAGCCTCTGGGTGGTAAATCCAAGCACCCTGGGCCAAATTCATCCTGGTAGGAAAGCTCTTCCCTTCAATGCAGTTACACCAGAGCTAGAATGAGACCTGCAGGCTGGGCTTTTTGTTTGTTTGTTTTTGACTGGAAAGGCTGTGCATTGATCAGCATTTCACTCCAATACCTTTGCTTTTAAGAATTGCAGCAAAACGTGGCACAGACTTTGTGCCCAGCAGACAGGCAGAGTTGTGATGCTGAGCCAAAGGATTCTCATTATTCCTAGCGCAGCGCAGGGGTCAACTTGACTGCCTATTGCTTACCTGCTGCCAGGAAATTTGTCTTGCATTTAGTTTTCATTGGAACGCTAGTTTATGGAAGGAGGACTGGTTTGTGAATGCAGTTCTTTCGAAGAAAAGTAGTTCAGCAATTGCTGTTGAATTTATTGTTTTTTTTTCTGGAGTAATTTCATCCTATAGTACTTTAGCAGCAGCTAGCGATTTGCTTCTGTTTTGATAGCTTGCTGTAATTACTCTGGCTGTAATTTTTCTGCTTTTGTATGGGTTTTTCCTCTACTGCACTCCATGCTAGGGATGCTTATTATTATTACATACTCCACTGCAGTGAGTAAGGCATAATGCTCAGTTGAAATGGGGGGGGGGTGGCTTCTTGCCCCCAGCAAATGGCAACTCCATTCATCAGTGGGAAGACTTAAAAGAGTGAATGTGCTCAGGCATTAAAAGTGAAGTTAATGGGACTCTGGAAGCCCAGTTAGGGTTGTTTCCCCCCCCCCCCTAGGTTGCTTACATTGCTAAATCTGATTGACTGTGATGTCATCGTCATGATGTCATCATGATGTCATCGTCAGTGGTGTAGTGGTAAATTTTGAAGCGCAGGGCTCGGCATGACACCCCCTCCCATGGCCACATCCCCAGAGCCATGTGTTCAGTAGGACTTACTCCTAGGTAATTTTTCTTATAATTAGTGTACATATTGAGAGTGTACATATTAGTGAGACATATTGTCTCTCAAGCAGCCCTTGGGAAAGATGATGGCTTAGACCAGTGATTTTCAACCAGTGTGCCTGCCGCGGCACATTGCTGTGCTGTGAATGGTCCGCAGGTGTGCCACGGGAGTTTGGGGGAGGCTCATTTGTTAGTAGGGCCATTGGGGGATGTGAGCCCCTCACTGGCACTGTGGTGTGCCTTGACAATTGTAAAAAAACTGAAGATGTGCCTTGACAATTTTAGCGCCTTGTCAGTGTGCCGTGAGATGAAAAAGGTTGAAAATTGCTGGCCTCCCTAGACACTATGCTCCTAGGCAAATGTCTCAGTTTGCCTCCTGCTGAGCTTGATCTTAATTCTTGGCTCAGGTCCTTTGACAGAGGTGTCAGGGGGCAGCACGTGTGCTGATGATATCACTGCTTCTGCTGGAGCCCCAGAACTCAGCTCCTCCCTGCCCCTCCCTCCACTCCACTCCTGGTCATCCTGCTTGCTGTATGGATCCCGGCAGGCAGGCAGGCTCAGACGGAAGGCAATGTGATGCAGGAAAGATGCAGTCCTCACTCTGGCTTGGCTTGCACCGATGTTATCATGTGGCCAAATCTGATCAGCTAAGTGACAGTCAGTATTCCCAGAAAGAAGGTTTTTTAAAAAAAATTCAAAACCACAGCTGTTTAGGACTGGAAATTGGCAGCAAACAGCGGCAAAGGCGATGAGCAGGATGGGTGGAAGTGCTATTAGTCCTGATGACTAACTTGTTTCATTGATTTCAGCGGGTGCCGCCGAGTCATGGCTCCCTTTCTTTGGATGCAACCATCCAAACCATCAGCACGGTCCCTTTTTTAATGCTATTTTCTCTTGCTATGCTTGGCGTTGTTGGTGAAACGAACAGAGATAATACAATCATAATTAATGCTAAATGACTACTGGGTAGTACTGGCAGGGACGCTTTCCATGGAAGGTTTTGCAGTAGAAATAATTAGTAGAGCGCAGGTCTGCCAGCATTCTTTTTACTGTTCCTTTTTTTTTTATAGAAATTCTGTACGATTCTTTGGGCATAGGAATTTAATTAGATATTGTTAGAGTGAAGCCCTGCACACATTCGAATTTGTTCTTGGTGTTGGCGCTGAGCACACCAAAGGCACAAGGGCACCCCTTGAGTTTGCATTCGTGGCAGCAACTAGGTGAGGTGGGATAGGTCAGTGGCAGAGAACGTATGTGCAGGAGATCCCTCAGTTGTTCGCCTCTCCAGTTAAAAGCATCCCAGGGCCAGGAGGATAAACCTCTGCCTAAGACTAGGGAGACTGCTGCTAGTTTGAATAGAAAATACTGTGCTACATGGATCCCTGGTTGGAAAGGATAAGGCAGCTATATCATATGTTTCTATGGTTATATAGTTCTCAAGTGAGCCATGGAGATACTTCAGAATTAGTGCATTTTGTGTGTGTGTGTGTGTGTGTGTGTGTGTGTGTGTGTGTGTGTGTGTGTGTGTGTGTGTGTGTGTAGACTTGGTAACCAGTGATAGCATTCAGGGCTTGGCATCTTCAGGCAAGTGCCAAGCCCTGTGCATTGGAATGGTCTCCTCCGCAGAAATATTTCTGGCTCTCCTTCACTGCTGTCACTGCTCCCTACTCACTAACCAACCATCTTTATCTTCTAAAGTAGCTGGAGGGGGGCATCAGATGTTGGCCACGTTGTGCACTGGTGAAGGCCTGCGCCCACTGATCCCTGAACCCTCAGTTCTGGTGGCAGTGGTAGCTCCCAATGTGCTGTCAGAGGGCAGGTGGAGATGCCATGGGGGTTCGGTCAGCCCTCCCCCCACCAATTGGGGATGTTTTGATCTTGACCTTTTTGGAACAGCAGGTCCAATTCACCTCCATTGCTATTCCAGTGGTCCTCCTAGTTGACAGAGATGATGATGGGTTGGGCTGGAGTTTCCAGACCTCCCATGGTTCAAGCTGAGGTAAGAGGTGGACCTTGTTTGCTTAGGAGTGATGGTTGGTAGATTATGAATTGATATGGCAGGAAACGGAGTCTATTGGCACCTGGCAGGGCAAGAGCTAGTCCCTACTGAATCAGGGGCAAAGTCTGGCAGTACAAGGCAGGTCAGAAGTGAGCCCCAATGAGTATTTAGTTGGGGGAGAGTTACTCTTCACCCCAGCACAGCATCCTCCCCCCACCCCTACCTGCGGCAATGTGCTGGTGTTTCCCTTGTGTCTTTTAAGATTATGAGCCCATTTGGAACAGGGAGCCATCTTTTTTTTTTCTTTTCCTTCTTTTTTTGCTATGTAAATCACTTTGCTATCCCTTGAACCGAAGTGTATACATAAAAAAGTAATTACTAATAAAGGACTGTGCCAAGAGCAAATACTGAAGTCAAGCAATACCATTTACATATGATTTTACACATTCAGTGCACAATGTGCTTTATGTAACAGTTATCTCGTTCCTTTGAGTGGTAAAGAAGAATAAATATAGGTCCCAAAATAAATTGCTTGCTCCCTTGGTTCTAGGCTCTCACCCTGGAATCATACTCCATTGCTTGGAGACGTTGAGTGGGAGACTGAACCTTGAAACTCTGACAGCGCAATCCTGGGTAACTTTAGAATGGCGGAGCGCTCTCTCTGCCTTTCTAAAGTGTCGCAAACGTGCCGTAAAGCACATTTGCGACTACTTCGGAGTAAGGGAGGCTGGCGCAAGGGTGGTCCGTGGGCGCCAAGGGCAGTCCATGGGTCCGTGGGCGCCAAGGGCAGTCCATGGGCCCGTGGGCGGTCCGGCAGGTGATTTAGCTGGCGGAAATCCGAGGAGGTATATCGGATCGACCCTGGTTTACACCCGGGGAAGGGGACGAGTGTCCCCTTCCCTGAGTAGACCTCCGGCCCATCAGTGCAATGGCAGCCTGGGCTCAGGATCCGGCGGGTGGCCTGATCCTTAGTCAGGATTGCGTTGTGAGTCAAGCACTGAGAAGAACTAGCACCCCTAGGCTGGGCTTAAGTGGATCTGGGCTGAATAGGTCCTGGAGTCATCAGAAAGAATGAGGGGGAAGAGACCATTGTGCGGGGAGGGCTTTTTATAGAATTCCCCCCCCCCCGCGGTTCCAACTCTGATGCCTGCCTGCCCACAGGCCAAATTATGCATTCTCTATAACATATACTTTGGCCTTTAGTGCTCCCTGTGAGTGGACATATGGAGGGAAGCAGTTCTAGTGGACACCAGTAGACCACGACAACCTCAGAAAGCAGCCATTTTGAGTTCAGTCATAGTAAGAGTCACACAGTATCAAGTGGAGTTTGTTTGTTCAGCCTCCTGTGGCATAATTTTACAACGCTTCCAGCAGCAGATATATAGCCCCCAGTACTAAAAAAAATTGAACTCTGGTATAGTAAAATGGACTTCCAGTGGACATCTGAAAAAATGGAAGAGATTTATTGTAAAATCAAATATACGAGTCTATTATTTATTTAAACGTTTTATGCCCCAATTTTCCCAACAGCCCAAGGCAGCTCATAATGTTAAAATGACAACAAGCGGCAGTAAAATACCCCCCATGACACAAAGCAGCAGTGTAAAACTATCCAATATGAACTAGCAGTTCTTTATGCCTTAAAGTAAGCCTGACACACGACTTCGTAACAGTTATTACAGGTCTTCCAAATTAGGGCAGAAGCCCTACATTTCTGCCCTCTGCTGGTGTTCCCCAGAATTACTCTCTCTTTTCACCAGCTCTTGGGACACGTTGGTAAAGGCATGAGGTTGACTGAGGGGGTCACCACAGCTGACAGTATAGTGGAGGGTGTCATCCCCACCCACCCACCTGCCTCCACTGCTCCTCCTTCTGCTCCCAAGATTCAAAAAGGAAGAGGGGGATGCAGCAGAAGTAGGAATGCCAACCCCCCAGGACTGGCCTGGGACCTCCAGGAATAAACATCCATCCCCAGGTGACTACTGAAAGCAGCCTTGGAGATATTAATCTTCCTCCAGGAATTCCCTCCAGGAGGCCCCAGGAAGGGCCTCCAGGAATTTCTGACATTACGTCGTCTTGGAAGGCAAAAAAGTTTCCAGGAATAGTTTCAGTCAGAGTTGGCAACTTAAGCAGAGAGGGAAGTGTGGAGGAGAGGCAAATGGTGAGCTAGACTCAGGAAATGCACTTTCAGTGTCACGTGTGAAAACACCCTCAGATTAATGCTTGCCAGAAGAAAGCATTGGATTAGCTCATGTGGGGACATTGCCAGAAGTGCCCACAGAACAGAGAAGAACTGCCTCAGGTGATTTTACTGAGGGCCCATTGGTAGCTCCCAAACCTAACACTAGGGAAAAAAATATGACTGCCATTGCTTTAACAATTACTCTAAATCCTCGTTATCCAATGTAACCCATTTTGCCACACACACACACACACACACACACACACACACACACACACACACACACACACACACACACGGACTCTTCACGCCCCTTTGCGGCCATGTGCAGTAGCAAAAAAATTCTGAGAGACCTATCGCGCAGCGTCGACATGAGCTCCACCAAGGAAAGCTGCGATATTCGTAAATCTGTGCGTGAATCTGCTCTGGAAAGTGTTGTATGTACTGAAGTATGGGAAGTGTTCTTTACAAGAACAGTACACGAAATGATGTGCTTATGGTAATGGGTAGCGAAACTGTATAGTAAAGAGGGTTGTGGGAACCTAACCCCATTTTCCCCATAGGATCAATGTTTCCGTAACCACGGTTTCCGTTACTGCATGGTTTTCCAGGAACATAACCCTTGTGGTTAACGAGAATTGACTGTATTTAATGCCAGTGTCGCGCTATCTGCTGTACAGGTTAGTGAGGTGACTTGGCCCTGGTCCACATCCTAAGTTGAGATGGACAGAACAAAAGTCCAGAAAGAGGACAAAGCATGAGAATAGGAGAATGAAACAATTTCCCTGGAACTAAAGTTGATGTTACACATGACTCTCTTCTTATTATGCTACTGTTGTGATCTAGCATCAATTTGCAGACCCTGGGCTCTGTCTGGTGCAAATGAGACGCCTTCAGGCCCATTGACTTTCATGTTGTCTTTCATTGGTGTCCTTTGTCTACAGGGGTGTAATTGAGAGATTACCATTCAGCAACAAAGGGTAAGGAACTGCAACTGCAGACATAAAAGAGGAATATCCCTGCTCCTTAGTTCAGACCGGCTGGAAGGGATGGATGCTAGAAGCTACAATTTGATGAGGAAAGCAGAGCTGCGCTTAGGGTTAAAATGAAACCTGGGGTGGCAATTAAACTTGTGCGAACTCTTCAGAACTCGCCTCAGACTAGCCTCAAATGATCTGAGTTTTTTCCGCCCAAATCAGGAAGATCAATGGCCAAGTCAATCTGACAGCTTGGAGAAGTTCGCCACCCACTTCCTGCCAAGCTCTCCATCTCCCTCCCTCCTCACCCTTCTCTCACCATCCTCCTCCTCATCTTTGGGAAAGCAGGAGAAGCAGCAGCAGCTGCTGTGGTGCCACAAGGGTATGAGGAGACTTTTCTTTCCTCCCCCCTCCATCACTCTGGTGCCATGCCATTGTGCCAAGTGCGAAGTAGCGGCAGTAGCGCCATGTGGGGACTGGGAGCCTTTTTCCTCCCTCTGCCCACTGATGCTCTGATACATTGCTTTGCAGCCCGCTAATGTGAAGGGCAGTGGCCTGTGTGGGCCTCGTGTTGCTCTGTAGAGAAGCATGTGAGACTGACACCATGGGGGAAGAAAAATGCCTCTCCACCCCTGTGCAGCACTCCTGCCACCACTTTTCAGCCGGCGTGCCAGGGTGATGGGGAGGAGGAAGAAAAGCATCTCTTGTCCCCTTTGCAGCACCAGGGAGGCTGTTGGAGAGCCTGGAAGGTGGGGGTGGGGTGGGAGCATCCCTGAGCTTAGAGAAGGGTGTGGGTGTGGGGCGGAGACTTTTTCAACCTTCATGAATTCTTCTCCAGGTTCCAGCTCAGAGAACTTCACCGACATCCCTTGTGACAATGTTTGGTCCCCCAGCAGCCATAATCAGTCCTTACCAGCAGTGCCAAACTTAGGCTGCAACCCTATGCATCCGAGGTTGGTCCGCTTGGCCCTCCCTTCTATCCCCACTGCTCCTGGTTTGCCTCACCTGTCCTCTGCATCTGCTGACATCCTCCTCTCCCTGTCCTGAGCTCCCATCCTCCATCCTTCTCTTCCCACCTTGTCTCTCTCTGCACTCCTGTATCCTCACATTCCTTGCGCCTCCCTCACTCTTGTTCTCCTTGCCCTCTTTACCCACCTTCTATGGGCAGATACCCCCAGCCCACCCCCTCATCTGGCCAAATGCAGCTGCAGCTTCACTGCTCCCCCTAACCTTGATTGCCTGATTGCTGCCTGGTTGTGACATCACAACCAAGTGCCACAGCATCCAGGTGGGGCTCCCACACCATCCTGTTCCTGCTCATGCGATGAGTGCATGCTTAGGGGCTCACAGGGCTCAAAGCCTGAATCTGCAATAAATCCAAAGGGAGTCTGGGAATAGATGTGGGCCAGTTGCTTAGGTTCAACTAGATGTGACACCCACTTGTTTAATTGTGTCTTCTCCATTCACATAATGGATGTGTGGGTGTGTTTGTTTTTAATATTGGGTGAGCCGTTGGGGGAAAAGGCAGGGGACAGTCATGTGTTCAGTCATGAGCAGCATTGGGGGCTGACCAGGTTGCGCTTTGGCCATGGGTCCATGGTCGTCAGAGGGCCCACCTGACTGAGCTGACCTCTGTACTGGTGGCAGTGATAGTGCCCAATGCACCGTCAGGGGTGGGGGCAGGTAGGGCGCCAGACCTGGTACTGGCATTAGGTTCTGCTCCCCCATGTGCCCCCTTTGATCAGAATCAGAATTTTGATCTGATTAAATCAGAATTCCCCTCCCTCGTTCCTTCAAGATTGGGGCAGACACATGATTGAATAAATAAGGCTGCTGCTGTTGCATCTAGTCTGATCCTTGGTAATTGACCTATGCAGGGTAGGGTTGGTGACACCCGGGGTGAGATCTCATGGTGTCATTCCCATGGACCTTCTCCCATACCAGACCACACGCTATGGAGGCCTCCTGGGAAATGCGATCTCCGCGGATTGGGAAAAATTTAAGCTCATTTTCTAGCAGTGGTGCGTTGGCACACTACTGGTAACAAATAGAATAGAAAGGCATTTTGGTGTCACCTCTCCCTGGGGTGACATCTGGGGCTATCCACACACACCCCTGTGATACCCCTATACCTATTCTCCCCTTTTTCTGGCTGGCAACATTGACAAGGGGAGTGAGGTGTAGTATAGGAACAGAGAAGCAGGGCAAACAGGGAAATATTGATGGCTACATTCCTCCCCATTTGAGTATGGTGGGAAGAAAGAGTTCCCCTCCTATGGTGTGGTAGCAGGAAGCTGCAAGGATACAGGTGTGGACTTTCCAACCCCACAGTCATTAAGCCCCCCCCCCCCCCCCGCTGACGCTGATGGGAGACTGGTATCAGAACACACGTTACAGCAGTGACAATGTGAAATTGCCTTGTATAATTCATAACTGTTTTCTGTACCTCGCACCATCTTTTTCATTCCCCATGGGAAATGAAGCATCTTCCTCTCCCCCAGCCTTCTGCATTAAAACAGCTGTTTACTAGCTTCTTACTGTTTGTAAAAGTACAACGTGCCTGAAAACTTGCTGAGCAGTTGTTCGGCAATGTCTTCAGCACTTACAGGGTCATTATCTTAAATTTTCTAAGAAATTACTGATGTACTTTGCCTTCCTCCTTAATTGGTGAGTAATACCTGCTGCTTGAAGTGACATCTGTGGATGCCATCTCTACTCCACAGGAGAGAGAAGGAAAGCATATTTCTGTTCAGTGCAAATCTGGTAACGTACAGAGGTCTTCAGTTAGAGGAGTGGGCAGTGTGGGTTGCAGGTGACTTGTGCTCCAATTCAGAGTGCTTTGATGACTCACAAATTATGAAGTCTCATAGTACTTTAGAGTCCTGAAGGAAGGAAGGAATTTAGGAAGGTGTTGGGTAGATTTGTCCACCAAACCATGATGTGGCTGCATTTCTTCAGTTGCTCTCTCTCTCTCTCTCTCTCTCTCTCTCTCTCTCTCTCTCTCTCTCTCTCTCTCTGAGGATATCTAGACAAGTAATATTCAAATTTTTCAGATCGAGGACCAACGTTTGACATGGGACCCACTTTCACAGCCCAATCCTGCCTAAGGATCCGCCGGGCTGCCCAGGCCGCACGCCAGAGTCCGTGCTCCGCCGTGGGCAGGCTCCCGCCTGGCGAAAAGTCTCCTCGGAGAAGGTGACGCTCGTCCCCTTCCCCGAGTGTAAAGGGTGCTGGGGCCAATCAACCTCCTCGGATTTCCGCCAGCAATTTTGCTGGCGGAAGTCGGGGACGCCATGTAACGACTCAGCTGCCCGGTGGGGGCCGGGATATGGCCTGAGCCATTCCCTCGCCCCCGCCTGGCTGGGCCTATGGCCGCCCTCCCTCCCCCGCTGAACCGCCCCCCATCGGCTGGATCCTTACCTGGGTCCTCCAGTGGGCAGGCAATGGCTCCGTTGGCAGAGCAGGGGAGGCTGGCCTTGTGCACTTTTACAACGGCTTCGGGTGGCGGAACACTCGTTCCGCCGCCAGAGTATACGACAGGATTGCTCTGTTAATGTTTTTACTGCATATGATTGTTGTTGGTTTTTCCTCCTCCTTGCCTCTCCCTCCTGCGACACAAACTAAAATGAAAAGTGTGGTGCCACTGGTGTAGGGTTGCTAACCCTCCTGGTGACTATTCCAAGTGACTATTTAAAACTAGTGACTATTTAAAACTATATTTTAAATACTATATCACTATATAAATATAGTAAATACTATACTATACTAAAATACCGTATTGTCCCGAGTATAAGACACACCTGATTATAAGACGCACCCTTAAAGTTTGGTGCTATCAAAATTTTTTAATTAAATCACTGGCATTATTGCAACAGCCTGATTATAAGACGCACCCCTAGTTTAAAAACTTAAATTAGGAGAAAAAAGTGAGTCTTATACTCAGACCAATACGGTATTATAGTAATTAGTAAATACTATAAAACTAAATACTATAAAACTATATTGTAAAAACTATATTTTAAATTCTATATTACTATTTAAAACTATAAAGCCAAGTGACTATTTAAAACTATATATAAGATGATATAAAAACAATCCTAGAGATTTTAACAGGGCGCCCAGGAATGTGTAACATGACATCCTGTTGGAGGGAACAAAACCTCCAAAAATAACTTCAATCAGAGTTGGCACCCCTACACAAATGCTACCCCCACTCTTAGAGCAAGGTTCTCTCTTTCTCTAATCTAATCTATCCTTAGTTATTAGCTGCCCTCCATCAAAAAAACTCCACCATCAAAAATGAAGACCATTGGTCTAGACCAGTGCTTCCCAAATGTTTTAGCATTGCGACACAATTTTTAAAATGACAATCTTATCATGATCCACATAGCTTTACTAGACAAAAAAAGAGATCTAGAAAGAAATAGTATTTTATTTATTAATAATGCTTGTTAAATATTTGTTAACAAAGAACAAATAATTGTTAATAATTCTTAAATAAGATGGTGGAACGTTGCAGTGGAAATGTGCCTGCCATCTCCCAGTAGGTTCTCAAGTTAGAGGTGTGCTGTGATCATTAGATAGCAGACTGGAGAAATCTGCTACCTCCACATGGTTCCAGTTGTTAATGCTGCAAAGCGGCCAAAAGCAGACATTGTCTGAGCGGGTGGGATAAAACCTGGAAGGCAAAGGCCCACAGGAGCCCAATGTTTGGCGGTATTGGAGCTTTGCTACTATTGCTATTTTGCTATTGCTATTTATTTTCTCATTTTTATTATTTTTGATTTTTATATAATAAAAAAAACATATTTCAAAAACGTTTTGTGACCCACCCAAAACCAGCTCTCGATCCATCAGTGGGTTGTGACCCACAGTTTGGGAAACACTGGTCTAGACAATTGGTGTCAACTGTTCCTGGATGGTACCACTTGAGTATGCAGCATTGAGTCTCTTGCAATATAAAAAAGGCACACGGAAAACTAGATGTCAGGGAGAAAAGTTCCTAACCTAGTCCTTCCTGAGATTTAGTTTTCAACGTATGAGGATTTATTTATTTATTTTTTTTGCAATGGGAGAGCATAAAACCATACAATGCCCCCACCTCCAGTCTGTGGTACAGTCCAGGAACATTTCACTATGGTGTGAGCTGTCTGTCTAGGGTGCCTCTGAGTTGTCTTCTGATGGCAAACTCTCCATCTTACCTTCTCTACTCCCACAACGGCCGATGGCTCCAGACATACCCCACTCACTCTGGGAGGCCTGCCCAGCTCCAGGTGACTGGAAAGGGTCTCTCCAGTACCAAGGACTCATTAGCAGTCACTGCTTTTGAGAGCCTGGAATGCGGAGAGTGTTACAACCTGCTCTTTGGCCTTTCCCCGCCTGCCTTTTTTATGTTGGTATGTAAGGTGCTAGATGGCAGCCATGGCTCTGAGCCAGCTCAGCAGAGAAAGAATGACACTTCAGACTGCTACCCTCATGCACTGCGAGGATTATAGACTTCAGCTTAGATGTGTGAATATGAAATTCCCCTTGCTTTCCCCTCTCAAGAGCTGAACGCTTCTTTGGTTCAATAAGAACACAAGCGTCTCTCTCTCTCTCTCTCTCTCTCTCTCTCTCTCTCTCTCTCTCTCTCTCTCTCTCTCTCTCCTTTTTTTTTTTGGAAAGAGCAAACAGAGATCGACCAGCTAAGGAAATGAGAAAGTGCGAGAGTATGTGTGTGTGTATGTGTGTGTATGGAAAGATGGACGGATAAAAGGCAGAGATAGTAACGAGAGATACACTGACAATACCAGACTGCAGAGAATTCAATAGGGTAGAATGTGCATAGAAACAAGACAGAGGGACCACTGACAATAAGCACACTGGTTAACAGTCACATAAATTAGACAGAAGAGATGAAGTAACTTGATAAAAAGATACTAAGGGGATATGTACTGAATCAGCCATCCAATCCCCCTTATCAATATAATTATCATGGCAACCTTCAGCAGCCAAGGTAATGATGTCCTGTGGTAATTTATAAGCACCAGATAATGGACTCTCCCCACTGCTCCAGTTTGATACAGTGCTAATGAGGTGAACTGGGGGCTTGATGCAGCCAGTAGAGGTGCCCGAATCCAGCTGTGCTCAGCACCCTTGTCTCCTGCTGAGGCCTGGCTGTCAAAGGCGATTTGCTTGGTGCCGGCAGTGCTGTGATCTTCCTGGCTTGTCCTCGGTTCTCTTCCCCACAGCACCAAGGCCTCCCTATTCACCTGTTTCCCACTAAGGATGTTTCAAATAAGCAGATGGGGATTTGTGCTGCACTAGCTTCATTAGGCTGGTGTCGTAACATTGCGGCTAAAGAAAGAACATAAGCTGGGAAGCGTCTGATTCAAAATCTGACTTCAGCTGTACAAGGCAAATGCATTATGCCTGAAACCCTGCAGGGGATTTTGCAACATTGGGGAGATGGATTTATATATTGAAATCCTTCCTGCTAGAAAGGTAAAGAGGAGCAGTTGGAGGCTCCTGCCTTAAAGCCTGGTTCTGCCTAAAATGCGGTGGCCAACTGAAATGGCCGGCTGCTGCATCCTAGCCAGGTTGTGGGCTGCATTGGCGCAGCCTGAGGCTCACCTCAGGGGAAGGGGCCATTCATCCCCTTCCCCAAGTGTAAGCGGCAGAGGCCCCAATGGACCTCCTCAGATGTGCGCCAGCTATTTAGCTGGTGCACAACCGGGGAGGCCATATAAGGCCAGCCGACCCGGGACGGGGCTTGGGATATACCGTATTGTCCCGAGTATAAGACGCACCTGATTATAAGACGCACCCTTAAAGTTTGGTGCTATTAAAAAAATTTAATTAAATCACTGGCATTAAATTGCAACAGCCTGATTATAAGACGCACCCCTAGTTTAAAAACTTAAATTAGGAGAAAAAAGTGAGTCTTATACTCAGACCAATACGGTAGGTGCCTATATTCCTGCCCCATCCCAGCTGGGCCTGCCAATGGCCCCCTCCCCTGCCACCCTGGCCTCCCTCCGACCAGCCTAGGATTTACCTGGTTTGGCTGGCGCAGGTCCTGGGCGACGGTGGAGTGAGCGGCTCCAGCCTCTGCGCCAATGACCTCACTCCCGAGGAGCCGCAAAAGTGCCATAAGGCACTTTTGCGATTCCTTAGACTGCTCCGCCGGTCTATGTTTGTGTAGGGTTGCACTGTTAGTGCCATTGCGGTGCTGAGGCAGGAATATCCAGAGGCTGCTGCCATTTCTTTTCCCAGATGGCTGGGTAGGTACTAGGCCCAAGGGCTCTAGGTGCTAAACACTACTTTATACACTCTTTATAACAATGTACAGAAACAATGATGCCCTCACGAGATTTGGGCGCCCACATCTTGGATCATGTGAAATTTCACAAAATCCAAGATGGCAGCGCCCGAAAAAGGTAAGTTTAATTAAAATTAATATGGCGGCGGTGGCACGGCGGCTTCCAATTGGCCAGAAATCATTCCGGGACTTTTCCGGTAACCGAGGCCGGTTTCCAGGACTGTCCTGGAAATTCGAGGATGAATGGTAAGCCTACCCATAGGCACGGCTGCATCAGCTCTGGAAAGTTGGAAGGGGTTGGGTCCTAAGTTTAATAGTGGTAGGGAGAGTTTGAAAAATACCTAATTGTAGCAAAGTTGTTACCCACTTGTGCTACAGTCGTGAAGTCCTGAACAATACAATGTGACCTTGTCCTCAGCTAGTCCTGGCTGAAGAGCTGAAATAAGTCGTGCCTACTGAAATACTTTCAGGACAACTTATGGTGTCATTATAGAAGCTGAGGTCTAGGCCTTTATACTAGATGTGTAGCAAGGCCAGAATCTTTTTCTGCATGACTGAGAAACAAGAGTGGGCCTGTTTGATACAGGAGTGATGGCAAAATGCCTCAAAGGACCTGACTCACTCATGGTGTTTCCTAGCTCAAAATCAATACAATGGAAAAGGGCACCTCTCTCTTGTCACATGCACACACATTCTCTACCCCACTTAGAACTTAAACTATCACAGCACAATCCTGTCTAGCAGGATGTGGCAGTGCACCTAAGGTGCCCACCTCATCCTGAGCAGGATTGGGCCTGTAGCTGGTGGCCTCTTTGGGGTAACGGGACATTTGTCTCTTTACCCTAACACACCAGCTGCCCTGATGGGGCTACTCGGATGTGTGTCAGCTATTTTGTTTGCGCAAGTCCAAGGGCCCCATGTAACAGTGGTCAGGCCTGGGAAGGATAGGATATGGTAGAGGAGGCCACCACCGATCCCTTCCCCTTCCCGGGCCTGGCCGACCAATCCCACCGCCTGGAATGCCCTGTTCTGCCCTTTTCACTGGCCAGCAGGGACTTACCTTCCCGCTGTGGCACTGTGCTGCTCTGTGGCGCCGGAGGAGCGGCACAAGCCTCTCTGCTAGTGCTGCTTACTCTCTGGGTTCCGTAAATGTGCTTTACGGCATGCTTACAACACCCTAGACTGGCAGAGTGGTGCTGCACCGGTCTAGAATGTAGACAGGATTGGGTTGCTCGTTATCTTGCAATATAACTTCTCTAGTCACTTCAGTTGCTAATTTGTTGAGCGGAGCTTATTGGACCCTGAATACCTAGAGTCTTGTCTTGTTCAATCAGAGGTATTTGCTCACTTGAACAAAAACAGTAACCATATATCAGACATGCAGTGCTGGGAGAGCTTCATACTTGCTGCAAGCACACAGTGTCCTGACAGTGACCAGAGGTTGTGTGAATAAGGGGAGCGGCAAAAGCAATCCAGGATTCTCTTCTAGTTAGGCTTAGATCTCCAACCGGGACAGAGTGCTAGACCTTTAGGAGAAGGAATGCGGGCAGGTGTAGCTTGTTAAACCCTTAGAGCTAGGCTTACCAGATCGCCGACCGGGACGGAGCGACCTGCCCTTAAGGGGTGGGGCGCGGGGGGGCCAGAACGTGTAAACCTACTTAGAGCACAATCCTAGGCATGTCTACTCAGAAGCAAGCCCCATTGTGTTCAGTGGGGCTTGCTTCTGAGTAGACATGCCTAGGATTGTGCTCTAAGGGGTTAACAAGCTACACCTGCCCTCATTCCTTCTCCTAAAGGTCTAGCACTCTGTCCCGGTTGGAGATCTGGTAAGCCTACTTCTAGTGTATTAAAGGAATTGCTGATTCATGTTATAGCTCGGAATCTCTGCAACATAATCTCTCTCTCACTCATCATGTAGAAGAGTCCTCCAGGTACACAGTATATGTTGCCTGGCTGATAGCTATTAGAATTTGAAGCAATAATTCCACAGGAATCCTTGGGCACAGTTCAACAAGATGCCTTGTCAGTGGCGTCGCTTCAGTAGGGGCGGGGCTGTAAGTATCGCTCCGTTGTAGTCTCTTTACCGAGCGAGCAGGAGGCGGCCCCGCCCCCCTCACTGTCGGAGCCTTTCCCCTGCGGAGAAAGCAGCAGGCAAGAGACCCTGCCTGCTGCTTTCTCCGCAGGGGAAAGGCTCCGACAGTGAGGGGGCAGGGCCGCCTCCTGCTCGCTCGGTAAAGAGACTACAACGGAGCGATACTTACAGCCCCGCCCCTACCGAAGCGATGCCTCTGTGCCTTGTGCAAGCTCCACTGAAATGAATGGCAGCTGTGCAAGAGCATGGCTGAGTTTGACTGTTTCTTTATTGAATGTTGATCCTCCTCTATAGCAAAGTTCTCTGTGAAGTGTACAATAAAATGCAATAAAATCCAATAAAACACTATGTACACAATTAAGTCACCCATACCAAGGATAAGGAGTAAAAGTCAAAGACTCCAGTTAAAACCAAATTCAATTAAAAGTTCCCTAAAAGTAAAAATGTTTTCACCGGCCACTTGGAGGCCAGAACGGAAAGTGCCAAGGAAACCTTTTTGGGGATGGAATTTATTTATTTTTCACATTTTTATGCACTGTCCTTCTTCCATGGAGCTCAGTGTGGTATACGTAGTTCCTCCCCTCCTTTTGTCCTGTGAGGTAGGTGAGGCTGAGAGATAGTGACTGGCCCAAGGTCATCCAGGAAGCTTCATGGCTGAGCGAGGATCTGAACCTGGATCTTCCAGGTCTAAATCCAACTCCCGAACCACTACACCACCCTGGCTCTCACTGCTGGGGTGTCTTTCCATTGCAGGGGTATCACCGCTGAGAGGCAGAGGCGTTTTCACGGTAGGGGCCGCACCATAAGTCGTGCCCCATCCTAGTACTGTGTTTACCAACCGGAACGAGGACGCCTCGCCCCCTCGCCGGCAGATCCATTCCATGCTGCGAAGGCAAACGGGCAGGAGACTCCCTGCTCGTCACCTTCACAGCGTGGAATGGCTCCGCCGGCGAGGGGGCGGGGCCTCCTCATTCCGGTTGGTAAACATGGTACTAGGACGGGGCGCGACTTACGGTGCGGCCCCTACCGTGGAAACGCCTCTGCTGAGAGGTCATAGCAATGATGGTAATCTGACAAGAATGTTTTTGGGATGGATGGCCTTAGACTATGTCATTAAAAGATAAATCTCAGTGGCAGAAGAAGAGTTTGACTCTTGCTTGAGAAATGTAAAGCTATAGTCTGAAGTGAGTTGAAGTAGCAGGCCCTCATGGTAAGAAGAATAGAGCAAGGGCTCAAAGATATGCTGCAGCTTTCTTAACATTTGTTTGACCAATTCAATACCTGCTGTCGATGTGTGCACCTGCAGTTTTTTTTCTTACTAGAGCTGTCTCTCAATTTTGCATAAAACAAAATTTGAATTTGGATAGAATTTCAGACAAAACATCTGTAGAAATTTTGAGGGAAGCTATTTATTTATTTTATTTAAAGAATTTGTAGCCCGCCTTTCTCCCGAAGGCACTCAAAGCTACTTCTATGTGTGAGAGCCAGCGGGTGGCGCAGTGGGTTAAACCACTGAACCATGAGCTGTCGATCGAAAGGTCGGCAGTTCGAATCCGTGCGACAGCTCCTGCCAACCTAGCAGTTCGAAAGCAAGAAATTGTAAGTAGATTAATAGGTACCGCGTCAGCGGGACGGTAACAGCGTTCCATGCGGCTCGGTGTTGAGTCATGTCGGCCACATGACCATGGAAACGTCTTCAGACAGTGCTGGCTCTTCGGCTTTGAAACGGAGATGAGCACCGCTCCCTAGAGTCGGACACGACTGGACAATTGTCAAGGGATACCTTTACCTTTACCTTACTTCTATGTGTGCTCCCCTCCCCCCCAAAAAAAACATGGTTTGTTTTTCCAAGCTTTACAATTCCCAATAAACGTTCCCCCTCCCCAGGAGCAGCCTAAGAGCGAGACAACTGTTGTGGCTTACATCTGTGGGGGAGCAGCAAAAGGGATCTGTGGGGGAGCAGCAAAAAGACTAGGGGGGGAGGGGGGAGGGATGCTTTTAACCTGGCATCTGCTGCCACCTCCCTGAAGTCTATGAAAGAAGGTGTCAGGATGAGCTCATGAATTTTAAAATCTACTCTACTGGCTTTGTGTGCAGAAGGTCCCAGTTTCAATCCTTGGCAGCAGGTAACATTGGGAAAGACCCCTCTTGGAAACCCCTGGATGGTTGCTGCTAGACAGCGTCGACAACGCTGGCCTAGATGGACCAGAAGTCTTGCTCAATATATCACAGCTGCAGATGTTCATAAGAAAAGGAGCTTGCTCAACTATCTAAAATTTTACTCTTTTTGGAGACCCTCTGGCAGGATGCAAAGTTAATTCTTACATGACCATGTATCCCAACACTTGGTAAACCACTGAGCCTGAGAAAGTCACCACAATGCCTTTTCAGTTCCGAGCTACACAAAGTTTTGTTGTAAATGGCAGCCAAATGATAATATCTTTATAACTGAAAAAAGTCCACCGTTTTCTATCATTATGCAGTATCAAAGAGGGATCTGGTAATAGAAGACACAGAGGCATTACTCCGCCAGCTGTCCACCCATTCCTCTTCCAACCTCAACAAAGTCCCTTTTCCCATTTGTTCATATCCTTAGGATTTTTTTCTTTGGCTTTCCCAACAGAAGGCATTTCAGAATTTCAGATATCAAGCCCTTGGATCTAATTCTAACTATACTAGCCAGGTGTCCAAATCTTGTGGGATCACTTTTAAATTCTGTAAAGATGGGGGGGGGGGGGAGAGACATACTGAAACGACAGAGTTGGAGGTACTGAAATCCTGGGATTTTGTCTGGTTGCACCTTATCTGATAATTTTTCTTATGAAATAAATTGGATTGTGTAAGAACCTTTTAAACGGACCTGTCTTTTGTTGAACTCACGTTTTAAACGTTGACCCCCTCTGTTCTGGAAATGTGCAGTTGATGTGATATAAACAAAGAAAGGGGAGAAATGTAGGGTACCAACATTTTTTCCCCACCCCTCCCAAACGCACCATCTGCCAGCCACGATCAAGGGGATTTTGCTAGTTTATTTCTAGTTGCTGCTGAATTGAACTACTGCAAAATTAGGGACAAATCTGAAGGGTCCTGATCAAGTGAAACAACGTTAGGAATTACGCAAAGGATGTAACTTTAAAAGATACAAGACTGTTGATAAGATTAGTGAGATTTCTCCAGGGTGTTTCACACATCTTGAGTCCTTACATGGATTTCTCTCCAGCTGAGAATTAAAATTTCAGTTCTGCTCAGTTGCTGTTCAACCCCTGTCACAATGCCCTAAAACTCTGGAGAGAAATATTTATCCATAAGTCTCTCAGTGAGACAAAATCAAAGGAGGGAAAAAAAGATCAAACTTGGGGGAAGAAAAGAAATAACTTCTTACAAGAGTCGTTTTTACATAGGCGTGAAAAGAAAGGCACGTTTAAATAAAAGGAAATTTAATGCAAGGCAACCAGTGAGACAGACAGGCAGCAGGCAGAGCCAGTTTTTGGTTCACCTGGCCAGGAATGGCAAGAACCTGGCAATAGAAGGTGTACAGGGCACATCTGAACATAAAGTGACAGGAAAGTGAAAGCCCCAGCTAGTCAACTGCATGGAGCTCCACTGGAAATCTGTGCAGAGTTAAGTTGCTGGGAGCTTGTCACACTGTGAAATTCTGGTTTTGGTTTTAGTAGAGATGTGCACAAAAGTGATGTTGGAGCAGGACATCTGAGAGGAATTTTTTTTATCCGGGGGTACAAAGTTTATTTTGGGACCCTTCTCAAAGGGGAAGGGGGCAAAACAGGGCAGGGGGAGGGCAGCAACAGCTGGAATAGTCTCCGGAGCCCAGGTCTACCAAGCTTCTTGATGTGGAACCCAGGTCTACCTGCTTGGTAGACCTGGCCTCCTGGTTGGCCCAGCCTCCTCCTTTCACTTTCCATGAGACCAGCTGAGATCCCAGGAAATTTCTGGGCCCCTTCTTTGGCTTTCGGACCCCCTTTTTGACCCTGAGCCCGGGTATAATTTACCCCCTTTACTCCCCCTCTCATGGGCCCTATGTTGGAGGTTTGGGACACTTCTTTCACTTGGCTTTACCGAGAGAGAGAGAGAGAGAGAGAGAGAGAGAGAGAGAGAGAGAGAGAGAGAGAGAGAGAGAGAGAGAGAGAGAGCAGTCTTCTCCAACAGCATGACTGGGACTAACAGCTCTTTGGCTTCTCCTCTCCAAGAACTGAGCAGACATCCCACCTCCTCTCTGCATCGTTGGGAGAGGTGAAACAGCAAGGTCAGCTCAATTGGTTTGACTGGGACAAATGGCCAGTTGTTTCCTGCCTTCCCAGAACTGCTATTTCATCTGATCATTATATAATGTTTTGTCAGAGCGGTTATCTGAATTTGCCCGTTTTTTTCTTCCCTTCCTATCCAATCTTCCTTTTTTGTTATGTCTATGAGACAGTAAGTTATTATGGCAGGATCCTCTCTGTTCTCCTCTTTGTATAGCATTTAGGAGAATGCAAGCGCTTAATAATTAATAATCATAATAATTCACAAGGCAGGCATTTTGCAAGGATAGGATTTTTTTCAGAATGGTTAATTCATATGGTAGTTCAGATCTCAGCCTCGATCCTTTTTTTCTTATTTGGCAGATCTGCAACAACTGTTGCAAAAATCGTGAATATGCATTGCATCACTAGGTAGATTTTAATACCAGGATCATGGAACCTGGATATTTGGAAAATCTGGCGTCTTATAGGTTGTTAACAGTGCTTTGTGTTCCAGCCGCATGCTACGCGCTGCAGCAAGGGGAGTCATGCCGGCCACATGACCACGGAGACGTCTTCGGACAATGCTGGCTCTTCGGCTGTGAAATGGAGATGAGCACCACACCCTAGAGTTGGACACGACTGGACTTAATTGTCAGGGGATACCTTTACCTTTTTATAGGTTGTTTACAGTTCTGATGCAATAAGAGAAATTAATTTGTTATAGCTAATATTGGTAGAGATTAGCCTTGAGAGGATAACTGTGCAAGAAACCCTACTCCTTTGCAGGTTAATTGTCATAATTATTTTTAATTATTATTAACAGTATTTATATACCGCTTTTCAACAAAAAGTTCACAAAGCGGTTTACAGACAAAATCAACTGAATAAATGGCTCCCTGTCCCAAAAAGAGGATGTGGGCAATATGTCCTTAAGGGGGGTGGCCAGCCTGAACGTTGTCGTCGGCGCTCCAGGATCGCGACCACCACCCACCCAAAAACACTTTTTTCAACGTACCTGGTTGTCCTGCCAGCTCCCCAAAGGGTCCGGGGGTCCTGCTATGCACATGTGTGTGTGTGTTAGGGGGAATGAGCTTTTGGTATGCACTGTGCATTGTTTTGTATCCATTGTTCTTGCTCCTAGTAATGGAGGCTTTTGCTCCATTTTAACTTCATGGGAGCAGACAGAGCAGCCACTGGTTTGGCTCACAGATCCAGAGCCACATGTACAGTACTTTCACTCTTACAGATGTCTTACTTGTTCTTTGTTCTGTGGACAGAATTAGTAACTTCTGGACAAATTTGCCCTCTGGGGTTGCAGAGATGCTCTGGAATGCTTTGGCTATTTCGTCTGCATGGTTGCATTCAATGGCTTGGCTTCTCTGTTAATGATTGATGAGGTCAAACTGTCTGAGGCTGGGTTGTGTGGTGATACCGCTGTGCTCTTGTGTGGTGTTCAGTTCCATTGATCTTTGGCCCCTGTGGCTATATTAAACTGTTTATACTGAAATCAAGGAACCCTCATTTTTTAAGTTAGCAGAGGACAAGGAAGGTCAACTCGCAGGGCTGGAACAACAATAATAGCAATTATTGAATGCAGGGGCATCTGTTCCAATCTTGTAAAGGAGAACAGTTCAAGTCCTGGTTATAGCAAGAGGAATTTACCTGTGAGCATCTCTAGTTAAAGGGCAAGGCTGGGCTTCCATGAAGCAACATGAAACTGTTGCGTAGCATGGCAAAGTTGAAGGGCGATGAGCCCCCAGCCCGTCTGTCTGCCACCCTTTCCAGTCTGCTGATCTGGTTGGCACTCCAATCCTCTTGCTTGCTGAGAGCAAATTGGAAGAGGATTGCAGCAGCAGCAGCCCCCTTCAGAGAGTTTTGGACACAAAGAGGATTCAATGCCCATTTTCACTGCATTGATTTCATGCTGGGAGGAGGCAATATGAATCAAGTGTATGTGTTTTCTGCATTGTCTGTATTTTAAGCTCAGGTTGAGCTAAAACTGGAGCAGCAATTTATGGAAAACTTATATCAGAATCAAAAGAACCCCTGTCTTAATAATTTGGGTGGAGGGATCATTGCAAAATACAGGTGGGCCCCCATATCCGCTGGGGATATGTTCCAGGCCCCTCTGTGGATACTTGAAACCGTGGATAAGAGAGAACACCCCCTCCATAGTTTCCTGAGGGCCCCCCCCACCCTGCCTCCCCTGCAGGCAGGCATACTTGCCCCCCAAGCTCTTATTTTTCTTTCAGCTAGCTTTGTTTCTTCCTTAAAACAAACAGAGAAGCAGCCTCCATTGCAGGCAAGTAGAACAAGACTAAGTCCTACAGAGGCTCTGCAAGGTTTCTGTTAACCTTGCAGAGCCTCTCTAGTATTTAGTCTCGTTCTAGTTGCCTGTAATAAGCAGCCAGAGGCTGCTTCTCCTGTTTCTTTAAGGAAGAAACGAAGCTTACTGGGAAAAAAGTAAACGTCGGGGGGGGGTCCCCACGATCCATGGATAACTGAAACCGTGGATAGTGAATCAGTGGATATGGGGGCCCACCTGTAGTGGGGAAAACATTCATTTTATGACTCCTGAACATTTGTGACACCTAATTGGCTGTGATTGCCCTCGTGACTTGTATAGGAAGACCTGTATTGCCTCACTCTAAATAAGCTTCACTTGCCCTTAGTCAAATCTGATTACTTATATGTTGATGATATCATCATGCTCACTGCATAATTCCTGAGGGTCGCTGGGATCACTTCAGGAGGACTTCAAGAGAAAAAAAAAAGACAGCTGAAAAAGGAACAAAGGAGAAGAACAGAACAGAACAAAAAAGGTAGAATTAAGAGAGAGAGAGAGAGAGAGAGAGAGAGAGAGAGAGAGAGAGGTGGTGTGGGGAGGATTACTTTGAAGTTGAAAAGCAAACCTTGAGAACATTTGCCTTCTTAGCTCTGCTTTAAAGCAACCTAGCATGGCATCTTGCGTTTTTGATCCAAGCAGAGAAACAGATCCTTGTGTTGCCACTCTGTTGGCAATGACTACAATGGCCACCTGAGTTTGCATTCTGGCACTATAGCAGCAGAGCAGACTGCCCTCAAGTTCATATTTGGACCGCCTTGTCTTCCTTTAGCTTTTCAGTGGGGAACACTGTAGCTCACTTTGCCCTATTTAAGCCTCCTACAAAAACAATAACCCTTAAATGTAGGGTAAAATGCAGTAGGTTTGAGGTTTGATTTTCACTTGCCTCTGGCAAGATGCAAGCTCTAAGGCTAAGCAGTGGCATATATTTTTAATACTGTTCCTTGGGTATCCTTGAAGGAAGGCATAAGTTGCTCTCAGAGAGACTGAATTCTTTATATCAGTCAGAGGAATCTCTTGTGGGTTAGAAAACCATAGCTGTTTATTACATTTCTCTAGGAAATATTAGAATTGTTTACATTACAAAGGGACTTGAATTGTACCTTGAGAACGATGGCTTCTGGATTTGTAGCAATATCCACTGGAAAAGCATGCCAAGTGAACATGTGACAGAGAGATTGGTTTCTCCCTATGAAGTTTCATAAAGCCCCACGCTCCACTGGGAGCCTTCCACTCTGTGTCCTACCTTTCTGCATCCCATGGGGACAGGGCAATCATATGTTATGAATCAAACATGTCAAGGAACTAGAGATAGAAAAGACCCATTAAAAATCTAGCAACCTTAGTTGAATTTTGGTTGTACCAGAGTGGACTTTTTTTTTTATTGTGAGATTGAGTCTGGAGAAATGATGGAGCAGAGTTGGGAAAAAGAGAGAAAGGATGAAATTTGAGTAAGGAACTGTGGGTCAATCTATATCATTAGACAAGGTAGGAATTCACTATATGGTTAGTTTCACCTGTTAAGAGGGCTTTAGTATTGAGAGCTGATTAATGAAAACCATTTCACCAAGCTTTGATGCACTTATAATTTATAAAGCTATCTCATACTCCCAGGGCATGGTCTGAGGCCAATGATATAATTATCTTGGTGAAGCTAAGCAGGTCTAGGTCTGGTTAGTGCCTAGATGGGTGACCACTTCTATAGCACTTTGAGTTTCAGGATGAAAGAAGGGTGTGGGATATATGAGGGTGGGGGTAACATATATTCAGGTGGCGAATGGCTCTGGGGGCAAGTGGGAGGGGCAACGTTACACCGGTTTGCAAGGTGCGGTGCAGTGCCTTGCACCACTACGGTGCCGCACACACACCCCCCCAGCAACACCACTGCATGCATGCAAAGCATGTGCTCTACTAAGGAGTAAGAGTTGTCACTACTTAGAACAGAGAGGAAAAAGACTGTTGCCACATTCCACTCACCATGTTTGACATCACATGTGATATTCCCTCAAGACCACCTATATTTCTGGCTAACTGGCTGGATCGACATAATAAAGTTGGAACAGTGTTTTGCAAGCCGTGTGGCTTCTGCCAAATGCAGAAGCCCAGCATCTGTTACTCTTCTTTCTCCCAGTAGCTCCAGAGCTGCAAAATGTGTGATGTAACACCATTACTTAGTGAATTTTCCGGTCATCACAGCACTTCATTGGCTATTGCTTGATGGAGTAGGGAAACCTATTACTGAGAAAGCAACGGGAGGAAACCAGGCACCCAAAGAGTCAGTGGAAGAAATAAGAGGGTTATCTGAAACTGCTTGGAACATGAAATGTGCTTACAAAGCTGTATTCAAAAACTATTGTATTAATAGGAAGAAAATACAAGGCTGGTCCAATTCCATTAATACAGTATATGCAACCACAGAGTCACAAGAAGCTGAATACCGAATCCTGTGCATGGATATTTTCCAGAATCTTGTTCAGCATTTCAACCCAGAGAAAAACTTCTGGGGGAAATGATGCTGCATTCATAATACAACCAAGCCAAGCATAATGAGCTGGCCAGTTGTTTGCACTGACTGCAGCAGGTAATTGTGAACTTTGGCACCATCACAAGAGGGAATTCAGCATTTCCGATTTTTCTGGCGAAAGTAGGCCGACTGGTCACTCCTTACAACAACCCAGATGAGTCCCGTCCCACAGCTTGTAGGCATGGTAGGAGGCTTGATATTTAGGATCTTGGTGTGTAGCTCCCAGGGTCAATATTTTATTCAGTTATTTCCTTTAATTCAAGGCATGCAGGAGACACACATCTAAACACATGTACTTAGTGCTAGGTGCCTGCCTGGAGAGCAAAGGGCCAGACCAGTAACGTGACTGTTTTACAGGAGTGATGGCAAGAGGACACAGATCCAGAGGCCACGAAGGCCTCACTTTTCATGGAACCATGTAATCACCCCCTCTCCCTTAGCTGATCCATGGAGCCTAATGCTCCAAATTTGAGTGGAGACTTGTTTACTCCTTAAATTCAATTGGCATATTCAAGAACAGTATATTTCATGTCTTGTAACTGTAGCCTTCTCCCTGGACTCCTGTGTTTGGGAAAAACACTTTTTGTAAGACAAAGGCAAAATTTCACACTTCCAATGGTCCTCACCAAATCTGTGATTGAGCTCCAATCTAGAAGCTATCCAACAGCCAACTAGTTACCGCATCTACAACTAGGTCAGAAAACAAAGGCAGAACCCAGCAGGATTCCTCTGGTGAGTCACCCCACCTAAGAATCCTATAGGATTATGTGGGGCAAAACCCTATAAAACCTCTGAGCACTAGAGCCTCATGTTCTTTGTTCACTGTCCTGCAGTGTTTCCCAAACCTTTTTGGCCTGCAGCTCCCTTTACCATTGGTGACCATTGGCTGTGGCTCCCCATTACATTGTGTTGATGCCTGCCAATTGGCATTGCACTGTTTTCTGAGAGGATTCCGTGGCACTCTGTGGCTCCCCTGGCTGGTTTCTGAGGCTCCCCTGGGAGCTGCGCCTCCCAGTTTGGGAACCACTGGTCTATGGATTAATAATCCACTGGTGCTGTGTCAAGTCCTACATTCCCTGTAAGGGGTCTGTGCCGGTGTGTGGACCCTTTCTCTTCTGTTGTCGCAACTGCATCATGACGTTGTCTCCGAACATTCACTGCCGAACTTCCCGGTTGCTGAGGTTTGTGCTGCGTGGAGCTCGGCTTCAAGCTGTGCAGCCTAGCAGAAACCCTGGTCAAGTAAGTCACCCCCATTCCAGCCTCCATCTGAGAACCACTGTGCCAGCCAGCGCCCAGAATGGTTAAACACCCCATAATCCTCTTTCTCACTGGCCTGCTGAGCTCTCCTTCAGAGGTCTGGAGCATTAGTCAAGTAAGTGTGTTTATTCAGTGGGAGAGACTAGTTCCCTCACTGCAAGGGGATGAAGTGTATTCTTGGCCTCTTTCTTAAGCTTGCCTGTAGCCCTTGGTTCAGGCTTTATAGAACCGTTCCCAGCTACAGTCTTTTGCTGGTGCCTGAACAACTTAAACTTTTCCCCATTCTCTCCTACTAACTTCCCCCATTCTCCTGCTTCCCTCTTTCTCCTTTGCACCCCAAAACCTTCCTTTTCCCAGCTTCCTCTGGGAAGCCCACCTAATTTCCCTGCCTTCTCTCCCCCCCCCCATGGCTTCCCTCGCTTTGCACTGCTGGTTCTTCTCTCTTCCCCTCTCTCCTCATTTCTCCTCCTTCTAGCTGCTTTTCCCAGGGCTCTTTGGTTGTGTGAAAGTTAGCTCCCTAAAATCCCCCTGTAAAGATTAAAGTAAGCTAATTCACTTACACTCACTTTGAACCCTCCCCTCCTTTGGTTTTTGAGCACTTTTAGTCAGTGATGTAGACTTGAGTCTATTGACTTGGACTTGAGTCGGACTCAAATCGCGTCAATGACTTGACTTGGACTTGATTCGGTGATTGTAAAAGACTCGAAAGACTCGACTCGAGACTTGGAGCCTTTTATGACAAGTTGAATTTTATTTATGTTTAATCCCATTTCCCCCATTAAATAGATAGGGACTCACAACTCTCAACCAAAGACTCGGTACTTGGGGGCAAGGACTTGGGACTTGACTCGAGACTTGAAGTCAGAGACTTGATCCACATCCCTGCTTTTAGTAAACTTTGAGTGCACCTTCACCCTCATCTCTGCTTTCCTTTCACCAGCCAATTAGACAGTTATGCCACTGGCCATTACACTGGGTCCCTGCACACAATCTCTCCCCCCCCCCCCATGTCCATATGTTACATGTGCTTTAAAAAGCACTGCTGGTGACATGGCTTTGCAAGTTACAAAGGCTCACTTTTCAGTTTCCTCATCTACTGAGGATGGCTCATCAAATAATTCTCAGACAGACTTGCAGTAGAAAACATGAATTGCACAAGGAACAGGCATCTCCTTGTTAAGGCAACTCTCCCAGTTAGCAATCAAGAATGCATTGTGTGTAAATGGTACATAACCCTGCCCTCTTTGCGTGGCAGCTTTAAGTGCCTCTGATGAATAGCAGTGTGCTGTGTTTGCTTGTGAGCCACCTTGTCCATTTCTTTTATACAGTCCAGTACTAGTAAAACGCCAGACTTTCATTCATCCGCATTATCTTGCAAAAAATTGCCCAAGATTACTGTATTGCCTTCCCACCCATCCACACACACATTCCCTTGTCCCTCTCATTCAAATACCAAACACAGGGAAATGTTTTTTCCATTGAGCAGAAGTCAGTTAGATGCTTCCATTTCTTGAAACAAAAAAGCTCCTGAAAATCAGATGGCAACATTTCCAAGAAGCAAGAAGTCATCTGAAAATCCTTTGACTCAATACAATACAGCTCTCCCCCCCACCGCCCAAGCTTCAGAAGAGAATACACACAAAGTCAATTGGGGTGGTGGTGTTTGCATTTCAGAAGCCATTCTTATCCCTTGATTGTACTGAACAAGAGTAATCTGAGGCTGAAGTGAGGGGGAAATACTCATTTTAGAACCTGAATTTGAAAACAATCATGGAAAACCCGTTTTAAGCAAGAGTCAGCTTTTGTTCCTTAAAACATCTGATATTTATTAAGCTCTATTTCTTGAACTATGAAAGCAATGCTTGGTCTCTGTTCACTACTCCTGCTATATAACTGAGGGCCCAATCCTATCCAACTTTCCAGTGCCGATGCAGTCGTGCCAACAGGGCGTGCGCTGCATCCTGCGGTGGGGAGGCAGTCACAGAGGCCTCAAGGTAAGTTAATGTTAGTTCTCTTACTTCAGGGCTGCATTGGTGCTGGAAAGTTGGATAGGATTGGGCCCTGAATCATTCACATTAAGTTCTGGAACGCCTGACAGTGTGCTATGCAATGCAGTTGACTTAAGCCCGCTCTTCTGCAGGACTGAGCTCAATACGTGGTTACCTGCTATGTCAATCATTTCCTAACTGCCCACATTCAGTAACACCGTCCATGATTTGTCAGCAGAGGAACCCCCAACCACTTGCCCTGGAATCCACATTGCAGTGGATTCTAGAGTGTGATTAACTATAGATCATATTTGTTTCGGTCTCCACGCATATTAGTTTTGAGTATATTTCCATTTGAACCCAAAAAATATTTTGTGATTTTGATTGTTGGGGAAACACACAAATAATTATAGTAAAAAGGTGTGTGAAACCTATTCCTTGTCTTTTCAGATGATGCCAGTTTCTGTATTGCCTATGAATCCACCTCCTTTTTAATGCTGATTGGTAATGCTGGGGATCTACATGTATGTGAATGTACGAGTATACAGTATACTGTATATACTACACACACAAGCAATCACTTTTCTTGGACATCGAGTGTAAAGTAGGCTCATATTTCTATGGCTTGAAAAATGGCCTTTCTTTTTGAAAGCCCATAATAGGTGTGCAATGGTTTGTGAAGAGAGCAGCAATATTCACCCGTATAGATTTACGTGACATTTCATGCTGACAGCCCATAGCTTTGTTGAGCACTTATTTTTCAAGAGAGGCATATTCTTTAAGATTAAATGGCATGCATTAATAAAAGTAATTTAATCGCCTAAGGTTTAGACTGTGAGGATGCTGTACATTACACAAATAACAATGCTGCTCTGTTATCTGTCGGAAATTTTGCTATTGAGCCCAGAAGGAGCCAAGGGCAATTGCAGATACAGACATAATTATGGCCATGCAAGGTTGTGAATAACATGGAAGCGCTTTCTTTTCCTTGGAGCCCTAATTTCTTCTGGGACAAGTCCACTAATACATAATGAGAGGAGCTGGGGCTGAAGCCTGCCTGAAAGTCGCAGCCTCTTCCCACGAATCTCGCACCCCACATAGGAGGAGTCTGGTGTGGTTCCCCAAAGCTGATTTGCACATTACTTTCTAATGGGGAACATCACAATTTTTGCCTTGCTAGCTTTATGATATGAACAGTTCTTATGGCTGTGCTTTAATATGAGGGGACACATTCTGACCATGTTGTTGGGGAACGCCAAGGCTTAAGAAGTAATGTGTGAATTAGCTCTTAGGGGATGGGACTGCAGCTCAGTGCTAGTGGCATGCAAGAAGGCCTGGGTTCAATCCCTGGCATCTCCAGATAGGGTTGGGAAAAGACCAACATCTGAAATCCTGGAATTCTACTTCCAAATGGACCAAAATGATCTTCTTCAGTGTAAGGCAGCTTCATATGTTCGTGCACAGTACAATTAGTTTTCAGTTGTTTGAAACAGGGTTGTCAATTGACCAGACCCCCCCCCCATTTTTTCTTAAACTTCTGAGCCAGTTACCAGGATCTTGGATGCATAAAACCCAAAAATGTAAGATTCTGTAATTATGCAAGCCCCTTGAGCCCCCCCAGCCTAAAACCATCCAGAAACTGGCATACCAAGACTAGCAACGACCCAAGACTCTCAGTCCATCTTGTCAAATATGCCAACAGATCCATATGGAGACAACTAAATTGTCCTTCTTTTGGGTCTGACCAGGTACACTGTGCTCACCAGGTGGACTGTATTGGACCTCTGCCTCTCCCTCACCTGTCAGGTGAGCTCAGTCAGGACATGCTCCCCAGCATTGTTGTGGGTTCTGAAGTGTGAGAACTGGATACCAGCAAACTCAAGAGGTGGCCGGAAAACAGAGGCATCGCTCCGGTAGGGGCGGGGCCGTAAGTATCGCTCCGTCCTAGACCCTTTACCGAGCGAGCAGGAGACGGCCCCGCCCCCTCACTGTCGGAGCCATCCCGTGCGGAGAAAGCAGCAGGCTGCCTGCTGCTTTCTCCGCACGGGATGGCTCTGACAGTGAGGGGGCGGGGCCGTCTCCTGCTCGCTCGGTAAAGGGTCTAGGACGGAGCGATACTTACGGCCCCGCCCCTACCGGAGTGACGCCTCTGCCGGAAAAGGTTATTTGCTATTGACCTCATCCCCACTATGCTCCACCCTGAGCTGCTAAGTTTGGGTCCTCCTTCCTGATGCCCCCCCCCTCTTTGCTAGTTTTGGGAGTACGAGCCTCTCCAGGATTTTAATATTATTGGAAATGAGATATTGGTGGCCTAGTAGTAAAAGTTCTGGCTTAATGAAGATGCATATGTAGGCCTGACTCTGCTTGAAGCTTTTTTTTTTTTTTTTAATTTGGCTTTCTTGGGTAGTGGAAATAGAATTTGGGGGCAGGGAGGAAGGAAGAGGATGAGATGTTGAGTGTATTTGATTTGGGGCCCCGCAATGACTCACAACTGGAATTAGCAGCACCTGTGCTGACTGCCATATCCTATCCATTCTTTCTCTTTTTGTAAAAGTGTAAATAGCAAATGGAAAAATGTTTCACAGTATGGCCTGTGGAAGGATAGTTTTTCATCCTTGCGTTGGAGTCCTGTTAGAGAGCATCAGCTTGAGAGGGAGGGGGGGAGAGGCCTAGTTCTCACTGATACATATGATGAACTGAAGTCTGCATTGTACTACATAAGAGAATTGTTTTGTATTGTAGAGCACTCTTGTATTGTAGAGCACTCTATCATGTGAGCCTGCACCTGCAGTCTGAAGTGGTACAGACTCAGGCTGATCACCTTAAAGGAAACTAGGACAGGGTTGTCACTGATAATTGTTTTCCCTGGCGGCTCTGGCCATTTCAGTGTAAGATTCCCAACTTTTCAAATCAAACATTTTGGTAGCTGGGCTTGGCAGTGGAGCCCTCAGGGTCACAACTCAGAGCAGATCTGGTGGTAGAGCCATAGGGCAGAGTCCAAGTAATTCTTAAAGCAGAGTCCAGGAGATTCTTGGTGAATTCTCAGTGCTTGGGGCAGGTCTGGGGGGAAGAGCTCAATGCAAAAGTTTATTCCCCTAAGATGTGCAGCTTTAAAAAGAAAAGACCTGAAGGAAGAAAACGAATACACCTGTCCCTTGTTTTTCTGGCAAAAAAGTAAAACAACAACAACAACAAACTAGCAAGACTATTTTTCCCTGCTAGGTTGGCAGCTTGCATTTCAGATGCCCAGTTAGAACTAGTGTGGATATCCAGAATGGGACTGACAAAATACCTGAGCCTCTAGATCTTGCTGCGCTCTTGGTGGCTTCACTGCATGTGTGTGTGTGTCTCTTTGTGTTGCATGTGTGTGTGTCTCTTTGCTGTTGTGTCCTGCTGCCCTCCAAAACTGCCACGATCAACGTGGAGCAGGCCATCTGTGCCCCATGGATAACTCCGTAGAAGATTCTGATGAATTTCCAAGTGTCCAGCAGATGTCCAAGCAATTAGTCCCATTTTCCCAGACGAATTTTCGGGGGGATGGACAATTTAGGAATTTGCCCGTTTCTAAAGAGAGATTAGGAACCGCGGGGTGGCGCAGTGGGTTAAACCATTGAACCATGAGCTGTCGATTGAAAGGTCGGCAGTTTGAATCTGCGTGACGGGGTGAGCTCTCGTCGCTTGGCCCAGCTCCTGCCAACCTAGCAGTTTGAAAGCATGTTAATGCGAGTAGATAAATAGGTACCGCTTGCGGGAAGGTAAACAGCGTTCCGTATTGTCATGCTGGCCACATGACCACAGAAGTGTCTTTGGACAGTGCTGGCTCTTCGGCTTCGAAACGGGGATGAGCACCTCACCCTAGAGTCGGACACGACTGGACTTAAATGTCAAGGGACACCTTTACCTTTTTAAAGAGAGATTAGGTGCTGCCTTTGACAGTGAACTCTGACCACAAGGAAACCATCATGAAAACAGTTGTGTCAGGGTTTGGGGATTTAGGATATGTACCATAGCATCCTTGATCTGCTCTTGGTGATTTTTGATCTCAACTGACTAACGGCAAATTCAAGGGTAAAAGACTCTGCTGATTAGAGGATCCGTATATGGAGGCTGAAAGCTGTTCTTCCCTTGACTGATTGTAAATCCCATTGGCTTAATAATTCATGCTTGCTGTTGTGACGGTAGCTCTGCATTATGTTACTTCCATCATATATTCTTCTTGGTTTATTGAATTTTCACAGCGCACTTCAATAAGGCCCTGTGTGTTCCCACAGGAAAGAAGTCAGTGGCTTAATAACAAAGGTTCTGGATGATATAATTTCATTTGTGCTATAACAGGTAAGAGAGCTCAGCTCCTGGATATTTGACTTCTACCCAATATTCAAAACGGTTTGTTGGCTTACTCCTCTGTGAAATGCTTCTCCCTTTCCATTTATAAATGGGCTCCCAGTCAAGGCATTAACTTTTGATCGGCATTATCCAAATTTATACCAGCATTTTAGCAGCCTCTAAAATAAATGACTTCACTGCCTTCATTTATGCATGTTTGCAGATGGTGTAATATAAATTAATTGGCAGGCTGTTGTGGGCTCTTATAGCAAATGAAAACAGAGTCCTCAGAACTTGTACAAATGTCAGGCCCTTGGTCCTGCTGGACATGTGAAGGTGCGAGTGACTGCAGGCATGGTCTACTCAGATAGAGACCCGGCTTATCTACCCCCAGCAGAGGCTCACTAGAAGGAAGCAAGATCCATATCAGAGCGTCATACACAAGCCCAGCAGGCAGTTTCCTTTGTGGATGGGTGCTTTCAGCTCACAGAAACCTTTAATGACTTCACTGCATATCTTGGGGAAAAAATGGGAGGGGGGGATGTGGTTTTTTCAACCTTTTGACTGAAACCGCTGCGTGTTCTTGCGTTAACCATGCTGAAATCATGCTCCGGAAGCCTTTTCTGGGTCGTGCGACTCCCCTCTCCCAAGGTCATCCCAGAATGCACTGCAATGCATTCTGGAGGTATTTTGGGAGGAGGAGGGTGAGTCGTGTGACCCGGAAGAGGCTTCTGGAGCGCGGTTTCAGCATGGTTAAAGCAAGAACACACAGCGGTTTCAGTCAAGATCACCACCACCACCCCTCGCTTTCTTCTCTCTCTTTTTCTTTTTTAACTGATTTTTTGGACGCCAGTACCGCGAATCCTCGCTATCCACAGGGGGCCCAGAATGGATCACCTGCGGAGATCGAGGGTCAATTGTACATGCAGGGGCAGGACTTTGTGAGTGCATCAGGATAGGGCTTGCTAGCCCTCTCTCTGTCCCCAAATCGTGTGGACGATGTCCATGGGCAGGGCTTTCGACTTTCCCTCTTAGGCTTCACCCCTGCTGTCTGCAGAGAGAAATGTTTTAAAGGGGGGGGGGCAGCCCTCTGGCGTAGAGGCTTACATGCCTCCTCCTTTCTAGCAAATCCCTCCTGGCTCATGGCCAGTGTCCAGCTGACTCATCTTCCTTAGGCCCTGAATTCAAGCTGCTGCTTAGGGCAGAGATCATGACAATTGCACTTGTGTACACGTTTGGGCATATTGTTATTTCTTTCTGCTAATTTCTCTTACGGCCCAATCCTACCGCGATGCAGCAGCGCCAACGGAGCACCTGCTGAATCCCGCGGGGGAGTTTTGGCCTCAGGAGGCCTCCTCAGGGGAAGGGAACATTTGTTCCCTTCTCCTGGGGTAAGCTCCTGATGACCCGGTAGGTCAACTTGGACCTGGGCCAGTGCTATCGCTGGTGCAACTCCACGTTCACACGTGAAGGCAGATCAAGCCTGGGAAGGGGGTTAGGACTTGGTGGCCGTTGCTGCCACCGTCACCGAACCCACCCCCTTCACAGACCTGATCTGCCCACCCTGTCACCACTCCATTCTGTCTACCCCACCCCCATTCTGCCTCCCCACCATCCTACCTGTGTCGGCAGGCCTTCAGCAGTCCACCGGCGTGCATGAAGAGGCTTTTTCAGCAGTGGCCGCCAGCGGAATGTGTGTTCCGCCACAGCCCCTAGGATTGGGCTGTTGAATAAATATATTTAAAGAAGGGATGATTCAGCATCCATTGCATTGCTGAAGCTAAACAGGTGTGGACCTGGTCAGCCACGGACTGCTGGGAGCTCTGTGTAAGTGCTGGATGTAAGACTAATACATAAAAATGAAACAAAAAGCGAGAAAGACTAAAGCAGCCCCGATCCAGCCTAGGAAGCAAGATGGAAGGAGTACTTCATTTTGACTGCAATATTTTGCAGGCCCTCTGCTGTCTTGGTAGTTTCCAGATTGAAAATTTCTGTACTAGTGAAGTACTGTAAACACAAATGCAAGCCATCTCTTGATATTCCCAGCTCTTCAAGCTAATGGAAATACCGTATATTGTCATGCTTTTGCTTCTGCTGAAATAATGCAGTGTAGGAATCCAAACAGCTGATTCATACTGCAAATCAGGAAATATGACCTTTAGCGTGGGATCTGGTAACAGAATTCTAGTATCTGAATTTATGGTTTTTTTTTTTTTAAAGTCCATATTTCTAGCCCTCATGATTGTGGGAAAAGGCCTAGAAACACAAAGCCAGCTTCAGTTTTACCCCTCTGGATCTTGACCTTATTGTCCCATGTTTATGGGAAACCAGGACTGGCCCAGTTGACTGAAGCAACTGCTTCGAGTGGCAGGTTGGAGGAGGTGTGTATGAACTGACAATGGCTGCCCCACCCTCCCACATCTGCCTACTCCCCCCTTCCAACCCACCACCACTAAGCTACTTCAGTTGGCACTCCAATCCTCTTCTCACCTGCTGAGAGTGAGCAACAGGAGGACTGGGCAGTGGCAGCCCTGTGTGTGTGTGTGTGTGTGTGTGTGTGTGTGTGCTTATGTTAGTTGATAATATTCTGAAATCATAAAAGAACAATTAATATTTATTACATAAAGTCACAGACCATAAACACCCTGTAAATCCTCTTTAATTAGATGATTGCGTTTGATTGCTTAATTGCATTGCAAGATAAAATATAAACACAAAATCAAATACCATTTTACTCTTTATTTTCACTGGGAGACAGTATCCACGTGGCAATTAATGACTGAGTGTAATACTGTACATAGCTCAGTAAGATACAGAAACATGCAATTACCAGGTAGCTACTGTACAAAAGACTGTGAGCTCTGAAGGACTTTTCAGAATTTAGCTTGGCTTTTGAAGGGAGGCTCAGGTGCTTTGGGTATATGGCCCAGATCAGCATTTCTCAACCATGGTACGTGTAGATGGTGGTACCGATGGTATGCCAAGATGGCGGCCGCACCACGTCGGAGCCCTGGAAATGGTAGCATGAGCTCTGCAGAGCCAGTAGAGCTTGAGCGCGTGGGGTCCCAGGGCTGGAAAAGGCCCTCCCGCCCTTGCCCCCTTAACATTTGCTTTCAAGCATGGCTGAAAACCCGGAAGTAAGTGACGATGATGTCATCGCCTGTGGTAGCTTACTAGCCTGTGGTAGTGTTACAGTGAGTTGTTCACATGAAACTGGACTAAGGAAGTCTTAAGAAGAAGACAATTCACTGGCCATTGGGCTCTGTGAGTGTAGTATGGCAGGGATACGTCCAGGTACAGTCAGAAGCGTAGTATGATGGGGGGCCCTATGGCCCTGGGCCCCAGGCGCCAAGTGGGCATGCTGCTTCCAGGGGCGCCAATATGGGGAAAAAAGTTTTAAAGGGCAGCTTCATCGCCAGCTGCCACTCTGCTTTTTTCCCCATAACGTGAGGTGGGGCAGAGGCAGAGGCTGCCGCGGCGGGCGTTAGCATGGATCCTGCTGGCTCGCTCACTCTGCATTTGCAGATAATAAATAAATTAATAGGGGGCCCTGTGGCACTGGGCCCTGGGCACCAGCTTCTGGAGGGCGCCAAAGGGGCACCAAAAGGTCCGGGATTTTTATTTCGCACTTTTTAAAATGTGTTGAATGGCCCTAGTAGCGCCCCTCCGGGAGGCAGCTGCTTCATGCGCCCTCGTGGGGGCGAAAATAAACATTTAAATCCTGGGGGGGGTTATCGCCCGGGCGCAGGGTGAAGAAAGCATTGCATTTAAAACAGCCATGAAAGATGCCCTTTCTTCCGTCCTCCCCTCCCCGATTTACTCCTCCTCCGCCGCCACCTCCTCCTGCTTGTTGTCTCTGTCTCTCTCTCCATCCATCCCAGGACGCGAAGAAAGCAAGCCATGCGTCCGTGCGAGGACTCGGCTGCGTGGGGGGCGAAGAAAGCAAGCCATGCGTGGATGACTCGGGCGACGCAAAGTGTCTCTCTAGGAGGCGCCTCCAGTCTCGCTGGTGACTAGGGAGACGCCTCCTAGAGAGGCACTTGAACTTCCTCGTCGCGTTGCCCGAGTCGTCCACATGGCTTGCTTTTTTCGCCCCGCGCCCGGCTGAGTCCTCGCTCGCACGCATGGCTTGCTTTCTTCGCGTCCTGGGAGGGAGGGAGAGACAGAGACAACAAGCAGGAGAAGGTGTCAGTGGCGGCGGAGTAAATCGGAGGGGGGGGAGGAGGGAAGAAAGGGCATCTTCATGGCTGTTTTAAATGCAATGCTTTCTTCGCCCTGCGCCCGGGCGATAACCCTCCCCCCCGGATTTTAAATGTTTGTTTTCACCCCCACGGAAGCAGCTGCCGCCCGGGGGGTGCTGCTGGGGCCATTCAACACCACCGTAAAAAAGTGCGGGAAAAGCCGGGAGGGGGAAAAGAGGGGGGCGAAAAAACAGGGGGCACCAATTCGAGGGTGCCCCCAGTAGATTTTGGCTCAGCAACGCCACTGGGGACTTTAGTACTATGCTCCTGCTGCAGTTCCAGTCCTGATTGTGCCCCCCATGCTTTTGTAGTGGTTAAAAAAAGAACATAAGAATAGCCCTATTGGATCAGGCCAAAGGCCCATCTAGTCCAGCTTCCTGTATCACACAGTGGCCCCACCAGATGCCTCAGGGAGCACAAGACAACAAGATAACCTGTTTCCCGTTGACACTCCCTTGCACCTGGCACAAAGAAAACCTACTCCTACAACCAGGAGGTTGCTTATCCCCATCATGGCTTGTAAGCTGTGATGGACTTTTCCTTCATAAATCTGTCCAATCCCCTTTTAAAGGCATCCAGGCCAGGTGCCATCACCACCTCCTGTGGCAAGGAGTTCCACAAACCAATTACTCGCTGGGTAAAGAAATATTTTCTTTTGTCTGTTTTAATCCTCCCTCCACTCAATTTGAGTGAATGTCCCCTAGTTCTAGTGTTGTGTGAGAGGGAAAAGAACTTCTCTCTATCCACTCTCTCCATCCCATGCATAATTTTATATGTCTCAAATCATGCCCCCCTCAAGTGCCTTTTTTCTAGACTGAAGAACCCCAAACTCTGTAGCCTTTCCTCATAAGGGAGATGCCCCAGCCCACTAATCATTTTGGTCGCTCTCTTCTGCACCTTTTCCAGTTCCACTATATCCTTTTTGAGATGCGGAGACCAGAACTGGACGCAATACTCCAGATGCGGCCTTACCATCGATTTGTACAACGGCATAATAATATTGGCCGTTTTATTCTCAATCCCTTTTTTAATGATCTCAAGCATGGAATTGGCCTTCTTCACAGCCATCGCACACTGGGTCGACACTTTCATCGACCTGTCCACCAGTACCCCAAGATCTCTCTCCTGATCCTTCACAGACAGCTCAGAACCCATGAGCGTGTATGTAAAGTTTTGATTTCTTACCCCAATGTGCATCACTTTGCACTTACTTACATTGAAGCGCATCTGCCATTTTGCTGCCCATTCTCCCAGTTTGGAGAGATCCTTCTGGAGCTCTTCACAATTCCTGCTGGTCTTCACCACCCGGAAAAGTTTAGTGTCATCTGCAAACTTGGCCACCTTGCTGCTTATCCCCAACTCCAGCTTCCATTGAAAGGAAGCAAAGTGTTTAGGGTCACAGTGGCGTTTTAATGCGTTCCGGCGCCCGGGGGGGCGGGGGCTGGAGCGCCCCCGTCGTGCCAGAGCCCGGTTTGCCGCCCCCCCTGAAACGGCGCATCACCGGCTTCCGAAAGCCGGGACAAGCCCTCCTCATTGCAACCGCCCAGTTCGGCGGTCGAGGGCTTTGTGAGCCGGCCGAACGCGTAGCCGGCTTTTATTTGGTTTTTTTGCACATGTGCAGAACCTTTCTGAGGGCAAACGGGCTGCCCGTTTGCCCTCAGAAAGGTTCTGCGCATGTGTAGAAAAACCAAATAAAAGCCAGCAACGCGTTCGGCCTGCTCACAAAGCCCTCGACCACCGAATTGGGCAGTCGCAATGAGGAGGGCTTGTCCCGGCTTCGGAGCGGAGCCTCTGGAAGCCGGTGACGCGCCGAGTGGGCGCGCTGCTTCCCGGGGGCTCGGCAGCTGGGCTCCGGTGCCGCGCCCTGCTGCGCAGCCCCAAGCCCAAGCTGCCACGCCCCCCCGGAAGCACCATGCCCACTTGGCGCCTGGGGCGCAGCACACCAGCTCCCCCATAGTAAGAACGCCACTGTAGGGTCATGTCTAGTATGACCTTTACAGCCCAATCTTAACTTTCCAGTGCTGATGCAGCCGTGCCAATGGGGTGTGCATTGTATCCTGGGGAGGGGGGGCAGTCACGGCGGCCTCCTCAAGGTAAGGGAATGTTTGTTCCCTTATCTCGGGGCTGCACTGCAGCTCCATTGGCACTGGAAAGTTAGTTAGGATTGGGCTGTAAGGGTCAGGACTCTAAACACATTTCTTTCTTTCAATGGAAGTTCTTTTTAAGCACTGCAAATAGCATTTTGGGGGGGGCGCAATCAGAGCTGGAACTGCAGCAGGGGCATTAGGCTATTAGCCTGGAAATAAGGGTGAAAACCCTATTGAATATATTTTCTGACACAACCGCCATGACTTCTACTGCATCTAGCAATAATGGATGGGGGAGTTTGCATGGTGGCCATACAGACAACAAGTGGTCATGATTTTTGGTCACTGACCAGGGCTCAATTCGAGTAACAATATTGCTTCTCCTTCCCCTCTCTTTGCCTTATTATTCGACACAGGTAAAAGCAACGTGGCCTCATGCCCACGTATCTAATACATGGTTGTCATGTTTCATTAGACATTTTGAGGCATCTTAGACCTCCGCAGGGCCTTTCCACTTAACCCAGACAGTGTGCTTCCTGTCAGAGGCAAATTACACAGCTCACAGTGCCTCTTTCCAGGCTCCATCAAAACACTATCATCTATTATCCATATGCAGAACACATGCTGTGTCAGCTCAAATCTAACGGCACGTCTCAGCTTTGTTTTTTTAATTTACAACAATGTACGAAATGTACTGGAAATATTGAAAACACCAAGGCTACTTATTGTGACAAGTGTAACGTAGCCAGGGGGAAATGTAGACAAATTGACGGCAAGCCTTAAATGAGGTGTCACCTTGGAGCCAAAGCAAATGGGAAGGGCCAAATTAGGAAATCACGTTAGGGGCAAACAAATCATGGGCACAGTCAAGCCCCCATAGAGTTTTGAAGCATAAGGACCAGATGGTTTGCAGAAAGTGATTTACAAAATAAGGGACATTGTCACATGAGCTGCAAACAAACTTGTGAAGCCAGCTCAGGCTCTCTGGAGTCTGGCCCAAGCTATATGCACCATAATTCCATTACTACTCATTTTCTTTCATTTGTTTTGCTATGTAAACTGCTTTATGAACTTTTTTCGTTGAAAAGCAGTACTGGTATATTATACATTATTATATAGTAATAATAATAATAATAATAATAATAATAATAATAATGTGATCGTAAGGCATGCAAGAAGTCACACACAGCCCAATCCTATCTACCACCCCCCCCGCTGATGCAGCTGCACCACTGGAGCATGCGCTGCATTGTGCGGGGGGGGGTCACAAAGGTCTCCTCAACGTAAGGGAACAGCTCAATGAAAACATCAACCCAATGTGCGGCAGCAGTGAAGAAGGCAAATTCTATGCTAGGGGTCATTAGGAAAGAGATTGATAATAAGACTGTTAATGTTATCATACTCTCAGTGGTTCCCAAACTGGGAGGTGCGGCTCCTAGGGGAGCAGCGGAAGCCAGCCAGGGGAGCCACGAAGTGCCACGGAATCCTCTCAGAAAACAGTGCAATGCCAATTGGCAGGCACCAACATAATGTAATGGGGAGCCGCGGTCAATGGTTGCCAATGGTCAAGTGAGCCACAGGTCGAAATTTTTTGGGAAACACTGCCTCATACAAATTTATGGTTGCCACACCTCGAGAAGGATATTGTAAAGCTGGAAATAGTGCAAAGGAAGGCAGCCAAAATGAACAGAGGGCTAGAGCACCTCCCTTATGAGGAAAGGTTACACGTTTTGGGCTTTACCGCTTGGAAACGGTGATAGGGGGGACGACATGGAGACATAAAATTATGCATGGTGTGGAGTAAGTGAATAGAAATTTTTATCCCTCTCTCACAGTACTAGAATCAGGGATCATCCAATGAATCTCATTGGTGGGAAATTTAGGACAGACAGAAGTAGTAGGTAGGTAATCCTTCATGCAGTGCATAATTAGTCTGTGGAACTGGTTGCCACAAAATGCAGTGAGGGCCGCCAGGTTGGATGGCTTGAAACGAGGATTGGACAAAGTCATGGAGGACAGGTCTGTCAATAGCTACTAGTTACGAGGGAGGGCTATGCCGTGCCTCCAGGTTCAGCAGCAATATACCTCTGAATGCCAATTGCAGGGGAGCAGTGGTGGGAGAGAAGTGTGCCTTTCTCCCCTACGTGTGGACTTCTCAGAGGCAGCTGGTGGACCATTGTGGAAAACATGCCTTGGCCTGATCCAGCAGGGCTTTGCTTACGTTCTTATTCTCTTTTATAAGGAATGCTAACAAGTCACACAAAAAAGAGCAATTTCTTGGCCCTGGGATAAAAATTCATGAAAATGGTGATAGGTTTTGGCCCAGCCCTGGCAGATGATAACATTCGGAATTCTGCAAATGATAGTATTTGGGAGCTGTAGATAGCCAGACAATGCTCCTTTGGTTGTCAGCTACATCGGCTATCAGGGAAGCTGCTTGTTCACACTCCTTGTTCTCTACTCACACGATGAGGAGCTCACATAATGAACATAAAGTATATTCATTTGACATACATTGGAAAGTATGCGACTCCTGCTGCTATGTTTTAAATCAGATGCCACTGCACTCCCCGCCTTCCCCCAGAGAACCTTTGTTTATTTCACATTGCCAACCTCATAGCTGCTGCTCCTTGCAACCTTGCCCTGGGCAGTTGGAATATTGGGCCTCCCGGGGTTTAGGAGCTGGTGCAAAAACGGCACTCGTGCATAGGGTGGGATCACCGCAGGGCCATGTGCTCCCCTTGGGCAGAAGCATCACCTTGCTCGGAGCAGCTGGGAATGCCACCGAAGTAACGCACCCCCCCCCTCCCAAGTTGCTGTAAATTGTTTCTTTCATCTTCTGTTGAAAACAGCAGCACAAAAGGGAGGGAGGGAGAGAGATAGTGGGGGAGCATACAGAGAAAATAAATGGTATTCCTACTGCAGAGACTTCATTTGATAAATAATGTATATAGAGTTTGCGGTAATAACTGCTCTTTTCCGACTCAGCTGGTTAGGGTTTGCTTTGACACAAACGGTATATATTCCTTACAGGGCAGTGAATGATTGGAGTTGTACCATATGTTATGGAAGGGAAAAGCAGGCTGTTAACATTTTGGGTTGTGTCAGATAGGTTAATCTAGCCTTTTACCTGTGATGGGAGCAGAAATGTGTAGAGAGAGCAGAGAAGAAGACAGTCAGTCTCTCTCTCTCTCTCTCTCTCTCTCTCTCTCTCTCTCTATCTATCTATCTATCTATCTATCTATCTATCTATCTATCTATCTCTCCTTATTTTGAAACTTTGGGACAGGGGGTCACCCAGTCAAGCTGATCAACAGTAGGTTCAGGGGTTCAGGCAAAAGGAAGAACTTTCTTTAGACAGTGCATAGTTAACTTGTGGGATTCACAACCAAAGATGCTAGCTTAGAGATGGCTTTTAAACAGGATTTGACAAATTTGTGGAAGAAATTTGTGGATCAACTTGATAGCTAAAAGATCCTTCCATGTTCACTTTTTTTTTTTTTTATCACACTGGGCAACACGAAATTGGCCCTGAAATGAAAACAGTTAATCTTTACTAATTCTAACATGCTGAAAATGACAATAAAATCTGTTGATTTGCTGTAGGTTAGGAGATGCAGTCCACGTCACTGGTGTTCTGAGGGTAGTGGTGATGAACCATAAGTGGAGCAGAACCCTGCTATGTGCGTGTAAGTGTCCCCTCCCCCTTGCCGGTCAGAGCCATTCCCAGCGGGTGACGGCTAACATGTGGGTGGAATGGAGCCGCCCACGCGGTAGCCATCACCCAACGGGAATGACTCCAACTGGCAAGGTGGAGGGGCTGCTTACATGCACATAGCGGCGTTCTGCTCCACTTATGGTTTCTCACCACCCTCGGAATGCCAATGGTCCGCATTACGTACATAGGTGTTGTAAGTGCGGTCGGACATTTACCAGTACAGGTCTATTGCAGATCTCTCACAGATCATCACCAATTTTGCATTTTCATTGTCATATTTGTGTTCAGCACCTCAAAATCTATAAGGAATGACTAATCTTGGGGGCATGACTTTTGTTAAAATTTGTTGTCCAGTGTTACCAGATGCTAGGGAGAAACAACAGAGGGTGACTGTCGCCACATCCCACTTATGAGCTTTCTGGGGCACCTAGGCAGCTGCTTTTAGAGACACAGTGCTGGAAGAGATGACTTTGGGTTTGATCCAGGAAGACACTCTCCGGGTTAAGAGTCTGTGGTAGGAGCACAATTCACAGAAGAACAGCATGGGATGTGAGGATTATGCCACAGTGTGTGGTTGTGGAATGGAGGCGTTAGGTTCATCTTATGTTACCAAGATAATGTTATCCATCAACTCAACTGCAAAGAGTAAACAGGCAGCAGGAGGGGGGGTGTCTCCCCAAATATGAGAATAGATATCTGGGAATAATTCTGGGAATGTATTGGCCATGCTGCAGATGTCTGCGACCAGGCTCAGATCTACAGGGGATCCATTTTCTAAAACCTCGGCCACTTCCCCAAATCCATGACTTACAGCACAATCCTATCCAATTTACACCACCAGTGTAACCATCGGTGCAGCGAGAACAGGAGGCCCCAGAACGGAAAGGGGATTCAAATCCCCTCCAAAGCGGGATTCAAAGGGGATTTAAATTTAAATCTCCCCTCCCTTCCCCCTCCAAAGCCTCCCACCTTGCCCTCCCCCGCTGGTTACACCAGTGGTGTAAATTGGATAGAATTGCGCTGTAAGAAAAATCTCCGTTCAGTTTTTGACAATTCCCAAACACTCTGAGGCTCAAACTACACATGAAGTAGAGTTTTGTGATTTTTTCCTCTTAGTTTTTTCTCTCACCAAAGCCTGGGGCAGGCTGTGTCTAAGTGGAAAAAGGGCAAGCTGGAAGAGGCTGCTTAGCTCCTTCTTCTCTGGTCATTTTTCAGCTCAAAATCACCCCCCCTTCTCTTTTCTCAGCTGTGGTGAAGAAAAACAGAAGCAACTTGGGGAGATTGAGTTTTGTTAGGAAAATTTCGTAGGGGCGGGAACCCCGTTCCAGCATGTTGCAGTCCCAATCTGGATCCCTTCACACCTGCTGCTCCTTTTTGTTCAAGAGAAGGTGCCAATCTTAAGCACACTTCTGAGCAAGATCTTTAACATACCGTGTAGTTTGGCCCTAAGATGTTTTGCAGAATTTCCAGGGATATTCAAGATTATGGTGTGGAAAAGGGGACAATTTTGCAGAATCCCTCTTCTGACTGTCTTCCCATCTGTAACTGCAGCAGGTACATCCCTGGATTTGAAAAGCCACTTCGCACATTATGCAGCAGCAAGTGTGTGTGTGTGTGTGTGTGTGTGTGTGTGTGTGTGTGTGTGTGTGTGTGTGTGCGCGCGCGCGCGCGCGCACTAACAGGTGTAAATGCAGTGGGGAATAGTGGTCAGTCGTGATTTCCTGTCACATGCACCTGTTTCATACAGTTGAAAATTACAAAATATCCTTGTTGCTTGTACTTGTGGGTGACCTCAGTTGTTCTGCAGAGCAGTGGAGAGTTAAATTGTACCAGCAATAAAATATTCACCCCTTCAAGTCATATAGCTCAATCAATGCAAGTCATATAGCTGGAGCCTGCTAGGCCCAGGGCATTGTATGAAAGCCTCTATTAACTATCCATGTTAGTTAGGGGTGTGATGTGAAGTGAGCTCATGAAGTGGTGAAGGGCATATTACACATGCTGGGGGTCACTGTTCTTTATTGTTAGTCCTCAGGTTTAAAATCTGACTCTTGCATGGGGAACAAGTTCTGGAGCTATGTTCTGGTGAGCCATGTTCCCTAACTTCTCTCTCTCCCATTTCTTTCATTTTATTTTGCTCTCACCTGTGACTTCCACTGTGCTTTTTCCTTTCACCTCTTTGCCTTCCCAATTCTGACTTCTTTCCATGCACCTTTTTTTTCTTTCTAAGAATGTAAGAACATAAGAAGAGCCCTGCTGGATCAGGCCAAAGGCCCATCTAGTCCAGCTTCCTGTATCACACAGTGGCCCCACCAGATGCCTCAGAGAGCACACAGACAACAAGATCTGTTTCCTGCTGCCACTCCCCTGCACCTGGCACAGAGAAAACCTACTTCTGCACAGTCAGCTATCCCAATTTTCAAGTTTGCCTGGATGTCGTATCTCCTACCATGAAAGGTCTTGCCCAGATATAGTGGAAGGGGTCTGCTCCTGATTGCTAAGTGCTGAGACCACAAGCAGTAGTGTAGCCAGGCCTGAGGGGGTGCTTGCGAGGAGGAGCTGCGGTGGCAGCTTTCTGTTCCGCGGCTGCTTTTTTGCAGCTGTAGTGGGTTTTGCGCCGTTTTCAGCGCTTTTGATGAGCCCACCTGCCTGCCCAGGATCGTAGAAGGCTTCACATGAAGCCTTCCAGGAGTGCAGGGGAATTCATATGTCTCAAAATGCTCCTGGGGCACACTAGCAACGCCACAAGATGGGAACATAAGCATGTTCAGAAGCCAGACCTCACAGGTCCAAATCCATTCTAGCCACAGACTTTCCTGAATGGCCTTGGGCAACTCACTGAAGATTTTCTGAGCAGCCAAGAAAATGTGCTTAACCAATTCTGCAATTTTAGAAGAGCGAGCTAATTTGTTCAATCCAGATTGCTTTCAGACTCCCAGATCCAAGTTCACTCTGCAGGGATTTGGTAGCCTAATTGGAGATGGAAAATTGGTTGTTTTAACATTTCAGTCAGAATTGTCACTACCCTGCAATATTTGTGATGAGCAATTTCAGCTTGCGCCTTTGCTGATATTATAATAGTGTCAATCAAAGGAATTCACATTAGCCTTCTTCTCTTAGTCCACAATTTGCCATACCAATCACTAATAAGTAGCAGCTACTGCCATGAGTTAAAATCAGCCCTCTAACATAGTTATTCCCTTTTCTTAAATTACAGATTAAGTACTGTATGCATCAAAACAGATTACAAAATAGGTATGGAGATAGCCTCCTCTACAGATTTTTTTTTTAAATAAATAATGGTATGCAGCCGGAAAGGTACTTTTGTTATGCATTACAAACTAGAATGTTGCAAAACTTAAATAGGCTGAGAGATCTCATGATGATCTTCTTGAGAACAAGAAGGCGGAGAGGGAGGATGGAGCTGATGTATGGCTTGACCTGTACATGTACTGAGGCAAGAAGAGATGGAATGGGTAAAAGTTTAGAATGATGGCCTAGGATTCTCTCAGGTTGTACCACATCGCACTGCAAGTGGGGGCTCACATGACTGAATGTCTGTACATGAAACAAAATCCTTGTGCATAGAAACATGCCTGTTAGGGAGAAATGTTGTCACCTAGTCTTTCTCTGGTTTACTGTGTGCAGGGAGATTGCTCTGTATGGAGGGGGACAGTTAGAGTTACAAAAGTCCCCACGTGCCCTCTGAAGTGGTACAGCTCAGGCACAGGTGTGTTTGACCACCTCAGTGAGAACAAGGCTATGTTTCTGATGGTCGAAGGTTCAGTTCTTCCTGGCTTCCCCTATCTCTCCAGTTCACCCAGCTGTGAACAAGGGCCAGTGCCGCAGGACTCTCAGGTCAACATTGTTCTGTCAATGGAATGTACACATTACTCCATAATAATATTTAATATTTGGATAGCGCTTTCTGAGTGTGCAAAGTGTTTTGCATGCATTCTCTTGATTTGCTTCACAACACCCTATAAGGTAAGTATGTATTAAAGGTAAAGGTAAAGGTATCCCTTGACAATTAAGTCCAGTCGTGTCCGACTCTAGGGAGCGGTGCTCATCTCCGTTTCAAAGCCGAAGAGCCAGCGCTGTCTGAAGACGTTTCCATGGTCATGTGGCCGGCATGACTCAACACCGAGGCGCATGGAACGCTGTTACCGTCCCGCTGACGCGGTACCTATTAATAATCTACTTGCAGTTTCTTGCTTTCGAACTGCTAGGTTGGCAGGAGCCGTCGCACGGATTCGAACTGCTGACCTTTTTTGATCAACAGCTCATGGTTCAGTGGTTTAACCCACTGCGCCACCCGCTGGCTCAAGTATGTATTACTGTCCCCATATTGCAACTGGGGAGCTGAGAGGGAACAGCTTGAGGCCACCTGGTGAGTTCATGGCAGAGGTGAGATTCCAACCCGGGAAGTCCAGATTCATAGCTCAGTCCAGGGCCCCTGCCTGAGAGGAATTTTATCAGGGGGTACAAAGTTTCTTTTGGACCCCTTCTCAAAGGGGGAGGGGGCAAAACAGGATGGGAAGAGTGTAGCAACAGCCGGAAAAATCTCTGGAGCCCAGGTCTACCAGGCTTTCCGATGCGGCACCTACTGGTAGGTCTACCTGCCCGGTAGGCCTGGCCTGGCCACTATCTTTCATTCTCCATGAGGCCAGCTGAGATCCCAGGAAATTTCTGGGCCTCCTCCTTTGGCTCCAGGCCTCCTTTTTGACCCTGGGTCCGGGTACAATTTACCCCCTTAACCCCCCTCTCATGGGCCCTGGCTCAGTCTCTTTGCCACAATGCTATATCAGCTTGTGAACTGCAGGCTACAGAAGCAAATAAGCTTTAAGCACCCCGGTCGTAGGGGCTTTTGGTAGGTAACCCAATAACCTTGAGAGATGATTTGAAAGAGAGCTGGAAAGATTCGAGTTCTAATGCAGTGGTCAGGGAAGAGTCTTAGCTTTGCAGTACAGCACCTGCTTCGCAGTTTTCAGTTCCCAGCCCTTCCAGTTAAAATAAAGACTTCTGCTCGTGCCTTTTTTGGAGAACCGCTGTCAGGTGGAGTAGACAGTAATGGAGTGGATGGACCACTGTGTGGTACCTGGCTCAATCTGGCTCAATGTGTGGTACCTTAGTAGGGGAAAGGATAGTGACAGATCATAATGGCAGGGGCCACATGGGGAGGAGCCTTCTCAGTGATAGATCACATGCTTTGCATGTCGGAGAGAGAAAATCCAAGGTTCAGTCGTGGGCATTACTATTTTAAAAGGATCTCAGGCAACAGGACAGGGGATGCCCCTTGCTCAGGGTCCTAGAGAACTACAGATAGCATAGATAATAAAGACCTGTCTGTCCAATGAGTTTCCAAAGAACCCAACATTCCTCAGAATACAGTTGGAAAACCTTTGTTTGATGGCTGGTATGCAATAATATTTAACATTAATTAACATTTGATAATGGACTTGTAGTGCTGTTTTTCTTAACAGCATTTGATAGATGACATGCAATGTTAATTGGTATTTGGCAGTTGACAGTTAGTTTATGAGATTTCATATTTAGAATCAGTCAAAATCAAAACAATGAAGGGATGCCAACAAGTCTAAAGTATGGGATGTTCGAACATGACACATCTAAGTATGAATTCAAATTTGAGAATCCACGTAATACTGAATATTTGAGAATAGCTGGTTCAATATCTGCAGATGCAGCCTTATACAGTACATATACAGGCTGGGGGAAAAATATGGACACCGTTATATAACTTGAATTCACTTGGCCACAAACTAATAAGATGGAGGAACATCTTCTGCCTATGATCTATTTTGAGAAATATGAAAATGGGAATATTATTGTGTGTGATTGCCATTCAACACAATGGACCTTAGACAGGGGATGTTCTGACTAGACTGTACTCTCTCTCTGCACACTAATACAAAAAATACAAGTAAAATACAGGCTGCCTGGCAACTCTTCCAGGAAGGGATGAAGAAGAGTGGCTCAAGATTGATTTTTCCTTTGGATTACACCTTTGAAGATTGATCCTTTCCTTTTTGAGAAATTCTTTAATATAACCAAATGTTACACACACCTAACAAAACTCAATTGCATTTATTTGAGGAAAAAGTTATTTTATTCAGGGATAATTTGGAGTGGCAAAGTCCTCGTTCCAAATCACCCCAAAGCCAAGCCACTTTCTCTTTGTGGAGTTGCAAACACACGTTTACCCTCATAAACATTTGTTCGGAAGCTCCAGGAAGAGGAAGTTGCATGTGAGGGAGCGAAACGTGGTGGGTGGGGAAATGGTTAAGCACCCCTTTTCTCACCGCCACTTCTTCTCGCGACCCACTCAAGTGGGTTTTCTCTAAAAGAAAGCATGCCAGGATTTTGATACACGCATTTCCATGTAATGTTTCGTTAGGCCAACGTTTCTCAAAGTGTGCTCCTCGGAGCCCTGGGGCTCCCTGAGACCTGTTCAAGGGCTCCACAAACACACCATAAGTGGCTGCCATTTATTTTATTTTTATTTATTTATTTATTTATACACCGCCTTTCTTAGTCATTGGATTTCTCCTCCGACTTTAATCCAGGGCGGTTTACATGGACAGGCTTTCCCAAACCCCCTAACAGGGATTTTTACAATTATATATAGATGTTCAATCTTTCATGAACAACTTCATTCTAGGTGGTTTCCTTCACCGTCTGGCCTCTCACTGGCCTTCGCCTCCCACACTCGCCCGATGGCACTCTGCCTCCCATGCAGGTGCAGCTGGCAGCTTTCTTTCTCCTCACAGCTTTTTGCCAGCAGTGTGTCTCGAACTGCCATTCACCGATCTTCAGGCTTACGAGGCGGCAACTCTACCAACTGAGCCAGACCTCCAGCCCAGTTTGCTCGTTTGTTCCTCCTGCCTCCCCTGTTTGTGGCTCTCCTTCCTCATTCCCCTCCTGTTCCTGCTCTTTGCCAATATTCGGCGATGGGCTCAGCACTGCGCCACTCTGCATATGAACTGGGGCTCTGGGGCTCCCTGAGACTCCGCAGCATGAGCTGGTGGGGCGCCCTGAGACTCATTTTAGGAGTGTAAAGGGCTCTGGAGACCGACAAGTTTGAACCACTGCATTAGGCCTTTAGCTATCCATGTACACAAATATGTATCATGTATTAAAACACAAAATCTCATGAGGAAAGCCTACCTCTCTATTTAGAACTATAGAGATGCTGCTATCTTAAAGATGGCCAAGATTCCCCCCCCCCGAACAAATCCCCTGTAGCTGGAGATTGTCTAGCAAAATTGCAAATCCAGGAACAATTCCCCTGTAGAATTTGAACTAAAATGACCTTAATCAAGCAATGCTTCGGGGGATGGCCTTAAATAATTTTTTATCACAACTTCAGAGCTTTTAGCGTGGAAGCAATTGGGTGAAAAATATCTTTGTTCAAGCTAGCCTTGAGGAAAAAGACTTTGGTCAACCTATCTCCCAGAGCAATGGCTAAACTGCAGTCATCCATCAACATTTCATACTGCTTTGTAACAATTAGGACCAAGCTCAGCCCTTTATTATATGCCCTCCAGATCCTCAGCTGGTAAAGTCCGCAGCACTGTCCCAGCTCACACACTCTGAGGATCTGAGTCAGGATTCATTACTTTGGGATACACATGATTTGATGCGGAAAGCAAACACATGTATTGAGGAGTATATGATCTCAAGGATAAGAATCACCAATTCTGTCTAGAAATTGGAAATCACCCTATCATGAAACAAAATATACAGTGGCTGCATCAGGTGATGGCTTTTGAGTACCAAAAAGGCAGTAGGAACCAGACCTGTGGAGCACATTCCAGTGGGAAATTCTTCTGCACAATGCCTCACTGGGATGAGCGGCTATATGTTGTGACTCCTGCCCTGAGCTCAGAGTCTGACCCTGAGGAGCGGGGAATGGTCGGGTCAGAAGGACCAGCCCCAGCCCCTGGCCTTAACACCAGTGGCGGACTGGCCAGGATGTCAGCTTGCCCGATGGCAAGTGGGCCCCTGATGAAGTGGACCCCCGTAAACATTAGACAATATATTAAAAATGTTAGACTTTTTAAGGTATGTATTAAATTAAATTAAAGTGCATAGGGCCACAGTATATTTATTATTAATTATAATAATATTAATTATTATTATTATTATTATAGTTGTGGGCGGGTCCCCTTTGTCTCCTGGCAACCAATATTTTTAGACCCAGTCCGCCACTGCTTAACACCACCAGCCTGAAGCCTGGACCTGAGTTGCCAGGCAAGAGATTCTAGAACTAGGGACCCTGGAACTAGCTCACATCTGAGCCTGAACCATACTGGCTGGCAACAAGCCACAAAGAATATAATAACGCTACAGAGGAGCACAAGACTCCACGCCTGATGGATGCCCCTTTAAATCTCTTGGCTGTCCGGTCACAGGGGCGGAGCCTACCAGAGATAATCTAAGCCTGCAGGTATTTAAGACCTCATTCTTTGTCTGGTGCTTATTGGAACAAGTTACTCACTTAGAGCTTGCCAGGGTTCTGCTCAAAATCACTCTGCTCAAAATCACTGGCTTGCGGGATAGAGCAGGACACTGTAGCTCAGTGGTATTTTATTTTATTATTTTATTTTTCACATTTTTATACCGCCCTTCCTCCAAGGAGCTCAGAGTGGTGTACATATTTCCTCCCCTCCTTTTTGTCCTCACAACAACCCTGTGAGGTAGGTGGGGCTGAGAGATAGTGACTGGCCCAAGGTCACCCAGGAAGCTTCGTGGCTGAGCGGGGATTTGAACCTGGATCTTCCAGGTCTAAGTCCGACTCCCAAACCACTACACCATCCTGGCTCCATCAAGCCAAATGGTAGAGTGCGTGGTCTGCTTGTGGAGGGTCCCACAGCTTCATTCCAAGAAATGAACCTTGGAAAAAGGCAGTTGCTACACTTAGACTTAGATTATTACTTAAAACATGGTTATCCCCCTCCCCTTCTGCAGGTAACTTAAAAAGGTAAAGGTGACCCCTGACAATTAAGTCCAGTCGTGTCTGACTCTAGGGTGTGGTGCTCATCCCCATTTCAAAGCCGAAGAGCCAGCGTTGTCTGAAGATGCCTCCGTGGTCATGTGGCCGGCATGACTCTCCTTGCCGCAGCGCGTAGCATGCGGCTGGAACACCGAGCGCTGTTTACCTTCCCGCAAGCAGTACCTATTTATTTATCTACTCGCATTGACATGCTTTGGAACTGCTAGGTTGGCAGGAGCTGGCCAAGCAACGAGCGCTCACCCCGTCGCGGGAATCTAACTGCCGACCTTTCGATTGACAGCTTATGGTTCAGCGGTTTAACCCGCTGCGCCACCCGCTGGCCTGCAGGTAACTTACCATATACAAAATAAAACGCGCAACCTCATAAAACAACCAGTTTTTCAACACATGAAAAAGGCTGCTGTGACTCCTCACCCTGCTGCTGGTATGGATGTGTGTCTTTTGCTAGATCAAACCAGCCCCTGATTTCCCGAGTTTGATTAATGTTCTCTAGACACGACTACCATCAGGTAAACCTCATCCACTGCTGGTTGGCCTAAATACAGTATTGAGAAGCAATCTTAGGGTTGCTAGGCAAGAACAGGAGGTTTTTTTTCTGTCCCTGCTGAGGAATCAGTAACATGGGAGGAGGGAAACTATAGCCATAACCGCCACAGGGAGAAAGAGGAATTCTTTGCCAATTGTCTACACTACCACAGACTGTAAAGCCTTAACACCATTTATGTCTAGTTTGCACAGTCACAGACTAGGGTAGGGAAGGGAGGCTATTCTAGACTATATAGGGCCTCTTGAAGTCTTCTGTTGTTCTACTAATTAGATGGGTTTGTTTCAAAATTATATGTGAATTTCACTCCTTTCTTACCTCTATGTTGTTGTTGTTCAGTCGTTAAGTCGTGTCCAACCCTTCGTGATCCCATGAACCATATCCCGCCAGGCCTTCCTGTCCTCCACTATCTTCCTGAGTTCGCTCATTTTCATGTTTGTTGCATCGGTGATGCTGTCTAACCATCTCATCCTTTGCCTTCATCCCTTCTCCTTTTGCCTTCAATCTTTCCCAGCATCAGAGTCTTCTCCAGAGAGTCCTCTCTTCGCATTAGGTGGCCAAAATATTTGAGTTTCAGCCTTAGTACCTGTCCTTCCAGGGAACAGTCAGGGTTGATTTCATTTAGGATTGACTGATTTGATCTCCTGGCAGTCCAAGGGACTCTCAGGAGTCTTCTCCAGCACCACAGTTCGACCACTTACCTCTATAGCTCTGGACTATACAGGTATGCACATCTTCTCTTTGCCCATTCTCTCTCCCAACATGGCTTCTCTTCTTAGACTTTTCCCTCTGGCCTCTCCTTTTGTGCTTATCCTCCCTGTTCCCCCAGACCAGTACCTTTCCTAGCTCCTCCTGCTTCCCTGGCCTCTTAGGCTGACTGCTCTTTTCCTATGAAAAGCCTTTCAGGCTGTCTTGTGTCTCTCTAGCATCAGAGTAGCTTGGCCAATGGCAGCAGCAGAAGCATATGCCTGCTGCTCCAGGCTTCTGTGACATTTCAGGTTGCCAGGTGACTCGGTCTGACCTGAAGTGAGGCTGCAATCCTATGCACACCTACATGGGAGTAAGTCCCATTGAATTGAGCAGGACTTACTACTGAGTAGACATGCATAGTATTGGGCTGTTGTCTCTTCTACACGTTCTCTCTCTAGGCAATGGACTAAAATCTCAAGGTCTGCCCCATGTTGATTTGGCTTCAGCCTGACTATTATTATTATTATTATTATTATTATTATTATTATTATTATTATTATTATTATTATTATTATTATTATTATTATTATTAATAATAATAATAATAATAATAATAATAATAATAATAAACTGCTCCCCTTTCACCCCAGCACAATGTCTTTTCTGGTGGCTGTTTGCTGGTGGTCTTCTGCATCTTTTTTAGATTGTGAGCCCTTTGGGAACAGGGAGCCATTTAATCATTTGATTTTGTCTGTAAACCGCTTTGTGAACTTTTTGTTGAAAAGCGGTATATAAATACTGTTGTTAACAATAATAATAATAATAATAAAATTCCTCTCAGAGGCCCTGTGAGCTCTTATGGGTTCCACCCCCTCCCCCGGAGCCTCAGGGCTTGGACTCAAAATGTGTGGTGTGCTGAACTGGAAAATTGCATAAAATACATTGGGAAATAAGAAAAAAAATATTTTCAATCTTGAAGTTCAATAATTTGAAAGCTTTAAGGATTAATGACTCAATCCTGTTTCTCAAAAATCGATATTAAAAAAAAACTCCTACTGATTTCAGTGGGAACACTTTGAGAATAAGGTATATTTGAAAAACTGTAATTTCTAAGTTGGCAGCATTTGCAAAGGAAGAGAAATCTTCACAATAGAGATACAAACACCTCCCTTCCAAGAGCTGCAATGATGACCAGTAATTCTGTCTCGCTAAGTAACAAGGTATCCTGCTTTTGTTGAAAGGCAATGGGAGAGAGGTGTCAATCTGTCACATGGGATCCTTTGCAACCCACAGCCCCAGAATGTTAATATGGAGTGGATCCCCCACCCCTCATCCTATCATCCGATTGATGAAAATGTAAGCAGGTGTGTTTTGCTTGCTGTAAGCAAAGAAAGGTCTCGTCTCAGGAAGGAGGGTCTAAGAAATGATCAAGCTGCTTTGGCAGGATGGGGTGGAAGCGAAGAGAACAGGAAACCAATGACATGATGGCCTCATCCTCTATAAACTATTTTTTAAAACTGAAGCAAGGCATCCAATGAACATGTTTAGAGTTGCTGATGGGGAGAAGGAGGGCAGTTTTGGTTTTCATTTTGGAGGAGGATGGACGAGAAGCTTTCTCTTGATTTCATTTATTTAGGAGCATGGTCCAGCCAAAGGTAAGCACTTTCAACCCCACGAAAGAATTAAGCATATGTTTAATGCTTATGGAGAATTAATGGAGAATTAAGCATATGTCTTTCCCATTCAATCAATGCGCTTTGAAAGTTCTGAACTGTGGCTGGATAATAATACCCTCATTATACATTCCTTCCCTTCCTCCAAGGAGTTCAGGGCAATATTGCTCTCCTTTTACCTCACAACAACCCTGTGGGGCAGGTTAGGTGTAGAGTTACTGAATCAGTGGGTGGGGAGATATTTGAATGCTGCAGGTCACATAATGCCACATAGACTCTCCACACCATGCTGTGTGTGTGTGTGTGTGTGTGCGTGCGTGCGTGTGTGTGTGTGTGTGTGTGTGTTCCAACCTGTCTTGAGCCCCCTTGGAATGGAAATCCAACCAATCAGTCAGTCAATATTCTTGCATCAAAATTGAATGTGTGTAAGATTCATTATTTCCACATTTTTATAGCACCCTTCCTCCAAGGAGCTCAGGGTGGTATACATAGTTTCTTTTGTCCTCACAACAACCCTATGAGGTAGGTGAGGCTGAGAGATAGTGACTGGCCCAAGGTCACCCAGGAAGCTTCGTGGCTGAGCGGGGATTTGAACCTGGATCTTCCAGGTCAAAGTCCAACTCCCAAACCACTGCACCATCCTGGCTCTCTTTCCCTTTATATTATATTTCTCCTTCCCTCTCCTCCTTGCAGTCTGTTGTGTGATGAGTGGCAAGGGTTGGACAGCACTGTTGCTCTCACAGTCACTACATTCAAACGACATGGGCTCAGCATCATTCAGTGACTCAGTGGTAAAAGCACTCTACATGTGCTCAGATGTGACTGTGAGCTATTTTAAAAATGCAACCCATGCTGTTAACATTCTGATTTGTTCAAGAGGTGTGATTTATGTCTCTTTATATGAGACCCTTTTTTTAAAAACGTTTCAACTCAATTTTGGAACAAATTTTTCATCTTGGTTTTGAAAAGGGAATTTTAGTTGAGGTACCAAAATTTGCCTTCAAGTGAGGGTCCATCTAACTGTCGTTCTCAGAAAGCCTCACAAAGGTCTTTTAGTTTTCCGACTTGCTGTCATTTCACTGAAGCTGCGTTGACTCTGAACCCAGCACGTCATGTATGCAAATGCTTGCATGTTTTCTGTCACTGAGAATCTACTGAGCAATGCAACCCAGGCAGCTGGTGGCTGTTTTTTTTTTTACTGTAAGGGAGGAGTGATGTACAACTGACAGTTGTCACGTTTTCTTGCCACAGTGTGAAAGGAGTAGATGTGGAGAATTATACAATAAAACAGTGGTTCCCAAACTTTTTAGCACCAGTACCCACTTTTTAAAATGACACTCTATCGGGACCCAACTAGCTTTAGGAGACTTAAAAAAAGGTGATCTAGAAATAAACAAACAAATAAATTTATTTACAAGTAAAGCGCTCAGCTACTTGCAGGGTAATTAGTAGCTATCTTGCAAACTGCAGGAGCTCAGTTCTTTGAAGGGCAATTAGTAGCTATCTGATTTTTGAATAGCCTCAGGGCTTGTGGTAATTACTTATCTGATCTTTCCATCACCTGGGACCCACCAGAAATCAGGTCAAGACCCACCAAGTGGGTCCCAACCCACAGTTTGAGAAACACTGTAATAAAAGCAGGACACATTTCTTCTCTGATCCTAAATGCTGTAATTGGGCTCTGTTTTTTAATTTTCTTTTGCCACAGGGAAAAATATGATGGAAGACACGGCTACCAAGCCCAGCCCCCTCCCCCCGACCCATCCATGGGTTCAACTGAAGTGATTGCCCCAGGTTGAAGATTGGCAGGGGCACCCCCCCCCATTTACTTGCCTCCACTGCTCCTCCCCCTCCCCTCTCTGGAATGGAAAAGGAAGAGGGGGACAGAGCAGAAGAGGAAGAGTAGAGGAGATGAGAGTGGTGAGCTACAGGAAAAGGAAGAGGGGGACAGAGCAGAAGAGGAAGAGTAGAGGAGATGAGAGTGGTGAGCTACAGGAAAAGGAAGAGGGGGACAGAGCAGAAGAGGAAGTGTAGAGGAGATGAGAGTGGTGAGCTACAGGAAAAGGAAGAGGGGGACAGAGCAGAAGAGGAAGAGTAGAGGAGATGAGAGTGGTGAGCTACAGGAAAAGGAAGAGGGGGACAGCAGAAGAGGAAGTGTAGAGGAGATGAGAGTGGTGAGCTACAGGAAAAGGAAGAGGGGGACAGAGCAGAAGAGGAAGAGTAGAGGAGATGAGAGTGGTGCGCTACAGGAAAAGGAAGAGGGGGACAGAGCAGAAGAGGAAGTGTAGAGGAGATGAGAGTGGTGAGCTACAGGAAAAGGAAGAGGGGGACAGAGCAGAAGAGGAAGTGTAGAGGAGATGAGAGTGGTGAGCTACAGGAAAAGGAAGAGGGGGACAGAGCAGAAGAGGAAGTGTAGAGGAGATGAGAGTGGTGAGCTACAGCACTCTAACCCACATCTCCTCCACACTTCCTCCTCTGCTCCATCCCCCTCTTCTTTTTCCAATCCAGGGAGTGGGCAGAGCAGAGGCTGGCACATCACCAGCTAAGGGGGGGGGGGGTAGCACTGAGCACACTGCCTAAGATGCTGAAAAAATCGTGGTTTGGCCCTGCTTCAGATCACACTCAACTCGCATGTGATTTGGGTGTGTTCAGACACACATGCCATTTGCCTGGTTTCCATGACCTTTTCACTTCCAAAAAGGTGTGGAGGGGAAAATGGAAATCGGCTGAATCATGCTTGATTTGCATTATAGGCTCCTCAGGCCAAGGACCTGTCTTTCTGTTTCTTACTTGATAAGCCACCGTGCACATTAATGGTCCTATAGAAATAACAATAACTGCTGCAATAGTAGTAGATAGCAACATCTATTCATGCAGATAGCTGGGTTACATGTGATTTCCAATGCATAGCGCTTGCATGTGTGATCTCAAGATGTGTAGATTACTGGGATGATCTCTGTGTGAACTAATCTAAGTGGAATATTACGAATGTTTCATATGATGAATATTTCTTAAGAAGTCCTCAACAAGCTTTCACATGTGGTAAATTTATCACCAGCCACTACGTTTGGGCGTTTTCCTAAAATATTTGCCCCTGCATTGATCTGAAAACTTTAGCACATCAAATCTGAAAGTGGGAACTAGGCCTTATGAAGTGTTTGAGAAGTGTGGACTATGTCTGCCAACATTTGAAAATATCAAACAGGGAGATTTTGTCCTCCCGTCCCGGCTTTGAAATGACCACACTCCATCCCTGTGCTGAAAAGTATCAGACTGATCTTAATGAGTTTCTAGAACATGGTGGTCCAACGCATGGCCTGCGGGCCACATGCGGCCCCCGAAGGCCTCTGCTGCGGCCCCCAGCTGCTCTTGGAGCCGACCACCTTTTCGATCTTCAGGGGAGTGTGGGCGGGGCATGCTAGACAGCGGGGCGGGGCATGCATCGGTCATTATTATTAATTAATAATTAAATTTATTGTGCGGCCCCCGGGTTTCATGTCGAAGTTCGCATGCGGCCCTCGAGGTACGAAACGTTGGACCACCCTGTTCTAGAAGAACCTTCTTCTTCAGGAGATATATTGTTCACCAAGCAGCCATTACAATCACATTCCAGTTTAGGCTTCTGTTTATTTATTTTATTTATTTTATTTTTCACATTTTTATACCACCCTTCCTTCAAGGAGCTCAGAGTGGTGTACATATTTCCTCCCCTCCTTTTTGTCCTCACAACAACCCTGTGAGGTAGGTGGGGTTGAGAGATGGTGACTGGCCCAAGGTCACCCAGGAAGCTTCGTGGCTGAGAGGGGATTTGAACCTGGATCTTCCAGGTCTAAGTCTGACTCCCCAACCACTACACCATCCTGGCTCACCACCATTGCTAACCCTGTTATTGGTTGTACTGTGGTACAATGTTTCTGGTTACAGCTTGCAGTAGGTCCTACAACAACCAGGAACACTATCAGTGCTTCAAGTGCTTTTGAAGCCCCTGCTGATCATGGACACACAGAGGAAAAGAAATGGAGAAAATAAAGGAAAAAGCTCCACTACTACAGCTGCCAATAGGGGTAAATACACCCCTCTCAAAGCAAACAGTTTTGCAGGCAGATAAAGTTTACGGGCTTAATAACAAGGCTGCAGTACAGGTACATGTTGACCAAGTAGAGATTTTGTTGCTGTGCTGGCTCATAAGAGTTCTGCTAAATGTTATGCACAATATGGTAGTAGGCAAAGGAGGAAAAGAAGCCAGCGAGGTGAAGTGTCACCATCTCCAACTGCTGCTGCTTCTCCAGCTGGAACCGAGCAGACCAGAGGAGAGGAGGAGAAGAGGAGAAGCCATCCAGGCAAAAAAGCAAAACACTGTTTGTCGATTTGCTGGTTTGATTTACTTTATGTAAGCTGCTCTGGGAGCTTAGTTGGCTGAATGGCTTAACAGCCCAGTCCTGTCTAGCAGGACGCAGCGGTGCACATAAGGTGCCTGCCACATCCTTCTCAGGATTGGACCTACGCTGGCACAGCTGGAGGCCTCCGCAAGGTAAAGGTATGCTCGTCTCCTTACCCCGAGTAGAGCCCCAGCCACCCCAATGGGTCTACTCAAATGTGTGCCAGCTATTTTGCTGGTGCACGTTTGAGCCAATCATGTAACATCGGCCAGGCCTGGGAAGAGGGATAGGATTTGGCAGAGTGCGCCACTGCCGATCCCGCTCCAGGCCCAGTGGGCCAATCTGCCCCCTGGAATGCCCCCTCCCTACCCTCTACCCAACCCTCCACCCCTCCGCCGCAACTTACCTCTCCACCATGGCGCTCCACCGTTCTGTGGCGCTGGTGGAGTGGTGCAAGCCTCTCCACCGGCACCGCTTACTCATTTGGTGCCTCAAATGAGCTTTCCGGCACGTTTGCAACACCTTGTCCTTGTTAAGGTCAAAAGATGGTACTGTTATTAATATTAATAAAACTTCCTTGAGTGACAGGTTTTACTTAGTTAGGGAAAGGAAACCCCCCCCCCAAATAAATAAATAAATAAATATTAAACTATTCCTATCCCACTTTTCAGCAAAAAACAGCTCACCAGCAAAATAAATAACAATACAGGTTCTTGTCCCAAAAAAGGCTCACAATCTAAAAACAGGCACTAAAGAGACACCAATAAACAGCCCCTGAGAGAAATGCTATGCTGAGGACAGTTGGTTTTCCCTTGTTAAATAAAAGAGAAACTCTGTGTAAGATGCGCCTCTTAGCCCAGTTTTCAGGGGTAAATTGCATGAATATGTACACTGAAATAGTGCTTATGTCTGTTCACAGCACTTCATGTGTATTTTATTGTTGCAGTCCTTACAACATCTCTGTAAAATAGGTATCATTATTCCTATGTTGCACTTGCGGGATTGAGAGCGTAATCCTCCGGAGTAATCCAGCAACAGAGCGAGCGCTTCTCTGCTGGAAGCCGTCACAAACGTGCCGTAAAGCACATTCGTGACAACTTGGGGGTAAGGGCAGCCGGCGCTAGGCCGGCAGCCCTTACTCTGGTGCCGGATCGCCAATGTGGTAGCCGGAGGAATGTAACGGATCCCTCGGCGGCCACATGGGCGTTCCGGGCAGTGAGGGAGGGGGCCATTGGCCGTGCTGGCCTGGGCGGGGGCGGGGATGGTGTCTGCCATATCCATGTCCTGTCCGGCGTCCCCGTCCTGGCCGGTGTGGCCGTTACACACTAAATAGCTGGTGGAAATCCGAGGAGGCCCATCGGGCCTTCCTCGGTTTACACCAGGGGAAGGGGACGATTGTCCTCTTCCCCTGGGTAGACCTCTGGGCTGCTCCAGAGCAGCCCAGAATGGGGATAGGATCTGGCGTGCGGCCCTGGGCCGCCCGCTGGATAGTTAGTTAGGATTGGGCTGCCCGGCTAGGAGAGGGTGGCTTGCCTAAGGTAACCTAATGAGTTCAGAGTTCAGGTGAGATTCAGACCAAGGACTGCCAGATCCTTTGGCACAGGTGCTGAGTTTCTTGTTTTGAAACTCCTGGGCTTGGATCAGGTGAACTGAACAAATGCAAAGATAAAATGTGTTGATTTTCCAAAACTGTCTGATATAGAAACAGCTACAAGTGTTACAAATAATAACTCACTCCGCAAGATGCCTCCTTATGTGAGCAGTCTTATGCTGTGACATTGTGACTCCTGTGATTTTTCTAGCTGCCACTTCCAGCAAGCTCTGACTCTCATAAGCCGTGATTTGCACTCCTCACCCAGCTCTTAACAACGACAAAAACCGTCACTTGGATTAAATAAGTGTGAGGAAAAGGTCTCCATCCACATGCACCACGGGATAAAATTATAGGGAGGTTAAGAAACATCTTAGCAGAATCTCTGGAGTGGGTTTCAGCTTGCACCTGCAGGGACCAAGAAAAAGGACTGTATGCTGTGCCATATTTAAGCTAATTAAACGGCTTGTTTTCAGATTGGGGAAGCAGTTGGGTTTGAGTCCCATTGTTCCCAATTGTCTGATCCATTCCACACCGGATTGTTTGGCTGGTCTCTGAATGATAAGACCAAACCACATTGCCTTTGATATCCCCCCCCCCTTTTAATGTGTAGAGTAGCTGGGAGTGAGTGCTTTTTTAATGCACAGTCTGCGCAAGAAGATCAATAGGCGCTTAGTGTGTGGTTTTTTCCTTCTTCTTTTTCTTTTGCCTAATCTACAGTTTTGGAGGACTTTGTTCTAAAACTGCAGCATGACATTCTGATTGCAGGATTTACTGCCGGGCTGTGTGCATTTCAATGCGGTATTTTCCTTACTGGAGAGAATTAGGGAAACTAGAAGGAGCGGACAAAGCGTGTGTGTGTGTGGGGGGGGGTACTCTGTACACCAGAAGTCCGCGCAGAGGGGGCACCTGCTGGGGCTCCATCCCCACCACTGCTCAGAGGGAGAAGGTGGACAAGGAAGTGGTGAGGAGCAGCATCAGCTACTGTTGCCCTCCCACTCTCAGTCAGTGCCATGGGAATGGTGGGTGCACTGCTGAGCACACTGCAGAAGGAAGGGGTTATATGCCCCATATACAGCCACCCTTTGTCTTACGTGAGGATTATGTTCAGTGTACATACAAATTTCATATACCCAAAATTACCTTGGAAATCCCAGACATCTGGAAACTGTGAACTCTCTCTTTAAAAGTGACGACGAGAGACAGGTGGGAACTGAGGGACAAACAGCTTCTGTTCTCCCATCTCACTCCCATCTCATGTATTTAGTATTTACACATCCCATGTATTTAGTAAGTGGAATAGCAGGCGGAATTGCCTGCACTATTTAAGTTGCTGTGTTGTTGTTTTTGGAAGAATCAACCCGGCTTTGCAAGGGTGACACCCCTCAGGGTGTCGCTACACTCACAAGAACAGGAAGAAGCGAGTTGGCCAAGTTGGTTGGGCTTGGAGACTCCGAACTTGGCTGACTCAGTTGACTCGCTTCTTCGGCCACTCCGAGTTGGAGCGCTTCTTCGGCCGCTCTGAGTTGGAGCAGCTGAAGAAGCAAGTCGCCCCAGCTCGGAGCAGCCAAAGAAGCGATTCCCCCACTCTGAGCCCGGCCGACTTGCTTCTTCGGGTTCCTCATCGCTTGGTGACTCAGAAGTAATTGGCGGTCATCGCCAGCGTGGGAACCAACGTGGTAAGCTACGCCATTGCTCTTTTTCTTTCTATCCCGTATGTGAATGGCTGTCATCCACTCGCTCCTGTAGTGAAAAGTAAAGCACTGCGCTTAGGAAAACAGGGGTGGCCAAACCTGCCCTGCGCTCTTGGCTCTGAATGGCTCAGCTTCCACTGACTGAGACCATACAGGGCCACAGAGATGCACTGCACCTGCTATACACATGCCTTCCCTCCACCACCATCTCAGCTGTCAAAATGATGGACATTTCACTAGTGATTTGATTATGTGGTGTGTCAGAATCCCTTGGAAAATTATGCTTTAAAATGTGTCCAAAAATGTTTACAAAGTGCTTCCAGCACCAGTGTCTGGTGAAGTGAATGCTGATGGACATGACTATGCTGTTGTTTCAAGTTGCCTCTGAAGGATGATGGACAACACAGCCATTCTGGCAGATGTAAAACTGGATTCAGCAGTTTATCTGAATAGTTCATAATGAACTATGTGTACTCTGTGCTAATTTTTTTTTTTTAAATGTCATGTTAAATAAATTTAGGCCCCAATTCTATTGCAGCGGAGGCTTGTTGTAGGCAGTGAGAGGGAGGGCAGGGGGAGTTTTGGGGTGGATTAGAGGAGGGCAGGAGTGGGGAGGGGCAGGGAGGAGGGCAGATCAAGGGTGGGAAGGGGATAGTATCGGTGGTAGCAGTGCTATCCCCCTTCCCAGCCTCGATCCGTCTTCCTGTATCCTCTTGGACTTAGCTGGTGCAGGTCCGGGTAGACCCAGCGCGGCATTGAGAGCTGAGGCAAATGTTGGGAACAAATGTTCCCTTACCCAGTGGAGACCTCTAGAGCCTGAAACTCCCCTGCGGGATGCAGCCCAGCACTCTCCCTGTTGGCGCGGCTGCACCGGCACACGGGGAGTTAGGTAGGATTGGCCCGTTACTGTTTTAAAAATGAAAATTGAGATTTGCAGAAGATAGAGACTAATTCTACACCACATTCATGACATACACATGGTCCTAACCATGAGTGCAGGTATTTCACCATACTGCAGTGCTCCTGGTTCCAGCCTCAGTGCAGTTCGCTGCAAACGTTAGCGGTCAGAAGTCCGCTAAAGAAGTTCCTGGCAAGTCCACTTTAGGCTTGCTCTTCTTGACCGCTAAAGTTTGCAGCGAACTGCACTGAGGCTGGAACCAGGAGCACTGCAGTATGCTGAAATACCTACACGTGTCACCCCACCCCCACCCCAAGCAGCATGCCATATCCTTGTTATAGGTAAAAAAAATGGGTTGAATAAGCATGGTGGGGGAAGCTGTGATTTGATAACTTGTTGGAACGATCACGGTGAAGTCAAATTAGTTGTCCTCTGGTTGCTATCAAAAATGAGCTGAAGAAAGCTGCTTGATCAAGCAACATCTTTTGCTTGATGTTCTTAAAAGGTGGCGATCCAAGCTCTGTTGCTTGTTATATTTTTGGTTCAGGGATGTCTAAAACTTCATGATCCTTTTTATCAAACCTGTCTGGTATCCCTCAATATTCTTCCTGTGTTTCACCCAAGCAGGAGCAAAAACGTTGCTTTTGGCACACTGCTTGTTATTCAGAGAAAGAGAGCACATTAATTTCCCATCAAAATGGTTGCTTGATCCGTTATGGAAGTGCTTATGCACTGCAGTCTATAATAATTATATTTATGCAGTCATGGAAGATTTCTATTGTTTGTAAAGTTGTCTCCGGAGAGACATTAAAATCTAGATGAAGTACGGAATAAATTCAGTTATTAACACCTTGGATATAGAGGGTGTTAGCAAATCTGAGTTGAAGGCAGCTGAAAAATCTCCTTCTAACTGGAAATGCCCCACGCTGCCGCCCTCGTGAATGTGGTTGCCCTGAAATCCTCTTGCCAACCACACTTCTCAAAGTTCGACAAGCCCACTAGGCAGTTCCAGCTCTTCCCCTCAAAGAGCTGATAGGAATGATACAGGTGCCAGGATCCGAATGACTGCATGCACAGGGGGCTTTTTGCCCCCCCTCCATGTGCACTGCAGACCCTTGAGCCTCCCTGAGACACTTATGGAAGGCAGGGGACACTCTGGAGCAGCTGTCGAGGTTTTAGGGCAAGGACCTGTAGCAGGAACTGGAAGGGAAGGGGGAGGATTCAGTGCAGTCTATTTTAGGGTGGACTCTTAGTTCATTGACTAATGGTGGACTCCTTCATGGATCATTGCCTTGTCGTGGCGAAGGGGCGTGCGTAACTCAATGAAGCCATGAGCTATGCCGTGCAGGGACACCCAAGACGGTCAGGTCGTAGCAGAGAGTTCTGACTAAAAGTGATCCACTGGAGAAGGAAATGGCAACCCACTCCAGTAACCTTGCCAAGAAAATCCCATGAACAGTACCAAAAGGATAAAAGATATGACGCCGGAAGATGAGCCCCTCAGGTCGGAAGGTGTCCAATATGCTACTGAGGAAGAGCAGAGGACTATTCCAAGTAGACCCAGAAAGAGTGAAGCGGCTGGGCCAAAGCCGAAAGGACGTCCAGCTGTGGATGTGTCTGAGGTTGAAAGGAAAATCCAATGCTGCAAGGAGCAATACTGCTTAGGAACATGGAATGTGAGGTCTATGAATCAAGGCAAGCTGGATGTGGTCAAAAATGAGATGATAAGACTGAACATTGACATCTTGGGAATCAGCGAACTAAAATGGACGGGCATGGGCGAATTTAAGTCAGGTGACCATCATATCTACTACTGTGGGCATGAATCCCTTAGAAGAAATGGAGTAGCCCTCATAGTCAATAAAAGAGTGGGAAAGGCAGTACTGGGGTGCAACCTCAAAAACGACAGAATGATTTCAGTTCGAATCCAAGGCAAACCATTCAACATTACAGTAATCCAAGTGTATGCCCCAACCACTGATGCCGAAGAAGATGAAGTTGAGCGGTTCTATGAAGACCTACAACACCTTCTAGAACTAGCACCAAAAAAAGATGTCCTTTACATCATAGGAGACTGGAATGCTAAAGTAGGAAATCAAGAAATAAATGGAACAACAGGCAAGTTTGGCCTTGGAGCGCAAAATGAAGCAGGGCAAAGGCTAACGGAGTTCTGTCAAGAGAACACGCTGGTCATAGCAAACACTCTTTTCCAACAACACAAGAGGCGACTCTACACATGGACATCACCAGATGGTCAATACCGAAACCAGATAGATTATGTGCTTTGCAGCCAAAGATGGAGAAGCTCTATACAATCAGTAAAAACAAGACCTGGAGCTGACTGTGGCTCAGATCATGAGCTTCTTATTGCAAAATTCAGGCTTAAACTGAAGAATGTAGGGAACACCACTAGACCAGTCAGATATGACCTAAACCATATCCCTTATGAGTATACAGTGGAGGTGAAGAATAGATTTAGGGCATTAGACCTGGCAGACAGAATGCCTGAAGAACTATGGACGGAAGTTCGTAACATTGTACAGGAGGCAGCAACGAAAACCATCCCAAAGAAAAAGAAATGCAAGAAAGCAAAGTGGCTGTCAGATGAGGCTTTACAAATAGCTGTGGAAAGAAGGAATGCAAAAAGCAAGGGTGAAAGGGAAAGATATAAACAACTGAATGCAGAGTTCCAGAGAATAGCAAGGAGAGATAAGAAGGCCTTCTTAAATGAACAATGCAAGGAAATTGAGGAAAACAACAGAATGGGGAGGACTAGAGATCTCTTCAAGAAAATTGGAGATATCAAGGGAACGTTTTGTGCAAAGATGGGCATGATAAAGGACAAAAAAGGCAGAGACCTAACAGAAGCAGAAGAGATTAAGAAGAGATGGCAAGAATACACAGAAGAACTATACAAGAAAGATCTTAATGTTCCTGATGACCACGCTGGTGTGGTCACTGACCCAGAGCCGGACATCCTAGAGAGTGAAGTCAAGTGGGCCTTAGGTAGCATTACTAACAACAAAGCTAGTGGAGATGATAATATCCCAGCTGAGCTACTTAAAATCCTAAATGATGATGCTGTGAAAGTGCTGCACTCAATATGCCAACAAATTTGGAAAACTCAGCAGTGGCCAAAGGATTGGAAAAGGTCAGTTTACGTTCCAATTCCAAAGAAGGGCAGTGCCAAAGAGTGTTCAAACTACCGTACAATTGCACTCATTTCACATGCTAGCAAGGTTATGCTCAAAATCCTACAAGCTAGGCTTCAGCAGTACGTGGACCGAGAACTACCGGACGTACAAGCTGGGTTTCGAAGAGGCAGAGGAACTAGAGATCAAATTGCCAACATGCGCTGGATCATGGAGAAAGCACGAGAGTTCCAAAAAAACACCTACTTCTGCTTCATTGACTACGCAAAAGCCTTTGATTGTGTGGATCACAACAAACTGTGGCAAATTCTTAAAGAGATGGGGGTACCAGACCACCTTACCTGTCTCCTGAGAAACCTGTATGCGGGTCAAGAAGCAACAGTTCGAACCGGCCATGGAACAACTGATTGGTTCAAAATTGGGAAGGGAGTACGGCAAGGCTGTATATTGTCACCCTGCTTATTTAACTTATATGCAGAGTACATTATGAGAAATGCAGGGCTGAATGAATCGCAAGCCGGAATCAAGATTGCTGGGAGAAATATCAACAACCTCAGATATGCAGACGATACCACCCTAATGGCAGAAAGTGAAGAAGAACTAAAGAGCCTCTTGATGAGAGTGAAAGAGGAGAGTGCAAAAGTTGGCTTGAAACTCAACATTAATAAAACTAAGATCATGGCATCGGGTCCCATCAATTCCTGGCAAATAGAAGGGGCAGAAATGGAAGCAGTAACAGATTTTACTTTTCTGGGTTCCAAGATCACTGCAGACGGAGACAGCAGCCATGAAATTAAAAGACGCTTACTCCTTGGAAGGAAAGCTATGGCAAACTTAGACAGCATAATAAAAAGCAGAGATATCACCATGCCAACAAAAGTTCGTATAGTCAGGGCGATGGTGTTCCCAGTAGCAATGTATGGTTGCGAGAGTTGGACCATAAGGAAGGCTGAGCGCCGAAGAATAGATGCTTTTGAACTGTGGTGCTGGAGAAGACTCCTGAGAGTCCCTTGGACTGCTAGGAGATCAAATCAGTCAATTCTAAATGAAATCAAGCCTGACTGTTCCCTGGAAGGACAGGTACTGAGGCTGAAACTCAAATATTTTGGCCACCTAATGCGAAGAGAGGACTCTCTGGAGAAGACTCTGATGCTGGGAAAGATTGAAGGCAAAAGGAGAAGGGGAAGGCCAAGGATGAGATGGTTAGACAGCATCACCGATGCAACGAACATGGAAATGAGCGAACTCAGGAAGATAGTGGAGGACAGGAAGGCCTGGCGGGATATGGTTCATGGGATCACGAAGGGTCGGACACGACTTAACGACTGAACAACAACAACTTAGTTCATTGGGGGCAATGGCAAAGCCTAAGAGGTCTGACCAGTGTCCTGTGTAAACCTGGAGTATACTCCAGAATGCCCTGTAATACAAAGATGTTTTCTAGCAGATGTTAGAAGGGCTTCCCAGCAGACAAATCAATACAGAAAGGATTCCCTGCCTACCAGAAGCTTGGAAACCTTTGCCCGAAAAAGCACTCTTCTTCTTGTATTAAATCAAATACCAGAGTCTGCAATTAATATGAATTACACAGGCAGCAGCATTTCCTGTTGAGCTATTTGTAGTGCTTCTTTGCAACATTTAGGATTTCAGTCATTGGCAGAATGCTTCCTGTAGTCTACTGGAATGCTGGAATGTAGTCTACTGGAATACATACAGGAAAACCACAGTGACCAAAGTTAATTGGCATTTAACTCCTGTATCAAGTTTTGTAGCTTATGAAATGTTGTTTTCATTGTCAGCCTCTGTAGAGGGATTTTCTAAGGATTAATGTATTATTATTCATAGAGTACCATCAGACTGGGAGGTTGAGGTGGGGAGGACGGACTAGTGGATATCCACTGTTGGGAGCCTCACTATCAGCACAAAGTATTATCATCATCCTAATAGAGTCAATAGACTGTTATATCTCCCAGCAAGAGACCTAGAAAATCCCATGCTGCTGTCACAGAGATACTATACTTAAATGGGCACATCTAATTATGAATTGAAAAATTTACATTCAAAATGTTTGTTTTGAAGCTGTAGGCTGTGAGGGCCACAGGCCCTTTTGCTCTCTGTGTGGTATAATGTGGTTCAGATCACAGAGATTGATCTGTGAGGGGCTGATGGATGGTATGTGGTTAGATGACCTTTTGGTCCATATAGGTCTTCGATTCTGTGAACAGATCTCAACAGATGTTGTCTGTGTCCAAAGGCAATCAAATTGACCTTGGGTTAAATATGGATATTGATCTAAACTAGTGGACAACAAATCTCCAAAGTCCAGGCCCAGGACTCACCTGTAACCCCAACCTGTTCCACTTTTAATTTTTTTTATCACGTATACTATCTTTAACCTTACAAACTCAATCTCTCTCTTCCTCCTTCTCTCTTCAAGATATGGTTATGTTGCTGGTCTGATTCATTTTAGGTAAGGTTCTAAAACTGTTGTGGGCTGAGAAAAATGAGAGGCAGTTTCATGAAAAATTTGGTCAGAACTGAAAGAGCCCCCTTTCTTTTTTTGGGGGGGGGGTTCATTGCTACTGTTGAGAAACTCTTTGATTTTTAGAGTGATCCCTGATTGGCTAGGATCACTCATGTGATCACTACAGGAAGCATGTCCCATTCCTGGTTTTCCAAGCAAGACTGGAGACCGGTTTAACCTGCAAGTGACCTGTAGATCATGCACTGAGGAGCTTGGAGGGGGAGCTGGGGAGATGGAGGGGAGCTGTCCAGCAGCATGACCAGGATTAACACAAAGTTAGAAGGCCAAGTGTTTAGCAGCAGGGGAGCTGTACAGGAGGCACCTATAACTAAGAGGTGGTTCCTTATTGCACTATTAGCTTCCAGACAGCAACTGAAGGTTTGTGTAGTTCATCTGGCTGCTCCATTCTTTCTAGTGCTCTAGTGGGGCCCTAATCTTAAACTCTGTTGAACATAAAGATTCCTCCTCCTGAAAAGGGCTCTGAAATAGGATGCCTCATGCTACCAGGTGCACTATTGGCTCTACCTTTTAGTTTGGGCTTGTTGCCATTGTGAGGTCCCAGTGGTGATTGTTGTGAATCCATAGAGTGTTGTGGGTAGAGTACGCTCAGCTTGGGCATGTTAGATCCCCCAGTTCTGCAGGTTCCCTGAGTAGGTGGTATGTCTGATTCTACTGAGTAGAGTAGTAGTCCTAGGGGTATGGTCTCAGATGTTCCCTTTGGGTGCTCTGTCAGTCCCTCCCTTGTCACCCTGGGCCTTGCAGTGCAGCCATCAGTGCAGTGATGAAGAGGTCTTGTCTGACTGTGGCTGTGAGGAGAAAAGACAACTTTTCACCATTGCATTTGTGGAAGATTCACCACAGACATTGCACACAAAGATACTGGAGAGGTATTGAACAACTCACAGGTACTTTACATAAGTAGATCCATCTAGTATTTAGAGTCAGAGTCTCTCTCTCTCTCTCTCTCTGTGTGTGTGTGTGTGTGTGTGTGTGTGTGTGTGTGTGTGTGCGTGTGTGCGTGTATGCACATATATCTAATTATTAATTCATACTGTCAAGTGAAGATAAGTAAAGGTTTGGGGAAAAAAATGATTTTGGTTCATGCCAGGCAGACAAACTGGAAACTGACTATTTTCTTGACAATAGAAAAATACTCAAAGCACAAGAGTGAAAATTCCCACGAGGTACTTGTTGACCTTGAGAATTCTTTGCATAGTGTCTGAAGGGGAAAACCCACCAGAGGTTGGCATATAAAACTTCCACTCAGAACAAGAAAAAATACAGACTTGAAAAGCTTGGTGGAAATCTGGAACATATCATTTTGGGGAAGAGGGAAAGTAGAAGAGAAGCGGGGAGAAAGGCAAAGAGAGGCAGCTATTCCAACCTGTGGTGTCTAACAGCAATATTGAGGCTCAAACTACATGTTATATGAAGTTTGGTGATTGTTTCTTCTGCAGTTTTTGGGTTTAACCTCCCCCCCTCTCCAAAAGCAGCCTAGACAGAATGGCAGGTGAGAAGCTGTTTAACCATTTCTCTTCTGTCCATTTCATCCCAAAGTCACCCTCACCACCTGCTGGGTGGGGAGGGAGAGGATCAGGGTGGATTGAGGCTGGCCAGGAACGTATTGGGGAGGACAGGGGGTGGATATAGGTGGTAGCAGTGCCGCTGATTTCCTATGCTCCCTTCCTGGTCTTGACACACCCCCTTGGACCCACTCATACTTGCGCCAGCCAAATGTGGTGTGTCTGATTCTGCATGTTTAGATTGGCTTCGACTCATATATGAAAACTGTGAAGACCAGCCTGTGGGCTGGTCGAGGATAGAATTGGGCTATAAGGCTGTAATTCTATGCCCAGTTACCTGGAGTAAGTCCTATTGAACTCCATGGGGCCTACTTCTTAGAAAGCATGCATAGGATTGTGCTGTATGGGTGTACAATGTGGTGCTGTTCTAGGGTCCTCAACTGGGGTGGCAGAGGTGATATATCCTGGTAGGTTGGTTTAAGCCTGAGGGGACTTCAGCTGATGAACTCCTACCTTAGCACTTTCGAGTGGATGCCATCATAGAGTGTTTCTCAAATCTAGTGCATAATGTTGCTGAAAAGAAGCTTATGCAGCTGATGGACTCCAAAGTGGAGTTCTTGCATTTTTAGCAACAGTTGAATGACTTTTATGGAGCATGTAGGGATTTGGGGCATTAAAAAAATGCTAGCATGTATAAAACGTAAGAAGTTACTATTATATAAATAGTGCTGGGAGGAGGGGAGGCCCTGAAAAATTGATTTCCTGGAGGGTTGGAATAGATATGCAGGTTTCTGAGACACAAGAATTAAGGCAAGTCATTAATGGCTAGCTTCAGTACTGCTTGATAAGCATTAAACAAACAGGATGCTTCTTGTACTTTTGATGCAGCATAACAAAGGTCTTTCTGTTGTCCTTCCTGGCACTCAAGAAAATAAAATGTAAGAATGTTAGGTAGAGTCTCTGTTATTTTTTAAAGTTGAACAAAGCTGAACATAGTGTGAACTTTACAGAGCTATCTGAGGGCTGATCTAGATTTGCAGGCAAGACACACAGAGGTTCCAGGACTATACCATTTCAGATTTTGGAGGGGGGAGCATGCTTGAAAGTATTCTCCACAACAAAGTCTCCTCTCCTTGCGCATAGATAATTAGCACACCATGGTGATAACGTTAGCAAGCCTTCTCCCTAATTTCTACATGGCATGGGCACTTGTTTTAGTTTTTTTTTTTTAAATGGGAGCATTCAGTCATGCAACCTCCACCTGCTGGGATTGGCACACACCAGCTGATTGAGCACCCAACCCAGTTGGCCAGGTCAGAGGACAGGTAGGGATGCTCAGGTGGAACCATCCAATCAGTGGCATCGCTGGAGGTGGGGCAGAATGCTAAGTTCTGCACCACCCTGACCTCTACCACCCAGTCTGCTGTTCCAACTTTTTTCAGAACCTGTTCCACCTATAGGGGCAATAGAATTACAACGGAAATTAAACTCCTTGAGCCTCAATGTGGAGAGGTGGGGTATGTTGAGCCAGGCGGCGGCCTACCGTGAAATCAAGGCCAGAATTCTAGATATTGAAAATCAGGAGTGGCATAGTGCGGCACATACGACCTGTTCCCCACTACAATTTCACATCCCTATCAGCTTTGGGAAGATGGCACCTTATCTTTGTAATCTTAAGTGCCCCCAGTTGCGTAGAGCCCTTTCTTTAGCAAGGTGCAACGCTCTCCCGTCTGCTCTGTTACTTGGCAGATATAGTTGAATCCCAGCTTCTGAGAGGTATTGTCCTTGTGGAGTGGGTTGTGTAGAAACATTATTACATATGTTTTTGTATTGCTCACTCCTCGCACCTCGCAAGCAACATCTGGGCCCTATGTTAGTCAAGCTCCAGGGCTGGGCAGATCAGGAGGTAATACGTTACCTTTTATCGACGGAGATGGATGACGTAATGGAAAGATCGGCAGCCTTTGCTAATACAATCATTATAGCACGTAAAGCTGATAGTATTCCCTATGATGTTTAAGCTGTAATTTTGTCATATTTGTAGTTTGTTTGTTTGTTTTAGATGTTTGTAATATAAATTTTATGTGTTATGTGTTAAGTGTTATATGTTATGTTTGTATTTATTTATTTATTTATTTATTTTAGGAATTTGTAGCCCGCCTTTCTCCCGAGGGCACTCAAGGCAGCTTACAACATATTAATACATATAAATACATTAAAACAATTAATTAAACACATTAAAATTAAAAATAAACAACCCCAATGTATGCCAATAAAGGTTCCTATATCATATCATATCATCACCCTTGCTCCATGTGGATTAGGCTTCTCACTTCAACCAAATAAATATACCAGAAAAGGAGCGGGGACTATTTAATATGTAGCATGGTGGACACAGGTGGTACTGGCAGCTGCCAGTGCTTTTCAGTGCTTACTGGTAAATAGCAAGTGCTTAATTTAAATATGGATTGTGAAAAGACTTGGCCTGAATGTTAATCCAGAATGGGAGATAGTTTGTCAGTTGTGGATCTTCAACTCTGCTAGTTCTGCCAGAGGCGTTCTTACGCCGGGGGCGCTGGTGTGCTGCGCCCCAGGCGCGGAGTGGACACGGTGCTTCCGGGGGGTGCGGCGCCGGAGCCCGGCTGCCGAGCCCCCGGGAAGCAGCGCACCCACTTGGCCCGTCACCGGCTTCCGGAGGCTCCGCTCCGAAGCCGGGACAAGCCCTCCTCATTGCGACCACTGCCCGTTTGCCCTCAGAAAGGTTCTGCGCATGTGCAGAAAACCCAAATAAAAGCGGGTGACGTGTTCAGCCGGCTCACAAAGCCCTTGACCGCTGAAATGGGCGGTCGCAAGGAGGAGGGCTTCCCGGCTTCGGAGAAAAGCGTCTCCGGAAGCCGGTGACGGGCCGCTTCCAGGGGGGGGCGGCAGCCGCGCTCTGGCACGACGGGGCGCTCCAGCCCCCGCCCCCGGGCGCCGGAAGGTGTTAAAACGCCACTGAGTTCTGCAGCACTCTACCCCATTGCCAGTTCAAAGGATCCACATCCAAGCAGCATCAGGATAACTTGCCATAGCCAGATTTTTTAAATAGTCAAATCATATTTGCAGGGTAAAAGTACCATATCATGGTGCATAGGATGCATACTTCTTTGGTCCAGTGCTCAAATTTACACATTTATCCTCACAGCGACAATGGAATAAGGTAGGCTGAGAAACAATAGCGTGCTCAAGTGAGCTACATGATGTCTCCTCTATTTAAACATTTTCTGTACAGTCATGAGGACTAGAAATGAGTTCCACAAAGTTTGCAGAGTCTGCAGAGCTCAAGCACGCAGGTTTCTAGGGTGGGGAAAGGCCCTCCTGCCCGCCTTTGCCACTTAGCTTACCTTTACAGGGCTCCAGCACAGCGAAAACCCGGAAGTAAGTGCTGATGATGTCATCGGTATTTCTGGTGGTATGTGGCATGGCGGCCATCCAGGAAGTGGTACGTCATGCCTCTGGGGTTGGGAACCCCTGCTTTATCCTAAAGGCTTAGGGTAAAAAGGTAAAGGTGACCCCTGACAATTAAGTCCAGTCGTGTCCGACTCTAGGGTGTGGTGCTCATCCCCATTTCAAAGCCAAAGAGCCAGCGTTGTCCAAAGACGCCTCCGTGGTCATGTGGCCGGCATGACTCTCCTTGCTGCAGCATGTAGCATGCAGCTGGAACACGGAGCGCTGTTTACCTTCCCACAAGTGCTACCTATTTATCTACTCGCATTAATATGCTTTGGAACTGCTAGGTTGGCAGGAGCTGGCCAAGCAGCAAGAGCTCACCCCGTCGCGGGATTCGAATTGCCGACCTTTTGATCGACAGCTCATGATTCAGCGGTTTAACCCACTGCGCCACCCGCTGGCCAAAGGCTTAGGGTCGAACCATGCATTTCAAAGAACATGGAAGACCTGGTGTTCCTCCCATCCCCTACCCTGTGCCCGAACATCATTGTGGCATGCGTTGTCCCATCCTGCCAAGAGATGGGCAAACGTTTCACCATTTGAGTAGTGAGAAGCAGGGGCACTGCTACCTGGTTCAGGATTCTTTTGGAGAAATCACTGTGGAGGCTTACTGTGTACTGTAGTGTCTTTATCATGTTTGCTTTATGGAATCGGTAGCAGCTAAGTGGGTGTTCTAAGCAGGTCAGCTTCCAGCTCTTCCTCTTGGCTTCCATCCCAGCCTGCCAGATCAAATCCTAATTCTCTCCGTGTGTGTCTTCCAGAATCTGCAGCACATGCTGTCACATGCTGATGGAGGATCCCATTCATGAAGGGTTTTTTTTGGGGGGGGGGGCTATTTGTTAACCTCCTTTTATCCATTTCAGGCCATTGGCTAACGGGTACCACAGGCTGAGAACCCCTGAGCTAAGGATTGCCTGGCTCAAGCACCATGCTCATTCACAAAATCAAATCCGAATCTTGTAACAATATACATGGCTTCATCCTCACAGGACATGGGCACACTTCCTCCACTTGATTTGAAACTGGCTGGGTATTTATCAGCTTTCTCAGAAAGGTCTTTCAAAAAAAGAAGGAAAAAAGCTCCCCCCCCCCCTCCCGGTGAGTTCTTTCTCCCAGCTTGTAATGTTGGCTCACCTCATTGCATTGCATTATTGGTCTTAATTGTCTCTCAACATTCTGTCTATTTTTTTGATACAGTCCTGGACACAAATCCTATTCGGACAGAGCTGTACAAAAGTCCCCAAAGTGTGACTTTTAAGGCTTTAAGGAATTGTGGGCAACCCCAAGGAAGCTCCCAGCATTTTGGAAGTAACATTCTGAGTAGAAATTTTGAGTAGAACACAGAGTTTTCTTGGTAATCTGCAGCTCCAGCCTTAGACAGCCCAATCCTAACAGAGAGCTGCACTGGCAGAAAAAAATCCCATGCAGACAGAAAACATTCTAATCTACCTGCTTCCAATTTAACTTGGAGAATTTCTAAACCTAAATCTCATGTCTGTTGCACGTGTGATTTGCTACTGCGTTCAGTTTGTGCCTTTCCCCCTTCTTATATGCGCACATTGATTAAACCAGCTCAAAAACGAGCCTTGATGGGATTGTGTAACCACATAAAATTCCTTTTTTTCTGTGCTGTGATTTAATCAATGCACTTATGCTTTGGTGTGCGTCAGCAAACTGTGAGGGGGAAAAAGATGCAAACAGAAAAGGGTAGAACTGGACATGTGCCATGGTCTGAACAAAGTCTGGAAATCCAAAACTGAAGACATAGTGGATCGCTAATGCAGCGCTCCGTGTTCCAGCTGCATGCTACGCGCTGCGGCAAGGAGAGTCATGCCGGCCACATGACCACGGAGGCGTCTTCGGACAACGCTGGCTCTTCGGCTTTGAAATGGGGATGAGCACCACACCCTAGAGTCGGACACGACTGGACTTAATTGTCAGGGGTCACCTTTACCTTTTTAATGCAGCAATATTGCTATTACAGAAACAAATATACCTGACTGAATATCATGGAATTTCCAGGGTATGGTCTGAGGGGACATGATGATGCAGTCATTTTGCCTGAAGCCAAGCAGGGCTCGATCTGTTCAGCGCTTGGATGGATAACCACCTGGGGAACCAAGGAGGAATACCTCAACCCCTTCCCAACTCAGGCAGTATAAGCATCGGCTTACTACTGCTGTAGTAAGATCTGTGATGAGGCTAACAATGCTCCTTGAACCATGTCACTTAAGGCCCAATCCTATGGCGGATCATGCCGTACGTCAGCATAAGGCCTCGGCCGCCATTGCACAAGCCCCTCTGATAGTGGGTTGCTCGCAAATGATGGTGTGGGAGAAGGGAAGCCCCGTCCCCACGCCAAGCAGTGGTGGGCCACCGAACCCTCAGCGGCAGGGACAGTTCAGGGGAGGATCAGGGGGACCGGGAAGGGAGAGGATCTCGGCAGCAGCGATGCACACTGAGATCCTATCCCCTTTTTCCTGCCCTGATCTGCCCCCCTGACTCTCCTCGGACCTGCATCAGCTAAATAGCTGGTGTGGGTCCAAGGAGACCCATTGGAGGCCAGGCAGCGTACAGAGAAGTAAGTAAAAAAGGATTTTTACCTGCTTCTCCCAGGCTATCCAGTCCCCCCCCCCCCAGCATGCAGCACACATTCTGTCAGCAATGGGGCATCTATGGGCTGCCAAGAGAGAAAGTACAGTATTGGGCTGCCTGCTATGTAGCTAAGCTCATTGAAATTATCCATGTTATGCTGTGTTGTGATTCTCATTCTATGTAACATGTATGCTATTTTTAATACCTAAAGTAAACTAGTTGTTTAGTTGAAGCTTTCTCTCATGAGTTCTTGACATACATTCATTGTCATGCTAATCCTCCAGTCTGAACTCTGGAGAGCAGTGAAGTGCATACCCCTTATAGTAAACTTCACACCTTTTGGTTTCCTGAGTAGCTTATGGCTGATCAAAATAATGGGGCTGTGAACATCTAATCTATAGGGAGCACAAACTGTGACAGTGGTACAGCCCAGACACAGGAGCTACCACCACCCGGCGGGAAATCGGCCTGAAACATGCAGGCAGATCAGAACTACAGCTCGTGTAGCTCCCCTGAAGAGAAGGCCTGACATGGGAACTCTAGGGACCTTACCCAAGCTTGGCTGAAGTTTCCCCCCCCCCCTCTTTTTTCTGTTTTTTAAAGCAGAGCAACCTTTGCTGAGAACCAGCTGCTGCCTGTAAACGGAACACTGCAGGGGAAGAATAAATTACTGAAACATAGAGAATGAAGTGAGGAATGCAGTAAATCTCATAAAAAGCTGAGTGAGCCCAGGGCCCGGGAGAGAGGTTATAACGAGGAGCACATCATGTTACCCCAGGGCTCAAATGTCCAGCCTTCTTATTTTCGTGCTAAGTATGTGGAACAAGGGAATAGGCCCTGAACAGCTTGACCTCCTCTTTGAAAGACAGGGGCATGCACAAGGTGAAATTTTCTTTGACTGCAGGCATTTTGGACCGGGCTTTTCAAATTCCATGGGCAAACTCTAGACCTGCCAGTTGCCAAGGGTCTTCCTGGTCAGCTGACCTCTTCCTCTGAGCCTTCACACATTGGGAAAGAGGAGCTCCTATTCTTTGCCTCCCATCCCAAGAGCCAGTTCTGACTTGGACCAGTTCAGTCTTGGACCAACAGCTGCTCACGTGAGTGATCAACACTGAGCAGAAGTCTGTAACATGTGGAGCAGCCTCCCTGTTCAGGTGGTATGCAGCAAGACCCCCCCCCCCCCCACTTTTTGCCTGTTCAAGGCCGAGACAGTTTGCAGACTGCTTCTCCACATTTTGGGACCTTGGCTGGTGGTGGGAGGTGGTTGCAAGAGAAAAGCAGTGGTTGGAGCAAGAGTAAAGCAGTAAAGCAGAGCTGAAACAGTCATTCTGGTTTCATTTCATTTCCACTTTCATTATTATCAACAGTCACTTCAACTTTTCAGCTCATGTACGCGCTGTTATTTCATTATTGATTTCCTTACTTGATGGACACCCTGCTTTTTGACAGGTCCTCAAAGCAGCTTACAGCGTTTTAAAATACAATTTAAAATACAGTTTCCAGGGGCCAGAGTGGGAAGAGCCAGGTCTTCCATTGCTATGCCTTCCCTTGCTTGTTGTTCAGTGATGGCTGGGAATAGCCCTGCCCCAATCCTATAGTCACATGGGTAAGCTTACAGAAAGAGTATAAAGGAGCTTTGCCTGTGCTTTGGCTCAGCTCCATGGGGAAGCTTCTCCAAGTTTGGGTGGAGAAGCTCAAGAATTGCTCAACTTCTTTGTTTTCAAGGCTCAGACGCTTCTCTGAGTTGTGGTCTAGAGTTCAGGGACTGCACAGTTCAGGGCAGTCCCTAGCACAGGGACTGTAGCTCTAAAAACCAGCCAATATGTTCTTTGGCACATTACTTTCTGGTTTTGAACAAAACCCAGAAATCCACTTCCAATTTTCATTCAGTTCAACTAAAGAGTCTACCCTGAATGCAACTTTCAACATGAAAATCAAAACCGATGTAGGTTCGGCTCAGCTTAAGCACCCCTGTTCTCAATCATTTTTTTTCCTGCATACCACGGGACTCTCTTACCACTATGAAACAGAAAGAGTAGTCTGGTTTGCCTGACCAGTTTTGCCACCAGGAATGGCAAATAGATTCAGCTATTTGGCATAAGGATTCAACCCTCAGATCTCTGCCAACACAGTATATTGATCACAATCTTGCACGATCTGGTCTTCTTTTTCTCTCTCTGGGGCATAAATGGGATTTTGAAACACTGTCCTTGCTGAAACCCCTGCTTCAACGTAAGGATTACATGCACAGGTGCCTTGTCCTTCTTCGCATTTGATCACCCTAATGCGTAGACATTCTCCAAGGCAGAGTTGATTCATCAAGAAAGATAGCTTGGTTTCATCTGTAAGTTACAGAATGAGGCTGGGAGAAAGATCCCAGTTTCAGCAGGATATAAGTGATAGTTTGTTTTTTTCCTGAGAGTTGAAGGCAGTTTGAAAGAGAGGTCACTGCTCATCATGAGGACACCCGTCCAATGTTTCCCTCTGCTAAACAAGTTTTGCAAGTTTTTGTATTGTTTCAAAAACCTGCCAAACCTATTTGACCAGTGGTGACAGTGGGACAAAAGAAAAACCAGTGCACTCTGTGAGAAGCCCAGCCTCAAACCTCTTTCAGGCCTCTCAAGTGCTGTTGGCAGTCTCTAGCCTAAATGTGAAATCCTACACACAATAACAGGGATGTTAGTCTTGCCATGTGTTCTTGTACTGCTTCCATTCATTTCAATGAGACTTTTGCAGGAGGATTTCCCAATAAATCATCTATGTAAAAATCCTTACAGAAAAAGGCATCGTGGAACTCTGTTGATAAGCATGATGCTGAAGCCAGCCTACTAGAACTGACATTCAAAATAATGATGTACTTGCCCCCTAAAGATGCCTACTGATGTCTCTTCTCCTTTGTGCCAGCATTGGCCTCCTTTGCGTAGCCTGTGCCCTGCCCTTGTGGTCACCCTTCCATCTGATGATTATTTCCGTGCCTCCCTGGCCTGCTCCAAGAATGTATTTGCAGAGGCAATGGAATCCCATCAATTCTTCTTTATTAAGGGAGCACACTGTAAATCAGCATTCCCTCCCTGGGGGTGGGGGGTGCACACAGCAGCAGGAGTCAGTCTCTCCCAGCCCCTCCCACAGGCTGGTTTGGTGCATTAAGCGGATTGCGCCTGAATCTGTTCAACTCTGAGCACAAGAGGAATGCTAAGCAGACCTGCCCTGCTGATACAACATCCCCCTTCACAATGAAATGATTCTTAGAATTCTCTGCAATCCATACCGGAGCTCCCTAAAATCTTATTCTTCCTTATCTGCCTTATCAGGGACAGGATGAGCTTATTCTTAAGCTAAACAGGTGTGTCCACAACAGCCCTCCAATTCCCCAACCTGGTCTTTTCTCTGTACATTCCAGTTGCCTGTTTTTTGTATTCACGCAGCCCCCCTCGAGTGAGCTGTGCACCTCATTTTACATGACACGGGGGGCACCAGTCTTGGCAGCAAGAGCCGCTCCTGCAATATTTATCAGGTGTCCGCAGGCGGAGGCAATGAATGAATGAATGAATGAATGAGTGAGCGAGTGAGCGAGCGAGCGAGCGAGCAAATGAATGAATGACTAAGAAGCTCTGTACAGCCTTAATCTTGCTAAGCGGCTCCAAACAAGGGTTGTCAAACCAGATAGTAGAACAGCTTCTACAGTGTGTGTGTTCTTTTCTTTCTCTAACAGATCCCACAGAAGCATGCGCAATGTTCAGATTCCAGATGGAAATTAGGCTTTCCCAATCCTAACAAGTTTTCCAGTTGCACTCTCCTGATCCACTGAGAGATCTCACATCCCAGGTAGCTTTTACCTTGGTCTTTCATGCTTTTCTCCCTTAAGTCAGACCTTAGAACTTGGTGGGAATGTAATAGTTTCTTTACAACTATTTCATGAAAGTTGCAGATGGATTAACAAGTATAGGACTGTATTGAATTGAGAAACTGGCAATTTCACCAGGGAGGAAGTCTCTTTTGAAAAATAGTTAATCAACTTAATACTTAATCAACTTAAATTCACTTTGTGATGAATGCCCTGTTCTCCCCCCCCCCCCCAGTTCTTGCCTGTTTTTCTTTATATTGTGACATTTCTAGCTGTAGCCTCCCAAAGAGACTGCCTGGCATCCTAGATATGGGAGCCATTATCCTGGGATGCTCCTCTGAGCTTCTTTTGAAATGCCATTCCAAAAAAGCTGAAGCACAAAGAGGTGGATTGCCCTTCACCTCTGGGGCCAGCTAAAGACAATAGCTCCTAGCCAGTCCTCTGCTGAGTCTGGCATGTGTCAGTCAATCGGGCAGTCAAGGCACATGTCTAGGTAAAGAGATGGAATGAAATAGCCAGGTGGTTTCCCTTCATCTAACTGATGACTCTATGACCACATTAAACCTTATGTTTCTTAAGGTGAAGCACACAGGTGCTCTGGTGTGTTCCAGCCTCCCTCTCTCAGAGAAAGCACCTGTGTGTGGCCAGGCCCTCACACCCACCTAGGGATCAGGGAGGTCTGACGGACTCTTCAAGCTGACCTTGGAGTAAATACCAGATAGGGAACAGTGAGATTGACAGCCCAATCCCATTATGGATTCCCAATCCCATTATCGTAAAATGGCCATTTTAGATGCGCTGCTGCACCGGGCGAGCAGCAGTACGGGATGTCTACAGATGGACCTAAAACGGTAGGTGCAACAGTGGCAGGGGTGGATTGAGGCGGGGAGGGGAGGAACAGGGGAGGAAGGTGGACCAGGGGAGGTATCGGCGGCACTCGTGTATAGATATATATAATCAATATACTAATTCCATCTGTCTCACTCAGTGGCGTCTCTAGCCCTTCCGGCGCCCGGGGCACGGCAGGGCAGGGGTTGGCCGAGCGCCCCCCAGAAGGACGCTCCCACCCGGCCCCCGCGCGCCCACCCCCACCGCTCTCCATACCTTCTTCTTCAGCTTCAGCAGCAGCAGCCGCCACCGCCGGCCCTGCGCTCAACTCGGCGTGACTCCTTTTAAAACTAGCTGTTCTGTACATGCGCAGAACAGCCAGTTTTAAAAGGAGTCGCGCCGAGGTGAGCGCAGGGCTGGCGGTGGCGGCGGCTGAAGAAGGTAAGGAGAGCGATGGGGGTGGGCGCGTGGGGGCTGGGTGGGAGCACCATCGCTCTCCTTACCTTCTTCAGCCGCCGCCACCGCCACCGCCGCCGCCGGCCCCACGCTCATCACGGCACGACTCCTTTTAAAATAGGCTGTTCTGTACATGTACAGAACGCCTAAGAGGCCAAGAGAGGGCAAAACTGCGGAAGCTGCTGCCCGGGGGCCACCCGGGGCCCAAGGCCACAGGGCCCCCCACCAAAGAACGCCACTGGTCTCACTGCCACCGTTACACACCTCGTATTTATGCCTGCTAAACAGTAGGCGTAGATCTGAGGAATTCCATGGCGGCAGTGGAAGCTTTCCCTGGGGTAAGTGAGCAAATGTTCACTTACCCCAAGGAGACCTTTCCAAACAACACCTCCCCTGGATACAGTGTGCACTCCATTGGCGTGGCTGCATCGGCGGGGTGGGATTGGGCTGTTAGATGGATTAGGGGATTAGTTTGCTTTCCAGTTGGCTGTTGGAGGATTTTGCTCTGATCCACACTGAGCATTGCAGATGCCCAAATTATTTTCCAAGTCTATTATTCTTTCCTCCTTGCAATTAGCCTATCTCCTTTTTTGTGTGAATTTCCCCTTTCTTTTGGGTTTTAACTCTTTGCCTGCCTGCTGTACATTCACTGGTAATCGAGTAGGTTGTCCCATCTCTAGAACGGCTCGTGTTCACTATTGCAATTTGGGTTTAAACAGAACTGGTATTTTCTACACTCTCCTGAGAGGGGAGGTCTTTTTTCAGATGGCAACCCCCCCCCCCGCCTGGTCTCTGCCAGTTCCCCCCCCCTCCTACTCAGCTGCTGGCCCAGTGAAGCAGTGAAATGGAGAGCGGAAAAGGCTATGCAGAGTGCTAAGCACTAGACTCTTCCCCCTTGGTCAACCTCTGGCATCCCTAACATACCACTTTCAGCAAGAACAAGGCAAATCTTCAGGGTTAAAAGCCATACTAAAATATAATTGAAGTTAAAAACAAGTTACAAAAAGTTTAAACAAAACCAGTTAACAAAACTGCTTTAAAAGTTTTCGATTATACCACTTTCACTTTTATTTGGCGCCATTATTCCCCAACCTGGCTGCTGCTTCTTCCTATGTCCTGAACTGGTCACACTGGTTATCCTACCTGGTCAGGCAAGTGTAGAAAATGGGGGGATGTGACAATGCTATGGGGCCATAGCTGAGTAAGCAAAGCATCCAAAACAGGATGCATTTGTTGGCATTGCCAAAAATAGTCATGACAGTGCACAGCTTCAATTCAGCCTTAAACTGATGCACTAGTTTTTCACGTGCGCCACTGTGGGAGTCATTGCAAATTGCACTCATGGAAGAAAGTGCTACATTATATAAGACCTTTTGTCTTTGGTAATTGTGTTTCCTTCCTTTATGACCTGGTCTTACCAAAGATGTTGGAGAGAGAGAGAGAGAGAAAAAAAAAAAAGGAAAATGTCATCCATCTTTAATTAGTTGGCCCATTTCCTTGTTATTGGGAGGGGGGTATGTGGGGGGGGGGATGAACAGTTTAATTTGACTTACTGGTGCTTTGCAGCTCTGATTTTTGGCAGCAATGGCCTTTGCGATATGAAAACTGTGTTTCTACATTGTCAAGCGGATTGAATAGAGACCCATGCTCCTCCCTCTGCAAATTGAACATGATGTATTCGGTGATTACTACATTCTGATTAAACACGAAGGATACGCTTCAATGCCTCGCAGGTAGCATGACTCAGCTACTGGTGCTGTTTATGCTGAGGTAGGCCTGGATTCCTGTGCGCCTCTTTTTTTTCTCCTAAACTCTCCTTTTCTAGGTCAGCTAAGAGATGTTTTGCCCCCGAGGCAATGTTTCTTGCATGTTAGAAGTCTGGTCCTGAAATTTGACTCTGAATGAAGATTTGTGGGTTTTCTTTTTATCTTTGCATGTAGAGAGTTTTAACCTCTCAGGCTTTTTCTGGTGGGAACCATTTCAGATTTCATTTTAAAAGCACTGATTTGCGCTTGGTCTGTTATTCCTAATTCAAATGCAATATTAGTTCTTTCTCAGCTGTTTCCTAATCTTTGTTTATATCTACGAGGGTCCACAGTTTCACTTGCCATAGCATCCCATCCTTTCGCATGTATGACGAACTGCAGTCCTTTCCATCAGTTGCATTGCTAGCTGGGTCACAGGGGGGGGGGAATGACGTGTTTCACGCCCCCTGCACTCCCGGAAGGCTTTGGCGCATTTGTGCTCCGCGGCTGCTCACGGAGCTCAAAGCAGCCGCGGAGCTCAAAACTTCCACCATGGCTCCTTCTTGTGAGGAGACCACGGTTGTCACCCAGGGGCATTTGCTCCCCCTGGCCCCATCATAGCGACGCCACTGCTTTCCATAGACTTGGAACTGGGGAGATGGTGGGGCAAAGTCCTCTGCAGACACACTGTTCTTTGGAGTCCAACCAAGAGCAATGTTTCAAGGGCCATCTACCTCACCTCAGTTCCATGTTGCTCTGTGCTTCCGAGGTGTCCCAAGCATCTTGAAGGTGCCATGCAAGGCAGTCAAGATGATATCTGCTCGTCTTTGAAGTCAAAAGGGCTGGGGCTCATCCACCTCATGATGCACTTGGAAAGCACTCAAGGTGTGGTCAGAGGCAAAACCCCACCCTCTGGAGAGGGGCAGCAGGTTCCTACCAGGCACACTTATTGGCTCACGACCAAACCTAAAGAGCCAGCAAGAGTTTCTATGCATCCGATGGGAAACGTGCTCCTTAGTCTCAGCGAACGGACCCAGTTTTAAGTGCCAGGGGCAATTGAGCACCTGGAATTTTGCACATCTGTCAGTTTCCAAGGATCCACCTCACTCTAGTATAGCCAAGAAACAGAATCCAGAGTGAAATATTGCAGCTGAAGGAATGGGGCTATGCAGATGAGAGCCGTCTCTTTTCTCAATGACTTCCATTCAGTTCTATGGCACAAAGTGAACAGGTGGCCATCTTGGACACAGTAGAGAGGAACCTGGCCCTCCACCCAGCCATGGTGTCCCTGAATCAAAGCATCCCTTTATTTCTCTCATATACTGTATATATAAATGGCTGCCATTCACTCACAAGGGGAAAAGTGAATCATTATGATTAGGATACATACAGCCCCTCCCTCTATCACTGTCTGTCCATAATAATGGTGGGCATTTTGTTTAGAATTTTAAAGCAAATGAATGAAGGAATTGATGTTGTTGTACAACTTATTTATTTCACAGTTGTATCCCACAATCCAGTGTGTATACACTTAGGGGGTATAACCTATTTTATCCCCTTAACAACCCTAGGAGCTAGGTTAGACTGTGTACAGTACTTAATATAGTGTACTTTTCCACTTTTAAAAATTGTATTCAGTCACTCACAAATCTAAGGCTGCAATCTTATACACACTTTCCTTGGAGTAACCCCAATTGAATTCAGTGGAACTTACCCCTGAGTAGACATGCATAAGATTGTGCTGTCACTCCATGTTCAACATTGCCACTAAGCATTGCTGCAATTAGAGATCCCTGTGCTTCTGAGCTGTGGGCACTGAGGTCTCTCAGCTTGATCCTCAAAGGCAGATTCTGGTAGCTCAAGAGCTTGGAGAATAAGGACCTCTAGCAGCACCTGCCACACTGAGTTAGCGCCTCGCCTCGTTCACATGTATCTCTTCTCTGATGTTTCTCCCTGCCAAAGCTACAATCTGGAGAAGACTGGCGGAGGGATGGACTTCTTAAATCATCTTTCTTTTGCAGAGGTTCTTCTACTCAAAACTGTCCTCCCCAGCTGCTTTTCACACCATCCCGGGGGTGGTGGTGGGAGAGGTTCAGGAACCCATCCTTTTTCTCCTATAAGCAGCTTTGGAGACCATTTTGTGGTCTGAACCATAAGCTGTCGATCGAAAGGTCAGCAGTTCGATTCCCGCGACGGGGTGAGCTCTCGTTGCTTGGCCAGCTCCTGCCAACCTAGCAGTTCCAAAGCATGTCAATGCGAGTAGATAAATAGGTACCGCTTGCGAGAAGGTAAACAGCGCTCCGTGTTCCAGCTGCATGCTACGCGCTGCGGCAAGGAGAGTCATGCCGGCCACATGACCACGGAGGCGTCTTCGGACAACGCTGGCTCTTCGGCTTTGAAATGGGGATGAGCACCACACCCTAGAGTCGGACACGACTGGACTTAATTGTCAGGGGATACCTTTACCTTTTTTTGTGGAAAAACCACCAGAGGGACAGGGTTAAACAGATTCTCCGTCCCCTCCCCCCCCAGCATGGAAGGGGACAGGGTTACAAAACCTCTTCCTCCCCTGTGCTGGTCTTCCACTCCTAACTGCACCCTCCATGGCTACTTTGGAGGGGGAAAAAACAAAATGTGGGAGAAGAAAAGAGATACATGTGGCTGAAGTGTAAGTTGGGCCTGAGAAAGGTGTGTTTGCTGTCAGTCTGGTTTAGGACTACCCTGCTGTTTCTACTGGTATGAGTCTGACTCCCTTGAGAGGGGGCAAGGATGTCTTGCACCTCTGCTTTCTTCCTAATTGCTTTCCTGTACAGGGGTTTCAAAGCTTAAGCCAATTAGTTTCTCTCCTGCTAGTTATTCTCTTCCGAGCATTCCGTTCCAAATGCGTTGGTTTCTGCAGAAATAAGTTTGGCTCTACCTCTCCCTGCATTCTGAACGCCATCGGAATATACTGTACCGTCCTTGTGTTCTCTCTTACATGTAAAGGCCTTTCAGGATGGGCCATTTCCTTTTTATGACAACTTCCAACAGAGGCAGCTTCCAACGGGGAAACTGCCTGTATTACTTTGAAGCAAAAGGCTTGCCTGCCGATAACTTTTTTCTATAAATCCAGAGTGGAGGCTCCTACAAGCTGGCTTCAAGTGTTCTCTGCTGTTGTCTGATATTCAGGCTATCAGCTCTGACTGGGAAGCAAAGAAGAACTTTCATTCCTTCAAACAGCGACTAAGCCTGTATATGGATCTTCTACAACAATGTAGGACATAAATATCTGCCTGTAATCCCATCTTTGGCAAGTCACCAACATATTGTTCTATTAGACTTCAGATCGGTGTTTTTCTGTGATGGTAACCAATAAAATATATTTCTAAGTAAACCTATTTCTCATCTGGATAGTTTCTACCAAGAACTCAGTTACTCCAAGATTTTGCCTTGCTACTGTATTTGGTTAAGCAACTGGATGGGAACAAATGTTATACTCTTTGAAGGGTCCGTGGAAAAAGGGAAGACTGGAAAGCTGATTTTGGACTCAGTATTCTAGGTATACCTCTGTAATTCAAAGTAACTGCTCAAGAACTAACTACTCTTACAGCGCAATCCTAGGAAGACATTGGGTGACGGAACAAGTGTTCCGTCGCCGGGAGACGTTGCGAATGTGCCATAAAGCACGTTCGTGACGACTCATGAGCAGGGAAGGCCGGCGCAGAGGCCGGCCTCCCTTGCTCTGGCGCTGGGACGACCCCACGGCTGCCGGACCAGGTATGCAGGGATCCGGCAGGCGGGGGGGCGTTTCGCTGGGCGAGGGAGGGGGGCATTGGCCTAGCCAGCCCGGGAGGGGGCAGGGGATGGCCTCAGCCATATCCTGGGCCCCGCCGGGCAGCTGGGCCATTACGCAGCCTGACTTCCACCAGCAGTTTTGCTGGCGGAAATCTGAGGAGGCCAATCAGGCCTGCCCCAGTTTACACTCGGAAAAGGGGACGAGCGTCCCCTTCCCTGAGTAGATCTCCAGCCTGGCCACTGGTGCACAGGATCCGGCGGGCGGCCCTGGGCCGCTGGCTGGATCCTTAGGCAGGATTGCGCTGTTAATCAGTTTGCTTGAAGACTTATTGGTTCAGGCCTAGTAATATGCGTTAATGTGTGTTTGGTAACCAGGAGTAAAACCTAAGTAACTTATGTCTGTTCTAAGTAACACCCCATGTACAGGGATGGCAATCTAAGTTAAAGAATGGGTGCTCTCCAATGGGTGCTCAATTTGTGACATTACTAGTGACACAAAAATTGTGTAGATTTGGGAAGGTTTTTCTTTCTATGCTGTAGGGTTTTGGGGGGATGGAGGGGGTGGAATTTGTTGCAATTGCTTGCTCTCCCTTTTTCACTGCTGCAAAGTTTTATTTATGTGTTGGCCATAGAAAAAAACTTCCACACTTCCTTTGTTCTCTGGGGGTGTGATCGGTTATTTTGAGTTTACATTTTTTGCTGTAAAACTGGTTTTTTTTTTCCCAACAAAGTCTAATCTGTGACCAAAAAATGGACTCTTGGTGATAAAGTGTGTTTCTCAGTTATCTCAGTGGAAAGAGTAATCTATTGTATTCTTCTCTTTCCCGTTTTTCTTCATTCCCCTGATTTTGTTAGCACTTATCTTCCCTTCTTTATTTCACAGTTGCCTGAACATTTAAGAGAACATTCTCTCCCCACCCCCCTGCCTCCCGCTAACCTTCTCCAGCATGTGTGACCAGGACATTCACTGTTACACATTAATATATTGGCTCTAGGAATACTCTGAGAGAATTGCAATGCTTGGTGAGCTCAGGTCTCGAACACAATACTTGTGGTTGTCATGAGAGAACAGGCTGCCTGGGCCACATGATGCTTCTGTGGCTGTACACCCAGAGGGTCGGTGCCTCAGTGGCAATATGCAGGTATAAGGCCCCCCCTCAAACTTCCATATACAGGGGTGACCTCCCATTCCTGGCAAGTGTGTCGCATGCCATGTCCCAAGTATGGTATGGTGCCACGTGACGATGCCCTACAGTGCCTATGTAGCTCACCCGCCCCTTTGAGTGACTTTGCATGCTATCTTCCAAACCAAACAGCACAGAGCAGTTTAAATCTGGTCTAAAGTCAGTGGACTGCAGTTGGAACAATCAGGTTTCTCGGTATTCCCCTTTCATTAAAAACTTCCTGCAGTTAGCAAACCAGCATAATGGGCAAAATGCTGGGCTAGAATTGTTCAACCTGGTTTACTAGTTTTCTCACTGTAGAGAGTTTTTCATGTGGGGGAGCACTGAAGAATAGTATCTCTCCCCCCACCCCCGTATAAAGTAGCAGAGTTCATCCTACATCTTGCTCAGCTCCATGTAGAGACCTGGGCTGCCTGAGTTGTGTAGGGGGGTAAGTCAGGAGTACAGGCCCAATGATGGAGGTGCCACAATCTCCTCCTCTTGCTGTCAAACTTCCAGATGACTGTGCAGGTTGGGCAACCATATTCTAAGTAGTTCAGTTGCTTATAGATACAGATCAAAATTCCCAATTCTGCCTTGGCCCAAAATAGATGAAAAAACCATACATTAAATAGTAATGACATGCTATGTTAAATGTTCAATTATTCTAATCAATCCGATTTGACTCATTAGATAAAAGCTCCATTAAGCACCAGCAGATGTGGTGTTCACTGGAGACAGAAGCCCCTTGGGTGCCTTGATCTTGTGGGAGTGAGCAATGCATATGGATCTGCTTTGCTGAGGAAGCAAGATGTCAAGAAAAGAAAATCTGCATCCAGCAACCGGCTTCCACCTTCCGCTCAGTGGTTGAGCCCTGCCTTGCCAAGGAGGAAGCAGAGGTTGCTCTGTAGAGTGCTCTGCTCTGTAGCTCTCATTGTTTTTGGAACGGAGAACAGAGCAACATTCTTCACTCCTTGAATCAGGGCTATGCTCCCTGGCTGGCTACTATGTGAAATAGGATGCTAGTAGAGCAGATAAACCTTCAGTCTGTTCCAGCAGGGCTCTTCTTCTTAGACTAAGCTGTTGAAGGAGGAGAGTATCCCTAAGCATGTGCAAAGTAACCACCCTTCCAGGGCCAGCCTTGGGCAACATGGGGCCCAATTAGGGCAGGGCTTACCAGGGTGTGTGTGACGTGATGACGTTCTCACATCATCGCGTCACTGCCAATCAGCACCGAAGTGGTTCGATATCAAGCCAATCAGAGCCAAGGGTGGGAGGGAGGACCCAACACAAGCTCGAAATCACTCGAGCTACCATGTCTGCACCACCTGGATCGCCAGGCAAGTGCCACTGGGAAGGAGGCCGCCCAGTGCAGGGCCCCCCAGCACCAACTGCGGGGGGGGGCTGGCAATGGGGGCCCCCGATTATGTACAGGTGTCTCCTGCTCAACAACAGGGATACTTTCTGAAAAATCCGTCTTGAAGTGAAACTATCATTAAGTGAGGGTGTGTGTGTGTGAGTGAGTGGGAGGGTGGGCGAAGCGGCTGCTGTGGGGGGGAATTAAGGAATTGCATCTCCTCTCCTTTAGGAAGTCTACTTTCTCCCCCCCCCCCCCCGTCCCTGTGGCCTTCCTACCGGCTGCTATTCAAACAGAGCAGTTTGGGCATCTGCTCTCCAACTGCGGCGTTCGGGAGCGGGCAGCTTCTAAGCGGAGACTTCATGGGAGTGAGTTAGGAGCGCCTTGACCTAGTGGCACTTTTTCCAGCTCCACGTGAGCTGCAGCTCTGCCCCTGCTGTGATTGCCAGATCACTGCGCTCAATCAGCACGATCAGCAATGCCATAACCAAGGGCACCTGTACACCAATCCTTTCCCTTTTAGCATGCCTAGATAAGAACATAAGCCCTGCTGGATCAGGCCAAAGGCCCATCTAGTCCAGCTTCCTGTAATCACACAGTGGCCCCACCAGATGCCTCAGGGAGCACATGAGACAACAAGATACCTGTGTCCAGTCGCCACTCCCTTGCACTTGGCACAGAGAAAACCTACTCCTACAACCAGAAGGTCGCTTTTCCCCATCATGGCTTGTAACCTGTGATGGACTTTTCCTCCATAAATCTGTCCAATCCCCTTTTAAAGGCATTTAGGCCAGGTGCCATCACCACCTCCTGTGGCAATCTTCCCATTGGGAGACACACCTAGTCAGTTACTTCTGCAGAAAGATGGGGGGTAGACGGGTTAGACACAGAAGGGTACTTCTTACTCTTTCCACACTCTAAAAAGTACACCTTTTCAGGCATAAGAGGTGAAATGCGACAGTGATGACCAGTTTAGTTCTGAAGAAAACCTGTGTCTCTGTGACCGGAGGATTGGGAAACACTGGCTTATCTATCTATCTGCACGTCTTCCTGGCACTTAAAGCGATCATGGCTGCTTTCTCATTTGCTTGCAACCATGCTACCACTCATGGCGATCATGGTTGCCCTGGTGGTCATCCTCACCAGCAGCTGTCATTGGAAACATTATGATTCTGATCTCTTCTTGTCATACGGGCTCTCCAGCCTTTTATTAGAATAACTGTTTTTCCTAACATGGCCGTCATCACCTCATTATAACTCCATTACCTTGCTCCATCCTGACTCCATTACCTTTAACAACAACTGCCTCACAATCCATTATCTTCCTTATCATCTTCTGTGCAGTTGTTATCCTCACCTCCTCTCGTTTGCAATCATCACCTCACTACAATTACAGTCCCATTATCTTTATCACTACTCTGTTACGGCCCTAATTATACCCATTACCATTTTGCTATCTCTCCCTTTCTTGCAAATCTCTATCTTCACTCCCCCCCCTACGTAATTCTCATCTCTATGGCCAGCCCATTATAACTCGGGCCCCTGCCATTTCCGTATATTGCTCCTTACCTATAGGATGGTTTCCATTCCAGTATTCATATTTGTAATTATTTTCCTATTGCAACATGATTGCCTTTCATTGTCAGAGCTGCCTTCCTCATCTATTGCAGTTTTGCAAGCTTTGCTCCTGGTGTATAGGAATTGGCATGGAAGATGATGGGGGGGCACACTGTCTATTTTCTGCCACTCCCTTTCGGTTCCCTCTCCATATTGATAACCCCGTTCTCATCACTGCTCTTATCTTTACCATAGCCCACCATTATCTTCACCTCTATTATGAGCATAATTATCTCCATTATACTTCAATTATCCTCACTATTATCTCCACTGCAAATTTTAAAGCTCCCGAGATCAGCTCTTTCATACTCATCTGTGTTCCATTACCACCAACTTCCTTTCCAGTCCAACATGAAGCAGCCGCCATCTCTGCGCTACCGGGCCATTATAGTTCAGTCATCACCGATTCTTGCCTGGGCTGCCATGGCTATTCCCCTCATTATCTCTGATTACAGCCAGCAACTCCTGCATGACAATGCCATTCCTTTGGAGGAGAGCCATGTTCTCCTTTCCCGCCATTCTAAGGATGAACATCTTCAACACTCATTGCATTATACTTCACAATTTTAATTGCACGTGCCTAATAGATATCAAGCACTATCATAGCCACATTAGATTCAGCCATTCCTCAGCATCCCTTGAGGTGCATCTTCTTCCATAGGAACTTCATTATCTTTAACAACAACTGCCTTAGAATTCATTTTCTTCCTTATCTCCCAACCACTTAGGTAGCTGAATGAGGCCCTGCCAATCTACTGTACATCCGACCCTGTATATAAGCAAGATGACAGAGGATATACCAGTGGCGTAGCTAAGGCAGGGCCAAGAGGGTACAGGGCCCCGGGTACCATGCCTCAAGGGGTGCATGCTATGCCAGCCAAGATAGTGGCCCCCACCGTGCAACCTTCCTCTGAGAGCCGAGTATACCAGCTGAATAAGTAAATTGCATTTTGTCCATTTCCTGGTTTGCCCATCTACAGACACTGCGAAGGAGGGTGCCAGAAGCCATGGGGGGTGTCAGAAGCTGCTGCCGCAACCACTTCAATTGATCAATCACAGCAGCGACTTCCAAGGAGCCTGGGTGACCAGGGGGCGACCCTACCTTTTCGCCAGCGCCTCCTCAGGTTGTGAGCCGCTGCCTGGCTGCCTGACCACTTTTCTCTCTCTTTTTTTCTTCACAGCAAAATAAAAAAGCACAGTGGTTGAGTGGCTGCTCAGAGCGGCTTGCAACCCAGAAGTAGTTGACGGTGACATCCACACCACCAATTACTTCTGGGTCTTCTGGTAACCGGGGGTGATGTCACGATGGTACCGCCCTGAGTACCAGAAGACCCAGGTATGCCACTGGGATATACAGCAGGGTCTTTTCAACTGTAGCACCCATTCTCTGAAATATAATTCTGAGGGGGCATCAGGATGTCTCCCTCCTAGTACATACATTCTATAAGCAGCTGAAGACTGCTCTTTAAGAGTTTCCTATCTTATCCCCCCAAAAAAGGTGTGCACTATATCCAGTGGGGGGGGGGGTGTATTTCCTCTTACCCCTCCATAAGCCTCTCACTTGCCAATGGGTTTCTTTGAACCCCTGCACCAGCTGCTGGTGCAGTTCTGAGCAGAATAAAGGGGCAGGGAGCTTCTGAACAGAGAGGATAGGATCTGGCGTGCACCATTGCCTCCAAGTTCACCCTGTTCCACCGTCTTCCTGCCCCCCCATTCCTCCCCCATCCCAATGCTGCTTGACCCATTTGCCCCTCCCCTATCCATCCATCTTCACCTCTTCCCTATCCATCATGCATGTACGTCGGGGGCAGGGCAGACTGGTGCTTATGCCCCTAGGCAAATTTCTCATTTTGCCTCCTGCTGATCCTGATGCTTCTTCTCAGCTCAGGCCCTTTGAAAAAAAACGTTCAACAACAGTACCTGAGCACTACTGCTGAAGATGTCACTGTTCCTGCTGTAGAAGTTCTAGTATTAAGCTCCCACCCACCCTTCAACCACACCCCTGAACACGGCTACCCCCTGAAAGTGAGCAACACTTGTGCTTTTAGGGGGGGGGGGATACCAAATGTTCCCTGAAAAGACACTCCCTCCTTAAATGTACTTTCTTTCATTTCTGTTCAGGTTATCAGCTTAAGCAGAAATGAAAGAATATCTTTAACAGAAAAGCAGACTGTAAGTACTGTATTTTTAAATACATAACCCTCATTTCAGTGCCATTTTTATGGGTTTCTTCTCCTTAGCTGGGATCACTCCAGGAATCATGTTTTGGGCATGATGGCATCACAATTCTACATAGCCGGTCAAATGAAGCTATATGACAACATCAATGAGGGCAAAGATTCTCATTGGCTACATGAGGACCTCTCTGTTTCTAAGAGAAGTAAAGTCATTTATTTGTGGGGGGGGGGGTTAAGTATTGAAGCAGCAGTTTATCAAGGCTGCATATTACAGTGAACCATCAGGGAAGAGGTTTGGGGGGCTTCTAAGAAGCATTTTAATCCCCCAATCGATCCCCTTTTTTGTCCCTGAAATTTGAACCCTACAGAAAATTCAGTACAGTATTAGGTTCTCATTGCTGCAGTTGTGAGCAATAAAGACTCAAAGGCCACCGCTGGAGCTTTGGAAGGCCAGCTCCACCCTAAGGGAATGATACTTCGATTGCTGCTGCGCAGATGGAAACAAAGCTTGTATTTGGGATTCTGTAAGTCTGCTGCGTTGAGTATAACTTGCAGTTTTGCAAACAGTGGTGCACCTCAGGAGATGAGCTCAATTCTGCTGGGTTGTTTTTATGGTGTAATAAATAGTGTTAAAAGGAGGGGGAGAAGGAAAATAATTCTCACTTAGGCAGCGCAATCCTATCCAACGTACATCACCGGTGTAACCAGTGGGGGAGGGCAGGGTGGGAGGCTTTGGAAGGGAAGGGAGAATTAAATCCCCTTTGAATCCCCCTTTGGAGGGGATTTGAATCCCCTTTCCATTCTGGGGCCTCCCGTTCTCGCTGCACCGCTGGTTACACCGGTGGTGTAAGTTGGATAGGATTGTGCTGTTAAATAGCATGCCTTGGGCCAGTCGTCCCTACTAGGCAAATCTGGAAAGCTTGTGTGGGGCTTTCTATCTCCTCCAGTGCTGGGAAGGGAAAGGGGAAGAATGCAGTGGTAGCAGCAGAGGGGTGAACAGCAGAAGACCTTGACGCTATTTGAATGCCACCGACTTCCCATTGGCGCCATCCCGTTGTCATCACATGGCATGGTACTGGCTTATATCTCCTGCCTCTACCACCAATCAACAGAGTGACTTTCCAAAATCATGGGAGAAACCTTGCATTCAACTTCCCCAAGAAACAGAAGAGAACTCTTGCTTGTACTGTATGTCCTGTATGTAACAGGGGTTATATAACTGTACCACTCCTAAAAGCTGAAAGTCCAGCAAAGGGAGTTCAAACATGGAAAGAAAAGCGAAGTGTTCTTGCTAATCTCAATTTTCCACTACTTGTTCTGGTAGCAGGATTTGCTTGTCTGCTATCAGAAACGTATTAGTTAGTGCAATCCTATGCATATCTACTCAGAAGTAAGTCCCATTGAGTTCAATGGAATTTACTGCCTGGTAAATGTGTGTAGAATTGCAGTCTTTCAGCCCAACCCAACCTAAATCCCAGCACGGTGGTGCAGTGGCGCTGGCGCATACTATGCTACATTTGGCTGCTGGAGGACTCCTCAGGGTAAGGAGACATTTGTCCCCTTGCCCCTGGGTAAGCTGCAGCAGATGCAATGGGTCAGCCCAGGCCCGCGCCAGCAAAATCACTGGCACAAGTCCATTGATCCGTGCAGGCAGATTTGGGGGTTCGGATTCGGTGCGCGTCACTGCCGCTGAATCCGTTTCCTCCTGAGCCCAATCCGCCCATCCCTGCCCATCTCCTCTCCATTTCACACTCCCCCTGCCCCGTTCAACCCTCTCCCTGCCCTCCCCTACCTTGTTCCGCCCCCTGTGCAGGGCTTATTTGCTCCAGCGGGCCTTCATCACTCCACTGGTGTGCGCGGGAAAGTTCTGGCCTTCCTGCTAGTGTGCCAGCTCCCTGTGCTGCCACAAAGCACTTTATGGTGCTTTTGCAGCAGCCAGCAGCAGCGGAATACGTGTACCACCAGTGCTAAAGGTAGGTAGGATTGGGCCATTAGTCACCTAATTTGGCAGGGTACAATATTCTGCTGAAGCATGTTGCTGTTCTCTTTAATCTCTTTGTCTCCGTAACCCTGCCATGCAAAGTTGACAATTATACTTGTGCATTACAAGACACGCTGCAAGGATCTCAAGCTGATGCTTGAACCTCTGCTGCGCTGACAATGGATACCAGCTCAGCTGTGCTGGTTTTGCTGAAATTGTTTCAGCAGCATTGTCAAACTATCAGAACTCAAGCACTAGGTGGCAATGTCTGAAATGTGTTCAGTAAAAAAAAAAAAAAAGCAACTGTTGTCATTGGCTACCTTAGTGCAACAGATGGTGGACCTGATGCATGAAAGCATGCACAGATAGTGTGAGGTTTCAAATGGAGGAAGCTCACTTTAAAAGCTTGGTACCAAGAGAATATGGGTTATGTAAGGCTACCTAGTGAGTCTGTGGCTGAGGCAAGATTTGAACTGGACTCCATAGCTCACTATGCTTCACCAGCTCAGAACCACTGACTACAGAGAGACATTTCTGGATGCATTTCCAACCTGAATCTGGACCACAAGATAAGAACATATGAAACGCTCTGTGGGATCAGGCCAAAGGCCCATCCAGCATTCTGCAGCCAGCCACCTTCCTCTGGGAAACCCACAAGCAGGAGATAAAGGCATAAATTGCAATTGGTACTCTGGGTTTATCCAATCCCCTTTAAAGCCATCCAAGCTAGTGGCCATCACTACATCTTGTGGCAATGAGTTTCACAGACTAATTATGCACTGTAGGAAGAAGTAGATCCTTCTACTTCTTCCTTAAATGGTGATCCTCAGCCTTCATTCCTATATCCCATCACATCCTTATTCTGCCTATTTCTGGTGCCACAATATCAGATCTCTCTCTCTCTCTCTCTCTCTCTCTCTCTCTTGCCTAACAAAACTGTCAACCAGGGCTAAATGATGGATGCCAGTTGTAACTACAGTATATTCCTGCTTCATGCAAGCTGGTGCCTGAGGCAGATGCTTCTTTTGCCCTATGAATGGGGTCAGCTCTGAGCACTGACTAACATCCTAGTGCAAATGTTACACACACAGACACACACACACAGGCACATGGGCTCTGCCACAAAAACTTCTTTATGTGATAAATTAAATCAAAGTTTGTTTGGAAAGCCGAGAGTGGGAGGCTGGGGAAATGCTTAGAAGAGCAAAGCAAAATAACTCAGAGGAGTTTTGCACCATCTCAGCCGTTTATCATACTCGCAGCGGGCACCTCACAAAGGAGAAAAAGAAATATAGAACATCTGGAAACCTCTGAAATTAAAAGGAAGCTCAAGTTTGTTTCTCCTTCCACCACAAAAAGAGTTATGGCGAGAGCTGCAGGGACACGGCTGTGCTTTATGACGGGCTTTTGAAGCCCTGGAAACGTTCAGTTAGGTTAGTAAATAATTCAAAAAATGATTTGTGCCAGCCCATCAGAGATCAGGTAATGCCGGAATAAAGCATACACCCCCCAGCATGAGCAAGCACAGTAATATGCTTTTATTGCCAGTCACGTAATAACCAGCATCCTTAGGTACCTTATTAAAAACAACATGGTTAACACTACTGCTTCCTCATGTCAGCGGAGTGAGGCACTTCCATCCCCAACAAAACCAGCATGGGAGGCTGCATTTCTGGGCTGCTGCTAACGTCCCGACACCCTGGGAGGGCTCACTGCCAATCCCTGGCCCCCAAAGCTCTTTCAGACAGGTAAGCAGTGATGGTGGCATTGGCAACTTGGAACAGCAGTGATGACTGCTTGCTTGCCTGCCCTCTCCCCCTGGGTCCTGGTGAGAGTGGACTCACAGGGGCCAGCAGGTAGCAGCTCCTCCTCCTCACTGCCATCGCCTGCTTCCTCGCTTGTCTGCCAGTTCTGTGGGTGAATTATTCGGCAGCAACCATGGAGAGAGAGCAGCATGTCGTGACCGACCACTCTGAGTCTGAACCCAAGCAGGCCAGACCAGCACTGGATTCGGTTCCAGGCTTCAACACCAAGCCAGAGCTGGAAGAGACTGCGGAACAGGAGCCCTCCGTGGCAGTGTCCTCCGAACGCCCTGAAGAACCAGCCACCCCCCCCCCAAACCTCACACTCCCTGGTGCCTGGACACCAGCAATGGGCAGGGGAGGATGTGACTGAAAACAGGCAAAGTGCAAGGCTCCAGGTCAGAAGGCTGCTGCCCCTTTAATGTCTCCACTCTGCAGGCAGGCAGGCAGGGAGCAGAGCCTCAGTGTGTCACTTGCTCCCTGGGAGCAGCTGCCCATGGTCCTGAGACTTGCCTTGCTGCCTAGCAACCATTCTAGCCATTCTGCACCTGCCCAGTCTAGCCTCACAGGCCTCTGCGTGTGTTCTGGACACAACACAGAAAGGAGGCAAAAAAGCCACCTCCTTATGAACCGTTTTTCTGGGCAACCACATGAGTAAGGAGGAGGGGCCCAGCAGAAAAGTGAGGGATCCTAAAAAGGGCACCTTGCTGTGTCCCCGATGGCTCTGCCGGTCTAAAATTAGACAGGATTGCGCTGTTAGTTTTGGGAGCTTCCCTCTACAGTACACACTGCTTTTTTCACAAGAGTCAGTTCCACATAAGTTGCGGATGGATCTCTTACAGAGTCAGACCACTGATCCTTCTGGCCCTGTAATGGCTACGACTGAAGGGATCTTTCCAGCATCCCATGCAGAGTTACCACTTTGCAACCTGGACGCTAGACACATACCTTCACATCTCCTGATACATAAAAGACAAGGTTGCCATGGCTTTTCTACTCATTCCCTCCCCAGTCTTGTTGTCTGCCCCATCCCTCAACAGTTGTGGTGCGCAGGACTCATGGTGAGCAAGTGAGGGAGAGGGGGAGAAGCCACAGCTACCTTGTCTTTCAATGCAGCAGGGCATTTATGCATCTAGTCGTGTCTGGACTAGTGTCCAGAGTTGAAGGTAGTCATCCTGCTCAGGCAGAATTTTTGCCCAGACTCAATGCAGCACAGAAACAGGAGGTAGAGACATGCTTGATGACTATGTCTCCTTTGGGTTTCAAAACATTCCAAAATAAAGGAACATTAAAAGGACAAGAACCCTGCTGTTGTAAAGTGAGCCAAGTTTGAGCGTAAAGTGAGCGTATAGTTTGACGGCACATGTTCCAGACGTGGAGGAGCTGAGCGGAAAACAGAGTCCTCTTCCACTTGGACTGTCAGTACTCCCCCTGAACTAACAGAGCAATTCACTACACACACAAGAAATCAAGGCGATCCAGTACCTGTTAAAAGTTGGTGGTTTGATGTTCACCTCTGTGTGACACACTTCTTGATTCAGTTCCCTAAAGCAAGCGGCAGCTTCTTTATCAAGTCAACAATCTGGAGCCACCTAGAGAGAGCAAAGAGACAAGGGGCAGATTAAATCTTTTTCATTCAAAGGGAGAAAACTTAGTATTTTTGGAGAGGATTCCTCCCCCCCCCCACCGTTCTTTTTTATGTTTGGAAGAATTTTCAAGCCTGCCAGGATTCTTTTTCTCCAAACACAAATTGAAGCCAAAGCACAAATGGCCAGTAGTGTAGCTACTGGGGGTGACCCACCACCCCCTCACAGTGGCTGAGTGGCTGTTTTCCTGTGTCTTCACTGGTGAGGGGGGGGGCTCGGCGAGGCGGCATATGAGCTGGGCCCTCCCGCCTGCCCTCACCTCTTCACAGTTCCAAATAGAGTCATTCTGGAGGCAATGCGCAGGCGCAAGGGGCATCGCAAGGCATTGTGACGTCACCCCAGCCCCACCCCAGGCAGTGGCAAGTCTAACAACGCCGCTGACTTCAAATGGTACATTTTGGTTTCTAAATCAACTCCCCCAATGAAGTCCACAAGGACAGACTTCAAGGGAGTTTTTTGGGTGATAAACAATGAATTTATGACATTCCACTGCCAAGTTAGGAATCTTGTCATTGAGAATAGTGTTACCAGATTGCAAGAGTTACATTATTGGCTAGCAACCCAAGGCCACAACAAAACTGTGGTAGATGCATCCTTCTCTGAAATCTGGTTGAAAGGCTGTCACTCTCCAAATCTGATGCTCCATCACTTCCATCTGATGCTAACTCACAGCTTGGTTCATGGCAGAACCTGGGACCTGAGACCTGTGAAGTGGAGCTTCTGTCAGTACCCTCTTCTGACATTTGGAGCTTTTCCATGCATTCAGTGAATTTCTGGAGAGTCCTGGAGGGGCATCATTGTGGCAGCAGGCTCCACCCTGACAAACCTGTGGTCTTTTGCATGCCTGCAGTGCCCTGTGTGTGTGTGCGTGCGTGCGCGCGCGCGCGCATGAGCAGACACACATGCGTGCAGGTACCTCCGCATGCAGTTTGGAATGTGACCATTGCAGATGTGCAAAGGAACTGTCTACACTGTAGACAGTTGTGGAAGTGAGCAAACAGATGCGAAATGTGACATTTGTAGACAGATGCGGAAGTGAGCAATGGAAGTTAGCGCTGCGGAGCTTGCTGGGTCCGAAAACAATTACAGGTTAATTAAGACTTAATTAGCTGCTGATGGGGCAGATAAGTGCCAGGGCTTGGCGTACCCTCAGCAAGTGGTCCGCGTACCCCTAAGGGTACGCGTACCACAGGTTGAGAACCCCTGGTCTACAGCAAAGCTGTAATCTGCCACCACCCTCCCAGCCAGATCCACATACACTGAATGCACACATGAGCACCAATAACAGCTAACAAGGACTCGTGAGCCAACACCACCACCAAGGAGACTATTACAGAGACATCAGCCAGACTGGCAAAGAAACCTCCTGAATGGTGATAGGCTAGAGCAGGTTGTGTGGTACTGTCGGACCCTATAAAAATTTCCAGGTCAGGCATGCTCACAGGACTGAGCAACAAAGGAAACTCCGCTGTCTCTTGAGGCTGGGAATACATCAGCAATCACTGCCAGCTTGGTAGGACAAGGGGTGGAGTCTTCTGGTGCCTGGCATGGGCAGGAGGTCTCATCTTGTGAGTCAGGGTGCGGAGTGTGACAGTACGTGGCAGACTGGTAGGCAAAAGGCGGAACCAGTGGCAACTGCTCAAGCCAAGCAATACCCATTCACACATGCTCTCATCATAACACATTTGGTGCACAGTATACTGTATGCAACACTTATTGCATTCTTCAGAATGGGGAAGAAGCTTTTGGATGGGCATGGTGCAAACTAGCTTGTTCTCTTCCTTTAGGGCCCTCATTCAGAAATTTTACTCTTTTTCTGAGAGACCCAAAGACAGAGGCTGAAACCCTGAAATTCCAGGTCAAACTCCGAGAAACCTTCCTGCCCTTATCTCTCACTTCTTCCTAGGTCAGGATTAACCATTATGCTCACTATTATCACAACATCCTGAACAGCATAAATAAATATGCCCCCTGTTCTGGAACCTCAGAACAGATGGAAACAGATGGACACACACAAATGGACACACACATGCCATCAGGGGTTTGATGATTCCATTACGTAGCCTGGTCTCCTGAGGCTCAGCCAGAGACACAGTGGGTGGTACTGGACAGTACTGGACTAGAGGGTGGTACTGGACAGATCAGGGGGTGGAGCCTGATAGGGCAGAAACTAGTGATGCCTGGTGAGGGCAGACAGTCGCAGCAGACAGGTTAAGGGAAGAGCCTGGTTGTGTCTGCTACCTCAGAGTGGAGTTTGATAGACCTCAGGATAGAGCTAAAGCTCTCGAGCCAAAGAGAAATAGCCCTTACCATGAGATTTTTCTCCTTCCCCTGGAGACTCTGAGGAGGAAGAGGTTAAAACAATCACATTTCAGATCAAACCCTGGCAGCTCTAAGATCCCACCATTACATTTTCAGTCAGTGGGCAGCTAGGCCTTTGCTATGACAGCTCTTCAATATGGAACCCCCCACATTGTTTCTCTAGTCTTTAAAAGCCAGGGCCTTTTGTGTATTAGCAAAATACAAGATATTAAAAAAAAACACCCTCCATTAATGTACCTCATCCTGATTATAGTTACTCTCTACCAAAAGCAACAAGCAAGAATGAACTAAACATTTTCCTCCTCCTGGCATAAACAGAACCATCTTCTGGTGCACCGTGTGTGTGTGTGTGTGTGTGTGTGTGTGTGTGTGTGTGTGTGTGTGTGTGTGTGTGTGTGTGTGTGTGTGTGCGCGCGCCTTTTATTTTACATGAGGGTAACATTCTTGAAAATCAGCACATATTTCAGGAACGTGTAAATTAACACAAGCAAAGCCAGCCAAAACATTCAGGAGTGCTGGGAGGTTTTACTGCGTTATTTTGAAAATTAGCACCTGTAAATAAGTTTCGGTATTAATTTTCAAAGTGTGCTACTTCAAAAACATGTAAATCAAACCCATGTAAAATGAGAGGTACCTGTATTCACCTGCTTATTCTCAAATACACAGAATACTGCAGCACACTGGCTTGTAGAAGCAAATTGTATTTGATGTCACTTTCCTGCAAAAACCCAGAAATAGAAAAGGACCTGTTATGCTTCTAATAAGATAATTACTTCACACTTGGATCCCCCCCCCAAAAAAAAAACTGGCAAACACTCAAGGATGAAACCATACAATACTCTTGCAAGGGAGGAAAATGTTATTCACAGTATTTTACCCGTGGGAATTCAAAAGTGCAGTGCCAGGAAACTAGCATGATCCAAGAGAAGAAAATGACCCGATTTGTCACTTGTAATGCTATTTTGGGAGCATTCCTGCCGATGTTGCTATAGGGAATGCCATGTATTCCAGTGGCCCCTAGGACAGTTCCTATTTTCTGGTACCTGTCCCCCTCAGTACCCTAATTTGACCCCCAAGGTCAAATTAGAGAGACTACTGGAACATTACTCTCTGGATTACAGTCAGACCTCTCTATCCACAGGGGGTCCGGACCCCCCCCCATGCAGATAGCGAGATCCATGGATCTGTGTTAACATCAGTAAAAAAAAAGAGAAAAAAGGCAAAACCCTCAATTTTTTAAAAACCTTTAGCAGCAAACCGCATCGTTTTCAAGGCTCTGGAGTGTTTTTCTAAGTTTACCAACCCACGTCTGGGTGGGGGGAAGAGCCTTCACGTAACCTGGAAGTGGGCTGGTAAGCTTAGAGAAGCCCTCCAGAGGCTTGGAATTGGCACCGTTTGCTGCTAAAGGTTAAAAAACCCTGTGTTTTTTTGCCCTTTCCCCCCTCTTTTTTATCTGATTTTAACGTGGACCCCACGGTTCCGGGACCAAGTGTAACAAATCCGCAGGTCCCAAATCTGTGAATGGAAAGGGTCTACTGTACAAGCTCTGTCCTAGCTGAGTTGGACCCGGATAGGTTTCAAGGCCATTGCAGATCTTAGCCAAGTGGACAGCCCAATCCTATCCCCCACCAGCCTGAGTGATGCAATGTGTGCTCCGTTTGCACCACTGCACCACTCAGTGGTGCCAACGGAGAACACACTGCTTGCTTTGGTGGGGGGGGGGAAAGGTAAGTAAAAATGATTTTTACTTACCGCCCTGTAAGCTGCTTCGCTGCCAATGGGTCTCCTCGGGCATATGCCAGCTATTTAGCTGGCATAAGACAAATAAGCCTCAGAGGGTTCTGTTGGGCTGGGAAAAGAGGGATAGGATCTTGGTGTGCACCGCTGCTGCCAACATCCTCCCCGTCTTGCCCCCAGCTCGACCCACTCCCTGCCCTGCTCCTCCTCCGAACCCCCCCTACCACCTTACCTGCTCTGGCACAGGCTGGGTGAGCCAGTGGTGCACGTGTGTGTGGCCCTGAAGCACACGACAACAGTGCAGCTTTTGTGGTGCCAGACCAAGACTTACGGCAGTGGATCGTGAGTTCCACTGTCGTAGACCCTGAATAGGATTGGGCTGTTAGTGTATGTTTGAGATTATTTTGGTTGCTGTAATAATGGTATCTTATTGGGGGGGGGCATCAGCTGCTGCTGCTGCTCATCTATGAGATGATATAGGAAATGACTGAATTGCAAGTGAAAAATGTGTGCAGTATGCAGAAATGTGTTTAGAAGGCCAGTGACACCAGGAAAGTCCCCAGAGGCAGACTCAGTACATGGAGAGGAAATAACAGTCATATAGAGCAGGACATCTAATCTGATGTTACATAAAGCAGGACATCTAAAACTGTGATCCTATACATGTCTTCTAGCTGCACTGAGTTTAATGGAACTTACTCCAGGTACAGGAAGTGTGCATGGGATTGCAGCCGAAGAGTGCTTGTTCTCCTGCGTAATTTCATTAGCTGACCGATTCTATGAGTTAGGGCACCTAGGATTAACCAAAGAACAGATTCGGTGGGAAGACAGAGTGAAAGAGGCATAGGAAAATGAAACTTGCTCCAGAAAACTAGGAAACCCAGGCACTTCAACTAATCCCTGATAGTGATACTATTCTACAAACTTACGGTATATCAGCTTTATGCCAGCGTTGCTATTGTGGATCCCCCCCACCCACTCTTTGGCATCAGTACCGAGAATTCTGTATCAGAGATCCCTATCCCCCCCCCCAATTCACTGTTCCTTGGGAAAAGGAATAACTGTTAAACCGCTTTAAGCCTGGCATATAAGTAAACCCTTGTAGTCTAACTGTAGAGAGTACTACAAGACGACAAGAGAGTTATTATGGGTCCCCCTGCCCTGCCCCATTTCCGGAAAAGGGTTAACCTAGATCCTTCTGCTAGACACCCACCACTCAAGCATCTTTTGAAAGCAGAGTTACTTGGAAGGTGACAGAACAAAGCGTCTCATGTCAATAGCAACGTGTACCATTGTGCAACTGTCATCTGCTGCTTATTTTCTGATCTGATGTGTCTATGGCATCTACTTGGCTGCTGTATACTACTTACAGATTGCATTTTTAAATGCGTAATTCAATACCCTGAGCTATCACAACATCTAATTCATTTGCAGCTTGTTTATCTCTTAAATCTTTGGCATGCTATGGTGCATTTTTAGATTACGGATATATTTGCCTCCTTTATACAGTTAATGGATTCTGTAACATAACTGAGACTCCTTGAGACCTCCGCATTTGGTTGCTTAGATCATAAATGTAATTCAGGCGTGGTGCACTTATTTCTTCTTTTCACTCTGCTTTAATTTCTTTGGAATTTTGATTTTTAATATAGATCACTTTGCCCAACGAATATTTTGTGACCTGAAATATATATATAACTCTGGTCCTTCTCTCTGAGATTTTTTACTCTTTTATATATATAAGAGTAAAAAATCTCAGAGAAGGACCAGAGTTATTTTCTACTTGGCTGGAGCTTCACTTTGCCATTCCATATCCATCAAACCCCACCCTGAACCACCAGGCACACCTAGGCTATATACCCCCTCAATAGTGTAGCTGGCGTTTTCCAAGAGGGCTGTGGTTGGGACTATGCGTCTTCGCCGTGCCCCCTGCCCCCGGAATGGAGCGGGACCGGAGCCAAAAGGTTCCGTCCATTCCAGTGGCGGGGGGTGGGCGGGGTAAAGACACGTAGTCCCGCTCACGGCCCCCTTGGAAAAACGCCAGCTACGCCACTGTACCCCCTTAATGGCCTGATGAGATCCTCTGCCTCCACAAAGCATGCTTCAGGCTTCAACCCATCTCACAGGCTCCACCCCCAGTCTGCCAGGCACTGCCCTTCAGCTTCCAGTCTTCACCTCCTGAGCCTGCGACTCAGGAGACCTGACAGCCATAGAGGACATGAGAAGGTTGGGAGGAGGTGTAAGGAGGGATATGACCCTAAGAACATGAGAAGCAATGCCGGATTTAGGCATAAGCTAAAGAAGCTACAGCTAGGGCCTCACAATCCACAGGGGCCTCAAAAAAATTCAGATGGCGGCACGCCTTCTGCGATGGCACTGACTGCCGCAACCAAGTGTTGTAGGAGTAGGTTTTCTTTGTGCCAGGTGCAAGGGAGTGGCAACAGGATACAAGTATCTTGTTGTCTTGTGCTCCCTGAGGCATCTGGTGGGGCCACTTTGTGATACAGGAAGCTGGACTAGATGGGCCTTTGGCCTGATCCAGCAGGGCTCCTCTGAGGTTCTTATGCTCTTAAGTGATAAATATGTAATCAGCAAATGCATTCATTTGAAAATAATTTGCATTTTTCACTTTAAATGCCTTGCTATTAAATAATTAAATGTTTTCAAGTTTTGTGAGACCTCCTGGTGTAATTTTTCTTTTTAACAAGGGGCCTCCAAGCTTTATATATAGCCTAAGGGGCCTCACCAGGTCTAGATCCGGCACTGACTAGAAATGTCTTTCCAAATCATAACGCTGTTCATCATCTAGTCCAGCCTTCTGTTTCCAACGGCAGCCTGTCAGATGTCTCTGAAAGCTTGGCAGCAGGGCATGATGGGAAGGGCCAATCTCCCCTGCCACTTATCCTAACAGTTGCAATTCAGAGCTATATTGTCTCAAACGACACAGACATTCAATTTAACTAGCATGGCTAATAACCATTGATAGACTTTGTACTCCATGAATTTCCCTAATCCTTTTTAAAATGTCTTCTGCACTAGTGGCCACCACAAACATTTCGTGGTAGTGAATTTCCTCAGTTAATTAAACACTGTATGAAGGCATCTTTTCTTTCATGTGTCCTGAACCTACCGCCAGCAATATGAACTTCTTTGGTTAAGCCTAAACTCCAATATAATGCTACGGGGGGGGGGGGGGGGGAGGAATTCTCTTTCTCACTTCACTGTGGTCAGATTTTGAGGAAACCACAGCTGTCTGGTTCTTCTCTCCTGCTCCTCAAAGGTTGCAATTCTAAGCATCCTGACTTGGGAGTAAACACCATTAATCATACTTAAGATTGCCCTATAAAAGGTACCAGGTCAGGCTGAGCTTCTCATTCAGTGTTCATTGAGAAGACTGGGGTTCCTCTCCCAACCAAGTGACAGTTCTCTTCTTCCCCAAGAATGATCTCTGGTGCATTCCTGATGTCCATTGGATTAGTCAGTGAGAGGGGTAGATCAAAGAAGAGGTGTCTTCCCCTGCCTCGTTAGTGAAATTCTAACTGCAGGCCCTCGTCATCTAGGTCTGTTGTAGGCATCTCACATAGTCTGCAAAACTCGCTGAAAGAGAATACTCCCTTCCCCAAGAGTGCAAAAATGTGAGTGGATACGTAAGCTGAAAGGTAAGCAGGAGCACATGTGGGAACATGTGCGCATATGATGAGGGAATTGCTTTAACCAACGTCTCTCTCGTGGAGCTGAATTAGTCACTCTCTACCTTCAAGGACAGGCGTAACCTCTCTTCCTTTGTGCCACCTTGCTTTCCTAGTGCTGCCTGTGCCAGAAGCCCCTTGTTTTTCTTGACATTTCTCTACATTTAACTACAACCCTTCTGATTCTTTCACTTCTTTCTCTTCTAATTAACTTCTTGTAACCATGCTCACTGTATAAACAGCAATTGTTTATTGTTATCAACAGCTTTATAATTGTATGCTGTTTCTTTTGTTCAGTTTATTGATTTTTATATTTCATATCATTGTTTTTAGTCATTATACAATTTTTCTTTAGGGCCCAATGCTACCTAACTTTCCAGCGCCAATGCAGCTGCAATGCAGTCCCAAGGTAAGGGAGCAAACATTCCCTTACCTAGTCATGAGGAGGCCTTCATGACTCCCCCCCCCCCCCCGTCACAGAACACCCTGTTGGTACAGCTGCATCAGCACTAGAATGTTGGATAGGATTGACCCTTAATAAATTAGTTGTTTAGAACTGAGTGGACTCTGGCTTTGTTTATTCCCTTTTTATTCTTATGGTGGCAGTTTGTGGGCTGTATGCATCATGACCCTGGACATGTATGATTGAGGGCACATATAAAACAGAGTGCATGTGTCACCAGAGCATGTGTGTTAATACTATGTTTGATTTCAACAATTTTTAATAAAGGATTGTCAGTTTTTAATTTTTGTACATTGGAATGTATATGTGAGCAGCACTGATGCATATATATCATGGGGTAGAACATTCCTTGGTCATAGATTTTGCAGAAAATGTGACCTGAATGAAACCTACACAAGAATTCCCTGCAGATTTTAAAATGGTCCTCTAGGCTTTGCCACAATAAAATGCTGCTTAATAGTCTAGACCACTGTCTACCAGGACATTAATTCTAGGGAGCAAGTCCCATTAATGAATGGGAGCTATGCAAGAGCACAACAGTGCTCCTAAGCAGCTCCTGTTCATTTCAGTGGGGCTTGCACAGAAGACCTTCCCAATGGGATGGACAGTACCCCTAATTGTTTGTATTTTTTTAAAGGTGGAGCATGGATACGTTCCCCCCAACGGTATCAGCTCTGCCAAGCTGGCAGACACGGAATAGAATTTTCAACATTCCCTCCCAGCAGGCAACTCCCATTATACACAGATGTCTACAAATTAGGAATAATTCATTACCTTCTGGTGCGTGTAAATGGGCTTCATGAACTCAGCAGAATGACTTCTATTATCTATCTCTGCAAACTTGTGAGGCTGCTGGTCTGCAGCCCAAATGGAGGCTTGGAGACGGATCTAAATCTAATGCCTGTACCTGCCCACATTTTTCTCTGAGTTCCCCAGAGAGTACAACCCTTTGGCAAAAAAGGTTCTGCTGCCACAGAACCGTCGGTCTCAAGCTCCTGGCTGTGGCATGGTTCAGAGACCAGTTTTATGAGTGCCGATTCTCTTGCATTAAAAGGCCTCTGGTGTAAAGTGGTTACAAGATTGCAAAATGCGAAATGCCACATTGAAAAAGGGAAGACCTCGGAGAGCACTTAAGAGCAGTTTAATTACATCCGTTCTACACTAGTCAGGGGGGCAATTTACCATCCAGAGTCATATGCTTTGCTCAGAAAAACAAAACCGAGCACAAGCTTTGCCAGCGCTGCTTTTCCCTAAGACGTGATCTGCCAATATCCTCACATTATGCTCCAAATAAGACGTGGAAGTTAGAATAGAGGATGCAGATTTTGAAACATCTCCATCATCCTATCGGTCACAGCTGGCTCCTGCAAGCTTCAGAGCAGTGTACATGTCATTTCCTTTTTTTACCACAACCCTGTAAGGTAGGTTAGGCTAGGAGATAATGCCTTTCTCAGTGAGTTTCATGGCTGAGCAGGGATCTGAATCCAGGTCTACCCTGTCTCAGTCTGGAGAAAAACTTGACCAGTGAAGAATTTTATCCACTACACCACAATATAGACATTATTGTGACTGCACCCATCTCCAGAGACTATGGACTAATGCAGTGGTCTTCATTCAACCTTTTCCGTGCCATGACCCCAATATATAAATAAATAAAGTATGAGGCTGGGGACCCACCACTGATCCTGCCCCCTCCTGGGACCTGATCTGCCTACGCCCCCACCCCTGTTGCCACCCTCCACCCCAGCACCGGCAGCTTCGTCCTGCCAAGCTTATCTGACCTGCAATACCTGTGGCGGGATCATTCCAGAACAGGAGAGCTGAGCTGTGGTTCCCAACCGCCACCCCCCCCTGCAAATTAAAAGAGGGAGGGGGAGGAAATCCCTGTAGAAGCCCCCCCCCAACAGGTTCCCCATCCCACCCCCAGCATCAGCCCCCAGCGGCCATTTTGGTTCCTGTAAGTTGCCATGACCCCACAAATGAGGTCATTGGGGTCCTCCCGACCCCAACGTTGAAGAACAGTGGACTAATCATGCACCCCTTGACTTTTGCAAGCCCACATGCAGGTCTTGTAGGCAAACAATCTTCTCCCACTCTTCCTTCCCAGGAACTGGTATTTAGAGGCACACTGCTCATGAACCTGGAGGTAGCATGTAGGGTAGCCATCATGACTAGTAGCAATTCACAAGTTTCTAGATCTCATGGTTTTGAAGAAAGAGCTAAAAAGGTACAGTATTCAGTTTTTGCCAATATATCATCGCACAGCACTTAAACCTCCGGTTAGCAACTTGTTTAGCCAGAGAACTACTTTAAAAAGAGGCTGGGGATTGGTGGGTCAATTTATAAGTACTGTTACGAGTGTGTTGTGTTTTATTGTATTGTAACTATGGTTGTAAGCAATCTTGGCTCACTAAGGCTGCAATCCTATAGACCAGGGGTTCTCAACCTTTGGAGGCCCAGGTACCCCCTATCACGGTCCAATTTTCTGAAGTACCCCCCTGCTAATTAACTGCTAATTAATTGGAGTAATCAATTAATTAACTAGGTAATTAATCATTACATAAAAAGTACTAAAACAATTTTAAATGTTAAAAATGTCTTATTTAACTATCACACACACACACACACACACACACACACACACACACACACACACACACACACATGCAAGGATCTCTTCTTTCTCCAAGTCACACTTCCCAAAATCAGCTCCTCCCTCCCCCACCCCACCAAAGTACATTTTCAAAAGTACAAAAATAAGTCCAAAACTAAAATCAGAGAGACAGAAGGGCTCCGAAAATAATTAATATTTAAAATCCATGTTAATTAACATTTAATTAGCTGCTGATGGGGCAGATAAGGGGCAGGGCTTGGTGTACCCCCAGCAAGAGGTTCACGTACCCCTAGGGGTACCCGTACCACAGGTTGAGAACCCCTGCTATAGACACTTTCCTGGGAGTAAGGCGTATTGAACACCATGGGACTTACACCTGAGTAGATATGCGTAGGATTGTGCTGTAAAGAAAGGTGGGACATACAGCCTTTAAAATAAATCCGTCTGGCCACTGCGATAAATAGTGGGATGCTGAACTAGAAGGACCTGCTGGTCCGATCCAGCAGGGCCCTTCTAATGTTTTTACACTCAAACTTTTAGGGAAAACAAATTAAACCAAGATGAGGAGCAGAGAGTGCAGCCAATTGAAACTGCAATCTCTGCTGTGAGGCTGCCGAATTACTTCCTTGCTCAAAGACAGAGGAGGAGAAAGACAGACCCTGAAGCGATCATCCTCAACGAGAACTCTTCAGCCAAGACGGCAGCTGGTTCCGAAAGAAAGAGCAGGGCTGCATCAGGCGGGGTCTGTCGAATGGCTCGCAGAGCAGCAGGCATTAAATATTTTAAAACTTCCAAGACTGGCAAGAAGACCTCTGCTGCCAGAGACCTTGGAGCGGCCCTGCCAATGGCAAGAAGATTAAGAACCAACTTAAGAGAAAACCACATCACTGCATGTTAAGCCCATTATTATAGCTGACTGCTTTTGATTTTTCATTAACAAAAAGCAGCTGGTCATCCCCTGGGGACAACCCGTGCAAGGGACAACCCGGTTGGTCTGAAAGGTGCTGCAGCCTCACACACACACACACACACACACACACACACACACACACACACACACACACACACACACACACACACACACACACAAATCACTGCAATATAAAACTAGAAACGTATAGGGTTGTGTGGTGTCACTGTAGAAAGTCTTACTTCTGCAACCTGTATATAGGGGAAAGAAAATACAGAATCATCACACAACACACAATATTTTCTAGTTCGATATGCTGTTGTGACTTGCTACCAAGCAGCCCTGCATGAACACAGGGGCTCTACTAGTCTCAAAGAAAGCCAGAGGTGGCACCGTGGCAGCAGTTCCTGCTCTTCCACCCTCCAAGGGAGAGAGAAGGAGGAATCACTGCACATCAGCCAGCCAAGCTGGGGAATGGCAGGGGTTGCACATGTGCAGCAGCCAAAATCCTAGCCTTGCCCCAGAGCCTGTTGCAACCTGGAACTGGCCCTGAGTTTGGCCGCTGGATTTCCATGTGTCATTTCTCACTCCCCCCCCCCTACTTTTTTTGACAAACAAAATCATGGGCATGCAATGAGTCGAGGAGGAGGAAGAGTGGTAGAGGGATGCTACTGTAACTCTCCCCTCTGGTCAGGGCCACTCAGAGGAATTTTACCAGGGGGTACAAAGTTTCTTTGGGGCCCCTTCTCTTCATGTTAATTTGGCTCCTCCTGCGACCCCTTTTTTGCTACTGGGCCCCATTTTTGACTCATTTTTGGCCCTGGGCCCGGGTACAATTGTACCCCCTTAACCCCCCTCTCAGAGGCCCTGCCTCTGGTCACTGTTCAGATCAAGGTCACTCTCCCCAAACCACCTTTTCAGCTGAAGGAGGGGAAAACAGAAGAGTTCAGCAGGCAGCTCCCCCTGCCTAGCCTCCCTCCACTTTGACTTGCAGCCTGCCGAGGCTGATGTTGGTGTTTTAAAAGATGAGAGGAAATAAAAAGTGGAGCTTCTATAGTATAGTATAGTTTGAGCCTTGACCTTTACTATGTTCATTGAAAACAATGGAATAGGACAGGTAACAAGTGACCATTTCCGTGGGACTGAAAGCCAGAGCAGCCAGGGTGGCTCTTGTTCACATGCCTGCTTTGCTTTGACTGCTTTGATAAAGCAGCAGGGGCGTCACTAGACGCGCGTCACCCTAGTGCGGGGACGCGCGTCACCCCCCCTAGGGGCGCGACGTTATAGGCGCGGGGGGAGGGGCCACCCGGCTCCCCCCCCCGCATCGCGTCGCCCCCTCCGGACGCTCTCAGGCCGGCCCGGGAGCCGGCCTCGGAGCGTCCGAACCCGTCGGCGCTCCAGGGCCTTCTGAAAGAAGGCCCAGGCAGCGCGTCAATCCGGGTATTTTCCGGATTTTCGCGCATGCGCAGACCCGTTTTGAGGGCTTTTTGCCCTCAAAAACGGGTCTGGGCATGCGCGAAAATCCGGGAAATACCCGGATTGACGCGCTGCCTGGGCCTTCAGAAGGCCCTGGAGCGTCGACGGGGTCGGACGCTCCGAGGCCGGCTCCCGGGCCGGCCTCGGAGCGTCCGGAGGGCGACGCGCGTCACGGAGGTGACGCGCGAGGGGGTGCGTGCGTCACCCCATGACGCGCGTCACCCCCTGGCGGCCCGCCCCCCCGCCACGCTCCAGTGACGCCAGTGTAAAGCAGGACACAGGAGGAGAATAAATTTGACAGTGCAGTGGGTTAAACCGCTGAACCATGAGCTGTCGGTCGAAAGGTCGGCAGTTCGAATCCGTGACGGGGGGAGCTCTCGTTGCTTGGCCAGCTCCTGCCAACCTAGCAGTTCCAAAGCATGTCAATGCGAGTAAATAAATAGGTACCACTTGCGGGAAGGTAAACAGCGCCCCGTGTTCCAGCTGCATGCTACGCGCTGCGGCAAGGAGTGTCATGCCGGCCACATGACCACGGAGGCGTCTTCGGACAACGCTGGCCCTTCGGCTTTGAAATGGGGATGAGCACCACACCCTAGAGTCGGACACGACTGGACTTAATTGTCAGGGGTCACCTTTACCTTTTACCTAAGGTACATGCAAGCAAGGGGAGATGAGCCCTCCCATCCCTGCGCTTTTTGCTGCAACTCCTTTTCCCTCCAGCCTGGCTCAGTCACTTCTGGTATCCAAGCCAGGCTCGAAGAGAAGGGCCTAAGGTGATGGAGCGCAGAGAGGGAGAAGACTTTCACACCTCTCACCCTTTTGTGCCTTTCATTTTTTCAAAATTGGACACCACCCCCCCCTCTAGACACAAGAATAAACCAATGGGGTAGACCCCCAACGCATTTCGTTTGGCCCTCCATTGGGAGTTGTGATGAACTGTTGCTGGCCCCTGCACCTATCGTGCCAAGGTCTCAGGGAACTCCTGCCGCAGCGAGCAACAGGATAGGATCTCATGTAAAAGTATTGGGGTTGTTGCTATTGCTTCATTCTCTCCTGGGGTGAGGCTCAGGCAAGCCGGCTGGGGGTTCTCAATGGTCTCCCATCCAGGCATAGATCGCCGGTGGTGCCATACAAGCAGGTGCATCCAGACCAATTCCTTTGCCTACTTCCACTTTTGGGTTTTTGAACTGATTTATGACTCTGTGTGTAGAGCTTGCATTATCAGACATTGTGCGTGTTTTCCCCCCTCCCTTCTGGTCTCGGATTTATGAGGAGAGGCAGTGTTTGGAAATGGCTTTCAGTAGGAATTAATTCATTTTTAATCAGCTGAGCATAATGATTTGATAGAAATGATCTCCCTGAACTGAGGTTAATCAGCTCTGAATGGGCATTTTCCATTACGTTATTTAGAGAGGTGCATTATAGAAATACTGTTATAGGCCTTATTTAATCATCTGTTTGTTTCACTGTGTACACAGTTTTTAATGGACTGCTCAGGATTTAATGCAAGGAAGGTTTATTTTTATTATTTGCAGCGGATTTAGTGCTGACAAAAAGTGTAGGATTGATAGTACTGAAGTTAGAAATAATCCATTTGTTCATATTTCGTCCTCCCTGTAGCATACCAAGCTAACAGAACCGTGTACCATTATTAAGGGACAGAATTCAGTAGTATCTTTTCTCTGCTCCTGCATTTTTGTGGCATGGTGAAACCTAACATGGTTGTGTAACTCTTTAAAAGACTTACAGCCCAATCCTAATTAAATCCCCCTCCCCCTGCCGATGCAGCAGCACCAACGGAGTGTGCTCTGTATCTCACAGGAAGGGGCAGTCCTGGAGGCAGCAGCATCACTGCAGGGGGGGCGGAGTTCCGAGTTCCGTTGGGCTCTGACCCTCCGTTACACGACGGGAGAAAGCGACTCCGCCCCCTCGCCTTTGGAGCCATTCCGGCCGATGAAAGCACTTGCTTTCGTCAGCCGGAATGGCTCCAAAGGCGAGGGGGCGGGGCCGCTTTCTCCCGTCGTGTAACGGAGGGTCAGAGCCCGACGGAACTTGGAGCTCCACCCCCCCCTGCAGTGACGCTGCTGCCTGGAGGCCTCCTTGAGGTAAGAAAACGTTAATTCCCTCACATCAGGGTAAGCCTCCACTTCCCCAATAGGTCTATGTGGACCAGCTCCAGCTCTTTGGTGGGTGCAACTCCGAGTGGGCCCTGGAGCTGCTGCCGCCAGTAACCACCCCCTTCCTTCCCTGAATACACCCTCTCTCCGCCCACCCCGTTCTTCCCCCTCCCCACCCCATTCCATCCACCTCCTCCCACACCAACTTACTGATGCTGGGGCATCTGAGATCACCGCTGTTGTGCGGCCACCACTGATGTTACTGCTCGCCGTTTCTGACAACAGCCTAGTTGCGCACAACAGCATGTTGCATTTTGCAATGCCAGAAAGGCTGCTCCAACAGTGCAGTGGGCTGTTAGGATTGAGCTCTTCAGTTCTTTTGTAAGATCCTCAGGACAGGGGCCTTTTGTTATGCTGCTCTATAAAGAATGCTGCTCTATAAAGAATGCTGCTCTATATTGGTGGTTCTCTGAGCCAACCTTGCCATACAGCAACTTCAAACCATCACACGTAGTGGCACACTTGGAGGGCCAGTGAACAGACGAGCCCCCAGCCCATCTGTCTGCCACCCTCTCCAAGTTGCTGCTCCACTGGGAACTCCCATCCTATTCCAACTTGCTCTCAGCAATGGCAGCCTCCTTTTCTCCCTCCAGCGCTGCTGAAGGAAGAAGGAGGGGAAAAGGCTGCTGTGGCTCCAAATCACTTCTCCCTGCCTGATTGGTGTTTACAAAGCAATGAGCACTTGCAGTGAATGGGAACTCCGTGTCCCCTCCTCCTCTTCATTTCAAAGAGAAGCGGTACGGAGCAGAGAGGCTGGCCCATCGTACTTGTGGTAATTGAAGGGAAGAGGAGAGGGGGGGGCACACCTGTTTGTTAGGCTGCATGCCCTCCCGCTTCACGCATAGGGGGTGTGCGCACGCAGAAGCATGCGCACACATAGAGGCGGCATTCAGGGTGGGATTCAGGTGGTACAGAGGCATGAGTCACCCCTGGTGGCGCTATACAGTACTGATAATAAACCACAACCACTCTTGTACAAGATGCATATGTGTGGCACCACCAGTGCACATGTGGCAATCTGAAGGAGAACTCTGGGAAAACAGATTTCTCCCCCCCCCCAAACGTTCACTGGGAGAGCACATAATTACCACGTGAATTCTAAACTGAGTTTGTGGGAGTTCACTCATCACTACAAATAACATTATTAAGCTCCATTGCAGTTGGGAATGAAGTCTAAGGGGTTGAGCTTGAGGATTTAATGGTAGAGATGTGTTTTGAGCTGGGAAAAAAAGACACTGCCCTATAAAAAAAAAGATTCTGCACTTCCACAGGTTTGTCTGGGATCTGGACCAAAGACCTCTTTCACCCCTAGACTTACAACATAGTCCTATGCTGCACGTCTACTAAGAAGTAAGTCCCATTGTGTTCAGAGGGGCTTACTTCCAGGAAAGTGTGTCTAGGATTTCAGTCTGTCATATAATTATCATTCATAACACTGAATCATGTATGATGAGGATATGCAAAATCTGTCCCTTCTTTCCACAGACGTTCCCATTTTGTCTTCCTGCCCTCTCAGATAGCCACGGCAAGTTTGCAGAGCGTCTCACTCAGATATTCTTGCTTTCCCGAATAGCTTCTGCACACATAGAGTTCTCGTTTTGATCCCTGAACAAGCAGTGGCATAACCTGATTTGTATTGTTGCAGCAGGCCAGTACAGGGGTGTTGGCTAGTTAGGGAATGGGCATTGGAAGAGAGAGTAAGGCAATGCTAACCACATTCTGATGTGCATTCAGCCTTTTTGTGTGTGTTTCTGGTCACTCACAGCCTAGCTTGCACAGAATTATGTGCCTCCGGGACACTACTATTTTTTTTTCCTGATGGAAAGTAAATCAAATAGAATTGGACATAAGGAAGGTCTGAGATAATTGTCTGCACCAGCAGAACAGCATCGTCTGTCAAAAATGGAACATGGTGGATTCACATGGCATCCCTAATGATAGCAGCCAGTACAAATCTATTGTTGCAAATGACCTGTGCCTAGAACAGAAGCAGCAGACAGACTTTGAGCAAGAGAGCAACATTCAGCATGGCAGCATGGGGTGCCACCTTGCTCCAGTGTATTCTTCGCGATGCTACACAACCCTACAGTAGGGCACCAACTGCCTAAGGAGGCAAACTCAGCTGTATCCATCAATGAATTGTAAAGGCAAGTGAAAAGATGGGGAAGAAAAGGGAAGAGCATCATTCTTTCTACATGGTGCTAAGTGAATGGTGAGAGAGGTTGATCAGGAGCTGGCCCTCTCACCACACTGCGCCAATGATTATGGTCTTTTATGCCCACACAATACAAGTTGTGCCTATAAAATATTGTGTAGGTACACAAAGTTCACGGAAATCTGTGCATTTAGGATAATCTTGCTCTGTTTCATGCCTTACTTGGAACCCAGGGTTTGAGGTTTTATGTGGTTTCATTTCTTTAAGCAAGGAACCAGAAACTAAACACAGGAGTCTTCCACACACATCTCTTTCATGTTTTCAAATCTATCTCAACCACGAGGGTTAGAAACTTGTTCTTCTGAAAAGGAAAAAAAAACAATAAGGCTGAGAAATCTAACAATCAAATTTTGTACAAAAAAGCTGGAATTCGAGCCCAATTCTATCCTTTTCCACGCCGTAGCAGCATGCGCCGTAGCAGCATGCGCCATAGCAGCATGCAGCACCAAAACAGGCTGTGTTGTATGCTATGGGGGGGGGGAGATTGGGAGTCGTGGGAGGGAAAGGGAAAATATTTTCCCTTACCTCTCTGTAAGCCTTCCAATTGCCAATGGGTCTCCTAGGACCTGTGCCAGCTTTCTAGCTGGCGCAGGTCCAAGGAGACAAAGGGGGCGTGTCAGCTGCTACTGGAGGGGATAGCATCCAGCTCAAGTCACCTGTGCTGGGTGCCACCCCCCCCTGTTCCACCCTCCCCATCGACTCACCTTCGTTGATGGGTGCTCCTTTCCCCTTAGTGGCAGAGAGGCGTCGCAGTTGCGTGCCGTAGTGAGAGTATGGACTGGAATGTGGACAATGTCAGTGACTGAGCCACAACAACTGGGGAAAAAATTCCCTGTTCAGCATGATCTGTGGCATCCTGCAGAGAGCTCAAAGCTTATGTTCGGTAGCTAGTGAAGATGACTACACAGTGGAAGAACCATCTTGAATTGTAGGGTTCTCTCTCTATATATAGAACAATATTGTAAAGATCCTTATTGGATCTAGACAAGCTTGCCTATGTAAAACACCTTGCGTAACATCCGAAGAGCAATCTGAGGATAAGAAACGCGGTATATAAATACAGAAATAAATAAAATAAAATATAATACAGCCAGCCAATCATTATGAGCTGGACAAATTTGCATTCTGATGCAAGTAATTACACACTTCGGTGACATCAGTAGTCACTCCTTGTTACACTTGCATCTCCCTTCCTCCCACTTCCTCCCAATGTATGCACCCAGCACTTTTACTTATGATACTCTGTAAAGCACCATGTACATCAATGATCAGCAAGTGGAGAGCAACATTGAGAGAGAGAGAGAGAGAGAGAGAGAGAGAGAGAGAGAGAGAGAGAGAGAGAGAGAGAGAGAGGGTGGAGGGGGAGGGAGGAATAGGCCTCCATCTCCTTCAGATGGGCCATTGTGGAAAACTGGATGCTGGTTCAGATGGGCCTTTGGCCTGATCCAGCAGGACTGTTATTTTGAATACACAACCATCAGCCTCTCCCCAGAGGTAAGAGGGGTAGATTGAATGGAGTAGTAGTAGCAGTAGAACTTGTTAGCAGTCCATTGTGGAAGGTGTAGTAGCCAGGACCTGGTCCACTGCAACCCAATCCTCCCTCTGAATGGTCTGCCAGTAAAACTAGTTGCTGATCAGAGATGAACAAGGATGGCAACTATATGTACATCAGGGGTGGCCAAACTTGCTTAACGTAAGAGCCACATACGATAAACTTCAGATGTTCGAGAGCCACAAGAGAGATACTGTATTTGAGAGCCACAATATTTAAGAAGCATTTAAATTCTTAAATATATTTACTCACCATAAACAGTAAACGTGTTTTAATCCAGTGGACTCTCCATTTATACCCGGTAAATAATGATAAAGCTTGCATTTTTTTTTTATTTACCTTTTATATTAATGGCGATGCAAAAAGGAGCTCAGCCAACATGTTTCCGAGAGCCGCACATTATATGTCAAAGAGTCACATGTGACTCGCGAGCTGCAGTTTGGCCACCCTGATATACATCATTAGTACTATTATGAAAGGTAAGAAGAAATAAGAAGAGCTTCCTTGTATCAGACCAAGGACGCATCTACCAGTCCAGCACCTTATTTCCCACACTGGCTAGTCAGAGTCTTCTAGGAAGTCCTGAAGTAGTGTACAAAGACAACAGCCCGTCCACAATATTAGCTCCCCACCCTGCTTCTGAAGATGGAGTTTTCTTAGTTATCAAGCCATGGAGAGCCTTATCTTCCATGGAGTTGTCTAATCCCCTTTTAAAGCCATTTAAGATAGGGACCATCACCATGTCTGTAAGAACATTATTATTCACACAGAAGGTGTAGAAAGTTGTTAGAGGGAGAGGCAGAGAGAGCTGATGGCGGGTGAAACAGCCAGAAAATGAACAGAACCCTCCCAGGATTTCTCCCAGGCCCAAGTGCGATTGAAAATGGGGAGTGTCCTCTTGGACAACTCCTGTTCATACCAATGAGGCCTGTGCAGAAGCACTCCTGCAAGTATGAAAACCCTCTCTTCTGTGCTTTGTAAAGGCAGCCTCCCTGTCACCAGCTGCCATTTAACATGTATGTGTAGACCCTTCCCGCCCCCAGAGGTGTTCAGTGGTAAAGGTTAGCTACTTGCTTGATGATTTATAATGCATCAAGAACGTTTCACCTGATTGCACACCTAGCATCTAAAACAACTGCTGAGGGGGACCAAGTATGTGCTTTTCACTTCCCCCTTCTAGCAAGAGAAATCCCTCAAAGGGATCCTGTGCTATATGTTCCTTTATGCTTCCTGTCTTTTCTTTAGCCTTCATATCCTTTGCTTGATCTTCTATGTCAGTTACATAGTTACTTCAGTTTAACAAACCCTAGTAGGTGTGATATGTAAATGAAGCCTCCATGTTCAGAGACACTGTACCTCTAAATACCATATGCCAGGGGTTCTCAACATTTGGAGGCCCAGGTACCCCCTATCATGGTCCAATTTTCTGAGGTATCCCCTGCTAATTAACTGCTAATTAATTGGATTAATTAATTAATTAATTAATTAATTAGGTAATTAATCGTTAAATAAAAAGTACTAAAACAATTTTAAATGTGAAAAATGTCTTATTTAACTCTGTGTGTGTGTGTGTGTGAGAGAGAGAGAGGGGGGGGGGAGGGAGGGAGGGAGGGAGAGAGAGACACACACACACATGCAAGGATCTCTTTTTTTTCTCCAAGTCACACTTCCCAAAATCAGCTCCTCCCTCCCCCACCCCACCAAAGTACATTTTCCAAAGTACAAAAATAAGCCCAAAACCAAAATCAGAGAGACAGAAGGGTTCTGAAAACAATTTAAAATTCATGTTAATTAACATTTAATTAGCTGCTGATGGGGCAGATAAGGGGCAGGGCTTGGCGTACCCCCAGCAAGAGGTCCGCGTACCCCTAGGGGTACTCGTACCACTGGCTGAGAACCCCTGCCATATGCTAAAGACGTATAACAGGAAAGGGACATTGCCTGTATGAGTAGGCTTACCATCCATACTGGTTTTTCCGGGACAGTCCCGGGAATCGGCCACGATGATGATGCATGATGCCCTCATGAGATTTGGGCGCCGACATCTTGGTTCACACGAGATTTCATGATCCAAGATGCTGCCAGCGCCCGGGTAAATTTAAAAAAAGAAGATGGCGCGGCGGCGGCGAGCAGGTGTCATCCGTCCGCTCTCTCACCGGCACGGAGCCAGTGAGGGAGCGGGCGAACAACAGCCTGCTTGCCCGCGCGGCGCGGGTTTCTGGAGGCTCGCGCGGCGCGGGTTTCTGGAGGCTCGCGCCGCGCGGGCAAGCAGGCTGTTTTTTGCCCGGTCTCCCAGCGGCTCCGTGCGGTGCCGCTGGGAGACCGGGCCAGCCTGCTTGCCCAGAGGCTCGCGCCGCGCGGGCAAGCAGGCTGTTTTTCGCCCGGTCTCCCAGTGGCTCCGTGCGGTGCCGCTGGGAGACCGGGCCAGCCTTGTGCAACCGGACCGAGGAGGCCGGGGAGCAGCAGCAGCAGCAGGAGGCCAGGGAGCAGCAGCAGCGGAGGGGAGCAGCAAAGAAGGTAAGGTAATTTATCTATTTAATTTTTAATAATTAAATAATTAAAAATTTCGGAAGCGCTTTGCGCCCCTTTAGAAATTAAACTTTTTAAATAATTAAATTATTAAAAATTCCGGCAGCGCTTCGCGCCCCTTTACAGTGATTTTATTCTACTTGTTTTATTCTACTTGTATTTCATTAACGTTTTAATGTTACATTTTAAATTGTTTAATTAATTGAATGGGGGGGACTGTGGGAGGGTGTCACGGTTTGTGGTTGCCAAATTATGGTAACCCTATGTATGAGACATGTTACTAGTGTTAACTTCTGTACCTAGAGATATACTACTTTTTATTTTAATTGTTGTTTGCAGCCAATGTTTCCCCTCACTGCTACTTTTCCGGTCACAATTTCTCTTCTTCTATGCTTCATGAACTTAGCCAATCAGGGATCAGATCACCAGGATGATGTCATAGTACCCCCCTGGTGCTGGTAGGAGGCAATCTGCCATAAAGCATTACTGCTGAAAAATGCAGAAAGACACAACAGTTTGTATTTTATGTTGCTCTCTAATGATTCAAGGTGGACTAGTTTATTTCTTGCTAGGACGTGAGATACTAGTGAAGTGTGGGACAGGGATAACATAGCCCTTCTGCTAATCTCTGCTCATATTGCACCAGTTTGTTTTTTTTGGGGGGGTGGGAACTGGAGAAGATTGGTGCTGAGAACAAAGACTCTTAAAGTCGTCAATACCATTTTGCCGTGAGGTTGGGATCTGATGTTGTGGATGAATTTGGTGCTAGATCCAGGCCCTGAGGCAATGCTAAGCGGGTGCCTAGAATGAACAAAAGAGGGTTAACAAAAGGTTAATGCCCCCAACGTTCTTGAATGGAGTTTTCACGGGCCCTCAAGAACATCTACATGAAAAGGACTAAGGCAGGGGTGTCAAACATAAGGCCCGCGGGCCGGATTCGGTCCGTGGAAGCTCTTTATCCGGCCCACATGATAATTTGGCTCTCTCAGCCCTACCATCAGCTGCTGAGCTGTGAAGTGATGCATTGGCAGAAGCAGTGCTGCTGAAAGGGCAGCACTGGGAGAGCCCAATTATCATGCTGGTTCCCCTGTCAGCAGCACCACTTCTGCTGGTCACTGCTAAAAGGGCAGCCTGCTTTAAAATGGGGGTCTCCCAGTGCCACCCTTTTAGCAGTGCTACTTCTGCCAAGGCACTGGGAGGTAGAGACAGAAGGAGGCCTCAGAAGGTGAGGAATGGTACTGAGGAAGAGAGAGACTAAGAAGGGTGAGAAAGGGAGAAGCTGCTGAGGCTCTGGGAGAGCCCAATTATCACATAGGCCGCCCTTCTAGCAGTGCTGCTTCTGCCGAGGCATCACTTTGCAGAGCACCTCTCAGCTGCTGACCTGTAAAGTGATGTTTTGGCAGAAGCAGCACTGCTGAAAGGGCAGCCCGCGTTACAATTGGGGTCTTCCATATCTTGAAAATATAATCAAGATTTGCATTTTTTTCTCTTCTGTTTTTTGCAGCTAATGAGTTCCTAAGTGAGAAAAAACTGCTTCTTTCTGGTCATCACCTGCTTAATGACATCACTTCCTTAATATCATCACATCTCTTCCGGCTCTCAGCAGGCGCCATGAATGCCATTCGGCCCACTGTATGAAATGGGTTCGACACCCCTGGACGAAGGCATATGGTGATTCCATCTCTCTTTGAGTTGGTGAGAAGGACAATGACAGCATGTGCTGGAGATGCTAGAAGAGGCAGAGACCGACATAGGTTTTGAACTGGCAGAGACTGCACTGGAAGCCAAGAGGAAGAGGTCGCAGCTGCAGATATGCACGGAAGTCACATGTCGCTGACTCGTCTCAATACTTAAACTTGTATGCTATTTGTAAATAAAGCTAATGTTACAAAAGCACTGTATGTCTCCAGTGATTTCTTCCCCAGAAGAAAACCCCAAGCCTGTAACGCTGTGCCCTTGACACTTCTCACTCCTTGAAGAAGTGGGGCATGATGAGCACATAACAATATGATAGTGGCTTTTAGCAAAGTTGCCTCCTCTCCCAGCTTTTTTGCACTTTCTCTCACCATTGATGGCACTTATGTAAGTCCTTCAAAATGCCGCTTTTAAGCATCATTTGTGGTTTCTTTTAAAGGAAAAAAAAAGTAAGTAACAAATTGGTCTGTTTAAGGCTGAAGGTAAAAAGATTCAGGTGAAGGCTGGTTGTTGCCACTCAGACTACAGGCTACATGTGGTTTTGCTGCTACTTGTTGTTTTGTTCAGTTTGGCACCTCAGCGTTGTTGTTGGTTTTTTTTGCATGAGAATGTATTTAATGTCTATTTTATTTTAAAAGATTTATACTCTGCCTCAGCAATCTACACACTTATCTGGCAGTAAGTCCCATCAGGGGCATCACTGGGGGGGGGGGAAGCACCATGTGACACCCCAGGAAGGGGTGACACCAAATTGGCTTTCTATTTGTTACCGGTGGTGCAAAAACACACCACTGGTAGAAAATAGAGTTTTCCCAATTCCCGCTGCAGCTCGCGCAGGGATCGCATTTCCCAGAGGCCTCCATATCATGTGATCTGGTATGGGAGGAGGTCCATTGGGGTAACATCATGAGATCTCGCCCTGGGTGTCACCAGCCCTAGTGACACCCCTGTGTCCCACTCAACTCAGTGGTGTTTACTTCTGAGCAGACATGCTTAGGCTTGCGCTGTACATTTTCATTTTGGAGAATAGACCGCAGGAGACCTGCAGAGCTTTTTGAAACAGCTGCCTACTGTCAAATATAAGAACTGAGCATGGAGTGGCAAACAGGCACTCAGATGGATCAAGCTAATCTGTAAAGGAGCATCAGTTCCCCAAAGCAAACAGCATCATACTTTTGAAACCTCCCACCCCAATATCATGGTTTATTCCTTCAAGCTGCAAAGATCAGGAAAGTGTGTCTTTGTCTAGTTCCAAGTCAGCACTGAACTGCTTTTTTGTTGTTTATACACTCGCCCATGACAAAAAGCTCATTTCAGTGGCCCTTCCATGATGTCCTTACCCAGACCCAATGTTGGCCACCCCACAGGGAGGCGGCGGAATGGGGGGGGGGGATCACAGATGGTCACTTTTAGGAACACAAGAAGCTGCCTTGTACCAAGTCAGATCATCGGTCTAACTAGCTCTGAATTGCCCACGCTAACTGGCGATGGCAATCCAGGATTTCTGAAAGGGGTCTTTCCTCCCTTAGAACAGCAGCGGGGACTGAACCTGGGGGACCTTTTGCATGCAATGCACGAACTGTCACTAAGCTACAGCCTCATTACGCTATTATTGCAGCTGTGTGTGCGTGGGTAGGTGGAGGGAAGATTGCCAGATTCAATCAGTGAGAAGGCCCTGTGCCTTTAATAGGGAATTTGAGCAGCTGCAACTTCTATAATAGTGTTAGTGCAATATGAGGAGGCGAAGAGGAACTGCGGAAAACTTCTCAGCATGGTAGCCCCATGGCCCCATACGGAATGTGGAAAGTGGGGAGAAGAAAGTTCAAACAACTCAAAGGGGAAATGGCTTAATGGTACATGTCACATTTCTCACTTGTTTGGGTTATCTTTAGTCATAATAAAATGCAAGGTGTGCCCTTCCACGGAACAATGGTATTCAAGGCAGCTCACAAATGCAATAACCTCTGCAAATAAGAGATGAGGATAGAACAAAACCATTGGAAGAATAACACAGGGATTTTGTAACAGCAAAATGCAATATAGGGTAACATCATTATGTTAGCAGCGATCAAACGACATAAACATTAACCTGCCTCCAGAAAATGAGCTGAAGTGGAGACTCCCTTGGAAGGGAATTCCAAAGACAAAGCACCACAACAGAGTAGGCTCTGCTACCGACAACCAGTGTATGAACAGCTCCCATAGATGAAACACATATAAGAGGTCTCTCTAGCATATCTCACTGGGAGAGGAAGAGTTTCTTCAGGAAATATGAAACTACAGTATGTACTGTATTTGCTTTCCATTCATGGGCTGCTTTGGTCTGGATATGGTTGAATGGTCAGCGTGTGGCATGGGGCATTGACCAATGTCAGGGTAGGTAGCAGCTTACATTCCGAGAAACAGGGCTGCAAGTTGAAACAATTTGACCATAGAAATAATGGAAATAGGGGTTACATTCCTGACCGAGGATTCAATATGCAACTGAGGTAAATAAAAACAATTCATTTAATTTACTACAAAGCACATATAAAGTACAATGATAGCATTATGAGTACAGTATGACCTCTGTATCTGTGGGGGATAGGTTCCTGGCCCCTCTGCGGATACTGGGAATCCCCGGATAGCGGATCCGCAGATATGCCCCCCATACTGTAGCGTTTAGAAAGTTCTTTGTGGGGGGATGACTGCAAAAAATGGGAAGGAACAACATTGTCGGGGTCATCTGAGTCATGGAATTTGGAAGGGCTTCTTTGAGCAGACTTCTGGGAGATGTAAGGCGGGTTGATGGTTTTTTGAAAAACATATTCAATGTACCTTCTTTAGCTGGCCCCTTCTTCCCATGGTAAATTCCCCCCTAGCAAGCACAGGCATTGAGAATCACGTTGTTGGTCCCACCTCGGTACGATGTTCCATATTTTCTCAAACATTGGCATGGCAGCTTCCAAATGTTTATAGGCCTCACTCAACAGCTTGGTTGCCATGGTGCCTTATATGCCCCTCCTCAATTGGTGGGGTGTCATCTTCAGTCTTCACCTTGCTCTTCAAGATAAATATAAACTTCATTGGTCAGTTCCCAGGGGGTGAAAGAAAAGCCATTCCTGAACATCAACTGCTTCAGTTTCTACCTGAGCTGTGTAGTCAGCTCCACAACATCAGTGAAGTTCACTCACTAGCTCTCAAAGTTCCTGGAAATGGGAGATGAATTCTGGGCAGTGATGCAGCTGGAGCTCGAGTACTGTAAGCATGAACATGGGGGGAGGGCAATTTATGACTACTGTCAATGTGGATTGATGTAAATTGAACTGCTGTAAGCTGAGGACTGCCTGTATTGGAGTCCCATGAATGTATGGTATTGCTGGCCTTCCCGGATCTCTGGTACATTTAGCTCACACAAGTCAGTTCACCTTACCTGGAAGCGAGGAATTTGAAGGTCTGTTAATTTCAAAACAGCCTATCAGAGCTTGGGAGGAGGCCCAGCCTCCTTAAACTGTGATAAAAGACAGCCAATCAGTGGGAGTAAGTTGCTAGAAGCTAGCCAAGTTAATAATAATAATAATAATAATAATAATAATAATAATAATAATAATATACTGCTTTTCAACAAAAAAAATCACAAAGCGGAGAGAAATTTACAGAGAAAATCAAATAACTGAATTCCCCCATGGCTATTCAGCCAAGACAGGGTTAATTCTTCAGTTGTCATTTTCCACTCTGGTCAAGTTGACAAGGATACTGCAGGATGCATGGATGGAAGTGGATTTCTTTCACCCAGGGATGTTTTTAGTTAGAACTGTTTTAATTTCTTTTGAACTTTGCCTCTTGATCCAAGTATGGAATTTGAGGGTCTCTTTTATCTGGTTTTTCCCCTTGTCCTATTTTTATTCCTAATAAACCTTTTCCTTTGTTTTTGACCTGCTTAACTCTTTACCTAAAGAGCAATAAAGGGGGGGGGGGGAGGGCTGGCTGGATTGTCCCACCAGGCCCAGGAGAGGGGAAGAGATCCTAGTTAGTTAGGCTTACCAGATCTCCAACAGGGACAGAGTGCTAGACCTTTAGGAGAAGGAATGTGGGCATGTGTAGCTTGTTAAACCCTTAGAGCACAATCCTAGGCATGTCTACTCAGAAGCAAGCCCCACACGGTTGGAGATCTGGTAAGCCTATAGTTAGTGCACTGCACCGGATCCTATCCACCGTCCTGGGCCTGGACAGCATTACACAGGCTCCTTGGATTTGCACTGGCCATTTGCGCTGGCAGGAGGTCTGACTTAGTGGAAGAGCTGCTACCTTATATGCCTAAAGATGTGAGGATGCCAGTTTGAGAAACCCGGAAGTATCCAGAGCTGGTGGCACACTGCTGATAAGCTGCAGAACCTTGGTGTGAGAGAGAAATCTGTGTCAGCTGCACTCTGGGTGGGAGACTGAGTTGCCGTCAATTGAGCATGGGAGGCGAATGAGAGAGGCCAGACTGTGAATGATACCATCTGGAATGAAGTTATTCTATGCAAGATTAGAACATTGTATTGTAAAAACCTTTCAGGGGGTTAGAATTGCCTGCCTATGTGAACCGCCTTGAATTAAAGTTGGAGGAGAAATCTGATGACCAAGAAAAGGCGGTACTGTATATAAATACTGGTATTGGTATTGGTATTATTATTGTTGTTGTTGTTGTTATGTTGGTGCACATTCGAGGAGACCCATAGTGGGGGCTGGGGCATTACTCGGGGGAAAGGGACAAATGTCCCTTTCTCCCAAGGTGGCCTCCCACTGTGTCAGCACTGGCCCGATCCTGCCCAGGATCTGGTGAAGAGTGCTTTTGCACGCTGTGACGACCCTGGACAGGATTGGGCTGCCCGTGAATCAAACCTTCATGTGATCAGGCACTTGTGTGGAAGGCCCAAGTCATGTTAGGGACTGCCTGATGGGAGGAAGATGCTTGTGCATCATTCCACCACCATGCTTTTGCAGCACGGCACCCCCTCAAATGCCCCTTTGGGGGAACTTCCATTGTCTTCTCACATGCACAGATTCTGGTTGAATTCCTAGTGCAGACAAATCTTGCATATCATGGTTAGAACCAGAGTTTGCTCTGAGAAATTCTGTTCCTTGTTAGAGACAGGATTAACAAAGGAACAAAGCAAGTCTCTGAAAGGCTGGGATGCCTATTCTAAACGGCTGCCTTTGAAAAAAAAATCTCCCTTTAATTGCCCACTAAAAAGGGATGGTGGTGGAAATATATCAAATATGACAGTTTAACGTTTCTTAGGTGGGCTGCAGGTGCATATTTATGGACTGACTCAATTGCTTTAATGTCAAAATATGTATTCCATAATTCCACAGAAATAAAACTGCAAATACAGACACAAAAGTCCAAACCAGAAATGCACACATTCTTACTGCAAGAGCTCTATGTTTGAACAGAAGGGTATGTCTTTGTTTTCTTTCATTGTTAAAGCTCTGTCAAACTTATATCAATAATATGCAATAGTGATATACAGTAGTGCACGTTTGTTATTAATATTGGCACTTTAAATTTGCCAAATGCACATTCTGCTTATCCTCATAACCACGTTATGGCAGAAGTCACAGGTACTCCCGTTTTATTATGGATGCAGTGAATATACATGATTTTTCTTATTCAGGTCTGAAAAATCACATGTTTGGAATTACAGGCTGTAAAAGCTTGCCCAGCGCCATGGGAAAGATGCTCAAGGCTAGTCCGTCTTTTAGACAGATGGGATAGTTGTCCCAGGTGTAAGCTGTGTAGGTGGCAGCTGGAGACCGGCAGCTGCATGTTATTGATCTACTGAGTGCCATCAATATACATGGTTTGTAACAGCAAAAAACAGGTTCCAGCCCCAAGAGGGTTACAATCCAGCCCTTACCAAATCACACTTTACCAGAAATGTATAACATGCACATGTCCCCCCCCTTTGGTTTCTTTTTTTCTAAATAGTGTGCCAAAAGGGGTCCAAAATGACATAAAACCAAAGCAAAGAGGGGGCTGTAGCTCTTTGCCCCCACCAGTTTCCACCCCAATCATGGCCCCCTGCAGCTTGCTTTATTGCAAAAAAAAAAAAAAAAACCTCCTTCCATTGGCTTCCCTGCAGTGTGATATTTAGAAAAACAGACAAACAGACCCCATTACACATTTCCAGTAATGTTTGGGATTTGGCCCACTGCTCCTCCTCACCCCCTGGAATGCAGTTCTACTCTTATTATCTTGTAGCAGACAACACATCCACCAATCCTGCCACAAATCTTTAAGACAGCCCCCGCACAGCTCATGGTGTTTTACCTGCAGGCAAGTCATGTACTTGCAAACCTTTCCCCCAAGTATCTCACAGCGCAATCCTATGGGTGCCTTCCACTGACGGAACTAGTGTTCCGTCAGGAGAAGGCCCTCTCCATTGGTGCTGCAGACACAGCAACAATTGTGCTCAACAGGGCCATCAGTGTAAATGGCTGGCGACTGCGTGGGCACGCCACCAGAGCACCCAGCAACCACCGGAGGAGGTATGTTGGTGATGGGGGTGGGCAGTGGGTGGGGAGGGAATGGGGTGTTTTGGGGTAGGAACTGGGGACGTTCGGAGGAGGGACGGGGTGGATCTGGCAGCAGTCATGTGCGCTGGATCCTATCCCCCATTTTTGGGCACGCCTCACCTCCTGGCTCTCCTCAGACGTACGCCAGCTTTATAGCTGGTGTAGGCCCAAGGAGACCCATAGGCCATCAGGGGGCCTACGCAGAGGTAAGGGAAAAACGTATTCCCTTACCTCTCGCAGACCTCCTGATCGCCCCACCACCACCATGCATGAAGCATGTGCCTCTATGGTTTGGCTGCATGCTACAGCATGGCTGGGGATAGGATTGGGTTGTCAGAATTGCAAATTATCTGGTTCCAATCTGTTTCTCTGTCCCTCCCTCTTGCGCTCAGAGATGCTGCCTTCAGAAAGCCGGATACCAGGCTATCAGGAAAAACCCCATCAATCGTATAATGACCATTTGAGCATCTCAAGTTCCATTTGAGTATTACAAAACCCACTGAAACTTGGAGAATCACTAAAGCAAAAATAGTAATTATATTATGCAAAGTTGTCGCTTAATGGGAACGTCTTCAGTTCTAATTCTTTCTGTAATAGGTCCTTCTATTGTCCTCACTGCTAATGCTCTGTGGAATTAAGTATCTGTTGCCTGAGAGGGCTGTAATCACTCCTTAAGAAGAGGCCAACCCCCCCACCCCACCCCACCCTGGACCATACTTCAGTTTGACCATTGACTCATTTAAATACTGCATAAGCAAACACTGTGGTAGGAAGCAACCAGCCTCATCCAGGTGCTGAGTTGCTGACAAGACTACCAGATGCTGCACTTTACAGGGAGGAAACAAACTATTGTAGCAACTATGCTCACTTTCCACACGTGCAACTGCTGAGCTGACCCTGCTCAGATAGTCTACTTTCTATGTACTTAGACCGACAGGAGTGGAGTCAACAGAGAACGTTCGGAAGGCATGCAGAGGGTGGGGCACGGAGGGAGGGCCTTCCAAAGAGCCAGGTAGGGCCGGCCTATACATGAGGCCAACTGAGGCAATTGCCTCAGGTTGCAGATTGGCAGGGATCACCCACCTCCACCTGCCCATTTGACTCCACTGCTCCTCCTCCACCGACTCCTAATCAACTTGGATTGGAAAAGGAAGAGGGGGGGGGCAGAGCAGAAAAAAGGCTAGCATATCACCAGGTAAGGGGAGGCAGCATTTGGCATGTCACGTCAGGCACCAGGGGGACTTGGGCTGGCCCTGGGGTCAGACTGTCTTTTTCTCTTGCTGTGTAAGGATAGAAGCAGCCGATATTAGGACTGTTGATGCAAGGCTATTCTTTGAATTGGAGTTTATGCTTTTTGTTCACTCTCCGTGAAATGCAAAGCGGGATTGAAAGGTCACCGATATGTAGCAGGGCGTTGCACGATCTAGCTCCTGCACAGCAAGCGCGGATTTATTTGGCGATTCTTTTCTGCCTCTGTCCTGCACACGGTGGCTGCCCTGAACACTTTGACCGGTATCGAGGCTGAGGGAAAGGCAAAAGGTGGAAGGCAGAAGTTGCAGCAGTGCAGCACAAGGAACTCCCGCTTCCCCGAACGCGGTGTGAAAACCGCTAGACTTGCGTGCTGATTGGCTTGCATGCCTGCGTGCAAATGGCGTGGTGGTGCTAAACCCTCTGCAGGCAGCGATAGGTTTGGGTTGACAGCTCCCAAACTGCCTTTATAAAGAGCTGTAGGGAGGGACCACTTCAAATTCACAGGCAAGCGGTGGGGGTCGGCTGGGAAGCTTCATTACAGCTCCATTTCTTTAAAGGGAAGCTGCACTGTAATGGGAAAGGATTCGAATTGCTGCACTCCAGCTAATTACAACGGGGAGTAAATCACCCAGAGTTGGCTTTTCTAGAGGGTTCTTCAGGGTAATGATAAGAAAAACAAATAATTAATAGGCATAGGGGAGAAAACTCTCTTGTTCTTGACACAGCACTGGCAGTTTCTGTTTTGCGACAACAACGCTGTAATACAAGCCAGCATCTGGGTTCCTGAGAGCCACAGGGGGGCTGTGGAGCTGTGGAAACGGATACTTCTTCAAAACATTTCTGCTTTTTCATGTTAATCAATAGAAGCAGGGAAGCATCATTTGAACATCTCAAAGAAGATTGGCACCTTGCTGCTAAACGTATTCAACTGGCAGCCCTCTTTAGTGGTAGATAAGTCCACGGGGCAGTCAGGAAACTGCCTGAGGGACCAGTGGGAGGCAGAGCCACCAGAAGGCCGGCTTGCCAGTTTCCCTTGGAGTTTCATGCCAAAGAGCCAGTGTGAGCTTATCTCAGCCATCTGCAGTGCTGGTTGTAGGCCCTGGTGGGTTTTCAGCACCCTTTTCCAGTGAGCCAGCTAGCCGCCAAGCATTTGCAAACACAGACCTTGAGGCTCAGGGGAGGAGTCCGGAAGATAAAGGCAGGGTGGTGCCTGACACAGCAGGGAGACGGGCTAGTGGCATCTGGAGGATCTCTGAAGCTCTCATCAAACCAAGAAGGAAAGAACCTGGCAGGGGTGTAGCAAGGCACCCCCCTACCGGGGGCCGGGGGCTGAGATGATGACCCCCCGGAGGCTACGCCCCCGCCTCGTGACATATCCCAGAAGCCACTCCCCCGGGGTGACGTCACGCGGCCTGACAGAGGCCCGGAAATGGCCACTGGGGCGGGCAGGAGGACCGAAAATGCCTCCCCCGGCCTCGTGGAGGTTCAACCTGGACCTTCGTTCTTCTAATCTAGACTACAACGAAATAAAATGTTGGTTGTGTTTCCTGCAGACCATGATGTATGGACTACAGGCTGTTTGTTAGGGGATTAAGGGGAGTTATCAGGTTGGTTTGTTGCATGTATAAATGAGTACATATCTAATTTAACCACCACTCTTCACCTTGCAAAAGCAACGACCTTGCTTTGAAGCCGATAAAAAGTTTATTGATGGGAATGTACTTTATTGGTGAGAATGATGCATATACATGAACTTCATATACCAAGTCTTATATTTTACTCCACTGTAAACATTTAACAATCTGTTGAGATGAACACTAAGAAACACAACCTACCTACCTGGAGAGGGAGTACACAGAGACACACTAGATGCCTAGGATGACCATAGGCACAGAGGTTAAACGTTTTGTAGAAGGAAGAACGTTCATGTGTGTAGCTTTCCTTACCCCAATGCTATAAGTTGCACCTAACAAAAATCTCCTCTCCTGTACTTTTTGAAAGTACAGGAAGCCCATACAGCATGAAGATGTTTCTTCGTGATGTACCCCGTACAGCACTATCTTTGGTCACCAATGGACGATATATGAATTGTACCTACCGTAACTGTTCATGACATGATGAGCAAAATGGGAAGAAAAATCATGACTGGATCCATTAAATATATCTGACGTAGTAGTATTTAATAGGACAAACTGAAATGATGGGGTGTGGTTCATGAAAAGCTCCCTTCCCTTGAAATATGCCCTGCATTTCAGCACATGTTAAGGGGAACCACAAAATAGGGTAACAGTATTCACCCAATGAAAATGAAGGGCAGCTGGCAGGAAGCATTGCTCTCACTCTGATTTGGCCTTGAGATGCCATCATGTAGACAAATCCGATTGGCTAATCCCACTGACAAATCCGATTACATCATCACACTGGCTATGTAAAGCCCTGATTGAATGGATCAAATATCTAACAAGAAGAAAAACTCTTGCTTTGTTTTGAAGTGGTGCTAAAGCCAAGGTGGACAGTGAATAGGATCGAAACAGTGCAACAGGTTCGGTTTGCCACGATGAGCTCTCGCACTGGTTGACGCAAATCCTAGTGGTGCCTCTACGATTTGGTGGTCTTTTGGAGAACATTTTGGGGCCTAAGTTCTCATTGTCACACTAAAAATATTTGTCTGCAAACATGGACCATAGCCACAAAAATTAGTAATTGTTCTCATTTCTACATTATTTTGCAAAAAACAAATGTTGAATGGGCAGCCCAATCCTGCACAAGTTGCAGCGGCCAGCCTAAATGGCTGGCTGCTTCATCCAGCACAGGATGTGGCCCACACCAGTGCAACTGGGGCTCACCTTGGGGGAAGGGGACATTCGTCCCCTTCCCCCGGTATAATTCCCCGAGGCCCCAATGGGCCTCCTCAGATGCACGCCAACTCTGGAGCTGGCACACAACTGGGGAGGCCGTGTAAGGCTGGCCTGGTATGGAAAGGGGACGGGGATATTTGCACAACCCAGCGCCGATATCTCCGTCCCCTCCCAGGCCGGGCCGGCCAATGGCCTCCTCCCCTTCCACTTCAGCCCTCCCTCCCCACACCTTCCCGCCGCCTGGCGCAGGACTCACCTCTGCCCAGTGGCATGGAGTCCAGAGGGCGAACTGGTAAGCAGTGCTGACCTCCATGCTGGTGCCGCTTACTCGCTGGGTGCCACAAAAGTGCTTTATGACATTTTCACGACACCCAACGCTGGCGGAGCAGGGGCTCCGCCGGCATATTTCTGCGCAGGATTGCGCCTAAGTTACTTCAGGTCACGACATCCATTTGTGCTAGGAACATCATTTGTAAATAGGTGGCACTGTTTATGCAGATACATGAATTTCAGTTAAGTGCTTCTTGAATGCTACCATGCTATATGTTTAATTAGTGCAGAACGTAAGCCAGTGGTTCCCAAAGTGGGAGGTGTGGGAGCCGCGGATACCAGCCAGGGGAGCTGCGGAGTACCACAGAATCCCCTCGGAAAACAGTGCAATGCCAATTGGCAGGCATCAACATCATGTAATGGGGAGCCGCGGCCAATGGTTGCCAATGGTCAAGGGAGCCACAGGTCGAAAAAGTTTGGGAAACACTGAGTAAGCGATACATTAATATGTATAATCAAAGAGGCAAATAACACTTTTTAAAAAGTATAATAGTAATGCTTAGCATTTATATAGTGTTTTCAAATATTCAAGGTACTTCACAGTCATTATTTTGTTGAAATCCTTACTACAGCAACCCTGTAAGATAGGTCTATGTTATGCCAATATTGATGCTGAGGCTGGGAGCAGCTTGTCTGCAATCACCTTGTGAGTTTATGGCAGCGGTGAAATGTGAACATAGGACCTGATCCATAGCGTAGTGATCTCTTAGCTACTATATTATAGTCTCATTTCTCCTGTACTTATTTTACCACATACAGTGCTACTGGCACCATAGAAGGCAGAAAGGCGATTCAGAATTACTACTAGAAATATCAAAAATGTGAATAGTGCTTTTTTGCTCCTAAGAAAGCACTACTCATCTCAGTAATTCTTATCACAACAATGTACGAAAGACCGCTATTACTATTCCAATACATGTTGCAGATGCCGGAGAGAGCGAGAGAGCATTTACAATGTGTAAAACCTGTCGACAGTCATCCAGTTGAGCTGACTCATACTGAGGCCTTTCTATTCATATATTCATAGCTCAGCACTTAGGACCACTGCGTGACACTAACTCTATGAGTTGCACATTAAAAACAACAACAGAGAAGGGAAGAAACTCCTGTACCATCACGATGCCATGGCTGGGACAGGAAACCATCTTTTTCTGGACCAGTGTTAACAATATTGCCGGATTTCAATGAACCTACGGTACATTATGTGCCTTGCAATCCTTCTCCCCCAAAGTGGTAGCATTAGGCCCCAAGGGCTTCTTCCATCCCTGAAGACAGATATAACATGGATAGACCTATTTGAAATGTTCCATTCAAATGTACTTTTTTTCCTCTCCAAGGCTGAGCTCTGAAAAATACAGCATTTGGGCATTTTGTTATGGTTAAATTTGAGACAGGAACTACTACGCCAACATTTAATCTATGGATGGACCATGATAATGGAAATAAAAATTGAAAAGGGATAGGGGGATTTTACGTTAACATGGGCACCATTTATAAATATTGTAGAAAATGACGCACATGCAACTATACCAAATACACACATTTATTTTTATTAGTAGCACAATATACACTAGCTGGATTTCTGGAAAATGTGGAATAACCTTGGACTTTTCTTTTGTATTTGTTTTTCTTGTTATAGGAGGGATGAGGGAAAGGATTTGACTCTACATTTTAATTGTCCGTTGTTTACCAATATTTATGTATGGGATCTTCTTTTCATTTCATTAATTTCCATTCCTTTCATTTTATTTCACGTAGAAAATATGTGTACTTTGTACTAAACATCTTCATTCATGTGATTATTCCTGTATTTACTTACAGACAATTACTAAAAAATAATAAAAAGTTTAAAAAGTACAGTTCTGCGAGTTTTCATCAGGATACAGTATGGGTGGTCCTTGTGGCATCACAAACCTTTTAACTCACCTGTCCCCCTGCTATATATGGATCTGTGCTTAATATCAGCTTGTCATTTTACAATAGAAAATTGACCAATTGCTGACATGACCTTAGATTGACATAAACTGTAGCTGACTTCAGCTTAGTGAAAACCATCTGCTTGACAGGAATTTAGACATCTAGAATCTAGAAATTGGCTGGAGTCACTGAATTTGCACGAACTGTTGCAAGGTTGCTGCAGGTAAACAGATGTTATACATTTTATATATGAAGCAAAAGATGGTGTATCTTGGAAAGCTAATGTGCGATTTTGTGATAATGTGGGAATGAGATGTCTACTGATAAGAAAAGGTTAATATTTACTTCAGCTTCTTCTCTTTGCCAGAATGCAGTCCTCTGAATAAACTGACTTACAGTGCAGTCCTGTGCATGTCTACTCCAAAGTAAGCCCTACTGAGTTCAATGAAACGCACTCTGTTTAAATGTAAAAGATTGAAAGCTGCATTGCTATACACCGGCATTTCTCAAAGCTCTCCCTGCGAGGTGGGGAGAACTTTGAGTGCTTGTGGGGGTGGGGTTAGCAGCGATGGCGATCTCAGGGATTGACACCGCAATTTTTTTTAATGCAATTTGTGGACTTATCGGGGGTCCTGGAGTCCTTCAGAGGGTTTGGGAGGCCTGCGGAGGGTAGCACAGGCCTCCCCAAACCCTCCGGAGGGCTCCAGGACTCCGGTAAGTCCACAAATTGCATTTAGAAAAAGGTTTTCACGGTGGCAGCGATTCCCGGGATCGTCGCCGCCACCGCCATGCTGTCCCCACCCCTTAAGGGGGCAGGGGACAGCTTTTGGTTCCAATGGTAGGGCGCGACCCACCACTTTGAGAACCACTGCTATACACACTTACCTGGGGTTTACTTCTGAGTAGACATGCCTAGCATTGCACTGCCAGTTTATAACATTTGAAGTCTCTGTCTTTGGGCCTGTTTGTTTTTCCATAAGGACGGAACTCTGTGCTATGCCAGCAGCCTTGGCCTCTGGAATTGTAAAAAGCAGGGCTGCCAATATGCCAAAAATGATCCTGTTTACTTTTATTTATTTACTTTTACTTAGGCAGGTGAGCATGAAAAGTTAATATCCGGCCAATTTGGGGCTGCTGCTTGGCTCCACCCCTTTACCTCTGAGCTTGACCCGAGATTGACCTGCCTGAAGACTGCCGGAAGCTAAGCAGGAACAGTCAGTTTTCGTGCTGGAAGGGGGATCAGGAAGTCTCACTGATAAGCTGTCATGACCCTCGGTGGCAGAGAGGAGTCGCTGTTGCGTGGTGTGGTGAGAGAACAGACTGGAATGCTGAGAATGTCAGTGACAGAGAGATGACAACTGGAAAAATGTTTCCCTGTTCAGCATGATCTGTGGCGTCCTGCAGAGAGCTCGAGGCTTGTGTTCAGCAGCTAATGAAGATGACTACACCATGGAGGAAACCAGCTGGAATTGTAGGGTTCTATACAGAACAATATTGTAAAGATCCTTATCGGATCTAGATAAGCCTGCCTATGTAAACCGCCTTGAATAACATCTGAAGAGCAATCTGAGGATAAGAAAGGCGGTATATAAATACAGAAATAAATAAATAAAAATAAATAAATACTAGATTCCCCACTCCACTTTTCAAAGGTTGGCAGTTTTGTGACATCACCAGGACAGGCAGGGCAGCCCATCCATGAGGCCAACTGAGAAGGTTGCCTCAGGCAGCAGCTTGGCGGGGGGGGGGACCCATTCACTGCTGCTGCTCCTCCTCTTTCTCCTCCTCCCTTGCTTGGAAAAGGGAGAGGGAGATGGCACAGAAGAGGAAATATAGAGGAGAGGAGATTGTTGGGCTAGTACTCCATCATCACCATCTTTTCCAGTCTGGGGAGCAGAAGGAGCAGATGCGAGCATGGCATCAGGTAAAGAGGGGCAGCATTTTGCTCATTGTCTCAGGTGCCAGGAGATCTTGTGCCAACCCTGTCACCAGGCTCCATCTCAGAAATTTCAGATTTTGGGATGCATCTGACTTGGCAGCCCTAGTAAGAATGTGCTACTTTCTCAACATTCCCCATACTGGAGCAGTTTCTTGATATTCCAAAAAATGTTTTCGATTTTTTTTTTTGGTGTTTGTTAAATAAAATAAGGTAAAGGATGGATGTATAGATGGATCAACACTCATACGGTAGTTAGAATTTTTTTTAAAAAAATGCTCTCAGGTGCCTGATACATGGAGGGCAGGGTTGCCAACTCTCCAGGATTGGCCTGAAGCCTCCAAGAATCAGGATAAACTCCAGGAGACTACAGAAAGCAATCCTGGTGATTTTAAACAGGTCTCTCTGGCTAAATGACACCATGGGGGGGGGAAATCTCCAGGAATAGCTTCAGGCACAGTTGGCAATCCTAGCGAAGAGTGGGGAGGGGCTAGGTTGGTGGCTAAACCAGTGGTCAGCTCATGGGCATGGGCATATATAGAAAATTAGAAAACTTAGAAAATCAGTTGTACTTAGAAAATCAGTTGTACTTAGAAAATCAGTTGTACATGTATGTAAAAAAAAATCCCTTCCAGTTCACAGGGTTCCAAATTCTGCACCAAACTCAAGATAACTGTGCACAAAATCCCACATAGAGGGAAAGCAGACGACAAATTACCCTGCTAATTGCAGTCTGAAGTCTTGCTTCTGCTAATTATAATGCATGCAGAGCCAGGTGACTCTGAGGATAATAATATAATATCAGTTCTTAGAACTTGTCCTTCTCCGTCTGTTTCCACCGCTTAGAACTAATTAATGGTTCTTTCTGCTTTGGGGGAGCTGCAAAAGTTCAGCCATTAAAAATGACCGGCTGGAGTAAAGGCAGGCTGGAGCCCTGTTCAGCTGCTTCACGAGAAAGCTCCAAACAGATTTGGTAAAAAGAAAACTTTCCTTTCTCTTCACATAGTAGGCTTCTTTATCCAAGTAAAGTCTATAGTGTGCGCAAAGATTCTATATAGGACTCAGGGAATCCTTTCCACATCAGCTCATCTGCTGAAGAATTCCTGTGCATTCCAAAGGTTTGTGGAGCATATTTGTGCTAGGGCACATCCACAGTACACACTCTTCCCTGACCTAAAACCCTGACCTAAAGTCAGCTTAAGCCTTAGGAGTTATGCAGCCCTGCAAATTGTATAGCCATTGTTTCCAAAGGGTTTCTCAAGGTCACTTGTTCCTTTTTCCTGAACCAGCGTAATTCATTGGCAAGGGAATCAAATGTCTCGCCTAGCAGCCTGCATCAATAGGACTAGCCCATCCATGAGGCCAGCTGAGACAGCCACCTCAGGCAACAGATTGGTGGGGGGGGGCACCTCCATCTACCCACGGGCCTCCAGTACTCCTCCTCCTCCTCCTCCTCCTCCTCACACTTCCTGGATTGGAAGAGAGAGATAGAATGGAAGTAGTAATATGGCAGAGAAGAGAGGGGTGAATGAGAAGCTCTAGTGGGTCGCAAAAGCTGCCACACGTAAATTATACCAGTGCTGGAGGGGAGCCAATGCAAATGGCTTTTTTTTCCAATAAAAACAGCATGTGGGGTGGCTCAATTGGAGTGGAAACCATATCTAAACCAATATCTAAAGCCTCCCTCCTCCCCTCCACAGTTTCATGCCCCGTCCAGTACACTATTTAGAAATAAAAATAACCCTCCCCCCCCCCTAAAAGGGGGCACATTATGCACTTCCAGGAAGGTGTGATTTGGCTGTTAAGATTGTAAGCTTCTTGAGGCAGAGACCTGTCTTTGGTTGATAAGCTCCAGGCACATTGTTGGCACTGAGTAAATCAATAACATGAAGCTGCTGGTCTCCAGCTGCCACCTACATAGCTTGCATCTGGCACGAATGTCCCCTCTGTCTAACAGATGGACTAGCCTGGAGCATCTTTCCCACCCAGCACGTTCTATTGCTATAGAAAGAGAGGGGGAAAGCTAGAGTAGTCTTTTGGCTGTGGCTGGTTCGCTGTCAGAGTACAGTACAAAAGACCTTGTCTGAAACTGGGAGAGGACTGGTCACTTTTGTCCTTTGAAAGGGCATGCAATTAATATTGAGACCTTTGTGCAAGTGGTACGTCTGAAGGAGTGAGTGGTCAGGCCACGTTCATTTGAGGAGGAAGGAAGTATTTGTTTATGCCTGGTATCTTTCCACTGCAGGAAATTAGCATGACGTGAATCTTGCCTGTAAAAAGAATATGTGTTTGGGTCCAGGCAGTAAAATAAATGTCAGGGTAGATGAAAAATAAAAAAATAAAAAAATCCCGCAGAACAAATTTCAACTGGACTGAGGAATATAGATGAAGCGCTTTCCTTGAGCAAATCCCAAAAAGTGCTAAAATGACAGGGGAAAATGTAAAGTGCCAGAGGGAGAAGAAAGGGTAAGTGCATGCAGAGACGAGAGAAAGCAGACCTGGCATTGCACAAGGGGGGCATTTATGCAAGCCAGTATTGGTGTAGTTAGTAGCAGGAGTGTTGAACTTACACCATGGAAACCTGGGTTCAAATCCCTGTTCAGTCCCAAAGCTTGGGCCTGTCACTTTTGCAGCTTAACTTACCTCACAGGGCTGTTCTTAGAATACAGTGTGGTGAGGCATGTTTGCTAGTGTGAGCACCTTGGAGGAAAGGTGGGGGTACACGCCCATCAGAGGCCTATCTTGTTACCAAAAGAGCTGGTTCTTAGGGGAAATTAGCACAGCCCAATTGGAACAAGGGATCTTGTATACTGGATAACAAATCAGCGTAAAGCAGTTTCCTTTTTAACTTAGCAAAGAGAGAGACTGAGAGAAATAACTTCAAATAAAGAAGTATGGATTTATTAAAAAGGACAAAGGTAAAGTTATTGCATACAGAGAAATATATTCAGCAGTAATAATATGCCCATGGTTGGACACTAATAATGGAAAAATACATTTCTATTGTCCTAATCATAGTGTAAGTGTTCCTGTCTTGATGATGGTGGTTGCTTGTAATGCAGAGTGTATTTGGTGCAAAGGAAAGGGGGGGTCAAGGAGAGAATTCAGGGTGTCCCTGCTTCTTAAAACCCAATTCCTTACAGCTAAGAATAGGGAGAGAAGGGGGGGAAGGGAGGTTTCAGAGGTCTTTCATACTACCTGTCTTGTAGAGGAGAGCCTTGCCAGCGTAGCTGTTGGTGGTTTGGAAACTCAGAAGAGTTACAAATTGTAAGGGAAAAAGCTTTCCTTTTTAAGGAGTTTTTAGGGATGGTGCTACGTGCAGGCTAGCTTATTCAGGATAAATGTGTAACTTTAGGGAGCTATGTTTGATGTGTAAATTGATAACTTGGGATGAGAATAGAAAGGAACTTCCCTAATCCTTGCAGGATGTAGGTAATCTTTTGTTGCTTCATGTGTCAGCTAACATGCAAATGGAGTAAAACACTGGTGCCAGAGAGATGTCTCGCACCCAAAGATGAAGTTTACCCAAGTTAATGCAAACATACAGGTATAATACAATCATTTTGTTACAAAGTTACAAATTACTGAAATTGCATTCAGAAAAGTAAACAGATGCAGAAACAAAGGATGAGTAAAGGATTAAAAGTTGCAGTCCACTTGGGATATGATGGGATTATCGTTTCTTCTTCCAGGATGTGTGTTTGTGGGGTAAAAGTTCATTTCCAGGCCTGAACCAAAGTTTTTGAGAAAAACATGGCCTGTAACAGTTCCGTTCATTTGGTGCATAGGTTCTGGAAACAGTTCATTTTGCACCTTAATATTCCTTGGTGTTGTCCTATGAAATATCATGTTGCTTGATATCAGAGTTCATAAAACAGTATGATGAGGAATGAAACAAGGTGGGGGGGGGAGATCCAGTGGTAACAATCTGGCTAGGCCGACCCCTAAATCCTCAATACTGGTGGGTAGCGATATCACCTAATGTACAAATGGGGTGCCACAGCGGACCCAGTGCAAGCTTTTCCTGTTGTCCCCCAGCAACACGGCACTGGCACAGGATGGGGGAGCCAAATGTGTGGATGCCTCTGTTTGACCCAGAGCACTGCTTAGTTTGGGAAGGTTGGGGGCAGCACAAAAGACTCACTCTGTCCTCTCACTCTCAGCTCAGAGCCTATTGCACTTTGCAAGTGCCCCAAATCACCCCCGTCTGTCTAACTGGGCATCCACAGGACATATACTGTATATCTAGGAGCATCTTTGTTTGTTCCTTTAGAATAGAAGCAATAAACTGGCATGGAATTTTGCACTCAAACATCACTGACTCAGGTGGGCTGTGCTTACATGTCCAAAGCACATTATTCTCCATGTGTGCCATGCAGATGGCAAAGGACTGCACATGGGTTCTCTCTCTCTCTCTCTCTCTCTCTCTCTCTCTCTCGTGTGTGTGTGTGTGTGTGTGTGTGTGTGTGTGTGTGTGTGTGTGTGGTGCAATCAGTCAATCAAAATTAATTGCATTAGCCAGAGGCCACTATAATCAATGGAGGAGAAACATAACATGCATCACGAAAATAGTGTGCAGCTATTGTTTCAGTACATAGCAGCAGCATAGCAATCAACTGCGGTGGTTTTGACAACCTTATTGCTCAGCCTTGCTGCTGTCGCAGTGAATGGTGCAACCTTGTGATTACAGCATGGTTTTTCCCATTAAGAAGAAGCTCAAATTCCTGATAAACAGACCAAAGAAGCTGCAGTGTTCCAGTGGGTTCCATTTCTACATGGACACACCGCAGACCAGGGATGTGGATCAAGTCTCTGACTCCAAGTCTCAAGTCAAATCCCAAGTCTTTGCCCCTAAGTCCCGAATCTTTGGTTGCGAGTTGCAAGTCCCTATCTAATTAATGGGGGAAACAGGTTTAAACCTGAATAAAATTCGACTTGTTGTAAAAGGCTCCAAGTCTCAAGTCGAGTCTTTTACAATCGCCAAGTCAAGTCCGAGTCAAGACATTGATGTGATTTGAGTCCGACCCGAGTCCGAGTCAATAGACTCAAGTCTACATCACTGCCGTAGACACACTGCAATGCATTCTGAATCCACTTCCTGTTCAATGTCTCAGTATCAATGTGTAGCTGCTCAAATGCTTGCAGAATAGGGATTCTTTTCAAGAATAAGGATTCTTGCCTTAACAATAGGGATGTGCATATGCCTGCAGTTCCTAAAGGGAAGGATAGATATGATAGATGAGGTGGAAAAGCAGGAAATTCAGTGGACGTTAAGGAGCAAACGTTTTTGACATAAAATGGGGAACATAATGTCAGGCCTGGTCTTTATATATATAATATATACCTGTATAAGAAGCTGCCTTACACTGAGTCAGTGGCCAGTAATAGCCAATAATGCCTATCTTGCTGGGGGGGGGGCTCTCAAGCATGGGCACATTTCACATTTCAGTAAGAGAGGGAATGAACTGCAGCTAGTGTAAGCTGAAGAAGCCGTAGCTCAGTGGTAAAACACATGCTTCGCATGCAGCAGGTCTCAGGTTCAATCCCCAGCAAATTAAAAGAAACTGTGTATTTTAAGAAGGTTTACAGTAGTCACTTCTTAATACTTCATAATTACTAGAGATGGAGATTTCATGAGGAATGATCACACACAGTCTGAAATTCAGGGGAAGGCTGGTTGCCTTCCTACTCTTCCTAAATGATCGTCCTTTTACTGCACCCTTGTAGAACACACATAATATGTGCAGCTAGGGGAAATCTGTTATTCGTGCAGGGACCGAGTGCAGTGGCCAATGTCACACAGCTCAGTGGTTTGGCAGATAAGAAAGAGGGAGGTGAGGGTGAAGGTGCAGCAACAAAGAACAAAAGTTGGGGATAAAAATACAGGTGGGCTCCCATATCCGCTGGGGATATGTTCCAGGCCCCTCCGTGGATACTTGAAACCGTGGATAAGAGCGAACACCCCCTCCATGGTTTCCTGAGGGCCCCCCCACACTGCCTCCCCTGCAGGCAGGCATGCCCCCCCAGCTCTTATTTTTCTTTCAGCAAGCTTTGTTTCTTCCTTAAAACAGAGAAGCAGCCTCCATTGCAGGCAAGTAGAACGAGACTAAGTCCTAGAGAGGCTCTGCAAGGTTTCTGTTAACCTTGCAGAGCCTCTCTAGTACTTAGTCTTGTTCTACTTGCCTGTAATAAGCAGCCAGAGGCTGCTTCTCCTGTTTCTTTAATGAAGAAACAAAGCTTACTGGGAAAATAGTAAAAGCCTGGGGGGGGGGGTCCCCACGATCCGTGGATAACTGAAACCGTGGATAGCGAATCAGTGGATATGGGGGCCCACCTGTACAACAAAAGGGAGAGGGGGACTCCAAATTATAAAACAATGCACTGGGTCGATGGCTAGGCTTTGCCAAGGACGGGCAGCCCAATCCTACCTAACGTCCTGCACAGTGATGCAGCAGGGTTGTGCTGGAGGTCTCCATGAGGTAAGGGGACATTTGTCCCCTTGCCCAGGGGTAAGCAGCCCCAGCAGCCACTATGGGGCAACTTGGACCTGCATGAGCTCGATAGTTGGCTGTGTTGCCCCGTGTTGGCAGATCGGGCCCAGGAGGGGGGGGGATAGGATGTGGCGCTTGCCCAATCCGCCCACCCTGCCCTGCACAGCTACCTCCCAGCTCCCCTTCCCTCAAAGCAATGTGCTTACCTTTGGGAGTGGGGGAGGTGGCAGGAGTTTCCAGGGCCCCAGCAGCAGCATCCTTTTCGAGTGGAATCAGGACTACCAAATGCTATTGTGCCATCATTTCCACTCAGGAGAAGGGCAACTAAAAGCCCTCTCAGGTGCAAATAGTGTCAATGATGCGATTAGCGCCAGTTTCCCACCAAGGATTCTGGGACGGGTAGTCCTAGTCCCCACCAGGAAAAGATGCAACCAGGGCCCAGGTAGAGCCTGCTGTCATTGCCCTCCCACTTCTCAAAGGTATGAGAAGGGAATGAGGAGGTGGCAGCAGCAGTGGTAGGCACATTATGTTGGAGCCTTTGTGAGCTTTCTCAGTTCTGCCTGTAAGCATCTGAACAGAGTGCTCACTTTTCCGAGCACCTCGATTCAATGTTCGTGACAACATCTCCCACTCTTCCATTCAGCTGTGGGCCCTCTTTTTCCTAGTCAGAACCATGTACACGCTGTGCAGTGGGGCTGGCCAGGATCGTACTCACTGAATGAATGCATTCAAGCCCTCAAAGATGGTCAGTGTGGATGCAAGTGTTTTGGGGACTTGCTCCTCCAAGAGGGTCCTTGAAGACAGCCTTTCTCCCTAGCTGAGGTCATATCTAGACCATAAGTTTAAACAGGTTTACCAGTCCTTCCCCCTCTCCTGCAAACTCTGAAGTTCTGGAAATCCTACTTCTGGGAGGGGGGGGGGGGTTGGCAGCCAGGGATTTAACACAGGCTTCTCAACACTCTCACCAAATGACAATTCCCAGGATTATTTGGGAGAAGTTATACTAGTTACAACTGGTGTAAAATCAATATACATTTGTAGCGTAGATGTGCCCTGAGGGTTGCAATCCTATGCACACATTCTCGAGAGGAAGGTTTATTAAAGCCATGGGGAACTATTTCTGAGCAAACAGACAGGTAGCCAGGCTGCACTTGTCACCTGTTCCTAACCGAAGTTCATTTTGATGAACAAGAGAAGGAGGGGGAGAGAGAAACCACAATCCAAACATCGTGTCCCTTTTGCCATTGTTTTAGTTCTGCATCAGGAATCTCATAAATAATCCAACCACACGCCAGTCCAATTATGGACGGTATCTCTAGCTGGATATTGTTCGCGGAAGGGTTTATGCTTGCTTGGTGTCCATCTCCCTCCTTATCCATTCACCCAGTTTACTCATCTTCCTATACCTTGTGGCAGTCATGTCTCCCTTGTTAATGTTTTCTATCTGTCTTCCCATTTATTTAGCTGTCTTGCATCTCTGTCACTTTCCCATTCTGTGTTTAGCGGTTTGCTCCTTTTACATCAGTATTCGGCTGCATATTTCCCACCCACCTTCCCCAGCCTTCAGCCCGGCCCCCTTCCCATTTATATTCTTATCCCTTGCTTACTGCTCCCCGCACCTCACCAACTCTCCAATCCATTTATCAATCTTGTTTACTCCTCCTGCCACTCTTTAGGCTCTCTTGTTAGTGAAAATGCACCATCTCTTCCACTTCCCACACCAGGCACAGTGCCCATTAAAGGATCCGTTGTTTTCACCTGTGCAGTCTCCAGGGCTGCTGTTCTTCACTGCCTGCCAGTGCCTGGGCTGAGGGCAGGCAGAGTAGGAGCTGACCCTCCTCATCCCCATGATGAGTGTATGGCACGGTGGAAGAGAATGGAAGGCATCACACTGGACAAGGATCTGATGGCATCTGCTTGGGTCAGAGCTTGCTCTGGCAAAAGTCTGTTGGATGTTATGGGATTTGGTTTTTGATTTTCAAACTATTCCTCTGCTGCAGCAAAGCCCAATCAAAAGTCTTGTAGCACTTAAAGGCTCCTCAATTAACTAAAGGCTCACATACATAAGACTTCTACTTTCTACTCTAGAGGAGTTCACTTCATCAAATGCATGAAGTGTTATCTTCAGCAGGCAGTTATGCGTACACACGAGACAAATAAAAATGTAAAAGCTAGTGTCAAAGGCCTACAGGATGAAAGAGATACAGTCAGGGACCATTATTATGTAAAGTTCCATGGTGATTCACAAAGACAATAATAGCAGATAAAATAGTCTTCCTGGCTATGCTAATTAACTAACAGCCCAATCCTGTGTATGATAGGGGATCCTATCCAGGGTCCGGGCTATCCTAGGGCAGCCCGGGTGCACCTCGAGGGAAGGGGACGATTATCCCCTTCCCCGGGTGTAAGCGGCTGGAGGCCCAATGGGCCTCCTCGAATGTACACGAGCTCCGGAGCTCGCGTACATTCGTGCCCTCCATGTAAGGCCAGACCAGGCCTGGAGAGGGTTTTGTATATCGGCATATCTCGCCGCCGATATCCCCGCCCTCTCTAGACCTGGGGCAGCCAATGGCTGCCCCCTCACCACTCGGTCCGCCCTCCCCCCGCCCTGGCCAGTGTAGGCCTTACCTGCTCCGGCTGATGCAGCCGTGCCAATGGGGCATGCATGCGCTGTGTCCTGCGGTGTGGGGGGGGGAGTCATACCCCTGGTGACCAATTTCCAGCCCACATAAATGGCCAGTTTCTAGTCTGAAAACTGAAACTGGAGAATATTTGGGACAGCTCGACTGGCTACCTGTATTTCCACTACCTCTTTACCCACCCTGCCAAGTTGCCATCTGAGTTTGATGGCCTGAGCACTTTCTATTGCTGTAGCAAGCTGGCTTCAGCCCAGCGGGCAGCCTGCCAACCTCACCATCTGTACTTGACAGCCAGCAAGCGGTTTCTTGCCAACTTCAGCATCAACGTTTGCACTGCCCAGACTTGGAGACTTGCCAGCCTTGCAGACGGCAGCCTATGATCCATCCCCAGCTCCGCCAGGTTTAAGGTTGGAAATTTATGGGTTCCTTTATTAACGTTTATCAAGTTTACAGTGGTTAATCCCGGAGCCTTTGCCCACTTAGCAGAAAACAGCCCATTAGTTTACTGATGGCGTGTGCGTTTCGCTTTCCCCCACCTTGTTCTGTCATGGTGGATTTGTCTATCTTCTCAACTAGTAGGAAGCTGGTACCCAGGAGCAGATGATGGAAATCCATTCCTTGTAAGTCCATGAAACAGCCTGCTAAAGATTTAATGTCTGCCTGCTGAGCATTTATAATACCATCTCCCCAAAGTCTGGCAGATGGACACAAAGGAAGCTGTGCCAACATAGCCATTTGTGCACACATACAGTAGGACTAGAGCACATCGCCAGCGCTCAGTGGCTTTGTCAAAAGAAGTCCTCCTCTGAGCAACCTAATTGCCCCAGAGAGCTCGTTAACCAAATAGGTAAATGAACAAAGACATTGTGATGGTCTGACTTTGATTTCATTGAAACCATAGGTGTTAAACACTTCTAGTAGTCCAACACAGCTGTTAAAGTAGCACATGCACCTGACTTTCAGACTTCTGAGAAGAGCCTTCACTCCCGGCAGGCTGGTGCTTCCTATCCTACTTTGGTCTTTGTGCACTATTCTCCCTGCCTCTGTACATTCAGCTGAAGCTCCTTGAAAGGAATGAAAGATCTTGTTCCTTGTACCTCACTCTTGATCTGGGTGCAGTCAAGTGAGCTGGCAAAGATGAAAGGATGGTGCTGCTGTTTTACGTGTAAATTTCATGGATGAGGGGGAATGCACAGGTCAAGAAGTATGCTGGAAGATGCTAAAAAGGCCTGCCTAGAGCTGAATAGTAGGCCCAAATCTCAAATTCCCTGCCCAGGAGGCTCTGCAAAAGTTCTTTGCTTTTGCTTTCAACTAGAATATTCCTCACCCTAGTTAACGAAACTGACAGGGAACTCCTGGCAGGTATCAGTGGCATCGCTATAGAGGGGCCTGGGGGAGCCAATGCCCCCAGATAACAACCGCGGTCTCCTCGCAAGGAGGAGCCACGGCGGGTTTTTTGGCTCCGCGGCTGCTTTTTTGCAGCCAGAGGGTTGCGTTTGCAGCCGCGGAGCTGAAACGTACCGAAATCGGCACGTTTTTTCGGCCCTCCCACCCACCATGGCTCTTTGAAGGCTTCAAATGAAGTCTTCTGGGAGCACAGGGGGCAGGGCGATGACGTGAAATGCATCATCGCGCCCCCCCCCCCCATGTGACCCTGCTAGCAACACAACTGGCAGGTATTTGGGAATAACAATATTTAATGCCTGTGAATGCTCTCTGAATGCTCTCTGAAGCAGACATTCAGCCATGGAGGCAAGCCAGAATCTGTGGTGTGGTGGGTGGAGTGTTTAACTGGGCAGGAAGAGCTCAGATAAAGAGCTTTCCACTGCCATACTGCACAGGGTTGGCACTCATTCATCAAACTTGGTGGGAAGGGGCTACAATAATTCCTAGTGTTCCATGATATTCTCCAACCTTCTTCTGGTTTCTGGGTAGCACAAGCAGAAAATCAAACCAAGTTGGGACAATCCAGAAGCCATTTAAGCTTTCAAAAATGCATTTTATAACTTTCTGATTAGTATCCTGTACTGAAAGGGATAAAACAATGAAATGAATGGCTTGGGCACTGTGCAATGCTGAGTCTGACAACATAAGCTGTTGCTCTTTAAACAGTTCTAAAATTACAGTGTGTGTGTGTGTGTGTGTGTGTGTGTGTGTGTGTGTGTGTGTGTGTGTGTGTGTGTGTGTGTGTGTTATCAAGAGCACTGAGGCTGACGCAAAAGCAAGCTAGTTTTTCAAAGGCAGGAATCTTGGTTTCCAGCAATGACTCCCAGCAGCATGGAATCTTGTGCATTAAATTCACTAGACCGGAGCACGGCAGCTTAACAAACATGTTTCTAGCCCTTATGATTCTCAGGCTATGAGGGCAGGTATCCAATGGGAGGTCTGAGATCACTGCAGGGAGAGGGCACATGGCATTGCCCGCAGTTTGAGAAATGCAGTGATAATGACTGCCTTAGAGTGGCAGGGAGGAGCCTCTGTTCCCTTGCTCCGACTTCAACAGGCTGAGAAACAAGAAGCACATGTTTGCACTGGTTTTGTCTTTTGCTGGTCGGCCAAGATCAAGGAAGATGGAGAGCAGTGCTGCCAGTTATATTCACACACACACACACACACAAACACACACACACACACACACACACACACACAGAGAGACAGAGAGAGAGAGAGAGAGAGAGAGAGAGAGAGAGAGAGAGAGAGAGAGAGAGAGAGAAAATATTCTGTTAGTGAATATAACTGGCACTGCAGCAGTGCTCTCCATCTTCCTATATATGTAGGAATATAACTGGCAGCAGTGTGTGTGTTTGCATGTGTGTGTGTACACACAGAAATACTTTGACTTTCATCCACTTGACTTTCATTGCCTTGCCCTTTCAACCGTTTTCAATTATAACCACATTTCAAATTTCATCCACGTACTTTCCTCTTTCGTCCAATTGCATCCAACCTTCCATGACGTTTGTCAATGTTCTTTATGTTTATTTTTCCTTTATTACAGTTTATTTAGGTTTTACATGCATATGCATATGTTTTATATTATTTATGTTTTTCACCGGCTAAAATAAATTTGCAAGCTAAATAGGGTTATGCTTTGACATTCATCCATTTTTTACTTTCATTCATGCTCTGGTCTTTAATCAGATGAAAATGCAAGGTATTGCTACACGCACGCATGCAGACACACACACACACACACACACACACACACACACACATGCGTGCACGTGCGTGCACACACAGACTAGTCATCATTATGGGTTCAGAACCCATAATTATTAGGCATTCCTCTTTGAGCAAATGTTCCGCATACCATCATTGTACAGTACTTGCTCTGACAACAAGTGGGAGGGGCCACTGCACTGCCGTGTAGCGCCGTGCAGCACTTACCGCACCGCCCCCCCTAGCTATGCTACTGTAAAGACATCTGGAGTGCACAGCCCACTCCCCTTCAATAAAACGCCTTAAGAACAACCAGCAACACACAGTTCCTTGTGCACAGCAGTGGAAAGTGTGCATACAAAGTAAATATAAGCAGAGCCCTGCTGACTCAGGCCAGAGGCCCATCCAGTAGTAGAGCATCCTGTCTCTCACAGTGGCTCAGCATCTGGGTAGCCCACAAGCATAGTAGACGAAGGCATACCCCTCTCCCATGTTTGCTTCCCTGCAACTGGTTTTGAGAGGCACACTGCCTCTGATCCTGAAGTTTTCATACAGCCACCATGACTAGTAGCTAATGGCAGACCTGTCCTCCATGACTTTGTCTATCCCCCTTTAAAGCCATCTCAGCAAGTGGCCCTCATCACCCCATCTGGTGGTAGAGAATCCTATAGATTAATTATATGCTGCATAAAGAAGGTACTTCCTTTGGTCCGTCCTAAATCTCCTGCCAATCAGTTCCATTGGAAGACGCCTGGTTCCAGTGCTGTAAAAGAGGGAGAAGAACTTGTCTCTATCTTGTCTCTCCATGCATCACTGTATAAGCCTGCTGCCTCAATCACATCTTTCTTTGGTTGCCTTTTTCACAACTAAAAAAATCACAGCTTTTCCTCATTAGGAAGTGACCTTCGTGTATTTACAGACGGTCAGGCAAGTAAGCTTGAGGGGGTGCAGAAGATATGGTCAATGAAAGAGGACAAAGGTCTGAATTCAAAAAACATTTGATGTACAGTGTGAGCTAAAGATTCTGGGATTGGAAGTGTTTGAGGTCTAGATTATTCCTTCTTTCTGCACAATCCAATGCAGCGTTCCCATTGAACTCAGTTGGATTTACACAAGGAGACAATGTTTATGGGATTTCCAGCCATGTGTGACAGCTCTTTTAAATTGATATTATGCCAATAAAGGTTCTGAATCTGAATTGAAGAAATAAAGAGTATTCTTGCACTTGTCTGTAGAAATTCCTTTTCTTGGTCCTACCGCGATGAATACAAATGCGGGCAACCGAAATGGATTATCCAAGTCAGACGAAGCGGTAAAAAAGCCTTAGGTCTTCTTTGCTTGACGTTTCTTCCCAGACACTCGGGATTTTTTCAAAAGCAGGTCCTACCGCGATGTATTCATCGCGGTAGGACCAAGAAAAGGAATTTCTACAGACAAGTGTAAGAATACTCTTTATTTCTTCAATTTAAAAGAGCTGTCACACATGGCTGGAAATCCCATAAACATTGTCTCCTTGTGTATAGTAACGAGCCATGAAAACCTACATGTGTATCAGTTGGATTTCCTTCCACAAATCTCTCCTTTTTCAGGCTCTCCCCCACATACTGTTCATCAGTGCCCCACGTCACTCCTGCTTTCCTTTTGCAAAGCCATTATTTGTGCAGTAAAAGACTTAACTCACCCTGAATGGCATGACAGATAAACATTTTTGCTGATGCTGATTAACATTTACATCCACAATCAAGATATTTGCATAATGTCTGCATTTTGCAGTAATTGCTTCAATTCATGGTCAACTTTCAGGGTCCAGCTTTCCCAATCACTTAATTTTGATTGTTGACTTTCAGTAACCACTCTTGATTTCTGTATGTAACTCACATTGAGACGTTTAGGCTAAGGCTGTTGTGTTGTTTCATATTCTGTTCAGAAGGTTTTAAAACTTCAGAGCAGCAAGATAATAGACAGAAGTCTCACCCTTTCCTTCTGCTTAGCTTGGAGGACAACATTGGGGTAGAAAAGATGCCTTTTCTGTGAGCACGTTCCTAGACCCCTCCAGTAGTGATCCAATTAATAATGGCCTGCAGTTAAAATAATCAGTCCTGCAGCAGGTCTCACAAGCTCGAAGCCTACTGGGCCTCCTCTTGGAAGCAGAGGAGAAGAGCTGTCCATTATCATCAAACAAACCCTGAACCTGGAGTTACCAGCTCAGAACTTTTAGATGAGTCTGAAATCCAAGGTTGTTTGCTCCACTGGAGGAAGCAAACAATCCAATTCCAAAAACCCTTTCAGAGTGCAGTCCACCAGCCAAAGCGCTGCTGTTTTACCTATCTTGCGCCGCTTTGAGTAGCGAGGCTGTATAACATGTCATCAGACCCCACCTGGGCAAATAAAATTCAGTTGGGCATTTGGTGTTACTGGAGAAAATCCTGGTTTCCCTGTTCTCCCAAGTCCTGCAATTCCTGCCTCTTTGACTGACTTGCCTAGAAAATGGTTCTTGGCTTTCTTGAACCTGCTTTCTGCTCCTTGCTCCTGCAGCTGGGTACCCTCTACTTCAAGTCAGTTCCCCATAGACCTTGCCTAGCTACAACATCATGCAGGGGTGTCACTAGGGGGTTGCGGATCGCACTGGGTGGCGCTCCAGGGAGGGGTGGCACCAGAATGTCTTTCTATTCTATTTGTTACCGGTGTTGCAAAAATGCACCACTGGTAGAAAATGGGTTTTTTTCCAATCCCCACGTGTGACTCACATGAGGATCGCTGAGAACACGATGTGACAAGGCCCGGAGCAGGCCGAAGAGACTCAGGTGGCTGGCTGTTCATGTAAAAAGAATGCAAACGGTTGGCAACCTTGAAGTTGAGGCTCAGGTGGCCAGCTGTTCGCGACCCACCAAAAATCACAGTTTGAGAAACGCTGGCGTAATGCCATAGAAAAACAATAACTGGCAGCATTCTGGGTAGAATTCATGAGAATCTCAACTTTCCTTTTTTTCTTTTTTTTTTTGTAAAAGCAATTTTGAAGCCCTTGTGGTTTACAAGGATATGCTTGGAACTAGGTGGGTAATGCCACGTGCATCTCAAAAAGCAGAAGAGTTACTGATGAGAATTCTATTGGTCAGGAGGTATATTGCTCCTTGCCCCTCTCCATGAACGAGCAGCCATGATATTAATGATGCAAAAGAGTACGGATTGCAAAGTGAACTATGCAAAATAGGAGAAATCATGCAAATGTCCTTGTTTTGCTTGGTTCAAACAGGTCATGGAATCTATGTTATATTGAATGATGGTACATTAGTGTTTAATTGCAGAGTTCACATAGTTCTGGACTCGGGCTTTGCCTGGACCAGTCATTTTCTGTTGCAGAAATTATTTGCTTTGTCCTTGCTGCTTAGCACCCCTATGCAGCTCTTCATGTATTGCCTGATCATACTTTTCTGTTGCCCTCTCCTTCTGCTGCTCCTGCCTCCTCAGATTCCCGTCTTGCCTCCAGCCTCTTCCTTGTCAGGCACTGCAAGGCTTGAACTGGGAGCGCTGAAGATCAGACACTGGCTCCCATCTCCATGAACCACCTGGGGTTCAGGTTAGAGGAAGGAACTGCAGGCAGTTTTTAATGAAACACATACGTAATACCCTATAGTCCTGATGGCCAGCAAGTCAGGCGCTGTCAGAGGGCCAATCCAGTGCCATAGTATAAAGATTCCTGATATAAAGGTTCCTGATTTGCCATCTTCCCTTAGTCTGGGCAACTTGTCACTGGGGGAGGCCACCAAGTTCTCCCTCTGTTGTCACTAAGACTTTTTGACCACCTGGCCTGCCTGCTCACTCAGGGTATCTGCCCAGTGTTGGCTCTTAGTGCCCGACTCCCTTCTCTGCAGTCTCCCTGTCAACTTGTACTACTGCAAAAGCAGCAGTAGCAGAGCCTATTGGAGCCTGACAGCTTTAATCCGCACTGGGCAGGGAAGAAAGTACTTTAATTTTAGGTCTTAATTTTATATGGATCAATAAGTGCATAGCTTTACACTTACACCGCCCAATAAGCATGCCAGACAAATGCATGTTTGGGTAAATGGTCACTTTATTAATTAACAACATACCTGCAGAGGTAAAATAACTTGGGCATCTCAAACCCACGTGCGGGACTAAATGGGGGAAACGGCACTAACCGTCTACCTCCCCCTATTACATTTTGGTGTAAACACCCTGACTCCAGGCCCCCTTGGTCCTCCAGGCCCAAGGGAGCCTATTACAGCCAACCCCTAAGGGTCAAGACAGCGGAGCAGTTTAGGTTCCCACAGGCCAAACCGGGTGGTGATCTTCGCTTACTCCAGCCAGGGGCTTGCCAGGCAGCCTCACCGACCCGGTCAAGTGTCGTCTGAGTGGTCCTGGCTCACCTCCTGACTTTGCTGACCTCAAGATGCACGCTGAGGTCCATCCTTCCATCCTACCTAACCATACCCGCACGCCCCCTGCCAGGTGACCTACTGGCTAAACACCCAATCTCCCACTACAGCCTGAGGTAGGCGAAAAACCCACCAACTTTGTGCCAATTAGTTGGTGGCCAAAAATTCCTGCCTGGCCCCCAAAAGGCGACTGGCTAAACCCAGACTATGACAAGGGAGGGCGGGAGGGGATCGCTTCCCAGGCGGCGACTGAGAGCCAGCAAAAACGCCGGCTGCTTTACAAAATGATAGTGGGATTCACAGAACAGGTGCATGGGGCCTCTTCTGGTCCAATGACTTTAAGGGCGCAATCCTATCCAACTTATGCTGCCGGCTGAGCTCTGCTTAATCCTATCCAACTTACGCCACTGGTGTAACCAGCGGTGCAGCGAGAATGGGAGGTCCCAGAACGGAAAGGGGATTCAAATCCCCTTTGAATTCCCCTTTTGGAGGGGATTTGAATCCCCTTTCCATTCTGGGGCCTCCCGTTCTCGCTGCGCTGCTAGTTACAACAGCGGCGTAAGTAGGATTGGATTGCGCCCTTAGTACAGTACTTAAGTCCAAGATCACGATTATCGCTAGCGAACATGTGCAATATGAAATAAAATGTATTTTTTTGTAGGACTATATACGGTACTCCTACAGTGCAGTACTTTATTATATGGTCTTGTCTTGAACTCTTTGACAAGATTTGAATCCCCTTTCCATTCTGGGGCCTCCCGTTCTCGCTGCACCGCTGGTTACACCGGTGGCGTAAGTTGGATAGGATTGAGCAGAGCTCAGCCGGCGGCATAAATTGGATAGGATTAAGCAGAGCTCAGCCGGCGGCATAAATTGGATAGCATTAAGCAGAGCTCAGCCGGCGGCATAAGTTGGATAGGATTAAGCAGAGCTCAGCCGGCGGCATAAGTTGGATAGGATTAAGCAGAGCTCAGCCGGCGGCATAAGTTGGATAGGATTAAGCAGAGCTCAGCCGGCGGCATAAGTTGGATAGGATTGCGCTGTAATTCTCCTTTTTGGCCAGAGGGCTGTGTCGTGCAAGAAAGGGAGGGCTTCTACCTCAATGGCGGGTAGCGGTAGCCTGTAGTTTGAAGGTAATTGTCAAGATGCAGTGGGGGGGGGGAGTAGGGGCTGAATTCTGCATATTAGTTTGAGCTAACCAGCTAAAGATTTCATAGTTTTGAATGCTCTCCCACAGAAAATAAAAAATACCCATATGTAGTGAAGGGAGAAGAAAAACCAGGGAAAAAAAATTAGGTCAGCATTTTCCATGACATGCTAGTTGTTTATGCCATGTTTCTAAATGTAGAGGAAACACCAAAAAGTGTGACCAACTCCTCACCCGCAGTGTGATGTTATAGAAGTGCAGAACTCTACTAACTTTGGCATTTCTATCATTTGTAGCTTGCTACATGCAAGGAGTTTCTGTGGGAGGGGGCATTCAAAGATTTACCCCCCCCCAACAGACCAGGATCTACCATTCTACCACTCGGAAGCGTTGCCCTGGGCGGCACGCCGGGTGGATGACAAAGCGGCAGGGGGGGGTGACAACCCCACTGTATGGGCAGCGGGATCGGCAGTGGCGCGAAAAGCAGGCGGGTGGCGGTGCGAAAGTTGGGCCTGCCCTGCGTCTGGGAAGCCCTTTGCGGCAGTGGCGGCGGTGTCACTTCCGGTGGTGACATCACGGGGGGGGGGACACATTTTGTAGGGCATTTTGTATGCCGCCACCACCACCCCGTGTGCAGGGTGCTGCTACGCCGCTGCTACCACTTCATTGTTTGGAACATCGTGTACAGTAGCTCTTCCATCCCATTCATGTCCTGCGTTTTCTTAGATCTTTAACTGAAAACAACCCAGGAAGTTCTAAAGAAGTATGGAAAAAGAATTTTTAAAAACCTTGGAAAAGAGCTACAATTTGTGCCTGTCACTCAGTTTCACTCCCTTGGTTTGGGTTGCAGCCCCTTGATGCTTTTTTCCCTGGTTTTGTCTTTGGAAATAGAGACCTTGAGAGATAAAATAGTAAAAGGAAGGAACTCTGGAAGAAAGAAAGAGTCTGGAAAAAGATGAGGGTGTAGGAGTCTGTCACTGATGCCTGAAATCTGCCTGCCATAAACCCAATTGCTGTGACAAATGCCCCATAACTTAAAATGGAGTGCCAGGACAGTGTAGGAGGGCCGGTCTTCTGCTTGCTTGCTGAGCATTCCAGGTCTGCTACTGCCCCTTGCACTGTCAGAGAGAGACAGAGAGATGGGATATTTCATACTGATGGCCGAGCTGACACCGGCAGTGAATTCTTTTTATTGGACTCTTTGTTTTCTGCTACAATTAATTGCCCTCCGTAAAAGCAACTCCACAGAGCTCGTCTCTGTAGCGGTGAGGCTATGTATAGCCTACTAGCATGACTCCCTTGGAGGTCCTTTAGGGTGTGAAGGAGTCATGGATTTACCATCTCCAGGGCTGGAACTACACACCATGTGGGGAAAATGTGGAGTATCTCCCTATGGGTTTTTTTTTCGGGGGGGGGGGAGGGCGCTTTGCATTTGATTAGAGCAGTGGAGTGAGGAAGGGGTGTTTAACCCTTTCCACATGGGATTTTTTAAATCAAAATCCCCCCAACTGCTTTTCCACCCATGGGAGAAAAAAAAAATACAGGGGCCACACATACAATATTCCCTTGCTGGCAAAAAGCACCTACTGGGTGGGTGGGTGGGTGGGTGGTGTGTGTGTGTTGATAGACATGCAAGGAAAAGATTAGTCCCTCCTCCTCCTCCTCCTCCTCCAAGCTCCTGCTATTTTAGTTAAAAACAACCCAAACCCACTGGGACACATACATTCCACATGTCTCCCATGTAAAGTCCAGTTCCACACAAACCCAGCTAGGCCATCTTCCTAGGAGCAGTTATCCCATACAAGGAAACTGAAAATAATGGTATGTAAATTTACCTGCCCTCATGCCTTGACTTTGCACTTAATACATTTGGGGGGTATTGAACTTCTATGCGTATAGTGAATGTGTGTTGTGGGGAGTGTGCTGGTAAGCCCCCCCATTCCACATGCTCTCAAAGTCTTGCCCCTCCCCCCATGTATACAGTATTTGTCTGCATAGAAAAACGCCGTAGCCAGGGAGAGATTCTCCCTGTGGTCTAGAGCAGGGGTTCTGAACCCCTTCCCAGTCAAATACTACCTCCGGCGCCACTCTCCTGCTGCGTACCACCGGACGTGACTGACGATGACATCATCGCCAATTACTTCCGGGTTTTCAGAGGCCAGAAAACACAGGGAGGAGGCTCTGGGTTGATGGGAAGGCTCTTCTCAGCGTTCCTGAGAGGCTTGGCCAAAGGCAGGAGGCTCTCGGGAGCGAAAACGGGCTGCTGAAAGCGCCGTGTCAGAGCAGGGTTCCGTTGGTCTGGCAGTCCTAGTACCACCAGTAGTCAGCCAAAAGTACCATTGGTGGTACTAGTACCACTGGTTGAGAACCCCTGATCTAGAGCACTGGGCATCAGATTCCAGTGTTCTAACTCATGGGGATGATCTCTCCCAAAGTTCAGCATTTCTCTATGCAGACAAATACTGTATGCATGGGGGCGGGGGCTTTGGGGAGTGTATCAGCATGGGGGCGGGGCTTGCCAGCACACTTTTGCTCCCCCCATGTGTTCATTATAGGTGCGTATGAAGGTCTGAACCTTCTCTGTCTTTGACATGCTGAATGCTAATGAAACAGGTCCTCACTAGAGCCAAATATTTCTAGCTGATGAAAGCTGCTAAATGAGAAATATTATATTACTCTGAAAGAGGCTACCAGCAGAAACATGTCTGCCTCATTGATTTTGCCCATTCTTTCCAGGATGCCTTTGCCCTTCCTTTTTCTTGTCTACGCCCTTACCACTATCGTCCCATTGCCTACCATGACATGCATTCTATATTTCCTTGCCTCAAGAGTGTGCTCGCAACCTCCTTCTCCTGTCCAACTAAAAGTCTGCCTTCTTGAGAAATACATGCTTTGAAAAATCATACTGCATATACTTCAAAGAATTATTTTATAAAACGGAAAAAAAAACTTTGAAACGGTATATATCAGGGGTGGCCAACCTTCCACCATTAGGGCCTCTGCATTCTTAAGAGTTGCGTAGAAGACAGAATCTTGGCAGCCGCAAGTGCTGATGGTGCTGCTAAAGCAGCTGCGCCTGCTGAAAGGCCCTCACCTGTGCAACCGTTAAAGGGCCAGGAGCAGTCATGTTGAAAGGTTGGCCACCCCTGGTATATACCATCCCTTACAAGGAAACACAGAAAAGCATATTTGATTCTTAAACTCTGTTGGACTTTAACAGTTCAGAAAAGGAGCTGCTAATGAATAATGACCATCAGCAGGACAAGAAGCCATGGCCATAAACTCAGGCTAGTTTCTGTGCCTGCCTATCTTGTCCCAAGTGCAGGGTGCACCGCTAGATCTGCATGAACCAGAACTGGACTGTTGTTGGATGCTTTCAGTGGTGTCTCTAAGGTTGGTGTCACCCGGTGAGGTAACTTGGGTGTCACCCCCATTAATTTTATTTATTTTAATATATCACAGTACGAGTCACCCAACAAATCAGTAACCAACAAAAACTGATGTGGCCAACTTGATGACACAACTGAATTAGAGTTCTAGTATGAGAACTCAGCTCTCATAGAAATGAGAGCTGCTGACTCATACTAACACATGACATTTAACACTATGGTACTATTCGTAAATACAAATTGTCCAAAAGGTTTCCAAAATTTTAGCTACTAGTGGTGTCACCCCCCTGAGGGTGTCACCCAATGCAGTCCACACACCACGCACCCACTGGGTGCTTGTGAATAACCATAGACGGGGACACAGAAAACAGCACACCACTGACTTTGTACTTGATAAAGGAGAAGGATGCAAAGATGCATCCCGATTCATCCAGCCAGGGGCCATAGTGGGAATGATATCCTCCAGGACTGGAGGCAGCATATGCATAACATAGCCCATCATATAATCTGTGACAGCACTGATCAGCTCTTGGGGAGGGAGAGAAGAAGGGTGGATTTAGCCCCTTCTTTCCCACTCTCTCTTCCCTGCCAAACAGCTGATTGGCATGATTGCCAATTATGTGATGGGGTTATGTGTATGTATACTGTTGGATTGGAGTCAAGATTGAGTAATCGCCATATGGAGGGAAAGTAATTTGTGTTTGTGTTTGTGATAACTTTATGTACCAATTCCTTACAGTTCATCTGCCGTTTCAGATTTCATGATGTCTCTGCAAGCTACTGCACACAGTCTAAAACCCAGTGTACACAACCTGGCGTGCTAACCCTTTCCTGCTTTAATTAAGAACCGAGCACAAACCACTTCAAACCCAGGTTTGCTCAGCCTCAGCTCTTGCTATGACAGTTGATTTTCCATCTCCCGCAGGCTTGCAAACTTGCATCCCACCTCCATAAATCTCCAGACCATGCCTTGTTTTGTGAAAGATAGGATCAACACCACCCACTTATAAGATGCAAACAAAAATGCTTTCTCTCTAGCAAGAATACCCATCTGGGGGTGTCCTCAGTAGAAGATTGAGCCTGAGGTCTAGTTCTCACTGAAGTGGTAAACTTGTGCCTGGTTTACACCACTTTCAGATTGCAAGCGGGGCCTCATTCGATTGGCTGCTACTCCATACAAAACACTCCCTCTATTTGGACAATTTTTGTGGTGCAGAGGACTTTGGCCAATCTTCTCACTGATGTGCTTGTTTTCTAGATGCACGGATTTGTTTACATTGTTCTTTTGTATGGAGATGGTTTCACACATGTGAGCCCCCCACCTGTCTTCTGAAATGGCACAGGCCAGAAAAACAGATTTAACCCCCTCAGTGAAAACTAGGCCTACAACCACCTACAAAGCATGACATGTTAAACTTATTTATTGCTAGCGCTGTCAGCCAATTAAAGAATTGATATTGATGTCTCTTTTAAGATGTACAGGGGGCCCCTGGTATCCATGGATTCACTTATCCGCAGATCCTGGATTCGCACACACACCCACGCCCTTACCTTTATTTCTTGCTTAAACAAACAGTTCTTGCTTAAACAGAATGCTATAAGCGGCAGCTTGCTGATTATAGCACAGAGCTGGAATGATTCTAGTAAGCAGCCTTGGTGCTAGAGAGGCTCCGAACGTTAACAGAAAGCGGAAACTACTTCCTGTTAATGTTCGGAGCCTCTCTAGCACTGAGGCTTCTTGCTAGAATCATTCCGGCTCTGTGCTATAAGCAGCACGCTGCTGCTTATAGCATTCTGTTTAAGCAAGAACTGTTTGTTTAAAAGGTAAGGGCACAGGGGGGCGTTTGCCCCTATCCACGGTTTTTATGTATCCATGGGGGGGGGGGGGGCTGGCGCCCAACTGTAATCCTAAGCATGTTTTCCTGAGAGTAAGCCTCAGTGAACACAACGGTACTTACTTATGAGTTATGCATAGGCTTGCACTGCTAATCAGTTAACAAATGAAGTAATACTTTTGAAAAATTGCATATCACAAAGACTGCAATATGTGATACGCTATAAAACTACTTACATCTTAATACACAAAAGCTACCATTACTTGTTAGAATGAAAGGCCCTCATTAAGATTTCTAGTATCACCAGACCATGGGACACCATGGTAAACTTTCAGCTTCTATTTCCACCATACACGTTCCACTGACTGACATGGACAAGTAGCCTAAAATGTCCATATGTCTGATTTACTTTCAGTTGGGGAAAAAAAAGAATTGGCTGCTGATGCACAGCTTTTGAGCAAGCCAAGAGAGGAAGGGGAAAGGGGGTGTCCATTCACCCCAGCATATGTTCTGTTCTAGTGGCAGTTTTCTGGTGTTTCTGTTGCATTTTTTGTAAGATTGTGAACACTTTTGGGACAGGGAACCATTTTGTTTATCCATTGTGCTATGTAAACCACTTTATGAACATCCTTGTTGAAAAGTGGCATATAAATGTATTTTAATAATAAGCACACCTGAATGTAACTGTGTGTTACCACCACATGTCCACCCACAATTTACATAACTAGTCACAACACATGCCAGCTTACAGCAAAATACAGGTGGAGCCCCGTATCCGCTGGGGATATGTTCCAGGCCCCTCCGTGGATACTTGAAACCGTGGATAAGAGCGAAACCCCCTCCATGGCTTCCTGAGGGCCCCCCCCACCCTACCTCCCCTGCAGGCAGGCATGCCCCCCCCCAGCTCTTATTTTTCTTTCAGCAAGCTTTGTTTCTTCCTTAAAACAAACAGAGAAGCAGCCTCCATTGCAGGCAAGTAGAACGAGACTAAGTCCTAGAGAGGCTCTGCAAGGTTTCTGTTAACCTTGCAGAACCTCTCTAGGACTTAGTCTCATTCTACTTGCCTGTAATAAGTCTCCTGTTTCTTTAAGGAAGAAACGAAGCTTACTGGGGAAAAAAGTAAAAGCCTGGGGGGGTCCCCACGATCCGTGGATAATTGAAACCGTGGATAGCGAATCAGTGGATATGGGGGCCCACCTGTAATGCATATCAGTTCCTTAACTTTCTGCAGTTGGTTTTTCAGGGGGAAAAAACAGGAACCCCTCATGCACTGAAATTGTTTGAAAAAGCAAGGCTATCTGCGATACACATTGGACTTTCTGTCTCATTATTCAAGACCATAAGGAGGAGAAACAGAACACTTCATGGAGATAAAGATGAGATCATTTATCTGGTTCAATTCCTGTTCTATTCTATTTGCACCATCCTGCATTCCTGCTTCTGAATCCCAGGTTGCAATCGTATCCAGTCTTACCTGGGAGTAAGCCCTATCAACTATAATGAGACTTAAGGGTAGACATGCATAGAATTGGGCTCCCAGTTTAACTAGGAAAATGTCTAAAATTCTAAAATTCGTGCCATTTGTCATAGCTTTCTCTTTTTTCCATTCACTTGAATCATTTCCCCCTTTCTGTTTTCCAGCATGCCTGTCATGCTACAAACAATTTTGATGTAAATGCATGTACGGCAGCAATAAGATTCTTTTCGTGCTGTGTTTTGTTGATGTGAACATCCTGCACATTGGTAAAACACCACACAAAAAGAATCCTGATACAACAGGATATAATTATAGCAAAACTGCTTGTAATGCCTTATTAATGCACACGTGAACAGTTGTATGTGGGGGTGGGGATATAAAGGAACTGAAGGAATGGGAAGTTGTAGTAGCAAACAGTGCAGTGTTCTGTACCACATTAGGAAATAAAACAGGCAAGTTCCTAACACATCAGTTCTGCTTCTGAAACAAGAGCATGTCATTCAGAACCCCAAAATCCAAGGATACTTTTGGATGAGAAAAAAATTCAGCAGCAGCCCTATGGTAAAGGGAGAGGTTTTAGATATCCCTAACTAGAACCAAAATAGTTGCAGAAAATCAAAATGTATGCCCTAAGCTCACAGCCCCAGTGATTAAAATTTGACCTCACCAATTAAAATGCCCTCCCCTGATTAATCACCTAAAGCGTCAGTTGATTAATCTATTGATTAAAAGTTGAATTGCCTCTTCTTGCTGCTGGGAGATCCAGCTATTGTTTTAGCTGGAATGAATAATCCAAGGCTGCAGTTCTATGCACACATGCTAAGTAAGCTCCTTGCACAAATTGGAACATTCATCCAATTCCAAATAAACATGCCTACAGTTCAGTTGCAAATCTAACCCAATTCCCCAAAGCAGGGCGTTCCTGGGGAACCAGTATTAAAAGGGTAGAGAAGATGATTCTGGGATTTCAGACAGAAATAGTTAAGGAGAGCATCCTTATCAATGGTGAAAATGAAAATGCTACAGGATCGGCTGCATTTGAGCTCTGTGTAACTCTAAAGCTTGCTAACGTACTCGTCCACCAGCAGAAGGTGGTCACGTAAAGCAGCCCACACCCGTATACGTTTGTGTAACTTAAGACCTTTTGCACAAAGTACAGCTATAACTTAATTACAGCACAATCCTAGGCATGTCTACTCAGAAGTAAGTTCCATTAAACTCAGCAGGTCTCTGCCGGGCGGCTGGGCTGTTACACGGCCTCCTCTGACTTCCGCCAGCAAAATAGCTGGCATAAATCCAAGGCGGCCTATCGGCCCCAGCCGCTGTTACACTCGGGGAAGGGGATGGGTGTCCCCTTCCCAGAGTAGACTTTCTGCCGCAGGCTGCCTGCTGCAGGCTGCCCACGGTGGAGATCAGGGTCCGGCGGACGGCCCCGGCCACCCGGTGGATCCTTAAGCAGGACTGGGCTGTAAGTGTCATTACCAATATCTCGAAGTGGGCCCAAAATAGGGGTAACTGGATATTCTCCATTCGTTCCACGTCATAAGTCTTTTGCCAGGAGGCTGTGCCTGACGTTCCGCTTCACCCACCATAGTGTTTACAGAAACTTTCTGCATTCTATGTTTAATGTCAGAATTGGTGTATGCACAATTTGCTCTTGCAGTATTTTTATTTCTTTTATTTTATTTATTTATATTATTTACAGTATTTTTATCCCGCCTTTCTCCCCGAAGGGAACCAACATACAGATCTTTTAAGATGCGATCATGCACGTCATCACATGAGTATCCTTTTAAGATAAATAACTTCCCCTACTTCTCTCCAAATACAGAATTGGATAACTAGATATAACAGGGCTAGGTCTTCCCTCCTTGATCCAACCCCAACCCAGCTCTTGTTCCAGGTAGTTTGTCATGTGTAATAATGGTTGATCCCAGATGGGAATGCAGAACATATTCCAACTCACATCCCAAAGCACATCCAGCCAGTTCAATGAGTCCAGGATGAGAACTGCAATGCAGATGATGATGCAAGACAACACACAAGACTTCCTGATGCCTTAGGCAGCATGCCAAATTTTTCCAATGATGTGCCAGCCTCTGCTCAGGGTGACCAGATACAATGGAGGACAAAGTGCCTATGCCTTTAACCATTGTATAGAAGAGGGAATTTTGGCAGGTGTAGCTTTTTGCACCCTTCCATGATAAGCTGCACCTGCCAAAATTCCCTCTTCTATACAATGGTTAAAGGCATAGGCACTTGTATCTGGTCACCCTGCCTCTGCTCCTCCCACTCTCCAATGTTCTAGTTCAGCACTCTCTTTCTCTCCACAGTTCTTCCTCTCTGTTCCCCTCTTTCTTTTCCAATCCAGGGAGTGGAAGGAGAAGGAAAAGCAGTGGAGGCAAGAAGGTGGACAGAGAAGAGCGTCCCCACCAACCTGCTGCCTGATGCAGCAGCTTCAGTTGGCCTCATGGATGGGCCAGCCCTGACTGACACACACACACACACACACACACACGCACGCACGCACGCACACACACACGCACACACACACACACACACACTCTTCTGCCCAATTGACAAGCCTCTACTCTCTGCCCTGTGATCTGGCAGCCCTCAGCATCTCTGGAGATTTAAAGAAGCATTAGCCTGGAAGCTGCACACTCACAAATGTCTGTGGTTATCTGTCTGTGGTTATCTGTGGTTGTCTGTGGATAAACAGGTTATCTTGTTGGCTGTGTGCTCTCGGAGGCATCTGGTGGGGCCACTGTGAGATACAGGAAGCTGGACTAGATGGGCCTTTGGCCTGATCCAGCAGGGCTCTTCTTATGTTCTTATGGTGGGCGACGGGGGACAATCTGTGAGACTTCATAGCACTGAAAATGCCAGATCATATTTAGTATGGCAGTCGGAAGCAGTGCGGGTGAAGATGTTTGAGTGAAATATGCTTGCTCTGCTCTGGAGTGAAATATCTCTGCTCTACAAGTTGTTTTGAAACAAATATAGCTACCTATATATAAAAAAAGACATTACAATGTGAAGTCACTTGAGAACCTCTAGCTATCTCACCCAGCCTCAGAACTGAATGTCGGGACTATTATTTATTTAAAGGAACGTTGATGGGTTCATGCACATGATCACATTTTCAGGCAAGAAAAAACTTGCATGGAGTTTTAGTGTGCTGGATTGCTCATGCAGATGACATACCCTGGGGGGGGGGGGGCAGCTGCAGCAGGAACAAATTGTGCAATGATCTTTGTGAAGTCCAGAAATCCAAGTCAAAAGAATAGCAGATAAGTAATGTGTTGGTGCCACGCCACAGCTAGAACCAGATCATTCAGAAAGTCAACCTGGGGGGGGGGGGGAGGTGGGAAGGAGGGACACAATTGGAAGCACCCCTAGGCTGGAAGTGAATAGGGAGCCAATGCAGATGGACAAGAGGCAATGCACAATCGTGGCAAGACCCTGTCAAAAATCAGGTTGCAGAAGTCTGTATCAGTTATAACCAGGCTTACCAGATCATCGCCAGGACGGGAGCGGTCTACCCTTAAGGGGGCGGGGCATGGGGGGCCAGAACGCAACAGGCTTACCAGATCGTTGCCAGGACGGGAGCGGTCTACCCTTAAGGGGGCGGGGCGTGGGGGGGCCAGAACGCGACAGGCTTACCAGATCGTCGCCGGGACGGGAGCGGTCTACCCTTAAGGGGGCGGGCGTGGGGGGGCCAGAACGCGACAGGCTTACCAGATCGTCGCCGGGACGGGAGCGGTCTACCTTTAAGGGGGCGGGGCGTGGGGGAGCCAGAACGCAACAGGCTTACCAGATCGTTGCTGGGACGGGAGCGGTCTACCCTTAAGGGGGCGGGGCGTGGGGGGCCAGAACGCGACAGGCTTACCAGATCGTTGCCGGGACGGGAGCGGTCTACCCTTAAAGGGGCAGGGCGTGGGGGGCCGGAACGCGACAGGCTTACCAGATCGTTGCCGGGACAGGAGCGGTCTACCCTTAAGGGGGCGACGATCTGGTAAGCCTGGTTGTAACATATATGGGCAGCTCCATGGAAAGTGCAGTGGTTGATTTTACTGTTCCCAGCTAACGTACATCTTCTCCTTTCCTACTTTGTATCTCTTATTCTCTGCAACCAAAATGGTAGAAACTATCCGGAAAATAAAATAAAATAAAATGGTAGAAACTGCACGGAAAATAAAGCAGCTCACTTGCCTAAGACAGGAGCTTTTTCATTACTGGCTCTTGACATTATGATTACTGAAGTCACATAAGCTACAGTAGTGAGTGGAAGGATTACAATATTTATTCAATCAAAGGCCTTTTCCCTGTATTGGCCTTGCCTATTTTAATGCCATCCCTCAAAGTTAATGTATGTAATGGCTTGTTTCCATTTGTAGTCAGAGGCAATTAAGAAACTAAATACTGCTGTTGTGCAGCTGCTGCTGGAAGTATTTGCAGCAGAGTAAAGTGCCTGTCAGCCAGCAGTACAGCAACAAGTCTTTTCTGTACCCATCATTTACTCCACTGCGAACAGAGGAATATGTCAGGAAGTACAGAAGGCAAAACATTTTGTTGAAGAGGTGATGGGGGGGGGGCAATGTCAGGGAGGTTAGAGCAATTTATCTTCATGATTAGGGAGAAGCAGTGGCATCCAGTTAGGTGCCATGGAAAGGGCCACAAAGAGACCATATACGAGGCAATGATGAGTGAATGTGGTAACACTGTAGTGGGGCAATGGTTTTCTCCTAGAATATACTCCTAGAAACCTTGAGGTTTCTCAGAAGCTTCTCAGGACCCATCTGTGGCCAGGTAAGCCACAGCATTGTATATGAAGGTGAAGAAGACCGATCTTCTGCTTCTCCTTCATATACAACGCTGTGTCTTACCTGGCTTCACCATCTCACAGCTTAGGCTCGCTCACCTGACTAGATTCGCAGAGACGAATGAAACGTTATGCTGTTTTAATCATTTTAAAATACTTTTATGTTTTTAAAATTTGATTTTTTAACTATAAGCTTTTTTACATGGCAGTTGAACCCGTTTTAACCCAGTCTATACCACTTCAGAGGCCAGCGGGTGGCACAGCGGGTTAAACCGCTGAACCATGAGCTGTCGATCAAAAGGTCGGCAGTTCGAATCCGTGACGGGGTGAGCTCTCGTTGCTTGGCCAGCTCCTGCCAACCTAGCAGTTCCAAAGCATGTTAATGTGAGTAGATAAATAGGTACCGCTTGCGGGAAGGTAAACAGCGCTCTGTGTTCCAGCCGCATGGTACGCGCTGCGGCAAGGAGAGTCATGCCGGCCACATGACCACGGAGGCGTCTTCGGACAACGCTGGCTCTTCGGCTTTGAAATGGGGATGAGCACCACACCCTAGAGTCGGACACCCTGACTGGACTTAATTGTCAGGGGTCACCTTTACCTTTATACCACTTCAAACTGCCGGTGGGGGCTCACATGGGCTTCCACTTGGTCCTGGAGCTTTTTATTTTTTCCAGCATGATGTAACGTTGGAAATGCTTGGAGATCTTGCTCAAAGTTCCAGGATTGCTTTCAGTAGTCCCATGGAAATTGATGCTGAATCCTGGAAGATTGGCATCCCTAGAACATATCTGTATGTTCTTCCATACAGAAAAACAAAAAGCACACCTCCATATAGAAAACTAGATATCAGGGAGAAGGGAGTCATGCCTTTTCCCTGACATGCTGGTTTTCTGTATCAGAGAATAGTTTTGTACAGAGGAGCAGTCAAACATGTGACCCTCCCATCTGTAGTCTGAAGTGGAACAAAGCAAGCACAGATTACCCATGGCATTTGCTGTTTGTTGGAAGTTCTCAGCCTCAATTTGTGAGGGGCAAAGGCAGAGCCTCACCTGCCAAGCTCATATTCTATGTAAACTGAAAACATATCCTAGAGCAGGGGTTCTTAACCTTTGGAGGCCTGCTTACCCCTACACGGGCCTCTGGTTGTCCCACATACCCCCCCAAGTACCCCCACATACAGTACCCCCATGAACCCACCCAAGTACCCCTACGTACCCCCTTAAAATGTATTTTTACTGCGTTGCAGCGCGGGGTGGGTCCTCCCGCCCGCGCCACAACCCGGAGGGAATGGCTATAGCCCTGCTGATTCGGCAGGGCTGTAGCCTTTCCCTCCAGGTTGCGGCACGGGTGGGAGGACACGCCCGCCCACGCCGCAACCTGGTAAAAATGTTTTCAGGCCTCCCAATGTCCCCCGAAGCTCCCCCTTACCTGTTCTCCAGACCATCACCATCTTGGATCTCGCGAAATCTTGCGAGATCCAAGATGGCGGCGCCAAAATCTCGTGAGGGCACATGAAGCCAGTGAAGCTTATGAGAGCACATGAAGCCTTCACAAGATTTGGGCGCCACCATCTTGGATCCCGCGAGATCCAAGATGGCAACGGCTGGGAGAACAGGTAAGGGGGAGCTTCGGGAGACATTGGGAGGCCTGTAGACGTTTTTCCCGGGTTGCGGCGCGGGTGGGCGAGTCCTCCCGCCTGTGCTGTGATCCGGGAAAAACTGTGACGCTGCCTGTCATCAGCTGCTGGTCACAGCAGCTGATAACACGTACCACAGGTTGAGAACCCCTTTCCTAGAGTTTACCCCAGAATCCATTGCCAGGTGTTCATTTGATTTTGAAATGTTTCCCTGAGGGCAGGAGTTTCACCAGTAATGGAGGTCCCACTGCCAGCCCCAACCCTCCTGAGTACCACCAGCTAGTTCATCCCCCCCAGTTTCCAACCCAGAGGTGAGAAGCATCTGAGGGGAAATGGCTGTAACAATGGAATTTACTGTGAGTCCATTTTGGAGGTTGGGGAAGGGGAATTTATGCTAAGCATTCTGTGCATTGCCCGGAGGCAAGGTTCCATTCCACATATTGTATAGTGCCTATACTCTGGGGTGCATTGTGAACTGACCAAAAGGTTGAACTTAAGATTCAAAATATTTAAACTTTACATTTCTAGCGAGAAATGCAGAACCTAGCATGACATTTCAGATCTGAGTGTGAGTGACTTTATACAATTCACATGTTGTTTTTACTGGGGATTTGGATTTGCACCTGAAAAGTCTATAATGAGGAAATGTGAAGAGGGGAAAAAAACGTAAGAATCAAACTGTACATTCTCCAGCAATGGCTTTGCGGGGCATTTGAATTTTTCTTTTTGTTCCTGCTCACAGGAAAGTTGTATAAAAAGGATCTATGTTTCTGTACAACGCAAGATTCTTCTTATCCTGTACATGGGTGTACTGTATTCCCTAAGGCGCGTAAGAACACACAGCACTTGGCTCCTGATTATATCACAACTGTAGAATGAATTTTGCTGAGCGATAATGGAATAGTGCTGAAGACACACAGGCCAGAGCAAAAATGTGACAAAGCAATTTAACCCAGGGGCTAGAAATGTGTAAAACTCTAAAATAGAGAAGGCATCCAGGAAAAATATACAAATCATATGGTTGGCTGAGACAAGACTGAATGCCCCCAAATAGTTTTGCAACCCAAGACTCCTTGCTATAGGAGGGCATGCAATAAGCTGAACCCTTGCCAGCTTTACAAAATGTTTGCCACCCGCCTCAGTGAGAACTAGGCCTGAGATTTATTAAGCATAAATTCCAAAATACAATGTGTGAATGAGAGCAACACATTTAGAAACATCTGAATTAGACTGTATGTATGAGAACCCGGATTGGGTGTGCAGGTCCCCATCATGCATACACGGGGTCACAACTGTACTTTTGCTATCTTGTAAAGAGTGGCTCCGAGTACCCCTTCACTAAGGGCCGATTCACACTGTCCTTACCTTGTGCCTTTGAGTATAAAATGTATATATGGCAAAATCCATATGCAATGCTGTCAGTCAGGAATGGTGCACATGTGTTTAAGGACCAAACTAGAACACGTAGCAAATGGGATGTGTCTCCAACCACACATACTACTTTTTCATCAACAGCTGCTGAGGGTGGTGGATTCAGTCGAGACCAGAATGCAAAGGAAGAGTTTACTGTTTCCCTGTGCAACATTCTTCAGCTGAAAATTGCCCCTCTGAAGTGGCTAGCTATTTCCTCAAATTGCCACTTCAGAGGGTGTGTGTGTGTGTGTCAGCGCAATCCTAAACAACTTTCCAGCAGCACCAGTGTAGCTGTACCAACAGGGTGCAGTGCAGGGGCAGTCACGGAGGCCTCTTCAAGGTGAGGGAACATTTGTTCCCTTACCTCAGGGCTGCAAGTGTGTCCCCATAGATAGCACATCTTTGCATGCACATCTAGTTTGTTTGGTTCTAAATGGCTAGGATTCTCCACAATAAATGGCCCCAATTTTTTTCTGGCTGCCATTTTCAAGTAGATGGATGGCAATCTGGGCCATTTAACCATGCAACGTTCATAGTTTCATAGAATCATAGAGTTGGAAGGGACATCAAGGCCATCTAGTCCAACCCTCTGCTTGAAGCAGGAAACCTCCATCTAGGAGTATCTCCAAAGCCTCTGCTTGAAGACCCCCAGCAAGGGAGAACCCACCCCTTGGGAATCAGTTCCATTGTTGAACCTCTCTTATCTTTAAGAATTTTTAAAGAGAATTTTATGGCGCTTAACCCTGTATTTTGCCTTTCATATATGAACTGCTTTTATTTTAAAGTTCAACACATAAAGCCTGAACTGACTCAGACACAGGAAGTGACCATCTAGCAGGAAGTTCTTGGCAATCTCGGTTGCAAATGAGTTGTACCAGAGGAACCTGAGCTAATGCCCATGCAAGGAGAAGTGTGACCCAGGGCTTCTCATGCCATCCTGTTGTCACAAGAGTTTGCGGCACTGCAGTTGTGCCCACACCACAAGGAGAGTGTAGGCCTGTGCCATTATTACCCATTTCCAAAGGAGGTGAAGCTGCAGTTCCAGGAAAGTCTATAGACTGCTTCCCTAGAGATCAGCCAGTTCAAGTATATATTTGTGAAGCATAAGCAAGCGGAACAAAGAGAGGTGCCAGTATTCCAGACTGACTGGGTGGGGGATAGCTCAATATGAGTAGGGACCTAGATACATTCTCATTTAAATGTGCCATGGGACACATCTTGAATTATTTGGGTTACTGGGCCAGTGGAAAAATAAGTCAGCTATATAAGGAAACCTCACCTGCGCTCACATCTCATTTGTCCTTTAGCTTTACAAGTAGGCTTGTAACTTATGCAGAATAATTATTACAATAACACCTCTGAGAGGGCCCCACAGCTCAGTGACCTTGCACATACAATACTTTGCTTGCGTAAGGTATCACCTCTAGCTAACAAAATCCCAGATAGTAAGGCTGGGAAAGACTGAAGCCTGAGGCTTTGGAAAGCCACTATCAGGTGAAGGAGGCCACACTAGGCTACATCGACCAATGGTGCAATTCTGTATAGGGCAGTGTGGACCCCAGTCTGGCCTCAACATCTCCGCCCATAAGTCCGGGCAGGAGCTGGCTCAGATTGGACATAAGTAGGTCCAGGAGACAGGCCAGGGCAGGGCCACGTCTACCCAGGAGCCGCTCCCTTGGAAGCGGGAGCGCGTGTCGAATCCGTCCCCTACGGGGGAGTCCGTCAGTCTGCCAGGGAGAGGTCTCGGATGATGAGGTATAAAGACGGAGGCAAGAGGAGGTGGAGGTGTCTTTGGGCCCGGACTCCAAGAAGTTGTCTCCGCCCGAACCCCTAGAAATCTGCCCTACCCCCCTGCTCAATTTCGCTGCCGGCTTTGTCTGATAAGCCCAGGGAGACCTTTCCTTGTCCAGTCTGGGTCTCACCCATAGGCTAAAGGTAAAACCCTGTCCTGTTGCAGGCTCTCCATGCGGCCAACTCAGCTGTCCCTGTTGGGCCCTCAGAGCCGGCTCGCGAGTGGATGGACTGCCTAAGAAACCAGGCAACTGTCCCTGCTGGATAGAAGGCCGAACCCCATGCTGAAGAGCTACACCCTGTGACGATCACTTGGACCGAGGCATCGGTGCCCTGCCTTGAGCCTAAAGATGAGCGACGCTACATCCCTACCTGTGGAGCTCAAGTGGATGCCAAGAGCCCGGCCCTGGGTGAGGTGGACTGTCCCGTCCAGGGCCATTCAGAGGAATTTTTATCAGGGGGTACAAAGTTTCTTTTGGGCCCCTTCCCTACATATGAATTTGGCTCCTGGGGCCCCCTTTTTATCCATTTTTCACCCTGGACCCGGGTACAAATTACCCTCTTAACCCCCCTCTCAGACGCCCTGGTCCCCCCCCCCCACTGTACATAAGTTACAATAAACCTCGTTGACACCTGCAATTCTGACTCCACTCTTACTTCAACTAAAGAGGTATGACCAGTACTAACCCCTTCGACGTGCCGCTCCTCCCCCCCCTGGGCCCTGTGTCACCGGTGGGGGATGCAACAGGCAGCTTCTAATATACACCTAGTGGTGAGGTACAAGCATCACTGTTTGTGATACAGAAAGCCAGTGAGATATCGTGGTGGAGAGAACCAGTGCCCAGGCATAATTTCTCATAATTCCACTTATAACAGTGCATGGCCCGCCCTGCCTCCCTCTCTCCCTGTGGCTTTGTCTGTTCTGAAAAAAAGTGGAAGACTGATCTGTGTCTTTTAGCATCCTCCGCTCCCTTTCTTTAAGCGCCTTACACTTCTGGGTGCTTGAGTTGTATTTATAGCCAGACGCAGCAGTAGGACATGTATGTAGATTCATTATACACACAAATGCCCTGTAGACAATGCCTAGGAAGGATCCTGTCTCCAGTTTTGTATGCACGCTGGAGACCAGAGGCCTAATTAATTAGCTCCCATACGTTCTGGGGCCAGTGAATCCTATGAGCAGCACTGGCTCTCACTATTCCTGGGATCTCAATATCTCTCTGACTATTATAGTGTTGGTCCCCCTTTCCAGTCACCAGCCGCACACTGTTGGTTTATCCTGACTGTGAATAGGAAATGCCAGTAGGAACCCGGAAACTTGTTGTACTTGAGAGACAGACAGTTGCGTGCTAGCATCGGCTGGGGGGGGGGGGGGAGGCGGTGACGTTGATGCGTTTCCCATCATTGCCCCGCCCCCTGCACTCCTGGAAGACTTCATTTCAAGCCTTCCAGGACACAGGGTGGGAGGGAGGGTCCACAAAACGCGTCGATTTTGGCACGTTTATGCAAACACCAGCTTCAGCTGGTGGCCAAAGCTGGCGCTGGTGAGAAGGGATGTACTTTCAGAGAGACCGTACGTTTGTTCCACTTATGCAAACACAGCACTCTGGCTGCCAAAAAGCAGCCGCGGAGCATGAAAATCCCACTGCAGTTCCTGCACAATTCTTAAGAATGCAGAGGCCCTAATGGTGGAAGGTTGGCCACTCCTGTCATAAAGCTTTACAAGATCTGACTACACCAACTAGATATAGGGAAATACTTTTGCATGAATATCCTCATATTTTTCCCAGATGGTAATGGGATGGCAGCCCAGCCTACCCCCCCCCCCCCGATCTGGGTAAAGTGTTTCCTTGCCTTCCCCATTGTTTGGGCCCTGGATACGAGCCTAGGAAGATGTTCTAATGGTACACTATACTTGTGGTGGAGGGAGGTCAGGATCATGCCCACTGGCCCTGCTCCCTTGCTGCTGCACCCGACGTCCATGTGTTCTAGGTGTGAGCACTCGCCAATAAAAAACGTCTGCCCTGCCTTTCTTCAAAAATTCAAGGCAGCTGACAATACTAAATAAAATCCAATAAGAAATAATAACATTAACAAAACACAACAGTTAACAGCAACACATAAAAAAAAACATATTGAGCAGAGAGACAATAAAACCAATAAGGCATGGGGGAGTACATTCATATTAGGCCGGCAATATGCAGGGGCTCCAACTGAATGATCTGTATCTTGCAAAAAGGAAGGGTTCAGACTAGCCTATGCACAGGGCACTATCCCTGTGCATGGAGGTCAGGCACGGGGATAGGGCCAGCCTACAGCTTTCCGAGCCTCTTATCACTACCACAAGCACACTGTCATCACATCTGCACTGGACCGTCATGTTGTAGTTCAACCTGCAAGTACTGAGTTAAAGTCTTGACACAGCTATGCAGCGCACTGAATGGATTCGCTGGCTCTTACGTTAATGGGGACTGCTGCAAGGACAAAATGGGAGTAATCCCCAAGTATGCTACCTTGAGCGCAATTCAGCCTACCAACGCTGGTGAAGCTCCCACTCTGCCGAAATTGGGTGTTGCAAAAGTGCTGTAAGGCATTTTCGTGGCACCATGGAGTAAGTGGCGCCAAGGCTGACACAGGTTCACTCCACTGCCGGATGCTGGACCATGCCGCCGGACATCAGAAGGGTGTGGGGAGGGCGGGCCGGGGTGACGGGGGAGGGGGTGATTGGCTAGCCAGGCCAGGAAGGGGGTGGGGATATTGGCAGTGCACTGCGCCAATATCCTAACCTCTTTCACGGGCCTGGCCGGCCTTACACAGCCTCCCCGGCTGTGCGCCAGTAAAATAACTGGCGTACGTCCAAGGAGGCCCATTAAGGGCTGCTGGGGCTTATACCACAAGGTATGCCCCAGCCCCACCGAAGCAGCTCTGGTCCTGCTTAGGATGCAGTAGCCGGCCATTTGGGGCAGCTGGTGCATCCTATGCAGGATTGCACTGTAAGTGACACACAAATGTGATTGAACCCACTGCATTAAAATAGAGGGCCATTTAACCCAGGGGTTCTCAACCCCTTTCCGGCCAAATACCACCTCTGGAACCACTCTCCTGCTGCGTACCACCAGAAGTGACTGGCAGTGGTGATGACATCATCACCAGTTACTTCTGGGTTTTCAGTTTTCTGGAGGCCAGAAGATGCAGGTAGAAGGCTCTGGACGGGTGGAAGGGCCATTCTCAGCATTTCTGAGAGGCTTGGCCAAAGGCAGGAGCGTCTCAGGAGTGAAAATGTGCCGCCAAAGGCAGTGCATCGGAGTGGGGTTCCGGTGGTCTGACAGTCCGAGTACCACCAGCAGTCAGCCGAAGTACCACTGGTGGTACAAGTACCACTGGTTGAGAACCCCTGGTCTAACCCTCTTATCCCTAGACTTGTCTTGTACCTACAGATGTCTTATACCTGCAGCATCCCCAGCAGATTCTTGTTCAGCTCTTTCTTGGCAACCAGCAAGGAAGAGGATTTCTTTCAAAGCCGATTCCCTTATTACACTTTTTTTCCAGTAAGGAAGCTGCCCCAACATTTATCCTAAATCCATATTTCTACAACAGAACTCTACATTCCTGTAAGTTACACCTATTGCTTCCTGCTTTCACTGCAGGCTAGGGCTTTATAGACATTATTTTGCATATTTTATATGCTCTTAAAATAGTAACCTCCTTTTCTCTAGCTAACCATCAGTAGTGTATTCAGCCTTTCCGCAGGCACTTCCTACACTGTACATTAATGTACGTAATGTGCGCAATGTAATAAGGACTAGAAACGTACTTGCAAATTAAACTGGGGGGAGATCATTGGGATATTTGGGTAACAGTTTCTCAACAGACTCAATAGCAGATTCTACACTGGTGCAGGAAGGTTCAATGCGTGCAGCCCTGCCGATGAGATGGTACATAGGCGAAGGCAAGGAACCAGTCAAGCGGGTTAACAGCTGATAGGCTTTTGAAAGCTCCGTAATGAGAAATGCTTGTGCCAGTCTGCACCAGGAAGAGGTTTGCGACCCCTGATATAAAAAGCAGTGAATGGTGTAGTGGCTGCTGATGAAATGGCAAAGCCGATTATAATGCCACTCTTGCTCTCCCCCTCGGTTCTGGGCAGCCACAGGCTATGGCCAGAGCATGAGAAGAACGTTTTGCTTGAAACCCGCAATATTATGGTGGCAGCATTAACTTGTATTCCCCTTTGCTTCATGACATGACAGCTAGCAGGCGGTCCTTTGGAGCAGTGCATCTGGGCTGATTATCTCTCGCTCCCAGCGAGAGCAAATATTGGATTCACTGCTCTATCTTTCTTGGCAACAGATGGGAGAATCAGAGCAGCCGTAACCCCCTTCCTATCCCATTACCTGGTAGAAGGGAAAGAAAAGTGGAATGTGGCAGAGGCAGAACGGCTCAGAGCCGCTCACCAGCTGCGCTTCAAACCCCTTTTCTCCCCTCGGAGGTGCCGATGATTGATGAACAGCTTAGCCAGCTGCTTGCTGAAGTTTAGCACTTGGGAGCCAAGTGGGATATTGGGGAGCATTTCCCCCTCTCTTGCTCATTGCCTTGCAGGGGGGTTTCTTTGCTCTTTAGGCCTTGGGGAGGGGCATCTGGATGTAGCCTGCCTGCAAATTTGCCGGAGGCTTCAGACACACAAAAAAATGTAATAGTACCGCATGGTCTTTGTAGGAGAGCAAAATGTGGGCTGTATCTTGTGCGCAAAATATATACAGTCTCAAACTGTATCGAATTTGAAGGCTGGAAGGGAATGTTTAATTTTTGAAGAAGTGCTGGCACTCAAGCTTGTCTTAAAGTCTCAGAGCACTTTATAACATAAATGTGCAGTGGTTGCTCATCTGTCGGGTGCTGTGTGTGTGTGTGTGTGTGTGTGTGTGTGTGTGTGTGTTCACAGTCATCTTTCAACATCGCATTTCTGTTGTGGGTATGGTGTGTACCATGTACCCCCCCCCCATGTGGCAGGTGTGCTAGTTGGGTGAGCTGCAAATAATGCCTACTATGGCCCATGGGTTACCTGAACAGGGATACAGAATGGGAATTAAAGTACAGGAAATATATCGACTCTCTTAAAAAAAAAAACCTTTTAATAATGTCATGTTGCCTTTTAGGTTTGGAATAAGTAAGCATGCGTTTGTCGCAGATGAGGATTTCTACCATTGCAGCTGCTCTTATATAAAGAAAAAATAATCTCCAAACTGAAAGCTGCTTTTGTCTCTTCAATGAGTACGCCTCCAGATCAGAACCTTGGGGGTCTGTCTAGTTGACTTCTGTAACATCTTCAAGATGGTAGGTGAAAGGCCAGATACCACCTTGCTCAGGGGTTTACCAGGGCAGCCAGAATAATACCACAGCAGTCTCATTTGCCCTGTGCGGCCTAAGAAAGGAAAACACATACACACTGATGCTCTGGTGCAATTTAGTGAGGGAGTGTAGCATACTGTGAAAGAGGATCGAATGCTTTCTCTTGCCTGAAAATCATTCCCTAAACAGCTATTTACCCCCAAAGAGGTGATATCTGCAAATGGCCACATTGGGGGTAAATTGCTGCTTTTGGGGCAAATTGCTGCTTTCAAGAATGTGATTATCACTGTGAGAATGGCAGGGGGGAAGCATTCAACCTCTTCCTCATAGCATACCAAATTAGCCTCCTGCAGCTGTATGGGCGCTTAAAAGAACCTCTTTGGGTCTACTTCGTGCTAGTTTGGTTAGACCTGGTGACAAGGTTCTTCTGCTCTAGCCCTTTCCTGTCCTAAGGGTCTGTGCGTCTACCTGGATTGTACTCCCCATCCTTCACATGTTTAGAGAAAATTATCCACATCCCCTAGTATTGTCGCTCTTCAGTGGCCAATTAAAAGCCTCCCCAAGGTTTTTAATACACGGCTTCTTCAATGCTCTCTGGCAGGCAACCACTTTTGCTACTCCCAGAGGTGGTAGCTGAAAAGAACCTTTGCTGTACGTGCCTCCTAAGGAGGTTCTTAGCTGACGTGGGGATTGATTTTGAGTCTGTTGATGTGTGCGCCAATAACTTCCTGCTGCTGTAGGAAACCCTGTCAATCTGCTTCCTCAATGCACAGCTGCATCAATTTGCTCATCCTCCAATTTTGCCATTCAGCTGGATTAACAACTGTAATAAGTGTGCTTTAGATGAGCACAAGGATGCCTGGCAATTTGTAACTTCCCTTCTCAGATGAGGTGAGTAGCAATTGCCCCAGGGTGAGTAGCTGAGTGGCGTATACAATCCAGACAACAAAATCTGAGCCAAAGCTCACCAGGGAATCATATTGACTTAGCCCAGGAACGTTTTGCTCCTTCTCACATAGGTAAAGGTGACCCTTGACAATTAAGTCCAGTCGTGTCCGACTCTAGGGTGTGGTGCTCATCCCCATTTCAAAGCCAAAGAGCCAGCGTTGTCCGAAGACGCCTCCGTGGTCATGTGGCTGGCGTGACTCTCCTTGCCGCAGCGCGTAGCATGCGGCTGGAACACGGAGCGCTGTTTACCTTCCCGCAAGCGGTACCTATTTATCTACTCGCATTGACCTGCTTTGGAACTGCTAGGTTGGCAGGAGCTGGCCAAGCAACGAGCGCTCACCCCGTCGCGGGAATCGAACTGCCGACCTTTCGATCGACAGCTTATGGTTCAGCGGTTTAATAGTCACAGCTAATTCCCTCACAACCTGGGATTTGGAGAAAGGGCTTCTGCTCTCTCTAGGAACCATGGGAACTGTAGTTCTGTGAGTTGGGCGAGGCCAGGAATCTCCAAGGAAGAATTCTCCAAAGCCCAGGATTCTGTGAGCGAAGTCATGACGGCAAATCTAGTATAAACTAACTAGTACAAGTTGGTAGTGCAGATCTTCAAAAAGGATCCAAATGTCCAGGCAAATCCTTTGCCCCTCTTCTAGCTCTCTTTTTTCTAGGCTGCGCATGCTATATACCGTACATATGGTTGTTGTTGTTGTTGTTTCTATTACATATTATTAACTTTATCTATGCAATGCCATCAATGTAGATGATGCTTTACAGAGTAACAAGGAAAAATGACAGGTCTTTGCCCCAAAGAGATTACAATCTAAATTTCAACGAGAGAGGGAGTATGCCATGGCATCATGGTGCACAGTGGAATGGTACTGGGAAACATCATTGCACCAAGACAGCATAGCAGAACATACAAAGCTGCTGCCTTATACTGAGTCAGAGCACTCGTCTATTGGCCCTGTACCAGCTCAGGCTGGCAGCAGCTTTCCCCAGGGTCTCAGGCACCGTGAAGTCTTCATTTGCACTGCAACCAGAGAGGTGCCAAGATTTGGCATCTCTCCTACAATCCCTCCTAAAATATGACGAAAACATCGAAAGCGAGTTTGATATTTTGAAAGAAGCTGCTGAGCTGCAGCCTATTGTTAGAATTCTCGCTCACAGCTTGCTGAGATTAACTTGAAAATGTGATGACAGAAACGTAAAAAAAAAAGTGGGGAAAACATGGGGAAAACACAGGCAAGGATAAAAAGCTCAACTTTGCTGTGTTTTGCAACTCTTGTAACTCTAAGTAAATATAAATCAAGATTTTTCAAGAGCAGACTCAAATGTTTCAAGTGTACAGACACAGAATGAATGAGGTCATGTGCAGCTGTATAGCCCATTTCTCATCAGCAGTGGAGGGGGTGAGCTTTTGGGAGGCTGCCTGTCCTTGTCCCAGTTAAGCTCCTGCCCTACTTATTGCATGCATGCATACAGTGGGCCACTTATTCACAATTAAACCCACTTGTAAAAAAGGAAGGGGGGCTTGACGCCACTCCCCGTTACCCACTGGGCAGATCTTTTAAAAGCAAGATGGGTCTGTCAAAGGCAGGCTGGCCTTTGATCTCTTTTTTTTTCCAAAAATGGACTGATAGAACAAAGGCGGAGGCTCCGTACAGGTGATCTAATGTGTAGTTGTATACATGATGGTGTGTGTGTGTGTGTGTGTGTGTGTGTGTGTGTGTGTGTGTGTGTGTGTGTGTGTGTGTGAGAGAGAGAGAGAGAGAGAGAGAGAGAGAGAGAGAGAGAGAGAGAGGATTGCATTTGAAGTTCCATTTGAATGGGGACATGACATGCATACACACCCTGGCCTGATGTACAGGTAGGATCACACATTCGGAGATTCAGGGCACAATCCACTGGAACTTTGGAATGGCAGAGCAAACGCTCCACCATTCCAAGACGTCGCGAATGTGCCGTAAAGCATGTTCGCGATGCCTCGGGAGTAACGCCGCCGGTCAGATCCTTACACAGGATTGCGCTGTAAATAAGGGTCGATGGGGCCTTATCCATTTGGGGGTAAAATGTGGCAACAGGTGGGTCTGTTGGGCATGATGCTAACTCCCCCCCCCACACACACACATTTACAGTCTAACACACTTTAGAATACCTGTGCTAAGCCAGAGAGAGACAGCTTTTCTCTCTTCTCATTCATTTCTAAGGAAAAACGTTACAGGTGGGCCCCCATATCTGCTGGGGATATGTTCCAGGCCCCTCCGTGGATACTTGAAACCGTGGATAAGAGCGAACACCCCCTCCATGGTTTCCTGAGGGCCCCCCCCACCCTGCCTCCCCTGCAGGTAGGCATGCTTGCCCCCCCCCACCTCTTATTTTTCTTTCAGCAAGCTTTGTTTCTTCCTTAAAACAAACAGAGAAGCAGCCTCCATTTCAGGCAAGTAGAACAAGACTAAGTCCTAGAGAGGCTCTGCAAGGTTTCTGTTAACCTTGCAGAACCTCTCTAGGACTTAGTCTCGTTCTACTTGCCTGTAATAAGCAGCCAGAGGCTGCTTCTCCTGTTTCTTTAAGGAAGAAACGAAGGTTACTGGGAAAAAAGTAAAAGCCTGGGGGGGGGGTCCCCATGATCCATGGATAACTGAAACCGTGGATAGCGAATCAGTGGATATGGGGGCCCACCTGTACTCGGCTGCTTGTCTTTATGGTGGCCTTCTCCTTAAAAGATCTGCAACTGAAGAAGTTGGGGGCAGGTAAGGCTTGGGAGAAGTGGCCCAAGCCTCTCTCCTCCTTCCCTCTCCCTTTGCCAGCGGGACACAAGATTGCATTTGCACCAGTCACACAAAACCACTTGTTCCACTTTAAAAAGGAATGAGTTTTTGTGCAGCAGAACCAGAACAAAGGATGCGGACAAACGACGTGGTTTGAGCTGCGCACTTCTTGCATCATGCAATTACCAGCAGCAGATCATCCGAAAAGCTGCTGATGCACACATGCTCTTAGCACAATGTGTTCAATCACACACTCATAATAAATAACTGTCTCGCTGGATCAGGCCAGAGGAATCCTCATAGGGATTCTCGGGATACGAAATTCTGCACCACACACCAGATCTATCCCACAACAGTCCAGGAAACCTTCAGATGTACAAAACCAAAAATTCTGCAAATATGTACAGAATAATGCTGAAAAAAAATCTTCCTGTGTTCAGGTATGTGCCTCATCCTACCTTCTGGTCCTGGGCCCCTTCGTCAAACTGTCGCTGGAACTGATTGTGTAAACATTGAAATGAAAAGTAATTTCATGGGGGAAAAACCTGAAATGGTTTCTACTTTGGAAGATTCAAATGAGACCTGGACTCCACTTGACTTCTTCCATTGCAGCATCTATCTAATTTAATCTATTAATTGTTGGGGAAGAATTCCTTCTTAGATAAAGAATTGCATTGATTTTTGCAAATGGATTCAACAGATTCTTGCCCTTACAGCCTCGCCAGGCTCCCTTTAATCTTTCAGCCGGTGTCTCCAAAATTCCCATCTCACTAATGAGTTTTGAGAGAGAAATATTGCAAACGGTGCCTGAATCTACAGCTTTGGCTTTTATCTCTGCAAGTAAAAAATATGTCAAGGCTCTACTGTGTCCACTCAAATCTGCCACAGCTAGTCAGACCAGACAAGCCAAAAGTCCCCGATCAGAATTTAAAAAAAAAAACACCAAGCAGATGCAACAAATCTCCAGGATTTTAGGTGGGTATTTTTCCCAGTCCTATCTGGAGACACCAGGGATGGAAGTGGGGGCCTTCTGCATGCCAAGCATCTGAGCTGAATTTGCTCCCAGATATTAAATATTTTCCAAACATTCTTTGACTGTTCATGTAATGTCAGTTATTCCTGAAATATTTTATACCATTATTTGACATTCTATCTATGGTATTTAATTTCAGTGTTTGGAGCTCAATCCAGTTCATACAGTACAGTGCCCCCTTGTGGGTGTTCCCCAGAGGGGATAACAGAGCCATTTTTTCCCTCCCTACACAGCATGCGCACTTGAGGCAGTGGTTTCACTAGGGTGTTGGGGTGTGTGTGTGTGGACTACACCCTTGGGGGGGGGGTTTGACAAAATTTCCAAAATTGTGGAAACCTTTTTGAAAAATTGTATTTATGAATAATACCGTAACGCTATATATCATTGGAAAGGTAATTCAATGCAGAATGTAAAGAAACAAACTGTGTTGAATTATCTGTATTCAATCAAACGTTATGGCCAAATAACCGGGAAAAGGAAACACAACTGCCTTATGTAACAAAAAGTGGATTTCCTTAACTCAAAACAAACCAATGAGACTGATTGTTCTGAGAGCCAATGAGGTATTATTATTTATTTTATTTATTTATTTTTCACATTTTATACCGCCCTTCCTCCAAGGAGCTCAGAGTGGTTCCATGACACAACAATACGGTGTTAGTATGAGTCAACTCTCATTTCCACTGGCGTCGACGAAGGGAAGCGCGCGGGGCGGGCCGCCCTGGGGTGACGCGCGTCCTCCCCGGTACTCACAGTCGTTGGAGGTGGGCCTTCCAGCCTTCCCTCGCGTCCGTTTGGCTCTGGGGTGCTCCGCGCCTGCGCGTGACGTCACGCACGGGGCGGAGCCGCGCTCTTAAAGGTGATGCGCGACCCCGCTCTGGGGTGTCGCGCGTCCCTGTGACGCGACTGCTCATTTCTATGTATCAGAGCTACCGTAATACTAGAACTCTTATTCAGCTGTGTGAGTGTCATCAAGTTGATTACTGGTTTTTTTGTTGGTTGCTGATTTGTTGGGTGATCTCTGTACTGTGATATATTAAAATAAAGTTAATGGGGGGGTGACACTATGGGTTACCACACCAGGTGACACCAACCGTAGTGATACCACTGTCTTGAGGACTCAGTGCACTGGATCATTATAAGAAAGATCATTATAAGAAAGGGGAGATTTGTATGTGCCTCCCATATCCCCATCTAGCATGCCCTCTCCACTCAGTAAGTTAAAGGCTGAATGAGGATATGTGAGGCAGGCACAGACCTTTCATTTCCCCTAGTGAAATGCAAGAGTAGGTGCCTGCACACATAATGAGGGAGGGGAGAAGGAAATAGAGCTGTGTTATGGATTCTCTCTAGGTACAGATGCTGCACCTGTAGTGTTTGGGCAGCACCCTTGGTAGTTTAGTTCAATCCAAGTTTATTTATTTCACATTTATTTTTCACATTTTTATACCGCCCTTCCTCCAAGGAGCTCAGAGTGCTGTACATATTTCATTCCCTCCTTTTTGTCCTCACAACAACCCTGTGAGGTAGGTGGGGCTGAGAGATAGTGACTGGCCCAAGGTCACCCAGGAAGCTTCGTGGCTGAGCGGGGATTTGAACCTGGATCTTCCAGGTCTAAGTCCGACTTAATGTGTTTAATGTGTTTATGTTTAATGTGTACACACTGCATTTCTGTCTGAGTGACACTTCAAAGCAGTTTACAACAGGCAAATAAAAAAGCAGGGAAAATACATTGATTAACACAATAAACTGCTAACCAAAAATCAGTAAACAATTAGCAGTGCAAAAGCCAAACTAAGCAACAGCAACAGTTAAATAATCAATATAATAATAATCAAATTAGGACAACAATTCAATATTACTAACAAAATTATAACACGACACGACAATAGATTCTCCTCTAAGTACAGGAGGCTGTCACTCGTAACAGAGTCACAGAGTGCCTGCTTTGCATACAGAAGGCCTCAGTTCACTCCCTGGAGCCTTTGGGTAGGACTGAGAAATACCCCCCTGAAACCCTGGAGAACTGCTGCCAGTCAGTGTAGACAATTCTAAGACAGATGCACCAATGGTCTGACTCTGTACGAGGCAACTTCCTATGTAGCTTATATATCAGCGGTGGCCAAACTGCGGCTCCTGAGCCACATACAGCTCTTTGATGTATAATGTGCAGCTCTTGAAAATATGTCGGCTGAGCTCCTTTTTGCATCACAATTAATGTAACAGGTAAATAAGAAACTTTCAAACTTTATTTACCAGGTGTAAACTGAGAGTCCACTGGATTAAAATATATGTTTAATGTTCATGGTGAGTAAGTATATTTAAGAATTTAAAGGCTTCTTAAATATTGCGGCTCTCAAACATCTGAAGTTTTATCACATGTGGCTCTAACGTTAAACAAGTTTGGCTACCTCTGTCGATAAGGCCATGCTTGTTCCCAAAGGAACATCAGAAAGTAGATGAACAATTGGTCTCTAGGCTAAGCTTGACTTCTCCCCCTAGGCCACAATGCCCTCATTGCTCCCCAAATTATCTCATAATCAAAATTATCTCTTTTGGACTGTATTTCAAGGTGGACATTCAACAGTATTTAATATCTGACAGTAGTCGATAGTTGACATCTAACAGTATTTAATGTTTCACAGCCGCTGCTGGTAAGATTTATTGTTTTGATGCTCCCTGAAACCATCAAGAGATGAGTCCAAAGCACTCAGGTGTCAAATTCTGACGTAACGTTTCACGTTCAAAGTGTGATTTCAGATTTTTAATTTGAAATGACACATCCAATAGGAGAGTGGTGAAACGGGACATTTCTGAAAGCGGTGAATAACTGCACATACCGTATTTGTTTCAGCACTACTCAATGTCATAATCCAGTTTTGCATGTGGGGTTGGCCCTTAATGCAAAGTGTCCACCATATATGATGAGAAATGCCTTTGTGAGTGCAGCACAAACAATTCAAAACAGCCCAGTGTTTCACAATGAAGGGTTATGCTGCCATCATCAAAATGGTTCTCTTCTCTTACAACCAAGCGACTCTGGAGACAGATAAATGCCACGCATGTGAGTTAAGCTTACGTCAGCCTTTTGGCAACCCACCACTCTGTCCAGCCTGGACATCTTTAGACCCCTAGATCAGATTACATCAGCAAGCCCTGATGCTCTTCTAAAAAATGAATAAGTGAGTACAGTCTCCTTTGAATACCAAGGCAAAACAGAGATATCAACTTAAATTTTCTGGTTCCCATGGCTACAGCAGCAATTCCCAGAGTTCACCACTTCTGAAGCCAAGTGTGACATCATAGTGTTAGCAAATCTGGTTTGTTTTTAAATGTTTTCCTCCGAGTAGGCATTTTCAACCCCAAACTTATTTTGGGGCAAGCCTCTGGGGCTGGAACTCCTGATCAAAACCTGAATCAATTCCATTCACCCAGAGGAAAATGTCTCATCGTATCACATAGCTGACTGGCAAGACAGGAATATATACGTGGCGTGTCTTCTCAGTCTGCTGCGTGACTCTGACGGCGAAGTTGACAACCACTTACATGAGCTCACGCCACATAACGAGACCGCAGCCTTTTTGCTGTATCGCCAGTCTAAATGAACACAGCTGCAATTTGCTGCACAGCCCTATCATTCAGGCAACAAGCACAATTATTGTGTAAGAGCTTTCTCATCACGTGCAGGAAGTCGCTGTCTGTGGGAGGAAAGCTTACACTTGAATGAGTTCTTAATTGGTTGTATGACTCAGTCCTTAGCTAGGATATAACTGTATCAGGGCTAGGCTTCCTAAAGCAATTAATGCTGTATAAAGGCTCTCCGAGGCAGCAAGGTGGGTAGAGACTTGTAGGCTTACATGGAAGCTCAAGGCTAGACTGCCAGCTCAGGTAAAGAAATGGTGGACTACCTAAACTGCATGTAGGATTTGACTTTGCATTATCAAAGCAAAATATAAACCAAGAATATAAAGGCGACTTTTGGTGCTCTGTTTTTTCCTGACCTTTATTTTTGGAAGAAACCTGTGAGTTTCAGGTGACACTGTGACACTGATCTGAGTTAACTTACAGACTTTGTATATCCAGAATGCAGTCTACCACTTTTTGATTCCTTTGCCTAAGCAGCCCTGTATGTATCTCACACTTTTCAGAGGCTGGTTCAAGTCTGCAGAAAAACCACTCAGTCCCATCTTCACAAACTGCAGACTGCTGGGATCTTATAACACGCACCCTTTTCTCCCCACCCACCCTTTTGCTTACCATCTGCCTGATGAAGAGTTTTGTAGGATTCAAAAGCTTGCTCTTTGATACTTTGTTACTTTTAGTTGATCCTAAATGAAGCTTTACCCTACTTCAGATTGTGCACTTAAATGCATATTGTTTTTAAGTGACCCCCCCAAAAAAATTCAGTGAGTTTTCGAAGAAGAGAGAAGATTGGAAATCAGAGGAAGCCAGATGGAACATTAATGCTGCAATCCTATGCCCGCTTTCCTGGGAGTAAGCCCCATTGAACACAATGAGACTTACTTCTGAGTAGACATGCATAGGATTGTGCTGTAAGAGGGAGCGTTCTCCATCCCTAGTGCAGCCTGTGTATGTGGAGGTGAAATCACAGAAATTGGTTGTACTGTATTTGCAGAAATTGTGATCACACATAGGGCTGACTCACTGGTCAGCCTTTCTAGAATCTGCAGGTGCGCAGGAGCCAACCATGTCCTCTACTCCTGATTGCCTCCAGCAGCATCACCAAATGTTTGCTGCTTGGCCTAAGAATGCTTGCCTGAACCCTGCTTCCCTCAGCCTGTCTCCAACAAGTATTGTTCATTCTTTCCTACTTTATTCCGAAATAAATAAGCAATTGGAAAGATGACACCCTGGCAAATTGCCTCTCCTCTTGGTTTCCATGTCACATCTGGTCAGCTTTCAGTGAAAGCTGAATATAGATGGATATTTTTCACCCCTGCAGCCTCAGCACCCCATATCTGAAAGCCACGCTGTGCATTGTCTGCGTTTGCACATCAGTTACTTAAACTCTCCTAGAATCAAAGCACAGGACACAGCACTCTTCTTTCCTCCAGCTGTTTTATAAGTTTGGCAATGCTGACAGCAATAAATAACCAACTTCTTGCTTGTCAAGGTGCTAAGGAGACCATACAAAAAGCCAAGGAAGCAGATTCAAGGCAAGAGTGCGCTTGATCTGCGGCTTGCATCTTCAGAAGGGGCTTCAGCATCACACCCTGATGACCTTTCCTTGTAGTTACCAGTTTAAACAAAAGGCCACAGACATTTGAAGGGAGCTCTTGATCTTGCCAGGTAACCATTCATCACTTAATGAAATGCCAAATCCCTCACACTGGAGAGACCTCAAGATAATGACAGGGTAACCAGCCAAGCAATAACAAAGCCAGCATGGCATTCTCTCCCTCTCCCATAGTACTGCAGGACCCAATTATAGGAAAAATTGCTACTGGGCTTGTTCATTCCCAGAGAATGGCGAGGAGTCTGTAATTAGGATGAAGTTAAGTGGAGGGCTGCAGAGTAACAAATCGGTAGTTACAGTGTAATTAAACAACAGCAAACAATTAGAGCTTTTGTCCCATAGTTTAAAGTCATGGTAATCCAAGCTGCCTGCCTCCAATTCTTCTTGAGCATTCGTTGCAATCCTATGGAAAAGGAACAGTGTTTGCCAGTTGCTTGTTGTTCAGCCTGAAACATTACCCCGGTTTCCTGCAGGATGAGCTCCTGCTGCTGTACAGTTTACAGTTTGGCCAGTGGTAGTTTAGTGTTGCGTTACTGCCAGGAGATCCAGTGATTAATGGCTGATCCCCTGGGATGATGTGCTGAAGGAGACACTGCAAATGGTTTGGCAATGGAGCGTTATCCACTGTAGTCCTACTGGACAGAAATAGTTGGCTAAAGTGTCCCTTTCAAAAGCAGCACCAACCATCCTCTTTTACTCAATGCAGGGCATTATGGGATAGCCACTACAGTACTTTCCTTTTTAGACTGGGGACATGGTGGAGGGTGGGTTTGCCATAGTTGGAGTCCGCGGGACAAAATGAATGAATGAATGAATTCATTTAAATAAGTGTGAGACAATGAAATACATATGAGCATTAATGGTCAGAGGCAAGTCTAAAGATAGCATAAAGATGACAAGGTTGTCGTATCAGATTGATATCAGGGCAGAGGCATATGTTTTTATACAATCTTACAATATGAAAATTATTTTCTAGGAGTACTGATATGCAGTACTTTGAAGGTTTTTCTTTAGTTACCGCAGGATTTAATGTAGCACAATGTGTAAGGCACTATATGTAACATCTACGGTATATTTATTTTTGATGGCTAATAGCTTGTCCTATTTAGATTTATTATGAATTTATTGTTAAAGGAATACGTGTGTGTGTGTGTGTGTGTGTGTGTGTGTGTGTGTGTGTGTGTGTGTGTGTGTGTGTGTGTGTGTGTGTGTTTGCTTATGTATCATTTAAATTCTTAGGGTATAACTTTGTTTGCTGTTTCAATTACCTTATAGGGGGGTTTTACTGTCCTTGCTAAGTTGACTGGTTTTCGGTTTTTTTACTGTTTGCTACAGCTACAGAAATATGTTGTAATAACATTAGAATATCATTAGTATTTTAAGGTCTCGTTATTGATGCTGAAGGCTTTAAAAACTCATATGGCTATTCATATGCATGTGAGTGTGTTATATTTTCTGCAATTTCCCTGGAAATGTGTTGAGCTCAGCATTATTAATTAAATTATGATGACTGCACCTATTTTGGCTTAGCACTATTTTATTTATTTATTTTAGGAATTTGTAGCCCGCCTTTCTCCCGAGGGCACGCAAGGCGGCTTACAACATATTAAAATACATATAAATACATTAAAACAATTAATTAAACACATTAAAATTAATTAAAACACTTAAGATTAAAAATAAACAACCCCAGTGGGTCACCAGCATTTACATATATTAAAACCATTTGTTAAAAGGTCAGCCCACCATGTCAGACATTAAAAGCAGTCCTGAATAAAAACATCTTAAGGCCCCGCCGAAAGGCCTCTAAAGAGGGAGTCGTTCTTAATTCCAAGGGGAGGGAATTCGACAATTGGGGCGCCACCGCCGAGAAGGCCCTACTCCGCGCCGCCACCCCCCTCACTTCCGCCAATGGCGTCACGGTCAGCAGGGCCCCCCCTGATGACCTCAGAGTACAGGTCGGATTATAAGGAAGGAGGCGGTCCCTCAAATACCCTGGACCTGAGCCGTTAAGGGCTTTAAAAGTCAAAACTAGCACTTTGAATTGTGCCCAGAAACGAACCGGCAGCCAATGTAGCCGCCGAAGCAACGGTCTGACTGAGTCGAACCGACAAGCCCCGGCAACCACCCGGGCCGCCGCATTCTGCACTAGTTGCAGTTTCCGAACAGTCTTCAAAGGCAGCCCCACGTAGAGCGCATTGCAGTAATCTAGTCTAGATGTCACTAGGGCATGGGTCACTGTGGCCAGGTCTGCACGATCCAAGTACGGTCGCAGCTGGCACACCAGCCAAAGCTGGGCAAAAGACCCCTGGCCACAGCCGCTACCTGGGAATCCAGGAGCAGCTGCGCATCCAGGAGAACCCCCAAGCTGCGGACCTGCTCCTTCAGAGGGAGTACAACCCCATTCAGAGCAGGACGATGATCCAGTACCTGAGTCGTAGACTTCTGGACCAGAAGAACCTCTGTCTTATCAGGCTGCCCTTTTCCCCTCAGTAATAGTCTGAGCATGCGCAAAAAGAACGGTATAAATACCGTTCTTGCGCGCGGGCCTTCCAGAAGGCCCCGGGCAGCCGGCCGGGGAAGACGTCCCCAGCCGGCTCTCCCGATTGAGGGAGGGGGTCGCCGCCTCCCGAAGCGCGACGCCCCCCCCTCCGGAGCGCACCACGGCAGATCCGCGGTGATATTTCCCTAATAGGGGCGCCACCCCCCCCCCGTTGCTCCGGGCGCAAACGGGGGTAGTGACGCCTCTGAGGACACGCATTTGATTAGCAGACCAAACCACCCCCACCCCATTCTATCAGTCTGGCTCAGATGGAATCTTGTCTGCTCCAAAATTCATAAGTAACTGACCCTCCTGGTGAAGCAAGTTTAACCTTGTGACCAAAGTCCCCTTCTTAGAGCTGCCCGACATGAGGAAAAGCAAGTTGTTAGCAAAATAAAAAGAAGAATCGCCAACTCAATGCTAGTATCTACTAGTACAGTACAGTTGTAAATGAAGCAAATACTGTAAAGACACCAGGGGCGCTTCTAGATGGGGTTTTTAGTCTGGGACTTTTACAAGTGGTTGTCCATTGTCCATGCATGTTTTCCCTGTGGTGCAACCATCCCATTCATTAACAGGGAAAATCGGTGAACAATGAGAACAGTGGTACAGAAGAGCTATGCCTGCAGCATGGACTGTTCTTAGCTGTACTTGCTCTGTCTTTTTTTGAGAAGTGAATGTGCACATATGAAGATAACAGCAGAAACAGGAAGGATAATGTGGGGAGGGTCAATCTACTGGGTCTGCTATGTAAAAAGAACACTGCATTTCTGCATGCAATTGCAAGCAGAAAAGCAATGACTGGCCAGCTGGCACAACAAAGAGCCTGTTGGACTGGAAGTGCTGCACAAGTCTCTGTCTGCAGGGTGCTAAACCCTATAGCATTGTCCCCTGAAATCTCCTACCATTGGAAGAAGTGGGGATATTCTAAAAGCAGAAAGTCACCATGAGGACTCCTCTGTGGAGCAGGTGGCATCAGGTGGCCCTCATTCAACCTGTTCGCTAGGCTTCTTTCCTTTCTCTTGGGCAAATGAAATGTGCCACAGTTGTGTTTAGGGAACTCAGCCAGCTAAGTGGCCTCCAAGCCTACGAAAAACAATTCTGGATGTTTAGACACGTCACCACATTTCTTACAAAGCAAACCAACACAGAGAGCCCAACGACAAAATTAAAATGGAGATGTTTCTAAGGGGGATATAAACCATTTATTTACTTCTAATGGCTCCCTGGGTGGATTTGGAGAGCAGAAAATAAGCGTTTCTCTTGAGGCTCTTTTAATGCTAGAGATCTTCCACTTGAGGAAAAATAACACACACACCCAGCCACTTTACTGTGGCACTGCTATAGCCATTCTCTTGACTGCTCAGGGGCAGCTGTGATGACTGTTGCTTTGCCTTCCTTGTGGCTTCTTCTTCTTCTTCTACACCAGGATGGTGTAGTGGTTTGGGAGTCGGACTCAGACCTGGAAGATCCAGGTTCAAATCCCTGCTCAGCCACAAAGCTTCCTGGGTGACCTTGGGCCAGTCACTATATCTCAGCCCCACCTACCTCACAGGGTTATTGTGAGGACAAAAAGGAGGGGAGGAAATATGTACACCACTCTGAGCTCCTTAGAGGAAGGGCGGTATAAAAATGTGAAAAATAAATAAAAAAACCCTAAAAATTATTATTATTATTATTATTATTATTATTATTATTATTATTATTATTATTATTATTATTATTATTATTCTGCAAGATGGAGTGTTTTGGATTTGTTTGTTTTAATTATTGAACTAGATTGGGAATTGGAAGAGAGCAGAAATTCAAATCTCTGCACGCTGACCTGAGTTAGAAGTTGATGCTCCTTCCACCCCATGTTCCTTTTAGCACTCGCTTGTTCTATTGCTGAGCTGCCAGGATTATGTTTGGACTTGGTGGAAGTGCAGTCTTGTTCAAGAGCATGAGATACAGGTGTTTTAAGCCCTGTGCACTTTGGGGACTCCCAGCTGGAGTTCACCGGAGAAAGCTACTCTGTAAAAACTCCTGTTATGGATCAAAGAGACAAGGCCCTTAGGGAACGCAAATTCACCATGAGGAGCAACAAGGTGGTACTGGAGAGAGTTGCGCTCACTGTGACCCTGGCCTGTCTTCCTTGCAGTAGACATCAAGCCAAGTGTCATGTTCAGAAGTATCATCTCCTTCAGCCTCCCTGAGACTGTACCATTTCAAAGTGCAGAAATTGCACCCACCAAGCAAGGGTCAAGCTACACAATCCTTAACATGCAGTGTGGCCCTGCATACTTTCTCCTTTCAAAGAAAACAGCCATGGAAAGCAGGGTTGAATGGGACTTACTCCCAGTAAGTTTGTAAAGGATTGCAGCCTAATGATATGATCCTATACACTTACCTGAGAGTCTGCCCCACTGAACACAATGGGACTAACTTCAGAAAAAAAAACATGCACAGGATTGCACTACATGTGGATTCATTTAAGTTTTTTTTTAAAAAAAGCAAATCTCATCCACGCTTTTCGACTTAAGTCCATCAAGAGTGAAATTATAATATTCAGGCAGCGACAGCTTCTTTCACCTGTTTTCTCCCAGTCCTTTCATCTGCCCCTTCCCCCATTTGCAGTATGGGGCAGGAAACCCAAGCAATGGGTAGGGGAGAACATGCAGCAGAAGACATCGCTGCCTTGTCCCTTGATTCAGTGGTGGATGGAAAAGTATAGAGGGAATCTCTGGGTTACGACACCACCAACCTGGGCTTTTATATGTTTGTGCTGTGACATCTGCCCACCCCCCACCCCCTGCCACCAGCATTTATGGAACACATCCAATAGGTGCTGGTCGTCAGCTTCCAATCCACATCCAAGTGTATTATGAACAGTTTAGATCTTTGTATTTTAGTTCTTGTGCTTTTGTGCCTGTTTCAATAACACTTCCCCCAAACCTGATATCTGTTTAGAAACTGCCAATTGGTTTTGGAAAGAGAAACGACTCACACTGCTTTTGAAGAACTCCCAGTTAAGGCTGCAGGCCTTCTTTGACAACTCTGCATGCAGGCGTTACTCACTTTCCTCTCTGAGGCAGGAAAGTGTCTCTCCAGTCTCCTCCGTGTCTTCCCGCCCAAATCCTCCTCCTCCTCCGCTAATACTGATTCAGAAGCTTTGAAGGCTTCTCTCTCCACCAAGGCATTTAGCTTCTCAGCTTAGGCCTCCTTTTCATAAATAAAAAGGACGCTGTCCACACCCATCAGCTCTATTTCACAGTGAATACCTGCAAAATTAACTCCTCTTGAATATGCTACCCATACCCATTCCACTGTCAGTGCAGAGAGCAAATTTCTCAATACCATGCAAGTACAGAAAAACCACAGGATATGATACGGGGTACAGAATTATTTTCCTGAGAATCTCAGCTTTCACAGTTCACAAAAAAATGGTTGACTCCTGGAAACAGAATGCCAGACTATATGGAGCATTGGTCTCATCCATCAGGGCAGTTCTGAAGTAACACACTTACGGCACAATCCTGCCTAACTAAGCGCAGGCAGAGCCTGCGCTTTGCCGGTACTGGGTGTCGCGAAAGTGCATAAAACACTTTTGCGGCACCTGGAGAGTAAGCGGCGCCAGCACTGAGGCCAACACTGCTCACTCCGCCATCTGGATGATACTGCGCTGGTCGCCACAGGTGAATACTGCTCCGGTCGGTGCAGGGGCGGGGAAGAGCTGGCAGGGGTGGCGAGGGAGGGTGGCCATTGGCTGGCCTGGGCTGGAGGGGGTGGGGATATCGACAGAGCACTCTGCCAATATCCTATGCCCCTTCCCAACCCGGGTCAGCCTTACATGGCCTCCTGGGATATATACCAGCTTCAGAGCTGGCACATCTGAGGAGGCCCATAGGCCCTGGGTTTGCCGACAGCCAGGGAAGAGGACGAATGTCCCCTTCTCCTGAGGTGCTCCTGGGCTGCCCCAGGGCAGCCCGGGACTGGCATAGGATACAGCGGCCAGCCCTTTAGGCCACTACTTAAAGTTAGTCGGGATTTGCTGTAAAAGACACATTTGTAAGCAGTGGCTGATGAGGTATTTTCTTTTTAAAGGTGTTTTTGTTAGAACAGACTAGCATGGCTACCCCTCTGGAATTTGATGAGGTAATGGAACCTGAATCTCCAAGATCCTAAATTCATGTTTATCCTGGTAAACAGCTGGCTAGTTGTGAGTCTGTGGATAACCAAGCCTGGCAAACAGAGGCTAATTTCTTCTTCAGAAGATGCTCTTCACATCTTGGCTCAGGCTGCCCTCTTTTTTGATCCCCCTGTAACCTGCTTTATGCTTTGCAGAATCCTGTGTTCTCCTGTCCATTAAGTAATCATTTTGAGTTTGGTTTTTAGCTGTCCCCATGGAGCACAGGGAAGCAGTAAACAGAGAAGAAAACACACATAACCTTGGCCTGCCTGCCGCTTCTTTCCTTCAACAGGTTTAACCTGGTGTCAGGCGTTCACTTAATAGGAAGGAAGAAAGACAAGGCATCTCAGTGCCTGGCCAGTGCTAGCTTTATAATTGGTGTGTGGCTGATCCATTTGTCTTGCTTGGACTTTGCAGCTCTGTAGCAGCCAGAGCTTTTGCTGGAGGTAGGCAGCAGGTATAATAGCTAGCGTGGAGAGGGTTGGATGTGTCTCCTTGTTTGCTGCAGCACATCATGCCAGAGTGTAACTGGGTAGCTGGCAGCAGTGACTGTCAAACTCAGATTTCCCCTCTCATGCCAATTAGACAACTGTATTCATGGAGACAAAAACAGACAAATATATATGTACACAAAAATCAAAGTCTTTAAAGTCACAATCATTTCTACTTTGCTATATGGCTGTGAGACCTGGACTCTAAAGAAACATGATCAACAGAAAATAGACAGCTTTGCCACCTGCTGTCTTCGTAAAACAGTGAAAACCCGGTGGTGGCAACACCAGAAGAATAAAGATGTATGGATTCAAGCAGAAGAGAAACTGCCCTCAGTGCCGATTTTAAAATCTAGGTTGCGCTGGTTTGGCCACATACTGCACATGGACAACCTTCGCTTAGTCAAGCAAGCGTATAATGCCAAAAGTAACTGGGGCAAAAGACCAAGAGGAAGACCAAAGAAAAGATGGCTTAACAACATCCTAGAGGATTTGAAATATGTAAAAGATGATTTACCAACTGCCACACAACTTTGTCAATTCTGTACTGGGTGGTTTAATATCACTGAGGACATCGCTACGTTGTTTCAATGGGAACTTGTTTTATAACAATGCTGTTGACAACACACGGAGAGAGAGAGAGAGAGAGAGAGAGAGAGAGAGAGAGAGAGAGAGAGAGAGAGAGAGAGAGAGATTAATGGAGAAGCAGTGTGGCAAGGTGCCATTTTCTCCCTCTACTTGTAATGTAAAGCTGGAGTGCTCAACCTGAATGATATGCTTCAGGAAGAAGAAGGTACGATGACTGGTGAGTCGCTGGGGATAGTGCAGCCTATATACTCCCAGTCCAATGTGATTAGGCCAGAAAGCAGTGTTGACGGACCCAAGTGAATCTTCTAGTCACTGTAACATGAGCGGCTTTGTGTAACCTACTTGTTGAGTTAAGTCATGAGTTAAGTCCTGGTGAGAGGACCAGGAAGCAAAGCGCTGTAAAGCTTCTTTTTTGGCTTCACTCTGGTAACTTCCTTGTAGACCGCAATGCCCAAATGGATGTTTCCCAAACTTCTGATAACTGAGGCACACTTTTGTTAATGAATTAAAACTGCAGGGACATGTCACTCTCATATCTCACCTTCCCCCGTTTGCTTGGAGTATTCAAGACCAAGACCCAATCTACACATTAGGCAGAGTGAGCCGGTAAGCCAAGGTGGCAGAATTCTGGACTGTTCCACTTCAGACTGGAGGTGTGGGGTCATATTTTTGAATCCTCCCCCTTGCAAAACACATTCTGCAAGCAGTAAACCATCAAACCAGGGGGACGTCTGTGCCAATGTGCTTGTTTACATTGGGGGAAAAAAAAGGCAATGCGGCTTTTTCACGGGAGATTGAAAAAATATGACTCCTCAACTGCATTCTGAAGTAGTACAGTCCAGAATTCTACCACCTCAGCATACCACCCCACTCTGTGTCATGTGTAGATTGCAGAATCATTTGCCCTCACAATACTGTGGAAAGGGGGTGGAATGGGGCAGGGGGTGAAACAACGAGGAGGGGATGGAGCAGGGGATGGGCGAACTGTGCCTGGGAGGGGGGCGGGTTCAGCAATGGTGGAGCACACTGAGTCCAAACCCGTTCCCTGGGCCTGATCTATCTGCATGGAGCAACGTAGGCTTGCACCAGCGATTGAGTTGCTGGGGCTTATCCCATCGCGATTGCTGGGGCTTACCCTGGGCAAGGAGACAATTGTCCCCTTATCCTCCAGCAGCTGAGAATCCCCTGCGGGATGCAGTGGAAGCTGTGCCGGCACCACTGCATTGCCACGGGAGGATTTAGGTAGAACTGGGCTGCCCATCATTTAACTGTTTCCTGCAGCCCAGTAGCCATCTCTCATAACACAGTAGTGTGCTCATTTGGGAATTACTGGCCTAGGTTCTCTAATAATGGGGCCAGACCCCTTGGAGTGACACTAGATATTTGGCAGGGCAAGGGGGAGGCGGTACAACTTCCAGAACTCTGAGCTTCTATCTCCTCTTTAATTTATATCGGTTTTCTATTACTTTGATTGTCATGGCTTACCCAAAAGAATCCTGGGAATTGTAATTTGGCAAGGTATAAGAGAATTATCTTAGAGATCCTCTGATGTTCCTCTCTGACATACAATTACAGGGGTTCCCTGGGAACACAGCATGACTGTTAAACCAATTAAATTTGCAGTGTGGATAATCCTGGAGAGTGATTTATTGCTGACAGAAATAAGCAGTGGATATGGGCTACTTCCCTCTAGAACTTTCTCTCTCTGGGGAATCACAATTGGCATTTACCAAGTGGTAACTTAACTACGGTTTACATGCAACCCCTTGGTGACTTCATTGCCTGTATTTTCCTGTCAGGTGATGAGAAGAATTACGATGTCCCCTGTTTCTACTCCTTGGATTTCTGATAAGGCAAGGAAATAACTCTTCTCAAGGGTTCACACTGTAATAAGGACAAAGTGGGTTCCCCTATCCTCAGAGGCAGATCTGGATGCCGCAGCACCCGGGGCACATAACAATGTACCGTAACATTGTGACGTTCTCTCCCGGAAGTGAGAGATCGTCACTCCCGAGGAGGTGCTGGTGGCGGGGGGCTGGGGTTGCAAAGCTGGGAACGCTCTGTTCTCTCTCTGAGCAGACAGAGAGAGCGTGCAGAGAGGGACCCCAGCTTGGCGATTGGGCTGCGGCCTCCTCCTCAGGGCATGCCCCAGGAGGAGGAGTTGGCAGCGGCCCAATTGTGAAGCCGGGGCCACTCTCCGTTCTCTCAGAGCGAAGAGAGAGTGCGGAGAGCAGCCCTGGCTTCACGATCAGGCCTCCTCCTCGCGCTACCTCCTCAATCCCAGGCTGTGGCAGCAGGTAGGGCATGCCCCCTTTTCAAGTGGCATCCAGGGCAAGCGCCCTGCCTTGCCAATGCCACACCCTTGATACGCCACTGCACTGCCTAACCTCTCACATAGTTAGTGGGTTGAGATCATGAAGCTATGTAGCCCATCAGGATTGGCACAACGCAAAAGATTGCATTTTCCTACAGCAACAGAAGTGAGTCCAATGAAATGTATCAGATACATATTTTGCATCTCAGTCCAACTCTAGAATTCATTTCAAAACAGGGACAATGGATTCCACTGAATTCTTGTGCCAAAATGCTGCTACTGATGCCTGTCGGATTAATTTCCCATCCTGTTTGTCACGGGTGCAGCATCGACAAAGAGGCGGAATCATCCGTCGTGTACCTTAGAGCAGTGATGCAGCTGAGGTTGAGGTGGGAGGCTGGCAAGATGATGGCCCTGTGTAATTACATTTAATTAAATATTCTGTAACCCAAATTATTTAATTACTGGGGCTTCCCACAGTAGCTGAGTTGATTTAATGAGGGAGGTTATAAAAGATAGGACAGATTGCATCACTAATTCTGAATGAAGGGAGGGAGGGAAGAACAGACACAGTCCTGAAACTGATCTATCAGCGAAGATCACTTAGCACTGTGTTGTGAAAATAAACTGCTGAACCATAAGCTGTCGATCGAAAGGTCGGCAGTTCAATTCCGGCGACGGGGTGAGCGCTCATTGCTTGGCCAGCTCCTGCCAACCTAGCAGTTCCAAAGCATGTCAATGTGAGTAGATAAATAGGTACCGCTTGCGGGAAGGTAAACAGCGCTCCGTGTTCCAGCTGCATGCTACACGCTGCGGCAAGGAGAGTCATGCCGGCCACATGACCACGGAGGCATCTTCGGACAACGCTGGCTCTTTGGCTTTGAAATGGAGATGAGCACCACACCCTAGAGTCGGACACGACTGGACTTAATTGTCAGGGGATACCTTTACCTTATGAAAATGAGACTGCAGGTTTGTGGGTAGGGTAAGGACTGTCCCTTCTTAATCTTTGTAGGGCCTCTTTTCAAGTACTTATATCAAGTTTGTCTCCCCCACCTGCTGTGTCCGCATAAAAGCATCTAATCACATGGGGGCCATTCAGATGTGACACCCCTTGATGTCTGAATTAAATAATTGTAGTGTTTAATTTGCATGTTGAGGAGCTGCTCAGACAACTCTTATTTGGGGAATGCAAGGGCCAGCATGCTGACACATCAAGGGGTGGGTGGGGTGGAATATGCACCCCCACATGCCTCCCCCTCACACGCTTAAAGGGCCAGTTGGAGCAATCATCTGAAGTGTTCCACGGTTTAAGTCACCATGACAGGAGGTGACTTTATCACACTCTGGATATCACCATTAATGACAGTCTGGATTTATGTGACATTATTTGCAACTAACCTGTTTTAGCCAGGGCTGTGTCAGGGCCAGCACTGGTCAGGCTGCTAAGCAGTCAGGTTTCTGGGTCTGCAGGGGATGCTGCTGTCAGTCCAAGGGGCCAGAGGGGAGAACTACAGTCCAGGGCAAGAGCAGTAGATTTAGGGGGGCAGCAGCCAGTCATAGGGACTGGAGTCAGCAAAATAGTCCAAAGCGGGTAAGAAGTTACATTCCAGAAAAGTTACACCTACAACTGAAGGTTTAAGGGCTAGGGGCAGCACTGTTGTAGCTAAAGGGGGGCGGGGGGGGGGTGCTCGGCCCCAGGTACCATGCCTCCAGGGGGTGCCCTGGAGGCCTCCGAAAGGCACTTCTGGTTTTCGCCGAAAACCAGAAGTGCCTTTTGGAGGCCTTCTGAAGCCGTGCATGGCCTTCCTGAGCCTCAGAAAGCCTCAGGACACCCCATTAGGCACCTGGGGACATAAAAATTTGTAATCATCCATCAATTTGTAATCACCCATCAATGTCGCTGCGGGGGTATATGGGGGTGCGTTAAACATTCTTGTGGCCCCGGGTGCCAGATGCCCTAGCTACACCACTGAGGGGCAGGCAGGATAATCCAGAATGGGCAGGCATGGGGTCAGATTCTGCAAGGCAGCAATACAGGGGAATAGAGCAGCTGCTTAGATAGGCAAAACCCTCAGTTATTATATGAGTTGTGCGCACACTGAAGAGCACATTCTGAGACTTTATCGGACCTGGAGAACAGGGGGATTGGCCTTTGGAATCAGCTGGTGGAGTTCTCCGCCAGAAGGTAGGGCTGGTCTTGCAGGCTAGGAAACATCAGATAAGAACGCGGAGAACCGGTAAGCTTCAAAAGCAGGTGTCAAAAAGAAGTGATGTGAGCTATGAAGGAATCCCTTCCCTTTGGCCTTTTGAAATCTCTATCAGATTTCTCTTGAATTTGGGCTCCTGCTGCTTTTTTATTTTAACTAACACTTTATTCAGCAGCCACCATGAGGATAAGAAACCAGGTTTTTTTTTTTTTTTTTTTTTAAGAAGTTATGATTCTCAATTGTTGGATATACCTGCTGCTACTTCAAAAGCCAGACATCACATTTTAGTGCCACACAGCAAATCAGTATTTCCCCCCCACATTATAGGTAACCTAAATATGAAGATTACCGGATGCCTATTCCTCCTGACAAATCGTTATTATCTGCATACAGGCATCATCACCAGTGCACTTCATTGCCAAGAATTTTCTAGAATTCTCTAAAGGATTCGACGTTGATATGGATAATAAGATCATCCACTGTTACGTTAGACAGGATGAAGTACGTCTAAAGGATTTTTAAAAACCTTGTCATATGGAGTATAAATCAATTGGTAACTAGCAGAGGGCTAGGGGGAAAAAAAAAACACTGTCTAATGCCCATAACGGTAGATTCTACCAGTCTGTGAATCAGTTTAATCCAAACCTGCTCATGCATATTAAAACCGTGAGAGCAAAACGCATGATTAACACATCATTATGACACACTGCAAACGGTTGGAAGTCACAGTTACAATCAAAGTGCCAAACTCCAAAACAATCTATAATTATTGATCAACCTCTTATTAAACATCTATTAATCATTCATCTTTTTTCAAGACCCTTTTATAAATGGGAACAATTTTGTATAGCGGGCGACCTCATCTGATGTTCAACCAAAAATAGCCACTGTCTGTTCCAAAATTATGTACTGGTACTTTCAGCTCATGCTTCGTTCAACTTTCATGCATTTGCTCACAGAACTGTAAAAAATGGGGGGGGGGGGAATCCCTCAGGTGATCAGGGAGGGCATTCCACTCACAAGGGGCAGCAATGGACTAACTTTTATTATTCTTCTCCAACAACTCCAACTGTCCAAGCCTCCTTGTATAGTGCCATTTAGTGGCCCTACCACTTATACAGCTAACACCATATGTGCAAGCTCAAAGCCATGTATTGCTGTCCTCTCTGAAGTCACAGGTGATGTTGGGGGCGCAACTCCAGGGATAACACATAAGGCTGTGCAGGTGCAACCTAGCTGCCTCTGCAAAAAAAAAAAAAAAGTGTTTACTGGGTAAATCTCTGCAATTGGATGGCATGAATAGAGCAAGCTATCAAGGTAGGTTGTGCGAAATCTTTCTCTGGAAGCTTTCGGGTAAAGGCTGTGTGTGTGGTTGGCTTGTCCGTGAGACTGACTATCAGCACAATCCTGTGTAAGGATCCGGCTGGCGCCGGCCGGATCCTACACGAGGTTGCCCGTCGAATGGCGGGCCGGAGGTCTACTTGGGGAAGGGGATACTCGTCCCCTTCCCCTGGTGTAAACAGGGGCTGGCCCAATAGGCCTCCTCGAATTTCCGCCAGCTAAATAGCTGGTGAAAGTCAGAGGAGGCCGTGTAATGGCCTAGCCGCCAGGCGGAGATGGGAATATGGCGGGCACCATCCCCCGCCCCCTCCTGAGCCAGCTAGACCAATGGTCCCCTCCCTCTCCCGCCGGACCGCCCACGCAGCCGCCGGGGGAGCGCTTATCTTTCTCTGGCGGCCGCTTGCCTGGAGGCCGGCCTTGCGCCGGCCTCCCTTACTCCCGAGGCATCGATGTCTTGGAACGGCGGAACGCTCGCTCTGCCGTTCCAGTCTTCCAGTGGATTGCGCCCTGAGATAGTTGCCTATGGAAGCAATTTGGTAGAGGTCTGCCACCAGACCCTGCCAGTCTCCACCAGCCCTTTCTTCACTGGCCAATAACTACTGTACCTGTTACCTTCTCCTCTCTGATGCTCCAGCCCACACCACTTGGCTCTCCTCCACAATTCTGCTCCGTTCCCCTCTTTTCAAATCTGTGGAAGTGCAGGAGGAGGGAGACTGGCCAGCAACAGCCACTGGATAATGTGGAGGGGGGGGGGGAAGGAGAGGAATATTTATTTGCTGCTAAGTATTTCTTTGGTGCTACAGTATGTCAGAATCATTTCAGAAAATTTGGTATGTCCAGATATTTGAGAAGCATCATGTTTCTGGGAGTAAAATTAACAGAGCGGCATGGATTTTGTGTGTGTGTGTGTGTGTGTGTGTGTGTGTGTGTGTGTGTGTGTGTGTGTGCGTGTGTGTTTGTGTGTGTGCGTGTGTGCGTGCATGCGTGCGCACACTAAGATGAGTCATAGATATTATTTTAGCCCATGTTAAACAGGGATGTGCGAATTGCCCCTGAAATTTTTAGCCAATCTTATCAAAACTCTTTTAGCTTCCCTTAAATTCCTTGAATGTTTTGCCTAAGTAGAGACGCTACTGCCATGCACAATTCACTTTACATTTCACTTTTGGTGAAATTTAGCGACAGCACCAATATTAAATAAAACACAACCATCTCTGTCATACAGTTTGAATGGAGACTGTACAAGAATTTTTGCATAGAAAGTGGGAGAAAGCAGATAGCAATGCTAATTGAAAAGGCCAGAAGAATTTCAAGTAGATGGAATGAAATAATGGAATAGCTAATGTCTCGAGTTGCCCTCCAACCAGGAAAAAAAAAAAAGTCACATTTTGATGATTCATCTAATAGCAGTGCCCTAAGACCCTGACCAGAAAGTTGGGTAATTGATTCAGGATGCCGTTGTACTGGTCATATCTCTGCCAGAAAAATAGAAACAAACAAGGCTATAATGGTATACAGTGTACACTGTACAAAGAAAGAAAACCAACACATATGAAAACAGGCATGCCAAAAGCTTGGTTTGGGGGTACCTTGCCCTTTATCAATAGTGAAGCTACAGAGGCACAGATCTCGCCTGCATGGGAGTCCCATAGAAGACACTGAACTTTCTAAGAGCAGGATACCAGTTAAATAAGCAAAATAAACCCATTAGCCACCAAATCTATCTCCACCCACAAGCCATAGTGGACCACTAGAGGCTTGATCAGTCTCCTGTTTCTGCTTCCTGCTTGGTATTGCAAAAACTGTCTAGCACTTAGCAGGGCAGGGTAGACTTCCCAATCCATAGCTGGTGGGCCATGCTCAGTTTGAAGGTTACAAACTGTGCAAGCCTGAGTTAAGGAGCACATACAGGGCATGTGCATCCTGCCGCATGAACTGTTATCAGTGCCCTTATACACAATACTAGAGTGGCCACCAAATTTCACCAAAAACAGAACTTAGAAGTGATTTTTGGAAGTCCCTACTTGGGCAAAACATGTGAGAAATTTTTAGGGGAGCTAAACGTTTTAATAAGATCAGCAACATTTCTCAGGAGATGGGGGGGTGGGGTTTCCACACCCCTAATTGGAGCCTGCAGAAATTACTAATTTGTTAGGTTAGCAGTGCTGTGGGTCACAATACTAGACAATTTCCAACACTTACAGCGCAATCCTATCATTTGAGGCGCGCCGGTGCCGGGCCCCAGTGCTGGCCCTGAGTGTTGCAAACGTGCCATAAGGCACGTTCGCAACTACTCAAGAGGAGGCGCCAGCGCCGAGGCCTGCGCCACCTCCCCGCTGGCCGACGCTGAACCCTGCACCGTGGAGTGGTGCTACTCCGAGTGGCACAAGGCCTGGAGGGGCATGGGGAGGGCGGGGAGGGGCGTAAGGGTGGGGGCGGGCAGATCGGGCCTGGGAGGGGGGATTGGCGAAGGCCTCTGCTGTATCCTATACCCCCTCCTGGGCCTGGAAGCCCTACATGGGGCTTATTGGGTCTGCTCAATGTCCTCTTACCCCAATGTCCTCTTACCCCAAGGAGACCTCCAGCCTGCTCAGTCCCAGCACTGGATACAGTGTGGGCCGTGTGGCCCCTCTGCGCCAGCGTTGGATAGGACTGGGCTACTCATGTTGTGTTGGAAGTCTAGAATTGGTGAAGAAACTCCAAACAAGTTGGGAGCAAAGTTGACAAGATCCAGAACTAGAGGGGGTCCCAAATTTTCAGGCAGATTTAAAGGTTCCTCTTGAGGAGAAACATCATCATCATCATCATCATCATCATCATCATCATCACCATCATCATCAGAGAAACAAAATGAATTTTGATAAGACTGGTGAAATGCCTTGAAGCTAGGACAGGGTTTCCATACATCCCCTAGTTGATTCTATTGATTTTGTTATGTTTTAAATTGCTGTGCGCTGCCTTGAGTGCAGCAAAGGTGGTTTATATAAGTTCTTTAAATAAATAAATGTGAGGGAATGTAGGCTGGGCCTAAATGATCACTGACCTGATCTATGTATGGTTCTTCATATGTTGGATTGAAAAGGAACACTTGCTATCTCTGCTCCTGATTAGAAAGGATACAGGAACTAGGTGTGTTGAGGCCCGTCGTTCCCTGTAGTTTGTAGAAGGGCTGTAGATGCTTTGTATGCAGAAGGTCCCAGGTTCAATCCCACCATCACCGTTGGGCTAAGAAAGAGTCCTGTCTGGCGCCTTGTAGACGAACCACTGTCAGTCAACAGAGACGTTAGCAATCTAGATGGACCCCTGGTCTCTCAGTCAAAGGCAGCTTCATATGTTCAAAGATGTTATATGAGAGGTGAGGAGGAAGGATAGATAGAGCTTAGCTGAGATAAAGCCATGGGCAGAGCTGTCCCTTGGATAGGGCAACCTGGGTGTCCCCCCCCCCCCGGGCCTTGCACTTTCCTGATCTATATAGGCCATAATAGGGAATGCTGAGGAAGGGAACACACTGGTTGAGTTGCCCCAGGCCTGCACCCTTCCCGCACCCTTCTAGGGATGGCTAAGGACAAAGGAGGTTGAGTCCCTTCCTCACACCTGTGAGTGTCGTAAGAACATAAGAACATAAGAAGAGCCTTGCTGGATCGGGCCAAAAGGCCCATCTAGTCCAGCTTCCTGTATCTCACAGTGGCCCCACCAGATGCCTCAGGGAGCACACAGCCAACAAGATAACCCGGTTCCTGTTGTCACTCCCCTGCACCTGGCACAGAGAAAACCTACTTCTAAAACCAGAAGGTTGCTTATGGCTTGTAACCTGTGATGGACTTTTCCTCCATGAATGTATCCAAACCCCTTTTAAAGGCATCTAGGCCAGGTGCCATCACCACATCCTGTGGCAAGAAGTTCCACAAATAAATTACATTGTCCAGCTCTACCACCCACCTGTTACATCTCATCACAGCCGTAGCCCCTTCCCCTCCAAGATTCTACCTCCCTTCCCTGTTTGACAGACAGGACAAGAGAAGTGTGACTGGGACAAGAAGATCCTTCATCCTAGAGCTACCTGTGATAAATATCTGCATAATATATACACCACACTTGCACATGCTCGGCTATGTGTGACTATGCCTCGGGTATTCTAGAGGGCAGTTTGTTTTGGGGACAGAATGCTCTCAATAGAGCCAAGCTTCCATCCACATCTCCCATCATCCTCTCACAATCCACTTCTCCAAAGTGACAAGCTAAAGGCATTGCACTGAGAATTTGAGATTAGTTTCCTGCCAGAGAGAAAGATGCCTTCAAAGCAGCGGATGACAAACACACATCAAGTGCTTGAGGAGTTAATCCTGCTGAATTATCAAGTGTGTCCTCACTTCTGTGGGATCAAGATATGTCGGCCCACGTGACAAGCGCTCTGACGTTTGAGTCCATACCAATCTATCCTCCACACTGTCTCTATCCTGTTTATCCAGCCATCCTTGAGCGTGTCTCTCTACTCACTTCCTCTCTGTCTTGTTTCCCTATCAATGTTGTTCATTTGTTCTGTCTAAGCCATTTATATGCCTGCCACCCACTATCCAGTCTATCCATCTCTTGCATAAGTCAGTGGAGCTTAAGCTTCATGCATAACCGTCTTGCTGCAAGCTTAACAGGGCATACTCTAAGCTAGGGATGGTCAACCGACGATGCACAAGCCATATCCAGATCTCAGGATTATTTGATCTAGCACTGGAGAGGGTGGGCATTCTGGATTGTGGCTCTGGGCAGCACCATACTGGACCCCTACTGGGAAAGCCGCTTCGATCAGAGGCAGACAATTGTTTTTAAGAGAGCAGAACAGTGGTTCTGTGTTCAGGCAATAGTCAGACTCCACCCTCGTCTGTGTGGTTCTCTACACAGTGTCTAGAACAGCAGTTCTCAAAGCGCTGGGTTGCTGCCCATCACTAGAACTGGATGCTGTCCCCTGCCACCTTAAGGGGCGGGGACATCATGGTGGCGGCAGCGGCAATCCTGGGGATCGCTGACACCACGGAAAAGTGTTTAAAAATGCATTTTAAAGACTTACCGGGGGGGAGGGTCCTGGAGAGCTCCAGAGGGTGGAGGCCTGTGGACCCCTCCATCGGCCTCCCTGAGGTTTAGATCGCCACTCCGCGGCGATTACAACCACTTCTGTTTTTGTCCGGTTTTTGTACTTTCTTCTTGCACAGCGGAGACTCACCAAGGGAGGTCAAAGAGGCATTTAAGTGGGTTTGGACAGTGTGTTTTTAGTGAAGCTTTCTAGGACATTTTTGTTGTGAAGCTGCTTTATTAGTCTTTATTAAGTTTAATTCATTAACTGTTTGATAATTACATGATTTGAAATATGGAGGAGAATAAGTGGTCAAAAAACTGTTGCAGCCCTTTTTTAAAAAAGGGGGGCACTGGGTTAGTAAAGACTTGAGGAATGTAACTGATTGGTTGGTTTCACTAAATAGTGAAATCAAACACACATGAATAGAAGCCTTGTCAGATGGAAAACAATATACTTGAAAAGGAAATTCCTCCTGAGATTTATGAGATTCCTGGTCTTAGTCATATAAAGGAGTCTGAGTATTTGGACCCTGATACAGCTTTAAGCCACTTAAATGCCTCTTTGACCTCCCTTGGTGAGTCAAGAAGAAAGTATCTAAAGCGCAAAGAAAAGATGGGGAAGATTAAAAGGACCTACAAATAATTATTATTTTTTTACTTCTGAAGATGATTTAGATGAGGAAAAATGTCACTGTGCTGATTCAGAAATTATTCAGCAACTAAAGGAAAAAATTAAAACTACGAACAGAAGTAAAAAGCTCATGATTTTGATAGTTTTACCAAAAAGCTGATCCTGTAAAAGAATAGAAAGTGAATTCATTCTCTATAAATCTATCTCTACAAGTCCTGTTATAAATTTTTTGATTCATTTCAGTTTACCACATAATTTTATCAATGTAAACTGTAGAAAAATGGACTTGAGGTGTTTAATTCCTGGTCACTGCCAACAAGAAAATTTAATTTTTGTATGATACCAATGAGATACCATCTTGAAATTTTGACTGATTGACTACAAAACATATACCTTTAAGTGTGATTTTTTTGAAAATTTTAAAAAAGTTCAATTTTCCAAAATTTCAAAATTAATATTATTTGAATATTTTTGAATTTCTTGAAAATTTACAATTTTGTCATGTGGTAAATCAAATGAAAGCCCTATTCATAAGCGTCAAAACGACACCTGTCCCATGTCTGTAGCATTCATTGTTATCCTGTAACAGGCGTTTGAAGGTATGATGACAAGTAAATTTTGGGCTTTTTTGGCAATTTTGAACATTCAATATCTCAAAAACGGATGGACAAAAAAATCTGAAAAAATAATTTTTAAACATCTCATGGTAAGGTACAAATGTACCGAAAATGAACAAAATCCATGACGTCAAGGATTTTTCATTGGTTGATTTCACATGGAATGACCGAAAAGAGAGAGTTCCGTTTTCCCCAGGGCTTAGTCTCCTTCAGCTGAATACGTCAGCTGTTTCGATTGGTAAAGAGCTGTTTCTTTAGTTACCTGGGTCAGTCCTTTGGTAACTTGATCTACCTCCTCCCCCAGCTCTGCATGGGGAAAGCCAAGTTTAACAGGAAAGCTCAACAGGAAAGGTTATGTTAATAAAGGGTTTTAACAAGACAAAAGGGATGCTGGCTGGCAGGAATCTGCAGCCCAGCTCTGAAGCCGGAACTACATTACACGCGTTGCTGAGCTTCTGACAGCATCTCGGAAGGAAGTGGAGCAGCTGCGAACTCCGCAATGCTGGCGCGTACCTCAGCTGGAAAACCATCTTTTGAGGGGGCGGGTTCGCGGAGCTAGGGGGCTGGTTCGCGGAGCTAGTGCAGCCTACCAATTGGAGGAGAGGGGGAGGAGAGTGGCTGCATGCCAATCAGAACTACCTTCAATCACCATGGAGGTTATAAAAGGTAAAGGTATCCCCTGACAATTAAGTCCAGTCGTGTCCGACTCTAGGGTGTGGTGCTCATCTCCATTTCACAGCCGAAGATGCCTCCGTGGTCATGTGGCCGGCATGACTCTCCTTGCCGCAGCAGGTAGCATGCAGCTGGAACACGGAGCGCTGTTTACCTTCCCGCAAGCGGTACCTATTTATCTACTCATCCCAAGGCTATTCCCAGAGGAAAGCACAGGACGAGGAGAGAGAAAACCAGAATGGTGGGAAATACTCAAAATAGCCCAAACTCCTGCTGGGATAATGATATTATCGATGTATGCTGTATGCTAGGAGAGCGAGGAGGGCACCGAACTTCCAAAATTAGAAACTTGAGAGAGGAAAAGGCGCTGGGGTCACAGACGAGGCTGCAAGGTTTCGGCCAATCGGAGCGCGCTTGTGTTTAACCAACCAGCTGCGCTTTCTTAAGAAGGCAGGACAGCAGGAGGGACAACAGGCGGGAAGACACTCCCCCGCTCCAAGCGCGTAGGCAGAGGCAGAGGCGGCGGCATAGCCTCTGCGTGTGATGTAGTTCCGGCCTGAGAAATAAAAGCAGGAGCTCTGAGAACACAGACTAGGGAACACACATGAAATGATTTCATGACGCACATCCCTTCTCATTTCCTGGCAATGCGCTTCCAAAAGTGGGGGATGGATCACACTAAACAGCAAAAAAAAAGAAAAGAAAAAGAAAAAAGAAAAGCTGTTTTTCATGAGGAGTGGCTTGACTTTCAGCAGGACTTCAGGTTGTGAACCAGAAGCCTCTATTATCACAAGGGATCCGTAGATCTTCTAGATTGGCCAGACCTGGTATAAGTCCTTCTAAGAACCTTACCTTCTATCCTTGTCCAGTCAACATAGCATTGCCTTTGTAAAAGGCCATCATACAAAGACCCGTAAGCGGTGTGAATCAGAGCAAAATTGCACCTTAAAAGGCACTGAAAGTGCTTCATATACTGCATATTCTCTTGGTGTAATTCTAACCATAGCACTGTAAGGTTGGCCCATATTACATCAGCTCACCAAAGCTGCTGAGAATTACCAGGTCCTGACTCAGCAGGCTTTGCTAAGAGATTGGGAAGGGCTGCTATTGAAAGATTGGAAATCTTCAGCTGCCATTTCCACTTTTACGCGCCAGCTGCTGGCAGTGCATGGATAATCAGTTAAGATGTCTTGGGGTGGTGGTGGAGAGTTTACTGGAAATGTCAGCTCAGTCTGCAGCAGCAGTGAAAGAAGACAAATTCTACACTAGGGATTATTAGGAAAGGGCTTGAAAATAAAACTGCCAGTATCATAATGAACTCATACAAATCTATGGTACAGCTACATTTGGAATACGATGGACAGGTCTAGGAATTCCATGTAAAAAAAACAACAGTGCCAATAGCTTGCACTTTCGTCTGGTTAGGGACCCAAGCATGGATGAAAGTAAAAAATGGATGAATGTCAAAGCATAGCCTTATTTAGCTTGGAGATTTATTTTGGATGGCGAAAAACGTAAATAACTAACTATATAAACACATGTGAATGCGTGCGAAACCTAAACTACTAGCAGCTTTCAAGGGGGAGTACATTCATGGAGGAGAGATCTATCGAGGATTATTAGATAAGATAGCTATACGGAGTCTCTTCAGAGGCAGTGTCCTTCTGAAAGCCAAATGAGATGGGAGGGCTGCTGCTTCCGCACCCTGTCTGTGAGCTTTCTTTCCAGAAGCATATGTCAGGATTCTGGACTAGATGAACTCTTGATATGTTCTTGTAATGTGTTGGTGGTGAAGTGTCAGAAGCTGAAGAAGGGGGCAGGGCTTCAGAGCTCTGCCTTAAGAGGCATTTGTGCCTTTGCTCCCAAATCCAAACTGCAGCCAACAACACTGGCCTGCCTGACAGGGCTCTTGTAAGGATTGCTGTATGTCACAATGTATGTGACGTGCTTTGAACAGTTAAGGCGGATCCACTTCGCACATGGCTCGAGCAGTTGCGTCCAGCCGAGTCCATGCGCGTCCGGTGTCGCGTGCCGGCTGGTCGCGTCCCGTCCCATCTCAAGTGGAGTCAGAGGTGACTTTTGGCACGTCAGACGCTCCTGGAACGTGCCGGAACGCGACCAACGCGAATTCGTGTGGTGTGTATCCGCCTTTAAAATATGCTACATTGGTTCATTACAACGCCTTGCCTATCTCCCATTTCCAGGAGAAGCAATGTATATCTATTCCAAAGAAATAATATGGGTTCAATTGGTGCAATATTTGGACTGGAGAGGGGGCACAGTGTATATTCAGCCTTGCCCCTGCATCTTTCCTGCCACCTCATTTTTTTCTTCACCCAACTTGTTCCAGGGGCAAGTTCTCCCTAAAGGTAGGATTTTTCTGAAAATAAATCTGTAGTCTTAAATGAAAAAATAAGCCAAAATGCACAACTTCTTTGATGAATTTATTTAAATCCATTTGCAATGAGGTCTCTAAGCATATTATGCCTTCTGAAAGGAGATCAAGTGAAGTTTTCTTACATATCTTTCATGTTTGCCTACACGCAAATTTAATCCATGATGGATGCATGGGCAAAGGCATGTTTGTTCACAGAGCTCCGCAGTTCTGCAAAGAAAGATATCAGGAAAGTGTAATTAAGCAAGGATGAGCAAGCAGGAGCCAGGCCTGGCTGGAGTTTCTAAGCAATGAGGAATAGCACTGCAGCTTCCCCACTATATATTAAGAACTTATTTATCCTGGCATTAGGAATACTCCCTTTGTGAGGCAATGTTGTGTGAGTTGACGCTGGGTACGCATGTATCTCTCTCTCTCTCTCTCTCTCTCTCTCTCTCTCTCTCTCTCTCTCTCTCTCTCTCTCTCTCTTTCGAGATGACAGCACAATATAGATACTAGTTAACGCAAAAGGAAACACTGCCATGGAAATTTAACATCAGACAGAGATAGATGAGGAAGGAGCTCAGGTGGAACATCACTGTGGACTCTGATTTCTGATCCTCTGATTCCATCTCCTGCAGGGAAGCCAGCCCATTTCAGATTTCAGTGGTGGATTACACAAGGATTCTCAGCAAGGTTACCGGTCCCATCATGGATACATGCAAGACTACATTGCCCTACAACAGTGTTTCCCAAACTTTTTTGACTTGCGGCTCCCTTGGCCATTGGCGACCACTGACCACAGCTCATTATGTTGACACCTGCCAATTGGCACTGCACTGTTTTCCAAGAGGATTCCATGGAACTCCACGGCTTCCCTGGGAGCCATGCCTCCCAGTTTGGGAACCACTGCCCTACAACCTTAATCTATGACTTCCCTTTGTTGTCTATTTATTGGGTTTAATTTTCATACTTCATAATACAGTGGGCCCTCCGTATCCATGGAGTCAACCAACCGTGGGTCGAAAATATTTTTTATAAAATTACACGGTTATTTTTGTACAGGATGTTGTATGCTGACCCTCTGCCCCCCCCCCATTTTCACACCAAGCATTGTTGCATAAGCATTGTCTGACCACCTAACCATGCCTCCCTGGGAATAAGCACTGGTGAGACATGCCTCGGATCGCACTGCCAGTCACCCGCCTTGGGCGGCTCCACAAACCCCAGCCAGCCCATGACTTTTCCACCATCATGCCCGGGGGCCATGGATTTCACTTTGAGGAAAGGCTGCCCACGTGAGGAAACGCCTCCAGTTGGTGGGTGTGGTCAACCAGCCCTCGCCCCAAGCAGCACGGAGGAGCTCAGTGCCTGCCTGCCTGCCAACCCACTGTGGCTCTTTTGCGGGTACTTGAGCATCCGCACATTTTGGTATCCACAGGGGGTCCTGGAACCAATCCCTGCGGAATACCAAGGGCCGAATGTATATTGCAACGGTGTTAATATTGCAAGTCAAACTGTCACCACACCTTTTTAAGCCAAGGGATTTGTGTTTAAGACACAGGCCCCTTCAACAGGAGACATGTGGTGCACATAACCAATGAACTGGTGAGTGAACTTCCTGTGCCAGAGTCTTCCAGAGGATGTAGCAGGCACTGGGTCCATTTGGGAAAGTTTCTGGCATGAAGCTGGATTGAGCAAAGCAAAACTGATCCCCCTCACTAATCAAACAAAAGGACAAATTCTGTGTCATCACTGGTCCCCTGGCCCAGTTGCCACACTCTTTCTCTCCTAAAAGCCAATTGTGATGGAAGACTACATTGGAATTTATCTGGCAGTACACATTTGTGTGTGGTCTATATATATTACACACACACACACACACACACACACACACACACACACACACACACACACACACACACACACACACAAGCATGAAATGAGTTTTAATATATTCAGTATTTTCAGTCTACAAAGTATGGGAGAGTAGTACTTACTCAGGACAGATGATATCAATTAAGAGCCTACTACAGTTAAAATCAGGCAAAAAAAAAAAGTATAGTGACCCTATAATGATACAGCAATGCTCACTGCACCAAGAATGAAACCCACACCAGTGCCTTGAGGTGGATGCTCTCTTTAAAGAGCTGTCCAGCAGCCATGGCTAACTGCCACCTTGCTCCATAATGGAGCCTTTCCAACATACATTATTCACACCCTACAGCTCCTAATTGACTGACCTTAACCAAATTGTTGATTGTCCACTACTGAATTCAGTGTGACTTAAAAAGGTAAAGGTATCCCCTGACAATTAAGTCCAGTTGACTTACTTCAAAGTAAATAAGCCTAAGATTAGGCTGCACTTTTGGGGTTTTGAGCACCTCATGCTGGTAATTCAACTCTTTGATGGAAGTCAGGGATTTGACGAAAGGACTGTCATCTTAAAGTTAATAAAATTAAAAAACAGAGATCTGCTGTGGTTTCAGAAAGCAAAGGCCATGAGGTTAGTATGTTCAACAGATGAACAAGTGCTCTTTCAACAGGCTTACCATATCGCCGACCGGGACGTTCCGTTTTGCCCTTAAGGGAGGCGGGGGGAGCGGCGATAGAAGCTGGAGCGATGCTCCGGCTTCTATCACCCCTCCCCCCGCCTCCCTTAAGGGCAAAACGGAACGTCCCGGTCGGCGATATGGTAAGCCTATCTTTCAAGATATACCGGTAGTTGCTGGTGGTCAGAATGTCATCCTCTTGGCAGAACAGGAGTGTGTAAATCCAGGAAAAATATTTTGGGTGAGTTCATTATTATTCCCCTCCTTCCTTTATGATGTTAGAAAAGATGGCATTGTTACATGCTCCAGATTCCCCTGAGTAGTGAGAAATTGCAGGCACAGAGCAGCCACACAGGTTTCAGTTTCATTTGGATGGGAGCGCACTGGAAATGTAAGGAGTCTCTGTAATGCTTACTTTACTTACAATAGACAATAAGAGTATAATGGAGGAGGCAAGTATTGTACAGTCCTTTAAGGACACAGAACAGCAACTGAGCCTGCTTCAGATTTCCAAAGAGCAACTGCTTGAAGGTTGAATCCAGATTTGCAGCTAACTCCAACTAGAAATTCTCAGCTCTCTCACTTCTCTCTAAATTTAACCTGAAAAGCTGCTATTCCTCCCCTTCCCCCCACATACACCCCTGGCAGAGCCCTAGCTTCAGATCCCACCCCTGCAGGTAGACTGGTCATTCAGTAACCCCTTCCTGCCACAGGGTTAAGTTAGCCCACTGGAGTGCTTGCCCGGATGTGTCCTCCTTCCCTCTAGCCAAGAACTCGCTGGGCCTAAAGGCCCCCCAAAAGGCCACAAATAGAGCTACCCGGAATAAAGCGAACTCGAAGGAAGAGCTGCACAGCCCCTGAAATGCGAAGGCCACCCCTTCAAGGATCTCTGGAGTAATCGGACGCCTATGGTCCGGTGCGGCAGGAGCTTGTCTCGTGCAGCCCTCTAACATGCGCCTGATCCGGAAGTCCTGCGTATGATCAGGCAGTCCCGCCGCCTTTGCTACAAACGCAAACGCCGACAAGAACCCAGGGAAGGAGCTGGCTGCCCTACCCGAGTCTTTCAGGTATATGATAAAGCGCATGATGTCCTCCGGTGGTATGGCCCAATGGTCTTGGAGCCCGACCGACTGACGAAATAAGGTGAATACCCTCACCTTACTTAAGTACCCCTGGCGGGTAGTAGGGGCGAGGGAATCTAGTATCAAGGCGAGGGCCCTGTTGCGCCAAGGCTCCATAACCACTGTGGCATTGGGTCCAGCTCCCGGCGGGCAGATGGCACCAGCTCCCGAAAACGCTCCATCTGAAAATGGGATAAAGCATCATGGATGCGGTTTTCCAGGCCAGGCACATGCCGAGCGACAAAAAGGGCATTAATGCGCAGGCACTGCAGCATGAGAGGGCGCATGCCAAAATGGCTACCGCTGCATCCTCAGAGGCATGTTGCCCTTAGTTCCTTTAAAGAATCCCCTGTGCTTTCTCCTGCAGGATGGCCTTCTGTATATGCTCAGAGTCACTGAGCCCAGTGTGCAGAAGTCTTGAAAACAAAAGTTGGTGAACCTTTTAATTAATTAACCGCCTTTTGGCAGGGGTGTGCTTTGGGAACAGAAGGGATCACATCATAGAGTTCAATTTTTTCTCTAGATTCATCTTGAATTAATACCTGAATGTTGCCTTCAGGAACTGTGTCTCTCATTACCCATTGGCACTTTTGTGGCTTGCTGTGCATTTTCAAGCAGCAGGGCTGTTCACCTTGGAGAGTTGGCATGAAGCCAGTTGGATTAACTACACACTCTGCTTAAATTCCCTTTGCATTTTAAATAGATACAGTATTTTTATTCACTCTCCTGCCATAATCTGCTGCACAGTGTAGCTCTGCTCTCTTAATCAGGCGTGCCATCTCATCACAGAAGTGGTTGTCTTTGGTTGCCAGTTGAGGGGAACTAGTCCAGTGGAATTTATAAAAAGTGCTCTGGATCTTTTATGATGAATGTTACACGCATGTTGCTGTGTATAAGCAGCAGCAACGTTTTTGCACAACACATCCTTGTTTCAATGAGGCTGGCACAAAATAACTTTCTGGCGAATTGTGCCTGATGGCGGTTTTAAAAATATAGTATCCTACGGACCACTTATGTTCCTTTACATCAGAGGAGTCAGGGCATGACCTTTTTTCCACCTAGATTCAATGAATGAGTAGGCAGGGCTGTTATCTGTAGTGTCGTGGCTAAGATCTGGGCTACACACAGAATGACGTGAAATTCTCAAGTGGTGGACAGTACTACTTTGAATATTTAACACTGGCCATCTGCCACTCCCAGCAGGGCGCCCTGGAGCCTTTCACACTGGGTTCTGGCCTGGGGCTCCAGGGGGAGGGCTGGCATTGAGCTTCTGAGGGGGGTACCAGTGGTCTCACAAGATGCCTCAGAGCCCTGTCCTGCACTCCCTGCAAGAGAGGTATGGAGGGGGGGGGGCGACAGCCTCCTTGGACGTTCTGTGCCAGGCCTTCCAAGTTCCATCCAAGGGCTTGGGAGCTAGTCGTCAGCCTAATGCCCCTTGCTCTCCATCACTAGTGGCAGCCAGGGGGGCTGCTTGGAAGGACCCAAGCAGCTTCCGTTGGTTGTGGCAGGCCGGGGAGCAATTGGGGCCGCCGGAGATGGCACAACCATGGCATCGCATTTGGTGGGCAGGACTGGCAATCCTGGATAGAATGCTTATCAATGCTTGAATTATAAGGGGTTGGCACGGTAGAGGAGGCCTAGCCTTTTGCAATGCCCCCCTTAGCTGCTGTATTTAGTAAGCTGCAGTAGGCATGAGTTGGCCAACAGGGGGGAGAATTGGGGGCACAGCTTGTGAATTTCATTAAGGACCCTCTTAGTCTTACCTCTTCTCTCATAATTTGAGTACTGAATACTCCTCCATGAGGAAAAAATTCTCTGCAAGCAGAAAACTAGCACAACAGGGATTGAGGTGAGCTAGAACCTTTATTCCCACCGTGCAAGTTTATTTTTGTTTCTAATTTGCAAGGATTTTTTTTCCTACAGGGGTGCGATAAAATAGCATTCCCACCTTCACCCTGAAGCAGTACAACCCACTCTACCACCTCATTCTGCACCCCCAGACACCCTCAAGTCCCCCAAGCCTTACCGCAACGGCAGGATACAAAAAGGGCAGCAACAGAGGAGCCACTAAGGAGCCAATCACACAGCCGGAGCTGAAGTTGAAGCGCGCCAAAGGTAAGCTCAGCTGAGATCAGCAGCTCACTGAGGAAGACGTGCAGAGTGGCCACGAGGGAGGCCGGCCAGCCAGGTAAACCCTGTATGCCCCACCCCCTTCGTTCAGCCTCCAATCCTGGGGTGGCGGCTGGAAGATCGCCCCCTCCCCTCGTGTCCAAAAAGAGGCCAACCAAACCCTGAACCCTGTGCTATGAGTACAGGTTTGGAATTCTGCAGCTTGTGTAGAGAGTAGCCCAGGCCAGAATGACTGAGCTTTGAACCAGAAAGTATCTAATTTGAATCTCACCTTTGTCAGAAATTTGCTAGATGGCACGTGCTACTCTCTTTCAACCTTGGCTTCCCATTTGCAGTCTGGGGATCATAATATTGACCTACCACATAGCACTATTGTAAGGATTACAAGAAGACCGTTTATATGAGGCACTCTAAATACTGAGAAATGCTGAATAAATAATTATCTATGATAAATCATTATCCTTGACATAATTCTGCAGATTTTCCACAGCATCTCACAGACTTACTGAAAATAGATAAGACTGAAAGGAAATTTTCCATCAAAGTGAAATGAAATTTCTGAACATACGTTTCAAGTACATTGCAAATAATCAAAAATTGAAATGTTTTAAAAAGTCATTGTGTGTGCATGCACACGCACATGTGTAACTTAGCACATGATGCCAACATCTGAGCTGTCTCATGCACCAAACCCCAAAAGGCAGTTGAAAAATAAATAAATCTGAAAGTTGCAGTCCACATGGGTTTAATGTGGGCAGCCTTGGGCAAATCAGTGGCTCCACATCAGCAGTTCCCGTACCATAAATGGGAATAACAAATCTTCTCAGAGGATTATGACAAGGGAGATACACGTTAAGGGCCACAGTGTACTGTATAAAGAGTGTGGAATCACCATATTGAACCTGGGAACTACCTGCCTACAATGGAAAATCCACCATGACCATGAACAACAGTACTGTGTACATCTCTGAATGTAGAACTTGGGACAGATTTACTTATGTAGCAGAATGAGATAGTAGAGTCCTGAGGCGGTAAGAGTAAACGGTATCACTTCAGACTGCTAGGATGGAATACCAATTTTGAACACACCCCATGTAGGAAAACTAGCACTTCGGGAAGAATGGTTCTAGGACAGCCCTTTCCCTGTTGTGCTACATTTCTACTTGCAGAGAGATTTCCCCCCTAGAATAGCAATAGAAAATGCTATTACACACACACACACACACACACACACACACACACACACACACACACACACCTGCAGTCTGAAATCATTTTACCATCTCTGGCTCTCTGCATTCCACTGAAAGTACAGAGACAGCCTCAGAGGACCTCATTAGCTTTCCGTGATCTTTACCAAGGACTTGTAAATAATGAAGTGCTTGAGAAGCTCTCTCAATAAGCTGCTCATCACGTGGTGACAAGAGTGTACCACTTCAGACTGTGTGTGGGCGGGGGGGGGGCAGGGTTTGCAGGACTGGATGCTTTTCCATAGGTAAAAAAAAATGATACATAGAAAGCTAGCATGTGAAAGAGAAGGCTAGGCCCTGACCTAGAGAAGGCTAGCGCTTTCCCACTCTTGCGGTCTGAAGTTATACAGTCCAGGATGATTTTTTTTTTTACCATGAGATGAGTTTTCTTCTTAGACATCTCTGAGTTCTCAAGGCTCAAGAATGAGCCAGCAACAGAGACTCTGTCCCTGACAACCAGCTACTCCTTTCACAGGGATTGTACTGCAGTGCAGAAAGTCACAAATCCTGGTTCAGAACATCTGGAATCAGACAATGTGCCATTTAGGTAATAGCAGGAATGCTTTTCAATTTACTACTGGAAATGCTTTTGATTATGGAGTGTCTTAGGCTCAAACGACATGTTGTGTGAAGTTCTTGTGATTCCTTTGCATTTCCCCCCCTTAAAGCAGCCTGCATCTAAGCAGAAAAAGGGCTCCTGCAGAGTGACTACTTAACTCTCCTCTCTCCACTCCATCACCAGCTCAAAATCACCCTCTCTATGCTGCTTTTTCACCTATATATGAAGCTACCTTCCAGTCAGTCCACTGGTCCATTTACTGCAGTGTTGCCCACACAGGCAGTGGTGTAACAAGGGTGGTGTGAAGGCAAGTAGTTGTGCAAGACTCCGTTACACTGGAGTCAGCGGCCCCTCCCCCTTGCTGTTGGAGCCATTCTGGCAGCAAAGGCAACATGCAGGACACTCCCTCACTCACTCACTGTTGCTGCTGGAATGGCTCCAACAGCAAGGGGGAGGGGCCACTGACTCCAGTGTAACGGAGTCTTGCACAACTACTTGCCTTCGCACCACCCTTGTTACACCTTGTTACACCTGGAACCTCCAGGGGACTTTCCCAGCCCTACTGGAGGATGCCAGGGATTGAACCCGAGACAGTCTGCATGCAAAGCATGTGCTCTACACTCCTGACTTACCAGGATTGGTAAGTTAAAGGAGGGACTTACCAGTCGGGGGGGGGGTCACTCTCTTCTTCCTACTTAAGATGACAGTAATGTGTGGTTCTTCGTGCTACATGGTGATGGAAGAGGGTTTGTTTTCTTTTTCTCAAGAGAGAGAGAGAGGGGGGGGGTACAAGCTGTCAGAGTGGTGAGTGGAGAAGAAAAGAGAGGGAAAGACGGTATCAGCTTACACATATCTGTAGTGGAAATCGCGGAAGATTGGCGAGGAGTTAGTGGTGTTAGCAGTGGTCCCCTGTTTTGACAGGTCCGGGAAGGAAGGGGTTAAAGGATTGCCTGTTTGACAGGACTGGGACTCAAAGGGTTACCACCCAGGACTGCGTGGGTGGAAGCACACCTGCAAGCAATTGGGCGTGGCCCACAGGTGTTGCTGTTAATTGGGATAAAGCTGGGACTTTGAATGCAGTGGGTGTGGCTCGCAGCTGCACTCAATTAGCATTGATTGGAACTCTCACAGCTGTGGGCAATAATGAGGGCAGTGATTGGAAGCCCACAGCTGTAGCCAGTAAAGAGTTGATAGGGACTATCAGTATAAAAGCAGCAGCAGTTGGAGCAGGAAAGAGCCTCGCCAGCTCACCACGGGGACATGCTGCCAGACTGCCGAGTGACGACGACTCTGCTCCAGACGGGGACACTATGCCGGACTGACTGCTCACCTGGATGGACTACCCACCTGGATTGACTGGTATTGGGAGTCACTCTGCCTGACTGGAAAGTTGGAGAGACCAGGATTGATTGGACTTTGTGCTACAAGACTCTTTGCTGGATGGGATAAAGGCAACAAGGAGATTCTACTGCTGTGAAGCAACGAGCTGGACTTCTCTATGGAAACAGACCCTCGTTAGCTAAGTAGAATCTTATCTGCCCGGGAAGGGCTAATGGACATTTATTGCTGGGAACGTAATAAATCTTGTAAATAGTTGCCTTGGAGTTCAGTGTTTTCTTTGACACACAATTGCAATTAGGGAAAAGGAGCTAACTTTGCCTAAGGTGGACATGGGAGTTAATTAAAGGGAATAGTAGTTTGCTCCCCCAGGAGTAAAGTTTGGGGTGCAACATTTGGGACACAACAGTATCCATCAGGAGACGGGTAAAGCTCTCAAAGAGTAGGTGGAAAGCGAAAGTGAAAGCAGGAAGAGCTTGAACAGTGTAAAACCTGTAGCTTTGGGGACCAGTTGCCACAGCCCTGACCTGACACTCTCCAGTGCTCCAAAAGAGGGGTGGAGTGTGAGCAGAAGAAGGAGCAAGACACGGGGGGATGACGGCGAGACAGTTGGAGGAGGAACCACAATTGCACACCTGTACGGCCTCAGAGGGAAGGGGGTTAGGAAGACACCTGCTTCTTCCTCCTGCAAGCCAGTTTGGGCATCTTCCCAGGAATCTGCTGCTGGTTTCCTTCCCTGGGGTGAATTATAGCAAATGGGAGCCCTCTGCTCTGTGCCATTATCAGCTGGTGACAGGGCTTTAAAACCCTGTGCATGCCTTCTTCAGATACCCAGACTCAGAGACCCTGCCATCATGGCAATGGGGTGCTGCCCAGGGCTACTTCAAGCTGCGAGGCTTGTCCCTGCAAGGCTCCCGCTGTCGCTTTGCCTGGCTGCAATGCCAGGCAGGGCATCACTTGGCCCAAGATGAAGCTGGGAGGGGTTGGCTCCTCTTCAGCTGATGAGGCTGTCCCCGGGCAAACAGAAAGGAATCACAATTTAACCCACATTGTGATCACAGAATTAGGATGTGGGCTTAAACAATGTCTTTCTTATCGATCGGTGTGCTTGTACTGGGAAAATGTAAGGAAAAGGAAAATGCACTGTCATTCACCTTACTGCTAGTAAGATCGGCTCTGGTTCCTTCTGCTCACAGAGAGGAGTGGTGGAAGGAAGGGGGAACTGGTGGTAGGTAGCCTTTAACCTTTATAACCTTTATTGGCATACAGTACAAATACAACACACAAAACAACAAATGCTAAACCCAGCACAACACGCAATGTAAAACCAAAAGCCATCTCCTTGCCCCTGTGCCAGTTAGCTAAAGGCTACACTTCCGTCGGGCAACCATCAATTTTAATAAAGCAACAACCCTAGATAAAACCTCCACATCAGTGGCAGTTAAAAGAAAACATAGCATACTTTGCTGAGATAATTTTCCCAAACCTCCCAAAATTGGGTCTAGATAGAATGAACGGAGGTCATCATATAAAGGGCACGATATAATCATATGCAACACAGTTTCAATTCTTCCTGGGTCACACTGGCAACATCGTTCAGAATATGGAGTGCCTGCAAACCTCTATATGAAGTTAAAGAAACAACTTAAAGATCTTCTTGCTGTGAAGAAATTTAGTTACATCAAAGCTCAATGGAGCAGTCTATCTCCTTTTTTATACACAGGTACAATTATGGCATTAGACCATCCCTTAGGGATTTCGCCTGTTCTGTCAATAGCTGTAAATAACGGTGCAAGAATTGGTGCCCACCAATCAGAGTCACTCTTCAAAAGGTCAGGGGGAATTGCATCCAGGCCCGCTGCCTTGCCTGAACTCAGTTGAGCAAGTAACTCCTTTATTTCTCCCACCGTGACACATGGCCAGGTGGTGAGATCCTGTGCACCAAAATTAAGAACAGGAGGCGCACTGAGCATTTTATCCTTATCCTGGAATAATTGGGTAAAATGTTGCAACCATTGTGACAGAGATATTGTCATAGGGTCCGATGGATTTTGCTTAAGGGACCCTATGACAATCTTCCAAAATTGCTGATTATTTTTCTGTTCCACTCAGAGGCGTCGCTCCGGTAGGGGCGGGGCTGTAAGTATCGCTGTGGTCATAGTCTCTTTACCGAGCGAGGAGGAGGCAGCCCCGCCCCCTCACTGTCCGAGCCATTTCCGTGCGGAGAAAGTAGCAGGCAAGCTACTTTCTCCGCACGGGACTGGCTCGGACAGTGAGGGGGCGGGGCTGCCTCCTCCTCGCTCGGTAAAGAGACTATGACCGCAGCGATACTTACAGCCCCGCCCCTACCGGAGCGACGCTTCTGGTTCCACTGAGCGCAAAAGACTGCTCCATTGAGCTTTGATGTAACTAAATTTCTTCACAGCAAGAAGATCTTTAAGTTGTTTCTTTAACTTCATATAGAGAGCAGCAATATCTAAGGAATTAAATTTTCTATACAGCAAATAAGTCCTGCGAATCTGGCCTTTCAGCTCTTTACATTCCTTGTCAAACCATTGGTCCTTTCTACATAAATCGCTGTCCTCACAAAATTTGGAAGGACGCCCCAATTCATCACATAAGTGTTCAACTAATTCATCAAATAAAGTAATTATGACATGAGGATCAGCCTCTGAGATGATATTGTTAACCAGATATTTACATCTGCTTTGGAGTTGTATACCTACAAATTTCTCCTCAGTATGGTAGTTCCATAAGATTTTTATTGGGAATTCCAGATTGAGCCTACCATCTAAGGGAGGCGATTTATCAGGGAGTCCAAAGTTAAGTGACAGTTCCAGCGGAAGATGGTCGCTAACTGTAATACTCCCCACGCAAAAGTAGTCTACAGTAGATTTCAATGAGTGGGGGATCAGCACATAATCTATCACACTAGATCCTCGCGCAGATACAAATGTATGTTCACCCGCCCCTGTGAATTCAGTAAGACCATTCAGCCAAATAAGGCTAGAATAAAAATAAAAACTAACCAATTTGATACCAGCGGGGTTACAACAATCATCCTTAGAGCTTCTATTAAGATTGCATATATATGGTAGGTAGCTAATGCTCAGATATTTTATTGGCCAGCAAACAGCCATAGGTGCAGAAGAGTCAGGGGAGATGAATTGCATCTCTCCTTAAACAATGAAAACATCAATAATGCCCTGTTAGCTAAACACTTAGTCAGTGTATCTGCCTTTTTCTTTGCTTCTGTGGTACAGTATAGAAGAACTGTCTGCTTTGATTAAGTTGCTAAAACTGCACCTGGTTTTCCCTTCTTGCCCCCCAGGGGTTTCACCATGTTTTCTTCCCTTATCAAGCAAAATGTTCTTTGCAGGCCAGTTCTATATATGGAATGGAAGTACAGTATCTGCCCCCACTGTCTGAGACTTACTTGCAAGTAGGCGTGCATAGGTCTGAATCCAGTTGCAGGTGCTAAATCTGCCCCCCTCACATTTCCCCTCCCCATCGCTGTTATTAAAGGGTCATTCATTTATAAGCAATGCCTGAGTCCCATCCCTAGCTGCTGCCTTCAGTGTGAAGTGGGCTACGCAGATGGATGTGTAGGCCTATATAATGCAAACAGGAACAGGCTTCATCCTCTGTGACACAGTCATATGTGAAGCATAGGTCAAGGGACACAAAAACCTGTCCCTCGCCCCAGACAATGAGGTCACCAGGGTTGGTCCCCCACCCACAGCACTGCCAACTACATTCCTCACATAAGCAAATGGCTGCCAATCACTCCTATGTGGAATGGGAAAACATTGCACTTTGGGTTGCCTCTATAGGGTCAAGATACAGCCCTACACTCAGGGAGAGGCAGCGCATCAGACGGCGGTGTATTGTGCCCCCTCCCCGGTTTGCTAGAAAATATGAGCTTTTCCTCCCTCCATCCCCTATTCATAATGACAAGAATTTTGCTATTTGCCACAAAATGCTCCCTAGCATAACACAATTCCTGTGAAAGACAAAAACAGGAAGTGCATATGTTCACTGCTAGTGAGTGTCCCAGCACTCACTTTGTGGGGCACAGGTCCATGTTGCACATCCATACAAAGGACCAAGTGGGGTGGAACCCAGCCCCTGCAGGCTATTGTGCAAACTACGGCAGCCTGAAACTGTCTCTAAGAAAATATAAGGTTGCAGGGCGACTATGATTTCTTATCTTGATATACAACTGGGAGTCGCAGCATATAGAGATAAGGAGACATCGAGTTGCTGCACAACTCTGTATTTTCTTAGAGAAAACTGTAGCTTGCTGCAACTTGCACAGCAATCAGTGGGCTTGCCCCCAGCACCCAGGGGAGCCTGGAACTCATCCCAATTGGCTGGCGTGGAGAGAGAGAGAGAGAGAGAGAGAGAGAGAGAGAGAGAGAGAGAGAGAGAGAGAGAGAGAAGAGCTTGCATAGGTAGGTGGCTGACTGGTCATCTTTCACCAAGGATCTGTATACAGGATCTCCAAGAAACGTTTTTCTAAAGCAACAATCCCTTTAATGGTTCCGTCTCTGATTTGCGTTTATGACGCAGAAGTGAATCAGCACAATAAAAGTATCAGCAGCTTTCCTGCTTTTCACTGCCCGCCGAAAGGCAAGTAGTCACTGGGTCAGGCAGGGAATTCCCTAAGTGTAGCTGAACTGAAAGTCATGAGAGTGTTGAGTTTGAAATTATGGGTCCAAAATTTTAGGGGTCCAAAATGGGGAGCAGTTTACAGGGCAAGCAAAATTCTCCCAAACATTCAGAGGGGTACTTACCAGTTACAACCGCAATTTGACACTTTTTTTTTTTTTTTGCCAATGCTGCAGGAAGAAGCAGCGGGATAGTTCCTCTCAGTGGCTGCTTCCTGGTAGCCAACCTTTTTTCTCAGAAGGCCGAACAAATGGTGTGAGAGGAGATGTGCTCAGAAAAAAATGGGGCGGACAGGAGCTGCTCTGCCACTGCCACCTGCAGCAGCAGCAGCAGCAGCAGCAAAGGAAATTTAAAATTAAAGTAAAAAGGTGCTACTAATAAGATCTGAGATTTTCATGGCCAGCAACGATTAACGATGAATGGATGTCTGTTACGGGTTTGAAAGTCATGATGTTAAAATGATTTTTTTATTGATTAAAACACGGTTCAGAAAAAAACGTATTTAATACGTTTTTTTTCTGAACCATGTTTTAACCAATAAAAAATCGTTTTAACATCATGGCTTTTGAACCCGTAACTGACATCCATTCCTCGTTAAAGGTGCTACTGTTGTCTCTAATTGGTACCCTATCCATTTTTATTTTATTTTTTAAATTCACCACTCAGAAGGAACACCCAAATGGCATTTCAAATCTGTCACCTGAAAAGTGGGAGCCAACTGGAGGGGCAATTTTGCTCCGCCTTGTGTGACATGACAACGAAAAAGGTCTGTCTCTCATGCCTGCCTACCTCATTTCTGAAGGGGGGGGGGAACATAGAGGAAGGCCTTAGTCATTGACCAGAGTTCACTGTTTTCGCTACTAGCCTAGGTTCTGATGAAAAAGAGGTGGGTACCATCAATGTACTGAGGAGACCTTAGCCCAAATCTCCAAATGACCATCCTCAGCAGTTTCGCGTAGGTATTAATAGCATGGGAGAGAAGGTGGAAACTTGTGGCACCCTATAGGCACCACAATCGGGACCTACCCTTCAGGAACATCTAGTGTCACTAAATAGAGTGTCCACTGTCCCATCCCAGCAGTGACGTCGTCAGCGGTGGGCCCCCTGGTGGCAGGATTGGGCCCGAGGCAGCACGCGGGCAGGGGGGTGCACTCCGGATTGCTCCATCCGGCATGCAAGAGTTTGGCTATCAAAATGGGCCAAAACGCGACGGGTGAGTGTGTGTGTGTCGCCACCACACACTCACATTCCCTGAGTATGGAATGTTCAAGACTGACCCTGAGGGATTCTAATGAGGGTTTTCTCAGCAGAGACTGTTCCAATTGCTTCCCTTTTTAGGGCTGAGTTATACTAGCTCTGAAACATTTATCATTTCTACCACCCAACAAGCCAGCCTCACCCTGTAGATTTCACAAGCCAGGAAGGGCTAGTGTTGAGCATGTATGTGGTAGCAGCCTTACTCCAAGAATGCTGCCCACATCCTCAAGCTGTAGAAACTGAAAGGTATCAGTATGAATATAAGAAGGCAGCATGGGCACATCCGACTTGGACTTGTTAAGTAAACTCTGAGTAAAGTGCCCGTATATTGATAGCACTACGTAAATAACAATACTTAAATAGCTTTCTTCTGCATTAGTGTGATCCCAATATGATTCTCGCAACTTCAATCTCACATGATCCCAGGCTGTGCTCAATGGGAATGAGTAGTAAGGAAAAGATATTCTGAGTCATTATTGATTCCCTAGAGGAAAGTATCTTCAAAGAGCATTCAAAGAAGAAAGGCATCTTCTTTTCGCTTTTCTCTTCCCCGTCACACTTTTCCCCTTGTCTCTTCTCTTTCTCTGTCATGCTTTATACTGTCTTCTTGCTCTCTCTTCTTATCTCTCCCAGTCCCGCTTTTCACGCTCTGCTCTTCTCTCTCTCTCAGTTTGTTTACATTGCTAAAACACTTGTCCAGGTCAGACATGATTTCCCGATAAACACGTTTTCATTGATTGCATGAAAGCAAAACCTCAGGAGCAGCAGAAACTTTCCTCTGGGGAATCAATAATGACTCAGAATATCTTTTTTCTCCCAATCATTCCCCTTGAGCGCAGCCTGGGATGTGAGATTGATGTTGCAAGAATCATATTGGGATCATACTCTTTCCCCAGACATGACTGAACAGTAAAATGCCCATAGTTGCTATAGATTCTATAGTATAGAAGAAAACAAGTGTTTGCTGCAAGTTTGGGAGATTGATGGGAGGAGAATCCATTGGTGGAGGTACCATAATTTATTATCTGATGAGTCAACTATGAATATAGACCATGCTTCTGGGAAAACAAGAAAAGGAAAGATACAGTCAGCCCACATCTTATGTAAGGGTTATGTTCTGAGGTCAGCATGAAAGCCAAAAGTATAGTCAAAACTCCCAAATCCAACGAATAGGTATTGTCTCTTTAGGAACTAAAACCATACGGGGACTGAAATGACTGAGAGAACAGCAGCTTCATTCTCTCGTTTCAGGCTCGCTCCAGCCCTCCAGGGCATAAGTAGAGTAAGTGGAATGGCAGAGGTGAATCGCCTGCAGTATTTAAACTGCTGTTTTTCTTTATCTTTTTTTGAGGGGGGAGAACACCTATACTTAGATTCGTGTGAGTCTATCGTGTGTACAATGAGGGCTGACTGTATATGACCAAGTCAGAAACTGTCATGCACATGGAAGCAGGTAGGTATATCCTCTTTGAATGACATGGAAAATCCTAACTACCACAACATTTCACTTTCCAAAGGAGTCCAAAGCAGATGCATCAACTAAGGCACCCATCTGGCCACGTAACTTAGCCACCTGAGTTGTGAATCAAATATCATCCCTGCCACAAACTTAATAGCTAGGCTTAGCAAGTCACCCTCTCAGCTTCAGCCCTCAGCCACAATATCAGGGATAAATACTACCAACTGTACAGGTTGTTGTGAAGATTACTGCAAAAATAGGTATTGCTCTCAGACAGTGCTATATAAATGCTAAGTATGATTCACTTTAATACAGGGGTTCTCAACCTTTGGAGGCCCGGGTACCCCCTATCATGGTCCAATTTTCTGAAGTACCCCCTGCTAATTAACTGCTAATCAATTGAATTAATCAGTTAATTACTTAGGTAATTAACTTAGGTAATTAACTCCTCCCCCCTCTCTCTCCAACACACACACACACACACACACACACACAGAGAGAGAGTTAGAGAGAGAGAGAGAGAGAAAGAGAGAGAGAGAGAGAGAGAGAGAGCTAAATAAGACATTTAAAATTGTTTTAGTACTTTTTAATTTAACGGTTAATTACTTAGGTAATTAAGTGTGTGTGTGTGTGTGTGTGTGTGTGTGTGTGTGTGTGTGTGTGTGTGTGTGTGTTGGAGAGAGAGGGGGGAGGAGAGAGAGACATATGCAAGGATCTCTTTTTTCTCCAAGTTACACTTCCCAAAATCAGCTCCTCCCTCCCCCACCCCACCAAAGTACATTTTCCAAAGTACAAAAATAAGCCCAAAACCAAAACCAGAGAGACAGAAAGGCTCTGAAAATAATTACAATTTAAAATCCATGTTAATTAACACTTAATTAGCTGCTGATGGGGCAGATAAGGGGCAGGGCTTGGCGTACCCCCAGCAAGAGGTCTGCGTACCCCTAGGGGTACCCGTACCACAGGTTGAGAATCTCTGCTTTAATATATGTTAGGCTGGCTTGAACTTGTATTCAGAATTCTGCTGCCCCAGATCAACTTTTAAAATAGAATCTGCCCTCCTTTGACTCTGTTGGCATCGTCTCACCATCTGGCTTGGGCTCATGGCTTGTCACGATCTAACACAGCCTTCTTTTAACTCCCTCATCCTTACTGGGGTGCCCAGTTTACCCACAAGTTCCAGCCTCACTTTATTTAACTTCAAGGCAGGTCCACCCATCTCAACCCCAAACATAACAGACTTCTGCAGGCCAGTCATCTCCTCACTCACTGCTCATTTTTTAGACCAATTAAAGTGACTGCACCAAGGAGGTACTGGATACAAGGTACAAGGGTGCTCCCCTCCATCTTCATCCTTGGCAGAAGTGCTGTCGTTCATCAGCTCTTCCCAGTCGTTGCTTAGTAAGAAGGTCGCCTAAGCGCCAGCTCTGTTCCTTGGTTAGTCAGTTAGACTTGAGAAATGTGAGCATAAAACACTCCTGTCCTAGTTCTGGCATAAGGTTACCACCTGTTCATAATTTAGAACTGTTCATATTTCAGGAGCTCTGTTCACAATAAGAAGAAAACTTATTGCGGATGGAACGTGTCCATATATTTTGGTGGAAGCAGAAATTATTGTTGTGTCTAAGCAAACTTCAGTCATCTCTGCCTTCAGTTTTTAAAAGTATGTGTTTGTGGGTAAAAAAAAAAAAAGATTCTTCAAGCTGCTAAGAACAACAGCATATATATCAGGGGTGGCCAAACTGGCTCCTGAGCCACATGCGGCTCTTTGACGTATAATATGCGGCTCTTAGAAATATGTTGGCCAGGGTTCCCGACCCCGCCCACGCTCCTCCCCCCTTAAGGGGCAATCGCTCCGTCCCAGTTGACGATCTGGTAAGCCTATCCAATGGAAATAAATCAGATAGCACTCGGGTGAATGTTGGGTTCAGGATAATTGTCTGTACCACCAACTAAAACAAAATAAAACACTACAGTAACTGCATTGGAAATTGAACCTGTCAGATTACTGTGGCATCCCTTCCCCTACATTTTCTAGAAATATAATGCATAGTAGGTAATTTTGTTTTCTTTCGTCCACTCTGAAAATGGAATTGCTGTGTTAAATAATAAAGAGCAGTAATGACACTGGCATTAGTGTCCTGTTTGCCAACCCTGTAGCTTTAGGCTTTAAATAAAGGATAGAGTCACAATTATTCATCAGTGTTATACTCATGTTGTAGCTCTGATACAGTGAACATGTGGATTGTCCATAATCGGCTGGGTTAAAAGGTGGCAACCCCGTTTGGACCTCTGTGATTTCTGACCTACCTGTTGGATCTCCACACTAATCACTGGTGAACGTCTGGAGTGGGGCAGGGGTTTAAAGAGTCAAAGTGATACATGAAATGATTCTACCCGAGCATGCTCTAACCAGCCATTTCTACACAAGCGCTAGGCTCTCACTTCTTTGTATCCATGGGAAACCAGTACTACCTGTTAGACACTAACTACTTTGAAAGTAATTTAACTACAGCGGGTGGCACAGCGGGTTAAACCGCTGAACCATAAGCTGTCGATCGAAAGGTCGGCAGTTCGATTCCCGCGACGGGGTGAGCTCTCGTTGCTTGGCCAGCTCCTGCCAACCTAGCAGTTCCAAAGCATGTCAATGCAAGTAGATAAATAGGTACCGCTTGCGGAAAGGTAAACAGCGCTCCGTGTTCCAGTCGCATGCTACGCGCTGCGGCAAGGAGAGTCATGCCAGCCACATGACCACGGAGGCGTCTTCGGACAACGCTGGCTCTTCGGCTTTGAAATGGAGATGAGCACCACACCCTAGAGTCGGACACGACTGGACTTAATTGTCAGGGTATACCTTTACCTTTTACTTACTACTACCTAAACAGTAGCTTTAACTGCTGGTTAATAACATTTCAGTAAAAGTAACTAAAGCTTCAACTATTTTTTCAAAAACTTATGTCCTCAACACCTGTGGCCTATAATGAGTCAAAGTAGACTTGTAAACAGCAAACCCCATGCAAGAACTCTATGCTTCTGCAACTGCACTCTTCCTGGACCAAGCGGAAAGCTGCTGGAATATTCTGAGTCTGGGCACCACCACACCTGAGAAATCCTATACCCTGAACATGCACCTAGAAACTCGCTGTTGGAATGGAAGCGAGAGTTCCCACCCTCTCTGCTGGTAATTATAGGCATGCTTTTGTTCTTCTGAGTGACCGATCTGTGGATATTTATAGGGAGGTTACATGCATGACAGTGGTTTCTAGGCACAAACCTATTCAGGAGTTCTGGGGTATATAGCTGCATCTACATACACAGAGAGATTATTTGGGTGACTTTAGCTTCCACACATCAGAGACCACCCTTTTTCCCTGAACTGAAGCCAAGGCCATAATAAGCCACTTGAACCTTTCCGTTTTTAACTGCAAAAGAAATGAAATCCTGTTATGGGTAAATGGCCAATTCAAGCCCAGCTCTCCCATCCCTTAAATCTTGTCAGAGTTGGCTGGTGCGTCCTGGAACTTCCTCAGGGCCTCAGGGCCGCTGCTAAACATTCCCTGGGACTCCGGTCAGCCTGTGTGCCAGTGTCACACACGTGGAGGACCTCTCTCCTCCTCCGCCTCATCCATTAATGCACTTAGAAGGAGGGAGCAAATGCATTTCTATAGCAAGTGATTTAGCTGCAAATCTTCAATCAATAAAGAGAAATTTAAAGGCATTAAGCTTTTTCAGCCTCTGCTGCAAATGAGGTTGTCCCCACAGGGCGCTCTTTGACAGAGTCCTTTTTATGTCACACTACTGACCCCTCCCTGCAGCGTGCTCTGAAAACATCTTCAGCACTAGTTTTGTCTTTAAGATGCATGTATGTAGATGCAGCTATACCACAGAACCCCTGAATAAGGTTGTGCCTAGATCTTTATGCCAATAAAGGTATTTTGAATTTGACTTTGTGCCTAGATCTCTCTCTCTCTCTCTCTCTCTCTCTCTCTCTCTCTCTCTCTCTCTCTCTCTCTCTCTCTCACATACACACACACACACACACACACACACACACACACACACACACACACCAATGGTGCTGCTGTTTAATGCAGGTCATTGCATAATAAAACTTGTATTATTCATGACAATCGTGGAGAAGAGTCTCAGCCTGGCTTGTATTACCAAGACCCTGGGTGGATGAGCTGGGAGGAGTTTCTTCCTCAGCTGTGTGTCCACCTGGATTTTCAGTGCAGCACCAATACAGGCTTGAGGGTTGGGAGCTTTGTTGTAGTCTACAGGGTTTCTATCACCTTCTCCAGGATTCCTGCCCAGTTGAGCTCTGGTATCTGGGGTTGGGCACGTGGGACAGACTGGGGATTCTGTTAATGGACCAGCCTCCTTGCTGCCTATCTGTCTTCTGGCCTAATATGATTGGAGGTGGTCTCAGACTCAGGGGTGTTGCTAGGGTTGGAGATCTCATGGTGTCACCCCCATGGACCTCCTCCCACATCAGACCACACGATGCGGAGGCTTCCTGGGAAAAGCGATCCCCACGCAAGTCGTGGCGGGGATCGGGAAAAACCTATTTCTACCAGTGGTGCATTTTCGCACACTAGTAAAACAAATAGAATAGAACGTCATTTTGGTGTCACTTCCTCCCTGGGGTGATCCACCGCTCCTAGTGATGCCCCTGCTTAGACTTGGTGTTGAGTTCCCCAGGATTGTTCTTCTGTTGAATGTCTCCAGCATTCACATTAAGACCACCTTGGTCAGAGTGGCTCCATTCTTCATGGCCTCCATTTACTGCCATGGGGCTGTCCCAACATGTCGTTGCCCCAGCTGCATGTGGCAAGTCACATTTATGATGCAATGTCCTCAATTGGGCAGATGTTCTTAACTTCTCTTGCATGCCAGGTGTCCAATACCTCCAAAGGTTGATGGCTGCATGTCTGATATGTCATAAGAACATCAGAAGAGCCCTGCTGGATCAGGCCAAAGGCCCATCTAGTCCAGCTTCCTGTATCACACAGTGGCCCCACCAGATGTCTCAGGGAGCACAAGACAACAAGATAACCTGTTTCCCGTTGACACTCCCTTGCACCTGGCACAGAGAAAACCTACTCCTACAACCAGGAGGTTGCTTATCCCCATCATGGCTTGTAAGCTGTGATGGAATTTTCCTCCATAAATCTGTCCAATCCCCTTTTAAAGGCATCCAGGCCAGGTGCCATCACCACCTCCTGTGGCAAGGAGTTCCACAAACCAATTACACGCTGGGTAAAGAAATATTTTCTTTTGTCTGTTTTAATCCTCCCTCCACTCAATTTGAGTGGATGTCCCCTAGTTCTAGTGTTGTGTGAGAGGGAAAAGAACTTCTCTCTATCCACTCTCCCCATCCCATGCATAATTTTATACGTCTCAATCATGTCCCCCCTCAACCGCCTTTTTTCTAGACTGAAGAGCCCCAAACGCTGTAGCCTTTCCTCATAAGGTAGATGCCCCAAGATCTCTCTCCTGATCCGTCACAGACAGTTCAGAACCCATGAGCGTGTATGTGAAGTTTTGATTTCTTGCCCCAGTGTGCATCACTTTACACTTGAAGCGCATCTGCCATTTTGCTGCCCATTCTCCCAGCTTGGAGAGATCCTTCTGGAGCTCTTCACAATCCCTGCTGGTCTTCACCACCCGGAAAAGTTTAGTGTCGTCCGCAAACTTGGCCACCTTGCTGCTTATCCCCAACTCCAGGTCATTTATGAACAAGTTGAAAAGCACCGGTCCCAAGACCGATCCTTGTGGCACACCGCTTTTCACCTCTCGCCATTGTGAAAATTGCCCATTGACACCCACTCTCTGTTTCCTAGTCTTCAACCAGTTCCTAATCCATAGGAGGATGTCAAATACTTACGTGCCAGCTGGCAGATATTGTCAAATGTTGGCATGGCATTGAAAACCAGTGTGCTGTCATTGTTAAGGCGGGTATTGAACTAGGACCAGGACAACCCAGGTTCAAATACCAACAGCCATGAAGCTTAGGAGGTGATGTGAGGGGGGGGGGGGTCAATCACTGTCTCTCAGTCTAACCTATCTCACAGAGATTTTGTGAGGATAAAAAGGGGAGGGAGAGAAAAACATGCAGGCTGCCCTGAGTTTTTGGGAGGACACGTGGGCTGACAAGTTTAATAATAAATACAAATGCAGTCTGCCAAATACTTAATAAAGCTGTATATTAGATGCTGTCAAACACTGACTGCTACTAAAAATCTTCAGGCATTGGATACTGAATGCAATATATTTGCCAAATATTTGTAAACCCAGAGAATATTTGGAAAATGATTCACCATAACATTTGCAGAGGAGAATTTGAGGGAGGGGGCTCATTTCAGCTCTAGTAACAACTCTTCCATTACCCCTTTTGCTACCATAAAACCAGGTGGTACACACTTCAGTGCCCATTACCCTGTGTATATACCACAGTGTCCAGGTCAGACCTTCATGCTCCTAACTAGGTCATCCACGTTTATTTATTCTATGGATGTATACCCCGCCTTTCCAGTTCAAAACTGCACAAGGCAACTTACAATAAAATTAAAATGTATGTGGGCTGTATGAAGACAAACAAGTTTAAATGTACAGTAATCCAAACAAGGCTGGGTACTGTTGGTTAGGAGATCTGTGGTCCAGGTTATGGACTGTCAACCTATTCTGAGAGGGGGTGTACTGACTTTGAAAGAGCAGGTCTGCAGGTTGGCTGTACTTCTGGACCTGGCTCTGCACCTGGATGTTCAGGGGTTGGCTATGGCCCAGAGTGCTTTTACCCAGGTTAGGTTTTCTGTGCCAGCTGCGTCCTTTGCTGGACCAATCAGACCTGACTATGGTTGTCCATGCATTGGTTACTTCTCTTTGGGATTACTGTAACACACTGTACATGGGGCTGCCCTTGAAGACCACCACTTCAGCTTGTGCAGAATGCTGCTGACCAGCATGAGGCATGGAAATCATATCACATTTGTGTTCTATCATCTGCACTGGTTGCCAGTATATTTCTGAGTTTACTTTAAAGTGCTGGTTTCAAACATTAAGGCCCTAAATATGATGAAATCCCAGTATCTGAAGGACTGCCTCTCGCCACATGAAGCTGCCCATCCCCTGAGATAATCTCAGAGGGTTCTTCTACATGTTCCACTGCCAATGGAAGTGCATCTGACAGTGATGCCAGAAAGGGATTCCTCTGTGGTGGCACCCAAGTTGTGGAACTCTCTCCCTCAAGAAGTAAGGTTAATACCATTCTTGCTTCAGTTTTGGCACTGGCAAAATACCTTCCTGTTCCATTCAGCCTTCTGTATATGATTACTGCTGTGTAATCCCTTTCTGGCATCACTTAAATGATTTCTGCCTTTACTGTGGTGCATTTGTTTTACTTTAGCTTGTTGTTCGGCGCAATCCTGTCTAACAGTATACTGGCTGAGCGACTGCTTCACTGGTCTAGTGTGCTGCAAACGTGCCATAAAGCAGATTTGCGGTAGCTGGAGAATAAGCGGTGTCGGCGCTGAGTCACCGCTGCGCCTGCTGGGGAAGGTAAAAGGCTGAAGCACACCAGCCGCGTTCTGCGTGGCATTCTGCGTGTGGCGCGTGCTGCACGAGAAACGCAGCCAAAGCTGGGAATTCTCCAAGGGAAGCGTCAATGCGAACGGACCTCTCTGCAGCTCCCGGTGTTCAGTGGGACTTGCCTCCGGTTGGAAAGAATGCAAACACAACGGGCTGCACGCACGCAGAACGCGGCCGGTGTGCTTCAGCCTAAATTCTCTGCCAGGCAGCGGAGGAACTGAGGAGGGTGGAACGGGGCATTCGGGGGGGGGTAGGATTGGTTGTCTGGGCCCGGATTGGGGAAGGGATCGTCGGAGACCTCCCCCGCCATATTCTATCATTCTTCCCAGACCTGGCTGCCGATACACTGGGCTCTCAAATGTGCGCCAGCAAATAGCTGGCACACATTTGAGTAGACCCATAGGGACGGCTGGGGCTCTACTCGGGATAAAGAGACAAATGTCCTTTTACCCCGAGGACACCTCTGGCTGTGCCGGGGGAGGCCCAATCCTGCTTCGGATGCGGCGGGTGCCTTATTTGCACTGCTGTGTCCTGCTAGACAGGATTGGGCTGCCCAATATATACATTTTCTAATAAATAAATGTAGCTTGGCCTAGCTGTGGGATGGCTGACATCCCTTACAAGCTGACAGCACTCAAAGAGGTCGTGCTTAAGTCCACTGCCAGGGCTCAATGAGCTCTTTATCAACCAAGGTGGTGGTTTGGAGTTGCAATCTCTTGTCCATCACACAGACCTGACACCGATGACACCGATGACACATCGACTAGACAGAGGAAAACAATCGTCAGATGGCTCTGAGTGACTGACGAAGGCAAGATTTCAAGTGGTAGCCTGGTGGTGATAGCCTCCATATCACATTTTTGATCTATTGATTCAGACTGATTGCCTCAGCCACAGCCGTTTCAATAAATCAGCCCATTCACGAGTCATACAAAAAGGGCTTTTGGTGCCTGCTGAGTGCTGGGAAGGATATGAGCAGCACTGGCACAAGGGCTACACTCCTAGGATGCCTAAAAGAATAGCAGCACTTCCAGAGCAGATCTACCATAAATGAATATATGCTGTGCTGTATTTCTTCTCCCATACTTCAAAATGTTTTGTTTGCCTCATTTTGGCTCACTTTGGGTTGCCAAACATGAAAAGTCCAAGTTTTGTTTTATTTTATTTTTTATTTTATTTTTCACATTTTTTATACCTCCCTTCCTCCAAGGAGCTCAGAGTGGTGTACATATTTCCTCCCCTCCTTTTTGTCCTCACAACAACCCTGTGAGGTAGGTGGGGCTGAGAGATAGTGACTGGCCCAAGGTCACCCAGGAAGCTTCGTGGCTGAGCGGGGATTTGAACCTGGATCCTCCAGGTCTAAGTCCGACTCCCAAACCACTACACCATCCTGTTTTGTTTTATCACTCTCCAAATCCTCTCTGTGTACAACAGTAGCACAACTAGGGTGGGGTATAGGACCACCTGCCCTTGGTGTAGCAAAACCAGCATCAAAGGTCATTCACTATATCAACAGCTATTAATGGTCACATCAAATGATGTAGGGCACAAGCCAGCGAAAGGTAAGCTTTTTAAAGGTAAGCTTTTTAAAGTCCTACTGATTTCAGTGGGAGACAGTTGGGTACGTGTCTTGCTCTGCCATTGTAATCAGCGAGGATTAAAAGTACTTCCCCTTGTGTCCACACCTATCTGGAATGAGGGGCAAGTTAAGTTTAGTCCCCAGTCAGCTGCGCTTCATCTTTTTTCTTCCACAAAAGTTAGCAGGAGCTGCTGAGAATGAAGTGTGCTATCTCCTTTGCCCCACACTCTTATCTTCATCCCCAAATCCTGGGTTTCATGTCCTGGTCATGCTTCAGTACTCACTGTGACTGAGCTGTATCACTTTGAACTGCTCATGTGGTTGAATATTCTTCCGCACGTGCATGTGTTCGTGCGTGTGTACACACACACACACACACACACACACACACACACACACACACACACACCCTTCTCATAGAAAACTAGATATCAGATAGAAGGATTTAAGTTTAGTCTACTACCTGGTACCTGGTTTTCAGGGCTAGCCAGCTGATGAGATGTGGTGACAGGGGTGTCACTAGGGTTGGTGACACCCGGGGCGTGAGCTCATGGTGTCACCCCCATGGACCTCCTCCCACATCAGACCACACGATGTGGAGGCTTCCTGGGAAATGCGATCCCCACACAAGTCTGTGGCGGAGATTGGGAAAAACCCATTCTCTACCAGTGGTGCGTTTTTGCATCACTGATAGCAAATAGAATAGAAAGTCATTTTGGTGTCGCCTCTCCCTGGGGTGCTGGAGAAGACTCCTGAGAGTCCCTTGGACTGCTAGGAGATCAAATCAGTCAATTCTAAATGAAATCAAGCCTGACTGTTCCCTGGAAGGACAGGTACTAAGGCTGAAACTCAAATATTTTGGCCACCTAATGCGAAGAGAGGACTCTCTGGAGAAGACTCTGATGCTGGGAAAGATTGAAGGCAAAAGGAGACGGGGAAGGCCAAGGATGAGATGGTTAGACAGCATCACCGATGCAACGAACATGACAATGAGTGAACTCAGGAAGATAGTGGAGGACAGGAAGGCCTGGCGGGATATGGTTCATGGGATCACGAAGGGTCGGACACGACTTAACGACTGAACAACAACAACTCCCTGGGGTGACACCCAGGGCAGTTCTGGATGACACCCAGGGCACCCCCCTCCCTCAGCATGGTGAAGTAACCCCTTCAGGCAATGGACAGGTGGGAGGTGGCAGATTGGCAGGGGACAGTAGAATGGACTGTTCAGATTGCAGGTGGGGGTGGATACCACGTTGGATGTTTCTTCCCCACCATAAAACGTTCCCTGCAAATAGAAAACTTTCAGATAAGGGGAAAGGTTGTAACCCAGGCTTTTGCATGCTGTGCTGGTTTTCTGTTTACAGTGACTTTAAAAATTGTGGCACAATTGGAAGCGGCAACCCACTCTGCCACCTCAACATTCCACCATTCACTCTCCTCTGTGTGAAGACTACGCCTTGGGAAGCTGTGATCAGATATGTTTTGAATGTTATTAGCCTGCATGCATTGTTCTATTGTTCACAGCTGACTCTTCAACTCAACAAGTTTGCCACTCGGGTGTGGAAAATAAATTTAATGTTGTTAAGAAATCAAGGACTTGGGTGTCAATTATTCCATTAGTGAAGCCTGTTTGCCACAGAAATCTGGAGGCTGCCACAACCGGCTGAATAAATTCCTCTTTTTACCCAGTGACAAGTAGTTTTGGATGAGAAGCAGGGTTCTTTTTTCTCCCTCTCTCACCTGATTTCTAGCCAAGAGAAATGGAATAGGTAGGAGGTGTTTTTTTGTTTTTGTTTTTCCTGTAGAGCCCATGCAACAATCCATTTTGGAGGCCCCAATTCTCTTTGCAGGAGCTCTGTAATCAGATCATAAAATTCAGGTTGCAGTGCAACCTAGTGCAATCATACTATCCTAACATCTAACTAAACTACAGAGATAAGAATATAAAGTCAAATAAAATGAAATCCAAGCATTCTTAATTTTTTTTAAAGAAAATAAGTACATTTCTAGCCCTTCTGGCTCTGGGGAAAAGCTTAAAAAAAGCAACGTTTGTGTCTGCTAGAGATTCTGAAATTGGAAAGAGCCTGTAAAGGCTGCAATGGCAAAGCAGGGCAAGGGGCGTTTAAGAATCCCATTCCTCCCCAAGGACTTCTCATTATTTTTGGGGAAGGACCATAGTTCAGTGTTAAAAACAATGCTTTGCATGCATGTTTGTTTATTGGCATATTTCTTTCTTTATTATCTGTCTGGCCACAATCTACAAGGGAGAGAGTGGGTTAGCCACACTTCCCCAGACCACCCAGTTCTCGCTACTGTCAGTTTTGGCTTTTGTATAAGTGAGGAATCCCCAGACTTTGGGAACCCCTTTTCAGACCAGGGAGAAACATTTCCAATGTGGTTTTCTCTGCCTGCCTTTCCTGCCTTGATGGTGGCAGCAGAGGCCTATCATAAATTCCAAATACCCCCAGATCAACCCATAGGAGTAGGAAGAGGGGAGAACAAAAGAGGGGAGGGTTGCCACTAACTGCTTGGCATTGTACCTGTTTTGCCCTCTGCTTATGCCTCCTACGCATGCTTTCGTTTACCACAATAATCATCAGGTTCCAGGTTCAGTCCCTGGTACCTCAAGTTGAAAGCATTTCAAATAGCAGGCAGGGCTGGGAAATACCTTTACTTGAGACCCAAGAAAGTTGCCACCAGACAATACTAGACTGAATGGATCAATGATGTGACCTAGTAGGAGGCAGCTAACTATGTCCATATGGACTCCAGTATTTAGTCCCTGCCCCCTGCTTCCTATTCACCTGTCTGTCATTGCATCGCTCTCCAATCAAAATGCTAGTCTGTAATGACTGAATTGTCTCAAAAATCTGTCATCGCTCCCTGTGCTGGCAACGGGTTGGGCTGTCGCTATGTCCCCCACTTACTCCCTGATGGCATATTATTAGGCAGTACTACTGAGAGTTCAGAGGTTGGCCCTGCCAGGTGGGTCCTCTCTGCTGGGCATAGGTCCTCAGCCCCTGAGGCCAACTCTGATCACTTCTGCTGACACCGAATGAAAACTTCTGTTGAGTCTAATAAATGTATTACATTAGATCACATAATCAAACATGTGCATAATATGTTTAATTTCCATGATTGTCTTTCTCCTTGTCATCCAGATTGTGGAATTTTGGAATGTCAGTTGCAGTGAATGAGCATCCCCACATTTTCATTCTTTGGATAAAGACAATTCCTTGGAAAAGGATCTGGATTTAGTATTTTCAGCTGCAGCAGGGGGCACAGGCAATATTAGCAGATGTTTCCCATGATGTAGCCAATATCCAAGCACAGCAACTTTGATATCACCTGGAGGCTGGAAAGAGGGCTAGCATATCTATTTTCCCACACATCAGAAGTCGCAGCCGAGCCAATCTAAAAGAAAGTTGTGTGAACGCATCACACCAGGACAACTGTAATCTCCTGGCAGCAGCTTTACCAGGGGAGACCTGGCAAAAGGGACTGGATTGAGCAATGCTAAGTTGGTATCTGCTGGAGATTGCTTTTCTGCACATCTAATAGCATTCTCTGTCCTGCAACCTCAGCATTAACGACAATAAGCAAAAGCATAGATAGTCTTCCAGAAACCTACAGACTAAAACTGTGGCCTGGACAAAGTAATTCAGGTATTGCTAAAATATATAGCTCATCTGGCAGAGCATCTCCTAGTAACAAGCAGTTTGGATAACATATCGAAAGAACAGTAACTATGAAGCAGTGCCAGTCCAAGACATTATTCTTTCAATGGGTTAGACTTTTTTGTACGGAATAGTATTTGGATTGTGTGAATATTCACCTTTCAAAACCCTGTTTGTTGCCATTGTTTCCCCTAGCTTCCACTGTCTTCTCCCTTTCTGGATTAGTCATATGCACAAGCATATGCACAGGGATCATGCAGAGAATACAGGGTGACATCATAATTCCATGTATCCAATCAGTTTTGGCTATTTGATGATGTCACTGAAAGGAGGACAAGTGAAAGCAGTGTGAGGTTGCAATCCTATATACCGTATTGGTCTGAGTATAAGACTCACTTTTTTCTCCTAATTTATGTTTTTAAACTAGGGGTGCGTCTTATAATCAGGCTGTTGCAATTTAATGCCAGTGATTTAATTAAATTTTTTTAATAGCACCAAACTTTAAGGGTGTGTCTTATAATCAGGTGTGTCTTATACTCGGGACAGTACGGTACATTTACCTGGGAGTAAGTTCCATTCAACTCAATGAGGCTTACTTCTGAGTGCACATGCATAGGCTTGCACTGTAAATAATGAGTGACTACAGTGCCAGTGCAGTGTCAGCTTATTGGGTGCTCCCGCCAGTGCCTGGCCTGACCAATCCGTGACACCATTTTGGAGTGAATAACTTCACGTGCCAAATAAAAAGGGGAGGCAATATGTGCCACTGCCAAAAATATTCACGACAATCTTTATTGACAACTCAGCTCTAAAACTAGATGATAGTGTTCAGAATGTATGTCATATGAAAAAATACTGGAGGAACTAAATATGTTTACATTACAGCACTACTTTCAAGAATATGGCATATTTCATATTTTCTGAAGTGTTTCAACAGAGCCATTACAAGAAGGAAAATAGGAGTGGATTCAAATGTGAACAGATTAGATCAGACATTCGCAAACTGCTTCCTAGTTGTTGGCTAGGCATAGGAATAAATTGCCTGGAAATGCTATTGAATCTTCTTGAGAGAGAGAGAGAGAGAGAGAGAGAGAGAGAGAGAGAGGAGTGAGCAACAAGCAACTGTGAATCTCTTCAGCACAAGGCCAAGCCCCATTGAAGTGAACGGGAGTCTTCTCCCAGGTCTTCTCTTTCCAAAACATCAGGATCTTTTTAAGATTCTGAGAGTCCTGGGGGTTGAATATTCATCTGAGAGCCCCCTTTCTTCTCTTCCTTGTTGCAGTGTAGTGTTTGTCAGTGTTGATGTGGTCCTCTCCATGTGTGAGGCCCAGGACAATTGTCTCAACTGCCCTTCCCTAAAAAAGACCCTGCACAACATGCTAGGTAAAGTTACGGCTAAGGCAACACTGGGGCAGCCCAATCCTGCCTAAGGATCGGGCGGGCGGTCCTGGCCGCCCACCAGATCCTATATTCCACCGCGGGCAGGCACCCGCTCACTGGAAAGTCTACTCGGGGAAGGGGACACTCGTCCCCTCCCGGGCCGGCTGGGCCTATCGTCCCCCGCCATTTGCCGCCGAACTGCCCCCCATCACCTGGATACTTACCTGGGTCTGGCAGCGGGCAGGCGAGGTCTCCTTCGGCGGAGCAGGGGAGGCCGGCCTTGTGCCGGCCTTCCCTGCTCGCAAGTCATTGCAAATGTGCCTTACGGCACGTTTGCGACAGCTTCGGCCAGTGGAATGCTCGTTCCGTTGGCCGTCACAGCGCTAGGATTGCGCTGTAAGTTTGTCACGTTTTCAGGGAGCAGAAATGTTTTCCTCCAAGACTCCTTAAATGTGCAAACCTTTTATCAAAGCTGTTTGCTGGCACTGTTTTCCATATCAGTTGCTGTTTTGGTCTCATCCCCCCCCCCCTCGAGTAGGCCTTGATTTTTCTCCCAGCCCGTCAAGGATCACATAGTAAATACTATGCTGACATTACTAAAGACAAATAATGCTGATTTAGAGCAAGGGCAGCGCTTTTTGGACAAGATAGCTGGATTATTCTAGCCAATCAGGGATCATGTAGTGAATGTGATGACATCATGATGCTATGTAGCCAATCAGATCTGGTTGTGTGCTGATCTTACTGAGGGCAAAACAAAAGTCTATTCAGAGAAATGTTTCTTGTCTTGTTAACATTCCTCAACATTTCTCAGATTTTTGCCTCAAGAGGAACCACCAGATTTGATTTGAATTTAGTTTTAAGCAGAATTTTAGAGACAAATTTCCTTAAAGGACTTCCTTTGCTAGTCTTGAGAAGCCTGGATGATCACAGTCTATGTCATGTCAGACTTCAGTGAAGTTCTGAAACTAGCATAGAGAGACTGAAACCAAAGAGGAATCAATGATATTTCTCACTGCAGGGCTAACAGTGAGATGTCCCAAGAGGCCAAGCAAAAGTGCAGAATTATACAGGACATTCTGGTATATGGAGAATTATGAGAGATGTCAAAGACATCTAATACAAGGAGGAACTAGAGTAACGTAATGCCAATATAATTCAGTGCCGACAAATGCAAGGCAAGGAGCAATCTCAACGACTCATCCACATTGATGGGTTCTAAATTAACTATAACTACTCCAGGGCTGAAAAAGTTATTGGCATCTCAAAGCACAATTTTAGGCTGTATTAAGGGAAGAAAGAAGAGTAGAATGACATTATATAAATCAATGGAACACCATCTTCTGGAATATGGTGTGCATTTGTGGTCCGTCTTCTCTCCCGTTTCATCCCCTTCTGCTGCAAAGGAAATGGCAGAAATAGAAAGAGATGATAGAAGGGCAATGAACATTACGAGTCCCTTATGAAGGGAGAGCTAGGCCAGCGATGTTGTAGAGTGAAGATGAATGAACAGCAAAGTAATAATGGTGGAATAATAAATGAATGGAGCAGGGGGGAGAGATTTGGAACATCCGTTTCTCTGCTGTCTCTAGCCACAGAATGAGGGAGACATCCTTCCCAGTGAAAGCACAACAAGGCACATAAGACGATGATAGGGAATAACACTCATACAACACAGATAAATCACCTATCCGTCAAATGTTTATTGTTTTGATAATACTAGAACAGCTAGAGTAGGATAGGCAACTGCTGGCCCACAATCCCAATGTAGCCTCGAAGGGCCCCCAGCATGGTCATGAGCATGGATCTGGTCTGAAGGAACCCCTTTTTAAAAACACTGACTACTTTTTCCTAAGCTGAGACCCAAACAACTCTTTCACCAGTACAAAGAAGGACAGCACCTCTGTTTCAGGTTCTCGCCTTACGCACACCAGAAGATCACTCATAAGATGCTTATTCAAACTACTGATCTTGTTGTTCCTATTCACCATAAGTTATCACTTGTCAGGGCCACAACCATGCTGACTCAGCCTTTTTATTTGACCAGATTGTGTACAGTATTCATTTCTGCTCTGCATAGTACTGTGACCCTATCCCTATCCCCCTAATTCCTGATATCTGCAAAGGCCCTGTAGGTCCTCAGTGATAAAAGATATGCATTTGACAATTGCTCTGAACTTAAAACATTGGAAGCTGCATGTTTTTATAAAATGTGTATGGTCATTGGGACCATTCTAAATATTATCTATGTAATTTCAATATTCAAAAACAGCATATTCAGTGTATCCTTGGTTTCTCAGCCTGCTGTTTCTTTTCTCAGTCTTTCCCAACCCTACCTGTACATGCCAAGGAGTGAACCTAGAACCATCCTCATGCAAAGCATGTACTCCAGTAATAGGCTATACCTCCTTCCCATCTCCTCATATGTCCTTCATAAGCTTGATCTCATTGGCTGTGGCAACTCATGTGATTTTGTTTCTGAGTGGTTTGTGGCATCATGAAGTCAGATGCAGTGTTTGATGTCATCAACAAAATCAAGTGGGTAATAAATAAAGATAAAGCGGGTTGCCAAATAATAATACTTAACATTTATATAGTGCTTTCTGACTGTGCAACATGCTTCACGTGCATTATTCTTTATGTCCTTACCACAACCCTGTAAGGCAAGTAAATATCCCCATATTGCCACTGAAGTTGAGAGGGAGGGGCTCGGCTACGGCTATCTAGTGAGAATTCATGGCACAGACAAGATTTGAACTGAAGAAGTCCCGATTGACATGGAGGACAATAAAGAAGACAAGGGCATGAAGAAGAACCAACAGCCAGGGGAATGCAAGAGCTCTGAACACCACTGAAACGATTTGGTAGTGTTTGCAAATGAGTGTCAAAATTACTGATAATGAGAGGCAGTTTTTGACATGAAAATGAACATGAAAATTGCTAAGTACCTGCAGCTCAGCACGAACAATAATTTAGGCAACTATACACTAGAGATGGGGTAAGCATTTGAGATCAAAATGTAATCTTCCTCTGGTTCCATTTCAAGTTTGGTCCAGTCCCTTTCAAACTGGACCTGACTAGAAATGGGGCTTGCACCCGCCTCTGCCACTCCTTGACAATCCTGCCAGTGTCCTAATAATAATAAAAAGCCTTACCTTGGGGAACAGGATAACAGAGAGTGAAGGATGGGAGAGGGCCCACAAGTTGCAATTGATTACAATTGATGCATATGGAGCATGTTCTCTCCTGCCTGTGATCATGGGCCTCGTAGTCAAGCTTCATGGTCTCCAGCAGGAAAATTAAGCAAAGAGCATCATTCACAGCCAAGGAGAGGTCCCACAAGTCATCTCTTTCCCTTCTCTGCTGTCAGTCACCCTGTCCTTTTCTTTTTGTCTTGGGGATGAGATGGAACGGCAGGAAGATCATGAAACGACAGGGAGGAGGAAATTGTTTGCGCTGGATGTTCAAGTTGAGCACTCAAAAAGACCAATTAATTTTGGGGGCAAGCCAGAGAAGTCTTACTTGTCCTTTGTATACACTCAGATGAGGTGTTTGCATGATCATTCATCACAATGTTAGGAGAGATGTGCAGTGAATACATCTGATAAAGATGTGCCAGAAGCTGTCCTAAGATTATTTATTTATTTTTAAAAAATTATATCCCGCCTTAACCTATGCCGAAGGCAAATGCCCAAGGAGGCTTACAACAAAAATTAAAATACATAGTTTAAAATAATACATAAAATAAGTTTAAACAATACATAATTTAAAAACAATAAAATCCACTGGGGGGGGGGGGCGCGACAGTATGGACCATAAAAGCAGCATGGCAGAGCATCTTGAGACACAGGAGGCAGACCACAACCCATCACCCAAATGCTAGACGAAACAAAAATGTTTTGAGCCCTCGCCGAAAAGTCATGAGGGAGGGGGTGGTTCTCAGATCCCCTGGCAGGGAGTTCCACAGTTGTGGCGCCACGGCAGAGAAGGCTCGCCCACGTGTTGCCACTCCCCTAAATTGCGATAGAGGTGGCACCCGCAGGAGAGCCCCCTCAGATGACCTAAGAGAGCGGGCTGGAATGTATGGGAGAAGGCAGTCCCTCAGATATCCTGGACCCAAACCATGAAGGGCTTTAAAGGTCATTACCAGCACCTTGAATTGGGCTCGGAAACGAATGGGCAGCCAGTGCAGCTGCTGAATCCATTTGGGTTGTTCCACTTTACAGTTGTGGAACAGTTGTCTGAAGAGGAAATATCCCCTAGTATCATATGTGTTTCCTTGGATAGAGAAGCAAGGAAGGCATCCCTTTCATTGATCTTTTTAAGGTGCTATGTGTATCTCCTGAAATGAGAACTCCAGCAACCTCTAGCAATCAGGCAGAAGTACCTTGTGCCAGCTGGTCAGAAGAGGGAGCTGCTAACTTGCTCTCTATGCTTAGATGCCATTACTGTGGTTGTTGGAGGACTGTCCTGCAACAACTAGCTCAGCAGGGATGAGAGGACATTTATTATTCATTATATTTTTATTTTGCCCTTCCTCCGAGGAGCTTAGGGCAGCATGCATGGTTCCCCCGTCCCTTCCTATTTTATCCTCACTACAACCCTGAGGGACTAACAGGGATTCCACCTGTTCCTATGAAGCTTGTCTCTGGATTAGCTCTCAAACTAAAAAGCTTCTTTTTGGGGTGGTTGAAACCAAGCTGGACAGCTGCATCAAACTGCCCCGAGTCTGACTAAGCAAGCTCACCTGTTTGCCAAACTGACTACTTGCCAACTAACTTAGTCTGCTCAGCTCCTTTGTCTGCCTTATTTCATTTCTGGACCACCCAGCTCTAATACTAACGCTACTACTGCCATTTCACAGACGGTCAGCTCCAGCGGCTAAAATAGAGGCTGCGATCTCATCTCAGATAAGTGTGAAAAGGAAATTTGAGTATTTTTCTTCTGTGACCTGTGGAGGAAAATGAAACCTATCACTTCCTACTCTGGCCTCACACCTGTCCCCATTACAGCTCCCTCTTGGTGTCTTTGCCTGGCAGCTGCATCTCCCTTTCATGACAGGGGGGGGGGGGAACGAGAGAGAGAGAGAGAGAGAGAGAGAGAGAGAGAGAGAGAGAGAGAGAGAGAGAGAGAGAGAGAGAGAATTGTAAACACATCACATCCATCTGCAACGACTTGGAAAAACCTGCCCCGCCGAGATGGATTTTTTAATTGGATTGTGACAAACATTTAATACCTAATAGAGCTGGCGCTGGCACAGTTAATTAAGAATGTGACTAATCCAATTCACTAGTGGGAACATGAGAGGAGGGAAGGGACTTCAGACTGAGCAGAGTGGAGAGGGGCGTGTGGTCAAGTGGGGAAGAGGGGCAATGCCAACAACCCACTGAATTGCCACTGGAGCTAACTTTCGTTGGTTGAAGGAATGTAAATTATGAGCAAGATTTCAATTCCCTCCCCGACACCTTGTTTTTAAACCTAGGAAGTCCAAAGAAAGACAGAACAAGACTGTCTCCTTAGAATATCTTTGCATCAACTTAGGCTTTCTTTTGTTGCCTGCAGACAGCTGGCTTGTTAGCAGCAGTTTCTTTGCAGAAGGACGGGGAGGGGACGAGTGTCCCCTTCCCCGAGTAGACTTACTGTCTGTGAGAATGACAAGTGGAACATAATAATTTCTGTATATTGCACTATGGAGAGTGACACAGTCTGGAGGAGATCCTGGGCATCATTGTGTCCGGACGTCTTTGCACCTGCCACTAGAACTAACAGAACATTTTGCAAAATTATCAAATTCTGCAAAATGCCCAGTGCTGCTCTTCACATTTCAAATCTGAACATTCAAAGGTGAAATTCAAATTTTTGAATATGAAATTTTACAGCTAATGTTAACACTTTAGATTAGCTATCATCCCTCAATTATTTCAATGTGGGCAGATGTCAAATATTAAATCTCATAAGCCAACAACTATTGTGTCTCCTGGGGTACTGTAGTGCGATGCCAAAGAGCCCAAGAAAAGCCCACTCAGTAAGTCCCTGATTGTTTCCTTTGGCATGAACTGCTCAGATGGCCCAGGGCAAGTTATTCTCTGTCAGCTCCAACATCTCATCTGCAATATGTGGGTAATAATACTGACCTACCACACAGAGCTGTCTTAAGGATTATAAGGAATCATTATATGTGAAATACTTTTAACCCTCCAATGCACTATATAAATGCTAAGAATTATTAGTCATTTTGTGTGCACCTGTCAACAATACATACCTTAAATAATTCTATTCACTTAATATTAAGTGGGGGGTTGCACGATCAGGATTGTGGGGATGCTCATTCAAGTACTAGACGTGACATGGGAAATGTGTGAACAGGTTGGTTTTGGGTGTGTTTTTTTTAAGATCAAAGCAGCCATAGGGTAGAGAGATTCAGACTGCAGCTGTGTTGCTGAAGGAGTATTATCCCTGTCCACTGTGCCATTTTCTTGATTTAAATGTCCCCCTCCTGAGACTCCTATTTTATTTATTCTTCCACCAATAAAAGCCAACAGAGAATGTATTCTTCTAGTTAAAGATGTACTAGAACAACATAACTTACAATAGGACAACTATCAACCGTTCAAGATATACCTTAGCAGCTAAAGCATGTGAAGTGCCAGGAGGCAGATTGAACAATGCCTGTACATTCAAGGGCTGTGGATTGGAGTGGTGTCCCCATTGTTGAGACAACCAGTACACTGCCCACCACACCACAGCAAGCACACCTGCCTGTTCTTGCCAGCGTGACACCTTCATTGCCACTGCCCTCTCCTCACTTGGAGAGGCTGGATGATGACTTTGCACAGGGGTAGGCTTACCAGATCTCCAACCGGGACAGAGTGCTAGACCTTTAGGAGAAGGAATGTGGGCAGGTGTAGCTTGTTAAACCTTAGAGCACAATCCTAGGCATGTCTACTCAGAAGCAAGCCCCACTGAGCACAATGGGGCTTGCTTCTGAGTAGACATGCCTAGGATTGTGCTCTAAGGTTTAACAAGCTACACCTGCCCTCATTCCTTCTCCTAAAGGTCTAGCACTCTGTCCCTGTATGGATCTGGTAATCCAACTATAGGGGGAAGGAGCAGACCAAGAGGGGTGAGAGAGGGAGATACTGATGAGGTGCTGGGAGAGCCCAATTATCACACGGGTCACCCTTTCAGCAGCGCTGCATCTACCAAGGAATCACTTCGCAGAGCACCTCTCAGCTGCTGAGCTGCAAAGTGCCTCCTCAGCAGAAGCGGCACTGCTGAAAGGGCAGCCCACATGAAAATTGCACTCTCCCATATCTTGAAAATATGATCAAGATTTGCATATTTTCTCTTCTGTCATTTGCAGCTAATGAGTTCCTATATGAGAACAAAGTACTTATTTCTGTTTAATGATGTCACTTCTGGCCCTCAGAATGCATAATGAATGCTATTCGATCTGCTGTATAAAATGAGTTTGACACCCCTGAGCTAATGAGTTCCTACATGAGAACAAAGTGCATATTTCTGGCTATCATCTGCTTAATGACTTCACTTCCTGCTTAATTATGTCACTTCTGGCCCTCAGCAGGTGCCATGAATGCTATTCGGCCTGCTGTATGAAACGGGTTTGACACCCCTGCCTTAGCATTTCTGTGGTAAGTCAGGCACCACGCATCACGAACAGACAGCAACAGAAGTTTACCGGAAATGGGTACCAGAAAACAGGAGCTGTCCTGGTAAATAGGTAGTGCTGAACTACTACCCTCCTGAGCCCCCTCCTCAGTTTTATCCTTTATGACACCAGAAAAAAAACTCTCAGTTATCTATTCTTCAGGGGTGCAGATTCCTCCATCGGTTTTTGCAAGTGGGGGGGGGGGGCTTACTGCTGGCTGGTGGTATTAGATGTCCTCTATGTTTTAACTTATTTTTTGCTGCAGGTCTGGGGAGGGCATCAGCATTGGAAACAATGGAGGTCTTCCCAGAAACGGCCTCCATTTGGCCACCATTCCCCCCCTCCCCGACACTACTTGGAAAGGCCATACGTCATGATATAGTGTAATTCCTGGAACATTCTGGGGGAAACGGCAGCTGGAGAGACCTGGCTGCCAGGGAGTCCAACAGCACTGCTGTTGCTGCTGCTAACAGAGGGGTGTCAACACAACATTTTTAAAAAATAAATAAGAGTAAACACTACCTGCTGCCACTACGCAACAACAGTGAGCCATCCTCTCAAAACCTTTCAAGAATTTCTCACCCATCCCCTAAAACTACTCTGATTTGTCCCTCTCCCTGAACCCCTTCAAGCACCCCAAATTTGCCAAAAATGCTGTAAAAAGAATTTTCAGCTCAGCAGTGGAGGCAGTTGGAGCGTCTGCTGCTGCTGCATCAATCCCCGATAGCTTGAGCAGGGATGGTGAAAAGCAAAATCTTTGCTTTTTGTGTGTGTGTCGGCAGCTACTGTGGGTCCTATTCAAAGGATGAAGTGTTCCGAGTTCATAATCTACTGCTCGGTTTGAGGACTGGGTTATGAGATGCAAATAGTGAAGGGAGGATATTTCAAGAGCTTTCTCCTTTATCTCTCCCGCCTGCCATTGCAGCAAAGTTTCATATTTTGTTGATTCCCATTGACAGGCAAAAAAAAGATGAAGACAAAGAAAGAGACGGGGAGACGCTGACAGAGGAAGAGAGAAATTTGGTGCATTCATACAGCGTTAGCACATCAGACAGTTTGAATTGTCTGTTGTCTAACAATAGAACCTGAAGTGTTTACAACAGACATATGTAAGGGTGTTTCTCTCCCCCCCCCCCCCAATATCAGAAAGGACAATTGTGCCCAAAGGAAACTGGTTCTTAAGGGTAAGTATTGTAGTTTCCCTTTGGGCTCTGCTGTTGGGAAGGAGTTGCTCCAGGCCTGGCAAGACTTACAAGAGATGCAGCTCAAAGGGAGGCAGCAGGCTGTGATCACTGCTGGGAGACTGTCATGAACTGGTCCTGTGTTCTAAGGAACAGTCCATTCTTTAAAGACGTCCAACCAAGAATGCAGTCAGACTTTTGGAAGAATCTGTGTCCGGTGCTTCGGCAGCAAAATATATCTCCTCTTCCCCCCCCCCGTTACATCTTTCATCCATTGTTCCATCAGCCTTGAGTGTTGCCTAATTCCTCTCAGACTACCCCATGGGGTGTGCTGAGAGTAGGTACTATATATCCAGCCTAGTTTTATCTAATTGCTCAATGCTGAAGAGTGCTTAGTTCAAAAAGTACCCTACATATTAGCATGGCTAACAGAAACACTATTAGTATGAGCCTCCCTAACTGGCATTTCACAAGACTTGCCTCTTCTCTATTTGTATGACAGGTCTTGGTTCATGTCCATGTTCTGGGAGCAGGGACAGGAAACCACTATGTGTTTCCCTGTTAAAAGGGTGGGACACTGGCAGCTGCTGACCCCAAGAGATTCAGATTTGCAGGTCCAGGTTTCAGGTGGATTTTTTTTTTTTTGCAATGTGGTAAACTTCCTTGTTGCTGATTCTCTATCCTGAATGATGTACACTTAAACAAAAAGCGAGCCCAGCCTCCACCTCCTTTGCTTGGAACTTGACATTGGAAAAGGAATTCTTCTAGAATCCTGCAACTGATTACACCTATTTCAACTTGCACAGGCAGCAAGGTGATGAGGGATTGTCTGATTTCTTGGAATAAGCCAGTGCAGCAAAGAAGGGCTCCTGAGAAAGGCAGACACAAATTGACATTCATCATTTATGTGATGTTTACTCTTGTCCACTGGGATCTGTGTTCCTTATGCGCGATAATTCCAAACAACAACATGGACAAATGCTATCTATTATATGAACAGAGCTCCTGAAAGATGAACAATGCTTTAAAACATAGGTGGCCAACCCACGGCACAGGTGCCACTTAGTGGCACGCTGAGCCTTTTGAAGTGGCACGTGCCGCCGTTCCTGCCCGAGCAGAGCACTGAAGTACCTCTCTCTTTCTCGACCCCAGTGCCCCTTTCCAAGCCTGTGGCACTAGAGGAGGTCTCTGCACCCCACTGCGCCTCATTCGTCTTGCTCTGTCACTGTGCTTTAAATATTTTCATTGCCTTAGAAATATTTGTTTATTTAAGTGGCACGTGCCACGGGTTGGCCACCACTGCTTTAAAACATTGAACAGATAGCAACCATCGTGTCATGCCAGCAAACCTCGGATTTGCATCACCCGGTGGAGGAGGTTAGCGTGTCACCCCCATGCACCTTGTGACGCACCAGGGAGGGGTGACACGCGATTAGAAGCCACAACCGGAAGTGCCTTCCAATTGTGGGTCAGACCTGTTCTGAGGTGCAGGGAGGCCCATAGAGTGGGCCGGAGTCCTCCCCGCACTTCAAAACAGGTCTAAGACACGATTAGAAGCCACTTCCAGTTCCGGTTTCTAATCGCATATCACCCTCCCTGGTGCATCACCCGGTGCGGGCTGCACCCCACCCCCACCCCCTACGGACACCAGTGCATGCCAGCATCCTCAAACAAAAGTCCTGGCACAGCCTAACATTGGCACCAGGCCTCATTGCCCCGTGGAGTCAATTGAGTGCCCAGTGCAACTGCCAAGAAGAGATCCAGGCTGCTATTGCCTCACCACCAAAGTAAGCTTCCCCCAGGCTCTAGTGGAGGCTTATCTCAGTGGTGGTGGACTACTTCTTGGTGGCCACCATCATTTTTATTTATTTTTTACCAATAATGCAATCACCCAGTCACTGGAGGACTGTGACATAGCCATGGGGCAGGGCATTACCCTGTGGTAAAAAGCAAAAGATGGCAGCCACTAATAGGGCTGCAGAGCAGCACTTTGGATCACTACTGCCATCCCATGGTCTTGAGGGCCCACAGAGTTGCCCCCTGAAGCCCCCAGACTTGGGGCTGTGGTGGAGCAAAGTGCTCGGCCATGCATGTTGCTCCATCACTGCCTTCTCTTGCCTTTCACGTTTGAAATCTCAAGTGCCCTTGTGATGGGCCCTCTCTCAGTGGCACTGACAGACAAGCATTTCTTGCCCCCTTTTAACCTGCAGGGGGAACTGTGTGCTCACAAACACATACACACACTGGGGGGGGGCAGCACAGGGCTTTGTCCCAGGCCCCTCCAAAAGGTAGCGCTGGCCCTGATTCTCACAGAGGTAAGCCTTGCCATAAGAACATAAGAACAGCCCTGCTGGATCAGGCCAAAGGCCCATCTAGTCCAGCTTCCTGTATCACACAGTGGCCCACCAGATCACCACCAGATGGCCCACCAGATCACCACCAGACCACCAGATATCTGGTGTATCACACCAGTTGCCTCAGGGAGCACACAGACAACAAGATAACCTGTTTTGGGGAAACTGCACAGGTTTTGGGGGAACCTGCATAGGCAGTTTGCTGGTGGCGCCCCGCAAACCTAGAACCTTGAGTGCACTTGTGTATTTGTCAACATATGATCTGCCATATGGTCATATTAAAATGCTTTCTTTTGAAAGTGCACAGGAAGAGATAATCTTATAGATTCCAACTAGGCCTGGGGCTTGCTTTATAAGTTTAAGCATCACTGCTGCATTTCTATTCCAAATTGCCACCACTGAATGGGCCACTGGGAACATCCCATGGCACCCCTGTGAGTTTGGGAGTTTGGGAATTTGGGAACTGTTTTGTTAGGCTTTTCTTGCACACTGTTGCATGTAACATATATGTATTTATTATTTCTTCCTCACCTTTTGCCATAAAATGACCTTTCAGGACAGTTTATAACAACATGTAGTTGAATCCTCAAAGGCTAAATAAAAACAAAAGAAAGTAGTCTGAAGTCTAGTAAGGCTGCAACATGATACCTACATCCCTGGGAATTGAATGCGGTGTGCACTTAATGGAGCTTACTTCTGAGTAGATGTGCCAGGGATTGGACTGCAATTTGATCTTTAACTCACTGTCTAGCTAACCTTCAGCATCCTTTGTAATAATCTGTTCTTCCTCTTGCTAGGCATGCATGACCATTCCTAACTATTCTTCGCTGTGTGTGGTATGGTGCAAACACTTTTAAGTGGTATTTTTGTCTCTGACTTTGATCTACTCTTCACCGTTTCAAAGATGAAAATAGGGACACAGGCTTGTAACACCCCTGTTCTTAAACCAAAGACCAGTTTGCGAGCCCCATTCCCTCCACTGAAGGCCTTCCTGGCTGTTCATTTATCCTGCAATAATCCCCCCCCCCCCCGGACATTAAACCCAAGGGCATTCCCTCCACCAAGGGCAATTATTCTTCTGCTCAGAGAAATGCTAGAAAAACATCATTGTCCTATAAAATAATGTGTTATCAACAGCTCAAAATATACCGCAGCAGCAGCTGCAGTATGTGAAATAGCAGGAGGGTGCTCCCCGCCTCCGCATGCATTGGTGCCTTGGCTGGTCACACACCTGCATTTTCCTGCATGTCATGTGCATAGACAGGATGCATTTTATTCCCCACTCAGGCTGCCACCCTGTGCACATTTACATGGGAGTAAATCCCACTGTCACCTACTTCTGAATAAACATGCATAGTCAGAGGTAAAGCTGAGACTGGTTTAAATTTCCCGCCAAAAATCATTCCCACAGAACACCCTTCATGTTGCAGCTGTCGTTTCCTTTGCCCACTCATCCCCTTCCCAGGCCAAATTAGCACTCCGTTGCATGTAGAAGCCTTGTGCTCCAGTGACTTGCATAAGGGCAGGGCACACCATTCCTTTAAATCAGCGGTGGGGAACCTTCGGCCCCAGGGCCGGATCAGGCCCCCGAGGCCATCCGGTCCGGCCCCCGGAGAGATTGCCGGGAGGCCGCCCAACCGGCCCCTGGAGGCTCCGCTGGGTCCGCGCGTCACCTCTGGAGGCCGGGAGAGGGCCTTTGCATGTCCTCTCCGGCCGCTGCCGCCTCAACCCCTTCTCACCAGGCCGTTGGCCATTTCGCACATGCATACCACGCCGATGAGGGCAAGCTCTTGCCCTCTTGCCCTCATCGGCATGGTACACCGGAGGTGACGCGCGGACCCGGTGGCGGCTTCGGACGGTGAGCGCGGAGCCTCCGGAGGCCGATGGGGGGCGGGGGCAAAAATTAATTAAATAAATAAAAATGGCAACTGGCCTTACGGCCGGCTCTCAAGCAAATTTCTAATATTTAAAATGGCCCTCACCAGGGAAAAGGTTCCCCCGCCCCTGCTTTAAATATTTAAAAGCAACAAATCACATGTTAAACCAATGATATAAGACCTGATTGGGAAAGAGTATAAAGCTTCTGCCTTTGCTCCTACCTTTTGGGGAAGAGGGGGGACGGCAGACACTGTTGCCCAGTCACAGTTATTTCTCCATTGTTTTCTAGAGGAGGAAAAAAACCCAACAGCTTCATAAAGGAGCTTGTAAGTTCTCCCCTCAAACAACTGAACTGTCGTCTTTTCTGAGCTCCACAGGCCACATTTGTATGAGGGAAAGAAAGGACATTATTATCACTGCTTCCCTTTCATGTCAATCTCAGCTCTGCCTTCCCTCACTGGCTAGAAGAATGGAAGGTTGGAGCAGCCTCTTCTCACTGAACGGTCACACAGAAGATTGCTTGCACATTTGGGTTCATATCTCAGCTTCCAGAGTAGCTTCAAACCACGTGCCTTTTTCTCCCCACTTTAAAAAAACAGACACGAATGCTGGCAATCCAGAACAGCAATGGCCAGAACAGGAACCTGATGATGGGAAGCTTAAAATCTGTGAAAACCCCACTGATCTGGGTAATATGGCAAGCTAACTTGACCAAGGAATCTTGCCCAAGGAACACCCCCCCCCAAACACACACACACACACACACACACACACACACACACACACACACACACACCACGGAGCTGGTACTGGTTCTCTCTTCAGGCCATTTGAAGGAACTTTCATTTTAACCACTGAACCCTGTCTACATTTGCAGTAAAAGCAGGACTTAGAACAACTGCCCAGACTGTTGGTGAAAAAGATGAACTTCCCAGCCAAAAGGGACTGCAGTCCCCCTTCTGGTGAGCCTGAAATCATAGACGAGCCCTGTGTGCCATAATGACAGTGCCAGCTGCAAGAACATCTGTATGCTGCTCATGACCAGCCCCCCCCCCCAGTTGATAAATAAAACAAGGGAAGTTATTTTGGCCCTAGACATGGCGATGTCTCTTGAAACACAGAGATGCTCTTTTGCCGTGTCCTCGCAAAGGCCCAGTTCATTGTTATTCTTCAGCAGTGAACAGGACTTGGATTGAACAAGGTACCCATCTGCAGCCACAAGAGAAAGAGAGTCTCTCTTCATATTACTGTGTAATGCAATGAATACAAGCTTTCAGATGCATCCAAATAAGCAACAAAAGAGGGGAGGGAAGTAGGAAAGATCTGGGTAGCCCAGAGGAAGGCGATGGAAGTAAGAGATGCACAATAACTATTTTCGAAGTTAAAAGTGCATAAAAGTAGGAGACGATAGAGGTTTGGGAGACAAGCAAAAAGAGAAATTCCTCCAAATACCTTTCCGCTTTGATAGTCACATTTGTAGTAGGACTGTCAGTTACACCAAGAACATGTAGTGGATTGATCATCTGCCTTTAAGCCAATTACATTTTTTTACATGCACACTGCCAAATCTTCAATGCATGTGCCTTTTGAGATATTGAAGGAAGCAATATTTATGCATCTATACTAGGGCTGGGCCGAGACCTCCTGATGCCTGAGGCAGCCTACCAAATGCTGCCCCCTTTTACAGGATGATGTGCCAGCCACTGCTCCTCCCACTCTCCAATGTTCTAGCTCAGCATTCTTCCCCCCTCCACATTTAGAAGAGTCTGGCGTAGTGGGGAGAGCTGCTGCCTTCAAAGCCCAAAGACCGGTGAACTTGATAAGTTCGAGACACGCCGCCAGCAAAAAGCTGTGAAAGCCTCCAGGAGGAGAGATAAGAGCTTCCAGCTGCATCGGTCGAGTGTGGGAGGCGCCAGCCAGCAGAAAAAAGCCAGGCTGTAAAAAGGATACCACCTGGAAAGTAGCCGTTCATGAAAGATTGGACATTTATATATATTGTAAAAAAAAACCAAGGGGGGTTAGGACAGCCTGCCCTTGGATTAAAGTCAGAAGAGAAATCCAATGACCCAGAAAGGCGGTATATAAATACTGTATATTATTTATTATTATTATTATTATTATTATTATTATATTTCCTCTATCTTTCTGTCCCCCTTTTTCCAATCCAGGGAGGGGAATGAGAAGGAGGAGCTGTGGAGGCAAGTAGGTGAGTAGAATTGGGCTCCTCCCATCAATCTGCTGCCCAAGGAGACCACTTTAGTTAACCTCATGGATGGGCCAGCCAGTCCTGATCTTTATACATACATGCTCACATTACATTGTGCATTACTTTCAGTGGGTAGAGACAGAAGCATCGCGGGGGGTTGGTGCGGTGGTGCGATGGGCCCCAGGGCGTAGGACTTACCTGGAGTTCTTCCGGCGCTGTCCTCGTCGCTTTCGCCGAGCAAGGGGTTGGGCCCTCCCACCCGCCCGGGTTCCGAACAGCTCTGAAATGGCCTGGAAAACGGTACAGGGGCCGTGGTCAGAGCCGCGTGATGTCACGCCCGGCGTCACATGGGGGCGTAGTGTCGGCGGCTTCCCCCACAGGGGGGGCGCACTGTCGTCTCTGGGTAGAGATGAGCAATCAGGCTGTTGCTTGCCTCCAAGTGATCGATGCTTTTTTGAGCATTCAAACTAAATGTGCAAAAGGTCTTGAGGTTGAGGGGTTCCCAGTGGTCACCTTTCCCCCTTCACCATTACCCAATTCCACTCACCAAAGTGGAAAAAAACCTCACCTAAAGAAAAGGAAATGGGGTAGCAATGGAGGAGGAGAGGGCTCAGTGCACATGCTCCAACATTATACGCTGGGAGAGCACTTTTGAAAAACAGACAAGCTTTTTCTAAATGCCCCCCCAAGAAAGCTTGTAAATGACTGGGCTAATTCCAAATCAAGCCAAGAGGAGCCTGCCTGTCACTACAGACAATGAAACAGGAGAGGTAGCAGAAGGCTGGTTGTGGTCATAAAAACATAAGAAGAGCCCTGCTGGATCAGGCCAAAGGCCCATCTAGTCCAGCTTCCTGTATCTCACAGTGGCCCCACCAGATGCCTCAGGGAGCACACAGCCAACGAGATAACCTGTTTCCTGTTGTCACTCCCTTGCACCTGGCACAGAGAAAACCTACTTCTAAAACCAGGAGGTTGCTTATGGCTTGTAACCTGTGATGGTCTTTTCCTCTATGAATCTATCCAAACCCCTTTTAAAAGCATCAAGGTCAGGTGCCATCACCACATCCTGTGGCAAGGAGTTCCACTGATGAATTACACGCTGGGTAAAGAAATATTTTCTTTTATCCGTTCTAACTCTCCCTCCACTCAATTTTAGTGCGTGTCCCCTGGTTCTGGTGTTGTGCGAGAGGGAGAAGAATTTCCTTCTATCCACTCTCTCCATCCCATGCATAATTTTATACGTCTCAATCATGTCCCCCCTCAGGCGCCTTTTTTCTAGACTGAAAAGCCCCAGACGCTGTAGCCTTTCCTCATAAGGGAGGTGCTCCAGCCCACGAATCATTCTGGTCATTCTTTTCTGCACCTTTTCCAATTCAGCTATATCCTTTTCAAGGTGTGGTGACCAGAACTGGACACAATACTCCAGATGTGGCCTTACCATCGATTTATTATAAACTAGAGTTCTACTTGGTCAGAATAGACATAGGACAAGTTAAGGATGCTACCGGAGATGAATCTCTAGTGCTTATCTACCTTTCCCTTTAGAATCAGCACTGAGCATACCCTCAGGTGCTGCTTCTTGGCACCAAGCCACGGAAGTTACTGTTTTACTGATGAGTTGCAAAACAGACTGTGAGCTTTCCAAGCATGTCATTAAAAACCCTTGGCACTTTTCATAAAAGTTTGAAACCTTCAAGCTGGCCACATTCCAACCTAGGTAATTACATTTTGTCCACCAAAACTCCCCATGCAATTCCACCTGGATATTCTACGGTCCGCTTCTTAGCCTGCGGGGGAATTCCACATTAATAGCAAGGTCTGTTGAACAGCAGAAACATTTTCAATGTAGGCAGGGCACCTTTGCGGTTTAGGATTCATGTGAAGGGCTACAAGTGAGCAAGAGGTATGCTCTGGATGGGGCAGCATCACCATCAGTGGTTCCCCAGTCAGAGTCATGGGGAACTTAGAACACCTTAGAACAGGGGTTCTCAACCGGTGGTACGTGTACCACCACCAGTGGCACTTTTGGGCACATCTGGTGGTACGTGGCTAGTCTGAACCCCGAACCCCCCCTCCGACGGAGCTAAGGAGCAGAGGTTTTGGATGCCACAGAGCTAGGGAAAGTGCTGGCAAGAGGCTCGGCCAGCGAGCAGAGGTGAAGCATGTGAGTTTTGCACGCTGAAAAAGGTCCTCCTGCCCTCCCCAAGCGTCTTGCTGGCGCTTTCCCGAGCTCTGCAGCATCAGAAACCTCCGCTCCTGAGCTCCATCGGTGCCTGATACCTGGAAATGACAGGCAATGACATCATTGCCTGTCACTCCCAGTGGTACGCTGAGGAATCCCGCCAGTGGCGGTGATACACCGCCACCGAGGGGTTGAGAACCCCTGCCTTTAAAACATAGGACAATGATAACCTGGGGCTTCCAACTTTTGGCTTCAAACAGTCTGGTACCTGGGTGAGACTAGGGGGGTGGAACCAAAGAAACGCTGTCAACTAGGAGGGAACAGGTGACACCGCCAGATCAGGGGGTGGCACATGTTTCTGTGACTGGTGCTTGCATGCTAGTGCAGGGTGAAGCAGAAGGGCAGGGAAGTGGGTATAAGAGCAATCCCCACCACTGCCACCACCCACCCTGCATTACTTCAGTTTAACAGAGCTTGGGGGGAGAGGCCAGGGACAGCTATGAAGGAAGCTTATCCATGCACTACTCCACAGTCTTTCATGTATGAAATGAGCGCAACAGCCTGGCTTCTTTAGTGCACATGTCTGAGCTATACAGTGCATGCAAACACACCAAATGAAAATGATACAGCTGACTTTTTTGTAAATTATATATATATATATATATATATATATATATATATATATATATATATATATATATATATATATATATATTCTAGCAACTAGCCAGAATTCTGGCTTTTACACGAACTCACTGAAAGGCCAAAACTAGCGCAAAGGCCCAAACTGGCCCCCCATTGACAACCCTATTATAGTCCCCAGGCCTTCTGAGCCTAGCCATACTCCTCTTACTCTACTACTCCACCTCCTTTTGTAATTTTATCTTACATTCAGGTTTACCTTCTCTCTTTCAAGATGCAATCCTGAAAATATTCCCTGTGCCTAAAGCGGCCTTCTAAATGAGATGGTATTTGGACTGGGTGCTTCACCTGCCATTTCCCATTTCTGCTTGTCCAAAAGGAAATCACAACACATGTTAATCTTTGTTCCTCCATCATTAGTCTTCATTATGCAAACAACCAATACAAGAAATGACACCTTAGCAAAACCGACAGGGCACAGATTATCTGGAAATTATGCTGTGGCTCATCCGAAGAAGGTAGTGGGTTGCCAGATTCAATATGTACCAACCTGGGTAGTGCATATTATTTGATAGCCATGCAGGGCTATTGTGAGGGGTGGGGTGAGGGATAGAAGCTGCAATGGCCAAAAATCTCTCTTCTAAATAAATACCATATTTTACGCTCCATAGGACGCATCGGTACATAGGACGCATGCATCCTATGGAGCATAAAATAGAGGGGAAAAAAGTGTTTACTTACCTGGGCTTGGGGGCGCTTCGGGGAGGCCTGTGGGGGCTTCGGGGAGGCCTGCGCGAGCCTCTACAGGCCTCCCCGATGTTCAGTTCGGCCGAAAACAGCAATTTTCGGCCGAAAACCTAACTGTGCAGCTGTGGCTTATTATAACCAAACATTAAGGACTATATCCATACTGCCGAGAGAGACCCCAGTAAAGATGGGTCCATGCTGTTTAAGCCACTATTAGGTAACTTGTGCCAGCTAGGCCAAGCCCCTCTTGCCTTTTGGGGCACTGAAAAATGTTGAGGAAATGTTAGTGTCTGACTGCTGGTGGGAATAGGACATAGACTGGTTTTTGAATGTCTAATATTATATGTGATCTTGCAAGCCGCGTGGAACACAAGTTGGGAAAGGGGGAAATCTCATTTGGCAAATAATTATATACATAAATGGTTTGGTTGCGTAACTACAGTAAATATTCCCAAGACTGGTTATTAGATGAGAGGTGGTCTACCATAATTAACTGCATAAGGGCAATGGTTTCCAAACTGTGAGCCGTGACTCCCTAGGGAGCCGTGGAAACCTGCCAGTGGAGCCGCGGAATCCTCACACATACACACACGCCACCCTATACAATGTATAGGATTGTAGCCCTAATGAGGAGCTGTGGCCAATGGCCCAGTAGGTCAAAGGAAGTCACCAGTCAGAAAAGTTTGGGAACCACAGGCATAGGGGCTTCTGTTTTCCCTGCAATACTTGACAAGTGTGTATAGAATAAAAGTGCAACAACTAAGCACAAAATTTAGTATTCAGCAAAGTAACCCTCATCTCTCTCCACTGGAATAATTATAGCCTATTATTTGTACTACAGCAGGGACTAAAGGCAATTCAGCATGTACATGTCGTCATGTCTACTCATTATACAAATTGTGGTGTCTTTGTTGGCAGCTTTGACCACACTCAGGTCAAAGTCTGAATAGGCCACTGAGGCTAAGCTGTCTCCCTATTCATCTAGGGATATGTTCATTTGAGGCAGTAATTTTGCTGGCTTCTGCAATAAAATTCATGTTGGATTTGCTTTTGCTTTCTGCCTCTGGAGTATCATGGCACACATTGTGAATAGCTAGCTAGAAAGTATCTTGTTAATTATACTTTCCAATGAACCCCACAAAGCCTGGACTTTTCCCATGGATTTTGGGTGCCTACCCCATGGATTCATATTGGACTGTGAATGCAGCTCAATCGAAAGCATGTTTAGAGGGAGATTGGCCCATGCACCCACCCACCCACTGATGCCTGTCACTCTGAGCTCTTTGGGGGAAGGGTGGGGTACAGTGTATCTGGGAAGTTGCCTTATACTGAGCTACATCCATCTAGCCCAGTGAAATGTCCAAGCTGATTGACTGCAGCAGTTCTCTTTCTCGGCCATGCTGCCTGATATCCTTTGAACTGGAACCATGCAAAGCATATGATCTACCACTGAGCTCTTCCATGTATTATGATATAATGATTGGACAAACCACTCTTTCAGGGGCGTCACTAGAGGGGTGCAGACCGCACCAGGTAACACTCCAGGGAGGGATGACACCAAAATGACTTTCTAGTTTATTTGTTACTGGTGGTGCGAAAACGCACCACTGATAGAAAATGGGTTTTTCCCGATCCCCACTGTGATTCACGGGGATCATGGGGGTTAACACCATGAGATCTTGCCCTGGATGTCACCAACCATCTTTTACATCCAGGTGGTTTCATATTCTACATAGTCTTTGATCAGACTGTTCTGAAATCAATTCAGGTTTCAAACTAAGAACAGGGGAAAGTACTTAAGGTTGCCAGAGCTATTCTTAGAGATTTGTTTTTGTCCCCAACATGACTCAATGTCTTTAAGTCATGATTGTTTTCAGGAGTCACCTGGAGACGAGTGCTGATTTCTGGAGTCTCCAGGCCAATCCTGGAGGGTTGGCAACCCTAGGAGTACCAAATACACGCCATTCCAAGTCATCTCAATATCTTATGGCACAATCCTATCTAAGTTATATGGTGTCGCAAACATGCTGCAAAGGGGACAGGGCATGCATGGCAGGGGATCTAAACCCGCGCTGCAGCCCAGCAAGACAGGATTGGGCTGCCCGTTATATTAGATTAAGACATAGTTTTCTTTACAGCTATGACACAATTTGAAAACCCTGATATACGTAGATCTGCTCATTTTTAAAGTTTCCAACGTTTTGGACTGTAGCACCTGGAACAGAATTTGGAGTTGTGAGAACCCCACCTTTCATATATGTATTTAGAATAAAGGTTTGAGTCCTCATGCATATCTAGCCATTAGAATAAAGGTTCTAGTTCTTATGCATATCGAGCCATCAGAAAACCTATAATTTCTGTCCCCTTTGTGCATTCTCTCTTTTTCTCTCATATTTCCCCTAGCGTATACAACTTATATTTGTCACAGCAGCCCTAATCTCATACACACAGGAATCTGGTGGGAGAACTAGTTAGCAAAGGGCTTCAGGTAGCAGACTAGTTAACAAAGGCCTGGATGCTCATTGCTGCACTTTGCCTTGGCCTCTGCAGCACTTTTGAGGGTTTGGTGCAACAGAAATGGAAGGCCAAGGTGCCAAGGCTGGAACAGAGTAGCAGCTGGTGCCCTTTCATTAAGAAGTGACTTGTGTCTGCCAGGAACTCGCCCTTAGCCAGAGCCCTCCCAGAGAGTGAGAGGTGTGTGTGTGTCTGTGTGATGAGGATGAGAATCAATTGGTTTGATTTGCCTTCTGGATGCTGTTCCAGGGACTGGCTCCTCTCCACAGGCAGACATCAATAATCTTTCATTTGCTGCTGTTATCCATGGCCCTTCTATTTTTATGAGAACACGCCACTATTTATGTACCCTGGAAGAGCATTATCAATGGCATTATTGTAACAAGCTGCAAGGCTGTCCTACGTGAGGATGGCCTCGCTCCCATCCAGCTCCCCAAACATCCTTTTTGTTTTCAGATCACTCTCTCTCTCTCTCTCTCTCTCTCTCTCTCTCTCTCTCTCTCTCACACACACACACACACACACACACACACACACACACACACACACACACACACACACATACACACACACAAGCTCTCGTACCCCCTTCTTATTGTCTCCCCACTTTGCCTCAATTTCAACTCCATCTTCCCCTCCTCCTATTAGCTCTCCTGTCCCCAGGCATCTTTTGTCTGTAGTCAATGTGGTCTCCAGTCTTTTTTCACTCTCTATCCTTGTTGCTCTTTTGTCTTCATTTGATCAGGAGGGTTTCTATGCTGAGAGCGGGTGCAGTGTAGTATTGCTAACTGTGATCATCATCTTTCTTTTTTATTTTTGCTTCAGATTTATAAATTATACAGGATTATTCAACAACCGCATCATGAACAAATACAACACAATGAATCTATCCAACTCCAGGGGGTCAGGGTTAGAACCAGTACTTGTCTTACTATTTTGATATGGAATTCTATCCTGAAGAAGAATACTCTGGTATTCCTGAAAGAAAGAAAACACCCTCTCATTATAACTGCTGCTAAGCCTGATAATTAACTATGGCAAAAAATGTAGACTATGGGCACCATTTTGCAGACTATTCAGCACCAAACCTATGTTTGCAACTGAATGAAAATTTGACAGAGAGTTTGAGTGCATACAAGTATCCTGATGTGTATATCCATATTATAGAACATACGCCTGTGTTGTTTGCAAACACAAATTTGTCACTTGCACACTAAAAAAGAAAAAGAAAAGAAATTTTGGGTACTGTATACACCAATATTTCCCAACTTTTTCGACCTGTAGCTCCCTTGACGACCATTGGCCGCAGTTCCCCATTACATTATGTTGATGCCTGCCAATTGGCATTGCACTGTTTTCCGAGAGAAGCCTATGGAACTCTGCGGCTCCCCTGGCTGGTTTCCGCGGCTCCCCTGGGAAACTCCCGCGTGGCACTCACGCAGCCTCCCAGTTTGGGAAACACTGGTATACACTAAAACCCATAGAGTTTCCCAGTTCAAAGAACAGTGAAGATTGATGCTATGTATGTTTACTTGGAAGTAACGCCCACTGATTTCAGTTGAGCGTACTCCCAAGAACGTTGCATAAGACTGCAGCCCTGGTCATCCACCAAGATGAATCCCACTGAGATTCATCAGAATTACATTTCAGTGGAATGGTGGATGGTGGCAAAAGTATGAAGCATCCTTCAGTCACAACATCCGTTTTGCAGCAGTCTTAGCAGCAGTTCTAACAGAAAGAGTTTCCTGTTCCTTCTAACCTGCCAAATTGGCAGAACGCTATGCAACTTGTACATAAGCGGGGTCACAAAATACCAAAACAAATACAAATCTCTGCAAATTACGAATATAGTCCTGACACATCTGCCTGCTGTACTTTGATGGATACATTCCAAGTTATTCAGTCTGAGGATGCATATAGGTTACTTTGAAACTTTAGTTCAACAACATGTCTGCTGAATCCTTGCTCATCCTGGTTCTTGAGGCGACCAGAGGCACCCTGGCCATTTGGGTGGCGGAGTTTGTTAACGCCTCCTTGAGAGAGGCACTGTACCATCTGTACTCAAGGAGGCTGTTGTATCACATTTGCTAATAACCCTCTTTGGACCACACCACCCTGAATAAATATTGTCCAGTGTCAAACCTGCCATTTGGGGGCAAATTGATTGAGTGGGTAGTGGTGACTCAACTTCAGGTTTTCCTGGATGACACTAATCATCTTGATCCAGTTTTGATTTAGCCCGGATTATGGGACTGAAACAGTCTAGGTTGTCCTGCTTGATGACCTATAGCTGGGAGCTAGATGGGGGAGCACATTCCTGTTGGGTCTGCTGGACATCTCTGCATTTTTGATACCACTAACCATAGCATCCTCCCAGACCACATGGCAGGAATGGGAGTGGGGGGATGACACTGGTTTGCAGTGGCTCTGCTCCTACCTGGGAGGCAGGTTATAGAAGGTAATGTTGGGGGACTCTTGATCAGTCTCTTGGCAGTTGGCCTATAGGGTCCCGCAGGGTTCCATCTTGTCCCCCATGTTATTTAATATCCATATGAAACTACTGGGCATTTAAAGAATAGTGTCATCAATATACTAATGACCCCTAGCTCTACCTTTCATTTTCCTCTGGCATCAGGGAGGCTGTGGGGGTTGTGAAGTGGTGCCTGGCAGCTGGGGACTAGACATGTGTTAATAAATTGAAACTTGATCCAGGTAAGACAGAAGTGTTATTGTTAGGCAGTAGGAAAGCTAATTCTGCAATGGGTTTGCAACCTATTTTGGATGGGGTTGCAGCACTCCCTTTAAGGATCAGGTTCACGGTTTAGGAGTGCTCCTAGGCCCAGCTTTACTCCTGGAGCAGCAGCTGTGGCCAGGAATTATTTCCCAGAATTTCAGCTGCTGTGCTAGCTGTGGCCCTTCCCGATGAAGGCTGATCTAGCTACAGTGATCCTCCACACCTTACTCACACTGTGCTTTGATGATTGCAACAGGCTCTAATTTGGGCTGCCCTTGAACACTGTCCGGAAACACACTGCAGGATGGATGTATAATGCGTGGCTGCAGAAAATGTTGCCTTCTAAGGTACGTGGACACAGTAATGAAATTGGGGCTGCTCTTGTTATCACTGGCCACTGTGATTTCCTTTAACCTCTCTCCTGAACTACTTGCATGGTAGTCTCAGAAGAGGGCAACATGTACAGTTAAGGATATCACCCTTTCCCTCTTTATCTCTGCTTCTTTCTTTGCTCCGTGGGCCAGTAAAGGCAAGTAAAATCACAATGTCATGATTTTCTTAAAAGCAAGGAATGCATGAAACAGGGAGATTAAAGCCAACACTTTAAAAGCTGGAGACTAACTCCAATTTCTAGTACAACAAGTCCTTGCTTACCATCATTCCACTATTCGTTGTTTCGTTTTAACGTCATCCTCCATGGCTGCAGCTGCTTCCGGGTCGTGCTGGGCTCATGACCCACTTCCTGGTCCTATTTGCACCCCAGAATGCCTTGCAGGTAGCTTCTTTATTTTTAAAGCTCAAACTACCCTGTAAATTTTTCACAGAGCTTCATTTCCCCCCCCCCTTATTTCCTTATATTAGTAATAATAATATAAAACAATATTCAGCATTATTACTATCTTTATGTACCACTTTTCAACAAAAATATCTTTGGAAACTGGTTTACATAGTAAAATAATAATACGATGGGTTCATGTCCTGAAGTGGCTCACAATCTAAGAAACAAACAAAAAGACACATGGGAGACACCGGCAACAAAGAGGGATGATTGCTCTCTCTCTGAGACCCATCACTTGAAAAGGTGCCTCTTTTCCCAGTTATCTGGGGTCATAAATCTGGACAGGCTGAAAATCAGACTGGAGAGCCAGGAGAGCCTAAACCCCTATCTCGAAAAATACATGTGAACAAACAGCTTGGAGAAGATGGTTTCGAGCGGAAAACTGGAGAGGAAACAATCAAGCAGCCTGTTTCTGCCCTGACTTCTCTACCCACCAAAGCTCCTGTTGCTTTAAAAAGGAAAGAAAGAATACTGTACATTAATTTAGGGTTGTAAATGAGACAATATACGACAAACTGTTGGGGCTGTTTGTAAAAAAGAGTGTTCCAGTTAAAAGTCAGCATGGTAACTATCAGTAATTCAGAGTCCAATCCTATTAATCCCGCCCCCCGCCGATGCAGCGGCACCAAAATGGAAGCCGCTGCATCGGGGGGCGGGGTGGGGCGGACAGGGAGGCTTCTGCAGGGCAAGGGGATGTTCAATCCCCTTACCCCTGCGTAAGGCTCACATCTGGCAACGGGTCTCCTTGGAGCTACACTAGCAATTTAGCTACTAGAACTCTGAGGAGAGGAAAGGAGCAGGGAGGCTGCAGGGAGTGGGGATAGGATCCTGCGTGGGCCATCCGCAGTGGATCCTCCCCCTCCCACGGCGTAAGGCTCACGTCTGGCAACGGGTCTCTACACTAGCAATTTAGCTACCATAACTCTGAGGAGAGGAAAGGAGCAGGGAGGCTGCAGGGAGTGGGGATAGGATCCTGCGTGGCCATCCGCAGTGGATCCTCCCCCTCCCACGGCTTCCTCACCCTCCGTTACGCCCCTGTAATGCCCTCCCCCTGCCCTGTTCCCCCCACCGGCTCACCATTTGGAACCTTTTACGACTGGCGTGGACTGCTTTACATGCGGCACGCATAAGATCAGGCTGTCAGTGAATGTCACCAATTTTTTTTAGGAGGTCAGTAGAAAATGTAAGTAAATGCTGACATTTACTGGTGAATCTGTTTGGAGAGGGCAAGGTGTTTTGACAGTGTGATGCGCCTTCCTTCAGGGGTGTATGAATGCTAAATCAAATTATTGCTAAATCAAAGCAATAATCATCCACACGCCACACGTTCAGGAGAACAGTCCCCATTCCAAATGCTGCTAGTCCAGGGTCAACATGGGAAACAGAACCACCACAGTGCCAAACTAGTGACGGTAGCTCTAAATCTTCACAATGAGACCGACGTACTACTTTAGTGAAGTGCTTCCTTTTGCATTTCCTGTTTTTCTGGCTGCTATCACTCAGCAGGCCAAGGCATGAAAGCACCCTTGTTTATGCCAGTTTTCTCTCTGGATAGTGTTACGTGCAGGAAATTATCTCCTAAACCAGCGGATCCTTTACTTTCTAACAGCATCTGCCAATGGATTTGTTCTCTTCCTTGTCACTTACCTGTTCCAGCCAGCTCAGGGCCAATTCAAATATTCAGCACTTGCACTAGCGTCGACAGGGGGAAGCGGGGGGGCGGGCCGCCGGGGGGCGTCGCGCGTATAGGGGTGACGCACGGCGCCCCTCACTTACATTTTTGTGGTGGAGGTGGGCCCGCCCACCCTCCCCTGGGTCCGTTTGGCTCCAAAATGAGCCAAAAACGGAGCGGGGAGGGCGCTCCGCTCCTGCGCGTGACGTCACGCGCAGGGGCGGAGCCTCCCCCTTAAGGGTGACACGCGCCCCCGCTCAGGGGTGTCGCGTGTCGTCGCGACGCCCCTGAGCACTTGAGAGTACAGCTGGACACAACCCTGATTGTACATTCCTAGGCTGAAGTTGTGGCCCAAAGTGCTTTTTACTCATTCCTGTTGGGTTTGTCTGCTGTACCCTCTGCTGGAAGACAGGGACCCGGCCAAGGTGATTCAGCCCTAGGTAACTTTCATATTACAGTGAACCCTCATTTTAACGGACTAATGGGAGGGAGGGGTGTCCGTTAATTCCAAAATTCTATTAAACCCGAATGCATTTCCAACAAAGCACATGCACAAAATCTATATGACTAGTTTTGAAAGGAGCAGAAAAGGTCAATTACTTCCAAATGCTGTTAAATCAAGGTCTGTTAAATAGAGGGTTCACTGTAATAATTTTCATTTATTCTTTAGGTTTTTAGGGCCTTCTTGTTTTCAAAAGAGATAGCAAGTACTCACCGTTGTTTTGCTATCTTTTGTTTAGCTTTAACGTAGTCCTCTGTGGCTGCAGCTGCTTCCAGGTCGCTCCAGGCTCGCAACCCATTTCCTGGTCCTATTCTTGCCCCAAAATGCCTTGCAAAATGCCTTAAAATGCAAGGCATTTTGAGATGAGAACAAAGCCAAGGAAGTGGGTCATGGTCCCAGAAGGCTGCCAGAGCCCCCCCCCCCCGGAGCGTCACTGAGCCCGCCAGTGAGAATTGGGTTTTATTATACGTTGTTTCACTTAACGTTGCAGTTTCCAGGAACCTATCTGCGACGTTAAGTGAGGACTTCCTGTAACTTCTATCCCACCTTTGGAACTTTTTAAAGTAAATAAGCATCATTTTGTTATGGATCTGCACACGTGGGGCTCTCACTTGTACATTTGCATACAATATCTAAAGGGGTAAAACATGGGGTGCGCATATACAAAAATGGCTACATAGATCTGACTTAGCATGGATTTTTTTTCTGGAAAAGCACACGGGTGAATAGCACCCAGATCTGCATACTACATCTGCAACCGTAGGATGGATAATCAAGATCACTTCATTTCTATGGATTAATTGTCTCTTTGCCCACTTCATTCCCACCCCCCCACCCCACCCCAGGAATAATCAAGGTAACAAAAATTGGATCATTTCCCACTCTGAATATGCATGATGCATGGGTGGCAATTTTAAGAACTGAGAATAATTCTTGTAAATGAGAATGAGCAGCAGAGCAGCGAGTGGTAATTATTTGATAGAAATTATTCCAAAATAAGCACGTGTAATGCTCTGGATGCAAAATCTTATTGGTTCAATGTGTTAAATTGACCCCTACCAATTTGCCGCGGCTGGCAGCTTGTCAATCCGCAAACAAGGCCTTTACTGTTCCAGACAACTGTTGTGGAACCATTCTTCCTAATGGTCCTGGTTCTAAAATCCTGGCAAAAGTGTAGGCTTTTCTCCATCCCTACTCTGACGTTTCTAAGTTCAGGAAACATTACAGTCCTTTCAACAGGTCTTTTAAATCAGGAGTGACCAACCTTCCACCATTAGGGCCTCTGCAGTGGCGTCACTGGGTGGCGCGTCACCCCCGGCGGGAGGTCGGCTGCATTAGCGCGTCACTCCCCACTGCCATGTCATTCCCCCACTGCCGCATCACCCCCCTGTAACAAACCACTCGCCATCTTCTTCGGTGGTTCGGCCGCTTCTAATTAGGCCAAAAGCGGTGTTCTTCACGCATGCGCACAATGCCGCTTGAAGCCTTCCCCTCAGAAGGGCCGAATGAAGACCCAATCGCATCTTCGTTCGGCCCTTTTGAGAGCAAGGCTTCAAGTGGCGTTGTGCGCATTCCACTTTCAGCCTTGCCCTGGCGGCTGGCCTAGTTAGAAGCTGCAGAAGAAGACGCGGCTCACACAAAAACAGTCCAAAAATGGCCTGAGGGGAAAAAAATAAAACAGCTGAAGAAACTGAGTAATTTTGTGCAAACTGCCAACCCTAGCTAAGTACTACTGTAGTTTTATAGCCCTTTCCAGTCTATGAAAAATTATAATCTATACCCAGTCTATCTGTTGCTCTACCCTGCTCTGTGATCCCCCCATTATGTTCCTTTGCCCAAACATCCTAACAGCCCTTGATCCGCACCACTCCTTCCTGCTGTCACAAATAGCCTTTTCAATCAGGTTCATACATGTTCACAACAGAGTTACGGGCAATGTAATATGTCTGGGGTTTCCCGGCCTTACCCCTACTGGTGGTCCCGATGGCGCCACTCCCAACCCCAGGGACCATGGAAACGGCACCTCCCCAGCCTCACCACTAACCCCACGGACAACACCAGGAACCACCGGTGGTATAAACCCACCTGGTGCCCCCCGACAGCACTCCTACACCCTCAGCCACGGCACCGCAATGAGTGGGACGACGACTCTCAGCAATGTGGAGGCAGGCCGCAAGGATCCAGCTCCACCCGTCTTGTCAGGTGACGTGACCGGGCCAGCCGAGCCATCAAGGGGCTCCGAGGACGACCAACTGAGCCGGCACTGCAAGGCGACAGCCGGAGGGAACCCAAACCCGATCGATTCCCCGAGAGGCTGGCCAGCGGCAAGAGAAACACAGCACGTGGGAGCAGACAGGGAGCCGGAAAGGGGACAGGACAACGGAGGCAATAAGTTTACTGGGGAGGTGGGTAAAACCACATTGATACACAAGGATGACAAGGGCCAACCAGGGAAAGAGGGCAGAAGCTCAGGAACGGAGGGGCCAGGAAGTTTGGCTGGCTGTGCTGTATATAAAGACTTCCTGTGGTCGATGAAGAGGTTGATGAGAGGTAGGCTCCTTCACCCAACGGGGTAGGGCAGCCAGTGATCCTCAATCGAGCCAGGGAGAAGGACACAGGGTGAGACAACCACAGCCCCCTTCCCCCGGCTATATATGAGGCCTACAAGGAAAAGCATCGCCAGACCCAGGCTCGGGCCTGTCCTTCCCTGTGGTCTGGAGGTCGAGGTAACGACTGGAGGCGCCCCCGGTCTCGGGCTCGCCTTGACGACACCCCTGCCGGCATCCCCCGGAAGGGGAGGTGGACAGTAATAATTTTTGATCAAAGAATTGGAGATGAGAACTTTCTTGGAATGATAGTGTTTCATGACATGAGCAGTTCAGTTCATACCCTAAGAATAGTGGCTTCTATATTCTTAAAATAAATAAAGCTATATAAAGAAATCAGCAATGAAAGTTATGTCACAGCTGCATTAATGTGTGGGATAGTGAGCACCAATGGCATTTTAGGTGCAGAATACAAAAAACAACTTGCAAGCCTATTTTCAAACTATTTCCAAGGTGTGAGCAGGAGGGAGAAGGAGAGAAAGAGGAATCTCCAGCAATGAAGGGAAACTTGGCAAATGAGATGGCTCTTAGACAGCATCTTCCCCACACCTGGAGGGAACTCAATTTTCTACAGACACAGCCTCTCTAGTAGATTAAAAACTTTCCATGAGTTGTGGCTGTTTATATGCAAACCTGTCACTCAGGGCAAGATGTAGCTACAAAGACAACAATGAAGACTTAGCAATAGGCTGCGCCCGACGTTTTCCTCAGGAACAGCTGGGGAGTCCACACAGTTCTTTTAATTGCCTTGACACGGAGAACAATTCAAGGCTGGCTTTTTATCCTTGAAGGCTAACAGGCAGAAACAGCTTTTTTAAAAATAAAGCTGCAGACTCCAAGGCTTGGCAATAGAGCATACCGGTGAGCTGGTTTAGCAGAGGAGCCGGCCCATCCATGAAGCACAGGATGCCTTCACTTCTTGGAGATATGATCGTCAGCCCAATCCTGTGTAAATCTTGCACCGATGTACCAGTAGATCCCCCAGTGTAAGAGCACTCATGCCAGTGTAACTTGCCATTTGCTGACGGACGCAGGACGGACACCGGAGTAACCTCCCTCGGACACCTCACATGCGCAGTTCGGACACGGAACGGACATCGGCACAACTCCACTGGCGCAGGGTGCATTCTGAGGGCATTCAGAGGCCCCTGGAATACCCCCTGCACCGGTGGAGTTGCGCCGCTGTCCGTTCCGTGTCTGAACTGCGCATGTGAGGTGTCCCAGGGGGATCAAGCTGGTGTCTGTCCTACGTCCGTCGGCATATGGCAAGTTACACTGGCATGAGTGCTCTTACACCGGTGATCTACTGTTACACTGGTGCAAGAGTTACACAGGATTGCGCCCTATGTTTATTATGTGACAGTCACCATTCTCTAGTACAGTGGTTCTCAAACCCTCCCCTGCCACAACCCACCTACTTCCCAGTGGACTGGGCCCCGCGACCCACCTTGTCCTGCCTGGTGTGGGCCTTTGATGGTCCTCTACAGGCCTCTGAATCAGAAAGCAACCAGAAGTGACTTCCACAAACCCGGAAGTAAACCAGAAATCACTTTCCGGTTGCTTCTGGAGGCCTTCTGAGGCCTGCAAATGCCTCCAGAGGCTGTCCCAGGCCCGGCACAATACAGGAGCAGCAGGACAAGGTGAATCATGGTTTCCAGTTGCTTCTGTTTGGCTCCAATTTGGAACCAAATGAACACAAGGGTGGGCAGGCCCAACTCACGACCTACCTCAGCATTGGGCCACGACCCACAGTTTGAGAAACGCTGCTCTAGCGTATCTCAGATTTTGGGAATTCACAAAGTTTATCTGGAATTGTCAACATTCACACATTTGTACCAACATTCATCCAGTTTCAGACAAAGATTTCATTATAGTGTAGTGAACACAGCATATGGATCGACATCAACACGCTCTTTCCCATTGCATACTAAAAGCATCCAATGTTCGATGTGCATTATTTATTTGCTGCCTTCCTTAGTTGAACTCTTAACAAAATGCATTGATTTAGCCATAATTGCTCTCTTCCTTGCATATCTGAACAACTATATTTTTCTGCCTGGACATTTTTCTGAAAGCAATGCCACACAGCAGTGATTGAGGATCAGTGCTTTAGCCTGGTGAAATACAACTACCGGTAATACTTAACATTTATATAGCACAGTAGTCCTAAAACTGCCATGTATGGTAAACCAAAATTATAATTATAATTTCCGTATTATTTGTTTATGGTAAAAAAAAAAAAAACCCACCACCAAATCTTTCCCATCTTTCAACCAAGATTGGCCTTCAAGACCAAACAAACAATTCCTTTTTAAACAGTACAACGATGCATATTAAGACCTACTTAAAATACTGTAGAACCTAAAAGTCTAAAATGTACAGGACAGCAGTAATCAGCAGCTGTGCAGATAACAAGCAGGTCTATATTTGCCATTGAAGGCTTTGGAGAACCGGATAGTTTTAGACTCATCTCAAAAATATAACAATGTTGGCACCAGGTTCATGTGCTGGGCAGGGAGTTCCATAAATAGCAGTACCACTACAGAAAATGCTCAGTTTCTAGTGCCCATCCATCAGATTTCCAAAGGCAGGAATACCTAAGATACCAAACACGATGGTTTCAATTCATTTCTTTTTCACATTTTTTTTTAATACTGCCCTTCCTCCAAGGAACTCAGGGTGGTGTACATGGTTCCTTTCCATTCTTTTGTTCTCACAACAACCCTGTGAGGTAGGTGAGGCTGAGAGATGGTGACTGGCACAAGGTCACCCAGGAAGCTTCGTGGCTGAGTGGGGATTTGACTCTGGATCTTCCAGGTCTAAATCCAACACCCAAACCACTACGCCATATGGGCAGTTTCATACAGTAGAAGGCAGTCCTTTAGGGACCCTAGTCCGAGATATTATGGGGGTTGCAGGCTAGAGATCTCAACCACGGCCATCCATTTGGAGGAAAAGGCAGAGCACAAATCATTTAAGTAAGTAAGCAAGCAAGCAAATAAATAAAATAGCATGCACATGTTCTTAACACTATACTGACCAGCATTCAATAGAAAGCAGTTGCTTGGGGAAAGAGAACATACGTTACACACATTCAAGGTCAGGTGTATGTTTGTGCAAGTGGGGTGTGCTGTTGCATTTTTGTAGGCCACAAGAATTATCAGCTGGAACTTTTGAGGAAAAGACAGTGCCCTGCAAGAGTGGAGCAGTCTTTCTAAGGACCAAGTGTAGCAGTGTTGGACACTGATGAAGGAAAGTACACTCTTTGAGTATGCAAGGATGGGGCCACCAGGTGGGTGTGCACCCTCTCTGGTGCACACCAACAATGGTGCACACTTGTGAGGGGGTACATGCTGTGTGTGCATGCACAATATGGTGCACGCTTGGGGTGCGTGCACGTTTGCACTGGCAGCGGATGGGCGGCAGAATTGGGGTGGTGGATTCAAGCAGTGTTTCAGCACGAACTGCTCTTGTACAAATCACAGGGCTGTATCCCTATGTAAGGTGGAAAAAGAAAAAATATATATTTTATTCCTACTTTCTTTTTCCTTTACTGTTCAAAGTCAATAGTGATTTGTTTGTGTAATGTAATTAATCAGGAATTACAGAGCGGGGTCATTACAGAGTTTGGAGTAAAGAAATGCCCAAAGCGCTTGAGAGATCTCTTCCTTTCAGTAAATAATTACCTAAGTAAAAAATTATTTACTGAATCAAGTCGTTCTTTGAGCGCTATCTCAGGCTTTAAGTCATTTGCCTACACTTGCTCTGTTGCCAGTACCACACAATAAATTAACTATGTAATTAGAGGTAAATGTAACACGAGCACTTCAGAAAGAATAGGAGAAATAAAAATATGCTTAATTATTTCCAGCCCTGCCAGTGCACGTGTGAAGGTTCTGGCACTCCAGAAGAGGAAGAAGATGCAGGATATCCCAGCTGGAAGGTTTTCTTAAGTTATGCAAAGCATGGGAGAAATAACTAATTTCCGTTTGAATACATAAATGATGGGTAGGAAAAAAAAATCTGCTCCAAGGGCAGTTGATAGCAGGAAATAGCCACATCAGCACAACCCCTCTGAGGCCAATATATTAACGTGATTATGGGACTTGTACAAATGACATTCAGCCTCGTTGGATGGGTTGGCATCACAGGGGTCATCACTGTAGCTATGTCAGCAAAACTGACTGGACTCACTGTTGTAGTTGTGTGTACTGTATCTATAAAACAACCGGAGTACCTTCCGATACTTAATCCCAGAAGGGCAATGTTAGGACCAGACAGGGCTCAGAGATCAAGAGAGTCTTCTAGTCTGTGTGCTGCTGGGGCCTCACTCACCACCGGTGGTGAGAAGGCAAGTAGTTGTGCAACACTCCGTTACACTGGAGTCAGCGGCCCCTCCCCCTTGCTGTTGGAGCCATTCCAGCAGCAACAGGGGAGTGTCCTGCGTGTTGCAGTTACTGCCAGAATGGCTCCAACAGCAAGGGGGAGGGGCCGCTGACTCCAGTGTAACGGAGTCTTGCACAACTACTTGCCTTCGCACCACCCTTGTTAAACTACTGCTCACCACTATAGATGGGACAAAGAAGCAACAGTGGTGCTGTCCTCCCAGGCCCCAGTGTAATTTTTGCGGCAAACAACAGGAGGCTAAAATGTGAAACAAAGCAAGCTTCCTTTATGCTACTCTTACTCAACCTGATTCGCAATGGCTGCTGGCCTAGATTTCATTTTCCTGCTAGTGTTTCCCAAAACTGCTTTCTTCCATCAGAGGGGGTTCCATACATCCAGCATGGCTCCTCCTGCTGACAGTCCACAAGTTCCTCCTAACCTGGCCTGGTTAGAAATGATCCCAGGTCGGGCAAAAAAAGCCCTCTCTACCTGAGCAAAAGCTTGGACTGTGACCCTCTCCCATTGTTTGATTTTACATACGCTGCTCTAGGGGCCTTGTCAGATGAAGAACGGGGTACAAATCCTTCAAATAAATAAGATGCTGGCCTTGTATGTACCCCCAGGAACATCCAGAATCCAGTCTCAAAACTTCTGGGAGCCACCAGTTCTTCTTTCAGTCCATCGTGTGTTGGCCACCTACAGTATGTCCCAGTGTGGGCAGGCCATTCAGAGGAATTTTATCAGGGGGTACAAAGTTTCTTTGGGGCCCCTTCCCGACATATGAATTTGGCTCCTGGGCCCCCCTTTCTTGCTCCAGGGCCCCCTTTTTGACCCATTTGTTGCCTTGGGCCCGGGTACAAATTACCCCCTTAACCTCCCACTCAGAGGCCCTGTGCAGGCATACCTGCCTAGTGGTAAACTTCTACCGCCATATCCTACAAACTACTGAGGCAGCAAATCACGAGGTCCAGCAAAAGTATGCAAGTACCAAAGAGAAGGAAGCACCTCTGAGGGTCTAAGTAGAGATCAGGCTGAAAAAGGGGAAGAATTTTGGAGATTTTCTACAGGAAGGGGACACAATTTGTGGTGGCAGCGGTGAGTGAAACTCACTGCTCCAGTAATTTTCCTCACAGTGGCTACTGGGTGGTAGCCACCATTTTTTTCCTATCAGAAGTTTCTAGAACTACATTCTGTGATGATATAACATTGCTTTGACTAGGACTTCTATGTTAATAAAAAAAAATAGCACCTTCAGTTGGTGCTGGGGGCTGCCAATATTTTTACCTAGAGTCTTTGTCAAAGTGATGCTATGTTATCATATAGAATTGTTCTAGAAAGGTTCTGAGAAACAAAATGGCAGCCACCGTGAAAGCTACTACTGGAAAGTGTGGTGTGTTACCATACCACACACACACACACACACACACACACACACACACACACACACACACACACACACACACTTTGACCCATTACCCTGAACGTTTAAAGGGGTTGGAACCTCTTTTGCCCCTTGCCTCCCAAAAATGTGAAGGCTGACAAGAGCTGTCACGTGAGAACATTATCTCAGCTATAAGAAGGGCCAGAAGCCAGAGGTTGTCAAATTCTGCAGGGAGGAGGGAGCAGGTGTTTAGGCAGGCAAAACCCTCTCCAGTCTGATGAGCTGCTCAGATTGAAGATGTTGTGGCTTAGTAGAGCCAGACTGGTCCTTGCGGTCAGCTGAATGCCAAGTCAGTTTGTGGTGCAGCCGAGATGGCTCCCTTGAGGAACACAATTCAGTTTGCAAGAGATACAGCAGAAATACAGCCCCAGTAGCCCAAGAGGCAGGTACCAGAGCTTGACTGCTAGAAGCCCTGTCATGAGACAAACATTGAGATGTCACTGAGAGACTTGTATTTCCAAGGTTGGAAATATGAGTCCCAAGGGCTTGTAATGCTTGCCTCAAATACAAGGTGATCATTTATGTCTTATAAATTCTTCTCCAAGTCAAGATTTAATCCAAGCCAGAGAAGAATTCTATTCCTTCCTCATCTTACCCTGCTAGTCTCCAAATCCCCACCTACCCACAAATCTCTAAACACATACAGACACCTTCCCATCCTTACTTATTCTTGCTGCTGCTGTTCTAGGCAGCAGCTATTGGGAAGGAAGGTTGTTGTCCGTTCCCCTGCCCCTCCAGCCTGGTGTGCTGTGCTAATAGAGCTGGGAAATGTAGTTTTCCCAAAAGATACTGGCATCTAGTTATCAGAGGTATAAAGCGGTGCTCAGAATTGACTCTAGGTGGGCACCCTGAATATTATCCAAGATTACCAGGCTTTACTATAGTTAATCATTCTGCCTTTGAGTCTGTGGTTGAGTGTGTACCATCACTACCCCACCACCCCATACAAATAGCCTTTGGTATCCTAATTCATATAAACAAGTCTTACAACCGGAAAACCCATATACCATTAATTATTTCAGAATAAGCAAGACTACCAAGCATCAATAAAGGAATAGAAAATAAGTAATTAATAAGGATATAATACACTCTCTTTTTGATTCCTTTTAGAGCCCAGTCTCATGTTACTCCCAGTGCAAGAGCCGGCAGAAAACTGAATCACAGGGACACCTATACAAGTGTTCTTCAGCTTTTATTAATGTTCCTGTATTTATAAACTAAACAAACATGTTGATTAAGGTGAAGGTAAATAGGCTGAAAGAAGCAGAGGTATGCCTGCTGATGAGGATTTGAATCCAACCCCTTCTAAAATAGTCCATATTTAAGATACTATTAAGACAAAATATATTTTAAGATACTATTTCAGAAAAATACTCAAATAAATAGTAATTAAATTACTATTTTCAGATGCTTCAGAAAAACTATTTCTGTACCAACATTTTCATTGCAAAAGGACAGCTTTGGAAGGGGGAGGAATTTTCCCTGACCCATGTCCAAATGCTCACACGTTTTTATACCTGTTTATTCGCCCTTTGGAAGTTGTGATGGTGGCATATTTTTTAAAAACCTTCTTATCTTCCTGCTGGCCCTGTGATTCAAGCCAATCAGGGATCCTACAACCAGAGTAATAACATCACACAGTCAGTTGCATTTGACCTCATGCTGATGGCCAGTAGCTAATTCAGAATGAAGGCAGAAAGGTATTTCCTTTATTATGCTGAATGGGCAAATGCTTTTGCTTCTGTTTGCAGCCTTCTCTGGAAATATTGCCAAAATGGGGCACTTTTTGCAAGGGGTGATAGTATTTGTGAACAGTGCCCCATTCTTTCAGCTCAGCTCTCATCAAAACAATATACAGTGGGCCCTCGCCATCCGCGATTTAGCCATCCGCAGATTTTTTTACCTTCACGCAGCAAACCCATTTGCAGGGCTGCGGGGCTGGAAATAGCACTCCTGAAGTCACCTCCAGGTCGCACAACCCCCTCCCCCTTGGCTCTGGCTTGCCCCAGAGTGCATTGCATGGTGCATTCTGGGGCTTAGGGAGGGAGTCACATGACCTGGAAGTGGCTTCTGAAGTGCTATTTCCAGTCCTGCAAATCAATGGAGTGGTTTGCCAAATAAAGGGAATGTTTTTTTTAACCTTTTAAAAACCATTTTAAAAGTTTAATCAGCAATTTTAATTATTCACGAGGGGGGGGCTCGGAACCAAACCTCTGTGGATAAGGAGGGCCGATTATATAGAAAAGGCAAATGTAACAGGTTGAATTCTTCAGAATCACCTTAGCATAGCCCTGCTAACTGGGCAAAGAAGCACTTTTTCAAGTGGTGCTCCTCTTCTATTTAGCAGAGGGAAAGAAACCGTCCCGCTTCACACCAGTGCAGTATCTTTTCTAGTGGCTCTTTGCTGATGTTCCTTTTGCATCCTTTTAGATTGTGAGCTTTTTGGGGCAGGGAACCATTTAGTTATTTGATTTTCTCTGTAAACTGCTTTGTGAACTTTTTTGTTGAAAAGCGGTATATAAATATATTGGTAATAATAATAGAAACAATCCAAGCACTTTGAAGATGTTGGTGACAGTGACAATCCAGAACCTAAAGCTGCAATCTTAATGCATGCTTACCGGGGAGTAAGTCCCATTGAACTCAATGAGGCTTACTTCTGAGCAGACATGCATAGCATTGGGCTGACAATCATATAAGAAAATAGTCCAATATGCACAATATATACAACAACATGTGTGTGTTCCAACAGGAAGGTGAAGTGTATTTCAAAACAGATCAGTAGACCAGCCTTCCATTGGAACTGGAAGGATTTGATATGGATTATGTCTATAAGGCACTATTAGATCTCAGGTGCCCGGAATTACAGTATTTACTTTTTCCTAGGCATGCCATTTTTCTCAAATTGTGTTAAATATATTTTATATAGACTTTTAAAGGGATTGCGCTTTGGTTTCATTGGGGTTCATATCTTCAGTGCTGATAGTGCTGCCCTCTTTCTGTCTCAGCCCTTACTTATTTGCCCATTTTGCCATTCTTCCCTTTTAGGAAGTCCACAATATTCTGAAGGGTGGTCTTCTACCTGCATAGCAGTGGGGCAGAAATATCCTCAATCCTGTGCAAGGCAGAGGAAGCCTAAATTTGTGCAGATGCTTCAGAAAAAGAAGTCCCAAAATGATCTTTCTTAGATATTAATTTTCTCTGTATGAGTGTCAGAGTGTGATAGAATATGTGCTTTTTTCATTCTCTAAGTTGTGACTGAGCTTCGTTCCCAGCTAAGCAGTCTGTGCGGCAATGGACAGAGGAGGCTTCATGAGGAATAAAGGGCACACACAACACAACTGCAATTACAGGAAACAATTACAACCTACTCCATGGCACTGGGTAGAATGAGACATCACAAGGGAGAACAAGTCAGCCTGCCAGTGAATCCAGACAATATACAGAAATGTTAGAAGTAACAGATTTAAGAGTTAGCTATGAAATCTGGACTGTCCAACAGGGAGTCATCCTCGAGAATGCAGAGCCTTCCACATGAAAGAAATGAAATCACACCAGAAGCAAGACAAAAATAAGGCTGGAGGAGGCTTCTGGCTCCAGGGTTATCATGGTTTGGCCAGGGCAGGAACAGGCCAAGGGCTCACCGACAAGAAGCCTTACCAGCCAACCCCTGAAGCCCACAATGCAGGCAGCAGCGGCCTGAGTTGCTCAGCTGAGCAACTTGCACCCTAACTGCTTT